>CP136897.1:51335000-52585000 GCA_034359265.1 Canna indica
TTCATAAAAGGAAAGTTAATCACCCACATAGATTCCATGAATCATTAGTCGAGTCATACCTTTTCACTCGAGGCGATCCTGAGGCTTGACTCGAGTACCCCCGGGTTAGGCGCGATGCACCAAAATAGATTTTTATATTAGGAAAAAATTTTCGGGTCTTAGAATTTTTCAAGAATAAAAAATTTAGAATTAAATAATTATATACCTAGATTTTTCAAGAATAAGTTACTATATTATTAACATTTTACAACAAAGTTTGAAATTGAATTTTGTATTTTTCAAATATTATTATATATAAATAGAATATTCTATAGATTTTTTTTTGATATTTTTACATTTTGTAACATAATTTTAATTTTAAATTATGTAAATTTAAATTTAAAACTATTTTTTTTATATTTTTAGAAAAAATAATTATTTTAAATTTAAATTTAATTTTAATTTTAAATTAAATTTGTAACAATAATTTAATATTCATATTAATTAAAATTAAAATTTTAAAAATTAAATATTTCTATACCTATGTTTTCATAAATAAGTTACAATATTATTATCATATTATAAAAAAATATATACTTTTGATAATAAAAACCAATAGTAAGATATTTAAATTAAATTACAATTTTAAATAATAATATATAAATATAACACAAAGTAGTATATATTAATTTTATTTAGTTTATATAATTATAGAAGTTGCACATATATTTATATAATTTAATTTAAAATAACTACAAGTAATAATTAAATTAAAAATAAAAATAAGAATTAAAAACGTAAAAGATGGATTGTCTTATAATAGTGATTAATAATTATTTTTAACGCTTAAAATAATATGTTCATATTAAAAACAACATTAAAAAAAAATTATATAAATAAATATATAACCTAGTCTGACATACAAAATAAAATATCAATAAGATATAAATCTAAAAGTGGTAATAATCTTTTTATATAATGATATTAATTTATTTCAAAATGCATACATCTTCGAAGTAAAAATTTCTAAATAAAAATTTAAATTTATAATTTTTAAAATTTAAAAAAATCAAAACTATTTCAAAACAAATAATACTATATAGGGTTTTGACAAAAAAAAATATATAGAAAAAATAAAATAAGAAACTATTAATAATTTTAAGGGTAAACATCAAATATAATGCACATATAAAGTAAATATATCAATTAAAAATTTATAAATATAGATAACTAATCCAAAAATAAAAAATTTGAAATAATTTAATTTTTTCAAAAATAAAGGAAAAAATGATATTTCATAAATACAAAAGTAATATTAAAAATAATTATATATATTTAAAAATTAATTTATAAATATTTCAATGATCAAAAATTAAAAAATAGAAAAATAATGATATTTTTATAGATAAAATCAGATGTAATATAAATATAAGATAATAAATGAAAAAAATAGAAAATAAAATATTTAAATTATTCTAAGCTACATAAATTTATTTGGTTTTGAAATACTATTTTTTATTAACAAATCTAAAAAAAATGATATTTCAAAATCCAAAAACTAATATAAAAAACTTCAATAAATAAAAAATATTTACAATTATTATCCAAAAATTAATAAGTACAAAATTAAAAATATCAAAATAGGTGCACATAAAGAAAATAAGTGGGATAAAAACTTTTATTCTAAATTTAAGTGGGATAAAAATTTGGGAGGAAAAAATTTAGATGGAAAAGTGGCAAAAATTTGAGGGGAGGGAGTTTAGGCGGGAATGATATGTTATATGTCACGCCACAAATATAGGGTCACGTGACCGGCCAGGGTATATGTCCCTATACCCCGCAGCCTAACTCTTGCACCTGCCAACATTATAAAATAACGGAATAAACAACTTTTTATAAAAAAAAGAACCAAAACAGATTTTCATTTCAAAACAGCAAGGTATTAAATAACATCTCAAGTGCAAAAATAAATAATCGAAGAGCAACAGTTCTTTTAATAAATAAAAACTGAATGAAAGATGAATATCCCCACGGGACTACAACTCCAAATATCAAAACAAAAGTGCATGACAACCTACTACAGACACGACTACGACCCCTAACTAGGACTGCTATAAGATCATGCGGCTCCATTGCCCTCCAACTGCGCCAAGTGCTCCAGCCCACCTCAACGGTCAGGCTCTACAAAACAAAACAACGATAACGGGTGAGTTCAAAGAACTCAATGAGCGGTCCTACCAACCCCCACACATAAAAATAGCACAGAGATAAGCAAGAATAACATCTATCTCTACAGGAGGTAAGGTCACGAAGGTGTGACTAGCTAACAGGCCAACTGGCCTCACCTGCCCGAAGGCAGCCAACACCCGTACGGTGAAGAACAATAGGACTAAGCCTACCATGCCCTAAGGCAAACAACACATACTAGGATAATCGGAAAGGCCCTCCGAACTTATCCCAGTATAAATAAACTCGATCGGGAGCAATCGGGAAAGGCCCTCCGAACTTGCTCCACGAGACGCGTAAGGACAATCGGGATTCGCCCATTTGAACTTGCCCCTTTAAGATATCATAGAGTAATCGGGAAAGGCCATCCGAACTTATTCCTTAACACCACCCCGGGGATAATCGGGTAGGCCCTCCGAACTTGTTCTACAGGTTAGGAATTAGCCATCCAACCTCCCGGGCTTAGCCCGCAATCCGGCTCCTCTACGAGCCTCTCCGCCATTCATAAAGATATGATGCACCATGACCTAAGTCATGACTCTCCTACGGTGTCTTAGGGGTGATCCTATTGGAAAGTGTCTCAACACCCAAAACCCGACCTCAACTCCTAGACCTGTAATGTTATAAACCCTGTGTGGTTTTATTTCATGCAATAACTTGATTCGTTGATTCATAACAGATTATGTTGACCTTTTTCACAATTTTAATTATAAAATTTAAATTTAAATCAACCATATTAGGGTTTTATTTTAACTTACTGTTGTACCTAGTAATGATGTATCTAACCCGAATCAAGTCTCCAAAGTGAATCCTATATTTCCAAACTATATTTTCTGGTCGAAACGATAGGTTACACGACCATGTTCAGAGAAATAGACACATCACAGTTAACAATATAAAAACAGCACAGAATAATCGTCTCAGCATGAAATTTCAGCAGCATTAAGTTTTAGCATAATTAATATTTAAATTCGAAAATTCACATAATACAACCACCTAATTACTATTACATAGGAATTAAAATTATCAAGATAATTCTCACATAAACCATGCTTAACAAACAAGAATATCAAGCATCACAAACTTCTTTAACCAAGATCCAACCCTTTCTTTCAAGAATTTAAATCAAGAACCCTCAACCCTCAAAATCAAATCCATCTTTGAATTACAAGGTAAATTTCCAAAAAATCACAGATTTATTATATAGCATGCATCTAAATTATAAGCATCAAGATCCATGAACAATTTGAATCATAGAAGGCAAGAGAATTTACACCCTTCACATCGGTAACTCATCGAACACTTGGAGGGCACCCCCTTTCCTCACCTTAGCCGAGCACCCCGAGGATTCTCCTAGGGCTGTTGAGCCCCATTGGGGAGGGGTTTGGGTCTCCTCTCTCATGGCAAACACAAGAAACGATGAGAACTTGAAAACCAACGGTAAAATCCAACAAGAACACCTTGTTTTCAAGAACGGCTCAAGAAGACGGAGAAACCCGAAAAGGAGGAGGGTAAAACCACTCATCTAGATTTGGAAAGATGATTAGAAGAGAACCTCAGACAACGACCCTCGAATTAGCTTCAAGAAACTCGGCGGCTCAATCCAAGGAGAAGAAAGATAGGTGGCGGCTCACCTCAAGCCGTCGGCTTGAGGAGAGAGGGAGAGAGGGAGAGAGGGGCTGGCTTTGGCTAGCTCCTCTCGGCTCGGCTCCAGAGGGGAGGAAGAGGAAGAGGAGAGGAGAGAGAAGGGAAGAGGGCCTTGGGGCGGCGGCTCGGCTCCTGGTGGTGGCGGCTCCAAGGGGAGAGGGAAGGGGATCGGCTGGCTGCTTGGCTGGCGGCTGGACCTCTTCTCAAACTTTTGTGTGGCTCCAAATAGGGAGCCACGCGCCAAGGGAAGAGGCTTTTATACTCCCTCCTCAACCCTAACCTCTCTAACCCTTTATCCAACCCGCATCCACCTTAAACCGAACCCGAACCCACTATCCTAAATTAACTTATTCTAAAATAAATCATGAACAATTAATTAAATACACCCACATGAACATAATTAACAATTATGCACACACAACATCAAATTAAATAATTTTAATTACTCTAGCCTTGTCACGCCCCAACTCAGGGTACGCGTGACCGGACATGGTATGTGTCGGTACCCCGAAGCCTTCCCTATGCATTGACCAACAACTCATAAAACACAACCAGACTGACATCGAAATCATAACAAAAGCAATAGTACCAAACTGTATCAGCTGTTTGAAAATAGTTTAACCAAACCAAGATCGAAAACATCACAAGTTTTAAAATAAACATGTAAAGGTTTTCAAAGAAACATCTCAATGCTTTACAAAACCAACACAGTGCATACACACGACTCTACTCAAACACGACTACGACTATAATGCTGCCAGCTACGAGATCTACACCCACGTCCGCCCTCCAATCGCACCATGCCACCAAGCCATACCTCACTGGTCGGGCTCTGCAAAACAACAATAATGAAATCGTGAGTTCACAAGGAACTCAGTGAGTAGTGAGGGCGAAATGGCCTACACTAGAGGGGGGTGAATAGTGCGTTTACTAATTCTATTAGCCTAAATCCAATTTTAAATGTTTACTTAAGACGATTAGGCAATATGCGATTATGCGATCGAATGCGGAAGCAATAATAAATAGTTAAGCACAAATAAGAAACAATGCAAACACAAGTGATTTATAGTGGTTCGGCCCCAATGCCTACTCCACTACCTAAGCACCTCGCTTAGGATTTCCAAACTAAGTTTTACTAGATTAATTAGTTTCCCTTACAACAAGGACTTTTCACCGGAAAGACTCGCTCTCCAACCGAATGCACTTCCACACCCGGAAGTATTCTGCCTTCCTACCGAGAGCTCTTTCCCACCTTAACCTAAGGGACAACTAGAATTAATCCTAGTAACAACTAAGTTTACACAAGTGGCTTTACTCTTATACCAATATACCACTTCACACACAGCAAGACCTAACACCTTATGTCTTCACACAAACAAATTAAATAGTTTGAATAACCGAGAAAAAACACAATCAAAAGAGCTAAGAATGTAAACCAATATTACAAGCTCTTTTTCAAGCCTAGGAACCTTCAACTCACCAAGAGATAAACTTGAGTTCACACCCGAGTTGAAGCAGCAACTTATGCGCTTGAAGAAGATGTCGTGGAAAGAAACAGAGCGCTGCTTGATTAATTGATGGAAGGCTTAGATCTTCCTTTTAATGGCTCAATAATCTCTGTAAGAATGAGGAAGAACATCAAATGAATCATACCTAGGTGCATTTATACCCAGGTGAAGAAACGACGTTCAACAGATAGAAAACTATTCGTTACAGGTCGCCGGTCGAAGCGTCGGTCGAAGCATCGATTGACCGGTCATTCGATCGCTTCTGTTTACCCTGTGGTCGATCGACCAACTGGTCGACCGCCAAACGCATATCACGCGATCCATGATCTTCGGTCGACTCGTCGGACGACCGACGCGATCACGCGGCACGCTTATATGCAGGTCGGTCGACCGATTGGTCAATCGCCAGCTTCAGGCAAATTCTGCCTCCATTCAATCGACCAGTCGATCGACCGACACGATCTTTCGTTGTGGGAATCAGCAGGTCGGTCGACCGACGGGTCGACTGCTCGAGCTACTGCCCATTTTGGGCTTCCATCGGTCGACCGCTCGGTCGACCGAAGTAGCTCTGCTACCTTTTTACCTTCGATCGGTCGACCGAACCTAGGTTGAATGCTATTTCTTCAGCCTATATCTTCCGCGCTTCATTTTCGGGTTCCGGCTTTCAATGAGCATCATCTTAGAGAGATTTTGACTTGATCTTTGGACTCGTCCAAGTGACTTTGGTGCACTCGTCAATCTTCGAGAAACTTCCGCGACGAACCCGAGCTTGACGATCAATGTCCTTCTGATATCGTGATTTCTCCGATTTATCCGATCGAGGACATCGAATGCTAGTCGATATGGAACCTGAAAGATATTCTTAATAAAATCATTAGTTCCATGTTTGTTATCATCAAAACTATCAATATCGAGATTAAGGCTAAGGTTGAAAACCTAAAGCCAACAATCTCCCCCTTTTTGATGATGACAAACATCCTTAAGAAAATATAACATTAAAGCATAAGGATATCAACTTAGGGATTTCTCCCCCTATCAACATGCATATCTATAAGATAAACTCCCCCTATCTATATGCATGTATCTTCTAAATTCTCTTTTATCATTTTGTATCTTCTATATGAATGTATTCAATTATGCTACTTCTCTTATCAATATATTTACTCCCCCTATCAATGAGCATATATCCATGTACTCTCCCCCTTTTGTCATCCATCAAAACAAATATAGCAAGCATAGCAAGATGAAAAATACATCACATAGTCAATCAAAGATAAAGTGTCAATACATCACAATACCAATACATCGAAGTGTCAATCAAAGACATGTCCATAGGAAGAAAAATACCAATACATCATATGTTCTATCAATACACCAATACACCAAAATATCAATACTCATCCTCAGGTGGTGGAGGAGGTGGTAGATGCTACTGATAATACTGCCCCATCTCATCCACTCTCCCATACATTTTATCAACTCGACGATCGTACTCATCTATTTGCTGACCATACTGGTCAACATGTTGACCATACTCGTCGATGCGCCGACCATGGTCACCGATCATGGTGCCAAACTCGTCCATCTGTCGATCGATCGCTTGCATGTGGGCTAATGATGTGTTGTTCCATTCCATCTGATTAATCTGAAATTGTGCAAAGCGATGCTCCAGATCACTTTGAGTCGCACGGGAAGGGCCGGATGATGATCCTCCACCAGTTTCATCCTCCTCCATCTCTGTCTCATGCTCTTCCTGGTCCATATGATCTCCTCGCGTCCTTTTGACGAATCTTCATGCGGCTCAGGGAGGAAGAGTCTATGGCTCTCGGAATAGGTTCTATCTCAAATCTAGATCTATCTACCCCAGCTTCATATATGAAATAAGAGATTACTGAGGCATAAGGAAGAGCTTATTTTTTTGAGGAGTGGACTTCAGCTATGTATCTAAGCATGAGGTCAGGGACATCTATAGGTATACTAGACATGGCACAAAAGAGTACCCTAGAACTCATGGAGGTGACCTCATCGTAATGTCCTGCTCTAGGAAGAATGTTATATGCAATGATGAGGTGCACAATCCTAGCTATGGGTGAAAGCTTGATGCTTTGGGTAGGCATCACTCCCTCATAGTCCTCAGGGCATATGGCATGTATAATTACATGAGGAGGGTACTCCTCATAAAAATGGTTGGAGGACATCTTATAAATTCGTTTTCCCATTAGGGGAAACTCAAAGACATCTCTAATGAGGGATTCTGTGATGACTATGGGTTTTCCTGAAATTTCAGACCGTAGGACTAAGCCATCACCAAGCCTTGCCTTCTCTATTACTAGATTAGAAAAAAAGGCTTTTACTAAGATGGGACAAACCGATACTTGTTTTGCTAAAAATTCTACCCAACCCATGCTAGCAAGTTTCTCTCGGATATCAAATCTTTCTAAGTCATCTAAGTTTACTGGCCGAGTTTGCAGGATGGTTCTATCTACAAACTTGGAGGCTTGTTTCTTTCCTAATTGGGTCAAGAGATTATTGGGTAAGGATGGGAGTTTGGTTTTAGGTGCCATTCTGCAGAACAATTTTGAAGATGATATAAGGGATTAGTCTTTAAATGAAAAATGCATGCTTTCTAATGCAAAAGAAAAAGAGAAAAAAGGTTTAAAACTCGGTATAGGCTCATGCAATAAAGTTTCTCATTAAATCTCAAGATAAATAAAAAATAAAGATAAAATAAAATAAAATAGAAGGGTTAATCATGAAGATCCATATAAAAAAATGTTTTGGCCAAAAATAAAATTTTTCAAGACGACCTAAACTTAAAATTGAGCCAAAAACTCTTGCAAGCAAACAAGAAGATTTTTTACTAACAATTTATGATCAACATAAAATTTCATTAAAGAACAAATGATGAATCATTTTAAGAACACATGAAATCCTTGATTTTTGTTAGAAGAAAAACTCTTTTTGAGGTAAACATGCTGAAGAGAAGTTATAAAAAAAAATTGTATGAATGACATTTTGTGTGTGAATGATGATGCATTGAAAGAAGAAATCATGTTCTTGAAGACAACTTCATGAATGAAGGATGAAGAAAGCTTTTTACCTTGGAGAAGAAGCTTGGAGAGGAGGTAGAACCCTAAAAGATGGTAAGAGAGGACTCAAGATGGGACGCCCGGTTGAATGGGCAAGGAAGCCCTAGTTTCGGGCTTAAGTAAATAGATTGGACGGCTAAGATTCAATCTGGGTGAAAAATCGGGTGATCTAGGCATTTTTTCGCCCGCCGGTCGATCGGGCGGTCGAATTCCTATCGACCGCTCGATCAGCTTTATCTTTTATTCCCAAAAAAAAAAAATTGAGAGGGTGTGATCATCCAAATTTTGTGAAACTTTTTCTACATAAATTAGACCCTATGAGGATTCCAAAGAATCAAGAATCACTCAAAAAGATATCCCTACAATTTTCTAAAAATCCTACAAGATCTCAGTGGCATTTTTATAAATATATATTATTTAACCACCGATTTCTGATTTTGCTCAAATCTTCTAGATATCAAGATATGATCATTTACCACTTGTTTTATCAAATTTGAAGTCAAATTTAAATTAATTAGTCATGCTATGAGCTTAGCACAATTTTAATCAAAATAAGCTTGAAGCCATGAAAGTGCTAATAATCACATTTGGCTATCTACTCATGTTTTCTCTAACAACCTAGACTCATGTGATATATGCATTCAATACATGTTTGTCAATCATAGAAAATGAGGTCTCTAATGAAGATTCTAACCTAGAGCAAATTTCATCCAATCAACATATGAAATTGCCTAAGTTATCAAATATTTATCAAGCAAAAGCAATCATGAGCATAGAGACTTCATTAATCATGAATAATCAATTATTATATAAATATTTTTGCGAAATTGAACTCATACCTCACCCTTGAGAATTTTCCAAATTTTTCATTTTCTTTACAATTTGGCTCTACTAACTTTCCATCACATTTTTGATAACTTGCAAGAAATATTCATTAGTAACATAATGGAAATGTAACTACTAATAAGTTATCGTACTAGATAGAAAAGAGAAAAGCAAGTATCGATCTCAAGATTTACTTTACTAAATTGTTTGAAATCCGTTTCAAAATATGTTGTCATGAATCCAAAATGAATTTTCAAGAGATCATAAATATAATATCGATGGAAACATGATCTCCAACCCTTCCTATTGGTTAAAAACCGAAAGGCCACAATGAGCCTACGATTCAAAACCGCAAGGTCGCATGAGCCCATTACAGGCTACCTGGGTCTTCGAAGAGACCGAGAAATCAAAAATCAAAAATATTTTGAAACAGACTCTTTTGAAAGAGCGGGGAAAACAATCAATTTAAAGCATGTATCATGACTCCAACTTAAATAAAGCAAATCAAAGTAAGGAGATGATACCAAAGAGTTTGATGCCAAATTTACCATAGGCATCTAGTATAGATGAAGACTTTGAAGTTGCAACCATGTAGGGATCATTCCTTCAACTCAATGGTCAACTTTAATTCTTCAATTCTCTTTACCCTTGTGTGGTGACTCCCCCTATAAGAGAAGAAATTTTTGGTACCCAAATGGCTTTGGGTCCTTGGGGATTAGTGGGCTTAGCTACCCAAAGTATTTTCACAACACTTGGGTTCATTTTAAAGGCACACTCATGTATAGCATGCCCATAAACACCACAACAAAAACAATGTCCATTAAATTTCTTTTTGTTTTTATTATGGACATGAGATTTATCTTTAGAATGCTTGTCATTTGAACTAGATTGAGCATGAGCATTCTTAAAGGATACATTCTTCTTTTGAATATGAGGTTTAAGTGAGGAATGCTTGACATGAGAATGATGACGAATATTAGCATTCTTTACACAAGCATTTTCATTTTTAGAGTTCTTAAAGGAAGATGCATTTGATAAATCATTTATTTTCCTATTTAAGAATACAACCTCATTTTTCAAATCACTCATGGATTTGTGAATAGCATGCAATTGAGATTTCATCATACTATTTTCATTCTTTAAATTTTCATTTTTAAGTTTCAAGTCATTAACTTCTAGAGTTAATGTATCATGGCAAGGATCAATCATGCTAGTTTTCAATTTTTCATTTTCACTCTTCAACTCATGCACATGATTTACAAGCTTCAAGTTTTCTTTCTTGATTTTTCTATTTTCTTTATTTTTTCTAACAAGCAAGGCATACATGCTTTTATATTCTTCTATTAATTCATCATAAAGAAAATCATGAGAATTAGATGAATTAGTACTACACTTTTTGTTATTATGACTAGAGGAAGAAGAGTGTACCTCATCATTAGTATTCATGAGGCAATCTTTTGAATTTTCTTCATCGCCATGGGAAGAGGATGCTTCATTCGAGTATGATGATGATGTGGAAGCGCTTGACCTCTTCTTTGTCTCGTTCTTCATATTAGGGCAATTCTTTCTTACATGCCCTTTCTCTTGGCACACATGGCAAATCACCTTCTTTTTCCGATTTCTTGTGCTCTTATAACTAGAGACACCGTGGGCTTTAAAAACCATGTTAGTAATGGTGGATGACAATTGTCATCACTCCCCTCATCAGATGTTTTGAGCTCTTCGGTTTTTGCATAATTATAAAGCATATTTAAAGTAGCCCAAATATCGAAAGCGGAAGTGCAATGCATGATCTTTTCAAAAATCTTATCATCCAAAGAACAAAATAAACAATTTGTAGCTTTAGCATTTAACTCAAACATGCTAATTTGTTCTTGGGTCCATGCATCCATTTTTTCCTTAGGTTCTATGTATTTTGATTTTATCATATTAAAAACACCTAAACCTTGAGTCTTTAAGAATGTATACATTCTTCCTTTCCAAAGACCAAAGTTTAACTCATCGAACCTAGGAGGTCTAGACGCTACCGACTCTAGAGTCATTTCAAGATCGAGACAAGGTGTAGGCGAGATGGTGAAATCTCAAGCTACGAACCTTGCTCTGATACCAATTGAGGGCAAAATGGCCTACACTAGAGGGGGGGTGAATAGTGTGTTTACTAATTCTATTAGCCTAAATCCAATTTTAAATATTTACTTAAGACGATCAGGCAATATGTGATTATGCGATCGAATGCGGAAGTGATAATAAACAGTTAAGCACAAATAAGAAACAATGCAAACACAAGTGATTTATAGTGGTTCGGCCCCAATGCCTACTCCACTACCTAAGCACCTCGCTTAGGATTTTCAAACTAAGTTTTACTAGATTAATTAGTTTCCCTTACAACAAGGACTTTTCACCGAAAAGACTCGCTCTCCAACCGAAGGCACTTCCACACCTGAAAGTATCCCGCCTTCCTACCGAGAGCTCTTTCCCACCTTAACCTAAGGGACAACTAGAATTAATCCTAGTAACAACTAAGTTTACACAAGTGGCTTTACTCTTATACCAAGATACCACTTCACATACAGCAAGACCTAACACCCTAGGTCTTCACACAAACAAATTAAACAGTTTGAATAACCGAGAAAAAAATAATCAAAAGAACTAAGAATGTAAACCAATATTACAAGCTATTTTTCAAGCCTAGGAACCTTCAACTCGCCAAGAGATAAACTTGAGTTCATACCCGAGTTGAAGCAGCAGCTTCTGCGCTTGAAGAAGATGTCGCGGAAAGAAATAGAGCGCCGCTTGATCAATTGATGGAAGGCGTAGATCTTCCTTTTAATGGCTCAATAATCTCTATAAGAATGAGGAAGAACATCAAATGAATCATACCTTGGTGTATTTATACCCAGGTGAAGAAACGGCATTCAATAGATAGAAAACTATTTGTTACAGGCCACCGGTCGAAGCATCGGTCGATCGGTCATTCGACCGCTTCTGTTTACCCTGTGGTCGGTCGATCGACTGGTCAACTGCCAAACGCAGATCACACAATCCGCGATCTTCTATCGACCCATCGGTCGACCGACGTGATCACGTGTCGCACTTATATGCAGGTCGGTTGACCGATTGGTCGACCGCCAGCTTCGGGCAGATTCTGCCTCCATTCAATCGACCAGTCGATCGACCGACACGATCTTTTGTTGCGGGAATCAGCAGGTCGGTCGACCGACGGGTCGACCGCCCGAGCTACTGCCCATTTTGGGCTTCCATTGGTCGACCACTCGGTCGACCACTCGGTCGATCGAAGTAGCTCTGCTACTTTTTTACCTTCGGTCGGTCGACCGAACCTAGGCTGAATGTTATTTCTTCAGCCTATCTCTTTCGCGCTTTGTTTTCGAGTTCCGACTTTCAACGAGCATCATCTTGGAGAGATTTTGACTTGATCTTTGGACTCGTCCAAGCGAGTTTGGTGCACTCGTCGATCTTCGAGAAACTTTCGCGAGAAACCCGAGCGCGACGATCAATGTCCTTCTGATTTTGTGATTTCTCCGATTTATCCGATCGAGGACATCGAACGCTAGTCGATATGGAACCTGAAAGATATTCTTAATGAAATCATTAGTTCCATGTTTGTTATCATCAAAACTATCAATATCGTGATTAAGGCTAAGGTTGAAAACCTAAAGCCAACAAGCGGTTCCTTCGAACCTCCATTTAAAACCTCGTCAAGATAACATATATAAGGAATTAATATAAGATCACATCACAGAAGTTAATTAGTTTGCCAAGACAGAAGATTGGATGAATCGGCCTCTCGGGCCCTTATCCATTTCACTAGCTCGGCCACTAATGGCTAAAATACATATGGAAGGTTCAATTCTTCCCTCTACGTAACTAGGCCGGTCGGCCTACCCAAAACCAGCCCCTAAGGGCATCTCAATTATGAACTTTCATGATTCAGATCCATCGGCTAGGATGGCCACTAGCCTCAGGAATCCTCCGGGTTAGGGATAGCTAGTCCCACCCAACTCGGGTCTACCGTCAGTGTGGCCCACTGACGAAATCTCAAGACCCTCCGTCACTCAAGTCTAACACCTAACTGGCCCACTGGTGCAATCTCAAGATCCTATCAACCGCTGAGTCGTGTGGTAGCCATTCGACTAATGACACTCCTCAGTAGACCATCTCAACCACAACTAGGTTGTGCAAGTTTTCCTATGTTTTTCTTTCCGGGCATTACCCATGTCCGACCCTTCCCCTCGGGTCACACTACTAGGATATTGACATCTGCTAACTATCCCTAGGTGTGGAACCTAGTAAGTGAACCTTGTCTCTAGGTTGAATGTCATCGCTAGGTACCGAAACCATTCTTTCTAGATTGTTAGAACTTGCCAACTATAGATGAGTACTCGACCTACCATTGTCAACGACACTCACCGAAATTAATCATGAGAAGCAATTATCACATGAGAGCCGAATAAAAGAAGATGAATTCCATTAATTAAACCGACAAGGAACATGCAATGTATACATAGTAACGATTGAATATAATATCTGACAATTAATGAAACCTTTCCTATGATTCATATACCATAACAATCCTATCCATGTATGCATTAGCAAGAACATTTCCATAATCATGAAAATATAAATCTATAGTTGCAACAATCTCTAAGATGAACAAGAATAATGTAATCTGATTTCAACCTATCTATAAGCTTGTAAGTATGAATCAAGACAACATAATCCGAAACCAAGCAAATGGATTCGAGCAGTCCACATCTTCCACCCTTGCCCTTGCTAGGCCGACTCAAGTAGGGTAACCCCCTGTTCGACCGAACCCTCAAGTAAGGTGGACAGGGTTATAACGACTACGCAAACATCAAATCAAGAATCGACATTTAACGAACAAGGATCATATCATGAGTTGCAAGACGAGTGAGGAAATTGGGGAAAATTTTGGCATGACCTTTCCCCTTTTTCCTCCACTCGGCCAGCCCATAAAAATGCAAAATACATACGATTAAAACATAAAATCACAGGTATACACATCGATTAATGTTCTAACACGAGGAAACGCGTCGATCGGCAAGAAACTCACGAAAGAAACCCAATTTCAAAACTTCTAGGGTCGGCCACCTGCCTTGCCTCTCTTCACAAACACACTAACCACTCAGCTTGATCGGATCCAAAGGTGACCTCGATGAAGACGAGCTCCGATTTCTTCAAGCGTCGACGCGAACTCGGCGCCGACAAGATCCCTCTCGCTCCCCCTTTCTCTTGGGCTGCGTGAGGCTCTCTCCTTGAGTTGCACGACTAGCTTGGATGAGGGGCTTTATTCCCCTCATCCAATGACTCAATTACCCCCGATCACTTACTTACCCCGTCATCCCAACTCCACCTAACCCGATTCGAGTCCCGACTCGATCCGCGAACCAAAACTTAAACCAAACTTGAGTCAAGCAATATGCCCATCCATTCAATCACCAACATTTAGTTATGATTTAAATTGATTTTTTTTTTACCTGCTATTTGAGGCGATCACGTGACTCGACCCGGCTAGCTCCCGACTCAATGGGCTGCACCACAAAAAAATTTTATATTAGGAAACCCCAGGTATTACAACTAAATTCATAATTTCATATCCTACTTACTCGAGCTCGCAAGCTCGCACCGGACCATGAGTCGACTCGGCTCGACTACGAACTAGTCCGCTAGGCTCGCAAACATAACATAAGAGAAAATAATAAAATTAAATATCTAGGATATTACATTATATATATATATATATATGTTGAAATTATTTAAGTTTTTTCAAAAATAAAGAAAAAAATGATATTTCATAAACACAAAAATAATATAAAAAATAATTATATATGATCAAAGATATTAAAAATGCAAAAATAATAAAAAATTTATGAATAAAAAACAAATATAATATAAGTATGCACAATTTTTTTTGATTTTGAAATATTATTTTTCAATAACAAACCCAAATTAAATATAAAAAAACTTCAATAAAAGAAATTATAATTATAATTCAAAAAATAATAAATACAAAATTAAAAATATCAAAATAGGTGATTATAGAGAAAATAATTAAGTGGGGTCCCATGGAGATCGAGCAGAGCCTTAGCCCGCTCTAGTTTGATTTTTCAACAATTTCCCAAATTTGAATTTTGGGAAGAGAAAATTCCCAAAATTGGAATTGAGTTGTTCGGATACCCATTTTACCCTTGGGCTAAAGTCTCTAACCAGTTATAAAAAAGAATATAATAAAACTGTGGTGTTAAAGTCTTTAAATTTTTTTTTTCAAACTCTTTAATTCCTTAGAGATTTTTGCAAAAGTCTATAAAACTAAATTTAAATTAAAAATTATGAAATATTTTGATGAAAAATATTTTTTTGAACCACAACATATCTTTTATATTTTAAAAAATATATTTCATTAATTAAAATTATTTTTTTTGAATTATAAAGCTATTATAGACTTTGGGCAAAAGTCTATAATACATTAGAGAATTTCACCCAATTTTCAAATAAAAATATTAAAATATTTTTTATCCAAAATATTTCTATAGACTCCAGCACATCTTTTATATTATATATATATTTTTTTTGTGAATTAAATTTTATTTTTTATAATAAAAAAATTATTATAAACCAAAGTCTATAATAGTTTCATATTTTTTTAAAAAAATATTTGAATTCATAAAATAATTTTTTAATGATACAAAATATCTACTATGATCTAAAAACATATTTTACATTAAAATATTTCATAATTTTTAATTTAATTTTAAATTTATAGACTTTGTGCAAAAGTCTTTAATGTATAAAAGAGTTTGAAAATATATTTTTTATACTTTAATATCTTATTTTTATCATAAAAAAATATATTATAAATTTATATTATTTTTTAATATTTTTTTATTTAATTTTTGACCAAAGTCTTTAATCAGTTATAGACTTTGTCCCAGGGGTAAAACGAGTATCCAATCTACTAGGTTTTGATTTTGAGAATTTTGATTCCCAAAATCCAGATCTAGGAATTTCTCACTCCCAAAATTTGATTTTGGAATATTTTTGTTGATTTTTTTGATTAAAAAATAAATAAATAAGTGGGGTAAAAATTTTTATTAGGAATTTAATTACGGTTAAAATTTGGGAGCAAAAATTTAGGTGAGAAAAGTTTGAGGGGAGAGGTAAAAATTAAAATAAAAATTTGAGGGAGTGAGAGGGAGTTTAGGCGGGAAGAAGTCGTTTTTTGTTTATTTTTATATATATATAGTACCTGCGCTTTGAACAATTAACTTATAATTTTAAAAATATTTTTTTATTGAAATTAAATGTTATATTTTAAAATATATTTATATACAAATAGAATAGTTTATCGAAAAAACTCTGATATTTTTTATTTTTTGTAATGTAAATTTAATTTAAAATTATATAAATTTAAATTTAGAATTAGTTTTTATAATTTTAGAAAATGGTTATTTAAAATTTTAATATTAAATTAATTTACAATTTAAACTATAAATTAAATTTTATCTATAATTTAATATTCTTAATAATTTAAATAAAAAATTTAGAATCAAATAATTGTATATCTAGATTTTTCAAAAATAAGTTACTATATTACTAATATTTTACGAACAAGTTTGAAATTGAATTTTGTATTTTTAATAATATATATAAATAAAATTGTCTATAGTTTTTTTTTGTTATTTTTACATTTTGTAACATAATTTTAATTTGAAATTATATAAATTTTAATTTAAATATTTTTTTTTATATTTTTAGAAAAATAATTATTTTAAACTTCAATTATAAATTAATTTTAATTTTAAATTAAATTTGTAACAATAATTTAATACTCATAATAATTTAAAAATTAAATATTTTTATACCTATATTTTCATAAATAAGTTATAATATTATTATTATATTATAAAAAAATATACTTTTGATACTAGAAACCCATAGTAAGATATTTAAATTAAATTACAATTTTAAATAATAGTATATAAATATACTAAGAAGTACTATATATTAATTTAGTTTAATTCATATAATTATAAAATTGTGCACTTATATTTATATAATTTAATTTAAAATAACTACAAGTAATAATTAAATTTAAAATAAAAATAAAAATTAAAAAGGTAAAAGATAGATTATCTTAGATTAGTGATTAATAATTATTTTTAATGCTTAAAATAATATGTTCATATAGAAAAAATAAAAATAAATAAAAATTTATATAAATAAATATATAACCTAATGTTACATACAAAATAAAATATCAATAAAATATAAATCTAAAATTGGTAACAATCTTTTTATATAATAATATTAATTTATTTCAAAATGCATAAATCTTCAAAGTAAAATTTTTGAATAAAAATTTAAATTTATAATTTTTAAAATATAAAAAATTAATATTATTTCAAAACAAATAATACTATATAGGTTTTTGACAATATATATATATATATAATAAATAAAATAGAACACTATTAATAATTTTAATGGTAAATTACACTGACCTCTCCTTTATTTATTCAGGTGACACTCACATCTCCTGTAGCTAACGGTGTTATATGGAGTCTGTTAGTATTATGAATTTTCTCTTATACCGCTTGCTGAAAAATCATTAAAATACATGCATAAATTATTGAATAAATATTTTCAAAATAAAAATTTGAAATTAATTATTTTATTTTAAAAATATTTTTTTAAATATAAATTTTGAGAGAAATAAAAATGACATAAGAGTATTTTTATGATTTAAAATAATTTTTTTTAAAATATTTTAAAAATATCATTATTAAGCATGTTAGTGCACGACAGACACTCCACTAACACTAACATTTTAAAAAAAATTGAAATTGAAATTTGTATTTTTAATATATTATTATATATAAATAGAATGGTCTATAGATTTTCTTTCGATATTTTTACATTTTGTAACATAATTTTAACTTGAAGTTATATAAATTTAAATTTAAAACAATTTTTTATATTTTTAGAAAAATAATTATTTTAAACTTCAATTATAAATTAATTTTAATTTAATTTTAAATTAAATTTGCAATAATAATTTAATATGCATAATAATTAAAATTAAAATTTTAAAAATTAAATATTTCTATACCTATATTTTCAGAAATAAGTTACAATATTATAAAAAAATATATGTTTGATAATAAAAATAATAGTAAGATATTTAAATTAAATTATAATTTTAAATAATAATATATAAATATACCATAAAGTATTATATATTAATTTAATTTAATTTATATAATTATATAAGTGTGCACCTATATTTATATAGTTTAATTTGAAATAACTAATATATCAATTAAAAATTTGTAAATATAGATAACTAATTCGAAAATAAGAAATTTGAAATAATTTAATTTTTTCAAAAAAAAAATTATATTTCATAAATACAAAAGTAAGATAAAAATAATTATATATATTAAAAAAATTAATTTATATAGATTTCAATGATCAAAAATTAAAAAATACAAAAATAATAACATTTTTATGGATAAAATGAAATGTAATATAAATATATTATAACATAATAAAATAAATAGAAAATAAAATATTTAAATTATTCTAAGTTACATCAATTTATTTAATTTTGAAATACTATTTTTCATTAATAAATCTAAAAAAATAATATTTCAAAACCCAAAAACTAATATTAAAAACTTCAATAAATAAAAAAATATTTGCAATTATTATCTAAAAATTAATAAATACAAAATTAAAAATAAAATAGATTCATATAGACAAAATAAGTGGGGTGAAAACTTTTATTCTAAATTTACGTAGGATAAAAATTTGGGAGAAAAAAATTTAGGTGAGAAAAGTGACAAAAATTTGTGGGGAGGGAGTTTATGCGGGAATGATATGTTATATATATATAATTTGAAATTATTTAAGTGTTTTTTAAAATAAAGATAAAAATAATATTTCATAAACACAAAAATAATATAAAAAATAATTATATATGATCAAAAATATTAAAAATGTAAAAATAATAAAAATTTTATGAATAAAAATAATATAATACATGTATGTATATTTTTTTTTTTTGAAATACTATTTTTCATTAACAAATCCAGAAATTAATATATAAAAAATTTAACAAATAAAAAATATTTATAATTATTATTCAAAAAATAATAAATATAAAATTAAAAATATCAAAATAGGTGATTATAGAGAAAGTAATTAAGTGGGGTCCCATGGAGATCGAGCAGACCCTTAGCCATCTCTAGTTTGATTTTTTTATTTTAAAAATAAATAAATAGGTAGAGTAAAAATTTTTATTACGAATTTAAGTGGGATAAAAATTTGGGAGGAAAAATTTAGGTGAGGAAAGTGAGAAAAGTTTGAGAGAAGAGATAAAAATAAAAATAAAAATTTGAGGAAGTGAGTGAAGTTTAGACCGAAAAAATTGTTATATATATATATATATATATATAGATGAGCAGAAAAAATAAAAAAATAAAAAAACGAGAAATTATTATCTTATTTATCCCACAGGAGTCGGATATAAGTTATCGCGGGTTAGTATATGAATGAAATTAACGGAATTACCGTGTTAAAACCTAGTCGCGGTCGCTCCCAACATCGCGACTTCATCCCCAGCGTGCGACGGCATCTTCTTCTGCTCATCCGAGCGAGCGGCGTCTCCTCCGGGCGGCAGAATCTCCGGTAAGTTTCTTCTTATCCTTCTTCGACTTTCTCTTCTCCTCCTTCTTCTCCGTATTCTTCTTCTTGTTCTCCTCTGTGATCAGATGCCGCCCTTTTCCTTTCCCTTCTCCTTTCCTCCGCCTGCTCCTTCTTCTCTGTGAACAGATGTAGCCCGGCCCTCTTTTCCTTCTTCTCCTTTGCCTTCTGCTTTTACTCCACCTGTTTCTTCTCCTTCTCGTCTGACAATTGAGCAACTTTTTATTCTGATTGATATATTGAATCTTGTTTTGTTGTAGAAATATTGAATATTTATTTTGTTATATTCTCTTTTAATTTAACTTCGATTTCTCTAAATTCTTGTGCTTGATTAATTCTGCAAACTGAACAGATCAGGGTTTTGCATTACAATTCCATTTCTAAAGGCTGGCGAGGACATTAGATAACTAAATTGCATCGTTCAACTAGGTTGAGTTGGCACAATGCTGTCAAGTGTGGCACAATAGATATTCTTTGTCTTCTAATGATTGTTTGCTTACTTATTTCAATGATCATAACCATCTGTATAATCTATTCCTTTTCTCTTATTATGAATCCTTCTGCAATATTCAAGTTAATTTATAGAATTATTTTAGTAACATTATATTTCATACTGATGGAGATACTAGACTGAAAAAAGCTTCTATTGAGCAGTCTGTGCAACATAGCCACTTCATTATTACTAGCTATTATTATTTTATTTTGTCTTTTGAGGATAAACTAATGACAACACTGAACAAGCACTCTTTTATATTATGTTTAATTTGTAGCATCTCTATTGAACTAGAGTAAATTAGTCTTTTACAGATTTAGTTTTTGATGTAGCTTATTATGTAGCTGTGCATGTAGTTTATGATTGCACCAGTTCATTTCCATATATAATACCTGGCTGAAATGCTGAAATTACTTTGTCGTAGTTGCATGTAGCATATAGTACTTTGTTGAAATTCTGGAATTACGTTGCTGAAACTGGCATTCAATTCAGTATTGATGTCTTGTAGATTCCATGCTGAAATTTTATTTGCTGAAAATGGAGATGAACTTGACTCTTGAAAGTTGTTGTTTTATGCATTTGAACTTTTAAACTTGGTAGAGTGTAATAGTGTTTCTTTTCTAAAGTGGAGTACCTCCTATTAGCATGTAGCATTGAAACATAGGGATGACAATGGTTCAGTTATCCGCATTTTTGGGGGTTAACCGAAACCGACTTAAACACCCGCTAACCGAAACCGGAACCGAAACCGAAACCGTTCAGTTTCAAAAACCTATACCCGAAACCGAAACCGGCTTGGTTTCGGTTAACCGCGGTTAACCGAAACCGAATATTTTTCAGTTCATATAGACCCGGATAACCGGTTCAAAAATGCCAAAACAGTAATTAAAAAATAATATGCCAAGGGCCGCCGACGCCGACGCAGCCGACGCCGAGGGCCGAGGGGGAAGGTCGGAAGAGAGTCAACTCGAGGGTGATCCGGTGATCGGAGTCGCAGTCTGTGAGCGAGTGAGTCGTCAAGGGAAGGGGACGAGTGGATGGTGTTGAGTGTTGAAGGGAAGGGGAGTCGCCACTCGCCAGTTCGCGGCGTTCGCCAATCGCCACTATCGCCGAGTCGGGTCGGCTGAGGGAGTGTGAGAGTATCAGTGCGGGAGCGAGTGAGTCGTCAAGGGAAGGGGACGAGTGGATGGTGTCGAGTGGTGAAGGGAAGGGGAGTCGCCACTATCGCCGAGTTGGGTCGGCTGAGGGAGTGTGAGAGTGTTAGTCTGCGAGCGAGTGAGTCGTCAAGGGGAGGGGATGAGTGGATGGTGTCGAGTGGTGAAGGGAAGGGCCAAGGGGAGTCTCCACTCGCCAGTTCGCGATCGCTGCTTTCGCCACTCGCCAGTTTGCGGTGTTCGCCAATCGCCACTATCGCCGAGTCGGGTCGGCTGAGGGAGTGTGAGAGTGTCGGCTAAGGGAGTGAGGGAAAATTTAGGGTTAGATTTAGATTTTAGGTTTTTATATATAAGGGTAAATGGGTAAGTGGGTTAATAAAAATGGGTTCCGGGTTTAAATAATCTAATAATTTATATTTTAACGGTTTCGGGTACCGGTTAACCGTGAATAACCGGTAACCGAAACCGAACCGTTTAGAAACAGTTTTTGAGTTTCACTAACCGTAACCGAAACTGAACCGCAAAACCATTATCCAAAACCGAATTTTGCGGTTCGGTTAACCAGTTAACCGCGGTTAACCGGTTCCAATTGCCACCCCTATTGAAACATTGATGCTTGATCAATACTTTGCATTATAAAATTATATTCTTTCCTGTAATATTTATATCCAGTCTCAAAGTGGTGTTAAATCGTTGTATTAATTAATTAAGTGGTGTTGTGGCAAATAAAATGGGAAATATAGCTGAAAATTCAATGGTATTGTTCGGCCAATTTGGTCATGACCAGTAACATATCATATGTAAATGCCTTAGTATGGAATGCTTTTGTGTAATATGTAGGTTTAGATGTTCCCAACAGCTTTTGTGTAATAAATTTTGTATTATGGATTATCTAATATTTGCATTTTGATGTTTAATGTATTAAAGACTATTAAGTAATATTTCCATTTTGGATTATCCTATGCTTTAATTGTAGCCCATGTTTGTTTCACCAGATATGAAGAGCGGATAGGGTTTAACTATTTATTTTAGGCAATGGATTTAAATAATGGCAGATAAGACAGGATCTTATGGTTAGAGCCACATATGGGTTTCCCGAGGGGGTATTTCATATCAATGGAATTAAACTGTGTTACATAGGATTAGCAACTAAAATTATTTTCTTTCTTTCAATTGATGAGTAAAGATTCCATTTTTCTCGTAAATTTAGTGGGTTTTGTCCATCTAATGGAGATTGTGGTCCTAAAAGTAGTGCTTTTTATTTTTGTCTATTGGATTTGATTTTTCTAGGTAAGGTAAGATAAGTGCAAGTTAGGACTTTGTAGAGGAGCAGTTCAACTATCTGCTGTAATGTTCACCAACGACAAGCGACAGGCGGAGCGCACTGGGAGGTCTGGGACTCCCCGAGCTCAATACCTTCAGGTGCTTTATCTATCTTATATGTCCCTCTCTCACTTCAATTTGTTTGACAGTTGAACAACTAGTTCCCACTCTTTCCATTGCCCTTTGTTTCTTAAACTACTTGACAAAGGCTATGCATTTATACCTTTGCTTAGTTTGCCTTTGGTGATTTGTTTAAATTTTTTTGCATAAATTTCAAGGCTGATCAGATTAGCAATTTAGACGTATACTTGATTAGCTATGCCTTCTACAGTACATGCAATATATGGTTGCTGCCTTTTTAGGAAAAGACCTTTGCAGAAATATCACTATTGCTAAAACTTCAATTAGTAATATTCTACTAGAATACTGCAAAAGCATGCACATGTTTTTCTTGAATATGATTCGTCCAATTTCATGGTGGTTTCACCACTGGTCTAACAAAATGGTATCAGAAAAAGATATATCTTGCTTATTTGCAATTCATCTTTTCCTACAGGAGCTTGTTACAGAATTCCAAAAGACAGCCAATGAAGGTAATTTCTAGTTACTTCTCTGTCAACATCCTTTTGTTTGCATGTTCAATTTTTTTGGCTAAAGTCCAAGTACAGACAAATAACAACTGTTTCAATCTGTAAAACTCTTGATTTATACTTCGCGGTGTTCTGATTATTTAAGTTGGATCCAGTGATATTGTTTCCTTGGCTACTCAATTTAGTTGGATCGGTGCATTGTTGGATGTTATTATGTTCTTAATTCACGATGATAATTAATAATGAAGATACAAGGAATTATGAATCATGACTTTTGAATTTACAAAATTTAGTACATATTTCAATGCTTCGAGATTGGCCATGAGTTATTGTTACCGTAAAACATGCCAGCTATGGTGCATGTTTATCTCAATGCTAGGTATTTCTACATCAATCACCCATAAATAGGAACTCATCACCTCACAACTCTTGCACTTTCACGAGAAGCACATAAATCTTTTTGGAATTCAAGTATGTTATTTCAGCCAATAAAAGTAATTTGAAGTAAATAAGTGTGTTTTGGGATGAGTGGTACTGCTGCAAGGACAACTTATAAGATGCAACTTAGTTATCCATTTAAATAAATAAGAATCAGAATGTGGTAATAAGAAGCTTCATGGGTTATTCAAAATGTTGTGTGTTTGCTAGTGCTTAGATTACTGTCTAGTTAAAACTAGAAAAGCAACACAATATTCCTACTTTTGGGAAGCTTATGTAGTGACAGGATCTTTACTGGCATATAGTTTGTTCCCTCTAAGAGTTGTAAAGCTTTTCTGCCTAGTAAAATTCATTTCAGCTTCAAGCAATTGAAAAGTATCCCATAATTCCTGAAGTTAAGATGTTTTTGGTAATCTTAGCCACATCACCCCTATTAGAAGTTTTTAGGTGAATCCCAATTGGACACACCAAAATGGACTGACACTGGCAGGTCCATGTCAGAACTCAGTGGTCTCAGCTGAAACTGATCCTGATCCTAACTTTTACATTAGTGATAGAAGATGGAATGCACTTTTTCTTTTTCTTTTTTTGCATTGATAATCTTAATATGATTGACCTGATAACACTTTTTTTTGAGGAATCTGGTCACTGAAATTGTAAATCTTTATAATATATCGAAATTTTGGTCTACTTATCTGTTTCAAGTAATTTCAGAAAAATTTTAAGCTAAATGCTACATTTTGGAGGTGGAAGAACGCGTTTTCAGCGTATTTTCTTTTTGCTATTATCTCTCACAAACATCTTCAATTAGATAAGTGTACTGGGTTCTGTAATTGCATTCTCTGGACACTGTTCTTCCTTGTTAGTTGCTATATTTTTGTGTCAATATATGCCTTTATCTTGATTTTCTTAGTTCTAGATAAAATTTGTAGTGAATAATTGGTCTTACAAACTTGTGGCTTTCTACCGTTTAATGTCCTGCAGAATCGAAAGAGAGAATTGTTGCCAATCTGGCTAACTTTGCATATGATCCTTACAATTATTCATTTCTGCGCCAGGTACAGGATTAAAATATATACTTCTCTCTTTGCAGAGTATGGTACATGCTATTCTTGTTTCTAATGCATATGTTGTTTAAACAGCTTAATGTTTTGGAGCTTTTCCTGGACTGCATAACAGAGCCAAATGAAAAACTTGTTGAATTCGGTATTGGTGGGATCTGTAATTCATGTGTTGGTAAGCAATGTACAATTAACTTCTAAATATTTTTGGGGTGAACGGATTTCAATCTTCATTAGATTTTTTAAGAAAATCGTAATGCAATATGCAAATTCTTAATTTAAAATATCTGACCACAATACTACTTTCTGCTCTGCAGATCCAGAAAATGCTGCAATGATTATTCAATGTGGTGGAATTCCTTTAGTCATACAATGTTTATCTAGCCCAGTTAGAAACACTGTAAGTATATCATTTGGATACACAGATATGATACGAACATTTCGGATTGCTAATCCGCTAAATTATCTGAGAATATTTGCAAGTTGAAACTACGCTAATTATTTGACTAATACCCTTCTACCTTTAATAAAAGAGAATTAATAACAAACTGCTGCTATTTACTGTGAACAACTAGTTTAAATTTGGCAGTCATTTCGTATTTTCGTTTTTTGAGGAAACTGGAAGGGGAAAGACTCACCATCATTTCTCATTTTCTGTTTCAAGGATTTTTCCATTAGGGTTTCAGTTCTTGTATGGACTAAAAGTGTAATCTCAGGTAACTTACGCTCTCGGAAGTCTGTACTATCTATGTGATTCATCTTCCGAAAAAGAGATCTTGAAACCAAAAGTGATTGATGTAATAAGAAGATATGCTGCATCTGAAACTGCCAATGGAATTTTCAGCAATTTGGCGTATGCTTTTCTGGAAAAGCACATGCACAATTAAGATTGACAAAATCTTAAACCCAGGTTTGTTATGTCATCTCCCATTCTTGTCAAACTCGTGTTCTAATTTATTTTGACCAATCGTCTTCACCCCCATTGTAATTTCTATATATCTAATTGCTAGCAGTTAAACTGAGTACTTGAAGACCAGATTCCCGATTCCCATGTTCCTCACAGGATTAGATTGATATTTTTTTCAGTTGGAGAGCAGCAATTCGTTTACACAATGTTGCAGCTGAGCTCTGTGACTGATGTAGTGCATTTTTGGACCTTAATCGTTTACTGCAAAATTTTCTGGGCTGCACTACATGGAAAAGCAGATCAACACAGGAGAGCTTCCGATTTCTTCAACAAAGATTCATGATTATATATTTCAAGATCTTCTTAAACCGGCATACCTGTACACATCCATAGCCATATCTGGTTTCTTAAATTATCATCATCATTCAGCTTCCAAGCCGGCGCCCTGAGTGTATCTGCTGACTGCTGATGACTGTGCCAGTCTTAGTATGAAGATTGCTGGTAAACATCTTATAATTTTTTTTTTTTTGGAAAAAGAAAGCATCTTGCATTCAATTCAAGAAATGTGAAATGGAATACAAGTAGAGGGGAGGAGGAAAAAAGAAAAGAACGAGTACAAATAGAAATACAAAGAAGAGAGCCCCAAAATGCTTACAACACAAGCAGTGGATATGAAACTAAGCAAGGACACGGTGAAGCTCTAAATGTTGTTTGATGCCTCTTGAAAACATCTTTGGTTTCTCTCGAACCAAATGTATAGCTCTTGTACCAGCTCATACGAGGGGAATTTGTGCTTTCTTTAGATTGAAAAAAATTGCTTAGTCTGGGGGATATTCTCGTAGAACCAAGAGGTTGGAAAGAATGGCTCATCGAGGACCCATACATAGTACCTAGGATGATTTCAATCCATAGCAGATGTCACGTCCCAAAATGGGTCATGTGACCAGTCAGAGTGCGGACAAGCACCCCGAAGCTTAAATCATACAACTGAACCATGCATATGAAAAATGGATAACTCATGAACAATCTTAACTCAAAAGACTCCAATCATATAATTATGCATATGAAAAATGGATAACTCATGAACAATCTTAACTCAAAAGACTCCAATCATGTAATTAATCAAGTTCACGTACTAATCCAAATCCTTAATAATAGGTTCAAAGGAAATAACTCCACATAAATGTTCAACATGCTCAAAGTAAACACACAACTCAACTGCGACTCGACTACATCAACTAGCTTCACAAGGCTGCTACCAATCGTGCCATACCTCAATGATCGGGATCTATAAAATAACAAAAAGAACGGTGAGTTCATAGAACTTAGTGAGTGGCCGTCTTAACCACTACCAAGCCAATCCACATAAAAGTGTAATAAAATAATTTTAATATTCATCAAAGAGCTGATACAAAACATGTGATGATCCAATAATTTATCTCGTGCGCTCTACGCTCTTTCTGGCCCAATTCGGCCCAAATAAGGTATCCTCAAGTATCCAGAATATAACTTGCAAGTCGCTCACTAGGCTGACCACCCTAGTGAACTCCCCGCCTCGGGCTCATTGAGCTAGAAAGGCCCTCTAGTCTCAGTGTCATAAAAAAACTCGGTCGGGAAAGACCCTCCAACTAGTGTCATTCGGGTCAATCATCGGCGTGGCTCACCAACGAATATTTTGACCCAAAATCAACTCACTGGGTCGGACATTAGCTTCTCACATTTACGTGTTTCCCATCCCAGTCATCACATACACATCCACAAGCACGTCCATTAAATGGACAAAAATATACACTACATTGTAAGGAGATTAATTCGAGTGGGTACATGATGCATAATCTCAGCATATAACCAATCAAGATTTCAGCATACTACAAGATGAAACTTCAGCCTACACTAGACGGAAATTTCAGCATATCGAACACAAAATTTCAGCCCACAAACATGAAATTTCAGCATGAAACCTTAACATTTCAGCACACTAATACATATAATTCTCAGCATACGAAGTAGGTAAATTTTAGTATACATTCTCATGGGATTTCAGCATACATACAAGAATTTCAACATGTTAAAATGTAATTTCAACGTACCCTAGCTACAAGTAATTTCAGCATGTTTATAAATAAATTTCAGCATACTTAGAGCTGAAATACTTTATTTCAGCATATATACAATGAGGTTCCAGCATATTATAAAGGGTTTAAATCTAGGAAATTCCTACATGATGTCACACCATAGGTGCCCTACCCATTTAGGGTCATTCGGCCCACCCGTATGCCACAAACATTTAAATTCCTACTTGGATTTTAGCATTCTTTTAAAGGTATAATAGACTAAAAAATCAGAAGGTTTACATAAATTTTATATTCTACCTGTGTTTTCAAATTTCGCTTGTAAATGAATAACCTTTACTTCCATTTATGCCATCTACCAAATCATCACGCGTCGTCTCATCTTAGCTTACGTGGAGGTAAACGACGCTTGCGTGGCCTAATGGCGGTATACGTGGCTTTCCACGTGCAACTAAGACGGTGAGCTCCACATAAATGAAATAAAGTGTGGATGAAATTTTAAAATTGTGGGCTCCACATAAATGAAATGACTATGGGATCCACATAAAATTGTGGGCTCGTGGCGTACTCCTTCACGCCAACGCCGACGCTGACACCTCCACCTTCTCCTCCCGTGACATCAAGTCCTCCATCCTCACCACCGCGGGCAATGCCCCCCTCATCCAACCCACCGTCGATCTCGCCAACAAGTCTACCCTACGCCACCCCATGACCTTGTCCGTCATCCCCTTCCCAGCCGCCGATTTTGACCTCCCCGACGGCTGCGAGAACATAGCCCAGGTCACCACTGAAGAAGCCAAGCGAAGTTCCTCCAGGATGTCACCAGGCTCCGTCAGCCATTCAGAAAATCCTCGAAGACCTCAAGCTCGACGTTGTCATCGTCGACTTCTTGCCGTGGACCATGGATGTCGCCTTCAAGCTCCGCTTGCTGTCCCTCGTGTTCTACAGCACCAAGTCATGCTTGTCGTGCGAAAGAGCGACGGTGTGGTGATGAATAGCTTTTACGAGCTGGAACCCGACTACGCCCATCACTACCAGAGCGTGACCGGCAGGAGGGCATGGCATGTCGGCCCTGTGTCTCTCTGTAACAAGGATCCGTTCGAGAAATCCGGTAGGGGAGACAAGCCCTCTATTGACTTGGACAAGTGCATGAGTTGGCTCGATTCCAAAGAATCCGGCTTGGTTATCTTTGTCTGCTTCGGAAGCATTAGCCAATTCTCCATGGCCCAACTAAGGGAGATTGCAATTGGGCTCGAGGACGCCGGCGAGCCATTCGTTTGGGTGGTGCAGGAAGTGGGTGGAGACATAGAAGAGTGGCTGCCGAAAGGATACCAGGAGAGGTGGTGGACACCGGTAAGGGGTTGATCATCAGAGGTTAGTAATGCATTGTGGGTGGAACTCATGCCCTGAGGGCATCAACGCCGGCGTCGCCATGGTGACATGGCCACTCTTCACGGAGCAATTCTACAACCAGAAGCTGATAATGGAGGTGCTCGATAATGGGTATTGGGGTCAGCATCGGCATGAAGGAGTATGCCACGAGCCCACAATTTTATGTGGATCTCATAGTCATTTCATTTCATTTATGTGGAGCCCATAATTTTAAAATTTCATCCACACTTTATTTCATTTATGTGGAGCTCACCGTCTTAGTTGCATATGGCAAGCCACGTACACTACCGTTAGGCCACGCAAGCGTCGTTTACCTCCACGTAAGCTAAGATGAGACGACGCATGACGATTTGGTAGATGGCATAAATGGAAGTAAAGGTTGTTCATTTACAGGCGAAATTTGAAAACACGGGTCGAACGTAAAATTTCTGCAAACCTTCTGATTTTTTTTGTCTATATCCCTCTTTTAAATAAGCAAAATTCAGAATTAAATTACTGAAAATTTTCAAATCAATTTCCTACAAATTTCCTTGCTTCCAATACCATGGCTGCCGCCTACCCTAAACCCCGAGGAAAATACCTATCTTCAACATCAAGCCTTGATCACAGAAGATAACGCATAATGAAAACAAATCATAGAAAAAATCACCATTCTATCCTTCCTACAAGGATTGACAGCCCTAAATCCCAAACTTAGGGATTTAGAAGAGAATCCACTCACCTAGAATTGGGTTAGGGAAAAGGAAGATGATGTTGAAGCCACGCGACGAATCCAATCCTTAACGAAGCCTCTGATTCTTGGCCGATTCCACCACCAAACTCTCCCTCTCCACTCGCCTCCTAGGGATGCATGCGGCTCCTCCTTGGAGCCGTATGGTCCCAGGTGGTTTATATTTTTGTTTTAATTTTTTACCATTATGCCCCTCATGTACTTAAGTTGACCCAACTTGATCGCGACCTCAGACTCGGCTCGAACCCAACTCAAACCTAACAAATAAATTAACTCAAAATTAAAGAGATTTCAAATGAGCAAGGGTCTCACCTCAAGCCGTGCCCTACCGCGATCAACTCCGCTCGCACCGCTGTGCGCCACGATCATCCCTCTGAAACTGATACACACATATTTATTAAATTTCGCAGGTATTACAATCTTCCCCATTTAAAAAAAAATTTATCCTCGAATTTAGGGGTTGGAAAGGAACTTACCATCTCAACTGAATAATTGAGGATATTTCTCCATCATATCCTGCTCCAACTCCAAGGTCACCTCTTGACCCGAATGGTGCTCCACCAAACCTTCACCAAGGGGATCTCTTTAGACCTCAGTTTTCTTACTTGGCGGTCCAGAATCTCTACGGGCCTCTCCTCAAAAGAGACCGCCGCATCCACCTCTACTGCGGTGGGCTCGAGCACATGGGAGTCATCTCTGACATACCGCTTCAGCATGGACACATGAAATACAAGATGAACTTTGTCCACACTAGGAGGTAAAATCAACTCATATGCCACTACCCCTTTTCGCTTAATGATGGGGAACGGTCCAATAAACCCGGGGCTCAATTTCTCTCGCTTTCCAAATCTCACCACCCCCTTGATCAAGGATACCTTCAAGAAAACCAAGTCCCCCAACGCAAATTCCAGGTCCCTCGCCCTTCCGTTAGCATACATTTTCTGTCAACTCTGAGCTGCCAAAAAATGTTCCTTAATCACTTTCACCTTCTCTACAGCATCCTGAACCAAATCCGGTCTAGAACATCTGGGTCTCACCCGCCTCAAACTACCCCACCAGAGACCTACACCTCCGCTCATACAGGGCCTTGAATGGGACCATGCTGATACTACTCTGGTAGTTGTTATTATAGACAAACTCTACCAATGGTAGGTGCCTCTCCCAACCATTCTCAACATCCAGGACATAGGCCCGCCACATGTCCTCCAGGGTCTGGATGGTCCTCTCCGATTGTCCGTCAATCTGTGGATGAAAAATTGTGCTAAACTAAACCTGAGTACCCATGGCTTCCTGAAAGGACTACCAAAATCTAGTTGTGAATTAGGTACCCCTATCCGATATGATCATCACTGGGATTCCATGATAGGCTACAATTCGGTCTAAGAAAAGTCTAGCATTCTCCTCGGCTGAAAAAGTCATCTTGACCGGAATAAAATATGCTGACTTGGTTAGCCGGTCCACAATGACCCAAATGGAGTCATTACCTCCCCTCGACCTCGGCAACCCGATCACAAAGTCCATAGTGATCTTCTCTCATTCCCACTCTAGCACTTCTAAATTCTGAAGCAGTCCTGCTGGTCTCAAGTGCTCAGCCTTACTTGCTGGCAGGTCAGACACTTAGACACAAACTCGGTCACCTCTCTTTTCATCCATTTCCACCAGTAGTGCTGCCTCAGGTCATGATACATCTTTGTGGCTCCATCGTGCATAATATACGAGGAACTATGGCCTGTCTCAAGCACCTATCTTTTAACCTCTGCCATGTACAGCACTACAATCCTATGCCTAAACCTCAGGACATACTCAGCATCTACCCTGAAATCATCATCCGCATCCCCTCTCTCCACCAGGTCCATGGTCAAAGCACATAATGCATCCTCCTTCTGGGCCGCTAGCAACATATCCACCAATGTGGACCGCACTCGCAAGTGCGCTACCATGTCGCCAGTGTCAATCACCGAGATAATTGCCCCGCCATCCAGGCAGGCCATAAGCTCCCGAGCTAGTGGCCTCCTCTCCACTGCCATGTGCGCTAGGCTGCCCATAGATTTCCTGCTTAAGGCATCTGTCACTACGTTTGCCTTCCCAGGATGATACAAGATAGTGCAATCATAGTCCTTTAACAACTCAAGCTACCTCATCTGTCTCAAGTTCAGCTCCTTCTGTGTGAGAAGATACTAAAGACTCTTGTGATCAGTATAAATTTCACAGGCTTCACCATAAAAGTAATGGCGCTAGAGCTTTAAAGCAAAAACCACTGCTGCCAATTCTAGGTCATGCTCCGAATAATTCTTTTCATGGTTCTTGAATTGTCGCGACGCATAGGCAATAACCTTGTCGCGTTGCATGAGGTCACACCCCAAACCAACTCGTGAGACATCACAGTAGACGACAAATCCCCCTGAACCTAACGACAAAGCTAGAATAGGTGCCGACGTCAAACAGTCCTTGAGCTTCTGAAAGCTCTCCTCACATTTATCATCCCAAACAAATTTAACTTTCTTCTGGGTCAACCTGGTCAGACTAAAGCTGCGAATCTCTGACACACTAGTCGACCTCTCCCAATTCTACACTAACTCAATTTTAGCAGGATCCACTTTAACTCTATCCCAAGACACCACATGTCGTCCCAGAAATCTCACACTCTCCATCCAGAACTCGCACTTGGAGAACTTCGCAAATAGCTGATGTCTCCTAATAGTCTCCAGGACTACTCTCAAGTGCTCACAGTGCTCTTCTCTGCTCGGAGAGTATACCAAAACGTCGTCAATGAAGATGATGACAAATTTGTCCAAATACTCCCTAAACACTCGGTTCATCAGATCCATGAATGTGGTAAGTGCATTTGTCAGCCCAAAGGACATGACCAAAAACTCATAATGGTCATACCTCATCCTAAAAGCCGTCTTGGGACATCCTGATCCTGAATTCTTAACTGATGATATCCGGATCGCAAATCAATCTTAGAGAACCATTGTGCCCCCCTAAAGCTGATCGAGCAGATCATCAATCCTTGATAGCGGATATTGATTCTTATTGGTCACTTTATTCAACTATCGATAATCAATGCACATCCGCAAGGACCTATCATTTTTTTTATTAACAAAAAGTATTGGACTCCCCCCCCAATCCCGGGGATACACTTGAGCAAATGAAGCCTAGATCCAAGAGCTCCTGCAGCTGAGCCTTAAGCTCCCTTAGCTCGGCCAGCACCATCCTGTAAGGGGGAATGGATATCGATTTCACCCCCAATTTCAAATCAATACATAACTATCTCTTTGTTCGGTGGCAACCCCGAAAGTTCATCAGGGAAAATGTCAAGGAACTCAGTGATCATCAGAGTCTCCTTCAACTTTTCATTTGCTCCCTCAAACTCCTCAACCACCGACACAAAAGCCAGAAATAACTGGAAGCCTCCACAAAGTAATTTTCGAACTTTTATGGCCGAGATTACCCTAAATGAATCCCCCTTCCCATCACCTTGGAAAGTAAACCGCGGTAGCTCAGGCTTACTGAAAATGACAACCTTTGCCCTGCAGTCTACCTTCACATAATAGGTAGCCAACTAGTGCATGCCCAGGATAATATCTAACTCCAACGACAAGAGTAGAACTAATTCGACTTTCAAAAGGTGGTCGCAAATAGAAACCACACAGTCTAAAAAGACCAACTCAGCCACAACTATATTGCACATAGGCGTCGACACCACTAAAGGTGCCTCAAGCAAACTTTTCTCTTTACCCAATAGGGCTGCAATAAAGCCGAAACAAATGAATGTGTGGCACTCGGGTCAAATAACACATAAGCACTAGCAGAACAAACGAAAAATGCACTTGCCACCACTACATTCGATGCCTCTGCGCCGCCTGATGTAAGATAGAAAACTTGGGCAGGAACAGTCCTAGAATCGCTGGAATGCTGCCCCTTGTCCTATGCATGTCCCCTCTGAGCCACAAAAACTGTTAACACTAGTGCCTTTCCCTGTGATTGAGCTGTCTGACCTCCACCAGCTGGGCAATCTTTCTCGAAATGCCCGACCTGGCCGCATTCAAAACGTGCATCTATACGACCATAACACACACCCCGGTGTTATCTACCACACTGACCACAAGACGGAGGTGCCATATGTTGGCGAAAAAGCGACACTAGAGGGGGGGGGGTGAATAGTGTGTTTACTAATTCAATTAGCCTAAATCCACTTTTAATCGTTTACTTATATTGGTTTAGGTAATTTGCAATTTGATGATTATATGCGGAAGCGGTAAGTGATAAGGCAATAAAAACAAGCAATAATAACAATGCAAACACAAGATATTTATAGTGGTTCGGCCACAATGCCTACTCCACTACCTAAGCACCATGCATAGGATTTCCAAACTAGTTTTACTAGATTAATTTACGTTTCCCTTACACACAAGGACTTTTCACCGAAGAGACGCACTCTCGACCTAAGGCACTTCCACACCCGGAAGTCACCACCTTCTTATCGAGAGTCCTCTTCCACCTCAACCCTAAGGGACAACTAAACTAATCCTAATAAACACTACATTTATACAAGTGGCTTTACTCCTTTTCACTAAGGATACCACTTCCACACAAGACCTAACACAAGGTCTTTACACGCACATATAAAATAGTTAAAATAATAATAAAATTATAATTGAAAAGAGCTTAATATAAAACCAGTAGTAAATGCTCCTTTCACAGCCTTAGAACCTCCAACTCGCCGAGGGAATAGCTTGAGTCAATTTCCGAGTTGAGGAGCAGAGTGTGCGCAAGAAGGTGTTCACGGAAGTAGCAGAGCGCGCTTCAATTTTTCTTTGGAAGGCTTGAATCCCTTCTTAAATGCTCAATAAAATCTATAGAAATCAGAGAAGAAGGTTAAATGAAGTATATGAGGGTGTATTTATACCCTCGTGAAGAAACGGCTGTTCAACGGATAGAAAACTATCCGTTAGAGGCCGCCGGTCGATTGGTCGGTGGACCGACTGGTCGAACGGTCATTCGACCATTTCATTTTTCTCTCTGGTCAGTTGACCTACGGGTCAACCACCTAGATGCAAGATCGCGCGATTTCTTCTTCGGTTGACCGATGCGATTGCGTCTTTGGCTTATATGCAGGTCGGTTGACTGCCAACCTTACTGCCTATTTCAGGCCTCTGTCGGTCGACCGAAGTAGCCACTGCCTATTTTAGGCAGTGTTCGATCCACCGACCGGTCGACTGACAAGGCTACTGCCTGATACCTTACCGAATTTAGGCTGAGATTTATTTCTTCATCCGATTTTCTTCCGCGCTTCATTTTCGGGTTTCGGCTTTCGGCTTTCAACGCGCATCATCTTGGAGAGCTCTCATGTGAACTTTGAGCCCTTCCAATATGACTTTGGTGCACGCGTCGCTCTTCGAGAAGTTTCTGCGACGAACCCGAGCGCAATGATCAATGTCCTTCCGATTTCCGATTTCTGATTTCTCCGATTTTTCCGATCGAGGACATCTAACGCTAATTGATATGGAACCTGAAACATATTCTCAATGAAATCATTAGTCCCATGTTTGTTATCATCAAAACCATCAAAACTGAGATTAAGGCTAAGGTTGAATATCTAAACCCACCAATCTCTCCTTTTTTGATGATGACAAACATCCGTAAGAAATATATACAATAAAGCATAGAAGATATCAACTAAGGGATTTCTCCCCCTATCAACATGCATATCTATAAGAATAAACTCCCCCTATCTATATGCATGGATTTCTCATATTTTCCTCCCCTTTACCTATACTTATCTCCCCATTTTAACTTTACATTTCTCCCCCTTTATACCTAAACTCTTCTCTCCCCCTTTTGACATCAATCAAAAAGGGCAAGAAAGGTCAATCTAGTCAAAGGGATGAAACATAATTATTATTATTTTTCAGTTGAGACTCTAAGGAGTATTTTTCATGAAACATGAAAATCTCAACCAAAGGGATGGAAAACAAGTAATTTGATATGAAACAAAGACATACATGATAAAAGAATGATAGATACAATTCAACACTCAATCATGTATGCACTCAAGTATGAATGTATTCATATCTTTTTCATGACATTTTTAGATTTCATTCAAACTTTCAAAATACCAAGATATTGTCATTTAACTCATGTATTATGTTTGAAGTGAAACTAATGTCATTTGATTTAAATATGAACTTAGCACATTTTCATTTGAAATAAGCATGAGAACATGAAAATGCTAAGTCTCAATGTTTGGCTATCTACTCATATTTTCTCAAACTTTTGCATCGAGACATTAAACATGAGATAATGTGAGTCTATGAATTAAGTTTGGGCTTAACATGAGATTTTTAAGTTACTTTGTTGACTTAAGTCAACCTATACTTCTAAGATTTGAAAAAAAATCGAACTTTTGAATCTATACAACATCATATTTTTGATGAAAAACTTTGGTACCAATTTTTGGATGAAAATTTTGATACCAAGTATTGAATGGTCATTTGAAATACATGAATAAAGTTTGAACTCAAAAGAATTTTCAAAAACCATTTTTCATCCTATATTGAATTTAATCAAAAGTTTATTTTTAAGGTATCGCAGAATATACCAAAATCATTTTTAGAAATGATTTTGCTCAAGTAATAATGAGAACGATATTAGAGGTGAAATCAAAATAACATGCACAAAATTTCATTTGAAGTTTTTTTGAAGAAAATTCAAAGTATCGAAAGATTGATATATCAAATAAGTGATACTTTGTGTTTTTGAAATCCAACTTCAAAATTTCATTTTAAATTTGATTCTTGATGAAACTTTTTGAAATTTTTACTGATAAAACTAAATTTTTCAGGGAATGTGCAGTTTCAAGAATCATTTAAAAAATATTTTTCTATATTTTCCCAGAAATAACTGAAATTGATGATACCAATTGTTGAACAAATGGCAATTCCATAATTTTTAAGTTATTTTCAAAGAATGCTTAGTTTTCATTGAAACTTTATGACACCACATAATGGTCATGTAAAGAGTGTATGTCAAGTTTAAAATGAAAATTATATCCTTAAGTCAAGATATCAACCTAGCATGGTTTCATTCAAAACTAAACTAGTTTTTTTTATGAAACTTGCTAAGTTTCAATCTTAACATTTACTCATGATTTTTCAAATTTAAACCTATGGATACCTAACATTAGTAAATTTAAACATGTTTCTCAAATATGGATTGAAAATGAGACCTTTAAGTCAACTTGTTGACTTGAGTCAACTAGGTTCAAAAGAGGTAATCATGAATTAACCTCTATTGTCATTTTATTCATATCCATATGAATTTTTCACTCTAAGTGCATGGAAACATGTCATACCTATTTCTAAACATGTTTATGAGTTTTGGACTTAAAATAAAGTGACCAAGTCGATTTATTGACTTGGGTCAAACTTTTCAAGCTTAAGTCCTCTTAGGTGAATTAGTTGTCACTTTATTCATCTAGACATGAATTTTCAATCTTAAGTACATGACAACTAATCATTAACACACCTAAACATGTTTATGAAGTTTGGACTTAAAATGAGATGACCAAGTCGATTTATTGACTTGAGTCCAACTTTTCAAGCTCAAGTCCCCAAAAGTTAGATACCAATTATATTTGATCATCTCGACATGAATTTTTAAGTTTTAAGTATCTAGACTCATGTGATATGTGTATCTAAACATGTTTGTTTCATTTTTAACTTAACATGTAATCTCTAAAGAAGAATTTTAATCTAGTTCGATTTCATAAATATCATGATATTATGAAATGAGCTAAGTTATCAAGATTTTTCCTACTCATGAAAATTCAAGTATTTATCATGCATAATCAATCATGAGCATCGAGAAATCACTCAAGCATGAAAATTATATTAAGATTTTGCAAAAATCAAATTCATACCTTAGTTTTTTTTTTAAAAAAAAAAAAAATTGCCCAACCTTTTTCATTTTCTTTTAGATAGCATAGCTTTCCAATTCTTATCACTTTCTTAACTTGTAAGAAGGCTTCATTAGTAGCATGATGAATAATATGTCAACTTAGCAAGATAACATACTAAATAGCAAGGTTCGATGCAAGGTTTTCATTAAAAATAACTTAACCTATGCTAGATAGTTAAAATTCATTTTTAAGAAAGTTTTACCATGATATCAAAATGAATCTAAGAGATCCTAAGATGTGAAGCATTTGAGGAATAAGATCTCTAATAAAGTTTAACTAGTTTGGTCTTACAAGAAGGTCTCTAATAATAGATATTTACCTAGAACAAGTTTCATTTCATGAAATTTGCCTAAGTGCTAAGATTCTACCTACTCATGAAAATTCAAGTATTTAACATGCAATTCTAATCATGAGTATAGAGACACCAATCAACCATGAAAATAAACTTGACTAGAAATATGCAATAACCAAAAACATGCCTCATCCATGAATTTAGCCAAACTTTTCATTCTAATTAGCCTTCCTAAAATAAACTTATAACTTGCAAGAAGCTACACTAATATTTTCAAAGAAAATATAGCTACTTAGCAAGCTAACTCAACCAAAAATCAAAGAGAAGCATCTAGTATCATTATCAAGTATCACTTTGCTAAATGGTTTCAAATTCATTTTAAATATGGTCAAGGCATATCAAAACGAATTTTAAGAGATCACAAAAATAATAAATTTGAAAAATATGATCTCCAACCCTTCCTATTGTTTGAAAACCGAAAGACCACAATGTGCCTACGATTTAGAACCGCAAGGTCGCTTAGGCCCATTACAGTCCACCAGGGTCTCCGAAGAGACCGAAGATCAACAAATCAAAAATATTTTTCAAAAGATGTTAAGAACAGGGAAAGTCAATCAATTTTAAGCATGTATCATAACTCCAACTTAAATAAAATAAGCCAAAGTAAGGAGATGATAAAAAGGTATACCTAGATGCCAGTTTCCATACCTATGGCATCATGATGGTTTGAAGTTGCAACCAATGAATCATACTTCATTTAAGTTCATGATCAACTTCAATTCTTCACTTCTCATTCATCCTTGTGTGGTAGCTCCCCATACAAAAGAAGATGAGACTTTTGGTACCCAAATGTCTTTGGGTCCTTGGGGTGAGTTGGCCTAGGAATCCAAAGTGTCTTAACTACACTTGGATTTTTCTTGAATGCACAATCAACAATGGCATGGCCAAAAATACCACAACAAAAATAATGTCCATTGAATTTCTTTTTATTTATGCTATGGACATTAGATCTATCATTTGAATGCTTGATATGTGAGACATGATGAATATGAGCATTCTTAGATGAAACATTTTTATTTTGAACATGAGTTTTAACATTAGCATGAACATTCTTTTTACTAAAATTCTTCAATGAGGAAATATTTTTCATTTCATTCACCTTCTTGTTTAGGTTTAGAACCTCATTTTTCAAATCATTCATTGAGTTATGTAAAGCATGCATTTGAGATTTCAACATATAATTTTTCTTTTTGATTTTTGAGTTTTCATTTTTCAAAGACTCATTCTCAATTTTGAAATCATTCTTCAATTTTTCATTTTCAAGCTTTAAGTCCTTAAGCTCAAGTTTCAACATATCATGACAACGATCAAATGAGCTAGATTTCAATTTCTCAATTTCCAATTCTAGAGCATGCACATGTGGACTAAGTCTAGAATTCTCATTTTTGATCTTTTTGTTTTCCTTATCCTTTTTCAAGAGCAAGGCATACATGATTTTATACTCATCCATCAATTCATCAAAATAATGAGAGCTAGATGAGTTACTACTATTATTGTTATTAACATGACTAGAAGAGGTGGAGTGTATCTCATTGTCATCATTCATGAGGCATTCTTTTGAGATGGCTTCATAGTCATGAAGAGAGGATGCTTCACTTGAGTAGGATGATGTGGAAGCATTTGACCTCCTCTTTGCCTTGTTCTTTCTGGTAGGGCAATTCTTCCTTACATGCCCTTTCTCATGGCACACATGGCAGATAACCTTTCTCTTTCGAGTTTTAGTGCTCCTATGACTGGAGACACTTTGGGCTTCAAAAACCATGTTAGCATTGGAAGGATGACAATTGTCATCACTATCCTCATTAAAAGTTTCTAACTCCTCGATTTTAGCATAATCATACAACATATTCAAAGTAGCCCAAATATCATATGCCGAGGTACAATGCATGATATGTTCAAAGATATTATTTTCATAAGAACAATATATGCAATTTGTTGCCTTAGCATTTAATTCAAACATATTAATTTGTTCTTGTGTCCATGCATCCATGTTTTCCTTAGGTTCAATATATTTTATTTTTACCATGTTAAATACACCTAAACCTTGAGTCTTTAGAAAGGTGTACATCCTAGATTTTCATGGACCAAAGTTTGAGGCATCGAACTTAGGAGGTGTAGACGCTACCAACTCTAGAGCCTTTTCGAGATCGAGACAAGGTGTAGAAGAGATGATGAAATCTCAAGCTACGAACCCGCTCTGATACCAATTGTTGGCAAAATGGCGACACTAAAGGGGGGGGGGGTGAATAGTATGTTTACTAATTCAATTAGCCTAAATCCACTTTTAATCATTTACTTAGATTGATTTAGGCAATTTGCAATTTGATGATTATATGCGGAAGCGATAAATGATAAGGCAATAAAAATAAGCAATAATAATAATGCAAACACAAGATATTTATAGTGGTCCGACCCCAATGCCTACTCCACTACCTAAGCACCTCGCTTAGGATTTCCAAACTAGTTTTACTAGATTGATTTACGTTTCCCTTACACACGAGGACTTTTCACCGAAGAGACGCACTCTCGACCTAAGGCACTTCCACACCCGGAAGTCACCACCTTCTTATCGAGAGTACTCTTCCACCTCAACCCTAAGGGACAACTAAACTAATCATAGTAAACACTACGTTTACACAAGTGGCTTTACTCCTTTTCACTAAGGATACCACTTCCACACAAGACCTAACACAAGGTCTTTACACGCACAGAAAAAATAGTTAAAATAACAATAAAATTACAATTGAAAAGAGCTTAATATAAAACCAGTAGTAAATGCTCCTTTCACAGCCTTAGAACCTCCAACTCGCCGAGGGAATAGCTCGACTCAATTTCCGAGTTGAGGAGCAGAGTGTGCGCAAGAAGGTGTTCGTGGAAGTAGTAGAGCGCACTTCAATTTTTCTTTGGAAGGCTTGAATCCCTTCTTAAATGCTCAATAAAATCTGTAGAAATCAGGGAAGAAGGTTAAATGAAGTATATAAGGGTGTATTTATACCCTCGTGAAGAAATGGTTGTTCAACGGATAGAAAACTATCTGTTATAGGCCGCCGATTGATTGGTCGGTCGACCGGTCATTCGATCGTTTCATTTTTCTCTCTAGTCGGTCGACCGACGGGTCGACCGCCCAGATGTAAGATCGTGCGATTTCTTGTTAGGTCGACCGATGCAATTGCGTCTTTGGCTTATATACAGGTTGGTCGACCGCCAACCTTACAGCCTATTTCAGGCCTTTGTCAGTCGACCGACCGATCGACCGAAGTAGCCACTGCCTGTTTTAGGCAGTGTTCGGTCGATCGACCGGTCGACTAACAAGGCTACTACCTGATACCTTACCCAATTCGGTCGACCGCCCAGTCGATCGAATTTAGGCTGAGATTTGTTTCTTCAGCCGATTTTCTTTCGCGCTTCATTTTCGGGTTCCGGCTTTCATCCTGCATCATGTTGGAGAGCTCTGATGTGAACTTTGAGCCCTTCCAATGTGACTTTCGTGCATGCATCGCCCTTCTAGAAGTTTTCGCAATGAACCCGAGCGCGACGATCAATGTCCTTCCGATTTCTGATTTCTCCGATTTTTTCGATCGAGGACATCGAACGCGAATTGATATGGAACCTAAAATATATTCTCAATGAAATCATTAGTCCCATATTTGTTATCATCAAAACCATCAAAACCGAGATTAAGCGTCACACCCCGACTAAGGATAGTGTGACCGGCCAGGGCCCACATCCTGCCCTGTAGCCTACTGTCTACACTGACATCAAGAAACCAAAACATATCGACTGAAAGAAACTTAACATACTTTATAAAAAGTCTGCAAGTCACAATATATATAAGATTTTCAAAACAAGAAGAAACATCAACATCAAATCCAAATGGTTAAATATCAAGTTTTACAATTCTTTTCAAAGATAACCGTCAGTGCAGAAATAAAACCAACATAACTAGGACTAGTCTAAGACTCATGGATGCCGCTACGAGATATGGCACCGCCTCCGCCCTCCAGCTGCACCATGTCGACACCAAGCTATTGCTCATGCTCTGCAAAATAAAATATAAACTGTGAGTCAACTTGGGACTCAGTGAGTGGCTGAAATAAACCTCCACATAATCCTCAGACTTGCATATATATCATACAAGGCAATAAAGGAATGTACAAGGAGGTAGAGTGTGTTTCTAATATAATTACAGACCATCAACGAATTCATCAGTACCAACTGTACATGATAACCTGCCACCTTGGCTTATCAAGCCTCTGGCATCTGGTCATTGGGCCTACTCATAGCAATATATCCCGGCTACAGCCGTCCCTACCATATCAGGTAGTATCATCTCAAGATGCAGGCAAACAATCCCGGGCCGTCGACTAGGATGGCCACTAGTCTCCGGACACCGTCTGGGGTAAGGATAGCTAGTCCCACCCAACTGGGGTCTGGCACCTAGCGGGCCCGCTGGCGCACCTCTAGACCCAACTGGTCGAGCTGAGCATTGGTTATTTCCAACCTCCTCGCTCCTCAACGGACCATCACAAGCACATTACACAATCAAAATCCTAGGGTTTCCATATATATATACACTTCGGGCCTTTGCCCGTATCTAGCCATGTCTGGCTACCGGGTCAACAATTCATGCCGCCCCTATTAGTATATGTGCACCTACAATCTCTAAGTTTCCAAGATGTACAAGCAGTCATAGAAGTGTGATAATCTCATATCTAGGTTTCCATAAATGTGCTATGAACATCTAGTGACACCTTACATGTTACCTAGCTTTTTTTTTTTACACTGTCTTAGGTGAGAATTTTCATGAGTCATCCTTGGAATACCATCCAAGGACATTTAGGGCAGCATGTATAATGGAAAGAAAAATGCTCAAATATTACATCATTCACCATATTTAATCGTAATGCACATACCTAACAATTCTTATACTACCTTAGGAATAGTAGCACAATAAGGAGCAACTATCTAGCATGGCAAGGTAGTAATAATTTAAATAACATGTATGAATTATAAAACATGGTAATATTGTCAACATCCAAGTTTAAGGATCAAATGCTAAGTATGGATACAATCTAGCATTTCTACAATTCAAATCAATTAAGCTACTTGCTAAGTTTGGTGTTCTTCCTAAGTATTGTCATATCCTTATGTGATCCCTAAGATCATAAACTTTCCATCTAAGGAAAATCTTTCCTCCTCTCCCCAACCTTGGCCAAACCATGAGCAAGGGAAACCTTGCTCGGCCAAGGTCCTTGGGGTAGGGAAAGATGGAAGAGACTTTAACTATACTTTGTCTCTTCAATTCCACGTACTTCTTAAATACCAAAGATCAACTTACCCTTCCCCTCACCCTTTGGCCGACCCTCTTCATGAATCTTAGGGTTCATTCGGCCACTTCAAGGGGCTTTAGAGGGGGACATGTTTCATGTTACGCAAGGAGTTCAAAGGATTGAATCAAAACAGTGGTATAGGGCATCTAAGGGCCTTCTTGCCGTCAAGGGAATCGAGGAAAATTTCGGCATGACTTTTCCCCTTTTCCCATGACTCGGCAGCCCCTAAAATACTCAAATCGATGGTTAAAACAGCGAGATCTAACAAGAACATCATAAAACAGTGAGTACCTATCGTTGAAATCATAGATCGTTGGATAAATGCGAGAACTCAACCTAGCATCTAGGGTTCGGCCACCCGCCTCCCCCAAACCGTTCAAGCCTTAACCACTCACCTTTTTAGGAAGATAAAATAGTGAGGAAGAAGATCCGCACATCCTCGAAGTGATCGGCTCTGGCAATGGCAAGATCTCTGTCCAAGAATCTGAGTAGTGCCTCCCCTTTTTTTTTTCTTGCTCCTCCTCTTTCTCCCTTGCTTCCTTGTGCGGCTCAAATGATTGAGCCACATGACTGCAAGATGAGGGTTTTAATCCCTCATCCAGCTTTCCAAATGAGGCCTCTTGACTCACTTAACTCGCACTCAATCCTCGACTAAACCCGAACTCAACTTGGGTTCCGACTCAACCCATAATATGACTCGAGTTAACTTAATTTAAGGTATGATTTTATAAAAGGAAAGTTAATTATCCAAATAGACTTCATGATTCATTAGCCGAGTCATACCTTTTAACTCGAGGCGATCCTGAGGCTCGACTCGACTACCCCCGGGTCCGACGCGCTGCACCAAAATAGATTTTTATAATAGGATTTTTTTTGTGGGTCTTACATTAAGGCTAAGGTTGAAAACCTAAACCCAACAATATAGTCTTCCTTTGCCCAGATGTGTTCCCTGTCAAAGCACTATGCGCCTGACTTGGCCCCAAGCAGCCCCAAATGATACTCTGCTCTCAACTCGTTTGCTGGCCTATCCTCACGGCAGCACCCTCAGAGTGGGTCTGCCGCTCTCCTGGTCCATGGGATTTGAGCCTCTTCTTTGAGGGCCCTTCAGGTCGCTGTCAAGGTACTTGAGCTTTCTTCCGTAGAGCCTCATTGACCACCTCAACAAAAGTAGTACTCTTTGTGTAGTGGACCAGTCGACCAATCTGCGCTTGTAGTCCCTCAACGAATCTCCTAACCCTAGCCGTCTCTGTAGGTACTAGCAGAGGATGATAACAGGACAGCCAAGTGAACTCCATCTCATACTGTTGTACCGACATGCTGGCGGTTTGCCAGAGCTGATCAAACTCCTTTGCCCGCTTTTCATGGACACTCCTGGGTAGATACCGCTCTGTAATAGCAGCATTAAACTCGTCCCATGTAGGGGATGGTGCAGTAATCCACCTATGGGCCCTCAAGTAATGAAGCCATTCCTTCCTCGGTCCTCAAATGAACATCCTAGCACCTTGCAGAGCTCATAACATGTTGGTGAAATGACCACACTAGAGAGGGGGGTGAATAGTATGTTAACTAATCAATTAGCCTAAATTCCGTTTTAAATATTTTCATAAATTACTTAGGCAATTGACAATTTAATGACTAAATGCGGAAACAAAATAGTAAAATAGTTTAAACATAAGCAATGATATCAATGCTAACACAATTATTTATAGTGGTTCGGCCCCAATGCCTACTCCACTACCTAAGCATCAACTTGAAGAGCTTTCCATATGTTCTCTAGACTCGTCCAAGACGTCTTCAGTGCACACGTCGAACTTCTAGAAATTTTCGTAACGAACCCGAATACGTCGACCAATGTCCTTCCGATTTTTTTATTTCTCCGATATTTCCGATTGAGGGCATCGAGTGCTAACTGATATGGAACTTGAAAATATTTCTCAATGAAATATTAGTTCCATTTTTGTTATCATCAAAACAGAGATTAAGACCAAGGTTGAAAACCTTAGGCCAACAAATAGTCACTCAGGAAGTTGGTGACCTTCACTATCATGTCGTCTGTGTCGGTAAACTCCAGGGGCCTCAACCTGACAAAACCGAACCATGTGGCCTATTGCCTCCTGTCGGTCCACTTCTCTGACCACTGGTGGTATCAGACCATCTGACTCTTGAGCCACTGGTGCAATCGGCTCAGGTTGAGGCTGCTGTTGTCTCAACTCCCGCTCCCTCCGGAGCTCCTTAGTTAACTCAGCCACCTGTGCCTCTAATTGTGCCACCCTGGGGTCTTGCTCTACCCTCTCTGGGTTGGGCGTCTATGGCCCTGACCCCTAGTGCTGCCCCTACCTCAGCCTCGACTTCGACCCCGCTGGCCTATGGAATTGCTACCACTACCACTCAGCATTGCATCATTAAGTGCCTCCATAGCTATAAAAGAACATGAAATAAATTAATCATTGCCTCAAACATTATACTATGATCACACGTACCGCCGCTGGTGCGCGCAAGCTCCGTAGCTCAATCTCGTGAAATATGACACACCGTATATCGACATTCTAGCAAATGCCTATACGGTACTCTATGCCCTAATATTATAGTCTGGACCTAACCACATGCTTTGATACCACTTTGTCATACCCCAAAGGGTGATCGACTAGAGTGCGGACAAGCACCTCGAAGCCTAAACTGTTGGCTTAAAGTTTTCAACCTTGGTCTTAATCTCGGTTTTGATGATAACAAATATGGAGTTAATGTTTCATTGAGATATCTTTCAGGTTCCATATCGGTTAGCGCATGTCGTCCCTGATCAGAAAAATCAAAGAAATCGGAGAAATCGACAAGGACGCTCGTCAGCGATCGGGATTCTTCAAGAATTAAGTTAGAGTTTAGATTTAGGGTGTCTAGATATATTGTATATCCTCTTTATGATGCAAAGAACCCTAAAACCAAACCCGAAGCCCAAAACATGAAAACCCGAAAACCGCCCTGAAATCCACGAAGCCTAGGGAGCTCCTTGGAGGGCTATATGTCCTAGACCTTTTCTTGACATAAAAAATGACGGTAATTATTCCTTGAGTTAAAATTAGATAACGAGGTATTTTTTAGGAATTTTTGGAAGCCTTTAGCCTAACCATATTTGACCCAAAAGATTAGAAAATTTCTATTTTCTAAAATTTTGTACTAGACCCCAAAAACTAGATTTTGATTCTTAAGGATTTTGAATTTTTAGATATTTTTATTGAATCCAAATAGGGGATAATCCTTATATAATATTTATGTTTTAAAGTTATTAACTGCCCAATCTATCCAGTTTTCGGTCGACCGACAGAGGCAAAAAAATGGCACTAGGTGCTTCGATCGATCGGATCTCGGATTCGTCAAGCCGCGACTCATTTGATCGACCCGTCGATCGATCGAACAGCGCATAAAATGGGCAGAAGGTGCTTCGGTCGATCAAACTGCGGATCGCTGAACACACGACTCTGGCGGTCGACCCTCTAGTCGATCGATCAGTGCGATTAAAGCACAGAAAGGCCAGCGGTCGCGGGCGGTCGATCGGTCGATCGATCGACGATCGACCGGCATGTGACCAAACGGCGGAAACGACTAGTTTTCGCCCATTGAGCCACCCATTGACGCACCGTTTCTTATGGGGGTTATAAATACCCAAGCCTAAGCCTTCCTTAATAAATTTTTGATCACTCTTAACCTTCATTGAGCCATCATTGATCAACTCTAAAGCATTTCTTGAGCCATCCCTCTGCAATCCCTAGTTTCCAGGATAACACCTTGATTTAGCCTTCAAGATTTATCGATTCATCATCTCAAGGCATCAAGAGGACTAGGGAGTGTCTTTTGGAGCTAAGTATAGTTTGATTGATCTATTGCTCCAATTTTTATTGTATTTTGTTATTTACTTTGATTTTACATCAAGTGTGTAAACCTAGTTTGCTACGTTTGATTGAGTTGGTGGTTGCCTTCGTGTTAAGGCTTAAACCCACCATTGTAAACTTAGTTTACTAGGATTAGTTCTTGTTGTCTTTAGGATTAAGGTGGGAGAGTGCTCTCGGTAGGAAGGCGGAGACTTTCGGGTGTGGAAGTGCCTTCGGTGTGAGAGCGTAGACTCTCCGGTGAAATCGTCCTCGTTGTAAAGGAAACAAGAAAATCTAGTAAAGTTAGTTTGGAAATCCTAAGCGGGGTGCTTAGGTAGTGGAGTAGGCATTGAGGCCGAACCATTATAAATTCTTGTGTTTGCATTGATATCTTGTTTGTTTTTATTGCTTTATCATTTATTACTTCCGCATTTAGTCGTCGAATTATAATTTACCTAAAGTAACCAAATAAATGATTAAAATCGGATTTAGGCTAATTGATTAGTAAACACACTATTCATCCCCCCTCTAGTGTGGCCATTTCAACCAACATAAACCATATAACCGAACCATGCATTTGAAAAATAGACAACTCATGAACAATCTTAACTCAAAAGACTCCAATCATATAATTAATCTTGTTCATATACCAATCTGAATCCTTAAGATAAAACATAATAATAAGTTCAAAGGAAATGACTCCACGTTAATGTTCAACATGCTCAAAGTAAACACATGACTCAACTACAACTCGACTACATCAACTAGCTTCACGAGACCGCCACCAGAGCCTGCCGCCACCAACCGCGCCATACCTCAATGATCGGGATCTGCAAAACAACACCAAAAACAAAATGGTGAGTTTATAGAACACAATGAGTGGCTGTCTTAACCACTACCAAGCCAATCCAAACAAAAGTGCAGTGAAATAATTTTAATATTCATCAAAGAGCTGATACAAAACAAGTGCGGATCTAATAATTTATCTCGTGCACTCTGCGCACCTTCTGGCCCAATTCGGCCCAAATGAGGTATCCTCAAGTATCCAAAATACAACTCGCTCACTAGGCTGGCCACCCTAGTGAACTCCCCGCCTCAGGCTAACTGAACTAGGAAGGCCCTCTAGTCCTGGTGCCCTAAAAAAAACTCGAAGGGGAAAGGCCCTCCAACCAGTGCCACTCGAGTCAGTCGTCGGTGTGGCTCACAGATGAATATCTCGACCCAAAATCATCTCGCTGGGTCGAGCATTAGCTTCTCACGCTAACATGCTTCCTAGCTTGGCCATCACACAAACATCCACAAGCACGTCCATTAAATGGACAAAAATATACACTACAAGGTAAGGCATTTAACTCAGGTGGGTATGACCATAATCGTGCACAACCGTACCCCACGTGGCCGCAACTCGGACCCAAATGATTGTCTACACGTCGTACCACCCACCATTATAACCTCTTAAGCTTAGATTCTGATTTCTTATCCAAGGAATTGTTTGTCCATGGCGGGTCGTCATGTAGCGAAATTTTTATCGTTCTACCAAACAGTTTCAGCACGACGTACCTTCCCACCATCAACCATTTCACGTTCGAAATATAATTGGAACACCTGGAAATTTCCAGTCAATCTAATGTAGTTCCATATCAACCCAAAGGTTTCCGATTTTAGTGTAAACAGTCATAGGAATTTCAGGTTTCTATCTCGTCAACATATTGCGGAAAATTTCAGCCCTAAGCCGAAAATTGAGCCTATTCTAGGGAAATTCCTGCATTTGTTTATGTAATGTTCAGAGCCCTCCTAATGTGTAAAACCATCTAAGGAACCTGATAAATTTCATGCATCTAAAATGATGTATAATCTCAGCATATAACCAAGCAAGATTTTAGCATACTACAAGATGAAATTTCAGCCTACACTAGTAGAAAATTTCAGCACATGGAACCTAAAATTCCAGCCCACATAAACATGAAATTTCAGCATGAAACCTTAACATATAATTCTCAGCATACGAAGTAGGTAAATTTCAGTATACATTCTCATGGGATTTCAACATGCATACAAGAATTTCAGCATGTTAAAATGTAATTTCAGCATATACACAATGAGATACCATCATATTATAAGTGGTTTCAATCTAGGAAATTCCTACATGATGTCACACCATAGGTACCATACTCATTTAGGGTCGTTCGGCCCACCCTTAGGCCACAAACATTTAAATTCCTACTTGAATTTTAGCATGCTTTTAAATAAGCAAAACTCAGAATTAAATTACTGAAATTTCCAAATAAATTACCTATAAATTTCCTTGCTTCCAATATCATGGCTGGCCAACCCTACGGTTTAAGGGCATGCCCTAGGGCTGCCACCTACCCTAAACCCCAAGGAAAATACCTATCTTCAACATCAAGCCTCGATCGCGGAAGATAACACATAATGAAAACATATCATGGAAAAATTCACCATCCGATCCTTCCTACAAGGATCGACAACCCTAAATCCTAAAGTTAGGGATTTGGAAGAGAATCCACTCACCTAGAATCGGGTTAGGGAAAAGGAAAATGATGTTGAAGCCTCCGATTCCCGACCGATTCCTCCACCAAACTCTCCCTCTCCACGCCTCCTAAGGATGTGTGCGGCTCCTCCTTGGAGCCGTACGGTCCCATGTTGCTTATTTTTTTAATTTTTTTTACAAATTAACATTATGCTCCTCTTGTATTTAAGCTAACCCAACTTGATCAATACTAGTCCGATTTCAAGCCCCGATCGTGACCTCGGACTTGGCTCGAACCCAACTCAGACGTCACATATAAATTAACTCAAAATTAAAGAGATTTCAAATGAGCAAGGGTCTCACCTCAAGCCATGCCCTACCGCGATCAACTCCGCTCGCACCGCTGCGCGCCACGATCATCCCGCTGAAATCGATACACACAAAAATATTTATTAAATTTTGTGGGTATTACAACAGATCGGAGCGAGTGATGTACGTCCATAGCCAGACTCCCAAATGGGCTTGGTTGTGGGCATGGAGATTCAAGATGCCGAGCCCCCCATCAATTCTCGGGCATGTAAGATGGTCCCAACATACTAGGCATTTTCCTCGATAAGAAGCCGAGTTCACACTAGCCTAGAAGAATTTATGTCGCCAACAATCAATTTTCTTGATTACCCATCTCGGAGCTTTGAAAAGAGAGATCGTGTATCCTAGATTATTGGTAATAATGATGTTGATGAGAGTTAGGTGCCCAGGACGGGAAATAAGATGACCCTACCTATTACACAACTTTTTGTCAATGCAATGAACAAGTGGGCCCAATCTTATTTAGAGAGGTTGCCTATTTGTAAGGGGAGGCCGAGATACTTAAGAGGGAATGATCCAACAGAGCATTCGAAGAGAGAATCCATCTCCTAAGCCAAGGACATGTCATCTTGTAGATGCACCAAACAAGGTTTGAAGACCAATGGCTAGACCGAAACATCTTAGCAACAAGCGAAGATTATGTAGGCCTATAAGATTATTCGTACTGAAAAGGACCAAGTCATCTGCAAAAAGAGTATGAGTGATTCCTGCGTGGATATGTTGGTGGAAGACACCCTCCGGGGGTTGTTGTTGGTTGCCACATCAATGAGTAAGGACTGACAATCGATGTAGAAGTTGAAGAGATGCAGGGAGAGGGGATTACCCTGTCGCACGCCCCTACGATGACCAAGAAGCTGAGCCATCTCACCATTAATCAACATAGTGGACTCAGTTTTGAGAAGGTGTCAATCCAGCAAAGCCAACAATTGAAAAAACCACAAACCTCCAACATTTGAAGAATAAAATCCTAGCTAATGGTATCAAAGGCCTTCAAGAAATCCACCTTGATTAATAAACCATCTTTCTGACGCTTGTAACATGCCCATACCCATTTAGGAAGCTGTCAAGCGAACTGCGCCCCGAAGTGAAGGCTCCTTAGCATTTGTTATTCATTGCATCCATAAGTGGTTTGATCCAGCGAGCTAAAACTTTGGAGAAAATATGAATGATGTTGTGTTCAAGATTGATTGACCGAAAATCCCTAACATCGCGGACCCCTTCGTGCTTCAGGATGAGTGTAATGAAAGCATGATTGAAGCTATGAAATTGCTCTGGATTGTAGAACAACTCATTAAAAATAATAAGTAGATCCTCTTTGAGTAGACTCCAATAAGACAAGAAGAATTCGGAATGTAAATCGTCCGGACCTGGGGCTTTGAAGGATTCCATGTCGCAGAATGCCAAATGAATTTATTCAATAGTGAAAGGGCCATTAATGATAGACAATGTTGGATACCTTTGGATGTTCAGCTAACTCCAGTCAATCTTTAGCCAGGGAGAGGCATGTTGGCCTAGCAAGTTGGCGCAGAAGCTTCGAAAAGTTGCCTTGGTGTCTGCTTGATCATTAACTAGACCTTGTCGACCATCGATGTTATGGATCCAATTATACTTCCTAGTCAGGGTGGCATATTGATGGAAAAAATGTGTAGTTCGATCACCTTGCTGCACCCAATGTTCTTTAGCCAATTGACACCAAAAGATGTCTTCATCATTGTAGAGATCATCAAGCTTTTATGGCCAAATGAAACTCCTTCATCTCAATCGAGGTGAGACTTGAAGAGTCTGCTTTATGTTCGAGTTCAGCCATTGTCCCTTCTAGCGCAAGTTGTTTCTTCTTTAGATCCTTGGAGTGCAATATAGACAAGTTTGAGTCATCTTTCTCTAAAACCTAGCTTTCCACCACTTGTTTGTTGATTGAGCCTTTGTCTTAAGATATTCATTATTAAAAGACATCAAAAGGAGCTAGGAATCTTCTTTGGAGCTAAGTGTTTGTTATTGTGATTATTTTCTTTATTTATATTGTATATTGTTGTTTATTTCATTAGATTTAAAGTGTGTGAAAACATAGGTTGATAGGTTTGAGTTTGGGTGGTTGCTTTGGTGAAGAGGCATAAGCCACCATTGTAAATTAGGTTTAAAGTGTACTTAGGATTGTGAGGTGAGAAAGTGCTTTCAAGGAGAAGGCGAAGATTTTCCAGTGAAAATTAATCATTATAAGGAACTTAATACCTTAGTAAAGTTCGGGTTAAAATCCTAAGCAGGGTGCTTAGGTAATAGACTAGGTAGTGTTACTGAACCACTATAAATTCTTATGTGTTAGCATTGAACATATTTGTGTTGCTATTTTCATTACATGGTTGCTTACATGCATTAATTATTGTGTTCACTTACCTAATTAGGCTAAATTCTAGTGTAACAACCCCCCCCCCCCCCCCCCCACCCCCCACCCCCCCGTGGCCATTCACCTCATAGATATATATCCGTCACTATTACTTTCAGCTATGGAGTTATGATGGTTGTGTTGGCCTAAGGTTTTCCACCTTGGTCTTAATCACGGTTTTGATGATAACAAACATGGAAACTAATGATTCATTAAGAAATATTTTTAGGTTCCATATCGGTTAGCTCTCGATGTCCTCGATCGAAAATATCGGAGAAATCATAAAATCGGAAGGACATTGATCGACGCGTTTAGGTTCGTCGTGGAAATCTCTCAAAGTTCTACGTGTGCATCAAAGACGTCTTGGACGAGTCTAAAGAACACATGGAAAGCTCTCCAAGTTGACACACGTTGAAGGCTAAAAAAAATTCAAGTTCAGCCTAGGTTCGGTCGACCGGTCGATCGACCGAATGTAGTGAAGAATTGGCAGTAGCCAATTCGGTCAACAGGGCAGTTGATCGGACGAAGCATAGAATTGGCAGTAGCCAATTCGGTCGACCATCCAGTCAACCGAAGTTTGCCCAAAAGAGGCAGATTAGCTTGAGTCGCTCGGTCGGTCGACCAATGATCGACCGGACAAGCGACTGGTGGTATAACGGCTTGAAAAATAGCCATTTTTACCCGTTGTGCCCGACCACCACTTGGTGGTTTGCCTATTGAAAGGCCTTCTAAGCCTTCCTATGACCTTCTAATGCTTCATGAGACATCCTTTGACACCTATAAGCTTTGATTGAGCCATCTTTGTTGAATCCCTAGCTTTCTACCTTGTTTTTCTTGAGTGCGCCTTCAAGCTTGATTTGATTCATCATCAAGGCATCAAAAGGAGTTAGGATTCATTGTGTTGGAGCTAAGTATTTGTGTTGTTGTATTTTTTATCCATTACTTGTATATTTTCTTGTTTAATTCATTGGATTTGAGCTTGTGAAGACCTAGATTGCTAGGTCTTGAAATTGGGTGGTTGCCTTTGTGTTTGAGGCTTAAATCCACCGGTGTAAAGATTGTTTGCTAGGATTAGTTCATGTTGTCCTTAGGACTGAGGTGGGAGAGTGCTCTCGGTAGGAAGGCGGAGTCTTCCGGGTGTGGAAGTGCCTTCGGTGTGAGAGTGGAGACTCTCCGGTGAAAACGTCCTCGTTGTAAATGAAACAAGATAATCTAGTAAAGCTAGTTTGGAAATCCTAAGCGGGGTGCTTAGGTAGTGGAGTAGGCATTGGGGCCGAACCACTATAAATAATTGTATTTGTATTGATTCTACTTGTGTTTATTTCATTATTGTATTTACTTTGCTTCCGCTTTCTATTCAACTTGAAATTTGCCTAAGTAACCAAAGAAACAATTAAAACCGGATTTAGGCAAAAAGATTAGTAAACACACTATTCACCCCCCCTCTAGTATGGCCATTTCACCAACAATTGGTATCAGAGCGGGTCCGTAGCTTGAGATTTCACCATCTCTTCTGCCCCTTGTCTCGATCCGAGAATGGCACTAGAGTTGGTAGCATCTTCACCTTCTAGGTTCGATGACTCAAACTTTGGTCTTTGGAAATATAGGATGTACACATATTTAAAGACTAAAGGTTTTGGTGTCTTTAACATGTTACATTTAGAATTCATTCAACCTAAGGTTGACATGCATGCTTGGAGTGAATTGGATAAAAAAATGTTTAAGTATAATGGAGATGCCATGAATTGTATAATTTGCACATTACCAAATGACATCCTAGATAAAGTCATGCATTGCTCTTCGGCTTATGATTTATGGGCCACTTTAAATTACCTGTAGAATAAATTCATTATAATTAGTATGCTGTGATACACTTGTATTCGAACATATATGCGCTCATGACATGTAGTTTACTTTTATGGAATGTGGCTAAGGATGCTAGATGATCATAATAACACTATAAGGTGTTTAGTTATCGAGAAAACTTGGATGTGGATGAGCTAGGTGTCACACCTAGGGAATAATCAGCGGGCACTAGTGTGCGGCTGATGGGGCCCGGAATGAGGGGGCTGCATGGGTACGGGTGAAGGCCCGAGGTTTAAATAGGAAAACTTTAGAGCACTTTGCTCGTGTATTGTGAATGAGATGGTTGGGCTGAGTAGCATTGATTGCCAGAACGGCTAATCTCCGACTCAGCGGGTGATTAGGGTCTTGAGATTGCACCAACGGGCATGCTAGGTGTTAGACCCGAGTGGCGGATGGTCTTGAGATTCCGTCAGTGGGCCACGCTGACGGTAGACCCGAGTTGGGTGAGACTAGCTATCCCTTACCCGGCGGGCTCCTGATACTAGTTGGCCATCCTAGTTGACGGGCCCGCTGATTGTTGTGACATTCCTTGTATGATTGTATGGAGGCCGGCATGGCTGAACCTTTCATATAGATTTAGGCCCATGGTGGCCGATTGTTACTGGGACTGGTAAGGACGAAGGGGCCAATTCTCTTTGTTGTATGAAATCTGACACTAGAAGGGGGGGTTGAATAATATTTGTCCCCTTTTCTATTTATTCAATTTTGTCTTTTTACACAAATTTAACTTCAATTAAGTTCAAGTGTTTCTTAACAATGGATGTGATCAAATATTAAGAACAATAGTAGGCAAATAAGAAAGCAATGCAGACAACAGTAATTATAGTGGTTCGACCAACTGCCTACTCCACTACCTTGGCTCATCACCAAGGATTTCTAACCACTACTTTATAGAACTTGTGTTTCCCTCTGCAAACCATTGAGGACACTCTTCTCACCTCTTTGAGAACCCCTCAAACCTATTCACCTAGGCAAAACATAACTCTACAAAGTTACCCCTAAGTGTTTCTCTAGCACACCTAGCAGCTATTACAGATTGAAAACAAGTCTGAAATAAAACTTCAAATACAATGCAAAAGAGCTTAAGAATAGAGAGAGGAACCATAGCTCTTTTCCCAAGCCTTCACGCCTTCAACTTGCCAGAAGCTAATAGACTCAAGTTGCAGTAGAGTTGAGGGAAGCAGGAGCTTGAAGAGGATTTTGACGGAAGATTAGGGCGCAACAAATCGATCACTTTGAAGGCTTTTAATCACTTCTTGAATGCCCAATTAATTCTCTAAGACGTTTTTTAAGAAGGTGGGTGAGGGGTATTTATAACCCCTCAGCTGAACGGCGATTCAACGGGTAGAAAACTAGCCGTTACAGCCGTTCGGTCGATCGTCGGTCGACTGCTACCCTTTTTGTGTGTTTTTAGCGCTGTTCGGTCGACCCAATGAGTCGCAGCTTCCTCAATCCCAGATCTGATCGACCGAATCGGTTGACCGATGCAGGGAAGCCAGACGCATGATCTGTAATCTTTAATCTGGTCGACCGATACGCCTTCTGCCTAATTTTGGCTTCGGTCGGTCGACCGACGTAGCCTTCCGCCAATGCTTCACCAACTTCGGTCGATCGACAGATCGACCGAATGGCTACTGCCATTTTTTGGCATCATTCGATCGATCGACCAATCGACCGAATAGGCTACTGCCAAACTTCTTCCTTGTTCGGTCGACCAATCGATCGACCGAACTCAGGCTGAGGCTAATTAACTACAAGAAAACATAGCATCATGAACAAAAATTTTACCAACGGATCTAATTTGTTGGTATTACCAACAAAATTACCAACGGATAAATAATCGGTTGGTAAATTAGCATTTTTTTCCCCTCTCTTATTTCAGCCGACCAATTTGTTTCCCCCACTCCCACTCGTCAAAATAATTTCTCACGCCCTCTTTTTTCAGCAAACCCTGACAAAGCCTCTGCTTCATCTTTCTTCCCCCGGCCGCCCCGACAAAGCCTCTTCTTCCTTCCCCAACCACAGGTTCCTTCCCCACAATTTCCTTCCCCGCAGGCTCCTTCCCAGTCGATTCCTTTCCTGCAGCCAACAAAAATAATCGGTTTGAGTTGTCACAGATAGCGCAGGATACTTCTTGTAATACCTGAAAAAAGTTTACTAATATAAGAATCTATTTTGGTGCAGCACGTCGGACCCGGGGGTAGTCGAGTCGAGCCTCAGGATCACCTCGAGTGAAAAGGTATGACTCGGCTAATGAATCATGAAGTCTAATTGGATAATTTACTTTTCTTTTATAAAATCATACCTTAAATTAAGTTAACTCGAGTCATGTTATGGTTGGGTTGGAACCCGAGTTGAGTTCGAGTTTAGTCGAGTTGCGGGTATGATTTAAGTGAGCCTTGAAGCCATCTTTGGAAAGATGGTTGAGGGGATAAAACCACTCATGTGGCAGCCGTGCGACTCAACCATTGAGTTGCACAAGGCCGCAAGGGAGAAAAGAGGAGAAGGAGCAAGGAGGGGGCTTGGGGCTTGGATCGATCCGGAATTTGCATTGTCGCTGGAGATTTTCAAGTCATCTTCACCCCATCCTTATTTCTTGGCGATCTAGGTGAGTGGTTAAGGCTTTAACAGTTTGGGGGAGGTGGGTGGCCGATCCCTAGATGATAGGTCGAGTTTTCGCAATTTTTCCGACGATCCATGATTTCAATGATATGTATTCACTGTTTTATGTTGTTTCTCATCAGATCTTGCTGTTTTAAATCACCGTTTTGCGTGTCTTGGGGCTGTCGAGTCATGGGAAAAGGGGAAAGGTCATGCCAAAATTTTCCCTGATTCCCTTGACGGCGAGAAGGCCCTTAGATGCCCTTATACCACTATTTCGATGTAGCCCTTTGAACTTCTCAGTCCTCACGTAATATGAAGCATGCCCCTTTTAAAGCCCCTTGAAGTGGTTGAATGAACCCTGAGATTTATGAAGAGGGTTAGGCCAAGGATGAGGGGAAGGGTAAGTTGATCATTGCTATTTAAGAAGTATGTGGAATTGAAGAGACAAAGTATAGCTAAAGTTTCTTCCATCGTTCCCTACCCAAGGACCTTGGCCAAGCAAGGTTTCCCTTGCTCATGGTTCGACCAAGGTTGTGGAGAGGAGGAGAGACTTGCCTTAGATGGAAATTTCATGATCTTAGGGGTCACACATAGGGATATGACAATACTTAGGAAGAACACCAAACTTAGCAAGTAGCTAAATTGATTTAAATTGTAGAAATGCTAGATTGTAACCATACTTAGAATTTGATCCTTAAACTTGGATGTAGACAATGTTACTATGTTTTATAATTCATACATGTTATTTAAATTTATTACTACCTTGCCATGCTAGATAGTTGCTCCTTATTGTACTAAAATTTCTAAGGTAGTATAAGAATTGTTAGGTATGTGCATTATGATTATATATGATGAATGATGTAATATATGATCAATTTTCTTTAGATTAAGCATGCTGCCCTAAATGATCTTGGATGGTATTCCAAGGTTGACTCATGGAAATTCTCACCTAAGACAGTGTGAAAGGCTAGGTAAAATGTAAGGCGTCACTAGATGTTCATAGCACAGTTATGGAAACTTAGATATGAGACGATAGCACTTCAATGACTGCTTGTATATTTTTAGTAACTTAGAGATTGTAGGTACACATACACTAAAAGGGATGGCATGAATTGTTGACCCAGTAACCGGGCATGGCTAGATACGGTCAAAGGCCCGAAGTATGTATATATGGAAACCCTAGGATATTGGTTGTGTAATGTGCTTGAGATGGTCCGCCGAGGAGCGAGGAGGTCGAAAATGACCAATGCTCAGCTCAGCTAGTTTGGGTCTAGAGTTGCACCAGCGGCCTCGCTAGGTGCCATACCCTAGTTGGGTGGGACTAGCTATCCTTACCCCAGACGGTGTCCGAAGAGTAGTGGACCATCCTAGTCGATGGCCCGGGATTTTTTGCTTGCATCTTGAGATGATGTGGCCGATGGTCAGGATGGTACTACCGGGTATGGTAGTGATGGCTGTAGCCGAGATATATTTTGCTATGAGCAGACCCAAGGGGCGGATGCTAGAGGCTTGATAAGCCAAGTGGCAGGTTCTCATGTACAAAAAGTACTGATGGATCCGTTGAGGGTTTATAGTTGCATTAGAAACACACTTTACCTCCTTGTGCATTCCTTTATTTCCTTGTCATAATTATATATGCATGACTGAGGCTTATGTGGAGGTTCAATTGAGCCCCTCACTGAGTCCCAAGTGGACTCACAGTTTATTTCTATTTTTGCAGTGCATGAGCAGTAGCTTGGTGTCGACATGGTGCAGTTGGAGGGCAAAGGCAGTGCCAAATCTCGTAGTGGCATCCATGAGTCTTAGACTAGTCCTAGTTATGTTGGTTTTATTTCTGCACTGACGGTTGTAATTGAAAAGAATTTCAAAAATGTGATATTTTACCATTTGGATTTGATGTTGATGTTTCTTCTTGTTTTGAAAAACTTATACACTGTGACTTGCAATCTTTGTTTTATAAAGTATGTTAAGTTTCTTTCAGTCGATGTGTTTTGGTTTCTTGATATCAGTGTAGACAGTAGGTTACAGGGCAGAATGTGGGCCCTGGCCCATCATACTACCCTTAGTCGGGGTGTGACAAAGTTGGTATCAGAGAACTAGGTTAGGTCCTGTCTATGACTCAGTGTTGGGTACCTTATGAGGCATATGCTTGTGTGCCAACTTACGATATAGTTATGCTACGAGATTGGGCGACCACTCCTGCACTCAGCGCACCATGCGGTTAGTAGTTTAAAGAGCTTGTGTTAATAATTTCTTATATGTCATGCAACTTCCTTTCTTCCTTGGGATAGTGAAATGGATGCTCGAAATGCTGCTATGAGCGGCAATGGCAGTAACTCGACGGAACGTCGAGGCCGAGGTCGGACCCGGGGCAGAGATAGAGAACTATTTGAGGGATAGGGGCAAGAGTCAGCGATTGATCTACTGTAGGCTCAGGTGAACTAATTGACTGAGGCGCTCCATATGGAGAAGGAACTGAGACAGCAGTTGTAGCAGCAGATGCAGCAGCAGTCCCAACAGCCACCGCCACAGCCAGTGCCCGTGGTTTTAGTGGTACCAGAAGTGGCAGAGGTGGTAGCACCAGTGGTCAGAACCCCAACTTATGCAAATTTTGACACCCTGAAGCCACTAGAGTTCACTGGGACAGATCGTCAGGTGGAAGTGAAGGAATTTCTAGGGGATTGCTATGAGCTATGCATGGAACTGGGATGTTCATTAGAGGCGGCTGCTCGTATAGTCGGTCTTCAGATGAGGGGACCGGCAAAGGTCTGGCTGCAAACTTGGACGGCCCGCAGGGCAGCTGGCGCACCACTTCCCACATGGGAGGAATTTCTAGCGGCTGTAGAAGAGCAGTACTTACCCAAGAGTGTCCGTGACAAGTGCGCCTGTGATTTTGAGATGCTGCGCCAAGCTGGAGGCATGACAGTGTCGGAGTATGAGATGGAGTTTAATCGTCTCTCCAAGTACTATCCCACCCTAGTGGCGACTGAGACCGCCAGGGTCAAGAGGTTCGTGGTAGGATTGAGGCCACAAATTGGCAGGCGTATTCATTTCACTAAGGAATCTACACTGGCTCGGGTAGTGGATGAATCCCTGTAGAAAGAAGCTTTGGTGTGGATTGAGAGAAATTATGGGCCAGCTAAGAAAAAGTTCCGGTCACAGGGTTCTGGTAGTCGACCATGGCACTCTGAGGGGGCAATGCCCATAGCAGATCAGCAGCAAAGCCGGGGGCAGAATGGCAATCGGGGTTGTGGGGGCCAAGGGACCGTGTCAGTGAGGCCGACAGTGTTAGGAGGTGGTTCTCAGAGATCTGAGGTGCTGTAGTGTGGCAGCTGCATTCGGAGGCACTGGGGGTCTTGCCTTAACCGCACTAATGCTTGCTTCAAGTGCGGTCGGGTCGAACATTTCAAGAAGGATTGCCCTGAGGGAATTGGTCAGAAGCTTGAGTAGTCAAGGGGTAAATCACCTATGTCAGTAGGGTCAGTAGCACCGAGAGGGCAGACTCAGAATAAGGGGCTGCAGACCAGTCATTCAGAGAGGCCGCCTGCGCGGGTCTATGCTATGAACCGTGATGGGGCCGAGGCTTCCAAAGCAGTGGTGACAGGTACTATTTTAGTATGTTCGTTTGCTGCATATGTATTATTTGATCCGGGTGCTATGCACTCATTCGTATCTACCATATTTGCTGCAAAGCTGCCAATGGCACCCTCATGTTTGATGGGCCATTGATAGTATCAACGCCTACATGAGATGCAATCTTAGCAACCTCAATTTATCAAGGGTGTGAAGTGCTCCTATGCGGCCATGTGCTGAGTGCGGATTTGACACTCCTACCCACTCTTGAGCTTGATGTCATCCTTGGCATGGACTGCCTGGCATAGCATTTCGCAATGTTGGACTGTAGAGCCAAAGCAGTGATGTTTAATAAGCCTGGGCTACCGCAGTTCTTTTTCCAAGGGGAGGGAGGTAGCAAGCCGATAGGGATCATCTCAGCCCTGAAGGCTCGCAAATTGCTTAAGGGCGGCTGCCAATCTTTCCTGGCCTTTGTACTTGTGGTCGAGGAGGATGGGGGGAAGCAAAGCATGTCAGCGGAACCCCCATTGTCTGTGAATTTCCTAATGTATTTCCTGAGGAATTACCATGGTTGCCGCCCAGAAGGGAGGTAGATTTTTGCATTGATCTGCAGCCCTGGGTGAAACCAATTTCCATTCCCCCGTACAGGATGGCACCAGCCGAACTCAGAGAGATAAAGGTGCAATTGCAGCAAATGCTAGACCTGGGGTTCATCCGGCCGAGTGTGTCACCCTAGGGTGCCCCAGTTCTCTTCGTGAAGAAGAAGGATGTGTCGATGCGCATGTGCATTGATTATAGGCAGCTAAACAAGGTGACTGTTAAGAACTGCTACCCACTGCCGAGGATAGAGGATCTGCTTGACCAGTTGCAGGGGGCTCAATGGTTCTCAAAGATAGATCTGAGGTACGAATACCATCAGTTGAGAATCCGGGACTGTGATGTGCCAAAGACGGCCTTTAGGACTCGCTATGGTCACTATGAATTCCTAGTGATGTCCTTTGGTCTAACCAATGCACCTACTACCTTCATAGACCTAATGAACAGGGTATTTAAGGAGTACTTGGACAGCTCTGTGATCGTCTTCATTGACGATATTTTGGTTTACTCCAAGAGTAAGGAAGAGCACTTTAAGCACCTGAGAATGGTCCTAGAAACCCTCAGAGAGCACCGCTTGTTTGCCAAATTTTTCAAGTGTGAATTTTGGTTGGAAAGTGTAGGGTTCTTGGGCCATGTAGTGTCCAAGGAAGGAATAAGGGTAGATCCCGCCAAGATTGAAATGGTTCAGAATTTGGAAGCGGTCGACTAGTATGACCGGGGTCCGTAGTTTTCTTGGGTTGGCCGGCTATTACCAGAAGTTAGTGGAGAATTTCTCCAAAATTGTAGCCCCTCTATCTCGGTTGACCCAGAAGAAAGTCATATTTGTTTGGGATAACAAATGCGAGGCGAGCTTTCAAAAGCTCAAGGCATGTTTGACATCTACACCCGTGTTGGTTGTACCTTCTGGCTCAGGAGGGTTTTTGGTTTTCTGTGATGCCTCTCGGGTTGCTCTGGGCTGCGTCTTGATACAGTATGGCAGAGTGATTGCTTATGCATCTCGCCAGTTGAAAGTTCATGAGAAGAACTATCCGACGCATGACCTAGAATTAGCGGCAGTGGTCTTTGCAATGAAGCTTTGGAGGCACTACTTGTACGAGGAGACTTGCGAAATCTACACAGATCACAAGAGTTTCCAGTACTTGCTTACCCAAAAGGAGCTGAACATCAGGCAGAGGAGGTGGTTGGAGCTCCTAAAGGACTATGATTGCACCATTATGTATCATCCGGGGAAAGCAAATGTGGTAGCAGATGCGCTGAGCAGAAAATCCATGGGCAGTTTGGTCCATTTGGAAGCTAAGCAGAGGCCTCTAGCTTGAGAGTTGGCTTTATGCCTACATGGGGGTGCAACCTTATCAGTGTCAGCTTCAGGTGCCCTGACGGCCCATCTGCGGGTACAGTCCACGCTGGTGGACATGTTGTGTATCGCGCAGGGGGAAGATGCCTTTTGTGCACTAACCAAGGACCTGATACAAAGAGGTGATGCAGAGAATGGTTTCAGATTGGACTCAGAACATGTGCTGACGTTCAGAGACCGAATAGTAGTACCAAACATGACTGAGGTGCGCAGACAAGTACTAGAACTGGGTCATTGTTCCACTTACATGATGCATCCGGGGGCCACCAAGATGTATCGGGACTTAAGGCAGCATTACTGGTGGAAGGGCATGAAAAGAGAGGTGGCATAATTTGTTTCTAAATGTCTAGTCTGTTAGCAGGTGAAAGCCAAACACCTTAAGCCTGTGGGGCTCCTGCAAAACCTCGAAGTGCCCGAGTGGAAGTGGGAGAAAATCATCATGGATCTGATGACTGGATTGCCTAAGTCAAAAGGCAGTTTTGATTTCATTTGGGTGGTGGTGGACCGGTTAACCAAGACCGCACACTTTATACCAGTGAAAACAACTTTCTCAGCGGAGCAGTATGCCCGACTATTTTTGGATAGGATTGTGGCATATCATGGTACCCCGGTGATGATTATATCCGACCACGGTACCCAGTTCACAACCCAGTTTTAGCAGTCCTTCCAGGAAGCTTTCGGTACTCAGGTGCGTTTCAGTACAGCCTTCCATCCGCAGAGTGACGGACAGTTAGAGAGGACCATCCAATCTTTGGACGACATGCTGAGGGCGTGCGTGCTGGATATGGCAGATGGCTGGGAGAGGCACCTACCGTTGATCGAATTCGCCTATAACAACAGCTATCACAGTAGCATTGGCATGGCTCCTTTTGAGGCCTTGTATGGGCGGCGGTGCAAGTCCCCGGTGGGCTGGTTTGAGGCAAGGGAATCACTCATGGTGGGCCTCGACTTGGTTGAGGAGGCGGTAGAAAAAGTAAAGGTCATTAAGGAAAGATTGATGGCAGCTCAGAGTCGACAGAAAATGTATATCGATAGAAAGGCCAGGGAATTGGAATTTGCAGAGGGTGACTTAGTTATCCTGAAGGTCTCTCCTATGAAAGGAGTAGTCCGGTTTGGGAAGAAGGGGAAACTGAGCCCTAGATACATTGGGCCTTTTCCCGTTCTCAAGCGGAGGGGCGAAGTGGCCTATGAGCTCGCATTCCCTCCAAGCATGAGCAGAGTGCACCCGGTCTTCCATGTATCCATGTTGCGAAAGTATGTAAAAGATGATTCACATGTGATCGAGCCCTCTTCTATCGAGGTAGATTCGGCCATCTCATTTGAGGAAAGGCCGGTGGAGATTCTTGACCACCAGATCAGGAAGCTAAGGTCCAAAGAAATTCCCCTGCTAAAGATCAGATGGGAGCACCATTTCGGGCAAGAGGCCACATGGGACATAGAGTAGGACATGAGAGAGCACTACCCTTCCTTGTTCGAGGAGCCGGTAAGTCCTTATTATTTAAGTAAATTCGAGGATGAATTTCCCTTAAAGGGGGAAAGTTATAAGACCTGGAAAAGTTTCCTAATATAAAAATCTATTTTGGTGCAGCGCGTCGGACCCGGGGGTAGTCGAGTCGAGCCTCAGGATTGCCTCGAGTGAAAAGGTATGACTCGGCTAATGAATCATGAAGTCTAAATGGATAATTTACTTTCCTTTTATAAAATCATACCTTAAATTAAGTTAACTCGAGTCATGTTATGGTTGGGTCGGAACCCGAGTCGAGTTCGGGTTTAGTCGAGTTTCGGGTATGATTTAAGTGAGCCTTGAAGCCATCTTTGGAAAGATGGTTGAGGGGATAAAACCCCCCATGTGGCAGCCGTGCAACTCAACCATTGAGTCGCACAAGGCCGCAAGGGAGAAAAGAGGAGAAGGAGCAAGGAGGGCGCTTGGGGATTGGATCGATCCAAAATTCGCGTCGTCGTCGGAGATTTTCAAGTCGTCGTCACCCGATCCTTATTTATTGGCGATCTAGGTGAGTGGTTAAGGCTTTAACAGTTTGGGGGAGGCAGGTGGCCGATCCCTAGATGATAGGTCGAGTTTCCGCGATTTTCCCGATGATCCATGATTTCAACGATATGTACTCACTGTTTTACGTTGTTTCTGATTGGATCTCGCTCTTTTAAATCGCTGTTTTGTGTGTCTTGGGGCTGCCGAGTCATCGGAAAAGGGGAAAGCTCATGCCGAAATTTTCCCCAATTCCCTTGACGGCGAGACGGCCCTTAGATGCCCTTATACCACTGTTTCGATGTAGCCTTTTGAACTCCTCACGTAATATGAAGCATGCCCATTCTAAAGCCCCTTGAAGTGGCCGAATGAACCCTAAGATTTATGAAGAGGGTTCGGCCAAGGAGGAGGCGAAGGGTAAGTTGATCATTGCTATTTAAGAAGTTTGTGGAATTGAAGAGACAAAGTATAGCAAAAGTCTCTTCCATCCTTCCCTACCCAAGGACCTTGGCCGAGCAAGGTTTCCCTTGCTCATGGTTCGGCCAAGGTTGGGGAGAGGAGGAGAGACTTGCCTTAGATGGAAATTTCATGATCTTAGGGATCACACATAGGGATATGACAATACTTAGGAAGAACACCAAACTTAGCAAGTAGCTAAATTGATTTGAATTGTAGAAATGCTAGATTGTAATCATACTTAGCATTTGATCCTTAAACTTGGATGTTGACAATGTTACCATGTTTTATAATTCATACATGTTATTTAAATTTATTACTACCTAGCCATGCTAGATAGTTGCTCTTTATTGTACTAAAATTCCTAAGGTAGTATAAGAATTATTAGGTATGTGCATTACGATTATATATGAAGAATGGTGTAATATATGTTCCATTTTCTTTAGATTAAGCATGCTGCCCTAAATGATCTTGGATGGTATTCCAAGGTTGACTCATGGAAATTCTCACCTAAGACAGTGTGAAAGGCTAGGTAACATGTAAGGCGTCACTAGATGTTCATAGCACAATTATGGAAACTTAGATATGAGACGATAGGACTTCAATGACTGCTTGTATATTATTGGGAACTTAGATATTGTAGGTACACATAAACTAAAAGGGGTGGCATGAATTGTTGACCCAGTAGCCAAACATTGCTAGATACGGGCAAAGGCCCGAAGTATGTATATATGGAAACCCTAGGATATTGGTTGTGTAATGTGTTTGAGATGGTCCGCCGAGGAGCGAGGAGGTCGAAAATGGCCACTGCTCAGCTCGTCCAGTTTGGGTCTAGAGTTGCGCCAGCGGGCCCGCTAGGTCCCAGACCCCAGTTGGGTGGGATTAGCTATCCTTACCCCAGACGGTGTCCGAAGACTAGTGGACCATCCTAGTCGACAGCCCGGGATTATTTGCTTGCAACTTGAGATGATGTGGCTGATGGCCAGGATGGTACTACCGGGTATGGTAGTGACGACTGTAGCCGAGATATATTTTGCTATGAGCAGGCCCAAGGGCCGGATGCTAGAGGCTTGATAAGCCAAGTGGCAGGTTCTCATGTACAGAAAGTACTGATGGATCCGTTGAGGGTCTGTAGTTGCATTAGAAACACACTTTACCTCCTCGTGCATTCCTTTATTGCCTTGTAATAATTATATATGCATGACTGAGGCTTTTGTGGAGGTTCAATTGAGCCACTCACTGAGTCCCAAGTGGACTCACAATTTATTTCTATTTTTGCAGAGCATGAGCAGTAACTTGGTGTGGACATGGTGCAGCTAGAGGGCAGAGGCGGTGCCAAATCTCGTAGTGGCGTCCATGAGTCTAAGACTAGTCCTAGTTATGTTGGTTTTATTTTTGCACTGACGGTTGTAATTGAAAAGAATTGCAAAAATTTGATATCTGACCATTTGGATTTGGTGTTGATGTTTCTTCTTATTTTTAAAAACTTATACATTGTAACTTGCAAACTTTGTTTTATAAAGTATGTTAAGTTTCTTTCAGTCGATGTGTTTTGGTTTCTTGATGTCAGTGTAGACAGTAGGCTACATGGCAGGATGTGGGCCATGGTCAGTCATACTACCCTCAGTCGGGGTGCGACACTTCTAATTCCCCACAGTTGATCCGAGCTTTTCTTTCTTCCCTCCCCTTCTATAGGTTCCTTCCCTTCCTCGTGACCTAATCCTCTGAGGTCACAGGAAGTGCTCAGAGGAAGCGCAAGTCGTCACAGACAGCCGACCGACTAGTGGATTCCTTCCCTTCTATGGGTTTCGAGCACTCTGTTTCCCATTCGATTCTGGAGGTTCGATTTCAGTTTAGATTTGTCGATTTGCTTTTACTTTATTTGGATTGCATGACATGGAACTTCCACACCTCCACATTTGCTTGCAGAGGAATAATTGGTCTTTTCTGCTCAACATTTTTATTACACTTGTTCTTTAATCTATTAGTTATCTTTAAACACAGCATGATTCAGACACAAGTTGTAGGTTCCCCATTCTATTTAGAAGTCATTTAATTGTTAATCTCATTTTATCATTGGGATTAGAACAAGGAGATCTATTCTTCTACTTCCGGATGCTATACCACATCTTAAGGCTGAGCTTGTGACAATATCCAAAGAAAATACATTAAGTGGTCATTACCACATCTTCAAAGGACTTTCCAGTTTCCACCCAAACCATTTGATTTTGAGCTGTACAAGCAAGCTTGATTGCATTAAATTCACTAGCAATTTTATTTTCTCCAGTTTGTTGATTCTAATATTTTTCTAATGTAGGTATCAGAATTTTCACCTGGAACATCCATTGCCATGGGTCTTCCCAAGGACTTCCACGATAAGTGCCATTTGTCAATGGAATTAAATTATCTAAACGTTTACTTTAAATTTTAGGAATCATATTTCTCTTTGTATACATGCTTTTTCTGTTCAAGGTGTGATTATATGTTTTTTCTTTATATATGCACATTTTCTGTTTTAGTCTTCTAGACATCATAGCTTTTAGAACACCGCCGTTTTTCCTTCGTCCTTTTTCCTCTACCAATTAGTCTTGCTGACATTTAGTTCCTGTGCAGGAGTTCCATTGTTGGGCTCAATCTGCTGTAGCAAATGCAGTGGATAGAATAGTGGACGGTTATGCAAGTGCATCTGAAGAGAAAGTATGTTCCAAGGCGCTGCATTTTATGTTTCAGATTTTGAACTAGAACTTCCAAAAGAGTTCTAGTGCTTTAGATTATTCCAGCAATAAATCAAATTTAGCATCATCTGGAATTAGGCATGATGTAGTGTAGCTGAGGAAGTTTGAACGCTCACTCATGAAGGTACTAGAATCTTCTTTATCCAAATTTATGAACTTGGTAGTTTTGCTTACAAACATCCTAACCACTTCTTGTTTTGTTTTTAGCCGGGGCCCTTGTGGCATGATGCTTTATTATCAAGTGGACATACCTTTGGCTTTTGAATATTTATGCAACTCTTCGCCAGAAGAATACATCTGATGTCTTAGGGCCTGTTTGGTTAGCGAAATCAAGTCTGTTTTCATGATTTCAGTTTCACTGAAACCAAAACTGCTTACGAAAACGTGTTTGGTTTAGTGTTTTCGTGAAACTGAATCGAAACCAGAATGAAAACGAAACCAGTTTTCTTAATAAAAATGAAAACAACATAATGTTGTTTTCTGTGGTTTCGAGACTGTCGGTTTCGTTATCAAAATGCTATGACAACTTTGTAATTATAAATATTTTTTTATAAAATTAATTAATTTAAAAATAAATCAAACTATATCGAATTTTTAAAAATAAAAATAAAAATCATCATTTTTAACTCAAACTTTTATCTTAAATTTATAAAATAATTAAACCAATTTATATCTAATTGACTCAAACCCAAATTTTAAATAACTCAATTTTCTTAAAGTTGGTCTATTTATAATTTAATCAAACCTAATTTTAGATCATTGGACTTGTTTTTTTTTTGAAATTTTATAATAACTATTAATTAATTTTTATATCTAATTGAACAAAAAAATCTTAAATTACCAATAACTTAATTAATTAAATCATTTAAATATTTTGTAATCATATTAACAAATATTTAATTTTGTAAACTAACTAAACATTTAATTACTACTAAAAATATTCAAGGAAAATTAATATTATTTTTTATAACCAAATAAATATTTACTGGTTTCAACTAACTAAAACTGATGTTGTTTTTATTAACCAAACGCGTTTTCAGAAAACTGAAAATTAGAAACTAAAACCAAGTTTTCGAAACCAAGTTTTCAGTTTCACTGAAACCAAACCAGAAAATAATTTTCGCTAACCAAACAGCACCTTATGGTTTGATTTCCCCCTGGTAGTCTCGGCTAGACAACTAATATTACAGTTATGCTCTTTGGCAAGGACTATATTTCCTAGTGGTAATATTCTCAAGTTTCTTAATCATTGGTCCCTCAAATTGTCATTTCTTCACTGTGTAGTTGTTGGATAATGGTAGTGTTAGTTAATAACTTATGGGTTATAAGAGATTGTGATGCATTATTGAGTGCCCAATCATATGTCTGGAGAGTATTTGAAAGGATTAATACAAATGATCCATTTGCTATTAAGTTATCCTACCATTCTTTTTCTCCTTAGGAAATTCTCAGCATTCTTCTTCATGTAAACTTTAGTGACTAGCTTTTACAATTCTATCTATCCTGTCCAAATCCCAAGCACAAAAATCTCTACATTTATAATTATTTAAGCTCAATCCAAGATCCATGATAATTCAATTATGTCTATCTTGTCCAAATCCCAAGCACAAGAATCTCTAACTGCATTTTTGTGGAAGAGACCATCTCTGGAGGATAAACATTTATGACCATCTCTTTGCCTCTTTGGAGAATGCTCACGTTGCTAATTTAGTTCATTTGTTAATATTCATGTTATGAAAACCACAACAAAATAATGGATACAAGTTCTACTAGGGGAGATCAGCTTGCTATATATCTCGCCAGAAACATATTACATTGTAATGGCATATGATCAGTTGTGTATTTGTTCAGTCACTTGTATGGATTCACCTCAGCTCATGCCATTAATTATATTCCCATTTAAAGTCAGATAGCTTCTTACTTGTTACATGTTTGTAACAGTGTTTTATTTATTGCATGTCCATATTCCATATGTGCATCAACGGATGAAATATCTGCAAAAGTTCCATTGAGATAGTTCATTGATCTTCTAATCAGTTGGAGAACTTATGGATTATGATTCATGGGCTAAAAGAAGGAAGAAGTGGTAATAATTTTCTTAATATACTTGAAGTAGAAGTTGAAGTAGATGGGTATGCATGTTGATAGTGTCAAATGGGTGATGGATATAGACAAATTGAAGAGCTGAACCATCCATCATGTAGGGGACAATCATAAATTATTATTATCAATTTATCACACTTCATGATTTTATCTTTCAAGATTCTTTGATTAGCAGTTGATATGCCTTTCCTATTAAAAAACCATATGAGTACTTGTTTTCTTAGTCCATTTTTGTTGTAATACCTTTTTTGGGTAACCACACTAAACTGGACATTGATTCAGAAGTAGTTGTGTGCATGGACAAGAAATGAAATGTTCTAAGCTTTTTCCTTCTATGTAGAAGTATGAAACTTTATATGTATTTCTTAAGTCCTCAAAAAATTTTCCAACAGCATAATAAAAGATGGGATCCCACACAAACATTAGAGGAATTATACTGGCTCCTATTAATAACTGGCCATGTTCTTACTGATCCAGTAGAGGGAGAAACAGTACTGGTATGATACTTTTTCTTTCAGCCTTTTATCCTTTTATTTTGTGCTGATTAAAATTTTGATGAGGTAATTTCTCGTATTTCCTTGAGCATACAACCTGCTTATCTTTATATTTGATTTGCCTATTAATCATTTTTCAATTTGTATATCTCGTTTCCTTGTGCAAACTCAGGTGTCTAGGCTAGATATGAAGTATCTTAATCTCAAATAATCAGAATATTCATGTAAATATTGAATTTATTTTATTATATCACTTTTGATTTAGAATGAAAACACCAAATTCATGATGTTCCAACTATTTGGGATTGGCTATATGAAACCATTTCCTCTATTTAGTTCTATGTAGGGTTTTTTCCCTAGTTAACCTAGAACTAGTCTAATATGTTTTTGTTAAGGTCTTTTTTTTTCAAGTCCTGTCAATTAAGAAGATTTTTCCTTCGTGATGCGGTGTTTAAAATTTATGCACTAGAAGATTCATTATTTTGAAAGTCCATACAATGTGTTCTCGAGGACTGATGGAACACAATCATTTTGAAAAGAATGGAAACTAGTTTTAAAATAGGCAAAAAAATGAACTTGTGTTGGCTTTAGGTTTTCAACCTTAGCCTTAATCTCAGTTTTGATGGTTTTGATGATAACAAACATGTGACTAATGATTTCATTGAGAATATCTTTCAGGTTGCATATCGACCAGTGTTCGATGTCCCCGATCGGATAAATCGGAGAAATCACAAAATCGGAAGGACATTGATCGTCGCACTTGGGTTCATCGCGGAAATTTCTTGAAGATCGACGAGTGCACCAAAGTCGCTTGGACGAGTCCAAAGATCAAGTTTAAAGCCCTCCAAGATGATGCTAGTTGAAAGCCGAAACCCAGAATCGAAGCGCGGAAGAAATAGGTTGAAGAAATAACATTCAGCCTAGGTTCGGTCGACCGATCGAAGGTAAAAAAGTAGCAGAGCTACTTCGGTCGACCGGGCGGTCGACCGATAGAAGCCCAAAATGGGTAGTAGCTCGGGCGGTCGACCTGTCAATCGATCGACCTACTGATACCCGAAGACGCAGATTGCGTCGGTCGACCGAAGAAGAAATCGCACGATCTTGTGTCTGGGCGGTCGACCCGTCGATCGACTGACCAGAGAGAAGAATGGAGAGGTTAAAAGATCGGTCGACCAGTCGGTCGACTGACCATTCGATCGATGCTCTACAACGGATAGTTTTCTATTCGTTGAAGCTGTCGTTTCTTCGTAAGGTATAAATATACCTCTTATACTCATTTTTAAGTATCTTCCTTCACTCCTACAGATTTTTTGAGCCTTTGAAAGGAAGATTTGAGCCTTCCAAAAGATTGATTGAAGTGCGCCATATTCCTCATCGAGTTCTTCTTCAAGCGCCGTCTGCTTCCTCAACTTGGGATTTAATTCAAGCTCAACGACTTGGCCGAGTTGACGGTTTTAAGGCTTGGAAAAGAGTAGACAATTTTATTTTACTTAAAGCTCTTTTCCCTTGTAATTTTAACTATTATTTGAAACTATTTTTTGATTTGGGTTCGTGTGAAGACCTAGGCTGTTAGGTCTTGTTGTGTACAAGTGGTTACCTGGTGTTAGGTGTAAAGCCACTTTTGTAAAACGTAGTTGTTACTAGGATTAGTTTAGTTGTCCCTTAGGGTTGAAGTGGAAGAGGACTCTCGATAAGAAGGCGGTGACTTCTGGGTGTGGAAGTGCCTAAGGTCGAGAGTGCGTCTCTTCAAGTGAAAAGTCCTCTGTATAATGGAAACGTAAATTAATCTAGTAAAACTAGTTTGGAAATCCTAAGCGGGGTGCTTAGGTAGTAGAGTAGGCATTGGGGCCGAACCACTATAAACTACTCGTGTTTGCATTGATATCTTGTGTGTTTTAAATTGCTTAATTATTATTGTTTCCGCATACAATCATCGAATTGCAAATCGCCTAATCGACCTAAGTAATCGTTTAAAATTGAATTTAGGCTAACCGAATTAGTAAACACACTATTCATCCCCCCTCTAGTGTCGCCATTTCGCACAACAACTTGTATAGTTGAAGTATGAATAGAAAAACACAGTTGAAGTTATTGAGGATGATTTAAGCATCTGTTTTCCTTTTTTTAAATGCTAATTAGGCCCTTAGTTTGCCTCAGTGGTAAGGATGATTTTATTAGTCTAACCAGTAACTACTTCATTTTTTTGAAAATCATATACACTCTTTTGATGTGATGGTTAGGTTCCTGAAGCAATACAAGATGGATTTGCAGGTGTATTAGATGAGTTACAGCATCCAGTAGTTGTTCTTTCCTGGTATAATTTTACAGCTAATCATTACTTGTCTTTGAAATTGAGTAAACTTGTAACTTTCTTGCACTATAGCTCTAGATCAAATATATTGGTTTGCTCAAAGTAGATCAAAAGTAATAACTGTCTGATGTAATACCAAGTCACCAACCATAGAAGAGGAGAAAATAGGGAGAAGAAAATAGTAATTGGTACTCCATTGCAAGTTAACATACAATGCCCATGGGGGCACAAAAATATAACCTATCCTAACCCTAATAGGGATAGGATTCAACATGAATGAAACATTTAATTAAAGGAAAGCAACATCAATTGTCCTCAAACGATTAAGGACTTATTAGAGCCTAACATAAGAAGGAAATAAAGGAAATGATAAAAATCCGAATAAGGATGTTGACTGCATTACTGTCGCAACATCCTGGAAATCTACATGAACTTGTGTTAATATAATAATCTATACCAGGTATATATGTATATTTCGTAAGTGTTATGTTGCTGGTGAGACTTGGAGAGTCATGAGTCATTGAGTCCCATTTTATTGACATCTGGTTGATATGAATTAAAGGTTGTATGCATTTCATTCATGCTATATTTTTAGCCTAATTCACTGGCTTTATGTTCAAAACTTGTAAGGATCCCTACTGTTCTAGATGTGTAACAACTTGAATAAATAAAATCACAATCAAATGTTCCTAGTTCATAGTTCCTACTATAAAAATTCATAAATTTAGTCAATGGTAACTAGTAGATGACCTAAGGGATTAAATACAGATCAAGCTGTTGGTCTCAAACCCTTAGATGCAATACCTTAGCTCTGCAAGGGAAGAATTTCGCTAAGAGATGGCTTAAGATCTTATTCCTATCACAAGCATAAACATCTCTTATGGCTTTCTATTGAAACTCACGACCTAGTTTTTAGCACCTTGCATATATAACATGTTAGTAAAAAAATGTAATCTAGATCATAGGATCAAATCCTATGGTTGGAAATACTTAGGCTGACGAAGAAATAATTTCAAGCCTGGGCGCTCCATCCGCTGTGTAGTTCAGTAAAGCAACGAGGAAAAGCAAAATGGAATGAATGTCAGAAGTGACTTGCTATTCACTCAAGAGAAAATTTCATCTAAATGGTAGAATCATGATCAAACTTGGCTCATAGTGTTTGTTATCTTACTTGCGCAACTCAATTTGAGTTTACAATGAATATAAAAAAGATATAAATTAGAATTCTCCACAGTCGTACATCTCATCCATTCATCCTCTCAACTTACCCTCGGTTCCAGTTACCATATTCATTAAAAGGAGATGGCTAAGAATTGAGATGATGAGATGTGATGGAATGTACAATTTGAGAGGAGTTATCTATAAAATTCCCCTATGCAGGGTATCTTGTGTTGAACTTTGCATTCACTCATTTGTTTCAATAAACTTTTGTCTAGGTTATATCAAATATTTCTTGGACTACATTTGTGCAGATACATTGTGTAAAATAGCTATAATGCATATGAAGATCTTGCTTAAGTTATTTGCATTTCATTATCCTTTTGTATACACTATGTTTTATATTTCAAGTGCTTTCATTTTATTTCTCAGGTCAATAATAAATTTTGCCAGACAAAGTCTAGATCCAGAATGAGAAAAATGTACTTTAGTCCTTGGCTGATGGAAGTATGGATTTGTATTTGGTTAAGATTTGTATGTTGGTTATGATTTTGCACTACACAATTCGGTTGATGCTATGGAATATTTGACTTTTAGTAAGGTTTGTATTTATTTGATAATATACTCGATTGTAGATGGTACATAGTTGTTTTGGTTATGAAAACGACACTATTATTTGGTTATGAAAATATGAGTTTTTTTTCTTGACTTGTTGTGTATATATATTTGTGATTGGGTAATAAGAAATTTGATGTGTAATTTCCCTTCTAGGTTGTATACAGGAAAATGAAAATTCATATGGGTATGATTATTTTAATTATAAAATGTATTACCAACAGATGTCTTTGTTGGTAATACCAACGGATGTCAGTTGGTAATACCAACGGATACCATTGTTGAATCTGTTAGTATAAACGGAGATGATATCCATTGGTATTCCCAACAGAGATGATATCCGTTGGTGTTACCAACGGAGTATAATCCGTTGGTGTCACCAACGGATACTGGTTCCGTTGGCATCACCAACGGAGTATATTTCCGTTGGTGTTACCAATGGATATAATAATATCTGTTGGTAATACCTAGCATGGTCAACACTGACGTATTTACCAATAGATAATCCGTTGGTAATAAATTACCAACGAATTTTTGAGTATTACCAATGAATTTAGTCCGTTGGTGATACCCTATTTTTTTGTAGTGATTTTTAGTTTGAGTTTTTTTCATGCTTTTTTATGGGTTTAGTTATCAAGTTTCAACTTGGATAACTTTACAATTTGGCTTGGGATAAAATCATCCTAAGGGTATATTACATGATTTCTACTTGATCTAAACCCGAGCCTTTCTTTGACATTTTCTTCTTTCGTTTCTTCGACGGTCTTTTCTTTTCGTTTCGTTTGAACAAACTTCGTATGCTTATTGCAACCTCAACCTGAACTCAAAACTTCACACATAGATTAAATACTTGTTTGTTATCATCAAAATAAAGATCGAGGCTTAAGAGAAACCCTTAAGCCAACACACTTATTCACAAAGCTTGACAATGTGGTTGGTTGATCATGAGGTGGTTAGTTTAAATTCTCTATTTGTATCACACTGCTATACATGTTATCTTATCGGGGATTTAAGTGGAGGTTCGAAAGGACCGCTCACTGAGTTCCTCGTGAACTCACGGTTTGTTTGTTTGTTTTTGCAGAGCCTGACCAGTGAGGTACAATCTGGTGGCATGGTGCGACTGGAGGGCGGGTGGTGATGCGGATCTACTAGCAGACGGCCATGTAGTCGTAGTTGTGTTGTTAGAGTTGTTGGACATGCACTAGACAATTCTTTGCTTTTAAAAAGATATACTATTTTAAACTTTGAGATGTTCTTTGACGTTGGGTTGATTCCTTGAAACTAAAACTGTTTTAAAAAACCGTTTTGACTTTTTATTAAGATTGGTGCCTTGTTCCTTTTATTCATGTTTTTCCTTCACTACTAGAAATTGGTTCTTCAGCAACGACCGCTCAAGCCGTTGCTATTTGCAACGATATTCTTACGGCCGATCAAGCCATTGCAGATATGCCATATCTACAACGGCTTTCTAATGGACATGTGAGCCATTGCAGATATTAATTACCTTAGCAACGCCTTTCTAACGGACACGTGAGCCGTTGCTGATGATTAACTTATAAGCAACGGCTTTCTAACGGTTAAGTGAGCCGTTGCTGATAAGTTTATATAGGACACACGCCCGCGTCCGCCCATGCCTCCTTCTTCTTTCTCTTCTCTTCCTCTGCTGCTGCCGTTGCCGACGTCGTCGATCGCTGATTCTGACCGCGCCTTCCTTTCCATTCAATCCGGACAAAACCCTAAATATAGGGTTTCGGCCGGTGGTCGCGGCCGAATCGTTGTCCAGTGTCCGAACACTAGACTCCGGCGCTGGAAATCCATTAATTATGGATTTTTTTTTAATTAATTGTTTAATTAATAGATTAATAGTACCTGTCACCCGGATCGAACAGAACATAAGTAGCAAAAGAACTGACTAAAATAGTACATGTCACCACAGACGGTCTCTCTGAATGACTAGCCTGCGGTCCCCTGCTCTGCGTCTGCCCTCGCTGAGCTACAGACCCCACAGATCTCTGGCCAACTCTGTCCCGACAATCCTTCTTAAAGTGCCCGACCTGACCGCATTTAAAAGAGGCATCTGAGCAGCCAAAACAAGCCTAGCAGTGCCTCCGGTTACAATGACCACACTGCGGCATATCTAACTTCTGAGAAGCATCCCCTGACCCTGCCAACCTCACTGTCCCAGATCCTGAGCCCCCACGGCCCCGACTACCACCCTACTCTCTGCCTCACTGTCAGTGCAGTATTGTGAGTCTCCATCACATTATCATAGAGAAAAGAAATAATTCTCTCGTTAACATAAACAATTCATTCAACTATAATTTAAATTACTAACCACATGGTGCATTGAGTTCAGTCATGGTTATCAGATCTCGTAGCATACCTATACCGTATGTCGACACGCTAGCATATGTCTCATACGGTACCCAACTCCTAGTCGTAGTCAAGACCTAACCAAAAGCTCTAAAACCAACTTTGTCACGCCCCAACTCAGGGTCGCGTTGTCACACCCCGACTGAGGGTAGTGTGACCGGCCAGGGCCCAAAACCTGCCCTGTAGCCTACTGTCTACACTAACATCAAGAAACCAAAACATATCGACTGAAAGAAACTTAACATATTTTATAAAAAGTTTGCAAGTCACAATATATATAAGTTTTTCAAAATAAGAAGAAACATCAACATCAAATCCAAATGGTTAAATATCAAGTTTTACAATTCATTTCAAAGATAACCGTTAGTGCAGAAATAAAACCAACATAACTAGGACTAGTCTAAGACTTATGGACGCCGCTACGAGATATGGCACCGCCTCCGCCCTCCAGCTGCACCATGTCGACACCAAGCTACTACTCATGCTCTGCAAAATAAAACATAAACTGTGAGTCCACTTGGGACTCAGTGAGTGGCTCAAATGAACCTCCACATAATCCTCAAACCTGCATATATATAATACAAGGAAATAAAGGAATGTACAAGGAGGTAGAGTGTGTTTCTAATACAATTACAGACCCTCACGAATCCATCAGTACCAACTGTACATGATAACCTGCCACCTTGGCTTATCAAACCTCTAGCATCCGGGCCTTGGGCCCACTCATAGCAATATATCCCGGCTACAGCCGTCCCTACCATATCAGGTAGTATCATCTCAAGATGTAGGCAAACAATCCCGGGTCGTCGACTAGGATGGCCACTAGTCTCCGGACACCGTCTGGGGTAAGGATAGCTGGTCCCACCCAACTGGAGTCTGGCACCTAGCGGGCCCGCTGGCGGCACCTCTAGACCCAATTGGCCGAGCTGAGCATTGGTTATTTCCAACCTCCTCGCTCCTCGGCGGACCATCACAAGCACATTACACAATCAAAATCCTAGGGTTTCCATATATATATATATACTTCGGGCCTTTGCCCGTATCTAGCCATGTCCGGCTACCGGGTCAACAATTCATGCCGCCCCTGTTAGTATATGTGCACCTACAATCTCTAAGTTTACAAGATGTACAAGCAGACATAGAAGTGTGATAATCTCATATCTAGGTTTCCATAAATGTGCTATGAACATCTAGTGACACCTTACATGTTACCTAACTTTTTTTTTTACACTGTCTTAGGTGAGAATTTCCATGAGTCATCCTTGGAATACCATCAAAGGACATTTACGGCAGCATGTATAATGGAAAGAAAAATGCTCAAATATTACATCATTCACCATATTTAATCATAATGCACATACCTAACAATTCTTATACTACCTTAGGAATAGTAGCACAATAAGGAGCAACTATCTAGCATGGTAAGGTATAAATAATTTAAATAACATGTATGAATTATAAAATATGGTAACATTGTCAACATCCAAGTTTAAGGATCAAATGCTAAGTATGGATACAATCTAGAAGTTTTACAATTCAAATCAATTAAGCTACTTGCTAAGTTTGGTGTTCTTCCTAAGTATTGTCATATCCTTATATGATCCCTAAGATCATGAACTTTCCATCTAAGGCAAATCTCTCCTCCTCTCCCCAACCTTGGCCGAACCATGAGCAAGGGAAACCTTGCTCGGCCAAGGTCCTTGGGGTAGGGAAAGATGGAAGAGACTTTAACTATGCTTTGTCTCTTCAATTCCACGTACTTCTTAAATACCAAAAGATCAACTTACCCTTCCCCTCACCCTTTGGCCGACCCTCTTCATGAATCTTAGGGTTCATTCGGCCACTTCAAGGGGCTTTAGAGGGGGACATGTTTCATGTTACGCAAGGAGTTCAAAGGATTGAATCAAAACAGTGGTATAGGGCATCTAAGGGCCTTCTTGCCGTCAAGGGAATCAGAGAAAATTTCGACATGACCTTTCCCCTTTTCCCATGACTCGGCAGCCCCTAAAATACTCAAATCGATGGTTAAAACAGCAAGATCCAACAAGAACATCATAAAACAGTGAGTACCTATCGTTGAAATCATAGATCGTTGGAAAAATGCGAGAACTCAACCTAGCATCTAGGGTTCGGCCACCCGCCTCCCCCAAATTGTTAAATCCTTAACCACTCACCTTTTTAAGAAGAGAAAACAGTGAGGAAGAAGATCCCCACATCCTCGAAGTGATCGGCTCTGGCAATGGCAAGATCTCCGACGAAGAATCCGAGTAGTGCCTCCCCTTTTTGTTTCCTTGCTCCTCCTCTTTCTCCCTTGCTGCCTTGTGCGGCTCAAATGAATGAGCCACACGGATGCAAGATGAGGGTTTTAATCCCTCATCTAGCTTTCCAAATTAGGCCTCTTGACTCACTTAACTCGCACTCAAACCTCGACTAAACTCGAACTCAACTTGGGTTCCGACTCAACCCATAATATGACTCGCGTTAACTTAATTTAAGGTATGATTTTATAAAAGGAAAGTTAATTATCCAAATAGACTTCATGATTCATTAGCCGAGTCATACCTTTTCACTTGAGGCGATCCTGAGGCTCGACTCGACTACCCCCGGGTCCAACGCGCTGCACCAAAATAGATTTTTATAATAGGAAACTTTTTTTTTGGGTCTTACACGCGTGACCGACCATGACATGGACTCGAATACCATCCTATCCTTGGCTTTGCCGGTGATCTGCGGTAGCTACAGTCACTACTAGAAATTGGCTCTTCAGCAACGGCTATCAGCAATGGCCGCTCAAGACGTTGCTATTTGCAACGACATTCTTACGGCTGCTGAAGCCGTTACAGATATTAATTACCTTAGCAACGGCTTTCTAACGGACACGTAAGCCGTTGCTGATGATTAACCTATCAGCAATGGCTTTCTAACGGTTAAGTGAGCTATTTCTGATAAGTTTATATAGGGCACATGCCTGCGCCCGCCCCTTCCTCCTTCTTCTTCCTCTTCCTCTACTGCCGCCGCCTCGCTGCTGCTGTCGATGTCGCCACCTCCGCCCCGTCTGTTCTAGGTACTCCTCGCCGCCCCTCACGCCTTCCTTCCCATTCAATCCGGCCGAAACCCTATATTGGCAACCGCGACACTAGACGCCAGAGCCGGAGTCCACCAGACTCCGGCGCTGGAAATCCATTAATTATGGATTTTTTAATTTTTAATTAATTTTTTAATAATAGATTAATTGTTAGATTAATTTTTAGGGTTTAGATTAATTGTTATGATTTAGATTAATTTTTAGATTAATTGTTAGAGTTTAGATTAATTTTTAGATTAATAATGGTATGTTAATTATTTAAATTAATTAAAATGTTTTAGATTAATATTAATTAATTAGTTAAAATGTTAATTAGTCCGGAGTCGTCCTAAGTGGACTCGCGCCTGAATCATCCACTTTGGACTTGCGCCAGAATCGTCCACTTCGGACTCGCACAGGAATCGTCCATTTCGGACTCCTGCCAAAATCGTCCACTTTGGACTCGCGTCGGAATTGTCCACTATGGACTCGAACTAACTCGAAACATATAGAAAATAATCATCCCTCAGACGAGTTGATAAGTTTCACGTACGCATCGACGAGTCGGATATGATTTTGCAAAATCTTAGATCCGTTCGGGGGTTGTATGTTCGTGTAAAAGAAGTAGATGATCTTTTATATGACGTACAACCCTTGAATTATCCCTAATTGGACAATTTGGGGATATAGTTATTTTTATTGCACTTAGTTTTTTCTTTTAACCGTTAACTCATTTTAAATTCCGGCAGCATCTCTCTTGTTCTCCTATACGCGCCCAAATGATATGCGTATTCAGAGAACTGTAGGGAGATGCTGCCGAAACGTAGAATGAAGTTAGCGATTAAAAGAAATACTTAGTGCAATATGAATAACATGAATCCCGAATGGAATAGGACCATCCCACCTAAAGACATTAACTAAAGATATTGTCAACTTTTTGACAAAACATGTCGGGCGATTGAAGTTGGATGTACCGACGTCTTGATCGTGGAGCTTTTACGAATGAGTTTCGATTAGGCGTAACGTACTTCCTAAATTGTGACTATTCGAATCGGAAATTAGTTAGCGTCGGTGATAAAATCCGATGTCTGTGCCGCATTTGCTTGAATGGACGATTTTTGGATTGGGAAACTGTCACTCTGCATCTATATAGCAAAGGATTTGCACCAAAATATTTTCTATGGACTTGTCACGAGGAGTCATGTGAAGTCGGGGCATCGAGCAATCGTGTCGTTCAGACACATGGTGAATCTTCCTCTGCTGGTGTTTCTTCATCCAGTCAACCTAATCCCAATAGAACTATGATACTTGATAGTCTTGGGGGTCAATTCCACCTGAATGATAATGTCGATCGATCAGTTACTAAGATGTCAGTGCCACCAGATACTACAGGTGTTGATATCACAAAAGTACAAACTGTGGTAGAGATTGAATTGCCGAATAAAGAAGCTGTAGAATTTTACGAGATGTTGAAAGCTGCCGATGAACCTTTGTATGAGAATTGTCCTAAATACACTAGGTTTTCGGCAATGACGCAGCTCCTAAACATCAAGGCTAATTGTAATATCAGCAGGGTTGCGTATGATCGGATTGCAGGATTGATTAATGGAATGTTGCCTACTGATAATAAGTTTGAGCTAACTTTTTATAAGACTAAAAAGTTGATAAGAAAATTAGGGCTTGGGTATGAAAAAATACACGCGTGCCAAACTAATTGCATTTTATATTATAAAGTGAATGTGAAGTTGGATAAATGCCATGTATGTCAACATCCTCTTTACAAGGAGAAGAAATCGGTCCGACAGAAAAATATCTCATTTAAGGTGCTTCGGTATTTTCCACTAACACCGAGGCTTCAAAGATTATTCATGTCGGAAAAGACGGCCCCCTACATGAGTTGGCATGCAAGAAGTCGTGATGATACAGTATTGACTCATCCATCCGACAGTGAAGCATGGAAACATTTGGATACATGTTATCCTTCATTTGCTATGGATACTAGAAATATCATATTGGGATTGTGCACAGATGGTTTTAATCCGTTTGGACATTCTGCAACTCCTTATTCAGTTTGGCCAGTGCTGCTGACAGTTTATAATTTGCCACCGTCAATGTCTATGAAAGATGAATTTATTTATCTTTCGATGATTATTCCGGGTCTTAAGGGTTCGCGAAAAGAAATTGATGTGTTTCTCAGACCTTTGATAGATGAATAGAAAATATTATGGACTGAGAGAGCTGTCACTTATTATTGTCATCGGAAGCAAAACTTCAATTTAAAGGCCGCGGTCTTGTGGACAATCAATTATTTCCCAGCGTACGGCATGTTGTCTGGTTGGAGCACTCACGGCCGACTCTCTTGTCTGTATTGTATGGAACACTCTAAATCAATCAGTCTTCAAAATGGACGAAAAATCTCACTCTTTGATTGTCATCGTCGATTCCTATTGGCTAACCATAAGTATCAAAGGAATCGTAACAAATTTACTAAGGGCGGAGTCGAAAGAGATGAGTCACCAGTGATGTTGTCTGGTGAACAAATGTTAGCACGCGTTTCAGCACTTCCAGAGATAGTATTTGGTTGGAATGAAAGAGTGTCAGGCTTTGGTCAAACATATAACTGGGTGAAAAAAAATATCTTTTGGGAATTGCCCTATTGGAGTACATTACTAATTCGACATAATTTGGATGTCATGCACATTGAAAAAAATGTGTTTGATAATATTTTCAACACTTTGGTGGATATTTTCAGAAAAACTAAAGATGATGTCAAAGCCTGACATGATCTGAAAATACTTTGTAAGAGACCGAAGTTGGAGTTACAAGAGGTCAACGGACAAATTCTGAAGCCCAAGGATCCGTATGTGTTAAAGAAACAACAGATCAAAGATGTTTGTCAATGGATAAAAGAACTCAGATTACCCGATGGATATGCTTCAAACTTATCTCGATGTGTGAACGTTGATGATTGCAAAATATCAGAGATGAAGAGCCATGATTGTCATGTATTCATGCATATATTGCTTCCGATCGCATTTCGAGATCTTCTACCTGATAATATTTGGGCTCCGTTGACTGAATTAACTATGTTTTTTAGAAATATTTGTGCAAATGTTCTTCGAGTCGAAGATATGTCAACACTTGAAAGTAATATTGTTGAAATTATATGCAAGCTGGAGCAGTTTTTCCCTCCTACCTTTTTTGACACGATGGAGCATCAACCGATACACTTGGCATACGAGGCACGAGTTGGTGGCCCCGTTCAATACCGGTGGATGTACTTATTTGAAAGATACATGAATTGTCTGAAGAAAAAAGTAAAGAACATTGCAGCTGTTGAAGGATCAATATCTGAATCGTATATCATCCAAGAAATTTTAACATTCTGCTCATTTTACTTTGAATCGACAGTACAGACAAGATTTGATCGTCTTCCATGTAACGACGATGGGAGAGTTCGACATTCACATGGGCGTTTAAATATATTTTGTCACTCTGGTCGTGTTTTTGGTTCTCGTCCATCTCGACACTTAAGCGACGAAAAGTATCATTTGGCACACTTGTATGTATTACTCAATTGTCCAGAGATTGAACAATTCATTGAAATATTTGACATTGAGATGGTGCACAAATACTCTATTCACAACAATCAAGAATTGGAGAGATTATGGAATCGAGATTTCCCTACTTGGATTCAGGCTTACAGCAAAGATCACAGAGCTGAAATAGATGAAAGAATATTTGAGTTTGTTAGTGGACTGTCGCGACTAGTGTCGTGTTATAGCGGATATTTTGTTAATGGGTACAAATTTCACCCGGTTGAATATGTATTTACAAAGAAGACGATGAATGTCGGGGTCTGCATGGAAGGGACAAGCTATGTTGAATGTGATATGAATTTTTATGGACTGGTGGAAGAAGTGATAGAGTTGCACTACTTCAGCTTGAAATCAGTGATCCTATTTAGATGTCATTGGTTCGATACAACAGAAAGGGGCATGAAAGTTCATCCAAAATATAAACTTGTTGAGATTAATTACAAATCCAAATTGGTAGCAAATGAGCCTTTTATATTGGCATCACAAGCTGAATAGATATATTACGCGAAGTATCCGGCTCGAAATAAAGATAGAGCAGATTGGCATGTAGTCTGTAAGACTAAAGGTAGAGGAAAAATTGATCTGATAGCAGGAGAAAATGAGCTGATACCTGATGTGACAGATGGTTTCTATCAAGAAGATGATCCTCCTGCTGTAGATCGTATTATTCCAATACTCGAGGATGCAGACACAGTGTCAATTCAATTAGAAGTTGAATATGCTGATTATGACGATCATGAAATTGAGGAAGCTGGAGATGAAGAAGATAAAGAAGATGAAGAAGAGGAAGAATTCGAAGACTATTACTCAGATGATGAGGAATAATTGTAAAGTATATCTTATATTAAATATATCTCTACTATATATATAATAATCTAATTATATGCCTATTCGACAGTTATGTTTGGTCGTGGTTATCGTCGTAGGGGAGCTTCGGAGTCTTCGATCGGTGAGACTCCAGCACTTACTCATACTGCTGATTCTCCTGTTATTGATCCTCCTGCCGATGATACTACTGTGGCTAGTACATCCAAACGCAGGCGACCACGCGGGCCGAACAGGTGGCAGCCTCCACCAGCCACAGAGTCACGTAAATTCATTAGCATGATTGGAGAGCGATAATATATCATGAATTATGAATCATTAAAAATTCATTATATCATAATATAATATTAAATTTTATTTTTGTTGTGTAGGTTCGAGCAAGAAGAAGTGCCAAGGAGCATATCTTCTACCATTCGACGATATGTGCACGGGGCATGGCCCACTTGGTCTCACGTGCCCAGTGAGCACGTCGACATGCTCTGGCGCGAGTTTAAGGTACGTATTAATTTTTTTATTATTATACATGCATGATGATTAATATTGGTACTGGTATTAATATTGGCTCGCTATACATAGGCTGAGGACCAGAGGTCCTTCATTTAGGCTGCTTGGGAGGCTATTTCCCGGGCGAGGTACAATGGGCAGTTGGGGCAGGCCCGAGCTGGGACCACTAACATCGCGGAGACTCGTGGATACGACCCCGATTGGATTACTCCGGATATATGGGACCAGCTCGCGGAAATATGGTCGACGGATCGATGGCGGTAGGTTTTTAGGACTGCGGCTAGAAACCGCATGTCGGGGGGAGCAGCGCGTCACACTAGCGTCTCTATTGCATTTGCAATGCACGCGAACCGTATGAGTATACCTTACTTTTAATTATATATTTTATTTGTTACTCTGTGTACTAATTAATGTATTTGTTTTGTAAATATAGACGACGGTGTTGGACGACGGGACTGTCCAGCGACCCTCCCCGATGGCAGTGTTTGAGCGGACTCACCGTCGAGTACATGGGACAGGGGAGTACATTGACAACTATGCTGTATATATTATAGTAAGTATATTTGTTTAAATTATTTATTATTTATTTATAATTTAATTTTTAAGAAAAATATGAAACAAAAAATCAAACTCGAGTAGGAGACCTACACTCAGACGGTGGTGTAGTGCGGGGGCACCCCCGAGGACTTTGACGCAGGAGCGTGGGTCAAGGCTACAGGTGGCTGGGACCACAGTCGCGTATATGGCTTTGCAGATAGTGGTCATACGCGAGCCGTGCTAGACCCACTTGGGGCACTGACCCCTCCAGTCGCTAGTGAGCGACCGTCCACTTCCATGTCCAATTATGATCAGAGTAGAAGATTAAGGACACTGGAGGAGACGATCGTGCGTCAGACTGAGATGATGGAGCGTCAGAGTCAGATGATGGAGGAGATGCATGCTATGCTACGCAACATGTCAGGTTATCCCGGAGCAGGCATCCATCCATCGTCCTCGAGTCAGTCCACGCCGGTGTACACCCAAGCACTCCAGACCCAGCCATATAATCCAAACCATCCTCCATCGTCATCGTGTGACTTTGTTACTTAGATAATATACTTGATTAATTTGTTTTGTTTGGATATTGATACTTCAATTTTCAATTTGAATAGTTTTTATACAATTGTGGATAATTATAAATATATGTATAATTATTTTGATGTATATCTGGGTGTATTTATGATGTGTGAATGGATGTATGTGTGGGTGTATGGGTGTGTGAGTTATGTATCAAATAATGTATCAATGTATTAATGGAAATTTAGAAATTTAAATTTTTTCGATTTTAGGTCTACATCATTAGCAACGGCTTTCCCACGGTCGCCCGTGGGAAAGCCATTACTAAAAGTGTATCATAAGTCATTGTTGATGACCTACATCAACGGCTTAGCAACGGTCTTTCACTAACGGCCTTGCCACGGCCCCGTGTTCGTGGCAAAGCCGTTGCTGCTAATATTATTAGCAACGGCCCAAGCGACCGTTGCTGATCCGTTGCTAAATTATCAGCAACTCATTTTTCTGCCACGGCTCAGTTGCTACGGGTGGGGCCGTTGCACGCCGTTGCTGATGCCCATTATTCCAGTAGTGCTTGATGTTGGTGTATACTTGTGTTATTGTGGAGTGCATGTTGTAGGCTTTGGGGTACGACACATAACTTGGCTGGTCATGCGACCCCGAGTTGGGGCGTGACAGATGAAGATGTCAAATGAACTTTCACCGTTTGGAATAATTTGAGAATTTAAATATTTCTTCTGTCTTCGGTAATAATAATATTTCTGTTTATAGGGTTGATAAACATGGACATGAAAGTGGAGCTTGATGAATAACATTTTCTTCAATTTTGTTGGGCTTAAACTAGAGGTGGCAAAATGGGTCGGCCCACAGTTAGCAGGCTGATCCGGTCTGCTAACTGCGTGGGCCAAAAATTCGCGGCCCAGCACGACTCGCACTATTTTGCGGTTCACCCGGCACAACCCGCGACCCCGTTTATCAGCTAAAAACTTATTAAAAATTTATTTAAAAAATTTATTTAAAATATTTGAGACTAAATAAATACCAAATATGATATTTTACATGAAAAGCTCTATGGATTAACTTCAGCTGTAATTTTGAAGCACTAAATCAGACTAAAAATTATTATTTTTAATTATTTAAGCGGGTCAAACGGGCCGGCCTGCTTCGGCCCGCAATGTTGTCGTGCCGGCCCGACTCGATCCGATAAATTTATCAGGCTAATTTTTTCTACCCAAATACGTAATTATCATGTCGTGCTATCGTGTCGTGCTCATTTCTACCGCCCTTAGCTTAAACACATTTAAAATTTGAAATTTTATAAGTGGGTTTGTTGGACATTTAGACTTGGTGTAATATGTCGGAAAATAGGACATAAACTTGTGTAATTTTTGGGTTGTAATAATTTCAACTTATACAAATTTTTAGCTAGTAAATATTGCAAATTGTGCGTTTTCCCCTTGTATCATTTCAGATGGTGTACTTTTGAGGTTATGAGAACTTTTGAAATTCTCATATTATATTTTTTTTTTCCAATTGTGTAGTTTTTAGGTTGTCAAAAATTTCAGCTTGTGAAATTTCTTTATCGTGTATTTTTATCTTCTATCTTCTGTTAATTTTCTGATCATGTATTTTATATTGTAAAAAATTTAGCATCAATATCGATTAAATGAATTCGGCTAATAATTTTTTTATAACAAAGATAGGTATTTATTATTCCACGAAGAGTTCATACAAGATCCATGTGAAATATCTGCAAAAGCAAAAGTGGGATATCCCAAAATATACAAGAGTAAGCTAAAGAAAGCTACATTTAGGAGAGGGAAGAGATATTAGACTTAAGCCTACGAAATTACTCTAAGAGAGAAAAAGCTGAGACCCAAGTCTCCAAATGAAAGGTTGATTTGCCTTCAAAGACCTTCAAATTTCGGGCAAGCATCATTCCATATTAAGAAAGCAATAAAAGCCAAATGCGCCTTCCCAACGGGTCAAGTTTCCATTTGCCATATGCCAAATAGAACTGATCTGGGAGCACAACAGGAATCAATACGAGGAAATCGTTCTTTTAATTTCTGACGCACAGGTACTTTATTATGCATAAGCTTCCCAAGTAAGATTCTAATTTTAAGAGGCACTGAAATTCCCCAAATTGACTTCCAAAGTTTCTTATTTGCTAAGGGAGCACAACATTCCTCAGCGGGGGGATGGAAAAAATCAAAGGCCACGGTGTACCCTAATGCTACAGAGTAGACCTCCTTGCTACCCAGGGCCCAAATAATATTATCCTCGATTAGGGTTTAATAACTGCCGCACCAATATAACACTGGGATTTAAACAAGAGCCTTGAGGAACAATGAAAGGGTAACCTAAGAAAGCCAAGGGTCATTTTGAATCCGAACTTTAGCTCCCGAACCAATTTTCCATTTTAATCCTTTTTCTAGCACTGCAGCCTTCTAACAGACTCCTCCAAGTCCTTGAAGGGTTGCTACCCAATATAACACTGCAGTCATTTTGATTTATTCCTGTGGTTAATGATGTCATATTCTTTATTAAACTCTGGTTGTCACTATCATCAATGAATTTTATAGTTCTCGCTCAAATTCCTATATGGAAAACTCGTGAATCTCTTATGAGAATCAAGAACAATACATTTTGCCCCTTGTTTAGCCACAAAGGTAAAAAAGGGACTCAGTAATACAAGAATATACCATTGGAATTCTTAGTTTATCAGTGAATCATTCACCAACTAAATCCTCTAATTGACATAGTAAGCATGGAAATTCTAGATTTGGGCATGGAAATAAAAAACTCTAGTTTCCTCAGTTGATTCAAAGTAAACCTAAATCTTAAACTCAACCAAAACCAAAAAAAATGGATCAATTGATAGTATCTTTTTCCCTGGATTATGGTTAAGATGATCCGACTAGAACCGTTGGAAATTTTTCGGCTCTCATCCCTGAACTAGAAAGAAATGGCTTAAAAGCAGTAATGGACTAGATATTGAAAAAAGAACTTTGATAAGCAAAGGAACACTAAAAATAAAATTACCATCCAGGCTGCTGCTGAACCAAATTACAAATAGATGTTAGTGTAGACACTAATGCAAGTCCACTAGATAGCAAGGAAAAGAACAAAGATCAATTAGCTTAGACAAGCAAACCAAATGCTTAAACAATCCCAAAGTAATGATTTTCTAAATAACACGCTAGTGTAGTACAACACAAAAAACATATTATGGAACGGTAAGGTTTTCTCAGAACACTACTAAATATTTTGAACGATACAATTAACAGAAAAAGGAATTCAATATACAGATGGAAAATAATAAAGAGGATAAAATGTGTAAATAAATATCTTCAATAACTAGCAATCTAATATCAGTATATTGCTTTTCTATTTGTGTAATCTGTTCTTCAACCAAGACAAATACATAGCAATGTCTGCTTTCCTGATAACATAAATTTCCAATTCATACAGTGGGAAATTGAAGAAAGACAATTCTAGCTGAAAATTTTAGAAACTAGTAAACAATGTGTTCAGGAAAAAAAAAAAGTGTGTCAATAAGTGTATGATTCCACTAATCATACATACCTATATTGAAGGTGGAAAAAAAACACTTATGCAGCTGAAAATTGATTCTCTATCCATATCAATGAACATGAAAATAGAATTATTACCTGCATTGGGGTAGTGCTTAACTTTGCTAAGAATGCCCCATACAACTCTTGGTGTAACGGTGTAACCTAAAACACAAGAGTATTTAACAACTATACAATATAGTCTAACTCAGTATTTAATTTCTCTAAGAATGCTTGTAATGTACATAACGCAGCAGCATTTGCAGTTTGTTTCCAGCCAAAAGAAAATTGTGGCATAGGAATTCACATTCCAATATTAAAAAACTTAGAATTTGGCAATCCCATCAGCAGTGGTTGATATCTAAATTACCACCCAATCTTTGACTATTATAACCAACAGCCAATATATAAGAAACAAACTAAACAAAGAAGAATCCAAGGATAGTTCAGCAACCGCTATAAGAAACGAAATTAGAAAATTAGATAATAAATTCATGAAAAGAACATACTAGCTTCAATTCAGGCAGATACATTCTTCAACCAAAAACATATTACATGTTACAAAAACTTCAATCTTCACATCCTAACTTCAATTTAGTCAGTCTTCAACCACAAAGTTTCTTACCACAAAAGATTCAGATTCAATAACTTGAAGCCATTTCTGTAATACAACTGACATCTACCTTCGAATCAGTCAGATAAATTCATCAATCCAAAATTCTACAAGTTACAAAAGCTTCAACAACTTACTCTTTATTTTAGCTGTAATTCCCCCTCGATCAGCTTTGGTTCTTCGGCTTGGACGGACGAGACCTCTTCGGATTTCTCCATGGGCAGTTTTTAGAAGCCATGAGACCCAAAACAATCACTTTCTTTTGAGAGCTGCCGCCGCCAGCCTCAGGAACTCCGGCTCCACAGCCAAGAGGGAAGCTTCGGAGAGGGGAACATCGGATTGGGGAGGAGGACGTCTTCTGGCGATCAATCTCGGGCCTGTCGGCAGGGACTTGCTGCCCTGCGCGAGAGGGCTCAGCTCTAGTGGAGACCGGAGGTGGCGGGGAAACCTCCGGAGGGGCGGCGGGCTGAACTGGCGCGTCGGAGGCGGAGTCGGGGGGAGAGGAGTTGAGAGGATCGTCCGCGAGCGAGCTGGATCCCGGCGGGGCATTCTGGGGAGCGGAGTCCTTCCGGCGCCGCCTCTTGGGGCCGCGGCTGGTGTGTTTGATCCCCATGGGGGAGAGAGGAGAAACCTAGGGTTTAGATCGATGGAGTGCGGAAGTGAGGTCGAGCGGCGCACAAGTAAATAGGGTTAGATTGGCTCATCTATTATTACTCATCTTTAAGTAGAATTGTAGAAACAACAATTGCACCCTTTTTTTTCTTGTACTCTGCTTAGATATTGTTTGTGATCGATTGACTCCTTGAGCACTTTATTTTTTTAACCAATTTAAATTTTATAATTTATTTTTTTTATCTGACATTTCGAAAAAACATTTTTTTTTCAAAATTAAAAATCAAACAATAATTATTTTATTAATCCACTGACTGGGAACTTATCATTAGAAAAATATATTTCAAATTTGAAGGTTCAATGATGAAAGTCAAAATTTTGAATTCATTGCACGATTTAGCATTAACAAGTTGCCCAATGAGTAACATATTCATGGAAAATAAATTAAAGGAAAAATTATATGGAGTCCCCCTCGACTATAGTCATTATGCACAAAGACTATCTAAACTACCAAGTGTGCACGGAGCCCTCCTCGACTATATTTTTTGTTCTAATAGCTCTCATTTGTTAGCCCGCCCATTAGTCACTTAATGGTAAAAGTGACTCGTGCGCAAAACTCCCCTCCGGCCCCTTCGATATAAATTAACTTTACAAGTCCCCTGTGTGGAAAAACCCCCTCCGACCCCTTCGACTCTCCACCCAGCGACATTGGCGACCATGACGATTGAACCCTAATCGTTCAAATCAAGAGCCAAACGTCGAACTTTTTAATCAGTGATGAAACCTAGTCGTCCACAGAAGGAAGACGCCAAGGATCTGCTAGGGAAGATGTGAACTTCAGGCTCCACTAGTGCAAGCAGCAGCTCAAGCGATAGCAATAGGTTGGGTGTGAGATATTATTACTGTGGAATGATTTCTCCATTGAAGACTGCAAGAACTGATGCCAATGCAGGAAGGCGATTTTTTGGATGCCCCGTAAAATTGGTTAGTGTTTAAATCCCTAATTTTAAATAAATCTTAGTTAAATCCCTGATTTTAAATCGTTACATGTACATATTGGTGGTCCACATTGTAGTTACTGTTGGCGAAATGGCGACACCAGAGGGGGGGTGAATAGTGTGTTTACTAATTCGATTAGCCTAAATTCACTTTTAATAATTATTTTAACACGTTAAGTAATTTACAATTGAATGCGGAGGCAAGATAAATGATAAAGCGATTAAACACGAAATTAAGAATCAATGGAAACACTAAGATTTTATAGTGGTTCGGCCCGAAAATTAACAATCAATGCAATCTAGAATCAATTACTAGATTAATTTGAGTTTCCCTTACAACGAGAATTTTTCCGCGGAAAGACTCCGCTCTCCAATTGAAGGCACTTCCACACCCGGAAGTATCCCACCTTCCTACCGAGAGCTCTTTTCCACCTCAACCTAAGGGACAACTAAACTAATCCTAGTAAACACTACGTTTAATTACACGAGTAGTTTTACTCCTTTTTCACCAAGGATACCACTTCACCCGACAAGACCAAACACCTGGTCTTACAAACTCAAATCTAAATAAAAACAGTTCAAATAAAGATATAAAATACAATCAAAAGAGCTACAATATAAAATAAGATTAAAAGCTTTTTTAATCCTTCAAAAACGTCCAACTGGCCAAGTGGTAGAGCTTGAGTTGAAGCCCGAGTTGAGGAGCAGGCGTCGCTTGATGAAGAACTCAACAGAGGAACGGAGCGCGCTGCGATTACTCCTTAGAAGGCTTTGATCTCTCTTTTGGATGCTCAATAATTTCTGTAAACGTTAGAGAGAGAGATTAAGAGATGTGTATGAGGTGTATTTATACCCCCAACTAAAACAGGGCATCAACGGGATTATTTTCGACCGTTACAGACGCTCGATCGATGGTCCGATCGAATCATCGGTCGACCGATCATTCGACCGCTGCAGGTTTCTCTCTGGTCGGTCGACCGACGATCGATCGCCACAAGCAAATCACGCGATCTGCGTCTTCGGCTATTCGCAGGTCGGTCGACCGCCAAGCCTACTGCCCTTTTTTGGCTTCGATCAGTCGACCGGGTCGGTCGACCAACAGACATAAGAAGCTTGCGATTTCTCTTTCGGTCGACCGATCGGGCTACTGCCCATTTTCTTACCCTATTCGATCGACCGCTCGGTCGATCGAATTTAGGCTGAGATTGTTTTCTTCAGCCTTTTTCTTCCGCGCTTCATTTCCGGGTTCTGGCTTTCAACGAGCATCATGTCGGAGAGCTTTCCATGTGATCTTTGAGCTCGTCTGATGCGACTTTGGTCCACTTGTCGATCTTCGATAAACTTCCGCGATGATCAATGTCCTTCCCTTTTTGCGATTTCTCCGATTTATCCGATCGAGGACATCGAACGCTAGTCGATATGGAACCTGAAAGATATTCTCAATGAAATCATTAGTTCCATGTTTGTTATCATCAAAACCATCAAAATCGAGATTAAGGCTAAGGTCGAAAACCTAAAGCCAATAATATCTCCCTTTTTGATGATGACAAATATCTTTAAGAAAATATATATTCATTAAAGCATTAAGATATCAACAAAGGGATTTCTCCTCCTATCATCATGCATATCTATATAATTAAACTCTCCCTATCTATATTCATGGATATCCTATATTTTCCTTCTATTTCTTATATTTTTCTCCCCATTTTAACTATATATTTCTCCTCATTTTGACTATGCATTTCTCCCCCTTTTGACATATATTTTCTCTATAGAATTTTTCTAATTTTCTCCCATTTTTGACATCAATCAAAAAGGGTAAGAAAGATCTATCTATTAAAAGGGATGAAACACAATTAATACATGAGGTTGAAACTCTAAGGAGTATTTTTCATAAAACATGAAAACCTAAACCAAAGGATTGAAAAATAAATGATTAATATGAAACAAAATCATACATGATATGTTTAAAGCTAAATTTTTGAATTCAAGATATGTCATGTATGTTCTCAAAGTGAATATTGTTTCTTTTTCATGATATTTTTAAATTTTATTCAAACTTTCAAAATACAAAGATATAGTCATTTAACTTATGTATTAAGTTTGAAGTGAAACTAATGTCATTTGATTTAAATATGAACTTAGCATATTTTCATTTGAAATAAGCATGAAAACATGAAGGTGCTAAGTCTCAAGTTTTGCTATCTACTTATATTTTCTCATAATTAGGCATCAAGATATTAAACATGAGATAATGTAAGTCTATGAATCAAGTTTTGGCTTAAGTTGAAATTTTTAAGTTTGGTCAACCTAAATACTAATTTGTTGGATGAAAATTTTTGATTCCAATTATTGAATGAAAATTTTGATACCAATTGTTGAATGATCATTTGAAATGCATGTATCAAGATTCAACTCAAAATAAAATTTTGAAAATCAAAGTGCATTTTTCATCCTATATTGATTTTAATCAAAGAATGGATCCTACCTATCATCCAAAATATCAAAATTATTTTTAGGAATGATTTTACACAAGAAATTGTGTGAATGATATTAGAAATAGAATCCAAATGGTGTATATGAGTTTTTATTGAAGTTTTTGAAGAAAGATCAAAGTATCGAAAACATTGATATTTCAAATAAGTGATACTTTGAGTTTTCGAAATTCAACTTCAAAAATTCATTTTAGATTTGATTCTTGATGAAACTTTTTGAAATTTTTACCTATAAAACTAGATTTTTCAGTGAATGTGTGGTTATAAGAATCATCTAAAAATGATTTTTCTATAATTTTCTAGAAATAACTGAAATTAACACCAATTGTAGTTTGAAATTATATTTTTGGAATTTTCAGTTATTCTTAAAACTTCTTCAATTTTCATTTAAACTTTCGTGACACCACATGATGGTCATGTAAAGAGTATATGTCAAGTTTGAAATAAAAATTAAGTCCTTAAGTCAAGATCAACCTAACATGATTTCATTTAAAACTAAACTAGTTTTTATGAAACTTGCTAAGTTTCAATCTTAACATTTACTCATAATTTTTCAAATTTAACCTATGGATACCTAACATGAGTAAATCTAAACATGTTACACAAATATGGATTGAAAATGAGACTTTTAAATCAACTTGTTGACTTGGGTCAACATGGTTCAAAAAAGATTTGCATGAATTAACCTCAATTGTCACTTTGTCCATATCCATAAGAATTTTCACTCTAAGAGCATGGAAATATGTCATACCTATTCCTAAATATGTTTATGAAGTTTTGGACTTAAAATGAATGTCCAAGTTAATTTGTTGACTTGGGTTAAACTTTTCAAGCTTAAGTCCCCTAAAGTGATATAAATATCACATTGTTCATCTAGACATAAATTTTCATTTTTTAAACACCTAGACTCATGTGATATGTATATCTAAACTTGTTTAACAATCACTGACTCAAGATGAGGTCTCTAATATGAATTTTAACCTAGAGCAAATTCCATTCAATCAAGATATCATAAAATTGCCTAAGCTATTAAAATATTTTCCTACTCATGAAATTTCATATATTTTTCATACACAAACAATCATGAGCATAGAAACATCATTAAGCATGGATATTCAATTTTTATATTAAATTTTTTGCAAAATTAAATTCATACATTTTATTGAAAGTTTGTCCAACTTTTTCATTTTCTTTTAGAAAGCATAGATTTTCAAATTTTTATCACTTGCAAGAAGACATCATTAGTATCATAATGAAATACTATGACTACTAGCAAGCTAATATGCTAAATAGCAAAGTTCAGAACAAATTTTACATTTAAAAACCTTAACCTATGCTAGATAGTAGAGATTCATTTTTAAATAAGGTGTCATGATATCATAATGAATCTAAGAGATCCTAAGATGTGAGCATTTGGAGAAATAAGATATCTAATCATGTTAAACTAGTTTGGACTTTTAAAATAAGGTCTCTAGTATCAACCTAGAGCAAGTTTCATTTGATAAAATTTGCCTAAGTGCTAATATTCTACCTACTCATGAGAATTTAAGAATTTTACATTCAATTTTAATCATGAGTATAGAGACAAACTTTAAGCTTAAGCATTGAGATATAACCCTAAGATTCTGGATTTATTGAAGTTATACCTATACTTGAAAATTTAGCCAAACTAATTTTTTTCTTCCTAATTAGCCTTCCTTTTACCCTTAGATTTAACTTGCATGAGGAAATCATTAGTAATGTAATGGCATAATTATTTCAAGCAAGTTAATCCTTCTAGATAGCAAGTAACCATCAAATATTTCATTCAAAATCTAACTTTGCTAAATAGTTTCAAATTCGTTTCAAAAATAAAATCGAGTAATATCAAAATGAATTTTAAGAAAACACAAATAATAATTATGAAAATTGATCTCCAACCCTACCTATTGGTTGAAAACCGAAAGGCCACAATGTGCCTACAATTTAGAACCGCAAGGTCGCTTAGGCCCATTACAGGCCACCTGGGTCTCCGAAGAGACCAGAAAATTAAAAATCAAAAACATTTTTGAAGTATATTAAAAGCGGAGAAAATTAATCAATTTTAAGCATGTATCATAACTCCAACTTAGATAAAGCAAAGGGATATAGGAGATGATATACCAGAATATTTTTGATGTCAACTTTACCTAAGGCATCAAGGTAATTTGAAGTTGCAACCTCTTGGAGATTTCTCATTAAGATCTAAGGTCAACTTCAATCCTTCAATTTCTTTACCCTTGTGTGGTTCCTCCTCCTACAAAAGAGCATGATATGTTTGGTACCCAAATAGCTTTAGGTCCTTGGGGGTTAGAGGGCTTAGGAATCCAAAGTGTCCTAGCAACACTTGGATTTCTCTTTAATGTGCAATCATGGATGGCATGCCCAAATACACCACAACAAAAGTAATGCCCATTAAATTTCTTTTTGCTTTTGTTATGGACATGAGATTTATCCTTAGAATGCTTGACATGAAAAGGATGATGGTCATGAGCATTCTTAAGTGAAATATTTTTCTTTTGAATTCGAGGTTTAAATGTGGAATGCCTAACATGAGAATGATTATGAACATTGGCATTCTTTATATAGTCATTTTTATTTCTAGAGTTCTTAAAGGAAGTTGCATTTGATAAATCATGAATTTTCTTAAAGGAAGTTGCATTTGATAAATCATGAATTTTCCTATTTAAGAATACAACCTCATTTTTTAAATCACTCATGGATTTGTGAATAGCATGCAAATGAGATTTCATCATACTATTTTCATTTTTGATCTTTGTATTTTCTACCTTCAAATTTTCAATCTCAACTTTTGAGATATTTTTCAACTCATCATTTTTATTTTTCAAATCCATATTCTCACTTTTTAAGTCTTCAATTTCAATTTTAAAATTGTCATGGCAAGAATTACTAGTTCTCAAAACACCAATACTACCATGGCAATCAACAATTGAGGAACTTAGATTTGCCTTTAAATTTTCATTTTCTAATTCTAGAGCTTGCAAATCCTTAGTAAGCCTAGAGTTATCCTTTTTAATTTTCTTCATTTCTTTACTCTTTTTTAAAAGCATGACACACATACTTTGACATTCTTCTACTAATTCTTCATATGACATTTTGAGTGAATGAGAAGAACTAGCATCACTATCATATGTTATCTCTCTATCATGACTAAAAGTAGAATATTGTACCTCATCATGGATACCTCATCATGCCTTCATAGTCATGACAAGAGAATGCTTCTTGAGATTTGGAGATGGATGTTGAATTACTTGTCCTCCTTTTGGTATTCTTCTTTGATAAAGGACAATTCCTCTTGATGTGCCTCTTTCTTTGCACAAGTAGCATATCACTTTTCTTTTTCGGCTTTTTGACTTGCTTCTTTGACTAGAAGCACTAAAATCATCAAAATCGAGGTTAGTACTAGGGGGATGACCATTGTCATCACCACCCTCAACAAAAGTGGTAAGCTCTTCAGTTTTTGCATAATCATACAACATATTTAATGTCCTCATATATCAAAAGCCGAAGTGCAATGCATTATTTTCTCAAACACATTGTTTTCCAAAGAACAAAATAAGCAATTTGTAGTTTTAGCATTTAACTCAAACATGTTAATTTGTTCTTGGGTCCATGCATTCATGTCTTCCTTAGGTTCACTATACCTAATTTTTACCATGTTGAAAACACCCAAACCTTGGGTCTTTAAGAAGGTACACGTCCTAGACTTCCATTGACCAAAGTTCGAGGCATCGAACATAAGAGGTGTAGACGCTACCGACTCTAGAGCCATTTCACGATCGAGACAAGGTGTAGGAGAGATGGTGAAATCTCAAGCTACGAACCTGCTCTAATACCAAATGTTGGCGAAATTGCGACACTAGATGGGGGGTGAATAGTGTGTTTACTAATTCAATTAGCTTAAATTCACTTTTAATCATTTTCTTAACACGTAAGACAATTTACAATTGAATGCAGAAGCAAGATAAATGATAAAGCGATTAAGCACGAAATTAAGAATCAATGCAAACACTAAGATTTTATAGTGGTTCGGCCCCAATGTCTACTCCACTATCTAAGCACCTCGCTTAGGATTTTCAAACTAGTTTTACTAGATTAATTTGAGTTCCCCTTACAACGAGGACTTTTGCCCGGAAAGACTTCGCTCTCCAACCGAAGGCACTTCCACACCCGAAAGTATCCCACCTTCCTACCGAGAGCTCTTTCCCACCTCAACCTAAGGGACAACTAAACTATCCTAGTAAATACTACGTTTAATTACACGAGTGGCTTTACTCCTTTTTCACAAAGGATACCACTTCACCCGACAAGACCAAACACCTGGTCTTACAAACTCAAATCCAAATAAAAATAGTTCAAATAAAGATATAAAATACAATCAAAAGAGCTACAATATAAAACAAGATTAAAAGCACTTTTTAATCCTTCAAATACCTCCAACTCGCCAAGTGGTAGAGCTTGAGTTGAAGCCCGAGTTGAGGAGCAGGCGTCGCTTGATGAAGAACTCAACAGAGGAACGGAGCGCGCTACGATTACTCCTTGGAAGGCTTTGATCTCTCTTTTGGATGCTCAATAATTTCTGTAAACGTCAGAGAGAGAGATTAAGAAATGTGTATGAGGTGTATTTATACCCCCAGTTGAAACGGGGCATCAACGGGATTATTTTCGACCGTTACAAATGCTCGATCGATGGTCCGGTCGAATCGTCAGTCGATCGGTCATTCGACCGCTGCAATTTTCTCTTTGGTCGGTCGATCGACAGGTCGATCTCCAGAAGCAAATCGCGCGATCCGCGATCTTCGGTCGACCCGTCGGTCGACCGACGCAATCTGCGTCTTCAGCTATTCGTAGGTCGATCGACCGACTGGTCAACTGCCAAGCCTATTGCCCTTTTTGGGCCTCTGTCGGTCGACCAGGCCGATCGACCGATAGATGCAAGAAGCTTGCGGTTTCTCTTTCGATCGACTGACGCAAGCTGCGTCTGTAACTAGCCTCAGTTCGGTCGACCGATCAGTCGACCGCTAGGGCTACTGCCCATTTCTTACCCTATTCAGTCGACCGCTCGGTCGACCGATATTAGGTTGAGATTATTTTCTTCAACCTTTTCCTTCCGCGCTTCATTTCCGGGTTTCGACTTTCAACGAGCATCATGTCGGAGAGATTTCCATGTGATCTTTGAGCTCGTCTGATGCAACTTTGGCGCACTCGTCGATCTTCGATAAACTTCTGCGACGAACCCGAGCGCAACAATCAATGTCCATCCGATTTTATGATTTCTCCGATTTATCCGATCAAGGACATCGAACGCTAGTCGATATGGAAGCTGAAGGATATTCTCAATGAAATCATTAGTTCCATGTTTGTTATCATCGAAACCGAGTTTAAGGCTAAGGTCGAAAACCTAAAGCCAACAGTTACTTCAAATGGGCAGGCCTTCCCAAGAAATGCTCGAAGTTAGAAGATCGCAATACCATATTTGAAGATCTGCTTGAAATGAATATAGTTTTAACTGAATAAAACAAAGCTTTGATCGAGAAGATTGATGAGTTACAGCAATTAGAGATAAAGAATAAAGAATTGATATTGCAGATTGAATCTGGGAAGGACAAAGAATTTAAGCTGATATCAATTATAGTTGTAGCCTTTGTTTTCATTGCTTTTATTGTAGGTTTATCTTTCAAATAAGATATTGTAATCTATGCAGTAAAATTGCACTTTATCATATATGTATTAGACTATTTGAATTATCAATTTGTATCAATTTGAATTATCACTTTATCAGATATGTATCAGTATGAATTATTAGTTTGTATCAGTTAGGATTATCACTTTATCAAATATATATTAGTTTGAATTATCAGTTTGTATGAGTTTGAATTACACTAACTGTTTACACTGATTCACATAATCCAATATGAACAACACTAATACACAAACACTAACTGAAACATAATCAACTATTAATATCATTCACATAATCAACTGTTAATATCATTCACACTAATTCACATAATACTGTAATTATCATTCACATAATATTGAAATATCCAGTTTACACCATACTGAAACAAAAAAGATGAAACATTCAATTTATACCATACTGAAACAAAAAAGCTGAAACATTTAGTTTACACCATACTGAAACTCCAAAATCCATTTGAAAACATTTACATCATGATCCACTAAGTGAAAACAATATACAAAATCCACTAATGCATAAGTTTGGTCCTCTTTCTAGCACATATCTTTCTCTTCATTCTTTGAGCTATCCCAAGGTTTGTTGGCTGAGCTGTCCTAAAATTTGTTGGCTGAGACATGCTAAATGGTTGTTGGTGCTGAAAGGTGTCAAATGCTAATGGTGTTGGCTGAGACATGCTGAAAGGTTGGTGAGACATTCTGAATGATGGCTGAGACATCCTTAATGATGGCTAAGAGCTTGGCTCACCTAAAGATGGCTGACATTGGCTCACCTGAAGATGGTTGAGACATGTTAATTGGCCTAGCTGAATATGGCTGAGACTTGCTGAAAGGTGGAGCTGATGATGGTTGAGCCGAAGATGATGGTTGAGCTGAAGATGTAGTCTTTCTCCTTCTCCTTGTCGGTTGGGGTTTACTAGACCCTTGCATCTTCTATTATTATGTCTTGGCTGTCCACAATTCCCACACTTAAGGGTTTGTCATCTTCTAGTAACCTTGTGAGGATTGATAGCTTCATCTGCTGCCCTCTTTCTCTGTTTCCTTGGTCTCTCTGGCAGTACATTACATGTTGGAGGACCAATGTGTGCATGATCCTCATGTGGCCAATCTTCTTCTCTTGGAATTGGTTTGATAAATATTGAGTAGACATTCATAAACATGTCTCTGGAATACCATTGATGTACATAATTTTCAGGTATGTCCCCAACACTGTCAATATCATTGAAGCAATAAAGTTAATACACATAATAATCAAGTTAATATTCAATACAAGAAAAAAATGTCAAAACCAACCTGTATATATAAGAAATTGCATGCCCACATGGAATGCCAGTAAGTTGTCATTTCCCATAACTATGTGTTCTCTGTTTGAGGTCAACTACCTTTTTTCCATCTCTCACATTATTTGCTTCAAATAGAAGGTTTCCACAGCAAGTTATTATGGATAGGCACTACAACACAACCGACCTATAGAGACACATAATTAGAGATAAATTAGATTTTTATTTCTAAATCTTCATATTTAGAAACTAATAGACACTAAATTTGTTCCTAATTAGCCTCTGAAACTACCTTTAGAGTTAGATCAATTAAGTGACTCTTTTGTTGGTATTTCTATAGCTTAGAGACAAATAAATTAAGTGATTTTATTGTTGTTGTTTCTATAGATATTTAGAGGCTAATTAGGAATAAATTTTGTATCTATTAGTCTTTAAATATGAAGATTTAGAAATAAAAATATAATTTATCTCTAATTTTGTATCTTTATAGGTCAATTGTGTTGTAGTGAGGGGAGCATCCTTTTTTGCGGACTCTAATTTCAATTGAACACGTGAAGTTATTGGACCAGGATAATTCATCATACCCTCCTTAGCAACTAGCATCTTTATTAACATCCTTCTAATCATCTCACACATAGTCAATATTGGCTTGTCACGTGCCTCCAGTATGAATCCATTAAATGTCTCTGCAATATTATTCAATAGCATATCACTCTTCGTTCTTTCTCTAAAGGCATGTCTATACTACTTTCTTGGAGGTTTTCTCATCAACTAGTCATATGTAGATTGGTCTATAATCTTGATTCTTTCCATGCAAGTCTTGAAACTATTAAATATTGTTGCCCTTGCTGGATTCCAGAGCTCATCCTTTAAAGTCTTGCCAAGATGACTCTTCTTGAAGTTGGCATATAAATGCTTTACACAGATTCTATGATAAGCCCCTAACTCCTCCAATACTGATTCCAGACCATGTTATATATATTTGGAGAGGTAATTGAACAATAAAAACACATAACAATTAAGCCACAGTTGTGTGCGCAAGACCCCTCTAAACTATAGTTGTGTGCGCAAGACCCCCCTAAACTACCAAGTGTGCTCATAATCCCCCTATACAATAAAACACTTAACATGAACCACATAACATGAACTGGTCTATAATACTTACCTTTTGTTGATCTGACATGAAAGCCCAGCCATTCTCTTCAATTGAACCTAAATCTTCAAGTAGGTAATACAGGAACCACTTCCAACTGTCATAACACTCAACCTCCACTGCAGCACATGCAATAGGATAATTGTCATTCACATCCTTTGTTATTGCACACAACAGTTGTCCTCCATAAGGCCCCTTTAGAAAACACCCATCTATGCAAATGATGGGCCTACAAGTAGCTTTGAACCCAGTCTTCAATGCATTCAAGCATACATAAAATCTCTTGGACAAGCCATTGTTGAGATCTACCTTGCAATTACTGCCAAGATTGTACTTCTTTACAACTGCACTATAATCCCATAACTTTGTCAATTGTTCAGCTGTCTTTCCTTGTAGCTTCAACACTGCCTTTTGCTTTGCCCTATAACACTAGTATCTATACATAGTCACTTTATGATCCCTGTGCACTTGATTTTGTAAAGCTTTATTGTCCCAATGAGGTTGGTCTCTAATGTGCTCCAAATACTCCTCTGCTAACCAATTTGAATCAACCTTTGTATTTTCAAATTCTCATCCATAATTCTTGTGTTCCATATTTTTCCATGTCAAAGCCCCATTCTTACGAGAGGGGGATGCATGAACCTTCCATCCACAGCCCCTCTTGTATGCAACGGTTATCCTTCTCCTTTCATTCTTGATGAATACAAAATCAATCCCTCTCTGTACTGCATATTTTTTGAGTGCTGACATGCACACTTTAAAATCATTGAAACACATTCCCACTGTCAGTTCAATCCTTCCATGAAAATCTGTCTTCTCATTGAAAGTTGGCCACTTTTGCTTCTTCATATTCTTTTTATTTCCTTGCTCATTCTCACTCTCACTAGCAGTATCCAAGTGATCACTTGGTTCATATTCGCTCTCATCACTTGGTTCTTTTTTTTATCATTCACACTCTCTATCTTATCATTGAACATGTCATTAACTTCTTCTTCAACCTGTGTGGAATTGTGATCAAAGAATATATCAGGAACATCATCTTCACTATCAAGGAAGTCACAGCCATTCAGGTTCAGTTCTTCTTCACTTTGTGTAGGTTCCTTCCTTTTTTGTGGCTTTTTCACTACCATCTTAATCTTCATACCCTTCCTTGAGATCTTAAGTGACTTCTTGCTCAATCCTCTAGTTTTTTTATTCTTTTTTTTAGATGAACTCTCAGCCTGTGTGTTTGCCTGTGTTGCTTGTGTTGCAGATGTCGATTGTGTTGCAGGTGTTGACTGTGTTGCAAGTGTTGCCCGTGTTACCTGTGTTACCTGTGTTGCAATTGTTGCCTGTGGTGACTGTGTTGCCTGTGTTGCCTGTGGTGGTTCCTGATCCAGGGGTACAATATTAGGTGGTTCCTGAGCTTGGGGTACAGTAATGGGGTCATCAACCCTATGTTGTATAAAATATCCAATCTTCTATTGTTGTTCCCATGTAGTCCTTTCAGCACAGTCAAAACATCCTTATCTCATACGAAAGGTCTAACTACATCAAAAGGCTCATCCCCAAACTTCCACCAGAAATGTGTTGCATTCGGGTAGCCATAAACTTTCTCCACATCTCTTACAAGGTGTGTGGTGGATAATAAATTAGGATCATACCACAGTTTATTGGTTTCCCCACCTTTATATTGAGGCTTTGGCCACAAAACAATCTCCCCACCCATGTACAAGTTCAAGAGAATTGTCTCCTCTAGAATGGGATAAAACCTGAAAAATACAAAGATGTATTGGTCCCACCCATGTGACAATGCAGTATCATACCAAGAACATGAAACAAAAAGCACTGACAATAAAGAACAATGCAGTATCCCCACATTATCTTTTGCACTGAAGTTGCAACAGTATCTTACAATTAGTATACTAAACTAAACTATTTAAAATTGAAGTTAACAAGCATTAAACTGATGCAGTAAACAATGGCCTAAACAATACAGTAAATAATGTAGTAAACTATAAAAAATGCACCAGTAAAGCAATCTCGAAACAATGCATAAACAATGAAAGCAAACTAATCTCAATGCCCTAAACTGGATATCTGATGTGATAATCTCAAAGCTAATCTAAAACTTTAAAAAGCCCTAAAACATACACAGTGTCGTTATTTGCCATGTTCTGCCAACTGGATCCTTGGCGTCTTCCTTCTGTGGATGATTAGGGGTCGTCGTTGATTAAAAAGTCCGACGTTTGGCTCTTGATTTGGACGATTAGGGTTCAATCGCCATGGTCGCCAATGTCGCTGGGGTGGAGAGTCGAAGTGGTTGGAGGGGGGTTTTCCGCACGGGGGACTTGTAAATTTAATTTATATCGAAGGGGTCGGAGGGGGGTTTTGCGCACGAGTCACTTTTACCGTTAAGTGACTAACGAGCGGGCTAACGGATGGGGGCTATTGAAACAAAAAGTGTAGTCGAGGGGCGCTCCATGCACACTTGGAAGTTTAGGTAGTCTTTGCGCACAATGACTATAGTCGAGGGGGCCTCCGTATAATTTACCCTAAAGTAAACTAGATATGAGAAATAGAAAACATCACGTTAGAATCTCGCAAATAACATTGCTAATTTGCCATAGTGATGCCCGATGTAGGTTGAAGACGTATGAAACCCTCCTTTGGAAGGCCATAGTGCTCGGCCCATTTTTAATCCTTTCTCCTCATTCCCTTATGTCTCTCTACTAGTGACAACAAAGGGGCAGGTTAAAGGATATTTTTCATCTTTTTGGATGGTTGCTCTTATGCGGGATTAGGGTTCTGTGTTAAAGTTCTCTTTTTCCATTAGAGAGCCCTAATAATCAAACGACGCTGGAGAGATTTTCTCTTTCCCCCACTCTTTCTTCTTTTCCATCTGAGCGGATCGAGCAGAATGGAGACTCATGTAGCGAAAGCAACCTTTCATCGGTGAAGATTTGGAAAGACCCAAGTTCGTCAAGATCTTTCCATCTTCTTCGAATTAGGTAAAAGAGCGACGTAATAATGTTGAATCGCCGGTTTCTTGCAAATACCTTGCTTTTGACTCTAAGTCTCCTCAATCTTTGGTATGCCATGTTTCTAGAGTTGATGTTCCATTTAAAGATCGATTCAAAAAAAAATATTTCAGATGTTTTGAATTTTTCCATGTTCGAGGTTTTATCAAAGATTAAATCCTCTGTTAATGATTTTGTCGAATTTGATGAATCAGACAAGAAGAGAACGACATCCATCGGAGTTGATCCGTTACATTGGAGGGACCTCAAGAAACTCGGCCGTCGATTAAGAACTAACGTCTCGTGATGAAATATTGAGACAACTCAAGAGCAATTTAGCTAAGGCGCAAGTTCAAATGAAGGTTCAAGCAGATAAGACAAGAAGGGAAATCGAATTTGTAGAGAACGAGTGGGTCTTTGTGAAACTTCAGCCTTATAAACAACTCTTCCTCCGGCTACGGAGGCAGCAAAAGCTCAGCCCAAGATTCTTCGGCCCTTTTTGTATCCTGCGGTGAATTGGTAAGGTGGCCTACGAGTTGGAGCTACAAGAATCGACAAGAATACACTCGATTTTTCATGTTTCGGTGCTTAAAAAATGTGAGGGCACCCCAGACATGCAAATCAACCCATTGCCCTTGCTAAATATGGGAACTCAATCGGCGATGGCACCCACCAATGACTCTCGCCGGGTTGAGGGCGAAACAGAATCCTTTGCTTCCCGGAACCTTGCAGACAACGTCTTTTCAGAGCCAGGGGTAATGTTATGATGTTGGCCTAAGGTTTTCAACCTTGATCATCATCTTGATTTTGATGATAACAAACTTATTCTAATGAATTTATCAAGTGTTTGATCTCAGGTTGAGGTTACGATAGCGCGCGAAGTTCGTTCGGAGAAATACCAAAAATCGGCAAAAATGGCTCCATCATCGATTAAGTAGAAATCTAGAGTTAGGAATAGATATCATGTAATATGACTCTAGGAATATATCTCAAGCCAAATTATAATGTTATCCAAGTCCAAACTTGGTAAGGGAACGCGGAAACGAAGCGCACAAGAAGAAAGCTGAAAAAAATAGCCTCAACCCAGGTTCAATCGATCGAATGAGGTCAAAAATCGGCAGTAGCCAATTCGATCGACTGGTCGGTCGGCCGAATGTTGCCCGAAAATGACAGAACGCCTTCGATCGCTCGACGATCGATCGGTCGGTCGATCGACGACCGACCGCCAAGCGACCGGGCGTCCCCAAAGGGCAGAAAAACGCCCATTGGGTGGAGCTACCGAGTAAGGGTTTATAAATACCACTCACCAACCTCCTAAGAGCCTCTTAACTATTCATTGAAGATCTCCTAGAGTGTTTTTTAGCCTTCCCAAGTGGATTTCATCGCGCAAGCTTCGACGATCGTTCATCCTCTCGAATAACTCTTTCCTCCTCAACCCCGGCTTCACTTCGATCTCTACATGTTGACAAGTTGGAGGCTTTGGAGGCTTTGCAAGGGAGCTCACTTATGTGGTTTAATTCTTAGCTCATTTGTTGTTATTTTTCTCGTTATTAAACTAGGTTTCCATTGTTAGCTTATTAGGTGTGCTTGGTTAAACACATGGGTTACATTTGTAGAATTTTGTTTTGCTTAGGTGAATAGGTTTGAGGCGTTCTCAAAGGGTTGAGAAGCGAGTCCTCAATTGTATTCAAAGAGAAACACATTGTCGATAAAGGATTGGTTCGAAATCTTTGGTGAGGAGCAAAGGTAGCAGACTAGACAGGGTTGGCCGAACCACTATAATCTCTTGTGTTTGCATTGCTTTGTTTGATTGCTTATAATTATTTTTCATACTTGTTAACGAATATCACTTAATCGCATTTAGTTTCAGTTGTAGTTGGAATTGATTTTAAAAAAATTGAATTAAAGTTAAAATTAATCCAACACTATTCAACCACCCCCTTCTAGTGTGGGTATTTGTTCAACATACGAGTCGAGACGAAGCAGCTGCAGCTCCTCGTAGTCACATCGGATTGCATGGTGAATCCGACGGAGAGGATTACGCCACGTCAGCTGCTAAGAAGAAGGTTGCGGGCCAGCCGTGTCGTGGAGAACGAATTAGGAAGAGGCCCCACTAGAGTGGGGATTATGACATGTAATCAAGATTGTAATCGAGTATAAATCCATTTGAAGGATTAATAATAAGGCATGATTAGTTCTCATTAATTCTACTTTTTCTTCCCTCTAATCTCTCCTCTCTACTTCTCTGTTCACTCTCGATCCCCAATCTTACCCACCTGGAGCTTAAGTGCGAGTCGCAAGGACGAACGCTGAGCTTGTCATCTCGCATCAATTCCAGGAGCATCGCTTGGAAGATCGCTTCTCGGATACTTCCTCAGACGAACTCGATCCCTTCATTATCGATCGAAGCATATAAGGTAAATCTAACCTTGAGACAAAATATGGTTCCTATCTCCACGAGAGACACTACAAAAAATGAACTCAAAAATCGGCGCCATATTCATTTAAAAGATAGTGTCTGAACTAAGTCGATCTAAACTTAAATTTAGACGCTTTCAAAAATATCTAAATAGAGCCAGAAGAGAAAAGGGTGAAATCTTGATAGCAATATTAATTCTTTATATATATAAATCAATGACTTGGTGCTTAAACATCACCTAAAATTTAATTACTAAATACAAATTAATTTTTAAAGTTTTATAGATTAATTGAACTAATCATTGATTTAGTTAATCTCATTTAAAAAAAAGTTAAACCTCTATCGTGAGATAAAAAATTAAAAAAATAGTCCAATTTCAATAAACTGACATTAGATTCGGGCTGGTGCAGGATTTTTCAGATTCTGGCACTAGCGTTCAAGGTTCCAAACTGGCATCGATATCTATGAATCGATACAAGTTTGTGTGAGGTGTCAATTTCTTTGTTATTTTTTAGTTTGTTCTTGTAGTGAGAGGAGAGAAAATTATATTATTCAAATTCAAATTTGGGCTTAAGATATGTGGGAGATGTTGACAACCTCCCACATTCAATCACGTGCCATAAACAATCCAAGAGGTGGAGCTACCAATAATAGAAGAGAAGATAGTAATTTCTCCATGATGTTGCTCCGTCAAGGAAGACAAAAGGTGGTTGAAGTCGAGGAGATCGCCGAAGAAGATAAAGAAAAAAAGGATTAATCCTTGATGTTGTAGCTAAACAAACACATCTAATCTCCTTCACTGCAACCAAGGCTTCGCAAAAAAAGAAAAGGAGCACCAGTGATCAAACGCCTGATGATGATGCTTTGTATAGGTCTAATGATTGGATGAATCACATAATTATAGGGAGGAGTGGGACGCCTCCTCGAGACTGAGTTTTTCATTAAAATTTTTAATTTGATTATTGATTTCATATTTTTTTTAGCGATTATACATTATTAGTAAATATGAAAACATATATAATTATATATTTAATATAGATTATATAATATTTATATATATTGTAATAATTTTTTACTCTGATATAGGTCACACTTGGAGGAGTCGAATTGACACTCATCTAATACATACCTATATTTTTATTTTTAAATGGTGCCAATTTTTCGATCATATCATTTTTGTAGTGTATCGGTCGCAATATTGCAACCAACACCGCTCGCGATCGCAAATCGTGCCATTCACCTAATTTTGAAAAAAAAAAATTCAAGAAAAGTCAAATTGTAACTTTTATTTCAAACTAAATATATTTGAAATAAACTCATTTTTTTTTGTGACGTTAGGAAAAGAAATTTTCAAGAGTCCACTTGTGTGAAAATTACTTTAATGTATTATTCACAAATTGGTATTTATGACATAAAATTTTAAGTTAATTTTTAAATGATTTTTTGCCAAATTTTTATATTATTATGTTAAAATTAATTATTTAAATTTAAATTTCTAATTTTTAAAATGATAGGTTGGCATAATCAAATTTAAGTATGAATTATTAATATTCGATTCTCCTATCCAAAGTCAAAACAAACATAAAATTTAAAAATTTAGCTTAAAAGTGGCCAATGGGTTGGGTTGACAGGCAACACAAATCTGTCCTAATCTAAGTTAGGTCTATTATATCCTAGCCAAAAATTTATTATTAATTATCTAATTTAATTTCTTAATTTTTAATAGGATAAGTTGATAAAATTTATTTAAGTATTAATTATTAATATTTGACTACCTTATCCAAAGTCAAAATAAATATATAATTTGGAAATCTAGAATAGATGTGGCAACAGGCGAGATCGACCTATGGGTGGAACAAATCTGTCCCAGTCTAGGTCAATTTTGGCATGACCCAGCCAATATTCATGCTGGGACGAACACAACTCGATCATGCCTAGCACAACCTAGAACTCAACTATGCCTAACATGCCCCAAGCCTGTGAACTGTGTGACATTCCCGGAATCGTCGATCTCTGAACTGTGTGTCATTATCGCTGACAAATTCAGGAGGTATTCCATACCTACATATGATATTCTTCCATACGAATTTCTGGACCTTCTCGGTCGCAATCGAGGCTAGGGGTTCGGCCTCTATTCATTTGGTGAAGTAGTCGATCACGCGCTACCACTAAATATTTGATTTGTCCCGGTGCTTGGGGAATGGGTCGAGGAGGTCGACGCCTCACTTGTGGAATGGCCAGTTGACTTCCGAGCTATGCAGCGGCTCAAGATGCTTTTGTGAGAATTCAAAGAATCTCTAGCACTTGTCGCACCTTTTGACGTAAAAATCACAATCAATCTTCATAGTTGGTCAGAAATATCTGGCCCGAAGGATCTTAGCTGTTGGGGATCTTCCTCCGATGAGGTTGCCGCAAATGCCGTCATATACTTCTGCCATCACTATTTCTTTTGTGGTCGGCTGATGCATTTGAGTAGCGGCCGAGAATATCCTCTTTTGTAGAGTTCATCATCAAGAAAGATGTAGTAGCTCATAGTTCTTCTAAACTTATTTGGATTGGAGGTGTGCTCCGGCATCTCTCCTTGTCTAAGGTAGACTATGTACGAGGTTCTCCAATTGATAGCTTGCTCGACTTTTTGGACTTCGGCTGAGGTGTCGGCCTGTTGAATTCTCAGTTGGTCGAGGATTTATTGTATGACCGACCAGTTGTTTTGAGGTTTCTTGGTGCTGACGAGTTTGGATAACAGGTCAGCTCTGGTGTTTTCTTCTCAAGGTATATGATGAATCACACAATTATCGAAGTTGGTTATTAAAGAATGTACTAGTAAGAGGTACATTTCTAGGGAGGGGTCTCTCGTCTGTCAATTGATGTTGACTTGTCCTATGATAAGTTGCAAGTCGCTTTTCACGATCACATTTTGGACTTTCACGTCTTGGGTGAGCTTTAGCTCGATGATGAGGGCTTCATATTCCGCTTGGTTGTTGCTAAGTTTGAATTAGAACCTGTAAGACCCGAAGTTTCCTAATATAAAAATCTATTTTTGGTGCAGCGCACCGGATCAGGAGTTAGTCGGGTCGAGCCGTTTGAGTCGAGTTTAATTGGTTAAATGAACATTTCCTTCTTAAGCAATAGATGTCCTATTTGAGTCAAGTTCAAACTGGGTATGCGGATCGAATCGGGGCCCGAATCGAACTCGAATTGAGTCGAGTAGGGGCTAAGTCATTAAGGAGGGCATATAGGTCCTTTGTAGATGAGGGAATAAAATCCCTCATCTGTAGTCGTGCGACTCATCCTTGGAGCCACACGCAGCTCAAGAAAGAGAGGGACGAGGGGAAGTCTTGGGTCGGCGTCAAAATCATGTCACCATCGAAAAGATCGAGATTGCCATCGTTCATCCTTTCTTCCTCCTCAATCAAGGTGAGTGGTTAAATTTTGGATTCGATGGTGATGCGGGTGGCCGAACCAACTAGGGTGCTAGATCGAAGGTTTTTCTCATTGTTCATATTGATTCGTGGTATTTCTTCAATCTCTCCGCTGTTTTTTAGCCATTGATGTATTAGATTTGATTTAAATGTCCAGATTTTGATGTTCTAAGGATCGGCCGAGTAGAGGGAAAAGGGGAAAGGTCATGCCGAAAATTTCCCCAATTCCCTCGCTTGGTTTAAACCCCTTTAGATCGGTTAAATTTAAACTCATGTAGATTTGGGATTCAATCGATGTAGTGGATGATCAAGATTCCTTCTCCCTAGTGCCTTGAGGGCTCGACCGAGCAAGGGGGAACCTTGTTCAAGGTTCGGCCGAGCAAAATGGGGGAAAAATCTTGATCTAGAATTTAACTATGGTAGGTCACAAGTTTAATTGTTAGGGTTCATGATCAAAAACCCCTCTCCTCCTACCCTTGTAGGCTCGGCCGAGTCAAGAAGGGGAAAAGGTGACAGAAGGGAACTAACCTTCATACTTGGAAGTATTGGAGACACTAGGAAACGAGGGTCACCTCGATTGACAAGTAGAACTAAGATGAGAATTGGTAAGACATCAATTAAGGAAAACTACAATCCTAGTGCATACATGTATATATAAACATAGCGACATTAAAAGGTAGCAATTATTTCCAAGTTTTTCTCTATCAATTACTAATTTTAGTAATGAATTGTCATGATAGATTTAATGTTACATTGCTGGAATTTTATGATTAAATGCAGAATTTAATTATTTTCTTGTTGCAATCATGCGGTTATTCATGGTAATAGTTGTAGGTTAACTTCCTTATAACCTATGGGTTGTGGCATGTATATACTTGGACATCCTACACTTATGACATGTAGCTCACACTAGCAAATGTAGCATTTGACGCTAAATGACTAGTAGGAAACTCTAAGGTATGTGTTACTTATGGAAACTCAACTGTAGACAAGCTAGGTCTCACACCTAAGGAACAACTAGTGAGTAATAGTGTGCGGATGGTAAGGCCCGGGATAAAGGGCTGAGCACGGGTGGACGCCCGAGATTTTAAATAAGGAAACTCTAGGACACTTTGCTTGTGTGATGTGATTTTGATGGTCAGCCTAGAAGCATGGATAGTTGGAATGACTAATGCTTGACTCAGCCACTGATTTGGGTCTTGAGATCACACCAGCGGGCCCGCTAGTTGTCAGACCCCAGTTGGGTGGGACTAGCTATCCCTAATCCGATAGGTGTCCGGAGACTATCGGACCATCCTAGTCGATGGCCCGGAGATCGCTCTGATTTGCTTATGTGTTATGTAGGCCGTACGGCTAGAATATTACTGTCATTGTGTGGTAGGGCTGGTTAGAGCCGAACCAATAGTTCATGAGCAAACCCTAGTGGCCGGGTGCCATTTTGCTTGGTTGGGCTGCTATGACTGGTTACATGACTGTATGGTCTATACAGGATGACCCTTGGGGTCGGTTATCGTATCAGGACTAGATTAGATCCCTACTTTATATTTGTTGACTTATATACATATGATTATTGGGGATTTATGTGGAGGTTCGGAAGAACCGCTCACTGAGTCCCATGTGGACTCATAGTTTATTTCTCTTATTTTGCAGAGTCCGATCAGTGAGTTAAGGCTTGGAGTAATGGCGCACCTGGAGGGCTAGCAGTGACGTAGATCTCGTAGCAGCGTTTAGTAGTCATAGTCTAGATGTCCAGGACTGTTGTTTTTCATACACTGAGTGTTGGCTTTAGGTTTTCAACCTTGGTCTTAATATGTTAATCTCAGTTTTGATTATAACAAACATGGAACTAATATTTTGTCGAGAAATCTTTCAGGTCCCATATCGATTAGCGTTCGATGTCATCGATCGGAAAAATCAGAAAATCAAAAGGACATTGATCATCGTGCTCGGGTTCGTCGTGGAAAATTCTCGAAGATCGATGTGTGCACCAAAGTCATCTTGGACGAGACCAAAGATCACATGGAGAGCTCTCCAAGTTGATGCTCGTTGGAAGTCGAAACCCGGAAACGAAGCACGGAAGAAAAAACCTGAAGAAATCAAATTCAGCCTATGTTCGGTAGACCGGGCGATCGACCGAAGAGTGTAAGAAATTGGCAGTAGCCAATTTGGTCGATCGATCAGTCGACCGACAGAGGCCAGGAATGGGCAGTAGCCCTAGCAGTTGATCGATCGGTCGACCGAATGGAGGATCATGCGATCTCGCGTCTCTGCTTCCCCTGCGTCAGTCGATCGATGGGTCGACCGAATTGAGGGAACACAAAGTTGCATCTGGCGGTCGACCCGTTGGTCGACCGCACACAGTGAGGAAGGCAGCGGTCGTTCGGGCGGTCGATCGGTCGGTTGACCGACCAATCGACCGAGCGTCTGCAACGGATAGATTTCTATCCATTGACCTATCATTTCCTTGAGAGGCTATAAATATCATTCATCTAACCTCTCTAAACTTCTTCCTTGATTCTTACCGACTTTATTGAGCACTCAAAAGGGAGAATTGACCCTTCAAAGATCAATTAAGCGGCTCTCTGTTCTTCCGCAAACATTCTCGCAAGCGCCTAGCTTTCGTCCTCAACACGGGATCTAATACGAGTTCTACCTCCTGACGAGTTGAAGGCGCCAAAGGCTTATAAAGGAGCATTAATCTTTAGTTTAATCTTTTAGCTCTTTTGATTGTATTTTAACTGTTTATTTGAACACGTTTTTATTTGATTTGTGCGTTTGTAAGACCTAGGTTGTTAGTTCTTGTTGTGTGAAGTGGTTACCTTGTTGTGAAGGTGTAAAGCCACTTGTGTAAAAATTAGTTGTTACTAGGATTAGTTTAGTTGTCCCTTAGGATGAGGTGGAAGAGTGCTCTTGATAAGAAGGCGGAGACTTCCGGGTGTGGAAGTGTCTTAGGTCGAGAGTGTGACTCTTCGAGTCAAAGTCCTCTGTGTAAGGGAAACCGAATCAATCTAGTAAACCTAGTTTGGAAATCCTAAGCGGGGTGCTTAGGTAGTGGAGTAAGCATTGGGGTCGAAGCACTATAAATTACCGTGTTAGCATTGTTATTTATTATTACTTGTGCTTAATTGTTTATATTGCTTTCGCATTTAAATTGCAAGATTGCATCTTGCCTAAACGAATTGAGAAACGATTAAAATCAAATTTAGGTTAATTAATTTAGTTAACACATTATTCATCCCCCTTCTAGTGTTGCCATTTCGTCTTCAATTAGTATCAGAGTGGGTCCGTAGCTTGAGATTTCACCATCTCTTCTACACATTGTCTCGATCCGAGAAAGGCTTTAGAGTTGGTAGCATCTACACCTCCTAGGTTCGATGAGTCTAATTTTGGTCTTTGGAAGAGTAGAATGCACACTTTCCTAAAGACTCAAGGTTTAGGTGTTTTTAATATGGTAAAGTCAAAATACATAGAACCTAAGGAAAATATGAATGCATGGACCCAAGAACAAATTGATATGTTTGAATTAAATGCTAAAGCTACAAACTACATTTTTTGTTCTTTGGAAAATAATATCTTTGAAAAGATCATGCATTGCACTTCCGCATTCGATATTTGGGCCACTTTAAATATGCTTTATAATTATGCAAAAACCGAAGAACTCAAAACGTTTGATGAGGGGAATGATGACAATTGTCATCCACCCAATACTAATATGGTTTTTGAAGCCCATAGTGCCTCCAGTCATAGGAGCACTAAAAGTCGAAGAATGAAGGTGATTTGCCATGTGTGCAAAGAAAAAGGGCATGTGAGGAAAAATTGCCCTTCCATGAAGAACAAGGCAAAGAGGAAGTCAAATGTTTCTACATCATCCTACTCAAGTGAAGCATCCTCCTTTCATGACTATGAAGCCGTCTCAAAAGAATGTCTCATGAATGATAACAATGAGGTACACTCCACTTCTTCTAGTCATGTTAATAACAATGATAGTATTAACTCATCTAGCTCTCATGATTTTGATGAATTGATGGATGAGTATAAAATCATGTATGCCTTCCTCTTGAAAAAGGGTAAGGAAAACAAAAGGATTAAAAATGAGAATTCTAGACTTAGTTCACATGTGCATGCTCTAGAATTATAAAATGAGAAATTGAAATCTAGCTCATTTGATCCTTGTCATGTTATGTTGAAACTTGAGCTTAAGAACGTAAAACTTGAAAATGAAAACTTGAAAAATGGTTTCAAAATTGAGAATGAGATTTTGAAACATGAAAACTCAAAAATCAAAAATGAAAATTATATGTTGAAATCTCAAATGAATGCTTTACATAATTCCATGATTGATCTGAAAAATGAGGTACTAAACCTAAACAAGAAAATGAATGAAATGAAAAATATTTCCTCATTGAAGAATTTTAGTAGAAATGATTTTTCAAAAAGGAATATTTATGCTAATGTTAAATCTCATGTTAAACATTCTACTTTTAAACCTCATGATCATAAGAAGGGGAATGATGTTTCCAAGAATGTTCATACTCATCTTGTTTCACATGACAAACATTCTAAAAATAAATCTCATGTCCATAGCAAAAACAAAAAGAAATTTAATGGACATTGCTTTTGTTGTGGTGTTTATGGACATGCTATATATGATTGTGCACTTAAGATGAACCCAAGTGGTGTTAAGACACTTTGGGTAGTTAAGCCCTCTAACTCCCAAGGATCCAAAGCTATTTGGGTACCAAAGGTCTCATGCTCTTTTGTAGGGGGAGCAACCACACAAGGGTAAAGAAAATTTAAGGATTGAAGTTGACCATGGACATGAATGATGAATCCTCCCTTGTTTACAACTTTAAGCTACCTTGATGCCTTCGGTAAAGTCGGCATCAAAACTATTCCGGTATCATCTTCTAACTTGCATTGTTTTACCTTAGTTGAAGATTATGATACCATGCTTAATTTGAGTTGGTTTTGTCCGCTCTTGATATGTTTTATGAAATGATTTTTGATTTTTTGATTACCGGTCTCTTCGGAGACCTATGTAGCCTGTAATGAGCTCATGCGACCTTGCGGTTCTAAATCGTAGGCTTATTGTGGCCTTTCGGTTTTCAACCAATAGGAATAGTTGGAGATCATATTTTCATTAATATTACATTTGTGATCTCTTAAAATTCGTTTTGGTATCACTTGATTTTATTTAAAACGGATTTCAAACCATTTAGCAAAGTGATCTTTGATAATGATACTTAATGTTTTTCTTTGCTTTTTGGTCAAGTTAGCTTGCTAAGTAGCTATATTTTCTCTAAAATATTAGTGTAGCTTACTTGCAAGTTATAAGTATTTTAGGAAGGCTAATAACTAGGAAGAAAAAGATTAGTTTGGCAAATTATCATGAATAAGGTATAACTTTGATAAATTCAAATCTTAGTGTTATACCTCAATGCTTAAGCTTAAATAATGTCTCAATACTCATGATTAAAATTGCATGGTAAACCCTTGAATTTTCATGAGTAGGTAAAATCTTAGCACTTAGGAAAATTTCATTGAATGAAACTTGCTCTAGGTTGATATTCATTAGTAGAGACCTTCATGTAAGTCCAAACTAGTTTAACATGATTAGGGATCTTATTCCTCAAATGTTTCACATCCTAAGATCTCCTTAGATTCATTTTGATATCATGTTAACCTCCTCAAAATGAATCTTTACTATCTAGCATAGGTTGAATTCTCTTTATGAAACTTTGCATTAAACTTGTGCTATTTAGTAAAATAGTTTGCTAGTTGGCATACTATTTCATTATGATACTAATGAAGCCTACTTGCAGGTTAAGAAAGTGATAAAAACATGGAAGGCTATGCTATCATGAAGAATATGAAAAGTAAAAGATAAGTTTGACAAATTTCTAAAGACTAAGGTATGGATTTAATTTTGCAAAAATCTTAGTTTAATACTTGAATATTCATGTTTTAATGATGTCTCTATACTCATGATTGCTTTTGCATGATAAATGTTTGAAATTTTCATGAGCAAGAAAAATTTGGATAACTTAGGCAATTTCATGATATCTTGATTGAATGAAACTTGCCATAGGTTAAAATTTCTTATTAGATACCTCATTTTGAGTAAAAACCAAATGAACATATTTACATACACATATCACATGAGTCTAGATATTTAAAACTTAAAAATTCATGTCTAGATGATCGAATACAATTGGTATCTCACTTTAGGGGACTTATCTTGGAAAGGTTTGACCCAAGTCAACAAATCAACTTGGACACTTCATTTTAAGTCCTAACTTCATAAACATATTTAGGAATAGGTATGACATGTTTCCATGCATTTATAGTGAAAAATTCATATGAATATGGATAAAATGACATAGAGGTGGTTTTGTGAAAACCTCTTTTGAACCAAGTTGACCTAAAGGTCTCATTTTCAATCCATATTTGGGGAACATGTTTAGATTTACTCATGCAAGGTATCCATACGTTTAAGTTTGAAAAATCATGAGTAAATATTAAGATTGAAACTTAGCAAGTTTCATAAAAACTATGCTAGGTTGATATCTTGACTTAAGGACATAATTTTCATTTCAAACTTGACATATACTCTTTACATGACCATCATGTGGTGTGATGAAAGTTTGAATGAAAATTGAACAAGTTTTAAAAATAACTAAAAATTACAAAAATACCATTTCGACCTAGTTTCGAAACTGCACATTTACTGAAAAATCTAGTTTTATCAGTAAAAATTTCAAAAAGTTTCATCAAGAATCTGATTTATAATGAAATTTTGAAGTTGGATTTCGAAAATACAAAGTATCATTTACTTGAAACACTCATCCTTCCGATACTTTGATCTTTCTTTAAAAACTTCAAATGAAAACTCATGTATACCATTTAGATTCCATTTCTAATATCATTTTTCTTGAGTAAAATCATTCCTAAAAATGATTTTGATATCTTGGATGATAGCTAGAAATAACCATTTGTTTATTAAAATCAATATAGGATGAAAAATGGTCTTGGAAAATTCTTTTGAGTTCAAACTTTATTCATGCATTTCAAATGACCATTCAATATTTGGTATCAAAATTTTCATCCAAAAATTGATACCAAAGTTTTTCATCAAAAATATGATGTTGTATAGATTTAAAAGTTTGATTCTTTTCAAAACTTAAAGTATAGGTTGACCTAAGTCAACAAAGTGACTTAGAAATTTCATCTTAAGCCCAAACTTGATTCATAGACTTACATTATCTCATATTTGATGTCTAGATGCCTAAGTTTGAGAAAACATGAGTAGATAGCAAAAACTTGATACTTAGTAGTTTCATGTTTTCATGCTTAATTCAAAATGAAACCATGCTAAGTTAAAAGTTTGGTTAAATGACACTAGTTTCACTTCAAACTTGAAATACATAATTTAAATGACCATATCTTGATATTTTGAAAGTTTGAATGAAATCTAAAAATGTCATAAAAAAGATATGAGTACATTCATAATTGAGTACATACATGATTTTGTTTTGAATTCAAATATTTAGTTTTGAACATATCATGTATGATTTAAGTTTCATATCAAATATTTGTTTTTCCATTCCTTTGGTTGAGATTTTCATGTTTCATGAAAAATATCCTTTAGAGTATCAACTTCATGAAAAAATATATTTGTTTTTCATCCCTTGTCTAGATTGACATTTTTTGCCCTTTTTGATTGATGTCAAAAGGGGGAGAAGCGTATAGGTATAAAGGGGGAGAAGAGTATAAGAAAATTGGGGAGAAAATTATAGATAAAGGGGAGAAAAATATAGGAAATCCATGCATATAGATAGGGGGAGTTTATTTTCATAGATATGCATGTTGATAAGGGGAGAAATCCCTTAGTTGATATCCTATATGCTTTAATGAATATTTTTTCTTAAGGATGTTTGTCATCATCAAAAAGGGGGAGATTGTTGGCTTTAGGTTTTCAACCTTGGTCTTAATCTCTTAATCTCGGTTTTGATGATAACAAACATGGAACTAATATTTCGTTGAGAAATCTTTTAGGTTCCATATCGATTAGCGTTCGATGTCCTCGATCGGAAAAATTGGAAGAAATCAGAAAATCGGAAGGACATTGATCGTCGCGCTCGGGTTCATCGCGGAAAATTCTCGAAGATCGACGTGTGCACCAAAGTCGTCTTGGATGAGACCAAAGATCACATGGAGAGCTCTCCAAGTTGTTGCTTGTTGAAAGCCGGAACTCGGAAATGAAGTGCGGAAGAAAAAGGGTAAAGAAATCAAATTCAGCCTATGTTCGGTCCACCGGGCGGTCGACCGAAGAGTGTAAGAAATTGGTAGTAGCCAATTCGGTCGATCGGTCGGTCGATCGATAGAGGCCAGAAATGGGCAGTAGCCCTACCAGTCGACCGATCGATCGACTGAATGGAGGATCGCGCGATCACACGTCTCTGCTTCCCCTGCGTCGGTCGATTGATGGGTCGACCGAATTGAGGGAACACAAAGTTGCGTCTGGTGGTCGACCCGTCGGTCTATCAAACACAGTGAGGAAGGCAGCGGTCATTCGGGCAGTCAACCGACCAATCGACCGAGCGTCTGCAATGAATAGTTTTCTATCCGTTGAGTTGTCCTTTCCTTGAGAGGCTATAAATATCATTCATCTAACCTCTCTAAACTTCTTCCTTGATTCTTACAGACTTTATTGAGCACTCAAAAGGGAGAATTGAGCCTTCAAAGATCGATTAAGCGGCACTCTGTTCTTCCGCGAACATTCTCGCAAGCGCCTAGCTTTCTTCCTCAACTCGGGATCTAATACGAGTTCTACCTCCTGACGAGTTGAAGGCGCCAAAGGCTTGAAAAGGAGCATTAATCTTTGGTTTAATCCTTTAGCTCTTTTAATTATATTTTAACTGTTTATTTGAACATGTTTTTATTTGATTTGTACGTTTGTAAGACTTAGGTTGTTAGGTCTTGTTGTGTGAAGTGGTTACCTTGTTGTGAAGGTGTAAAGCCACTTGTGTAAAAATTAGTTGTTACTAGGATTAGTTTAGTTGTCCCTTAGGGTTGAGGTGGAAGAGTGCTCTTGATAAGAAGGCAGAGACTTTCGGGTGTGGAAGTGCCTTAGGTCGAGATTGCGACTCTTCGAGTCAAAGTCCTCAGTGTAAGGAAAATTGAATTAATCTAGTAAACCTCGTTTAGAAATCCTAAGCGGGGTGCTTAGGTAGTGAAGTAGGCATTGGGGCCGAACCACTATAAACTATCGTGTTAGCATTGTCATTTATTGTTGCTTGTGCTTAATTGTTTATATTGCTTCCGCATTTAAATTGCAAGATTGCATCTTGCCTGAACAAATTGAGAAACGATTAAAATCGAATTTAGGCTAATTAATTTAGTTAACATACTATTCACCCCCTTCTAGTGTTGCCATTTCGTCTTCACTGAGAGTTGTCTATTTGAAACATGTATTCGACTTTAAATTAGAGTTGTTTCATACTGTGGTTGATGTTTCACAACTTTTCCTTTTTATAAAAATTGTGAACCTTTTTTAAAATTTAAATAAAGCTGCATCGTTGTTTTTATTTACGTGCTTCTGGTTTCTCGTCAGTCAGTGTATGTAGTAGGCTTTAGGATAGGACATGGACCTTGGCCGGTCACACGACCCTAAGCTGGGGTATGACAAAGTTGGTATAAGAGCTTTTGATTAGGTCTTGACTATGACTAGGAGTTGGGTACCGTATGAGACATATGCTAGCGTGTCGACATACAGTATAGTGATGCTACGAGATCTAGCAACCACGACTGCACTCAGCGCACCATGCGGTTAGTAATTTTTAAAAGATTTTGTTGAAAAATTATTTATTTGACGGGAGAATTGTTCTTTTCTCTGTGATAGTGTGATGGAGAATCATAATGCTGCACTGAGCGGCAGCAGTAGTAATTCGACAGAACGTCGAGGCCGAGGTCGAGGCTGGGCCCGGGGCAGGGACAGGGAGCAGTCTGAGGATAAGGGGCATGAGTTTACAGTTGCTTGATTGCAGGCTAAGGTAGCTCAGCTAACAGAGGCGCTCCTTAGGGAGCAGGAACTGAGACATCAGATGCAGCAGCCGCCGCCGCCGTAAATCATACATGTAGTTCCGGTGGTATCGGAGGTGGTCGAGGCAGTAGCACCGATGAATAGTGTTCCGGGAGCCCCATCCTATGCAAACTTCGTCACGCTGAAGTTGCCAGAATTTATCGAAACAGATCAACAGGTCGAAGTCACTGAGTTTCTGGGGGACTACTATGAACTATGCATGGAGCTGGGGTGCTCATCAGAGGCAGCGGCCCATATGGTTGGACTTTAGATGAGGGGACCGACAAAGGTCTGGCTGCATACTTGGAGGGCTCGCAGGGCAGCAGGCGCGCCACCTCCCACTTGGGAGGAATTTAGGGCGGTTGTGGAAGAACAGTACTTGCCAATGAGTGTTCGCGACAAGCGAGCCCGGGACTTTGAGATGCTGCGTCAGGCTGGTGGCATATCAGTGTCAGAGTATGAGATGGAATTCAACCGTCTTTTAAAATATCATCCGACCCTAGTGGCATCTGAGACCGTCAGGGTCAAGAGGTTCGTTGGGGGCTTGAGGCCTCAGATTGGCAGGCTTATCCACTATACCGAGGATTTCACACTTGCCCGGGTAGTGGATGAAGCCTTTTGGAAGGAAGCTTTGGTGCCGTTCGAGAGGAATGATGGGCCGGCCAACAAGAAATTTCAGCCGCAAGGATCTGGGGGTCGATCGTGGCATTTAGAGGGGGCGGTGATCGCTGTAGACCACCAGTAGAGCCGAGGCCAGAATGGTAGCCGGGGGCCGTGGGGGCCCAAGGACTAGATGAGGAAGGCCGTCAGGGTCAGGAGGTACTTCTCAAAAGGTTGAGGTGCCGCAATGTGGCAGTTGCAGTCGGAAGCACTGGGGGGCTTGTCTTGGTCGCATGGATACTTGCTATAAATGCGGTCGGGTCCGGCACTTCAAGAAGGACTGTTCGGAGAGAGTTGGTCAGAAATCCGAATAGTCAAAAGGAAAGACACCTATGTCAGTGGAGTCCTATTTGTGAAGAAAAAGGACGGGTCCATGCGCATGTGCATCGACTATAGGCAGCTCAACAAGGTGACAATCAAAAATCATTACCCGCTACCTAGAATCGACGACTTGTTCGACTAGTTGCAGGGGACGTAGTGGTTCTCAAAGATTGATTTGAGGTCTGGATATCATCAGCTGAGAATTCGAGACCGTGACGTACTCAAGACTACCTTCAAGACCCGCTACGACCATTATGAGTTCATGGTAATGTCATTTGGATTGACTAACGCCCCTGCGGCCTTTATGGACCTCATGAACAGAGTGTTCAAAGAATACCTGGACAGATTTGTTATCGACTTTATTCACGACATCCTGGTGTATTCCAAGAGTAAGGAGGAGCACTCCGAGCATTTGATATGGGTGCTAGAGACCCTCAGAAAACATCAGTTGTAGGTCAAATTCACCAAGTGTGAGTTTTGGTTAGAAAGCATGGGACTCCTAGGTCATATAGTGTCCAAGGAAGGAATCAGTGTGGACCCTGCCAAGATAGAGGCAGTAAAGGACTGGAAGCGACCGACCAGTGTGACCGAAGTTCGCAGTTTCTTGGGGTTAGCCGAGTATTACAGAAAGTTTGTAGAGAATTTCTCAAAAATTGCAGCCCCTCTGACTCGGTTAACCTAGAAGAAGGTCAAATTTGAGTGGGACGGGAAGTGTGAGGAGAGCTTCCTGAAACTCAAGGAATGCCTAACGTCAACACCAATTTTGGTCGTACCTTCTGGCTCGAGAGGATTTATGGTATACTGTGATGCCTCTCGGGTTGGCCTGCGTTGTGTCCTGATGCAGTATGGTAGGATTATTGCCTATGCGTCTCGTCAGTTAAAAGTGCATTAAAAGAATTATCTGGCACATGATTTGGAACTGTCGGCGACAGTGTTCGCTATGAAGCTATGGCGTCACTACTTGTATGGTGAGGCTTGTGAGATTTATACCGACCACAAAAGCCTCCAGTACTTGCTCACCCAAAAGGAGCTCAATTTAAGGCAAAAAAGATGGCTTGAACTCCTAAAAGATTATGATTGTACCATCTTGTATCACCCCGGGAAGGCGAATGTGGTGGCAGACGCGTTGAGCAGAAAGTCCATGGGCAGCCTATCCCTCTTGGCAGTCCGAAGAAGGCCGCTAGCGCGAGACTTGGTGCTATGCTTGGATGGGGGAGCAGTTTTAGCAGTGTCAGTATCGGGTGCCCAAGTGGCGCACCTGCGGGTACAATCCACACTGATGGATATGTTGCATGCCGCGTAGGGAGAGGACACCTTTTGTGCACTAACGAAGGACTTAGTGCAGAGAGGCGATGCACAGAATGGATTCAGGTTGGACTCAGAGCGGGTGTTGAGGTTTCGATACCGAATCCTAGTGCCTGATATGGCAAAGGTGCGCATATAAGTCCTGGAGCTGGGTCATCGTTCCACTTGTTAGATGCATCCGGGAGCCACCAAAATGTACCGAGATTTAAGGCAGCATTACTGGTGGAAGGGCATGAAAAGGGAGGTTGTGGAGTTCGTATCCAAGTGTTTGGTCTGTCAACAAGTAAAAGCCGAACACCTAAAGCCCGCAGGGCTATTGTAAAACCTAGAGGTCCCCGAGTGGAAGTGGGAGAAGATCACCATGGATCTAGTAACAGGGTTGCCTAAGTCAAGAGGCGGTTTTGACTCTATCTGGGTGGTGGTTGATAGATTGACAAAGACCGCCCATTTCATACCCGTTAAGACAACCTTTTCTGCGGAGCAGTACGCCAGACTATTCTAGGACAGGATTGTGGCATACCATGGTACCCCAATAATGATCATATCCGATCGCGGTATCCAGTTCATAGCCCAATTTTGGCAGTCCTTCCAGGAAGCCTTGGGTACCCAAGTGCGCTTCAGCACAGCTTTTCATCCACAGACGGACGGGCAGTCAGAGAGGACCATCCAAACCTTGGAAGATATGCTGAGGGCGTGTGTCCTGGATATGGCCAACGGTTGGGAGAAACACCTACCATTGATCGAGTTCTCCTACAACAATAGCTATCACATTAGCATTGGCATGGCTCCTTTCGAGGCCTTGTATGGGTGGCGTGTAGGTCTCTTGTAGGCTGGTTTGATGCCGGAGAATTGCTCATGATGGGTCCTGATCTGGTTGATAAAATGGTAGAGAAGGTGAAAATTATAAAGGAAATATTGTTAGCGGCTCAAAGTCATCAGAAAATGTATGCTGACAAGAAGGCCAGAGAACTGGAGTTTGCAGAAGGCGACCTGGTGTTTCTAAAGGTCTCCCCCATGAAGGGGTAGTTCGGTTTGGAAAGAAGAGAAAGCTGAGCCCCAAGTTTATTGGGGCTTTCCCCATCCTCCGGCGAAGGGGTGCCGTAGCTTATGAGCTGGCCTTGCCTCCTGGCTTGAGCAGGGTACACCCTATTTTTCATGTATCCATGCTCAGGCGATATGTAAGAAATGATTCGCACGTGATCGACCCTTCTTCTATCGAAGTGGATTCGGCTGTCTCATTCGAGGAAAGGCCGGTGGAAATCCTCAACCGCCAAATTAGGAAGCTGAGGTCCAAAGAAATCGCCCTGGTGAAAGTTAGATGGGAGCACCACTTCGGACAAGAAGCCACTTGGGAGGTAGAGCGAGACATGAGAGAGCACTACCCTTCCTTGTTTGGAGAACCGGTAAGTCTTTATAATTCATCAAAATTCGAGTACGAATTTCCCTTAAGAGGGGAAGGTTGTAAGACCCGAAGTTTCCTAATATAAAAATCTATTTTTGGTGCAGCGCACCGGATCAAGAGTTAGTCGAGTCGAGCCGTGGAATCGCCTCGAGTAGAAGGTATAACTCGGCTTATGAAGTTTAATTGGTTAAATTAACATTTCCTTCTTAAGCATTAGATGTCCTATTTGAGTCGAGTTCAAATCGGGTATGCGGATCGAATCAGGGCCCAAATTGTACTCAGATTGAGTCGAGTAGGGGCTAAGTCATTAAGGAGGGCATATAGGTCACTTGTAGATGAGGGAATAAAATCTTTCATCTGTAGCCGTGTGGCTCATCCTTGGAGTTGCATGCAGCCCGAGAAAGAGAGGGAGGACGGGAAGTCTTGGGGTCAGCGCCGAAATCGTGTCGCCATCGAAAAGATCGAGATCGCCATTGTTCATCCTTTCTTCTTCCTCAATCAAGGTGAGTGGTTAGATTTTGGATTTCATGGTGAGGCGGGTGGCCGAACCAACTACGGTGCTAGATCGAAGGTTTTTCTCGTTGTTTATGTCGATTCGTGGTATTTCTTCGATCTCTCCGCTATTTTTTAACCATTGATGTATTAGATTTGATTTAAATATCTGGATTTTGATGTTCTAAGGACCGGCCGAGTAGAGGGAAAAGGGGAAAGGTCATGCCGAAAATTTTCCCATTTCCCTCGCTTGGTTTAAACCCCTTTAGATCGGTTAAATTTAAACTCACGTAGATTTAGGATTCAATCGATGTAGTGGATGATCAAGATTCTTTCTCCCTAGTCCGTTGAGGGCTCGGCCGAGCAACGGGGAACCTTGTTCAAGGTTCGGCCGAGCAGGATGGTGAAAAAAGCTTGATCTAGAATTTAACTTTGGTAGGTCACAAGTTTAATTGTTAGGGTTCATGGTCAAAAACCTCTCTCCTCCTACCCTTAGGCTCGGCCGAGCAAGGCATGCCCTGCTCAAGGTTCGGCTGAGTCAAGAAGGGGGAAAGGTGACCAAAGGGAACTAACCTTCATACTTGAAAATATTGGAGACACTAGGAAACGAGGGTCACCTCGATTGACAAGTAGAACTAAGATGAGAATTAGGTAAGACATCAATTAAGGAAAACTACAACCCTGGTGCACACATGTATATATACACATAGCGACATTAAAAGGTAGCAATTATTTCCAAGTTTTTCTCTATCAATTACTAATATTAGTAATGAATTGTCATGATAGATTTAATGTTACCTTGCTGGAATTTTATGATTAAATGCAGAATTTAATTATTTTCTTGTTGCAATCATGCAGTTATTCATGGTAATAGTTGTAGGTTAACTTCCTTATAACCTATGGATTGTGGCATGTATATACTTGGACATCCTACACTTATGACATGTAGCTCACACTAGCAAATGTAGCATTTGACGCTAAATGACTAGTAGGAAACTCTAAGGTACGTGTTACTTATGGAAACTCAACTGTAGATAAGCTAGGTCTCACACCTAAGGAACAACTAGTGAGTAATAGTGTGCGGATGGTAAGGCCCGGGATAAAGGGCTGAGCACGGGTGGACGCCCGAGATTTTAATTAAGGAAATCTAGGACACTTTGCTTGTGTGATGTGATTTTGATGGTCAGCCGAGAAGCATGGATAGTCGGAATGACTAATGCTTGACTCAGCCACTGATTTGGGTCTTGAGATCACACCAGCGGGCCCGCTAGGTGTCAGACCCCAGTTGGGTGGGACTAGCTATCCCTAATCCGATAGTTGTCTGGAGACTAGCAGACCATCCTAGTCGACGGCCCGCGGATCACTCTGATTTGCTTATGTGTTATGTATGCTGTATGGCCAGAATATTACTGTCATTGTGTGGTAGGGCTGGTTAGAGCCGAACCAATAGTTCATGAACATGCCCTAGTGGCCGGGTGCCGTTTTGCTTGGTTGGGCTGCTATGACTGGTTACATCAATGTGTGGTATATACAGGATGACCCTTGGGGTCGGTTGTCGTATCAGGACTAGATTAGATCCCTACTTTATATTTACTGACTTATATACATATGATTATTGGGGATTTATGTGGAGGTTCGAAAGAACCGCTCACTGAGTCCCAAGTGGACTCACAGTTTATTTCTCTTGTTTTGCAGAGCCCGATCAGTGAGTTGAGGCTTGGAGTCATGGTGCACCTGGAGGGCAGACAGTGACGTAGATCTCGTAGCAGCATCTACGACTGTTGTTTTTCATACACTGAGAGTTGTCTATTTGAAACATGCATTCGACTTTAAATTCGAGTTGTTTCATATTGTGGTTGATGTTTCGCAACTTTTCCTTTTTATAAAAATTGTGAACCTTCTTTAAAATTTAAATAAAGTTGCATCATTGTTTTTATTTACATGCTTCTGGTTTCTCATCAGTCAGTGTATGTAGGAGGCTTCAGGGTAGGACATAGACCCTGGTCGGTCACACGACCCTAAGTTGGGGTGTGATAGAACCGACTTTGAATTCCTTTTTCAATATTTTGAAGAAGGGTTTGGGCCTTGTTGGCCAACTTGGAGAGGAATTTGGATAGGGCGACCAAGCTGCTTCACCTGTTTGATGTTGCACGGGCTACACATCTCCTGGATAGCCCCACACTTTTCAAGATTGGCTTCGATTCCTCGATTTGTAAATATGAAGCCAAAGAATTTGCCATCGCGAACTCCTAAGGTACACTTCTCCGAAAGATAGGGGTGTTCACGGGTCAGGGTTTAGGGAAAAAATCGATCCGACCCGACCAAGTGTAATCGGGTTGAGTCGGGTTGCGTTGAAAATTTTTCACCTCTCAAACCTAATCCAACCCAACCCAACCTAGTTCGGGTCGGGTCGGGTCGGGTAGTCGGATTTACCCGTTTAGGTAAAAAATGAGTTTCTAACAATATTTTTTTAAAAAAATTTAAAAAATGTTTTTTTGATATAAAATATTTTTAAAATGATTTTAAAAAGTAAATAATCAAGTTATCGGGTCAGGTATCGGGTCATCGGGTTCCAAATTCTAAAACCCGAGACCCGATCCGATTATGGTCGGGTTTGGTTGAATTGTACTGCGACCCAATGAACAGCCCTACAGAAAGATGTAATAGAATTTATAAAATATATTTTGGACAAAAAATATTTTATTGTTTTTAATTTTAATTTAATTTTATAGACTTTGGGGCAAAAGTCTCTAAAAGTTTCTAATGCATTAGAGAGTTTGAAAATATTTTTTTAGAGTTTAACATATTTTATTATCTTTTATCATTATATATATATATAATTTTCGGCCCGAAGACTAACTGATTAGAGACTTTGGTCGAGGGTAAAATGAATATTCTGGTGGACTGAATCAGCACTTTGGGCTCAGCCGGATTAGATCTAAAAGTGCTCATACTCATGAACCAAGCTCAAGTCAAATCAAACGACTTAGCTCGGGGGCTCCACCCGACTACATAAGGATATTTACATCCTCATTAATTACGAAGAATTCGTCAATTATGAGATCCCAGGAGGCATTATCGCTAGACACTCCTCATCCTGCATTATGTATAGACACGACACACATCAGATCTATCTAGATTCCAATTTTTATTCCTCCCACCTGGAATATTTTCTTACTCGATCGTCAAAATATCTTTTGTAGCCCCCCTCCTCCCCCCGTTGGAGTCACACCTGATCAGGAGATGTGTCGAACCACATCACTCCTACTTTAGGTGAGAACATCTTACGTTCTGAATTTAGAAATTTCCACATCCAAAATCTAGATTTGGAAAATTTTCACCTTCCAAAATTTAATTTATGGAAATTATTGTTTACTTATTTTGTAGTATTTAAGAATATAGAAAAATAATTTAATTCCTTTGATTTGGACCGGTTTGGTCTTCTTCAATTCCAATGTTTCAATTTTAAAATTGGATTCGATCAAATCATTGAACCAGCCCATTTGGTCCGATTCTGAAATATTAAACCATTATAATCATATATCTATCGCTTAGTTGTGAATCGAATCCAATCTGACCCGTAGGACCCCGCCCGATTTAACTATGTAAATGCCGAATCCAAGCCGAGCCGGTCCAATATGTAAATGCCAGCCCGAAATGAACCACTTCAAAAATTGAATCGCTGTTAGTGAGAGCCGTTGTGCGCTTGGTTCCTCCATCGTCCGTTCCATCTTCGCTCTCCGCTCCCCTCTTTCATTTCCCAGATCTTGATCTATCCTATTCTTGTTCTTCTTCGAGAGACAAATTTGTTCCTGCAGACTTTGGTTGTGATCTTGTTGCATTCATGGATGGCAGCATTCTTCTCGGCTCGCTACTTAACACTAATGGATGCACTGCAGGTAATCTTCTGCTCTTGTCTCATTTTCTAGGGTTTGATCGTACTCCTTGGATTTGGGTATGGGTTAGGGTTTAAGATGCTGAAAATTCTGGTGATCTCTTTGTCTTGTAGTGGGTGCAAGTCTCAGAGGTAAATTTTAGAATTTCGATGGGAATTCTATTGGGAGGAAAAGGTTGTCCGACATCACTATCACTGTGAGTTCGGGGAAGGTCGGAATGGTGAGTGCCGACCTCGTCGAGGGAAACTCCAAGGCGCTGCTTTTCTTAAACACCAATGATTGCATAGGGCAGCTCATGAAGGTACACTTAATTTTCTTTTTCTGCTACACTTTTCATTTGAATTTTGACTTTAACTGACCAAAAAAGTAAACTTTTGTTCATATCCCACGAAAATACTGCCTTGTTGAAGCTTCTAGCTGAAAAGAAGTATGTAACTTAAAAGTAGATAGTTTATCAAATTCATCGATCAATTATGTATTGTTTGACTAATTTCATCCGTTTTTTTTACAGTAAAATCATTGAATTGAGTGGCATTCAGTTGCAAAAACTTAAACTTGAATTGGTGAAAACCAATCAACAAAACTAGCAGTTGGCTCAGACTAACTCGCATATGCTTGCAGTTGTTTCCTTATATCTTTCATTTCTTTTTTGTTTCAATTGATAAAAAAGATTACTTCTTATATGTTCCATCTTTTGATATGCAGGAGGTGAACATAAAGAAAGACAGAGTATGTTATTTTGAATCATCCATCAGTTGGCTCTTTTATCATTCATTTCAACTATGAAAGGAGATTCCCTGCTGTCAATTAGTTTAAGTTTTGTGCCAAGCGTCTTTAGATGTTAATATTTTGTTTAATAACGTATTTTATGCAGCTAAAGGTATTGCAACATGAACTTAATGGCATGTCATCGATTCTAAAACTGAAGACTTCTGAATTAAAGGTGAGGAGCCACTATTTGGTTTTCTGTACCATTCTCACTCCTCTCTTATTACTTGTTAACATTTTCTTACCTTCCACTTAGGAGAACGAGAAGCTGATCAAAGAACTTCTTAGCAAGATTAGCTCAGAGGTATTGATTGAGTCCTTTAGTTCTTTAAGGACATTTTGACATACGTTTATGCTCATATTCTCACTTTCTTTGATCAAATTGCAAAAGGACAATAGCAGCAAGTGTGAAGAGGCCGAAGCAAATGCAACTCAAATTGCTAATGACAAGAAATGCAATCCCTATAAGAAGCGGAAGTTGAAAGAACCATGTAACTCTCTCGCCACTATAAGTTAAAATATGTTACAGATATCACACAATCTTTTTATTTTATTTTATTTGTCTTACACAATTTGTTTGGCTCTGTAGATTTAGGATCTACCATTTTGGAACGTCAAGTTGCATCAGAGGGACAGATTGATGGGAGAAGGTAATTCATGTTTTTTTGCTAAGCTTTGGATAATTTGCTACTTTTTTAAAGGCAATGTAGACCCTGATCCATTTTATTTTAGCAGACGGTCCTTACGGCTAAAATCCAGTGATTTGAACCCAGAATCATGTGGCATTAAGGATTCACTCAAGATAGAAAATCCCAAAGTTCCAGTGAGCCATCAGGTAGTTCAGGAGGGGAAGGCCGAGGGAAGAAGGTAATGCATCTTCTGGTTTAACTATAATATGATTTTTCCTTGTTCTAGAGCAGCATTTTTAACATATAGTAGTTTTATTGAACTAGAAGATCCTTGCAAACAAAATCTTGTAATTTGAAATCTGAATCATGCAAATCTGTGGAGGAATTGCCCAAGATTGATGATAACATACTTCCACTGAGCCACCAAGTGAAATCACAGAGAAAGGTTGATGGAAGAAGGTAAGTCATGTTCTAATCGACTCTGGTATTATTTCCAGGCTTTTAGGATTTTGACTTGTGACTAGTCTTTCAAAGCAGAAAATCATTGCGCATATCCAGTAATTTTAAGTCTGAATCATCTGAATCATTTGAACCGACAGAGGACTCAATCAAGCAAGAAGATGCCAAATTTATAGTTTTTTCAATTAAGAATAAAGATCTACATGAAGAAAATGTTATTCAGTGAGATTCTTCTACTTCCAGCATAATTACTCCAACTGAACAAGTAAAGCTTGAGAAATAGGATTCAAATGGTTCTTCTGATTTAGGGGGTCAAGCATTTCTAAGATCTTCTGTTGGAAGGCCACTGCATAGGGTAGCCGAAAAGGTTACTTCGTACATGGAAATGAATGTGAATGTAAAAATGCGAAGACCAGAGTAAGATCCAAGGAACAATATTTTAGATGATGCTAGCCGAGAGCTGATCATTTTGATCTTTTCTGGTTCCTAACATGTTGTGTACATCAGTAAAATGCTCATTACAAGCTTAATTTGCAGGAACAATATCTTATCTACAACCTATTTCCACATATCAATTCCATGTGTACTAAGGAGTGCTTGACAAAAACATAGTAGTATAACTACAATTTGATTGCTAGCCATAGTGTTTTCAGTTTAACCTTGTAGAAAATGCTGCTATTTGATATATTGAAACATTGACATGTAAAGTTGACTGTTGGTACAATGAACATTATGTTATCCATGAACTTTTAAGAAACTCTACTGCGCGACAAGGTGCTCTTATTCTTGCAAAATCAACCATCGATAAATAGTGAAAAGTTGGAACTTTTTTAGAGATAGTACCCAGGACATGGGTATGCTTGTAGGCTCAGATTGTCTTCTAGTTACTATACACTTCATGCTATTTGTAGATTCTGCGTTGGGCACTGAATTGCTCTTCAATTGAAGTGACTTGCGACATTTTTCCTAGCTTTTCGTCATCTTCCTTGCAAACCGCTGCAAGTCTTTAAATCATTCTCTTTGGGTTTTAAGGTTGACTGTATACTCAACTAATCAAAATGCTTCTCACTGCATAGTAGATCTGACCCGTAGACATCACCACCGTATGTAAAATGCAAGTTTACTTACATTATAGAATTTGGAGTGGATTAAATCTGACATTTATTTGATGTCCAGATTAAACATAGAAGTCAGATCGGATATAATCTGAACTATATTCGGTCTTGGAGGGGATTTTAGAATTTCATGCTATAGTTGCGATTGACTTGAGCTATGTGGGGCCTCGTTGCGTTGAAGAGGGTTGATTGAGGAGGCTCAAATATTAGAGAGTTGCATTAAATCAGGTGAGCATTAACATGTCACCTTGATTTGACGGCTAAATTTTCTCGTTTGACAATCGAACAAAGCGTCTGTTATCATGACTACGTTGTTTGAAGTTCAGATTCACTCAGATTTGCTCGTTTGGTATCTAGATACTCAAGTTTGGCGCTCGGATTCTTTCATTTGGTGCCTAAATTTTCTCATTTTTGCGTCTATATTCCTTCGTTTGATGCGCACATTCCTTTGTTTGCCGTCCAGATTCCCTCATTTGATCGGCATATTTCTTTGTTCAACCATTAGATTTTATCATTTGATCACCAGATTCCCACATTTGACTGTTGGATTCTCTCGTTTATTGGTTGACAGGAGTAATAATCTATTTTTCTTTATTGGTGTACGTAGCTTGTCATCGATAAGGTAGAACGAACGATTACTCTAGTCAACCGATAAATGAGGAAATTCGATAGTCAAATCAGAAAATCTGATGGTCAAATGAGAAAATGAAGAGGAAGAAAACCGGTGGAACCGGTGCGTTCCATGCTACACGCGGGGACGCGTGGCGTCCGAGAAGTTTTGGGCAATTTGTCTTGCAAAGACTATCTCATCACATTGGAGATTAATGAGTTTCCCTATAGAGCCCTATCATGTAATGTTGAAAATGTTGCCCAATTGCATCGCCTGTAACCATGGCTGAATGCTGCTAGCTCTAGCAATGTGGATGGGCTCATCGAGCATTGGGGAAGAGGGAAGATGACATGAGGGAGAGGGGAAGAGATGAAGTGTAAAGGAGAGGAAGAGCAAAGGAACAAAACAATGATTTTTTTTTCTAAATAAAATCTTGTGTTTATCCAAGTGGATAATTATCTAGTCAATTTCTACTCAAATGCTAATCCCACCTATATTCTATCTAAACAAACAAACATACGATTGGAGTTTAGTATATCTTTTTCTGGTTGGCTAATACATGTTTTTGAAAGAATCTAGTGCTAATATTTTATTTTTAAAATATAATTTCCATGAAACTAAAATTTTAAGCTTTATAAGAATTGATTGTACTAACTACAATTTTGAAGCAGTAGAACCTGGCTACCCCATAACCCAAAAAAGATATTTTATTCAATATAGCAGAGCTTCCTTTCAACTCCCTTAAAAAAATAAAAAAAATGCTTCCTTCTCAACGAATTAAGATGCTTGACTTGCTATTTTATGTTACTGATCACAATTGTCCATTACCCATCCATGCTTTTCCTCCGATTGTTGGCCGAGGATTTCATCCTTGCGCATAATACTAGAATTGTCGCTGTCATCAATGGCTCATACTGTTGCCGAACTGTCAGTGACGACTATCACGGATGGTGACTACCGTGGCAAAATATCGCCTCTTATATGTGCATCTCAAATAATTTGTGATGGCCGGGGGCGGCCGTCCCAAGTAATTATCAGCGACAGCCGCGAGCGCTGTCACTAATTTAAACATATCAATGACGATCCAGACGACTGTCGCTGAAATTACACTATCAGTCGCGGCTTGGAGCCATCGATGATATTATTAGCAACCATGATATTTGGTGCTACACGGGCCATCAACCAGTTACGATACGCTTTCGGCAACTACCTAGTGATGGTTAGCCGTGGGTAAGCCGTCGCTGACGTTACGTCATATAACTGAAAAAATCAAAATTTTGAAAATTCTTGTATACAATAATATTCACACGATATAATCTATTTACAACCACAAAATATCATACACATACAAATACAACCAACCATACAAGTTTTACTTAAATATCATCAATCTAAGCCTGAAATGAAGGCAAACAAGTATCAAATAACAAAACTAAAAGTATATAAACAACTACAAGCCTCAAACGGAGGCAAACAAGTATCAAAATATCAAAACTAAAGTATATAAACAACTATCAAGTATCTAAACCTCAAATAGAAGCTTACAAGTATCAAAAAAATAATCAAAATACAATAAACCAAAATCTCACGACTGTGGTGGAGGCGGTGGAGTCGACAACGATTGGGTCAGGAGCATCGACTGGGTCAAGGAGACGGCTTGAACATCTTCGCTATATGAATGTCGGAGTGAGATGCAATCTAAGTTAGGACACCTGCATGTTCTGTATCATCTGTCTCTGCGCATCCATCGTCTATCTCAACTCATAATTAGTTCATCTTTGCTCCTCCATCGCCTGTCTCTGCTGTGTAAGCTCAGACCCCAAGGTCACTATCCGACTCTGGTCCTACGTTCGAGATATCGAGGGCCGCTCACCAGCAACGGGAGGGGTTGGTAACCCAAGTGGCCCTAACATGGCTCGTGCATGGCCACTGTCTGCAAAGCTACAAACACGACCGTGCTCCCAACCACCTGCAGCCTTGACCCACGTTGTAGGGTCAAAGTCACCTTGTGGAGCTGTAATACTCGGGGTTTCCTAATATAAATTTTTTTCATGGTGCAGCCCATCGAGTCGGGAGCTAGACGGTCCGAGTCACAAGAATGCCTCGAATAACATGTATAATTAATTAAGTTATAGCCTAATGGTTGGTTTTGGGTGGATGAGTATGTTGGTTGACTCGAGTTGGGGTGAGTGGGGCTCGCGATTCGAGTCGGGAATCAACCCGGGTTAGGTGGAGTCGTATGATGGGGTTTTAAGTTATTGGTTAGGGTTATATTAGTCAAGTGATGAGGGGAATAAAACCCCTCATCTTAGCAGCCGTGTGAATCCAAGAAGGAGCCGCACGCAGCCCAAGGAAGGCAGGGAGATCGGTGCCGAGCTCGCGTCGACGCCGGGATCTCGGAGTTTGTCTTCTTCGATCTTGTCTTTTGATCCAATCGAGGTGAGTGGTTAGAGTGGTTTTGAAGGGAGGCGGGTCACCGACCCTATGAGTTTTCAAATCGGATTTTCTTTCGCGAGTTCTTCCCAAACGACGTGTTTCCTTGTGTAGAATTTCAATCGATGTATATACCTGGGATCTTATGTTTTAAAGCATGTCTATTTTGCGTTTTTGTGGGCTGCCGAGTAGAGGAAATAGGGGAAAGGTCATGCCAAAATTTTCCCCAAATTTCCTCGTTCGCTTCGCAGCTCGTAGATCGCTTTATGTTTATGATATGATAGATCTATGGATTCACATTTGTGTTATTGTCGCAAGCTTGCCCATTCAACCTTGAGGACTCGGCAGAACAGGGGTTTACCCTATTCAAGTCGGCCGAGCAAGCACATGAGTGGAAGATGTGGAGTGCTCGAATGCATGGTTCCAAGTTAAGTTTCTTGTTAAACATTAAATCCGTAGACCGATGCATGTGAACTATTGATGAATTTCCAGCCCCTCTCCACCTAGAAGGCTCGGCTGAGCAAGGTGTTACCTTGCTCAAGCTTCGGCCGAGCATGGGTAAGGGAGGAAATCGAGTGATTTTAATTAGTTGTTCATACGTTCTCGTTTGATGTTAATTCATATTCATGCTATGAAATTTCTCGCTTGTCATATGAATTGCTTGGTGATAGATCTATATTATCATATTAAGGAAATGTTCTTACCATTGCATACTTGGAGATGATTGTTATGGCATATAATGCTAAGGAAAGGTTTTATAAATTCTCAGATATCATGCCTAATTGTTGCTCTATTTATTGCATGTTCCTTATCATTTAATTTATTGAAATTTATCCTCTTATATTCGTCTGGCACATGAAAATTGATGCTCATGTTATATTTGGTAAGTGGTGTTATTAATGGTAGGCCGCGTACGCAACAACATTTGGTACGTTCTAACAATATTAGAAAGGAAGGTCATGGTACCTTGTTGTGTCACTCAACTTAGAAACAAGTGTTGGTTTTAGGTTTTCAACCTTAGCTTTAATCTCGGTTTTGATGGTTTTGATGATAACAAATATGGGACTAATGATTTCATTGAGAATATCTTTCAGGTTCCTTATCGGTTAGTGTGCGACGTCCGCGATCGAAGAAATCGTATAAATCGACAAGGATGCTCGTTGGCGCTCGGGAATCTTCAAGAAAGGGAGTTTAGGTTTAGGGTGTCTAGAAATTAATGTAATCCTCATGATGATGCATAAGAAACCCAAAAATCTATCCCGAACCCCAAACCATGAAATTCCTGGACCACCCTGAAATTCACTAAGACTAGGGAGCTCCTTGGAGGGCTATATGATGCAAACATTTTCTTGAAAAAAAAAATGGCGGTAATTATTCCTTGGGTCTAAACTAGATAACGAGGTATTTTTTAGGATTTTTTGGAAGCCTTTAGCATATCCTTATTTGACCCGAAAGATTAGGAAATTTCCGTTTTATACTAGATCCCAAGAACTAGATTTTGATCCTTAGGGATTTAGATTTTTTAGATATTTTTATTGAACTCAAATGGGGTATAATCCTTATATAACATTTATGTTTAAAAGTTATCATGTTATAATGTTATTTAACATTTATGTTATATAAGTAGACGTAGTGAAGACGGAAGCAGAACAAAGTTGTCTGCCTTGTTCAGCCCAGGTTCGGTCAATCGATCGATCGACCGAATGGCGGCAAAAAGTGGCAGAAGCCAATCGATCGACCAGTCAATCGACCGAAGCTGGGAAAGAAATCACGGAAAGCCTCGAGCGGTCAACCGATCGGTCGACCGAATTGAGGATCGTGAGGCTCGTGACAATCGGTTGACCCGTCGGGCGACCGACAACAAAGTAAAGAGATGTGGTCGAATAACCGGTCGACCGAGCATTCGACCAACCATTCGACCGGTGCTCTGCAACGGATAGAAAACTATCCGTTGAGCAACCGTTTCTTCCGTAGGGTATAAATATACCTGTTATAACTTCTTTTAATCTCTCTCTCACACTCTTACAGAAATTATTGAGCCATCAAGAAGAGAGATTTGAGCCTTCCAAAAGAAAGATTGCTTGCGCTCTGCTCCCTCTGCGAACACCTTCTCAAGCGCCAAGTGCTACCTCAACTCGGGAGTTAATTCGAGCTCATTCCCTTGACGAGTTGGAGGTTCCGAGACTTTGAAAAGAGCACGTCTTCTTGGTTTTATTCTTAGCTCTTTCAATTGTAATTTTTACAGTTATTTTTCCTTGACTTGAGTTTGTAAAAGATCTTGTGATAGGTCTTGGTGGGTAAGTGGTTACCTTGCAAGGTGTAAAGCCACTTGTGTGTGTAAACGTAGTGTTTACTAGGATTAGCTTAGTTGTCCCTTAGGGTTGAGGTGGAAGAGGACTCTCGATAAGAAGGCGGTTACTTCCTGGTGTGGAAGTGCCTTAGGTCGAGAGTGCGTCTCTTCGGTGAAAAGTCCTCGTGTATAAGGGAAATGTAAAGTAATCTAGTAAAACTAGTTAGGAAATCCTAAGCGGGGTGCTTAGGTAGTGGAGTAGGCATTGGAGCCGAACCACTATAAAATTCATGTGTTTGCATTGTTACATTTGATTGTGCGAAATTGTTTTTATCTTGCTTCTGAATTTAATCGCATAATTGAAACGCGCCTAACCATTCTAAGTAAACGATTAAATTTTAACTTAGGCGAATAAATTACTAAACATACAATTCACCCCCCCTCTAGTGTTGCCATTTCGCTAACAACAAGTATAGTTGCTAGGTTCTATACCTAGGGATAGTCAACGGATTTCAACATCCAAATAAGGTGACTCGAGGGGGCAGGGTCGGATATGGGCAATGTCCGGAAAGCAAAACACAAGAAAATATGCACAACCTGATTTCTGTTGTGGTTGAGATGGTCTACTGAGCAGTGTCATTAGCCGAGCGGCTACCACACTACTCAGCGGTTTTATGGGGTCTTGAGATTGCACCAGCGGGCCCTCTAGGTGTTAGACCCAAGTGGCGGAGGGTCTTGAGATTTCGTCAGTGGGCCACGCTGACGGTAGACCCGAGTTGGGTGGGACTAGCTATTCCTAACCCGGAGGATTTTTGAGACTAGTGGCCATCCTAGTCGATGGATTCGAGTTATGAAAGCTCATAATTGAGAAGCCCTTATGGGTTGGTTTTGGGTAGGCCGACCGGCCTGGATAAGTAGAGGGAAGAACATAACCTTCCATATATAGTTTAGGCCATTGGTGGCCAAGCTAGGGAAGTGGATAAGGGTCCGAGAGGCTGGTTCATCAATTCTTCTGTCTTGGCAACTGAATAACTTATGTGATGTGATCTTACTCTTAATTCCTTATATATGTTATTGCCAAGATTTTAAGTGGACGTTCGAAAGAACCGCTAACTGAGTTCTTCGTGAACTCACGGTTTCCTTTATTGTTTTTTTGCAGAGCTCGACCAGTGAGGTACGGCTTGGTGGCATGGCACGCAGGAGAGCATGCGTGGGTGTAGATCTCATAGTTGATAGTTGCTAGTTGTAGTCGTGTCTAATAGATTTTGGTGTATGCACAGTGTTATTTCTGTAAAAACTTGTGATGATTTAGAACTTGGTTGATTAAACTAATTTCGAAACAGTTAATAAAGTTGGTATTCTTGCTTTTGTTTTTGACTTGATGTTAGTCTGGTTATTGTTCTATGAATTGTTGGTCAGTGCATAGGGTAGGCTTCGGGGTACTGACTCATACCCTGGCTGGTCACGCGTACCCTGAGTCGGGGCGTGACAAAGTTGGTATTAGAGCCTCAGGTTAGGTCTTGACTACGACAAGGAAGTGGGTACCGCACGAGGCATATGCTATCATGTTTACGTGTGGTATAGTTATGCTATGAGATCGGATAACCACAACTGCACTCAGCGCACCATGCGGTTAGTAGCTTAAACTTTATTTTAATGAGTTGGTTAATATTAATGCTGATCTTATTATTTTATGCTAGTATGATGGAGGCCCGAAGTGTTGCTCTAAGTTGTAGTGGTAGCAATTCCACTGAATGCCGAGGGCGAGGCCAAGGCCGGGGGCGAGGTCGAGGTCGGTGTCGGGGCCATGATAGAGAGCAGTCTGAGGTAGAGGGCCAGGATTCGGCAATTGTGCAACTTCAGGCACAGGTAGCTCAACTAACAGAAGCGTTCCGTAGGGAGCAGGAGTTGAGACAACAGATGCAGCATCACCAGCAGCAGCAGCCCCAACCGGTACCTGCAGCCCTTGTGGTACCAGAGGTGGTGGAACAGGTGGCGCCACAGGTTAGGGACCCAGGAGCACCTATATACGCCGACTTCATCAAGTTCAGGCCGCTAGTATTCACCTGTACAGATCGACAAGTGGAGGTCACCGAGTTTCTGGGGGACTGCTACGAGCTGTGTCTAGAGCTGGGATGTTTAACAGAGGCGGTAGCGCGCATGGTCGGTTTGCAGCTCAGAGGATCTGCCAAATATTGGTTGCATACCTGGAGGGGCCGTAGGGCAGCACATGCACCACCTCCCACCTGGGAAGAATTTAGGGCAGTTATAGAGGAACAATATTTGTCGATGAGTGTCCGCGATAAGAGGGCACGAGATTTTGAGCTGCTGCGCCAGTCTGGAGGTTTGACAGTAGCTGAGTATGAGATGGAGTTCACCCGGTTCTCTAGGTACCACCCACCTCTAGTGGCTACTGAGACTGCCAGGGTGAAGAGGTTTGTGGAGGGTCTGAGACCTCAGATAGGCAGGCTTATCCATTACACCGAGGACTCCACATTTGCACGGGTAGTGGAAGAGGCCCTCCGGAAGGAAGCACTGGTGTCGTTCGAAAGGAAAGATGGGCCGCCCAAGAAAAAGTTTCGGTCTCAAGGGTCAAGAGGTCGGCCGTGGCATTCGGAGGGAATTGTGACCACCGTAGATCACCAGCAGAGTCGTGGACACAGTAGTAGCCGGGGCCGCGGAGGCTCGGTAACAGGGGCAGTGGGACAGGCAGAGTCAGGGGGCACTACGCAGATGTCAGATATGTTGCAGTGTGGTCGTTGTAACCGAAAACACTGGGGAGCTTGCTATGGCCGCACAAATGCGTGTCTCAAATGTGGGCAGGTGGGACACTTTAGGAAGGATTGCTCGGACAAAGGTGGCAAGAGAGCTGAGCTGTCAAAGGGAAAAGCGCCAATGTCAGGGGATATTAGTGGATCTTGGGTAGTTTGCAAGTTCCCCGATGTATTTCCCAAGGAGCTGCCGGTATTGCCGCCCAGGAGGGAAGTGGATTTCTGCATTGAATTGCAGCCCGGGGAAAGCCAATATCGTAGCAGACGCTTTATGCAGAAAATCCATGCGCAGTTTGTCTCATCTGGAAATCAAGCGGAGACCTTTAGCTCGAGAGCTGGTGCTGTGCATGGATGGGGGTAGAACCTTGATAGTGTTAGCTTCAGGTGCCCTGGTTGCAGACTTGCGGGTACAATCCACATTGGTGGGTATGTTGCGTGCCGCGCAAGGAGAGGATGTCTTTTGTGCGCTGATAAAGGACTTAGTGCAGAGAGGTGATGTAGAGAATGGGTTCAGAATGGACTCAGAGGGTGTGCTGAGGTTCAAAGATCGAATTGTGGTGCCATATATGGTAGAGGTGTGTAGACAAGTCCTGGAGTGGGGTCGTCGTTCCACTTATACGATGCATCCGGGGGCCACAAAAATGTACCGAGATTTAAGGCAGCACTACTGGTAGAAGGGCATGAAAAGAGAGGTAGCAGAGTTTGTATCCAAGTGTCTGGTCTGCTAGCAGGTAAAGGCCGAACATCTAAAGCCCGTGGGGTTGCTGTAAAACATCGAAGTGCCCGAGTGGAAGTGGGAGAAAATCACCATGGACCTGGTGATCGGGTTGCCTAAGTCAAAAGGTGGCTTTGACTCCATTTGGGTGGTAGTGGACCGGTTGACCAAGACCGCGTACTTCATTCCAGTGAAGACTACCTTTTCTACGTAGCAGTAGGCCCGACTATTTCTAGACAAGATTATGGCTTACCACGGTACCCCAGTGATGATAATATCATATTGAGGTACCCAGTTCACAGCTCGATTTTGGCAGTCTTTCCAAGAAGCCTTGGGCACTCAAGTACATTTTAGCATGGCTTTCCATCCGCAGACAGACGAACAATCTGAGAGAACCATCCAAACCTTGGAAGATATGCTGAGGGCCTACGTTCTGGACCATGCAGGCGGTTGGGAGAAACACCTGCCGTTGATTGAGTTCGCCTACAACAATAGCTATCACAGTAGCATTGGCATGGCTCCCTTCGAGGCATTATACGAGCGGCGGTGTAGGTCTCCTGTAGGTCTGAAGGGGCGCGGTGGGTTATGAACTGGCCTTGCCTCCTAGTCTGAGCAGAGTTCACCTAGTTTTCCATGTGTCAATGCTCCGAAGGTATGTGAAGGATGAATCCCATGTGATTGAGCCGACTGTGGTTTTTAGTGGTGCAGCTCATCAAGTCGGGAGCTAGCCAGACTGAGTCGCGAGATCGCCTCGAATAGCAGGTATAATAAATTTAAGTTATAGCCTAATGGTTGGTTTTGGGTGGATGAGTATGTTGGTTGACTCGAGTTGGGGTGAGTGGGGCTCGCGATTCGAGTCGGGAATCAACCCGAGTTAGGTGGAGTCGTATGATGGGGTTTTAAGTTATTGGTTAGGGTTATATTAGTCAAGTGATGAGGGGAATAAAACCCCTCATCTTAGCAGCCGTGTGAATCCAAGAAGGAGCCGCACGCAGCCCAAGGAAGGCAGGGAGATCGGTGCCGAGCTCGCGTCGACGCCGGGATCTCGGAGTTTGTCTTCTTCGATCTTGTCTTTTGATCCAATCGAGGTGAGTGGTTAGAGTGGTTTTGAAGGGAGGCGGGTCACCGACCCTATGAGTTTTCAAATCGGATTTTCTTTCGCGAGTTCTTCCCAAACGACGTGTTTCCTTGTGTAGAATTTCAATCGATGTATATACCTGGGATCTTATGTTTTAAAGCATGTCTATTTTGCGTTTTTGTGGGCTGCCGAGTAGAGGAAATAGGGGAAAGGTCATGCCAAAATTTTCCCCAAATTTCCTCGTTCGCTTCGCAGCTCGTAGATCGCTTTATGTTTATGATATGATAGATCTATGGATTCACATTTGTGTTATTGTCGCAAGCTTGCCCATTCAACCTTGAGGACTCGGCAGAACAGGGGTTTACCCTATTCAAGTCGGCCGAGCAAGCACATGAGTGGAAGATGTGGAGTGCTCGAATGCATGGTTCCAAGTTAAGTTTCTTGTTAAACATTAAATCCGTAGACCGATGCATGTGAACTATTGATGAATTTCCAGCGCCTTTCCACCAAGAAGGCTCGGCCGAGCAAGGTGTTACCTTGCTCAAGCTTCGGCCAAGCAAGGGTAAGGGAGGAAACCGAGTTATTTTAATTAGTTGTTCATACGTTCTCGTTTGATGTTAATTCATATTCATGCTATGAGATTTCTCGCTTGTCATATGAATTGCTTGGTGATAGATCTATATAATCATATTAAGGAAATGTTCTTACCATTGCATACATGGATATGATTGTTATGGCATATAATTCTAAGGAAAGGTTTTATAAATTCTTAGATATCATGCCTAATTGATGCTCTATTTATTGCTTGTTCCTTATCATTTAATTTATTGAAATTTATCCTCTTATATTCGGCTGGTACATGAAAATTTATGCTCATGTTATATCTGGTAAGTGGTGTTATTAATGGTAGGCAGTGTACGCAACTACATTCGGTACATTCTAACAACATTAGAAAGGAAGGTCGTCGTACCTTGTTGTGTCACTCAACTTAGAAACAAGTATAGTTGTTAGGTTCTACACCTAGGGATAGTCAACGGATTTCAACATCCAAATAAGGTGACCCGAGGGGGTAGGGTTGGATATGGGCAATGCCCGGAATGCAAAACACGAGAAAATATGCACAACCTGATTTCGGTTGTGGTTGAGATGGTCTACTGAGCAGAGTCATTAGACGAGTGGCTACCACACTACTCAGCGATTTTATGGGGTCTTGAGATTGCACCAGTGGGCCCGCTAGGTGTTAGACCTGAGTGGCGGACGATCTTGAATTTCGTCAGTGGGCCACGCTGACGGTAGACCCGAGTTGGGTGAGACTAGCTATCTCTAACCCGGAGGATTTCTGAGACTAGTGGCTATCCTAGTCGATGGATTTGAGATATGAAAGCTCATAATTGAGAAGCTCTTATGGGCTGGTTTTGGGTAGGCTGACCGGCCTGGATAAGTAGAGGGAAGAACAGAACCTTCCATATATAATTTAGGCCATTGGTGGCCGAGCTAAGAAGTGGATAAGGGCCCGAGAGGCCGGTTCATCCATTCTTCTATCTTGGTAATTGAATAATTTATGTGATCTGATCTTACTCTTAATTCCTTATATATGTTATTGCCGAGGTTTTAAGTGGAGGTTCGAAAGAACCGCTCACTGAGTTCCTCGTGAACTCACGGTTTCCTTTATTGTTGTTTTGCAGAGCCCGATCAGTGAGGTACGGCTTGGTGGCATGGTGCGCAGGAGAGCAGGCGTGGGTGCAGATCTCTTTGCTGGTAGTTGCTAGTCGTAGTCGTGTCTAATAGAGTTTGGTGTATGCACTGTGTTATTTCTGTAAAAACTTTTAGATATTTTATTTGGAAAACCTTGGGATGTTATTTTAAAACTAGTGATGATTTAGAACTTGGTTGATTAAACTGATTTCGAAACAGTTAATAAAGTTGGTATTCTTACTTTTGTTTTCAACTTGATGTTAGTCTGGTTATTGTTCTATGAATTGTTGGTCAGTGCATAGGGTAGGCTTCGGGGTACTGACTTGTACCCTGGCCGGTCATGCGTACCCTAAGTCGGGGCATGACAGGCACTCCTCCGTGCTTGATTATGATCCTCGTGTATGTCTCCTACATGCGTTTTTATTTTAAATAGGGTAAATTGCACGGAACCCCCCTCGACTACAGTCGATGTGCGCAAAGACTACATAAACTAATAAGTGTGCACGGAACCCCCATCGACTACACTTTTTGTTCAAATAATCCCTCTCCGTTAGCCCGACCGTTAGTAACTTAACGATAAAACTCCCATGTGGGCAGACCCCCCCTCCTCAGTGCCACGTGGTAGCAATCTCCACCATCCATCTCATTCGACAGTCATCACTTCTTCTTGTACTCTTTCCTCACCTACCTACACTCCTCCTCTTGCCCTAGACTCCACTGCCGCCGCCGCCGGAGGAGGAGGAGGAGGAGGAGGAGGAGGAGGTGGTCATCGGCGACCTCCTCCTCCTCCTCCTCATCTTCTTCTTCTTCTTCTTCTAGAGGGGGAGGATTCTTGAGGAGGAGGAGGAGGAGGTTGTCGGTGACCTCCTCCTCCTCCGGCAACGGCAGAGGTGGAGTCTAGGGCAAGGGGAGGAGTGTAGGTAGGTGAGGGATGGATAGAAGAAGAAGTGATGATCGTCGGATGAGATGAAGGGTGGAGATTGCTACCACGTGGCACTGGGGAGGGGGGTTTTGCTCACATGAGAGTTTTATCGTTAAGTTACTAACGGGCGGGCTAACGGAGGGGGATTATTTGAACAAAAAGTGTAGTCGAGGGAGCTTCCTTGCACACTTGATAGTTTAGGTAGTCTTTGCGAACATCGACTATAGTCGAGGGGGGTTTCGTCTAATTTACCCTTTTAAATACTACATATATATAAACTATAAATAAAAATTGTGTAAATCAAACAAAGATAAATACTTACCATGATGATCGCGGCCCTGCTATTGACGTTGTCCCCCGCCCCATGTCACCGACGATGAGTGTGCTCAAACGCCTCCATCAGCGAGGGGCGTTGGATGGTGCCATCCTCCACCATCCATGTTTAACATTAGAAAACAAATGTATTAGTATCATTGTACACAATATATAATTTAATTAAAATTAAGAAAATTATACATACTATACGATGCTCATGCACCGCAAAAGACACGGAGCCACCAGTGTGGCGCCCCCCCGTGACGTCCCCCCCGGACATGCGGTTTCTCGATGCAGTCCAGGAGACCTTCTGCCACTCAGGCATGTCCCACCAGTCAATGAGCTGGTCCCACACACGGCTATGAATCCACTTGGGGCCATGTCCCCGAGTCTCCCCAATGTGTTTGGTCCCTAGTTGTCTCATCATGACTTTACGGGCCTGCTGAAGGAGCTTGTTGTAACGAGCATGGGCAATGCGATCCCATGCACTCTCTACAAAAGTGGTTTGGTCCTTCGGCCATGTACCGATTGATATTTAACATTAACATTAATTTAATAAATATACGTACCGAGATCTCTCGCCACAATAAATTCATATGCTCATGGGGCACATGAGACTATGTAGGCCACGCCTCCTGCATAAATCGATGGATCATCCCCGCTATCGTGCGTGTGACGTCCTCCTGCTCAAACTTGCATCAAATATAGTACAATTCTATATTATGATATATTGAATTATAAATAAATTATAAGGAATAATTAATGCATCTACTTGCCTTCTTCCGCGTACACTAACTGATCTGTGTGACTCTTCCTTGGGTGGCGAAGGGAGAATTCTATTAGGCCCTTGTGGCCTATGTCTCAATGTCGCCGGGCTTGGATCGGCTGAAGGGTTGGTGGCCGGAGGTGGGGGGCTGGTGGATGGATCCGGTGGGGGCAGGGGGGACGGATCAGGTGGGGGATGGTGGATGGAGGTGGGGGAATAGTAGGTGTCGGCGACGTGACGGTGGGTGTCGACGAAGGGTCGACGGTGGCTTAAGGTAGGGGGATGGTGTGTGTGGGCGAAGGAATGATGGATACAGGGGTGGCAGGTGGTAACCATCGGGAGGTAGTCCTACGAGGAATTCCTCCTCGGGGACGCACTTCTCGAACCAGAGCCTTCAAATATGAATATAATTAGATAATATATAATAGATTAATAGATATATTTTATAATTGAATATATACTTTACATTTACAATTTTTCGGCATCGTCATTATCATCATCTGTCTAATACTCTTCTTCTTGTTCTTCTGTATCAGAATCTTCAAATTCTTCTTCTTCTTCTCCCTCATCGTCATAGTGTTCTTCCTTTTAAATCCTCTCTCTGGAATTCAAAATTCCGGGGTTTGCCTCTAAAACAATAATTTATATTTAATGGATTAATAATTAATTTGAAATTAATTAAATCAAACTAAATATAAACTTTAATTTATCTCTATAAATTAAATTCTTATTGATTAGGATTTATCATGTGTTAATCCCTACAATTTAGGGATGCCCTACAAATTAGGGTTACCGAGGAACTCCTTCCTCGCGTATTCGTTCCTATAGGAAATAGCTTTCCTATCATGTTCGTAAATTAGATCTGTGATCATGTTGTAGCATGTTCATGCTAGTAGACATATAGTGCCGCATTCGGATTTTATCTCATAAGGTTCGTTATGAGGTTGGACTGTTGTGTGTGACTCATTGGGCCCCACACTAAGCTAGCAGTGAGTTGTGCAGAACAGAGAGTCGGATCCGATAGAATGACTTCTATTCGAATCTTACGAGCCACCACTAAACCCCTTCAGTGTGGTCGTGAGAGACTCCACTCACAAGTCAAGATTGACGTCTAGCAACTTGTCATGACTAGCTGAATAGTGTGAGGTTCAATCTATATGGATCGAACACCATTCGGTGATTAGTTATCGTGCAACTAAGTCTCTCGGTTACAATGAAGTCGGCTAGGGTATGGATGAATTGTCAAACCCTAATGCCGATTCATATGTATTCCACCTGCCAAGATGTCGTCTCAATAATGAAACGTCAAAAACATCTTCGTGACTTTCATGTCTACTATGGCCAGAGATTCTTGAGTCAACACTTGCAAGGACACATAGGACATTATCTCCTCTCACTAGGAGTAACCGATTCATGTTGATTGTTTACCTACTGTAATATCATAGATATTTAATTATATCATTTTCCTTTATGGTTGTATTTGCCAGCCGAGCGGACTAGATCGAGGTCGAGCCGAGTCGACTCATGGTCCGGTGCGAGTTTGCGAACTCGGGTAAGTAAGAATACAAGTTATGTAATTTTGCTTGTGTAGATTAATTTATTTAATATTTTTTGTTGTGTATGTATAAGTGTTTAATTATGTGGTATGTGCATGTGCATGTGCATTGTGTCTATATTATTTATGGATGGTTATGTGGACAATAGAATTAATTAAGTTAATTTAAGTTAGCGGGTTCAGGTTCGGCTTGAGGTGGATGCGGGTTGGATAAAGGGTTAGAAGGGTTAGGGTTGAGGAGGGAGTATAAAACCCTGTCCCCTTCTCCTTCCTCTCCTTCTTCATCCCCTTTGGAGCCGAGCCGAGAGGAGCCAGCCAAGCTAGCCCCTCTCTTCCCCCTTCCTGAGTCGAGCCGTGATCTTTTGAAGTTGGATTCGAGGGCCATCGTCCAAGATTTCTTCTAATCATCCTTCCAAATTAGGTGAGTGATTTTACACTCCTTCTTTTGGCATTTCTTCGAGTTTCTTGAAGCCGTTCTTGGAGTCTTGATGTTCTTGATTTGTTTTTGATGATCTCTCAGATTCTCACCGTTCTTTTTGTGTGCCGTGTTTGAGGAGATCCTAAACCCTTTCCTATGGGGTTCGGCAGCCCTAGGATGGTCCTAGGGGTGCTCGGCCAAGGGTGGAGCAAGGGTGCCCTCAAGGTGTTCGATGAAATGCCTAAGTGAGGCATCTTGATTATCTTGTAGTTTATATCTCAATTTGATGATTAAAATGAGTTCATATATGTTCAAGCATGCTTAATATTTAATCGGTGATTTTTGGAGAAAATCATGTTTTGTGAAAATTAGGATCTTGATGTTGATGCCATGAAGGTTTTTGCAAGATGGTTTCTTGGTTTAAATGCTTGATCTTAAAGGTTGTTCTTGATTAAAGATGATGGTAGTGCTTGATAATCTTGTTTAAAAATATGGTTTTTATGAGAATTATCTAAATGTTATAATTCTAATATGTTGGTGAATTAAGGATTTAATTTCTGTGAATTTTCAAATCTATTTTCATGACATGTTGAAAATTCAATGTTGCTGGAATTTCATGCTGAGATGATGAATCTGTGCTATTTTCGTAATGCTTGCTGTGGTGTTTGTATTTCTCTTAACATAGTTGTGTAACCTATCGTTTCGACCAGAAAGCATAGTTTGGAAACATAGAATACACTCTGGAGACCAGATTCGGATTAGATACATCAGTTTCGGGCAGAAATGTAAGCTAAAATAAAACCCTAAAACAAAACCCTAATTGTGGTGAACTAAATTTTAATTGCATAATTAAAATTGGGAAAAAAGGGTCAGCATAATCTGTTATGAACCAACATAAGAACTTTATGCATGAAATAGAACCACACGGGTTTATGACATTACGTGTCTACGAGTTGGGGTTGGGTATTGGAGTGTTGAGACACTTTCCAATGGGAACACCCATGAGACACCGTAGGAAAGACTTGACGTAGGTCATGGTGCGCCATATCTTTATGAATGGCGGAGAGGCTTGTCAAGGAGCCGGATTGCGGGCTAGGCTCGGGAGGTTGGATGGCTAATTCTTAACATGTTGAACAAGTTCGGAGGGCCTTTCCCGATTGTTCTGGTTTGTCCTCATGGGATAAGTTCGGAGGGCCTACCCTATTATCCCCGAGGTGGTTTTAAGGTATAAGTTCGGAGGATATTTCCCGATTATTTCTGTGATATCCTTTAGGAGTAAGCTTGGAGGGCCTATCCGATTACTCCTATGATATCTTAAAGGGGCAAGTTCGGATGGGCGAATCTCGATTGTCCCTACGCATCTTGTGGAGCATGTTCGGAGGGCCTTTCCCGATTGCTCCTGAGTTTATTTATACTATGATAAGTTTGGAGGGCCTTCCCGATTATCCTAGTATGTGTTGTTTGCCTTAGGTCATGGTAGGCTTAGGCCAGTTGTTATTCACCGTCTGGATGTTGGCTACCTTCGGGTAGGTGGTGGTCGGATGGCCTGATCGCTGGTCACTCCTTTTTGACCTTTTCCTGCTTGAGTCAGGAGTTTTACCTTGTGCATCTTATATGTAATGTTTGTTTTTGTGAGGGTTGGTAGAACTGCTCACTGAGTTCTTTGAACTCACCCGTTGTCGTTGTTTTATTTTGCAGAGCCTGACCGGTGAGGCGGGCTGGAGCACTTGGCGCAGCAGGAGGGCAGAGGAGCTACATCATCTCATAGCAGTCCTAGTTAAGGGTTGTAGTCGAGTCTGTGGTAGGTTATCATGCACTATTGATTTGGTATTTGGACTTGTAGTCCCGTGGGGACATTCATATTTTTATTCAGTCTTTTGTTTGTTAAAAGAACTGTTGCTCTTCGATTTATTTATTTCCGCACTTGAGATATTTTTTAAAAACCTTGTTGTTTTGAAATGAACATCTATTTTGGTTCTTTTCATTAATAAAAGCTATTGTTTATTTCGTTATTTTATGAGTTGGCATGTGCATGGTTTAGGCTGCGGGTTATAGGCACGTATACCCTCGCTGGTCAAGTGACCTTGAACTTGTGGCGTGACACCTACCTCCATAAATATTTCCACATGCCCAGTAATACCTGGCACATAACGCTGAGGACCATGTAGGGATAAAACCAAAGCAATGGGTTGTCACTCACAAGGTAACCATGACAACCTCAGGTCCAAGGACTACTTGCACCTACTATCACCCGAGGAACATCCTATTGACACTCATGTAAGGATTCCATTCTGTGTTCCTCGTGCAGGTCCGTGTAGTGAACTCATTCCCTAATGAGCACCTGCACTTGTACATTAATGACGGCTCATAGGTAACTGTGAGATCAGCTACCCCTTATCGTATAAGGCATGTACCAAGTACACCAGTCTATTTGTAATCATCAATCCCCTAATTGGTGATCCTACGATTGCAAACGTTTAGAACAGGGGCATCTAGATTCCAAGTCTCACTAGCATGATCTCATCATGGCCTTGGAATCATTTGCCCAAGTTAATGGGTTCATCACAATCTAATATATATAAAATATAGATGCAGCATATGATAAAAAAATTGCCTCATATTATTCATTAACCAAAAATAGTTCCCTACGCATCAACATGTGATTGGCTCAAGGGCACTATTTCTTTAAATCTCCCACTTGCACTTGTAGTCAATCATTACGGTATTTAATACCCATACAGCTTAAGTGGCGATCGAACTGCTACTATGGTAATGGCTTTATGAATGGATCTTCCATATTGTCTTTCGTGTCGACACGTTTGACATTTATATCACCACATCCAACAATTTCTCTGATCAGATGATATCGCCTTAGGATGTGTTTTGATTTGTGATGGGATCTAGGTTCCCTTGCTTGAGCAACAACCCCATTGTTATCACAATAAACGAGGACCGGATCGATAACCTCAGGAACAACACCCAGCTCAGAGATAAATTTTTTTATCCACACTCCTTCCTTTGCGCGGCTTCGCTTGCAGCGGTGTACTCAGCTTCTGTCACCGAGTCGGCCACAGCTCCTTGCTTGGAACTTTTTGAGCATACTGCGCCACCATTTAGAGTAAATACATACCCAAAAATGGATTTATCATCATCCGGGTCCGATTGGAAGCTAGAATCTGTGTAGCCTTCTAGTTTAAAACCTGACCCACCATAAATCAGGAGAGCATCTTTAGTTCTTCTCAAGTATTTTAAAACAGGGGGATCTAGATTCCAAGTCTCACTGGCATGATCTCATCATGGCCTTAGAATCATTTGCCCAGGTTTATGGGTTCATCACAATCTAATATATATAAAATATAGATGCAGCATATGATGAAAAATTATCTCATATTATTTATTAACAAAAAATAGTTCCTTACACATCAACATGTGATTGGCTCAATGGCACTATTTCTTTCATATAACACGGTACAAGTCGTGTCGTTCCACTAGAAAACTCAAATATTCTGTTAACTATTTCACCTCTGTGTTCTGCACTGTAAGCTTGAAACCAATTAGGGAACTCACGATTGCGTAATCTCTCTAATTCCTCTTCGCTGTAAATTGAGTATATTGTCACTATCTCGATGTCAAATATTTCAATGAACATTTCAATCTCTGGACAGTTTAGTAAAACGTACAAGTTGGCAAAATGGTACTCTTCGTCGTTTAAGAATCGAGGCAGACGAGAACCCAAAGAATGACCAGGGTAACAAAGGATATTTAAACAACCATCTGATGGTCGAAATCCCCCATCGTCGTTCCATGGAAGATGATTAAGTGTTGTCTTGATGGTTGATTCAAAATAAAATGAGCAGCATATTGAAATTTCTTGAATTATATATGTGTCTGATATGACACCTTCAATTGCCGCGGTGTTCTTTACTTTTTTCTTCGGACGATTCATATATCTTCCAAATAAGTACATCCATCGGTATTAAATAGAGCCATCAACTCGTGCCTCGTATGTCAAGTGTATCGGTAGATGATCCATCGAGTCAAAAAATGCAAGAGGGAAAAACTGCTCCAGCTTGCATATGATTACAATAATATTATTTTCAAGTGCTGACATATCTTCGACTCGAAGGACATTTGCACAAATGTTTATGAAAAACATACTTAATTCTATCAACGAACCCAAAATCTTATCATGTAGATGATCTCGAAACGCGACCGGAAGCAATGTCTGCATGAATACATGACAATCGTGGCTCTTCATCCCCGATATTTTGTTTTCATCGACATTCACACATTAGGATAAGTTTGAGGCTTATCCATCGGGTAATCTGAGTTCTTTGATCCATTGATACACATCTTTCATCTGTTATTTATTTAACACATACGACGCCTTTGGCTTATGAAGTCGTCCATTGACCTCTTGCAACTCTAACTCTAGAATATTTAATGCAGTTCAAGAAGTCTGGTGTGTGGATCTGATCCAACAAACTCCCTCTAGAATCAGATAAGCATGTGCTATTTGAGCTCAAAAATGACGTTGGCACTTTTTGATTTAGAGAAACCATATAGTCATTAATCATCTCAATCATATTTAGAGTGGAAGCTAATATAGTTCTTTGTTACAAATATTGCAAATTATTGGCATTAGTTATAAGCTCGGGATAAATTGCATTGATGTCACGCCCCAACTCAGGGTCACGTGACTGGCTAGGGATACGTGCCAATACCCCGCAGCCTAAATCATGCACATGTCAACTCATAACAATAAAACATAGCGGAAAGAATGAAATGGTTTTTATTTTAAATGAAATACCAAACCAGATTTCATTAGAAGAAATTTTAATAAAATAATAAAGTGCGAAAATAATAAATCAACGTTCAACTGTTCGTTTACAAATGAGAATCTGAAATAAAGACATGAATGTCCCCAAGGGACTACAACTCCAAAATACCAAAACACAGGTGCATAACAAACTACCCAAAAAACTCGACTATGATCCCTAACTAGGACTGCTATGAGATCAATGTGGTTCCTCTGCCTCTCCAGCCGCGCCAAGTACTCTAGCTCATCTCACCGGTCAGGCTCTGCAAAACAAAACAAAAATGACAACGGGTGAGTTCAAAGAACTCAATGAGCGGTTCTACCAACCCCCACCATAAAAATCAACCAAACACACAACAACATAAAGAATACCATTGTCCCATACAGGGTAATGCATCAAGTGGTAAAACTAAGCAACAGGCCAACTGGCCAACACATTCCCAAAGGCTAACCACTCCACTAATTAGTGAAATGCAACAAGCCTCAGCCTACCCGTTCCCTAAGGCACACATATCTCACTCAAGCGTTATGAGGATAATCGGGATTGGCCCATCCGAACTTATCCTGAAATAGAACCCTAGACAAAACGCAGGAATAATCAAGATTCGCCCGTCCGAACTTATTCCTTAAATGACACTCGGGAGCAATCGAGATTGGCTCGTCTGAACTTACTCCACAAGAAATGCAGGAACAATCGGGATTTGTCCATCTGAACTTGTCCCTTAAAGATAGCACATGAATAATCGGGATTCACCCATCCCAACTTATTCCTTTACATATAGAATATTGGAACAATCAAGATTTGCCCGTATGAACTTATCCCTTAAAGATAGCGCAAGAATAATTGAGATTCGCTCATCCGAACTTATTCCTTTAAATATAGTATCTTGGGAACAATCGAGATTTGCCAATCTGAACTTGTTCCACAAGATACACAGGAACAATCGAGATTTGCCCATCCGAACTTGTTCCACAGGATGGGAATTTATCATCCAACCTTTCGGGCCAAGCCCGCAATCCGGCTCATATCCGAGCCTCATTGCCATTCATAAGATATGACGATGACAAGACCTAACACAAGTGTCTTCTACGGTGTCTTAGAGGTGTCTTTATTGGGAAGCGTCTCAACACTCCAATGCCCGACCCCAACTCCTACACTCGTAATATCATAAACCCATGAGGTTTTATTTCATGCATAACATTTAATTTGTTGGCTCTTAACAGATTATGCTGCCCCTTGAATTTTAATTATTCAATCAAAATTTCTATTTTCCAAGATTAGGATTTTGTTTTAAGGTTACTGTTGAGCTCCAAACTGATGCACTCGTGTCGAATCTGACTCACAAAGTGTGTCCTATGGATCCAGACTATATTTTTTGGTCAGAATGATAGGTTACACTACCATGTTCAACAAATTATACACACCACAACAAATATTTCAAAATCAGACCTAAATTAATAATTCAGCATGAAGTTTTCAACATAACAAGGAAATAAATCCAAAAATAATAGAAATTAAATCCTTAATTACATCACAACAGAATTATAATCTTTGAGACACAATTCACAAGAATAAAATCATATTTGTTTAACCAAGATTAGCAAGCTACAAGATAATCTTTAACAAGAACCAATCTACATGATCAAGAACCCATGTCAAGAACACCCATGGCCTTCAAGATCAAATCCTATTTTTTAAAACATGATTAATTTCCAAAAATCACAGATTAGATTTCAAAGGCATAGGTCTTAAGATCAACAAAAACTCTCTTTTAGGCATTTCATCGAACACCTCGAGGGCACCCCCTTCTTCCACCTTGGCCAAGCACCCCTAGGGTAAACCTAGGGCTGTCGAGCCACAGAGGGGAAGTCTCGGGCCCTCCTCCCACAAATTGACACAAGAACTCGGCGATCAAAACCCACGAATTGACAGAAAACCACAAGAACAAAACAATGCCCAAATTGGCTCAAGAACACGAGGAAACCCGAGAAAGGAGGGGTAAAACCACTCACCTTGATTAGAAAGAAGAAATAGAGAAAGACTTTCAAGCGGCAGCCTTCGAATCCGGCCTTCAAGCGCTCGGCTCCAAGACAAAGAAAGAAGCGGGGAGGGGGGCTCCAAGAAAAGGGAAATGGGAGAGGGGTGGCTCGGCTTGGGTGACTCCTCTCTCCTACTCGGCTGTGCGGCTTCAATAAGGAGCTGCAAGCTAGCCACAAAGGGGGGGGGGGGATTTTATAATCCCCTCCAAAAGCCTCCCATCTACACCCTAATCCACGCCCACAACAACCCGGATTCGCAACCCGCTAATCCGACTAACACCATGCTAAATTCAAGCATCACTTATATGCACATCCATATGCATCATAATTTAATAAATTAGGCACACACAATAGAATAATTAAATATATTTTTTAATCTACGCAGGGAATGGAATTGCAAAATTCAAACTCCCACTTATTCGAGCTCGCAAGCTCGCACCGGATCATGAGTCGACTCGGCTTGACCTCGAACTAGCCCACTAGGCTGACAATCATAAACAAGAATAGAAAATAAACATTACTATCTAGGATATTACAATTGACAATCGCATCAATAGGGTCACTTGCATCCAAAATCAAGTTATCATCTGGAATTCGAACTACCCTATAACCATCACCAGGATCACCTTTCTTTCCATCACCGATCGATAATATCCTATTCGAAAAACTTTTCCAACCATTTGTATTGTGTCACGCCCTAGCTCAGGGTCACGTGACCGGCCAGGGTATAGGTGCCTATCTTGGCTTAAGGTTTTCAACCTTGGTCTTAATCTCGGTTTTGATGATAACAAACATGGAACTAATGTTTCATTGAGAAATACTTTCAGGTTCAATATAGATTAGCGCACGACGTTCGCGATCGGTAAAATCGAAGAAATCAGAGAAATCGGCAAGGAGGCTCGTCGTCGCTCGAGATTCTTCGGGAAGTTAGAGTTTAGGTTTAGGGTGTCTAGTTTATATTGTAAATCCTCATAATGATGCATAAGAATCCAAAAAGCAAACCTGAACTCCAAAATATGAAAACCCAAGAACCGCCCTGAAATTCACTAAGCCTAGGGAGCTCCTTGGAGGGCTATATGACCTAGATATTTTCTTGACACAAAAAATGGCGGTAATTGTTACTTGGATTAAAACTAGATAACGAGATATTTTTAAGGATTTTTTGGAAGCCTTTAGGCTACCCATACTTGACCCGGGAGATTAGAAAATTTCCGTTTTCCGAAAATTTGTATTAGACCCCAAAAATTAGATTTTGATTCTTAAGGATTTTGATTTTTTAGTTATTTTTATTGAATCCAAATGGGGGGTAATCCTTATATATCATTTATGTTTTAAAGTTATTAGCTTAAAGTTAAGAAATATTATATAAGTAGACTTAGCAAAGATGAAACCAGAAAATAAACAAACAAGCAAAATCCGAGCCAAACCAAGCAGTCTGCCCAGTTTCGGTCGATCGAATGCTGCCAAAAACTGGCAATAAGCAAATTGGTCGACCGAAGTTTGCCATAAAACAATAATATGCCTTCGGTCGCTCGGTCGGTCGACCGACGATCGACCGGACATACGATCGGACAGCGGAAACGGCTAGTTTTCCGCCCGTTGAGTTGCCTGTTTCATGCCATCTCCTCAAGGCTTATAAATAGAAGCCTTAGCAAGCCTTCCACCCCTTATCCAACATACTTTGAGCGATATTTGATGGTCCTTGTGCTTGATTGAGCCACCATTCTTGAAATCCCTAGCTTTGATCTCTCAACTCCTTGAGTAAGCCTTGACTTCATTGATTCACCATCAAAGGCAACAAGAGGAAGATAGGAAACTTTATTTGGAGCTAAGTATAAGTTGTTTGATTTATTGCTCCATTAAGTTGTGTATTTTTTTGTTTATTTCATTGTATTTGAGCTTGTGAAGACCTAGGTTGTTAGGTCTTGAAATTGGGTGGTTGCCTTTGTGTTTGAGGTTTAATTCCACCGGTGTAAACGTAGTTTACTAGGATTAGTTGAGTTGTCCTTAGGTTGAGGTGGGAGAGTGCTCTTGGTAGGAAGGCGGGATACTTCCGGGTGTGGAAGTGCCTTCAGTTTAAGAGCGAAGAATTTCCGGTGTAAAGTCCTTATTGTAAGGAAACTAATTAATCTAGTTAAACTATTTTGGAAATCCTAAGCGGGGTGCTTAGGTAGTGGAGTAGGCATTGGAGCCGAACCACTATAAATAATTGTGTTAGTATTGATATATTATTTTGTGTTAATTGCTTCATATTTATTGCTTCCGCTTGCTATTAATATCGTGCTTAGCCTAACTAATCAAGAAACGATTAAAACCGAAATTAGGTGATAAGATTAGTTAACACACTTTTCACCCCCCCTCTAGTGTGGTCATTTCCCAAACAGCCTATACCCTACAGCCTAAACCATGCATATGCCAACTAAACAATAAAACATAGCGGAAAGAAATAAATGAGTTTTATTTCAAATGGAAAACCAAACCAGAAATCATTATAAGTAACTTTAGCAAAATAATAAAGTGCAGAAATAGTAAATCAGGTTCAACAGTTCAATTATGATGAAACTTGAAATAAAGACATGAATGTCCTCAAGGGATTACAACTCCAATACACTGAAACACAAGTGCATGACTAACTATCAAAAACTCGACTACGACCCCTAACTAGGATTGCTATAAGATCAATATGGCTCATTTGCCCTCCAGCCGCGCCAAGTGCTCCAGCCCACCTCTCCGGTCAGCCTCTGCAAAACAAAAATAATGACAACTGGTGAGATCAAAAGAACTCAATGAGTGGTTCTACCAACCCCCACGAAAAACCAAACACAGATATAAAGCATAAATGCAAACACTTGACTCAAGTAGGAACGGTCACAAAGAAGTGACTAGCTACCAAGCCATCTGGCCACCACATGCCCGAAGGAAACCAACACCCAAACGGTGAAGATCAACAGTGCTAAGCCTACCATGCCCTAAGACAACAAAACATATTAGGATAATCGGGAAGGCCCTCCGAACTTATCCTAATATAAGAAACTCGAGAGCACTTGGGATTGGCCCATCCGAACTTGCTCCACGAGACACGAAGGAACAATCGGGAATCGCCCATCCGAACTTGCCCCTTTAAGATATCACAGGAATAATCAAGATTTGCCCATCCAAACTTATTCCTTAAAAACATCTAGGGAATAATCGAGATATGCCATCCGAGCTTATTCCACGAGGTCAAACCGGAACAATCGGGGATTTGCCCATCCGAACTTGTTTCAATAAATAACGTAGGAATAATCGAGATTCGCCCATCCAAACTTATTCCTTTAAATATAGAATCTTGGGAACAATTGGGATTTACCCTTCCAAACTTGTTCCACAAGATACGCATGAACAATCGGGATTTGTCCATCCGAACTTGTTCCACTGGTTGGGAATTAGCCATCCATCCTTCCGGGCCTAGCCCGCAATCCGGCTACTCAATGAGCCTCTCCGCCATTCATAAAGATATGACGCAATATGACCTAAGTCAAGTCTCTCCTATGGTGTCTTAGGGGTGTCCTTATTGGGAAGCGTCTCAATACTCCAATACCGATCCCAACTCCTAGACCTGTAATGTCATAACCCGTGAGGTTTTATTTCATACATAACTTTGTTTGTTGGTTCTTAACAGATTATGCTGCCCCTTTGTTCAATTTCAATTATGCAATTAAAATTTAATCACCAAGATTAGGGTTTTGTTTTAGGGTTTTATTTTAGCTTAATATTGTGCCCGAAAATAATGTGTCTAACCCGAATCTGGTCTCCAGAGTATGACCTATGTTTCCAAACTATATTTTCTGGTCGAAACGATAGGTTACACGACTATATTCAACAAACTATGCACATAACAAATAGGATTTCAAAATCAGCCCTACATCAACAATTCAGCATACTGTTTTCAGCCTAATTGAGTTTTCAGCATCTCAAGATAAATAAATCCGAAATTTTAGAAGTAAATTCCTTAATTATCAACATAACAAAATTATATCATTGAGACAAAACTTCTCAAGAAACAAATCATAATTGTTTAACCAAGAGTAGCATGAACCAAGAAAATCTTCAAGCAAGAATCAATTTACATGATCAAGAATCACATATCTAGAACACTCAAGGCTTGAAGATCAAATCTTATTTTTATAAAACAAGCTCCACATCCAAGAGGGGAAGAGGAGGGGCGGCTGGCGACTGCGGCTGTCGGCTTGGCTCGTCCCTTCAAGAATTTTGTGCGGCTCGAATGGGGAGCTGCACACCAAGGGGGGTTTTTTTTATACCCTAATCCTTAAACCTAAATCCACTAACCCTTTTAGTAAACCCACATCCGCCTCGAGCCAAAACCAACCCCGCTAACCCAACTAAGCTTAATTAAACCCAAATTGACCATATGCTAAACACATGCATCAGTCAATATGCAACATAATTTAATTATTCAAACACATGCAACCACATAATTAAATAAATTCATCTACGTAAGCAAGAAATTACATAATTCATATTCCTACTTACCCGAGCTCTCAAGTTCACACCGGACCATGAGTCGACTCGGCTCGATTGCGGACTAGCCCGCTAGGCTCACAAACACAAACATAAAGGAAAAATAAATAAAAAATATCTAGGATATTACATATTATCATCAGAGTTGTGGCACATATTTTTTGTTAGCTTCAAAACTTCAGTCTTACCTCCAAAAGGATGATCATTATTGTTTGGATTTTTAAAGCACATAACATCACACAATGTTCTATCAATTGCTTCAAAACAATATATAAAATTAAGAGAATCGGACTATTAGATTTGTATTTAATAAAATTTAATAAATATATAACTGAATAATACATATTCATCATTGGAGCTTCGTCCTAAATAATTAAACTTGTTCTCACCAATAAATCAGCCAACAGAGAACCTTGTTTAATATTGCAAGTAGAATCCTCATCCAGAATAAGAGGGATCGTAAATCGAGAATGCACCATTCTTCCACCAGGTAATAGTAAAGATGATATCCCACTAGACACAACTATTTAAACAATTTCCCATTCGGATTGAAGTGTAGATGCAAGAGTTTTCCAAATAAATGTCTTTTCGGTTCCATCATAACCGTAGACACAAAAAAAACACCTCCCTTTTATCTTTTAACAACATCCAATATTTTATCATAAACTTGTCTCTGTTTCGAAGTTAGGTGTTGAACTTATTCTTGATTTTCCGCTCTCAATCTCCTCCGATTGTAGCGCTACTCCTTAGCAATTAAGCAATTGTTAATGTTTGTAGATGATCGAGATGATTTTGGCATTATAGGAAAGTCATCCAAACTTTTGCCACATTTTTTTAGAATTAAATCAATTTTCTCTAAACAATCATCTTTGAGTTCTTCATCAATAATGACAACATCTGAAATTCAAAAATATATAAATTTAATATATTGATTGGTAATAAAAGAATAACAATAAATATACATAACAAATATATGGCTTTTATACCTTCTGTTTATAATACTTGCTTTATCAAATAAGGTATATCTTCAGTTAATAATTTTTAAGTCTCCTCCTAAACGAATTCTAGTCTAGACATCGAGTTCGATAATAATAATATAGCAAATAATTTTCTAAGAGAAAAACCTGGTCCCCATGTACTTGCTTCTTTAATTGCATCTACATATTCTTCATCATCGTCAATCAATCCTAAATTATAGCATGCATCTCTAAAAGTTGGGTAAATTTTACCATTGATTGTTCTAATATCCTCAAAAGACGTTGGACCCCTGACCATATTCAGTAGGATGCTCAAATAGTATAACTCACCCATTCGTAGGGGAACAAAGAATATTCTTCCAATCGAAAATTGGCTTGTCTCTCTTCAAGTCCTACATCTAATGTCTTGCTTTCATACAAACAACAAAGGAAATTCAACATATGTTAAGCTTCTTGCCTCTGGGAAACATTTGTTAGCTTTGAACCAAGCTAAAAAATGAGTCTCATTAATTGTTGGTCGATTTGCCACTTCAAATATTGGATCCTCATCATTGAAAATTACAGTATGTTCATTTAGAAGATGAAACGACAATCGTTGCATAGATGGATATCTGTAATGAATATCAAAACTAAAAATTCTTCATATTGCTTCACAAGCAGAGATATACCGGCAATCATAAAACATTTTGATCTCATCAACAGGAGCTTGTATTTCAAACTGTAAGACTGAGTCAACAAATGTGGCAGTGATACAATCATGGCCTTTATTCACATATTTGAAAAGATATTTAATTGATCTCGATTGGTTGCACCATTCAACACTAATGTGTGCACTATATTTCAACATGTATCTATTATGAGGCACAGCAAAACGATTGTCCAAATCAATCTTCCCCTTTTTAATTATTCGGCCATTATCTCATCTTCTATAAATTGGATATCCATCCTCGTCGATGATTGTTCTATTTACAAACTTCTTCGGAAAATGTCATATACATCTACCATCTTGCATGCAAGGAGAATTTTTCTGTGCAGTACCACACAGGCCATGCATCAGTCGATTTGTTCGAAATTTCAACAGATATTATCTTGTCAATATCGTCACCGGTTGGATACTTGTTATTCTCATGTAGAAATAATACGATGTGAGCATGTGGTAGTCCACGTTTCTGGAACTCAATAGTGTAAACAACTGCAAAAATTACATTGTAAATTGAGAAATGAATATATATATATATATATATATATAACAAAATAAAAGATTAATTTGTAACTTAAAAATATAATACTATTTATGAATTAGTACCTGCTTTAACTTTGCCAAATATTTCATTTTCTCGAAGATCGGTAATCAAATGGTCCAGTTTTACTTTGAAGACCCTACACATAACATCTGGTCAATCTTCTGGTTTTAGACCTCTTCGTTCAACAAATCGTTTGACACTACAACACAATTGACTTATAGATATACAAAATTAGAGACAAATTATAGATATACCTTATAGATATACATGCCAAGATTTTGTTTCTAAATCTTTATGTTTAGATACTAACAGATACAAAATTTATTTCTAATTAGCCTCTAAAGATCTATAGAAACAACAACAACAGAATCACTTAATTGGATTTGACTCTAAGCTATAGAAACACCAACAACATAGTCACTTAATTGATCCGACTTTAAAACTATTTTTAGAGGCTAATTAGAAATACATTTTGTGTTTATTAGTATCTAAATGTGAAGATTTAGAAACAAAAATCTATTTTGTCTCAAATTATGTGTCTCTATAGGCCGGTTGTGTTGTAATGTGATTTTGAGCCACTTAGGATTGCATGTAAAAGTGATAAAAAGATCTAGATAACAGGCCCAGTTATAAATGGTCATGGCGTCTTGATAATTTTGAATAATGTAACGTTATCCGCCTGTAAAACTTGATGGAAATATTACTCTCTTCCCTCTTGAAGATGACTATGTTTCTCCATTTAAAAGAGCATCAGCCAACCCTTTATACATATCTGCCCTTAAATTTTTCTGATGTGTGCGAATATATCTTAATTGGGCAAACTCATTCATAGTATAACCATTGACGATAAATTGTTGGAATAACCTTTTTGAATAAGGTATGGTTGAAGGATTAATATTCCACTCTTGAATTCTATATGCAAAAAATTCTCGCATCGTCAACATATTTTTTGTATTTGCTGATGAAGAATGCTCATTACTATGAGAAACATCTTTTTCTATGATGGGCCCACATTCAAAACATCTTTTCATTCTAATGTATCTAACCTGAATAGCAAAAAATAATAATTAATATTTCAATTAAATCCAATGTTGCTATATCAATACATTTCAATTAAATCAATACATTTCAATATTGTTATATCAATACATTTCAATGTTGCTATATCAATACATTACTACTAAAATAGGATGATGTGATTAACAACTAAATATTAAATATTTAATAAATGTAATATTACATGATTAAGAGAGGTAATTTTAGAAACTAATAAATATTGTTCTTAAATGTGGTAGGCCCACATTCAAAAAATTTAATATTAAATTAAATCCAATATCTATATATCAATACATTTCAATTAAATTCAATATATTTCAATTAGGTTTCTTCAATCGGCTCATTAAGGATAACGTGAATCTTGGTGAATTAAATATTAAATATTTAACAAAGGTAGTGTTACATAATTAAAAGAGATAATATTACATGTCATCCAAGAGGACTAATATTAAAATAGATAATATTACATACCATAAAAAAAATCAATGCAATGAATACGTATTCTTTCTCTTAAAGCATCTACATTAATATTATAAACTATTATATATTAATATCAAAATTATTTTTGGATTCATGACTCATTAAATAATTATAAAAACTATTAAAGTACTTAGATTTATGCCACTTGGCATAGTTCTAATCATGAGACTTGGCATGATAAGAAGGCTAAAGTGCTTTCTTTTATATATATATATATATATAGATTCTTGCATGCAAATAGATGTGAATACAAGAATTTGGTGTAAAACCTAATAGATATATTTGCTAATTTCCTATTTTTAGTGGAATATCCCTGAGAATATTTCCAAAGATGTAATTTCTTGATTATGATTTGTAAACAACCACTCGCTGAGTCGGACAATAGCTGTACTAGCTAGAGACACTTCTTAGCCCAGCCATCTCAATCTCAATACACATAAACTCAATATATAGTGCATACAATTATTCCTCATTTTTAACATTTTCAATCTCGGGCATGCGCCCCAACCCAGCCTTCCCTTGGGTTCTAACATCTTGTTTCATAATTTCTTACACACATAAGATGTTATAATGTAACATTTACTTCTTCTACACATAATAGGCTATTCTACCTCAAACAACCATCCCTATCATGAAGATAAATTCCCATGCCTATGTTGAGTACTTCTAGCATTTATAAATTGATAAATACATCATCAACTTGATAATTAAAGCTTGTAATTGATAATTACAACATCTAAATTATAAATACAGCTCGTAATTGATAAATACAGCATCTAATTTATAAATACAACTTGTAAATGATAAATACAACATCTAATTTATAAATACAGCTTGTAAATGATAAGTACAACATATGTATTAAAAATTCCAAGAATTGTAATTTAATTGCAGCACTTCAAGATAATTTCAGCATAATTACTAAAAAATTCAGCATGCATCTATACATTATTTCAGCATATATAAATCCTAAAAACAGCAAGTACACATCTCAAAAAAGCACGTAAAAATCCTATTTCAGCATACCATAAATTTCTCAAGAAAAATCTAGCATACGATGAAAAGGACATTACCTAAGTGTATATATTCCAATTCGTGTATAACCATCCCAAACATAATTTCTAGCTCATAAATCTACATCATAGCAATTGTATCCCTACTAAAACATGGTTGCTACCAAGGCCGAGTCTTGGGTTTCCCCACTCAGCCGACCCTAGTCACTTAAATGTAAATTTTAGGATAGTCGGCCTTAAACCCTACCCTATCATAACCATTATTTTCAACATAATTTCTAGGGATTACATCTACCTAGAGTTCATCCAAAATTGAGAATTTAAATTGTCTAGAGTTCATTCGGCCAACCCTCACAATTAGGGAAAGACCCCAATTGGCGGGCCCTAAGGACTTGGGGAAACCAAGCCTACATCCGGCGCACCCTATTCATTTTCTTTCCGAGATTTAACGCATACTAATTGCTAGCTAATTAAGAATGAGGCCAAATAAATTGGGGAAATTTTCGGCATGACCTATATATCCCCAATTTCTACATAGTCGGCTAGCCCCCAAAACATTAAGAAAACCACATATCAACCAAGGAAGCATGAAATCCATCATAGCGTAAAAATCTACGTATCAAAACACATCCAAATCAAAAAGAAGGAACAAGATAAAAATCCCAATTCATCTCTACACATGGTTTGGCCATAGGGCCTAACCCTATTCTACAAGGTTCAACAACTCACCGGAGAAGGAAATTGGAAAGGAAGACGGCCCTCCGCGCTCCCGCGTCAATGAAGTCCGGGTTCGCCGCCAAGTTCCAAGTTCTCCCATGCCTTCTCCTTCCCTCTCGTGTAGGAGAAGGAATGGGAGAAGTCTGAATGAAGTCCTGGGTTCGCCGCCAATGAAGTCCTGAAGCAATGGTTCTAGGACATTATCTCCAAATTTTAGTCCAATCAGACCCAGGATAGTGTCCCGTTTGCTCGATTAGGTGGAACTTGACGTAGTAGAATTCTGGAGAAGAAAACCAAGAACAAGGATTCGGTATTTTCATCACCGTGATAGATCCGGCCGTCAAACATCAATCTCCACCGATCCAAATCTACAACATGAAGTCTAAAACATACGGTCCAAAATTCAATAAGATCTAACCACGGACGCTCCTTCGATCGCGAAGTTTGATGACGTCTGATGTTGTAGGAGAAGTCTGCCGAGGTTTCCCTTCCTCCCTCCCCATGCGTGCGCCTCTTCCTATGGACGCTCAAGGGGGTGTGCGGCTGCTGCTATGAGCCGTATGCACTTGAGGGATGAGGTATAAATATATATTGAAACCTCAATCGCCAAATAATCAAGGTGCCCCTTAACTTAAGTTGAGTCTAAAATAAGTCATAACTCAACCAATTCAAGTCTGTTTCGAGTTCTGTTTGGACCTCCGGACTCGTCTCAAACCTAACTACCCATCTAAGGAGTAATCAAACTTAGATAAATTAATTACCTTGTGCGCAAAGACCAATCTTCAATTCACACCCTCCGACGCTTCATTCTGCCCATCTTGACGCACGATCAAATTATTCCGCTGAAATAATTAAATAAATTTTTTAAAAATTTGCGGGTATTACATATTGTCCTTGAACTATTCATCATTAAAGACATTTATAGGAGTTAGGACTTCAAGTTTGGATCTAACTGTTGGTGTTTTACTTATTCGCTCCATTTTGATTGTACTTTCATTAGTTTTTATTGGGGAGAAGTATAGATTTGGTCCTATAAGTTTTTAATTTTTTGGAATTTGATCCTATAAGTTTCATTTTGGTAGTTTTGGTATTATAAGTTTTCTCTATAGTACAGATTAAGTCCTATCCATGATGGTCCGTTAACTCTCTGTCAATGTGGACTGACGCCGTTCATACACGTTGATATATTTGGTCCTATAAGTTTCATTTCGAAATTTTCAGTCCTATATGTTTGCCTCGTAGAACAGATTTGGTCATATATGTTTGCCCCGTCCACGAAAAGAAAAATAACATTATGTCCATATTGACAGGATTAATAGACCGTCGTGGATAAGACCAAATCTATATGACGGTCCGGATAGATTTGCTTCGTAACATAGATTTGCTCTGTAACATATATAAGTTTGCTTCGTAACATAGATTTGGTCCTATTCATGACGGTCCATTAACTCCGTCAATATGGACATAACGTCGTTTATTTTTTAGTGGACGGAGAGTTAATGGACCATCACGGATATGATCAAATTTGTGCTATGGGGCAAATATATTGGACCAAATTTATGCTACGGGACAAATATATAGGACCAAATCTGTGCTACGGGGCAAACATACGGGACTGAAAATTTCGAAATGAAACTTATAGGACCAAATATGTCAACGTGTATGAACGGCGTTAGTCCACATTGACGGAGAGTTAACGGACCGTCACGGATAGGACCAAATCTGTACTACAGAGCAAACTTACAGGATCGAAAATACTAAAATGAAACTTATAGGACCAAAGTCCAAAAAAATGAAAACTTATAGGTTCAAATTTGCACTTCTCCCGTTTTTATTGTAATTGAAAGGTTGTTATAGACCTAGTTGTGTAGAGGCATAAATCCACTCGTGTAACTAAGTTTTTGGGTTGCCTAGAAGTTTGAGGTGGGAATGTACGTGTCTTTCGGGAGAAGGTTGTAAGTTCGGTTCCGGTGTAAATCCTCTCATAGAACCTTAATACTTAATGAATTGGGTTGAAATCCTAAGCAAAGAGCTTAGGTAGTGGGTGTAGGCTATTGGCTAGAAGCCAAACCACTATAAACATGTGTGCTAGCATTGGTTTTTTTTACGTGCTTCATTGTTCAATATTGCTTCCACTTATTTAATTAAACTTGTGTTTTGCCCAATAAATCTAAGAATCGATAAACTTAGAATTTAGACTTAATATATTATTTCTAACACATTATTCACCCCTCATAGTGTGTCATTTCCTCTCACAACATGCTCTCTTAGGCAATATCTTCCTTGATATATATATAGAGATGAGGGGGGGGGGAGGTGCTCTTTTTGGGTGGTGTTTAGTTGTTAGAATTCGACTAAAAATAGAATGTTATTTCTAGTGGACAACTCTTTCATTTGTTTTAATGTTATATATTCGAGCAAGAAATAGACGAGTCATTAGGAATAGAGTCGGGTCACTATTCCCAATTTTAATGCAACTATTAGCATTCTTAGGGTTTGTTTGGATACAAAGGGGAGGAGGGGTGGGGAGGGAAAGGATAAAGAGAGGTGGGGAAGAATAGTTAGTCTCATGTTTGGATACGGTAATTAAAAGGTGGATGGGAAAGGTTGGATAATATATCTCTCTCCTTGTTTGAGTAGAAGTATGGAAGAATAATTTTAATGAAAAGATTATTTTAGTCATTCATACACATTTACATATTAAATGAATGTTAACTTGTTTAATTTATATCCTTTAATAATTTGTTAAAAAAATAATTAAAATAAAAAACATAAATTTTAATTTTAATAACTAAACTTAAAAACCAACAAATATTAAAAATTGAAAAAATAGTAAAAACGTGAAAGATAAATCCGATAATTCGTGTCAAGTTACCTTATTTCTGATCATTTGGAGGGCGATCGCGGAGTCACTGAATGAAGTCCTCTATTTCTTTCGGAGGTGTTGACCCACAACGAGGCAGATATGACGAAGTGACGTATTGGAATATGTCGACGACAACAGCATGTCGTAGAAGGAGATAACAGGTGGTGGAGCCAACGACCCACTAAGACTCACGTATTTACAACTACATCCCCGAGCGACAATCAAACGGAGGCATGAGTGCAAGATGCTAGTGGAATGATCAGTCGGACAGAGGTTAAGGCTGCTTCTCGACCTTAACCTGAAGTCCTCCGTTTCTTTCGGAGGTGCTGACCCGCAGTGAGGCAGATATGACGAAGTGACATATTGGAATATGGCGACAACAACTGCATGTCGTAGAAGGAGATGACAGGTGGTGGAGCCAACGACCCACTAAGACTCACGTATCTACAACTACATTCCCAAGCGACAGTCAAACAGAGTCATGAGTGCAAGATGCCAGTGGAATGATCGACTGAACAGACGTTGAGGTTGCTTCTCGGCCCGGCCCGAACAAGAATTGTGCTTGGCTCGGCCCAAACAAAAAATTGTGCTCGACCTTGCTTGGCATGACGCGAACAATAAACGGGCTGGCCCGTTAGCACAAAAAAATAGAATCGGGTTATCGAGCCTAAACCATGCTATCGAGCCGAATTTAGGCCCAAATCGAGCTATCAGAGCCGAACTATCGGGTCCAAATTGAGTTATCAAGCTGATTCAGGCTCGATATATAGCCCGATAATTCGATAATGGAAAAAATCTTATCAGGCTATCGGGTCGAGCCGAGCCTACACCGCCTGGTCTCAGCCTCGCCGATATTTGTTCGGGCCTTACGGGCACGGTAAGAATTGATCCGAGCCGAATTTTATTGTGTTGGGTCGGACCGAGCTATTGGGGTCAGGCCGGGTTATCAGGGTCATGTCAAAAATTGCTAACTCTATTGAAAAATAACTATACAAATTAAATAATTAAAAAAATATGATTTTTTTTTATTTCATGAAGGGCAAAATGGTGTTTTTGATGATATTAAAATATTCTAAATTTTTTATCCATCATTATTCCACCATTTTGTTGGAATATAGATTTGATGAGTTTGATAAAATTTGGAGGGATTTCTAACACCTCCAAACTCCTTCCCCTCCTAAAATTGAAAACCAAATATGAGATAATTAATCCCTCACTTCCCTATCCCTCATTGTTTCTCTTTATTTCACAATTCAAACAAGCCCAAAGTCTATTCCTTGATATATTCTAAAGACATCTTTTAATAGTGAGAAAATTTGCACCAATCAAATAAAACATATATACTAAATATTATCAAAACCCAGACAATTCATAAATTTAAATTATTTTACATTTAATATATTTTTAATTATTTTAATAATTAATCAATATTAGTAAATGCATATATGAATAAAGTCAACATTATGTATATATACTATTTTAATACATTATTAATGATAATTTGATATATATAGTCCATATAAATTAATTAATAGGGTGGAGAAATAATTGGTCAGTGGCCGTTAGGCGGCCTCCTTACATTATTAGATTGGATCTCCAAACGAATTGGGGATCTTCTTACCGTTGCATTTTTATATAGTATACATAATTAATACTATTTATATAGATCATTCAATAATACTAAAAATGACACTTTGGTTATTATTCTAAATTTTCATTCCTCTCAACCAAATTGAATATATAACTAATTAAACTATTCCTAATGCAAATTAAATTTTTCAACTCTTTCCTTTTCTGTCTATTTATATTCTTTATATATTCTTACTGTTTATAATTTCGTTAATTAATTCCATCTAACAAATGCCTAAAATAAATGAAGCAGTAAAGATATACATAAGTTTTCATGAAATATATATATATATATATCTAAAGCTTACTTTATTGCTTATATATTTTAGAGGTGATAATGGATCGGGTCGGATTTGACGTAACTTGCCCAAATTATGCGCCGAACTTGCTGTGGCCGAGTGCCCGCCACCTTAACCCAACAGTTGGGTGCCTTGGGAGGGTGGTAATTTGTATATTTTTAAAGAGAAAAAGAAGTGGTGTATATATATTAATAATGAAATAATAATTATTTGTTTAATATATGTATTTATTAAAATTAATTTAATTATTTAATTATTATATTCTTATATAATATTATAAATATTGAAGGGCTATATTAAAAAATGTCTTTAGAAATAGAGGAGGAATACTATTCCTTAGGTTATGGTAAGAAATAATATTTATCATCCACGAGGAATAATATTCTTTATTTATTCTTTATAATCCATTTATTCCTTATCAAAAAGTTACCCTAATTAAATAATAAAATAAGTAAGCTATAAGAAATAGTATTTGATTCATCATCTACTTCATTCAACCAAACATATTTTTAGTTTAGCATCTATCTTAATTTGGAACACATTTAACCTCATCGTCTGAATTATAATCAAATTGGAGTAATTGAAATTTTTAATTAAAAATCAAATCTATAATTTAATAAATTGAGAAGCCAAGTGCAAAAGAACAAACAGTAGGACAAAACCAAAATGAAGTTTGGCTATTTATAAATGCTACTCCAAGCCAATAATTAAATGAATGTATTGTCTAGAGATCTAGGATTCGAATCCTAATATGATCATCTATTATGATTTTCTATCTTTGTTAGAAAAAACAAAATTAAAGATAAACAGAGTAACAAGTAGCTAGCTAGTCAATGGTAAACACAAAGCAAAAGTACTGGAAACTCGAAGTAACAAGTAGCTAGCTAGTCAATGGTAAACACAAAGCAAAAGTACTGGAAACTCAAAGATGCAGTGTAAGGTCAACCTCCTTACTGACAGCATTATTGTCATTTAAACCCTCAAAACTATCTTGAATCAACCCTAGGGTCAAGTTTGTGGATGTGGATGGCTCTTCCATGGCCAATGCTTGGCTTGTTCTTGGATCATTACCAGCATAATTAGGGTTAGGGGTAGGATAAGGATTAGAGTTGGGGTTGTGGCTCCTGTGAAAGTATGTTGCTGGCCTCCACTGCTCCTCTCTTGGATGTACCAGTACTTCTCCGCCAAAAGGAGAACCCAAGAAATTAGGGCGCCTCGGAGTATTGTAGCTTGGATCAACCCTTGTCCACATTGCTTCAGTACCATTGTTGTTGTAGTTGTAAGGCGCCAGATGATGTTGGTAATGCTGGTAGTAGGATGGCTGTGCTGGTCTGGGCATCATTGAGCGAAATGGCGAGGGTAACAACGGTTGAAATTGGGTTCTTGTTGTGTGGATTGTGGTCAATGCTGGATTTGGATGCAGGAACGATCCTGTTGATGCTGTTGTTGCATGCATGTTGTAGAGTTCAGCCTCGTGCTCAGCTCTTTTCGCAGCATCGCGCTCTCTCCGATGACCATTTTGGTGGCCTCCGAGTGCTTGAGAACTTGTGAACATTCGATCGCAGTACTGACATTTGTACGTTTTATTTCGTTCCTCCTCTCTGTTAGTCGTCTCTTCTTGCTCGATTGTTTCGCCTTTGGCTTCTTCGCTGTCAGCCATTTGATCTACCATAATTCAAAGAAGCAGATTAATAGTATATTAAAGAAAGCAGATTAATAGTATATACAAAGGAAATATTTAGGTCTTCAGAAGAAGATGCAGACAAAGAATTAATTAAAGAATTAATTAACTTACTCAATGTGATTTATGTCAAAACTATATCAAGAAATTTGATCTATCTAAATTTACTAGTTAATTATATCAGTATTTTATGATTCATATATTGTTTATATATAGGGAGAGAGAGAAAGAGAAAATATATAAGCAAATTTAGGTCAACTACAGGCAAACAAAGAAATAATATAGAGAATTAAGTCATGATCTAAAGCAGCTGTATGAAATTAGATCACATCATAATATAATGTTGACTATCAAACTTAGGTTAAAGCTTAACATGTATACACATGAACATGTACATTTAAGGAGAAGCACTACAAGAAAGGGGCATGCACTTCTTATGATAATTATATCTGTCATATTCTCATATCCTTCTGCGCAGGAATCATCAGAAATGTAACTTTTGCGTTAATATCATGCAAAAGACTCCATAAATGGAGTACTGGCAAACAGTTAGATCAAATAGATCAGAAAAGAAAAACCACGGTGATTAAATGGATAGTTAGCATGGAAAGAAGTTTGGGAAGAGGAGAAGATGTACATTTCTTCAATCTTCTAAAGTAAAAATGAAGAATAAAAGGATGAAAAGACCGACTACAAGATGGGATTGGTGGGTGGAATATGTATTCCAATATGTGTAGAAAGCAATATTTTCTCCTGGGACTTGTTGGTGGTGACTGACCTCCTTTTATACTATTTCTTACGTTAGGGCTACTCCAATAAATAAAGGAAAGCCCTTTGAAAAGGTGTGAAACAACTTTAATCTATGAATTCAGAGAGAATGTCTGTAGATTCGGAGAGGCTTTTATTGCGTAGGTTAATTAAGAGAGAATCTGTGGACAGCGTGCAAGTGTTTATCAGGACAGCTTTTCTTTCCTCAAAAATGAGATTCACCCCCTTTTCTTCTCTTCTTTAGTAGTTTTGCAATTAATTTTATACTTCTTTCTTATGAAATGCAGAACAAAAGAGTAGCTTGCCAATTGTCTCCATTTATTAACTTTAGTAACTTGTACATGCTGATAAACTTATAAAATAAATTACCAATTATGGAATTAATTTAGATCTAGCAATTTATGAAGCAGACCTTTTTTTGATTTTGTTAACAGAACTATTCGTTATGAAATGGCATGTTGTATATGCCTAGAAAATTGTTTAAGAAAAAAATCATTAAAAAAATCTTTAATTTAGGGTGAAATTACTTTTTTCACAATTTAGCAATATTTAGTATTTTCATAAAATTCTTTTAAATTGAAAGGCTAGATGCATTTTATTAATAATTAGAGAATTGAAATATATTTCACGACATAGATCTTTCACGATAAAAATCTAAAAAGTGAGGAGAACTCTCATCGAGTGACATGGATCTTTCATGATAAAAATTGAAAGTGAGGAGAACTTTCTCCGAGTCCTTGGAAACCAAGAAAGATATCTTAATTTGTTGGACAAATTATCATTAATTTATTGACAAAATTACCTCAAAACTATAATTGATATCTTCTACAATTGATGCACTATTCCTGAAAACTAATTATTTATTTTTGAACTATTTTTGCCAATAAAAATCACTTTTATCCGTTGACACTTTCTATTTCTAGACTCAGGAACAATTGATATAGATGGATTCAACTAATATTTGGAATCAAATGATTGATGACTTTGAGGATTTCTAAATAAATAAAATCCAAGTTGGCATTCAAAATCTATTAGTAATATACATATATATAATGTGTGCATTCAAAACCCAAAATGCCATTATATTCAATTATTAATTCCAAGTTTACAATTTCATTCTACTTGCTCAAACAAATCATAATCAAGAAATCACATCTTTGGAAATATTCTAAGGGATATTCCACTAAAAATAGGAAATTAGCAAATATATCTATTAGGTTTTACACCAAATTCTTGTATTCACATCTATTTGCATGCAAGAATCTATCTATATCTATATCTATCTATTTATCTATCTATCTATATATATATATATAAGAAAACACTTTAGCCTTCTTCCTGCCAAGTGTCATGATAAAAACTATGCCAAGTGGCATAAATCTAAATATTTTAATAGTTTTTATAATTATTTAACTAGTTTAATTGCCCGCGCGATGCACGGTGATCTTAATTCATATTAAATCTAATAATTTTGTTGTTAATATATATTAATATTTTTAAAAATAATGTCGTGTAGATATAAAAAAATAACATAAAAAACATTTTTTTAGAAATTACGAAAAGCTTCTTAGTATACCACAGTTGTAGTTTCTTTTTCAATATGATCTTCTAAATAACAAATTAAAGTCTGGTATATGGATCTGATCCAACAAACTCCCTCCAGAATTTAATAAGCACGTGTTGTTTGAGCTCAAAAATATCGTTCACTCTTTTTTATTTATAGATATCATGTAGTTATTAATCGTTTCAATCATATTCAGAGGGGAGCTAATATAGATATTTGTTGCAAATATTAGCATTTGTTATAAGTTCAAGATAAATTGGATCAACAATCACATCAATATGGTCAGCAATATGGTCATAATTGAATCCAAAATCAAGTTACCATCTGGAATTCGGACTACCCCATAACCATCACCAAGATCACCAATCTTTTCGTCACCAATCGATAATATCCAATCCGAAAAACTTTTCAAATCATCTGTATTGTCATCAGAGTTATTTATAGTGAGACACATATTTTTCGTTAGCTCCAAAACTTCATAGTCGTCACATAAGTAAGACGAATTAAGTGTAGCATTGACAATATTTTGTTTGCTTCCCTTAGGAATGACAGATAAACTTTATTTGAAGTCTCCCCCAAATACTACAGTCTTACCTCTAAAAGAATTATCATTGTTGTTTTGATTTTTGAAATACATAACATCACGCAATGTTCTATCAAGTGCTTCAAAATAATATCTAAAATTAATAGAATCAGACTATTAGATTTGTATTTAATGAAATTTAATAAATATATAAATTAAACAGATAACTGCATAATACCTATTCATCATGGAGCTTCATCCCAAATAATTGAACTTGTTCTAACCAATAAATCAGTCAGCGGAGAACCTTGTTTAATATTGCAAGTATAATCCTCATCCAGAATAAGAAAGATTGCAAATCGAGAATGTGTTGTTCTTCCACCATATAATAGTAAAGATGTTATCCCACTGGACGCAACTATTAAAACAATTTTCCCTTCGGACCGAAGTGCATATGCAAGAGTTACCAAAAAAATGTCTTTTTGATTTCACCATAATCGTAGATAAAAAAAACACCTCTTTTTTTTTTTCTTTTAACATCATCCAATATTTTATCATAAACTTATCTATGTTCTGAAGTTAGGTGTTGAACTTCTTCTTTATTTTATTATGTCAATCTTCTCTGATTGTAGCGCGACTCCCCAACTATAAGCGATTGTTAATGTTTGTAAATGCTCCTAGAAGATGATTTTGGCATTATAGGAAAGTCATTCAAACTCTTGCCACATGCTCGTAGAATTAAATCAATTTTCTTCAAACAATCATCTTTCAATTCATAATCAGTAATGACAACATCTGATATTAAAAAATATATAAATTTAATATATTAATTGGTAAAAAAAAATAATACATCATGAAACATACTATATATATATATATATATAACAGAGATATAGCTTTCGTACCTTCCGTTGTAACACTTGCTTTATCAAATAAGGTATGTCTTCAGTTAATAATTTTCAAGTATCTTGCCAAACGAATTTTAGTCTAGACACGAGTTTGATAATAATAATGTAGCAAATAATTTTCTAAAAAAAAATATGATTCTCGTGCACTTGCTTCTTTAATTGCATCTACATAATTTTTGTCATCGCCAATCAACCCTAAAGTATAGCATGTATATGTGAAAGTTGGGTAAACTTTACCATTGACAGTTCAAATATCCTCGAAAGATGTGGACCCCTGACCACGTTCAATAAAATTCTCAAATAGTATAACTCACTCATTCATGAGGGAACAAATAAAGAATATTCTTCCTATCGAAAATTATCTTGTCTCTTTTCGAGTCCAACGTCTAATGTCTTGTTTTCATGCAAACAACAAAGGAAATTCAACCTATGTTAAGCTTATTGCCTTTGAGAAATATTTGTTAGCTTCGAACCAAGCTAAAAATTGATATTCATTATATTGTTGGTCGATTTCCCACTTCAGATATTGGATCGTCATCATTGAAAACTATAGTGTGTTTATTTGGAAAATGAAACGACAATCGTTGTGTAGATGGATATTTGTAATGAATGTCAAAATTGAAAATTCTCCAGATCACTTCACACGATGAGATATACTTGCAATCATAAAACATTTTGATCTCATCAACAAGAGCTTGTATTTCAGACTGTGATGTCGAGTCAACAAATGTGGCAGTGACACGATTATAACCTTTATTCACATATTTGAAAAGATATTTAATTGATCTCGATTTGTTGCAGCATTCGACATTAATGTGTGCACCATATTTCAACAACAGGTAATTATTTTGAGGGACAACAAAATAGTTGTCCAAATCAATCTTTCGATTTTTAATTATTCAGCTATTATCTCTTCTTTCTATAAACGGGATATCCACCCCTCGAGGATATCTATCTACCAACTTATTTGGAAAATATTGTATACATCTATCATCTTGCACGCAATGAGATTTTTTTTGTGCAGCACCACATGGACTATGCATCATTAAATCCATGACCGATTCATAGGAATGAGGATCAGTCGATTTCGAAGAGACACTCGCTGACCCTTTGGGTGGTTTTTAAATTTTTCTTTTTTCTTCTCTAGATTCTTCTAGGACCGCCCTTGGTATGCTACCTCTCCACTTTCAATGTTATTTGGAATTTGTATGAGAGAATTTAAAGAAATGGAATATATGGAGATAGATATAGAGTTAAAGAGGCGGAATATTGGAATTTGATCTGCTACATCTACACCTATATATTGTGTATATATTAACAAATATTTAACTAAAATTTAAAATAAATTAAACAATACAATAAATATATAAATAATTAATTATTTTATATTTTATAAAATAATTTTATGATAGTTTAATAATATTTTCATAAGATATTTATTATCTATGATATATATAGGCAACATATTGTATGTTTCCTAGAGGTCTGAGATTCAAATTCTAGTATGCTCAACTATTGTGACTTTCTATCTTTGTAAATATGTATATATATTGATAGAGACATAGTCGTATTTCTTACGATCCGATGAAATAATATTTTTATGATATTTTAATAATATTTTTTAAAAATAGATTTGTTTGATAATTAATTTATTAGTATTTTCTAAGATATATTGTGTAGACATTAAAAATAATAAAATAAAATATTACACATTTTAATAAATCTAATAAAGAGAAACATGTTTAAATTATTTTTATTTTCTATAAAATAACATATTTCTAAAATAATTTAATCATGTCATCATAAGATATATTATGAATAAGAAGCTAAAATATATTCAGGTTTGATGGTGTATACCAATAAATTTTTCGTACTTAAATAATTCTTATTTTTATAAAATAACATATTTTTAAATCAAATTTAATATTGATATAAAAAATACAACATAAATAATGTTATAAATTCAATTATATAATAAATCCAATTTTTTATGCTTAGTAGAATTTATTTTTATGATTAATATATGTTTTATGTATTTGTTACTATATGTAATCATATTTTGATAAAATAATATTTTTATAATAATTTATAAAAAGTTACTATATGTACGCAATTTACTGGGCTAAATGTTACTATATGTAATTGTATCAAAATAAAATAATATTTTTATCAACTTTATTAATTGCTCCCTACAGATGTTTCTTAAATTTTAATATCTCTTTTGATATTTAATTTTTAAACAATGTACTCTTAATCAAGTATGCTGCTATTTTTGAATTTATTTATTTTTTTTCAAAAAAAAAATCATTTCTCCATTTTAATTAAATACTCCTTTTTTTCCTCTCTTCTAATTAAATATGATTTAATTAAATATCATCATCTCTCTACCTAAGGAAATATATGAGCTTCCTACTGATGCACTATTTAATGTTTTTCTATTGCTAAATATGAAGAGTATAAATTATAACTTGACATAGTTCTTATCATGACACTTGACATGATAAGAAGACTGAGTGCTTTTATATATATATATATATAGACGAGTCATGAATCCAAAAATGATTTTGAATATTAATATATAATACTTTATAATATTAATGTAGATGCTTTAAGAAAAAAATTATGTATTCATTGCATTGATTTTTTTTATGGCATGTAATATTATCTCTTTTAATATTAGCGCTTCTGGATGACATGTAATATTATCTCTTTTAATTATGTAACATTACCTTTCTTAAATATTTAATATTTAATTCACCAAGATTCGCGTCATCCCTAATGAGCCAATTGAAGAAATCTAATTGAAATATATTGAATTTAATTGAAATGGGTTGATATATAGATATTGGATTTAATTTAATATTAAATTTTTTGAATGTGGGCCCACCACATTTAGTAACAAGATTTATTAGTTTCTAAAATTAAGTCTCTTAATTATGTAATTTTACATTTCTTAAATATTTAATATTTAGTAGTTAATCACGTCATCCTATTTTAGTAGTTAATAACAACATTCTTGGCATTTGACCAAGAATCGCGTATTGATATAGCAATGTATTGATATAGCAACATTGAAATGTATTGATATAGCAATATTGGATTTAATTGAAATATTAAATTAATTTTTTTGTTATTCACGTTAGATACATTAGAATGAAAAGATGTTTTGAATGTGGGACCATCACAGTAAAAGATGTTTCTCATAGTAATGAGCGTTCTTCATCAGCAAATACAAGAAATAGGTTAACGATGTTTTGATGGTTATACTATGAATGAGTTTGCCCGATTAAGATATATTCACACACATTAGAAAAATTTAATGGCAAATATGTATAAAGGGGTGGCTGATGCTCTTTTAAATGGAGAAACAATCATCTTCAAGAGGGAAGAGAGTAATATTTCCATCAAGTTTTTTTGGCGGAGAACGTTACATTATTCAGAATTATCAAGACGCCATGACCTGGGCAGGTTATCTAGATCTTTTCATCACTTTTACATGCAATCCTAAGTGGCTCGAAATTACACTACAACAGAACCGGCCTATAGAGACACATAATTAGAGATAAATTAGATTTTTATTTTTAAATCTTTACATTTAGATACTAATAAACACAAAATGTGTTCCTAATTAGTCTCTAAAAATAGCTTTAGAATCGGATCAATTAAGTGACTATGTTGTTGGTGTTTCTATAGCTTAGAGTCAAATTCAATTAAGTGGCTCTGTTGTTGTTTCTATACATCTTTACCGGCTAATAAAAAATAAATTTTATGTCTGTTAGTATCTAAATATAAATATTTAGAAACAAAATAATAATTTGTCTCTAATTTTGTGTCTTTATAGGTCAATTGTATTGTAGTATCAAAAGATGTTATGTGTAGGGTCTTCAAAGTAAAACTGACATTCAAAATCTATTAGTAATATACATATAATGTGTGCATTCAAAACCCAAAATGCCATTATATTCAATTATTAGTGCCACAGGCCTTGAGATTGCACCAATGAGCCACACTGGTGTTAGACTTGAGTGGCAGAGGTCTTGAGATTGTGTCAGTGAGCCACGCTGACGTTAGACCCGGGTGTATTTGGGTTAGATGTGATATTCCCAACCCGGTTAGGCGCCGAAAACTAGTTGGCCATCATAGTTGAAGGGCCCGGATGAATGGATTGCCATGTTTAGATGTTGGTGATCGACTTAGTTATTTTGTTGTGGTTTTTGATGTGTTATTGATTATAGGGTAAATAGACGAAAATGGCTCCAACTTTCTCGAATTTCTCAATTTTGGTCAATCCTTTGATTGGTCTCAATTCTATATAAGAAGTTTAGGATTGATTCGAATAATAGCCATCTGTCAGCCCGACGTGATCTCGCCCGTTAGTTCGCTGACGTGGTGAACTGATAATAATATTTTATTATCGTCACGTCATTTGTAGTCCATGTCACTTAAAAAAACTCGATCCTGATTTCTTTATACCCAACAACCCACTCGACTCAAACCCGATATCTTTATACCCGACAACCCACTCAACTCAAACCTATTTCTTTATACCCAGCAAATCACTCGACAAACCTTACCCCACTTGACAAACCCTACCCCACTTGATCAAAACTCCAACACACCCGCGCTCTCAACAGTCTCCATCTCCAGCCCCTTCCCTGACGAATACTCTGGCGACCATTCCCCGTGTTCCTTCCCCATCCTTCCCGGCAATCTATAGATGAAATCATAGTTCATCATCGATGGCAGCAGCCTGTACGCCGTTCAAATAGAACCTGCCGTCGCACTGTCGGGAGTCAGGGCGAGACATCATCGCCTTCATGTAATATCCTAGATATTTTATTTTTATTTTTCCTCTTATGTTGTGTTTGCCAGCCTAATGGACTAGTACGAGGTCGAGCCAAGTCGACTCATGGTCTGGTGCGAGCTTGCGAGCTCGAGTAAGTAGGATATGAAATATGTGAATTAGGCTTGAGTAGTTAAATTTATTCAATCTGATGTTGTGTATGCCTAATTGTTTAATTATGTTTATGTGGATGTGCTTATTTATTTGCTTATAATTTATTATGAGATTAGAATAAGTTTAATTAAGTTAATTTAAATTAGCGGGTTCGGGTTCGGCTTAAGGTGGATGCGGGTTGGATAAAGGGTTTAGAGGGGTTAGGGTTGAGGAGGGAGTATAAAACCCCCTCCCCTTGGCTTGTGGCTCCTATTTTGGAGCCACCCAAAGTTTTGAGAAAGGGAGCCAGCCGTATTCATGTCGCCAGCCGACTCCCCCTCTCCTCTCTTCCCTTGGAGCCGCCGCCACCTAGAGCCAAGCTGCCCAAGCCTTCCCTTCTCCTCTCCTTCTTCTCTTTCCCTGTGGAGCCGAGCCGAGGGAGCCACCAACATAGCCAGCCGCCCCTCTTTCCCTCTTTCCCTCCCCTTGGAGCCGGCGGCTTGGGAGGAGCCGCCGCCTACCCCCTTTTTCTTTGGGGTTGAGCCGCCGGATTTTGGAGCCGGAATCGGAGGCCGTCGATTGGATTTTCTTCTCCAATCCTCTTTCCAAATTAGGTGAGTGGTTTTCCCCTCTCTTTCGGGATTTCTTCGAATTGTTGAAGCCGTTCTTGGCAGCTTATCGTTCTTGATTTGTTTCGATGATTTCTCGAGTTCTTGTCATATTTTCTTGTGGTTTTTACTTGAGGAGGCCCTAAACTCTTCCCTCTGGGGCTCGGCAGCCCTAGGGTAAACCTAGGGTTGCTCGTCCAAGGGGGAAATCGGGGTTGCCGTCGAGGTGTTCGATGAAATGCCCGAATGAGCGTTCTTGTTATCTTGATGTGAAAATCTTGTTTTCTTTACCTAAATAGGTTCTTGATTTATGGATTGCATGCCTTAGATTTAAATATGTGATTTTTAGGTAGAAATCATGTTATAGGATCAAGATCTTGATATTTATGCCATAGGGATTCTTGGGAAGGGGTTCTTAATCTTGGTGTTTGTTTCTTGATTAAGGTGTTGTAGATTCTTGTTAATCTTGATTAATAAGCATGAAATATGTGAAATTAATCTTGAGATTAGAATTATGTCCTAATGATAATTAAGGATTTAATTTTTGTTAATTTTCCGATTTAATTTCATGATATGTTGAAAATTGAATGTTGCTGAAATTTTATGTTGAGATGATGAATCTATGCTGTTTTTAGATTGCTTGCTGTGGTGTGTGTATTACTCTGAATATAGACGTGTAACCTATAATTTCGACCAAAAAATATAGTTTGGAAACATAGGACACACTCTGGATTAGATTCAAATTAGATATAGCAGTTTCTGGTAGTTCAGTAAGCTAAAATAAAACCCTAAAACAAAACCCTAATTATGGTGAACTAAATTTTAATTGTATAATTAAAATTGGGAAAGGGGTCAACATAATCTGTTATGAACCAACATAAGAAGTTTATGCATGAAATAAAATCACACGAGTTTATGACATTACGGGTCTAGGAGTTGGGGTCGGGTTTGGAGTGTTGAGACACTTTCCAATAGGATCACCCCTAAGACACCGTAGGAGAGTCATGACTTAGGTCATTGGGCACCATATCTTTGTGAATGGCGGAGAGGCTCGTAGAGGAGCCGGATTGCGGGCTAAGCCCAGGAGGTTGGATGGCTAATTCCGAACCTGCAGAACAAGTTCGAAGGGCCTTTCGCGATTGTTCTAATTTGGCCTCATGGGATAAGTTTGGAGGGCCTACCCGATTATCCCCGAGGTGATTTGTTAAGGAATAACTTTGGAGGGCCTACTCGATTACTCCTATGATATCTTAAAGAGGCAAGTTCGGACGGGCGAATCCCGATTGTCCCTACGCGTCTGGTCGAGCAAGTTCGGAGGGCCATTCTCGATTGCTCCCGAGTTTCTGTATACTAGGATAAGTTTGGAGGGCCTTCCCGATTATCCTAGTATATCATGTTGCGTTAGGGCATGGTAGGCTTAGGCATGTTGTTCTTCACCATATTGGTGTTGGCTGCCTTCGGACAGGTAGTGGCCAGATGGCCTGATAGCTAGTCACACTTTCGTGACCTTATTCCCGTAGAGTTGGCTGTTATGCTATTGCTTATCTCTGTGCTATTTTATTGTGGGGGTCGGTAGAATTGCTCATTAAGTTCTTTATGTGGGTGAAATGGCGACACTAGTGGGGGGGTGAATAGTGTGTTTACTGTGTTATTCGCCTAATTTCCAACATAATTATTTTCTTAAATCGTTAGGCAATTTGCAATCGATGATTGATTGCGGAAGCGATAAATAATTAATCAATTAAGAACGAACAATCAATCAATGCAAACACATAGATTTTATACTGGTTCGGCCCCAATGTCTACTCCACTACCTAAGCGCCCCTCTTAGGATTTCCAATCTAAGTTTTACTAGATTACTTAGTTTCCCTTACAGACGAGGACTTTTGCTCGGAAAAACTCCGCTCTCCAACCGAAGGCACTTCCACACTCGGAAGTATCCCGCCTTCCTACCGAGAGTTCTTTCCCACCTCAACCTAAGGGACAACTAGAACTAATCCTAGTAAACACTAAGTTTACACAAATGGCTTTACTCATTTTCACCAAGGATACCACTTAACACAACAAGACCTAACACCAGGTCTTTGCACGCACAAATCAAACAATTAAAATAACCATAAAATTACAATTGAAAAGAGCTTAAAATAAAACTAATGTTTGCAAGCTCCTTTCACAGCCTTGGCACCTCCAACTCGCCGAGGGAATGAGCTCGAGTCAGTTTCCGAGTTGAGGCAGCAGCTGGCGCTTGAGAAGGTGTTCGCAGAAGGAGCAGAGTGCAAGCAATCTTTCTTTTGGAAGACTCAAATCTCTCTTCTTGATGGCTCAATAATTTTTGTAAGAGTGAGAGAGAGAGTGTGAGAGAATTAAAAGAATCATATGAGGGTATATTTATACCCTCGTGAAGCAACGACTGTTCAATGGATAGAATACTATCCGTTACAGCTGCCGGTCGAATGGTCGGTAGATCGACTGGTCGACTGGTCCTTCGACCGCCACTTTTTCTCTCTGGTCAGTCGACTGACGCAATTTTTCCCATAGCTTCTGTCGATCGATTGGCTTCTGCCAATTTTTACAGCCATTCGATCTACCCGTCGGTCGAACGAACCTGTGCTGAACAAGGCAGACAACTTTGTTCTACTTCCATTTTCACTACGTCTACTTATTTAATTTTAAGTTAAATAACTCGATAACATGATAAATTTAAAACATAAATGTTATATATGGATTAATCCTCATTTGGATTCAATAAATATATCTAAAAAATTAAAATCCTTAAGGATCAAAATCTAGTTTTTAGGGTCTAGTACAAATTTTCTGAAAGTGGAATTTTTCTAATTTCCCGGGTCAAATAAGGGTATGCTAAAGGCTTCCAAAAATTCCTTTAAAATACCCCATTATCTAGTTTTGACCCAAGGAACAATTACCACCATTTTTTATCTCAAGAAACTATCTAAGTCATATAGCCCTCCAAGGAGCTCCCTAAACTTAGTGGATTTCAGGGCGGTCCCGGAATTTCATGATTTGGGGTTCGGGATAGGTTTTTGGGTTCTTATGCATCATGATGAGGAATTACAACATATCTAGACACCCTAGACCTAAACTCTAACCTCCCAACGAATCCGAGCGCGTCGACCAACGCCCTTCCGATTTTTCAATTTTTCTGATTTTTTCGATCGCGGACGTCGCACGCTAACCGATATGGAACCTAAAAATAATTCTTTGTGAAATCATTAGTTCCATGTTTGTTATCATCAAAACCATCATAACCGAGATTAAGGCTAAGGTTGAAAACCTAAAGCCAACACTTTGAACCCACCCATTGTCGTTGTTTTATTTTACAGAGCCTGACCGGTGAGGTGGGCTGGAGCACTTGGCGCAGTTGGTGGGCAGAGGAGCCACATGATCTCATAGCAATCCTAGTTAGGGGTCGTAGTTAAGTCTGTAGTAGGTTGTCATGCACTGTTGTTTTAGAATTTGGAGTTGTAGTCCCGTGGGGACATTCATATTTTTGTTCAGTCTTTTATTTATTAAAGAACTGTTGCTCTTCGATTTATTTATTTCTGCACCTGAGCTATTTATTAAAAATCTTGATGTTTTGAAATAAAAATCTGCTTTGATTCTTTTATTTAACAAAAGTTATTATTTATTCTGCTATTTTATGAGTTGGCATGTGCATGGGTTAGGCTGCGGGGTATAGGCACGTATACCCTGGCCGATCACGTGACCCTGAACTTGGGGCGTGATACTTCGAGACCTGTAAGCATCATTAATTAGCGACATTTATTTAACTTTGATTCTTGGTTTCTTGTGGCATTTGATTTTAGATCAATTGAAGGGAAAAATTAGGGTTTTTGAATGTTCTTGCCGCCTGTATGCATTAACTTGTTAATTCATTAATCATATAAGTTCATTGATATATTGAAATGCATATCAGTTCATCAATCATTGATTAAATTCATAGTTACTTATATATTAAATTCATAACTCATTAATGAGTGATTAATTAGCTAGTGATTAATCACTGATTAATCACTTCTTAATCAATCATAAACTTGCTTAGTTATTAATGTTTTGTTATCATTGTATGTATACTATTTTGATGAGTTTAGGTTCAAATTAGTAGTAGGGATGAGAATTGAAGCAGTGATTCACAAGAAAGATTTATATGGCAAGAAAGATACATTGATGCTATTCCAAATTGGACTCCATTTCAACCTTTGCCACGTATGCCAGGTGATGCTTTGTCACAAACGCCAGTTGATGCTTTGCCACAAACGCCACAAGATGCTTTTCCACAAACTCCAGTTGATCCTTTGCCACAATCTCCAATTGATGCTGATACGCAGGCATTCATAGATGCAGGGGAGCCACAAAATTTGAATCTGAATCTGTACCTAGAGGGAGATGATGAGAGTGATGAATCATCAGAGGATTCTGACTACTTACCTGTGGGGGAAAGCATAGATGATTGTTTGTAGAGTTAATTTGAGGAGGATGATAGTGATGATGAGTTCATTGAGGCTAGGAAAAACAAAAGGACAGTTGCAATAAACAAAAGCATGACAATGACGGTACTAATTATAGTTGAGGATGAAGGTTCAAGTTCTATGACAGATTTCAATGAAACAATTGAAGTCCCAGTAGTCAGAGTGCAAGAAAGAAGTAGTAATATTTAAGGTCCTCCTCGTCCTGAACCTAATTTGAATGAGATGCCTTGTAATGATAGTGACTATGAAGAAAGCGATGATGAAGTAATTACACCAGAGACCAGTGAAGAGGGTATTGATATTGATGTTGATCGGAGAAGAAAAAAACATCGCAAAGCTTATAATCCTCAAGCTGATGTTAATGATGTGAGACTGGAAGTTGGAATGAAATTTGAATCTCCTGCCTAGTTCAAGAAAGCTATACAACAGTATGCCCTTTCCAATGGTGTAAACATCAAATGGGTTAGATTTTCTAACAAAAGAATGGAAGTTGTTTGTGTTCTAGGTTGCCCATGGAAAGTATATGCAAGTTGGTACCAAAGTGAACTCACATTTATGACCAGGAATTACATAAGTGAACACAAGTGTTCAAGAAGTTTGAACAATCGGCAAGCTACAATGAAATGGTTGGCAAACTATTATATGGAGACATTCAAGAACAATCCTAATTGGGATGTGAAACTTATGAATGCAGATTTTTAGTCAAAGTTTTATTTTCCTATTGGTAAAACAAAGTGTTATAGAGTGAGGGCATCGGCCTTACACGGGCTTCGTGGTTCAGTGGAAGATCACTATGCCATGTTGGGTCCAAACATAGCTGAACTTCGAAGGGTAAATCGAGGTAGTTTGTTTAACATTGTTTGTGATGGGCATTTACTGGATGACGTCTTGTATTCAAACGATTATACATTGAATTTGAATCTTTCAAAAAAGGGTTTCTTCAAGGTTGCCGACCTATTATTGGACTGGATGGATGTTTTTTGAACAACTTTTTAGGTGAACAGCTTCTTACAACTATTAGTAGAGATGCAAATAATTAGATGTATCCAATTTCATGGGCCATAGTGGAAGGTGAAAATTATGATTCATGGAAGTGGTTTTTAGGTATGTTGTTTGATGATCTAGGGGTCGGATAAGGCTATGGTTGGACAATCATCAGTGATCAACAAAAGGTATTTTCATTTTTATTTTGATGTTCCATATCTTCATCTTTATGCAATTTATTTACATCTCTTCATCTTTATGCTTCATATCTTCATATTTTCATTTTACTGATATTGCAATTTATTTCAAAATTTCAAGGATTAGAGCATGCAATCAGTCAAAGAGTGTCTGCCGCAGAGCATCGAAATTGTGCTCGTCATTTGTATGCAAATTGGAAAAATAAACATAATGGACATCTCTTGAAGTCTTTATTTTGGAAGGCAGTTAGGTGTACTACTCAACCAGATTTGAACATGGTGTTGAATGAATTGGCATCTACTTCTACACAAGCCCATCAAGATTTCATTGGAATTGGTCTTCAAAAGTTTTGTGCTGCCTATATCAATAAAAACTGCAAGGCTGATGTGGCCGGTGATCAATAACATATCTGAGACTTTTAATGGGTATATATTAAAGACAAGGTCAAAACCAATCATTGATATGCTAGAGAATATTAGGCGTATGCTAATGCAAAGAATGTACATGAAGAAAGATATAAAACCAATCAATTTGTTATCAGTTTGTTATTTTTATTTTTAGATGCCGGGAAGTGGATTATCAATATGCTCAGACCAAGGACAATGGTGTGGCTCAATAGTTCGATAACGCGATAGGAGAGTTCATGAATTGCATCAACGCTCTCAACCTCAAACTACCATTCCTGGTGACAGGCAAGGATTTCAATCTTCTTAAACATCTTGCATGGATGGAGACATGCAAGAATGATTTTGAATGTATATTTTGATATTTTGATGTTACTGAAATTGGTGTTACTGAAGTATGTTTTGATATGTTGATGTATACTGAAACTGGTGTTACTGAAACTAGTGTTTGAAAACTGTTGTTTTGATATGTTGATATTTTGATGTACATAAACTGAAACTGGAAGTATGTTTCAGTGTGTAATTTCAGTGTTATATTAGTGCTTTTTCAGTGATATAGTGTTGCAGTGATATATCAGTGCACCATCAGTTTCATATCAGTTTAATAGTAAGTTTCAGTATTTCATTTCTGTTTGGCTCTTGAAATTCATAATCAAAAAAGAAATATTGGTTGATGGAATATCAGTTTTCTAAAACTGATATCAAATATCAATTTTAGAAACTGATATCAGTTTCTGAACTGATATCATAGTGATATTAGTTTCATGAAATTGATATCAGATATCAATTTCCTGAAACTGATGTCAGATACCAATTTCTGAAATGATATTACTATTAGTTTCTCTAATATCCGAGATATTTTGGCTAATTATTTATTTGTGTTTGCCAGTCTAGTGGGCTGATTCGAAGTCTTGCTGAGTCGACTCATGATCCAGTGCTAGCTTGAGAGCTCGAGTAAGTAGAATCATAAGTTGTGTGTGTTCTTTACTCGATAAATTTGTATTGCATATGGTTGAGCATGTATTATTGATACTTGTATTTAGCATGGGGTTAGTTTGGGATGAGGAGTTAGCGCGTTTGGATTCGGGCTTGAGGCGTATGCGGATACGGGTTAGAAAGAGGTTAGGGTGTGGATGAAGTTTGGGAGGGGATAATAAAATCCCCCCCCCCCCTGCTAGGGCTAGGCAGCTCCTTGTTGGAGCCACACAAGCCGCCGAGAGAGAGAGAGGAGCCACTCCCCCTCTCTTGGGAGCCGCAAGCCGCCGCCCCTCTCCCCCTCTCTTGGAGTTGTCGCCCCCTCCTTTGAGGAGCTAAGCTGATGCCGCTTGTTGAGGTCGGATTCGAAAGTCGTCGATCGAAAATTTTCTCTCTTTTCTTCTTCCTAATCAGGTGAGTGGTTTACCTCTTCTCGTCTTGGGTTTTCTTTTGTGTTTCTTGAGGCGATCTTGAAGATTGGTGCATTTCTTGTCGGGTTTTCCGTCGACTCTCGAGTTTCTTGCTAATTTTTCTTGTTTCCGTGAAAGAGGGGGCCGAAGACCCCCCCCCCCTATGGGGATCGATAGCCCTAGGACAACCCTAGGGGTGCTCGGCCAAGGTGGGAATAGGGTCGCTCTCAAGGTGTTCGATAAAATGCCTAAGAGAAGTTCTTGACATTTTTTTTTAGATCTAGGCTTTGAATTAATTACCTTAATTAAGTTTCTATGATGCCAATGCATGATTTGTATCTAGATATAAAATTTCAGCATATGAATCTATGTTTTGCATGTGAAAATATTTAATCTTGATGCCATGTATGTTCTTGTTTGGGGTTCTTGGTTTTGAAGCTCGAGTCTAGATTCAAAGATGGTGTAGATGCATGCTAAACCTGGATTAGGAATTATGATTTAATCCTTGTATAATTTATCTTGATGTTATAAATCAGTTGTGGTGGTAATTAAGGATTTAATTACTGTGATTTTCGGATTAAATACTTTGACATTCTGAAACTCAAACTTGCTGGAATTTTATGCTCAAATTGTTAATTCAAGGCTGATTTTGTAATCTTTGTTGAGATGCTTAAATTTACTGAACATAATCATGTAACCTATCATTTTAACCATAAAACATAGTCTAGAACCATAGGACACACTTTGGAAGTCAGATTCGGCTTAGGTGCACTAGTTTGGGCTCAACAGTAAACTGAAAATAAAACCACTAAAACAAAACCCTAATTTCAGCAATGGGAATTTTAATTATTGAGTTAAAATTCAAGGGACAACATAATCTATTAAGAGCCAATAAAATGATTTATCTTCATGAAATAAAACATCATGGATTGATGATATTACGGGTCTAGGGCGTCGGGATCGTGCATAGAGTGTTGCGGTGTTTCCCAATAAAGACACCGTATGAGACACTTGACTTAGGTCTTGTTAGCACCATATTTTTATGAATGGCGGGGAGGCTCGAAGAGGAGCCAGACTACGGGCTTGGTCCGAAATGTTGGATGGTTAGTTCCCAACCTGTGTTAAAGGAATAAGTTCGGATGGGCAAATCCCGATTATTCCACCGATTATTTATGGAACAAGTTCGGATGAGCAAATCTCGATTGTTCCTGCGTTTCTTGTGGAACAAGCTTGGATGGGCGAATCCCGATTGTTCCCGATTTTTTTTGGAATAAGTTTGGATGGGCAAATCCTGATTATTCGTGCGCTATCTTTAAGGATGTGATTATAGGATAAGATCGAATGGGTCAATCTCGATTATCCTCATAACCCTTGAATAGGTTTGCCTTTGGGTGTGTGATGGCCAGATGGCCTGTTAGCTAGCCATACCACTTGTTGCGTTATCCCTGTATGAGATAGGTACAATTATTCATATATGTCTGTGGTTGGTTTTTATGGTGGGGATTGGTAGAATTGCTCACCGAGTTCCTTTGAACTCACCCGTTGTTTCTTTTTATTTTTTTTGCAAAGCCTGACCAGTGAGGTGGGCTGGAGCACTTAGCGCGGCTGGAGGGTAGAGGAGCCACATTGATCTCATAGCAGTCCTAGTTAGGGGTCGTAGACGAGTCTTTGGTAGATTTGTCATGCACTTGTGTTTTAGTATTTTGGAATTGTAGTCCCTTGGGGACATTCATGTCTTTTATTCAGATTTCACTTATTAAAGTAAACTGTTAAACTTTGATTTACTTATTTCAGCACTTTAACTATTTTGCTAAAAACTTTACTTCTTAAATCGAACCTGTTTTGGTTTCTCGTTCATAATAAAATCTGTTAATCTTTCCGCTATGATTTATTATGAGTTGGCATGTGCATGGGATAGGCTGCGGGGTATAGGCACGTATACCCTGGCCGATCACGTGACCCTAAGTTGGGGCGTGACAGTTTATGAACTGATATCACTATCAGTTTCTGAACTGATATCACTATGATATCAGTTTCTTAAAGTTTTTGTTATTTCTTGTGTTGAATTAAATATTCAGGGCAAGAATATAAATGCTTGAGGAGATGTATTTATATTGATATCACTATGGTATCAGTTTCTAAACTTTTGCTCTAGCTGTAGTTTTCTGAAACTGATATCATTTATTGATATTATACATAACTGATATCAACATGCACATACCTATAATTGAAACTAGCTTCAAACTGATATTACACCAACCAAATTCACATTACAACAATATTCAACATGCTATGAGTTTCAAACAGATATTACACCAACCACGTTCACAATATTCCAATTTTACATACCAAAATCAAACATCAAAATGAATGCCAACCACACAAAACCATACCCATGACAACTATGATCCAAAAAATAGATATAAAACAAACATTTCTCTTCAGTCTCCTATTTTCTGCTTCTAACCTTTTCATCTCTCTTTCTTGTTGTGCATACTTGAAAATCAACAGCTCATTCTTCTCTTCCAATAATAAAATTTTCTACTTCAAAATATCTTTCTTGCTGCATAAATCTTGCAATATTTCCTTGGTTCGTTCAAAATACTCAATGTCATGCCATTGAAAAAAAACCACAGTCGTTGCCTTTATCCTGATAACAATGCTATCTAAACAACATTAGTATGGCAACATTACTTCCAATAATATAACATGAAGGTTAAAAACCTTCCAGTGTAGACATCTCCAAAATCGTCTTTCCAGATTTTTTGTTGTCCTTGATGTTAACAATATTGTTTGCATATGATGACTACAAAGAGGGCTTGTGGCAGTAGAGTTTATGGATGCTTCCTCTACTTGTGATGTTGATCTTGATGCCATTTCAGAATTCCTAGGAATCAAATAAACCCTAAAAATAAGTACTGAAATCAAACTAACCCTAAATCTAGCTAACACAAAATCAAAGATACCCTAAATTAGACAGACTAAACACTCTTTATGAAATGTATGTACTAACAAATAGTTTGCGGCAGTCAAAGCAGATACACATGTAAGAGGAGATCTCTTACACAGATTAAGCAGTGCACCTCTTCTTCTACTCCGAGCATGATCTAGAGAAATGGTAGGAGGAGACTCGTCTTCTACTCTGAGCACTAAAGAATAACTAGAGAAGAAGAATGCGCTGGAGAGAAGAAGAACTCGGGGTTTCATCGAGTGGTAGGGTTTGTCGAGTAAAGTGGGTTGTCTGGTATAAAGAAATCGGGTTCGTGTTTTTTTAAGTGACGTGGACTACAATTGACGTGGCGATAATAAAATATTATTATCGGTTCGCTATGTAAGCGAACTAACGGGCGAGATCACGTCGGGTTGACAGATGGCTATTATTGGAACCAATCATAAACTTCTTATATAGAATTGAGACCAATCAAAGGATTGGCCAAAAGTGAGAAATTTGCCAAAGTTGGGGCCATTTTCGTCTATTTACCCTTGATTATATAGTCCGGATTGGGCCGAGTGAATGTATCATTTTGTTAGGCCGGTGTGGTTGTGTGGTAAAAGTGAATCCCAGAACTTATGAATTAAGTTGGTTGATTATATGATTATTATATATGCTTGAGATTTAAGTGGAGATTCGGTAGAGCCACTCACTGAGTTCCTCATGGACTCATGGTTTTATTTATGTTGTTTTGCAGAGCCTGACCAGTGAGGTACGACTAGGTTGGCATGACGTAACAGGAGGGAGTAAGCTCACACCGTTGATCTCGTAACAAGCCGGATGGAGTTGTAGTCATGTAGAGAGTCATTTTATTTCTTGCATTGGAGTTGTAGCTTTGCTTTTGAACATTGGATTATGTAGTTCAATTTTGAACTTTCTTTATTCCATTCATAGTGGATTAATAGTATTTTTATTCTGATTTGTTGATGTATCTGCATGTATTGAGTATGCATACGGTAGGCTTCATGGTGCAGCCACGTATCTTGGCCGGTCACGTGACCCTGTAATTCGGGGCGTGACACATTACTAATATCAAGAAGTCAAGGATCAAAGCTAAGATTTTGGAAAGAATGACTCAATTAAAGTTTGCAATGGATCAACATCAACCACCACTCTCAAGGAAGGCTGGCAATACTTATTTATAGGAAAGAAAGATATATGGATCAAGGGCCCCAAAATCCTAGGGTTGCGTGATTGGCCGGAGTACACGTTCGTACCTCGAATCGTACCCAGACATGATCATGATGAGGAAATAAAGATATACAACCATACAATTATCAAAATGAAAACAACATAATACTATGACAAATCCTAGACGCTCTGAAAAGTAGGTCTCCACTACATCATGTCTGAAAAAGAAACAAAATGAACAACTGTCCTAGACACCACTACGACTCCGTGTCACGAGATCTACTCCCCGAGCTTGCCACCCCAGCTGTGCCTCATGTGCCACAACCTCTATTGCTCTAGAGATGAAACAAAAACAATAAGGAAAATGAGGGTGAGTTCAAAAGAACTTAGTGAATGGCTCAACCTTGAGCCCTCCCTAAGCCATCATTTAATTATATAATAACAAAATAATCATAATTAAATGACACAAATAATAAATCAATCCATACAATCTATACATTTTATACAATCCATACAAATCCAGCGCCCCACGCCAATCAGCCTCATGCTAATATAAATATAACTATAATCAGGCTAGGGATCAATCGATTAGCTCAAGACTAGCAACCCTCATGCATGAGCCCTTGAGATGAACCCAGGAAAACCCAGTGGTTGGGTATGACCCTTCCACCAATGTCACTCTCTGGGTTGTCCATCAGTGTGGGTCACTGACGCGCTACCCGGCCTATAAACCACCAGCTTACCAGGCTGGCCATATATCCCAGTATAACATACACATGCACAACCACATCACACGTAGGTAGTATATATAAAAAAGTAAGCACAAAAAAATTAAGATAGCATCCCACTAATTCAAAAGAATTAGCAATAATCACTTCCAGGCTTCGGTATGTGCATGCGCATATCTAATTCAGCATTACCCCGGGCTCCAATCCTCTGCCAGAGAAATCCATATTTCCTCTAACACAACTCAAGGAATATATTTACATAATATCCATGGCATACATTCATAATGGAAAAAGAGCAAATACCCAAAACCATAACTTTCTCTCCTCTTTTTCCCAAATCCATAACTTTGAATTGGATTTTCCGAAAACCATAACTTAAAGTTGATTTTTCTAGTTTTACCCCTGGCTGTTGGTTTGGACCCTGGCTGACCGGTTCAATAAAATTTGAACCGATTCAACAAAATTTAAACCGGTTCAACAGGGTTTAATAAAAAAAAAATGGTTTTTAAGTAACGATGGACGTGGAACTGGAGCACGTAACTTCTTCTCCGGCCGGCGTTAGAACATCTGGAGACTCAAGGTTTTATCCGGCGCCTTACTTTGTTGACGTCGCATTTGCTCTTCCCCGTGCTCGGACGTGTCGTTTGCTCAACTTCTGCTCAATCGTTTGCTTTTCCCCGTGCTCTTCCTTACTTTTAGCTAGCTCGACCTTGTTGCTACTGGCGGCTTTCTTTGTTGACGCCGAGGTTTTCTCTGCATTCCTCCATGACCTCGACTAATACCTTGACTGTTATATACTTTCGGCAAAGTCACAGGTTTGTACCTACTGTTTCACTTTTTTTTTGGTTTATTATGTAGAAACATGCCATATTAGTAAACAAATCTCTAATCATGTACTCTTTTTTGCTTGATTCAATACTTTTATGAAAGTATCTAATGCCCTAGTTTTTGAATACTTAGCGGCATTTCATACACATATAGTTCCATTAGTAAAGTTTCTTCATTATTAGCCACTTCTCAAACAAGAATGGTTGTTACACTCAATTTAACAGGAACCCTAGTTGTAACTAGGGAGTTGTTTCAAGACTTTCGCAAAAGTCTGTAAGTACATCCGCCCAGGTTTGTATCATCGGTGTCCTTGGTTTTTAGTTTAATTTAGTAGAATCATTCTATATTACTAATGATAAAAATAATGATATTATCTTTTTTGATCAATTCCATACTTTTGTAAAATTATGGAATTCTATAATCTATTCCATACTCAATCTGATTTAATTTGGTTATAGGTGTATGTGTGATGGCTGATGCACATAGTTTTGTGGTGCAAGATTCTGATATTGATAATATCTTGTGAGTTATTAAATTATATGTCATTCATCCTCACTTATTGTTAACTACGGATAAACAAATAATTATCAACTTATATCATTGTAGGTTGCAACATCTTAACAATGATGACTTTATTGTGCCTGATACATATGCCAATGTACAAACTTCTACACAACATCTTAACTATGGAATCATTACTTTTGCACTTCGAGAGTATAGAAGTTGGGTTTTTCTATGTATTAATGGGATTCTATAGTTTTGATAAAGTGTGGAATTTGGTTAATGGTTTATTTCTTGGAATTCTAGAGTTTTCTCAAAGTATAGAATCATTACTTTTGCACTTCCAGAGTATGGAAGTTGAATTTTTCTGTGTATTAGTGGCATTCTATAGTTTTGATAAAGTGTGGAATTTGGTTAATCATTTATTTCTTGGAATTCTAGAGTTTTCTCAAAATATAGAATCATTACTTTTGCACTTCTAGAGTATGGAAGTTGAGTTTTTCTGTGTATTAATGGCATTCTATAGTTTTTATAAAGTGTGGAATTTGGTTAATGGTTTATTTCTTGGAATTCTAGAGTTCTCTCAAAGTATGGAATCATTACTTTTTCACTTCCAGAGTATGGAAGTTGGGTTTTACACAGAAAAACCCAACTAGAGGAAATAGTAGTTATGTTGTCTATAATGTATACTTGTATATGTTACCATATATAAAACTACAATAATCATACCAGTATAAGGCATTCCATACTTTCACCAAAGTATAGAACTTGAGAAAATACCCTTCCAGGTATCATTTTTTTCATACCAGTCTAATAGATATCATTTGTAATGATTATATTTGAATTCTGTCTAATAGTCGTATTCGTTGATAGATATTCCATACTTTTGTGAAAGTATGGAATTATATAAAATATTAGTCCAGTTATCATTTATTGGATATCAGTCTAATAAATACCAGTCTTGTATTAATTTCATGTATTTTTTGATAGAGATAGTTTCAGGAGAGCTCTTCCCACTTATTGCATCAAGCGAAATTTTGAATTGAGACGCATCCAAAGCAATAGTCACTATATCAAAGTCGGATGCAAAGAGCCCAATTGTTGTTGGACGTTGTCAGCAACCGGCAGGGGTAAATTTGAAATAGTGGCTTTTGTCAATTAGCACAATTGTATTGTTGCAAGGCTGAACTTGGATCATCGACAATGCACTGCCACTTTTGTTGCGAATCACATAAAGGAGCATCTTTTGGGTAATGAGAAAATCAATAGTAGTTTCGTTATCTCTGAGATAAGAAAGGTATTTGGAGTGCGTATATATTATAAGAAAGCATAAAATGCACTCTTAGGGAATGCCAGTGGTGACTATGATCAATGCTACAAAGATTTGCCAGCATATCTTAGGGAATTAAGGATTCATGACTTTAAATCAAAAGTTAAATTGATGAGTTGTTCCTCGACCCATCGTTTCTGACGTGTGTTCTAGGCTTTCGGTGGAAGCTTTTATGGATTTAGAGAATATATGCGTCCTATATTATGTATTGATGCAACACATCTGAGAGGTAAATACGCAGGTGTTCTTATGATTGCAACTTCTATTGATGCAGAAAATAGGCTTTTTCCCGTGGCATTTGTTGTGACTGAAATTGAAAAAATAGAAACATGGGAGTGGTTTTTGGATGAACTTTTTAGATGTATCCCCGATTATAGGGGATTAAGTATTATGAGTGATCGGAACCCAGGGATTATAGCTGTTGTGAGAAATGTCTTTCCGGATGGTGCACATGGATATTGTATGGTTCATCTTTGCAAAAAATTTAGTACTGATGTTCGTTCAAAAGATGAAGTGCCCTTGTTTTGGGCAGCTGCTAGATCAACCACGGAACATTCATTTAATGAATGTATGCAAAAGATATTGGCTATTCATGAGCAAAGTTATCAATGGACATCTCAATTGGAGAAGGAGAAATGGGCTAATTTCTTTTTCCCCAGTAGGAGGTATGATATCATAACAACTAATTCTGTGGAATGCTTGAATGCATTATTTAGGGAAGTTCGTGGGTTGTCAATCACAACATTGATTAAGATGACAAGACGCAAGGTCTCGGAGTGGTTTTTCAAGAGACGCAAAGTCTCTCTTACATTGACCACTACTTTGATTGGAAAAATGGAAACAATTTTAGCAGAGAATTGCCACAAATGTCAGTGGCATGCTGTGCATCCACATTGGGACCATTGCTACCAGGTACAAACATCATACCAAATAGTCATTGTTGATTTAGCTATTATATCATGCTCCTGCAGGAAATTTCAACTTTATGGTATTTCTTGTTCACATGCCATGGCTGCTATCGGTTATAGTAGTCTTGACCCTTATGAGTATTGTAAGTGTTATTTCACTGTTGAGACTTATAAAAAAATATATGAGGATAAAATTTATCCGACAAGAAGCAAGCAATATTGGCATAGAGAACCTTATGATACCGAAGTGAAACCACCCAAATCTTTAGAACAATCTGGTAGAAAAAGAAAAAATAGAAGAGAATCAAGACATAGTGGCAGACATCAGAGGAAGTGCTCAAGATGCAAGCAAGTAGGGCACAACAAACGTTCACGCAAAGCTCCCCCACCCAGTTGACAACACACTTAATATTTTTGTTTTCCATACATTTGATGTATAGCCATACTTCATTTTTGAATTCTGTATGATTTAAGCTTAGAAGAAGGCATTCCATACTTTCGTGAGCTTAAATCATACAGAATTCACTGGTGAAAGTACTAATTTTTGACTCTGTATCACAATTACTATCTGTTAATATATGATTGGATATTCTTTCTAAAGTTTCTAAGTTGAATTCTGTATGAGCTGAGCTCAGATGAAGGCATTTCATACTTTCATGAAAGTGTGGAACTGGTGAAAATACTAGTTTTTGACTCTGTATCACAATTACTATCTGTTAATATATGATTGGATATTCTTTCTAAAGTTTCTAAGTTGAATTATGTATGAGCTGAGCTCAGATGAAGGCATTCCATACTTTCATGAAAGTATGGAACTGGTGAAAATACTAGTTTTTTGCTGTCAAAATGCCAATTAGCCATATTGGATATTCTTTCTAAAGTCTAGAAGCTGAATTCTGTATGAGTTGAGCTCAGAATAAGGCATTCCATACTTTCATGAAAGTATGGAACTAGTGAAAATACTAGTTTTTTTTCTATCAAAATGCCACATAGTCATATTGCATATTCTTTCTAAAGTTTGAAAGTTGAATTCTGTATGAGTTGAGCACAGAAGAAGGCATTCCATACTTTCATGAAAGTATGGAACTGGTGAAAATACTAGTTTTTTTTGTCAAAATGCTAAATAGCCATATTGCATATTCTTTCTAAAGTCTAGAAGTTGAATTCTGTATGAGTTGAGCTCAGAATAAGGCATTTCATACTTTCATGAAAGTATGGAACTGGTGAAAATACTAGTTTTTTTCTGTCAAAATGCTAAATAGTCATATTGCATATTCTTTCTAAAGTTTGGAAGTTGAATTATGTATGAGTTGAGCTCAGAATAAGACATTTCATACTTTCATGAAAGTATGGAACTGGTAAAAATACTTGTTTTTTTCGATCAAAATGCCAAATAGTCATATTGCATATTCTTTCTAAAGTCTGGAAGTTGAATTCTGTATGAGTTGATCTCAGAATAAGGCATTCCATACATTCATGAAAGTATGGAACTGGTGAAAATACTACTTTTTCTGTCAAAATGCCAAATAGCCATATTGGATATTCTTTCTAAAGTCTGGAAGTTTAATTCTGTATGAGTTGAGCTTAGAAGAAGGCATTCAATACTTTCATAAAAATATGGAACTGGTGAAAATACTTTTTTTCTGTCAAAATGCCAACTAGCAAATTAAACAACTCAGAATTCCAATTAGCCAACTAGTTTTTGTCATAGAACTCAGAAGATTTTTAGAGTATGATAAAATACAAATTAAACACTGTACAATTATATTACACTTGATAATCCTCTATCAAATAGGGGATTATAAATAGTTTTTGTTTCAAACTATGATCGTACGTTACAGAATCATTGTTGAATAAGAGTCATATAAGAATGTTGTTGCAAGCTCAAGCCGAAGCCTTTTCATATGCTATTGATTCCAGTCCATTTGTTCTGATTTGATCAAATATTCAATATACTTCATCAGAAAGACATCACAATCAACACACATATGTTGTTGAGGACATTCAAACATTTCTTTTCTCCAACCTTCGGATTTCATCTGGATGCTCAGGTTGGGGCATATGCCATCCAAATGTTCATTTGACATGGATTGAAGCAATGAAACATTATCCTCGAAATATTTGGAGGAGTCATGGTAGGACCACATTGAATTTAGATGAAAGAATATTTTTTTCTCAATGTCCACCACAAGGAGATGTCAATGTCCTCCGGTATCTTTTTCTTGATTTGCATGTCGGAGGCGGCTACTATTAATGGGCATAAAAATATATTTAGGAATAGATGACACGACTGATGACCTTTGGATGAAATTCAATGCAGTAGCCCCATGGCTTCTATAATATATCTGGAAAAGAAACAACTTTTTTTACTCAAAAAGTGCAAAAGTAACGAATCCATACTTTATCAAAACTATAAAATGCTTTTAATACACAGAAAAACTAGACTTCCATACTCTAGAAGTGCAAAAGTAATTATTCCAAACTTTAAGAAAAACTCTAGAATTCCAAGAAATAAATCATTAACCAAATTCCACACTTTATCAAAACTATATAATGTCATTAATACACAGAAAAACTCAACTTCCATACTCTGGAAGTGCAAAAGTAATGATTTCATACTTTGACAAAACTCTGGAATTCCAAGAAATAAACCATTAACCAAATTTCATACTTTATCAAAACTATAGAATGTCATTAATACACAGAAAAACCCAACTTCCATACTCTGGAAATGCGAAAGTAATGATTCCATACTTTGAGAAAACTCTAGAATTCCAAGAAATAACCAATTAACCAAATTCCATTCTTTATCAAAACTATAGAATGTCATTAATACACAGAAAAACTCAACTTTCATACTTTGGAAGTGCAAAAGTAATGATTCCATACGTTGTCAAAACTCTGGAATTCCAAGAAATAAATCATTAACCAAATTTCATGCCTTATCAAAACTATATAATACCATTAATACATAGAAAAACTCAACTTCCATACTCTGGAAATGCAAAAGTAATGATTCCATACTTTGTCAAAACTCTGGAATTCTAAGAAATAAACCATTAACCAAATAACTCTAGAATTCCATGAAACAACTAACAGGCCATCTGGCCATCACACACCTAAAGGCAAACCTATTCAAGGGTTATGAGGATAATCGAGATTGACCCATTCGATCTTATCCTATAATCATATCCTTAAAGATAGCGCACGAAAAATCAGGATTTTCCCATCCAAACTTATTCAAAAAAAAATCGAGAACAATCGGGATTCGCCCATCCGAACTTGTTCCACAAGAAACGCAGGAACAATCAATTGATTCCACAGATCCAGCCGATCTACACAGATTTGCCCATCCGAACTTGTTCCATAAATAATCGGTGGAATAATCGGGATTTGCCCATCCGAACTTATTCCTTTAACACAGGTTGGGAACTAACCATCCAACATTTCGGACCAAGCCCGTAGTCTGTCTCCTATTCGAGCCTCCCCGCCATTCATAAAAATATGGTGCTAACAAGACCTAAGTCAAGTGTCTCATACGGTGTCTTTATTGGCAAACACCGCAACACTCTATGCTCGATCCTGACGCCCTATACCCGTAATATCATTAATCCATGATGTTTTATTTCATGCAGATAAATCATTTTATTGGCTCTTAATAGATTATGTTGTCCCTCGAATTTTAACTCAATAATTAAAATTCCGATTGCTAAAATTAGGGTTTTGTTTTAGTGGTTTTATTTTCAGTTTACTGTTGAGCCCAAACTAGTGCACATAAGCCGAATGTGACTTCCAAAGTGTGTCCTATGGTTCTAGACTATGTTTTATGGTTAAAATGATAGGTTACATGATTATGTTCAGTAAACTTTACGCATCTCAACAAAGACTACAAAATCAGCCTTGAATTAACAATTTGAGCATAAAATTCCAGCAAGTTTGAGTTTTAGAATGTCAAAGTATTTAATCCGAAAATCACAGTAATTAAATCCTTAATTACCACCACAACAGATTTATAACATCAAGATAAATTATACAAGGATTAAATCATAATTCCTAATCCAGGTTTAGCATGCATCTACACCATCTTTGAATCTAGACTCGAGCTTCAAAACCAAGAACCCCAAACAAGAACATATATGGCATCAAGATTAAATATTTTCACATGCAAAACATAGATTCATATGCTGAAATTTTATATCTAGATACAAATCATGCATTGGCATCATAGAAACTTAATTAAGGTAATTAATTCAAAGCCTAGATCTAAAAAAAAATGTCAAGAACTTATCTTAGGCATTTCATCGAACACCTTGAGAGCGACCCTATTCCCACCTTGGCCGAGCACCCCTAGGGTTGTCCTAGGGCTATCGATCCCCATGGGGGGGGGGGGGGTCTTTGGCCCCCTCTTTCACGGCAACAAGAAAAATCAGCAAGAAACTCGAGAGTCGACGGAAAACCCGACAAGAAATGCACCAATCTTCAAGATCGCCTCAAGAAACACAAAAGAAAACCCAAGACGAGAAGAGGTAAACCACTCACCTGATTAGGAAGAAGAAAAGAGAGAAAATTTTCGATCGACGACTTTCGAATCCGACCTCAACAAGCGGCAGCAGCTTAGCTCCTCAAAGGAGGGGGCGACAGCTCCAAGAGAGGGGGAGAGGGGCGGCGGCTTGCGGCTCCCAAGAGAGGGGGAGTGGCTCCTCTCTCTCTCTCGGCGGCTTGTGTGGCTCCAACAAGGAGCTGCCTAGCCCTAGCAGGGGGGTGGATTTTAGTATCCCCTCCCAAACCTCATCCACACCCTAACCACTTTCTAACCCGCATCCGCATCCGCCTCAAGCCCGAATCCAAACGCGCTAACTCCTCATCCCGAACTAACCTCATGCTAAATACAAGTATCCATAATACATGCTCAACCATATGCAATACAAATTAACTAACGAGTAAAGAAAACACACAACTTATGATTCTACTTACTCAAGCTCTCAAGCTTGCACTGGACCATGAGTCGACTCAGCTCGACTTCGAATCAGCCCACTAGACTGGCAAACACAAATAAATAATTAGCCAAAATATCTCGGATATTAGAGAAACTAATAGTAATATCATTTCAGAAATTGGTATCTGACATCAGTTTCAGGAAACTAATATCTGATACCAGTTTCAGGAAACTAATATCACTGTGATATCAGTTCAGAAACTGATATCAGTTTCAAAAATTGATATCTGATATCAGTTTCAGAAAACTGATATTCCATCAAACAATATTTCTTTTTTGATAAAGATTTTCAAGAGCCAAACAGAAATGAAATACTGAAACTTACTATTAAACTGATATGAAACTATATGAAACTATATGAAACTGATGGTGCACTGATATATCACTACAACACTATATCACTGAAAAAGCACTAATATAACACTGAAATTACACACTGAAACATACTTCCAGTTTCAGTTTATGTAAATCAAAATATCAACATATCAAAACAACAGTTTTCAAACACTAGTTTCAGTAACACCAGTTTCAGTATACATCAACATACCAAAACATACTTCAGTAACACCAATTTCAGTAACATCAAAATATCAAAATATACATTCAAAATCATTCTTGCATGTCTCCATCCATGCAAGATGTTTAAGAAGATTGAAATCCTTGCCTGTCACCAGGAATGGTAGTTTGAGGTTGAGAGCGTTGATGCAATTCATGAACTCTCCTATCACGTTCTTGAACTATTGAGCCACACCATTGTCCTTGGTCTGAGCATATTGATAATCCACTTCCCGGCATCTAAAAATAAAAATAACAAACTGATAACAAACTGATTGGTTTTATATATTTCTTCATGTACATTCTTTGCATTAGCATACGCCTAATATCCTCTAGCATATCAATGATTGGTTTTGACCTTGTCTTTAATATATACCTATTAAAAGTCTCAGATATGTTATTGATCATCGGCCACATTAGCCTTGCAGTTTTTATTGATATAGGCAGCACAAAACTTTTGAAGACCAATTCCAATGAAATCTTGATGGGCTTGTGTAGAAGTAGATGCCAATTCATTCAACACCATGTTCAAATCTGGTTGAGTAGTACACCTAACTGCCTTCCAAAATAAAGATTTCAAGAGATGTCCATTATGTTTATTTTTCCAATTTGCATACAAATGACGAGCACAATTTCGATGCTCTGCGGCAGACACTCTTTGACTGATAGCATGCTCTAATCCTTGAAATTTTGAAATAAATTGCAATATCAGTAAAATGAAAATATGAAGATATGAAGCATAAAGATGAAGAGATGTAAATAAATTGCATAATGATGAAGATATGGAACATCAAAATAAAAATGAAAATACCTTTTGTTGATCACTGATGATTTTCCAACCATAGCCTTATCCGACCCCTAGATCATCAAACAACATACCTAAAAACCACTTCCATGAATCATAATTTTCACCTTCCACTATGGCCCATGAAATTGGATACATCTAATTATTTGCATCTCTACTAATAGTTGTAAGAAGCTGTTCACCTAAAAAGTTGTTCAAAAAACATCCATCCAGTCCAATAATAGGTCGGCAACCTTGAAGAAACCCTTTTTTGAAAGATTCAAATTCAATGTATAATCGTTTGAATACAAGACGTCATCCAGTAAATGCCCATCACAAACAATGTTAAACAAACTACCTCGATTTACCCTTCGAAGTTCAGCTATGTTTGGACCCAACATGGCATAGTGATCTTCCACTGAACCACGAAGCCCGTGTAAGGCCGATGCCCTCACTCTATAACACTTTGTTTTACCAATAGGAAAATAAAACTTTGACTAAAAATCTGCATTCATAAGTTTCACGTCCCAATTAGGATTGTTCTTGAATGTCTCCATATAATAGTTTGCCAACCATTTCATTGTAGCTTGCCGATTGTTCAAACTTCTTGAACACTTGTGTTCACTTATGTAATTCCTGGTCATAAATGTGAGTTCACTTTGGTACCAACTTGCATATACTTTCCATGGGCAACCTGGAACACAAACAACTTCCATTCTTTTGTTAGAAGATCTAACCCATTTGATGTTTACACCATTGGAAAGGGCATACTGTTGTATAGCTTTCTTGAACTGGGCAGGAGATTCAAATTTCATTCCAACTTCCAGTCTCACATCATTAACATCAGCTTGAGGATTATAAGCTTTGCGATTTTTTTTCTTCTCCGATCAACATCAATATCAATACCCTCTTCACTGGTCTCTGGTGTAATTACTTCATCATCGCTTTCTTCATAGTCACTATCATTACAAGGCATCTCATTCAAATTAGGTTCAGGAAGAGGAGGACCTTAAATATTACTACTTCTTTCTTGCACTCTGACTACTGGGACTTCAATTGTTTCATTGAAATCTGTCATAGAACTTGAACCTTCATCCTCAACTGTAATTGGTACCGTCATTGTCATGCTTTTGTTTATTGCAACTGTCCTTTTGTTTTTCCTAGCCTCAATGAACTCATCATCACTATCATCCTCCTCAAATTAACTCTACAAACAATCATCTATGCTTTCCCCCACAGGTAAGTAGTCAGAATCCTCTGATGATTCATCACTCTCATCATCTCCCTCTAGGTACAGATTCAGATTCAAATTTTGTGGCTCTCCTGCATCTATGGATGCCTGCGTATCAGCATCAACTGGAGATTGTGGGAAAGGATCAACTGGAGTTTGTGGAAAAGCATCTTGTGGCGTTTGTGGCAAAGCATCAACTGGCGTTTGTGACAAAGCATCAACTGACGTTTGTGACAAAGCATCACCTGGCATACGTGGCAAAGGTTGAAATGGAGTCCAATTTGGAATAACATCAATGTATATTTCTTGACATATAAATCTTTCTTGTGAATCACTGCTTGAATTCTCATCCCTACTACTAATTTGAACCTAAACTCATCAAAATAGTATACATATAATGATAACAAAACATTAATAACTAAGCAAGTTTATGATTGATTAAGAAGTGATTAATCAGTGATTAATCACTAATTAATCACTCATTAATGAATTATGAATTTAATATATAAGTAACTATGAATTTTATCAATGATTGATGAACTGATATGCATTTCAATATATCAATGAACTTATATGATTAATGAATTAACAAGTTAATGCATACAGGCGGCAAGAACATTCAAAAACCCTAATTTTTACCTTGCATTGATCTAAAATCAAATGCCACAAGAAACCAAGAATCAAAGTTAAATAAATGTCGCTAATTAATGATGCTTACAAGTCTCGAAGTATCACGCCCCAAGTTCAGGGTCACGTGATCGGCCAGGGTATACGTGCCTATACCCCGCAGCCTAACCCATGCACATGCCAACTCATAAAATAACAGAATAAATAATAACTTTTTCTAAATAAAAGAATCAAAGCAGATTTTTATTTCAAAACATCAAGATTTTTAATAAATAGCTCAGGTGCAGAAATAAATAAATCGAAGAGCAACAGTTCTTTAATAAATAAAAGACTGAACAAAAATATGATGTCCCCACGGGACTACAACTCCAAATTCTAAAACAACAGTGCATGACAACCTACTATAGACTTAACTACGACCCCTAACTAGGACTGCTATGAGATCATGTGGCTCCTCTGCCCTCCAACTACGCCAAGTGCTCCAGCCCACCTCACCGGTCAGGCTCTATAAATGAAACAACGATAATGGGTGGGTTCAAAGTGTTGGCTTTAGGTTTTCAACCTTAGCCTTAATCTCGGTTATGATGGTTTTGATGATAACAAACATGGAACTAATGATTTCACAAAGAATTATTTTTAGGTTCCATATCGGTTAGCGTGCGACGTCCGCGATCGAAAAAATTAGAGAAATCGGAAAATCGGAAGGACGTTGGTCGACGCGCTCGGATTCGTTGGGAGGTTAGAGTTTAGGTCTAGGGTGTCTAGATATGTTGTAATTCCTCATCATGATGCATAAGAACCCAAAAACCTATCCTGAACCCCAAATCATGAAATTCTGGGACCGCCCTAAAATCCACTAAGTTTAGGGAGCTCCTTGGAGGGCTATATGACTTAGATAGTTTCTTGAGATAAAAAATGGTGGTAATTGTTCTTTGGGTCAAAACTAGATAATGGGGCATTTTAAAGGAATTTTTGGAAGCCTTTAGCATACCCTTATTTGACCCGGGAAATTAGAAAAATTCCATTTTCAGAAAATTTGTACTAGACCCTAAAAACTAGATTTTGATTCTTAAGGATTTTAATTTTTTAGATATATTTATTGAATCCAAATGGGGGTTAATCCTTATATAACATTTATTTTTTAAATTTATCATGTTATCGAGTTATTTAACTTAAAATTAAATAAGTAGACGTAGTGAAAATGGAAGCAGAACAAAGTTGTCTGCCTTGTTCTTCACAGGTTCGTTCGACCGACGGGTCGATCGAATGGCTGTAAAAATTGGCAGAAGCCAATCGATCGACCGAAGCTACGGGAAAAATTGCGTCGGTCGACCGACCTGAGAGAAAAAGTGGCGATCGAAGGACCAGTCGACCAGTCGATCTACCGACCATTCGACCGGCAGCTGTAACGGATAGTATTCTATCCGTTGAATAGTCGTTGCTTCACGAGGGTATAAATATACCCTCATATGATTCTTTTAATTCTCTTACACTCTCTCTCACACTCTTACAAAAATTATTGAGCCATCAAGAAGAGAGATTTGAGACTTCCAAAAGAAAGATTGCTTGCGCTCTGCTCCTTCTGCGAACACCTTCTCAAGCGCCAGCTGCTGCCTCAACTCGGAAACTAACTCGAGCTCATTCCCTCGGCGAGTTGGAGGTGCCAAGGCTGTGAAAGGATCTTGCAAACATTAGTTTTATTTTAAGCTCTTTTCAATTGTAATTTTATGGTTATTTTAACTATTTGATTTGTGCGTGCAAAGACCTGGTGTTAGGTCTTGTTGTGTTAAGTGGTATCCTTGGTGAAAATGAGTAAAGCCATTTGTGTAAACTTAGTGTTTACTAGGATTAGTTCTAGTTGTCCCTTAGGTTGAGGTGGGAAAGAACTCTCGGTAGGAAGGCGGGATACTTCCGAGTGTGGAAGTGCCTTCGGTTGGAGAGCGGAGTCTTTCTGGGGAAAAGTCCTCGTTTGTAAGGGAAACTAATTAATCTAGTAAAACTTAGATTGGAAATCCTATGAGGGGTGCTTAGGTAGTGGAGTATGCATTGGGGCCGAACCACTATAAAATCTATGTGTTTGCATTGATTGATTGTTCGTTCTTAATTGATTAATTATTTATCGCTTCCGCAATCAATCATCGATTGCAAATTGCCTAACGATTTAAGAAAATAATTATGTTTGAAATTAGGCGAATAACATAGTAAATATACTATTCACCCCCCCTCTAGTGTCGCCATTTCGCCCACACAAAGAACTTAATGAGCAATTCTACCGACCCCCACAATAAAATAGCACAAAGATAAGCAATAGCATAACATCCAACACTACGGGAATAAGGTCACGAAAGTGTGACTAGCTATCAGGCCATCTGGCCACTACCTGTCCGAAGGCAACCAACACCAATATGGTGAAGAACAACATGCCTAAGCCTACCATGCCCTAAGGCAACATGACATACTAGGATAATCGGGAAGGCCCTCCAAACTTATCCTAGTATACAGAAACTCGGGAGCAATCGAGAAAGGCTCTCCGAACTTGCTCGACGAGACGCGTAGGGACAATCGGGATTCGCCCGTCCGAACTTGCCCCTTTAAGATATCATAGGAGTAATCGAGTAGGCCCTCCGAAGTTATTCCTTAACAAATCACCTCGGGGATAATCGGGTAGGCCCTCCAAACTTATCCCATGAGGCCAAACTAGAACAATCACGAAAGGCCCTTCGAACTTGTTCTGCAGGTTCGGAATTAGCCATCCAACCTCCTGGGCTTAGCCCCCAATCCGGCTGCTCTACGAGCCTCTTCGCCATTCACAAAGATATGGTGCCCCATGCCCTAAGTCATGACTCTCCTACGGTGTCTTAGGGGTGATCCTATTGGAAAGTGTCTCAACACTCCAAACCCGACCCCAACTCCTAGACCCGTAATGTCATAAACTCGTGTGATTTTATTTCATGCATAAACTTCTTATGTTGGTTCATAACAGATTATGCTGACCCATTTCCCAATTTTAATTATACAATTAAAATTTATTTCACCATAATAAGGGTTTTGTTTTAGGGTTTTATTTTAGCTTACTGTTCTACCAGAAAATGATGTATCTAATCCGAATCTGATGTCCAGAGTGTGTCCTATGTTTCCAAACTATATTTTTTGGTCGAAATGATAGGTTACACGTCTATATTCAGAGTAATACACACACCACAGCAAGTAATCTAAAAACATCATAGATTCATCATCTCAACATAAAATTTCAGCAACATTCAATTTTCAACATATCATGGAATTAAATCCGAAAATTAACAAAAATTAAATCCTTAATTATCATTAGGACATAATTCTAATCTCAAGATTAATTAAACATATTTCATGCTTATTAATCAAGATTAACAAGAATCTACAACACCTTAATCAAGAAACAAACATCAAGATTAAGAACCCCTTCCCAAGAATCCCTATGGCATAAACCCTAACCCCTCTAAACCCTTTATCCAACCCGCGTCCACCTTAATCCGAACCCGAACCCGCTAATTTAAATTAACTTAATTAAACTTATTCTAATATCATAATAAATCATAAGCAATTAAATAAGCACATCCACATAAACATAATTAAACAATTAGGCATACACAACATCAGATTGAATAAATTTAACTACTCAAGCCTAATTCACATATTTCATATCCTACTTACTCGAGCTCGCAAGCTCGCACCAGACCATGAGTCGACTTGGCTCGACCTCGTACTAGTCCATTAGGCTAGCAAACACAACATAAGAGGAAAAATAAAAATAAAATATCTAGGATATTACATGAAGGCGATGATGTCTCGCCCTGACTCCCGACAGTGCGGCGGCAGGTTCTATTTGAACGGCGTACAGGCTGCTGCCATCGATGATGAACTATGATTTCGTCTATAGATTGTCGGGAAGGATGGGGAAGGAACACAGGGAATGGTCGCCAGAGTATTGGAGTTTTGATCAAGTAGGGTAGGGTTTGTCAAGTGGGGTAAGGTTTGTCGAGTGATTTGTTGGGTATAAAGAAATAGGTTTGAGTTGAGTGGGTTGTCGGGTATAAAGATATCGGGTTTGAGTCGAGTGGGTTGATGGGTATAAAGAAATCGGGATCGAGTTTTTTTAAGTGACATGGACTACAAATGACGTGACGATAATAAAATATTATTATCAGTTCACCACGTCAGCGAACTAACGGGCGAGATCACGTCAGGCTGACAGATGGCTATTATTCGAATCAATCCTAAACTTCTTATATAGAATTGAGACCAATCAAAGGATTGACCAAAATTGAGAAATTCGAGAAAGTTGGAGACATTTTCGTCTATTTACCCTATAATCAATAACACATCAATAACCACAACAAAATAACTAAGTCGATCACCAACATCTAAACATGGCAATCCATTCACCCGGGCCCTTCAACTATGATGGCCAACTAGTTTTCGGCGCCTAACCGGGTTGGGAATATCACATCTAACCCAAATACACCTGGGTCTAACGTCAGCGTGGCTCACTGACGCAATCTCAAGACCTCTGCCACTCAGGTCTAACACCAGTGTAGCTCATTGGTGCAATCTCAAGGCCTGTCAACCACTTGCTGAGTCGGACAATAGCTGTACTAGCTAGAGACACTTCTTAGCCCAGCCATCTCAATCTCAATACACATAAACTCAATATATAGTACATACAATTATTCCTCATTTTTAACATTTTCAATCTCGGGCATGCGCCCCAACCCAGCCCTCCCTTGGGTTCTAACATCTTGTTTCATAATTTCTTACACACATAAGATGTTATAATGTAACATTTACTTCTTCTGCACATAATAGGCTATTCTACCTCAAACAACCATCCCTATCATGAAGATAAATTCCCATGCCTATGTTGAGTATTCTAGCATTTATAAATTGATAAATACATCATCAACTTGATAATTAAAGCTTGTAATTGATAATTACAACATCTAAATTATAAATACAGCTCGTAATTGATAAATACAGCATCTAATTTATAAATACAACTTGTAAATGATAAATACAACATCTAATTTATATATACAGCTTGTAAATGATAAGTACAACATATGTATTAAAAATTCCAAGAATTGTAATTTAATTGCAGCACTTCAAGATAATTTCAGCATAATTACTAAAAATTTCAGCATGCATCTATACATTATTTCAGCATATACAAATCCTAAAAACAGCAAGTACACATCTCAAAAAAGCATGTAAAAATCCTATTTCAGCATACCATAAATTTCTCAAGAAAAATCTAGCATACGATGAAAAGGACATTACCTAAGTGTATAAATTCCAATTCGTGTATAACCATCCCAAACATAATTTCTAGCTCATAAATCTACATCATAGCAATTGTATCCCTACTAAAACATGGTTGCTACCAAGGCCGAGTCTTGGGTTTCCCCACTCAGCCGACCCTAGTCACTTAAATGTAATTTTTAGGATAGTTGGCCTTAAACCCTACCCTATAATAACTATTATTTTCCACATAATTTCTAGGAATTACATCTACCTAGAGTTCATCCAAAATTGGGAATTTAAATTGTCTAGAGTTCATTCGGACAACCCTCACAATTAGGGAAAGACCCCAATTGGCGGGCCCTAAGGACTTGGGGAAACCAAGCCTACATCCGGCGCACCCTATTCATTTTCTTTCCAAGATTTAACGCATACTAATTGCTAGCTAATTAAGAATGAGGCCAAATAAATTGGGGAAATTTTCGGCATGACCTATATATCCCCAATTTCTACATAGTCGGCTAGCCCCCAAAACATTAAGAAAACCACATATCAACCAAGGAAGCATGAAATCCATCATAGCGTAAAAATCTACGTATCAAAACACATCCAAATCAAAAAGAAGGAACAAGATAAAAATCCCAATTCATCTCTACACATGGTTTGGCCAAAGGGCCTAACCCTACTCTACAAGGTTCAACAACTCACCGGAGAAAGAAATTGGAAAGGAAGACGGCCCTCCGCGCTCCCGCGTCAATGAAGTCCGGGTTCGCCGCCAAGTTCCAAGTTCTCCCATGCCTTCTCCTTCCCTCTCGTGTATCCCAAAATTTAACCGTCCAAATTAGATCTGCACCGTTCCAATCCTGATGCAATGGTTCTAGGACATTATCTCCAAATTTTAGTCCAATCAGACCCAGGATAGTGTCCCGTTTGCTTGATTAGGTGGAACTTGACGTAGTAGAATTCTGGAGAAGAAAACCAAAAACAAGGCTTCGGTATTTTCATCACCGTGATAAATCCGACCGTCAAACATCAATCTCCACCGATACAAATCTACAAAATGAAGTCTAAAACATACGGTCCAAAATTCAATAAGATCTAACAACGGATGCTCCTTCGATCGCGAAGTTTGATGACATATGATGGTATAGGAGAAGTCTGCCGAGGTTTCCCTTCCTCCCTCCCCATGCGTGCGCCTCTTCCTATGGACGCTCAAGGGGGTGTGCGGCTGCTGCTATGAGCCGTATGCCCTTGAGGGATGAGGTATAAATATTGAAACCTCAATCGCCAAATAACCAAGATGCCCCTTAACTTAAGTTGAGTCTAAAACAACTCATAACTCAACCAATTCAAGTCTGTTTCGAGTTCTGTTTGGACCTCCGGACTCGTCTCAAACCTAACTACCCATCTAAGGACTAATCAAACTTAGATAAATTAATTACCTTGTGCGCAAAGACCAATCTTCAATTCACACCCTCCGACGCTTCATTCTGCCCATCTTGACGCACGATCAAATTATTCCGCTGAAATAATTAAATAATTTTAAAAAAAATTTGCGGGTATTACATATTGTCCTTGAACTATTCATCATTAAAGACATTTATAGGAGTTAGGACTTCAAGTTTGGATCTAACTGTTGGTGTTTTACTTATTCGCTCCATTTTGATTGTACTTTCATTAGTTTTTATTGGGGAGAAGTACAGATTTGGTCCTATAAGTTTCATTTTGGTATTTTTGGTCCTATAAGTTTTCTCTATAGTACAGATTTAGTCATATCCATGATGGTCCGTTAACTCTCTGTCAATGTGGACTGACGCCGTTCATACATGTTGATATATTTGGTCCTATAAGTTTCATTTTGAAATTTTCAGTCCTATATGTTTGCCCCGTAGAACAGATTTGATCATATATGTTTGGCCCGTCCACGAAAAGAAAAATAACATTATGTCCATATTGACGGGGTTAATAGACCGTCGTGGATAAGACCAAATCTATATGACGGTCCGGATAGATTTGCTTTGTAACATAGATTTGCTCTATAACATATATAAGTTTGCTTCGTAACATAGATTTGGTCCTATTCATGACGGTCCATTAACAACGTCAATATGGACATAACGTCGTTTATTTTTTCGTGGACGGAGAGTTAACGGACCATCACGGATATGATTAAATTTGTGCTATGAGGCAAATATATTTGACCAAATTTATGCTATGGGACAAATATATAGGACCAAATCTGTGCTACGGGGCAAACATACAGGACTGAAAATTTCAAAATAAAACTTATAGGACCAAATATGTCAATGTGTATGAACGACGTTAGTCTACATTGACGGAGAGTTAACGGACCGTCACGGATAGGACCAAATCTGTACTACAGAGCAAACTTACAGGACCGAAAATACTAAAATGAAACTTATAGGACCAAAGTCCAAAAAATTGAAAACTTATAGGACCAAATTTGCACTTCTCCCGTTTTTATTGTAATTGAAAGGTTGTTATAGACCTAGTTGTGTAGAGGCATAAATCCACTCATGTAACTAAGTTTTTGGGTTGCCTAGAAGTTTGAGGTGGGAATGTACGTGTCTTACGGGAGAAGGTTGTAAGTTCGATTCCGGTGTAAATCCTCTCGTAGAACCTTAATACTTAATGAATTGGGTTGAAATCCTAAGCAAAGAGCTTAGGTAGTGGGTGTAGGCTATTGGCTAGAAGCCAAACCACTATAAACATGTATGCTAGCATTGGTTTTTTGTACGTGCTTCATTGTTCAATATTGCTTCCACTTATTTAATTAAACTTGTGTTTTGCCCAATAAATCTAAGAATCGATAAACTTAGAATTTAGACTTAATATATTATTTCTAACACATTATTCACCCCTCATAGTGTGTCATTTCCTCTCACAACATGTTCTCTTAGGCAATATCTTCCTTGATATATAGAGATGAGGGGGGGGGGAGGTGCTCTTTTTGGGTGGTGTTTAGTTGTTAGAATTCGACTAAAAATAGAATGTTATTTCTAGTGGATAACTCTTTCATTTGTTTTAATGTTATATATTCGAGCAAGAAATAGACGAGTCATTAGGAATAGAGTCAGGTCACTATTCCCAATTTTAATGCAACTATTAGCATTCTTAGGGTTTGTTTGGATACAAAGGGGAGGAGGGGTGGGGAGGGAAAGGATAAAGAGAGGTGGGGAAGGATAGTTAGTCTCATGTTTGGATACGGTAATTAAAAGGTGGATGGGAAAGGTTGGATAATATATCTCTCTCCTTGTTTGGGTAGAAGTAGAGAAGAATAATTTTAATGAAAAGACTATTTTAGTCATTCATACACATTTACATATTAAATGAATGTTAACTTGTTTAATTTATATCCTTTAATAATTTGTTAAAAAAATAATTAAAATAAAAAACATAAATTTTAATTTTAATAACTAAACTTAAAAACCAACAAATATTAAAAATTGAAAAAAGAGTGAAAACGTGAAAGATAAATCCGATAATTCGTGTCAAGTTACCTTATTTCTGATCATTTGGAGGGCGATCGCGGAGTCACTGAATGAAGTCCTCTATTTCTTTCGGAGGTGTTGACCCGCAGCGAGGCAGATATGACGAAGTGACGTATTGGAATATGTCGACGACAACAGCATGTGTGAGAAGGAGATAATAGGTGGTGGAGCCAACGACCCACTAAGACTCATGTATTTACAACTACATCCCCGAGCGACAATCAAACGGAGGCATGAGTGCAAGATGCTAATGGAATGATCAGTCGGACAGAGGTTAAGGCTGCTTCTCGGCCTTAACCTGAAGTCCTCCATTTCTTTCGGAGGTGCTGACCCGCAGTGAGGCAGATATGACTAAGTGACATATTGGAATATGGCGACAACAACTGCATGTCGTAGAAGGAGATGACAGGTGGTGGAGCCAACGACCCACTAAGACTCACGTATCTACAACTACATTCCCAAGCGACAGTCAAACAGAGTCATGAGTGCAAGATGCCAGTGGAATGATCGACTGAATAGACGTTGAGGCTGCTTCTCGGCCCGGCCCGAACAAGAATTGTGCTTGGCTCGGCCCAAACAAAAAATTGTGCTCGACCTTGCTTGGCACGACACGAACAATAAACGGGCTGGCCCGTTAGCACAAAAAAATAGAATCGGGTTATCGAGCCCAAACCATGCTATCAAGCCGAATTTAGGCCCAAATCGAGCTATCAGAGCCGAACTATCGGGTCCAAATTGAGTTATCAAGCTGATTCAGGCTCGATATATAGCCCGATATTTCGATAATGGAAAAAATCTTATCGGGCTATCGGGTCGGGCCGAGCCTACACCGCTTGGTCTCAGCCCCGCCGATATTTGTTCGGGCCTTACGGGCACGGTAAGAATTGACCCGAGCCGAATTTTATTGTGTTGGGTCGGACCGAGCTATTAGGGTCAGGCCGGGCTATTAGGGTCATGCCAAAAATTGCTAACTCTATTGAAAAATAACTATACAAATTAAATAATTAAAAAAATATGAAATTTTTTTATTTCATGAAGAGCAAAATGGTGTTTTTGATGATATTAAAATATTCTAAATTTTTTATCTATCATTATTCCACCGGTTTGTTGGAATATAAATTTGATGAGTTTGATAAAATTTGGAGGGATTTCTAACATCTCCAAACTCCTTCCCCTCCTAAAATTGAAAACCAAATATGAGATAATTAATCCCTCACTTCCCTATCCCTCGTTATTTCTCTTTATTTCACAATTCAAACAAGCCCAAAGTCTATTCCTTGATATATTCTAAAGACATCTTTTAATAGTGAGAAAATTTGCACCAATCAAATAAAACATATATACTAAATATTATCAAAACCCAGACAATTCATAAATTTAAATTATTTTACATTTAATATATTTTTAATTATTTTAATAATTAATCAATATTAGTAAATGCATATATGAATAAAGTCAACATTATGTATATATACTATTTTAATACATTATTAATGATAATTTGATATATATAGTCCATATAAATTAATTAATATGGTGGAGAAATAATTGGTCAGTGGCCGTTAGGCGGCCTCCTTACATTATTAGATTGGATCTCCAAACGAATTGGGGATCTTCTTACCCTTGCATTTTTATATAGTATACATAATTAATACTATTTATATAGATCATTCAATAATACTAAAAATGACACTTTCGTTATAATTCTAAATTTTCATTCCTCTCAACCAAATTGAATATATAACTAATTAAACTATTCCTAATGCAAATTAAAATTTTCAACTCTTTCCTTATCTGTCTATTTATATTCTTACTGTTTATAATTTCGTTAATTAATTCCATCTAACAAATGCCTAAAATAAATGAAGCAGTAAAGATATACATAAATTTTCATGAAATATATATATATATATAAAGCTTACTTTATTGCTTATATATATTAGAGGTGATAATGGATCGGGTCGGATCTGACGTAACTTGCCCAAATTATGCGCCGAACTTGCTGTGGCCGAGTGCTCGCCATCTTAACCAAATTCCATACTTTATCAAAATTATAGAATGTCATTAATACACAGAAAAACCCAACTTCCATACTCTGGAAGTGCAAAAGTAATGATTCCATAGTTTGTCAAAACTCTGGAATTTCAAAATTTTGCAAAATAAATGATAAATTTACCATAAAAATTGTGCCCAAATATATGATTAGTTGGGTTGCTACAAGCATTCTTTAATAAGATTGAGCGATAGCCATCAATCGTGTCATCTTCTATGAGCGCATCGAAGTCTAGTATATTTTCATAAACATTCCAAGTTTAAAAAATAGTGCCCACATCTCCAAATATAATCATTGCTCAACCTAATCAAATAAAAAATACTAATAAGAATTCAATCTACTACAACATTCGAGCATACTCACTCTAATTTCTAATGTATTCACTCATAAATAAAATTATTGTCCTGCAATAACAATTTAAATTGTAGTAACAATCACTTTAATTTATTCAAAGTTAGAAGTAAATTGGCAATGTCCTCCTCCGCATCTTTGAATTCATTTCTTATCTGCACCAAAAATAAGAAGAGAGTTATTGTCATTATACTTATTTGGCTGCATCCTTATACACTTTGAAGAATTCAATTTTTACCTTTCGAAGAATTTTTCCTTTTGCGGCTCCATGCTTTTTAATAACTTTAGTTTTCTCATCTTTTTTCTCCTCATCTTCATCATCCAGACTTAAATTCAATGGAAAAATTGATGTTGTATCTTTTGTCTCTTGTTTGGACCTCTTAGTGTATCTCTTTGCAATAACTTTTTTTTTCTTTTGCTTGGCTCCGGGCCTGCTACAGTAGCCATGGTTGGTTCTGGGGTTGCAACAAGAACTTTGGTTGATTCTAGGCTTGGGACAATAATTTCTTCAACCTTCTTCTCAATTTTTTGGGCTTTTTTGCCATTTATTTTTTGCCACAGGGGTGTTCCCCTCCTTTCTCTCAGATTATATTTATTCTTTTGAATTGATGCCCTCCTAACAATAGTCCTATATACAATGCTAGGGTGAGAGGGCATGTATCAACAGTAGATCTCTTCTTCTGCCTTATTTTTCCTTCATTTCCCTTCACAAATATCTATTTATGTGTTCTTGGCAGTATTCCGTTACAAAATCAATCAACAAATCTTCGGTCATCTGAAAAAAATTACATAATAAAAAGTCATTTCATAGTTTGGTGAAAGTATGGAATTAGAGAAAATACTATTGAACTAGAATAGATATGCAACTTCAATATGTAACTTCATACCCTAGTGCGTAGCCGGAATAAAAGTTGTTCTTCGGCTGAAGGAATAAGATTTTCAACAACTTCAAAATGGGTCACAGCCTCCCATTTGGACTCGAGGGTCCTTGTTTGCCAGTTTCTAATAAGCCATTTCCACAATCTGGGCTTATTTGATATGGCTCTGGGAACCAAAATGAGAATATGTTCAAAAAACCAACCCTGTCAAAGAAAATATAATCCATAAAATAAGTTATTAACAATATAAAACAAAACATTGACATAAAAAATATCAAACTGACTAGAAAAAGAATGTAGGTGGCAGCTGGGTTAGCTTGTTGTTGTTCAACTACTAATCTGATTCTTTCCCCAATGGAGGGGATTTGTCCAGCTACGAATGAATATATACAATTGGACCAATTGTACTTACTAATATCATTCAGGTTATCTACATAACCCAACAAATAACCCGGTACACGATATCCGGGAGTACAAAACAATATACAAGAAAATACATATAAAATGTACAAACGACAAAAATCCACTATATCTTGAGGATTGTTGGAGCCATGCACTTGAATCATTAGGTCTTCAATTTGTGTCTTACTAGGTGCTGCTCCATCCGAAAATAATTTGGCCTTCATATAGCCCTCGCAAGTGGCTTCAATTGCCTCTAGAGTTGGAATTAATTCTCCATGATTAGGCAGGCCTAAGAGGAGAACCATGTCTGTAATAGGGTCATATAAAACCAAATAGTATTTGGACTCAAATAAAACCAAATAGTGCTCAATAAAACAGTATTCCATACTTCTTTAAAAGTCTATAACTAACAAAAAAAAACTAGATTTCATTCAAAATATGGAATCAATATCTACATGCATATATAAGTCTATATAAAGCTAATTAATGCAATATTACCCTAATTATTGACAAATCCATACTTTTGCAAAAGTATGGAATCACATTAAAATCATACTATTTAATTTTTATAAATCTTGAAAATTTGAAATTAGGGCACAAGCTCATAAAGGACTCAAATATAATCAAATAGTACTCAATAAAACAGTATTCCATACTTTTGCAAAAGTATGAAATTGCATTGAAATTAGATGAGTTATTCTTAAACAATAAACAACAAAATGTGTAATGTGTAACAATTAAAGGTAATAAATAAAAACTAAGGAAGCTGTTCATAAAAGTTGGAATTTAACTACTTGGATTTGGAAAATTAGGGCACACCATCAAAGTTACAGTGAGGAGCTTACTTGCGGGGTTAGGAGCTTTAAAGAACTTGTTCGAAGAATGGGGCAGTAACACTGAGGTATGATGCGGCGGTTGGAGCGATTTGGGAGGCAACAGAGGACGCAAGAACACAGGGTGGCAGTTTGCTTCAAGGGCTTTGTGCGAGATGCGAGAACACAAGGTCGCAGTTTCCTTCCAGGGATTCGGCCGGAGAAGACAACAAAGGATGGCGGTTTCCTTCCGGCGATTCAAGCGATGACAACGGCGACAAAGGCGACGACAACGGCGACAAAGGAAGACGAAAGTGCGATCGGTAAAAAGGTAAAAAGTAAGGTCGATCAGTAAAAAGGTAAAATGTAGTAGAGAGAGATAGAGCAGGAAACCCTATGAACCGGGTGTTTTCATTAAACCCTATTGAACCGGTTCAAATTTTGTTGAACCGATCGGCAAATGTCCAAACCAACAGCCAGGGGGCAAAATCGGAAAAATCAAGAGAAAGTTATGGTTTTGGGTATTTGCTCATGGAAAAATCATAATTCACTACCGAATAGCACAAGTCTCACTTGTCATTCAATAATAGAAGCAAATATAATTATCCGAGCTGAATTTATTTATCCATGAGTTCCACAAAAATCAGAAATAAATCCATAATTAATTAACAAATATGATTTTTAAAGAATTTATCTAGAAATTTCATGCTCAAAAAACATATAAAGTGGTATGTGTAGCCATCGAGAAACCTTGATTCCTGTAGCCTTCGGAATCAGTCTAAATGTCCATGTTAAGTCTCTACCCTTAAACCAATATTTTCCTACCATTCATATTTCATTTACCTACTGTTTTACCATGTATTAACATATCAAATCCACATGCCAAGTAGGTAAGCCAAGCCTTTACCGTTTTTCCATAAACTCGCATTCCATGGTATTGGCCCTAAAAGCCCTTTCACCTCTTTCCTAGTTCGGTCGGCCCTAATCCCCTAGGCCCACCAATAGGGGCTTCCGTACCTTGAAACATGCATAAGGAAACAAGGACCGAGTGCTACTAGAATAACGACCTTCACCGACAACTGAGTCTGTTGGTAAGCCGTTAGTGAATACCACCACCAATTTGAGCGACGGCCCAGCCCGTTGCAACAACACCATGGTAGAAAAGTGCGTCGCTGATAAGTTACCAATAGTACAGCTCGACCGTTCTTGTTTACATATCAGCAACCATGGCGCCACAATGACCCACGGGCTGTTGCTAATATCGTTATTAGCCATGGTTCCGAAACGACCCACATGTTGTTGCAGATATTAATATCAGCAACGGCTACCCAGCCGAGGTAACACCGTTGGTGAAAGGCTGTTGCTAAGCCATTGTTGTAGTCATCAGCAACGACTTTGAGGTTGCGGCCCATGAATTACGATAGGCTTTCAACGACGGCTTTCAAACAGACGACCGTGGGAAAGCCGTCGCTGATTTTGTTAACCTATAATTCAAAAATTTAAAATTAGAAATTTCCATTGATACTCACACACCCATACACACATCCATCACATACACATACACATCACAGATACACACAGATATACATCAAAATAATTATATTTATAATTATAATTATCCACAATTATATAAAAACTATACGAATCAAAACTTTCATATCAACACGGTACGAATCAAAATTATTGTATCAACACGATACGACCAAAACTATTGTATCAACACGATACGATCAAAACTATCGTAAGTGAAGTATATTTCAAAACATCCAAAACTATCGTAAGCCAGTAGTATCAAAACTATTGTAAGTCATGCATAACAAAATATCCAAGTCATAACAAGTCAAGTCAAATCAAGTCATAAACAAAATAAAGTCTCACTGTGGCGGTAGAGGATGGTCGGGATCATGTGGCGTGGTTTGCAGTGCCTGAGTGTAGATTGGTGTGGACTGGGTCGAGGATGATGGATCTGGTGTCGAAGGCATGCCAATGCCGGTATGAGCTGAGTTATTACATAACATGGCATGCATCTCCGCCATTATTTGACTCTAACGCTCCATCATCTCACTCTGACGCGCGACCGTCTCCTCCATTGTTGTTATCCAACTCCGATCTTGAGCCCAGGAGGTGGAGGGCCGCTCCTCGGCGATCGGAGGGATTAGTGCCCCAAGTGGCCCGAGCACGGCTCGCGCATGGCCACTATCTGCAAAGTCATATACACGGCCATGGTTCCAACCACCAGCGGCATTGACCCACGCTCACGCGTCAAAGTCGTCTGGGGTGCCCTCGCGTTGTGTCACCATCCAAGTGTAGGTCTCCTAGACAAGTTTGTATTTTTTGTTTCATAATTTTCCTAATTATAAACTTAAATTATAAATAAATATTGCAAAATTAAAACAAATATACTTACCATGATTACTGCAGCGCGGTTGTCGACTGGGACAGGGCTTGGTTCAACTGATTGTTGTACCGCTGCAGGGAAATGGCCTCCCACGCGATATAAATAAAGGAGCATGGTCCTCTGGCCATGTGCAGTGAGCCTGGAAAAGAATAATGTCATTACCAATATTTACAATCATCATGTATATAAAAATTTTAAATACGCACCTCAAACTCATGCCAGAGCATGTCCACGTGCTCAAGGGGCACGTAAGACCACGTGGGCTCTGCCCCATGCATGTTCCATCGGATCATCCCCGGTATAGTCCTGGGGACATCCTCTTGCTCGAACCCGCACAACAAAAATAAGGTACAATTTTATATTATGATATAATTAATTATATATAATCAATAATTAATAATACATTACCATTGTCCACGCACACTAATAAGTCTCCGTGACTCTGCAATTGGCGGAGGCTGAATCATGTTCGGCCTGCATGATCGCCTGCGTCTCTACGAACTGGCCTCGGATGTAGGAGGATCAGTGGCAGGAGGATCAGTAGCAGGAGCAAGTGCCACAAAATTTGGAGTCTCGCCGATCGGAGACTCCAAAAGTTTGGATGACGACCGACGATAACCTCAACCCACCATAGCTATCGATTAAGCATATAATTAGATTATATATATAGTGGAGATAGATTTATAATAGAAGATATACTTTAGAATTATTCCTCATCATCTGAGTAATAGTCTTCGAATTCTTCTTCTTCGTTCTTCTTCTGCTTCTTCAAACTCTACTTCATCTTCACCTTCCTCAACTTCATAATCGTCATCATCAACATATTCAACTTTTAATTGAACTAACTCTGTGTCCGCATCCTCGAGTATTGGACTGATATGATCTACTGCGAGAGGATCCTCTTCTTGATAGAAGTCATCTATCACATTAGGTATCGGCTTATTTTCTTCCGCTATCGAATCAATTCTTCCTCTAGCTTTAGTATTATAGACTACACGCCAGCCTGCTCTATCTTTATTTCGAGCTGGATACTTCACATAATATACTTGTTTGGCTTGTGATGCCAATATAAAAGGCTCATTTGCTGCCAATTTCAATTTGTAATTAACCTCGACAAGTTTGTATTTTGGATGAACTTTCATGCCCCTATCGATTGTATCGAACCAATGACATCCAAATATGATAACTGATTTCAAGCCGAAGTAGTGCAATTCTATCACTTCTTCCAACATTCCATAAAAATCCATATCGCATTCAACATACGTTATCCTTTTCATGTAGACCCCGATATTTAGTCTTTTTTGTAAACTCATATTCAACCGTGTGAAATTTAAACCCATTAATAAAACAACCGTTATAAAACGACATTAGTTGCTACGGTCCACTAACAAACTCAAAAATTTTCTCATCTATTTCAGCTCAGTGATCTTTGCTGTAAACCCGAAGCCAAGTAGGAAAATAACGATTCTGTAATCTCTCCAATTCCTGATTGCTGTGAATAGAGTATTTTTGCATAATCTCAATGTCAAATAATTCAATGAATTGTTCAATGTCTGGACAATTGAGTAATACGTACAATTGTGCAAAATGGTACTCTTCGTCGCTTAAGTGTCGAGACAGACGAGAACCGAAAGCACGACCAGAGTGACAAATATATTTAAATGACCACTAAATATCGAACTCCCCCGTCGTCGTTACGTGAAAGACGATCAAATCTTGCCTGCACGGTCGATTCAAAGTAAAATGAGCAGAATATTGAAATTTCTTTGATGATATACAATTCATATCTTTCCTGCACGGTCGATTCAAAGTAAAATGAGCAGAATGTTAAAATTTCTTAGATGATATATGATTCAGATATTGATCCTTCAACAGCTGCGGTGTTCTTTACTTTTTTTCTTCAAATCATTCATGTATCTTTCAAATAAGTACATCCACCCTTATTGAACGGGGCTACCGACTTGAGCCTCGTATGCCAAGTGTATCGGTAGATGCTCCATTGAGTCAAAAAAGGCAGGAGGGAAAAATTGCTCTAGCTTGCATATAATTTTGACAATATTACTTTCAAGTGTACGTTGAGCATATCTTCGACTCGAATGACATTTGCACAAATGTTTCTAAAAAAACATACTTAATTCAATCAACGAACTCCAAATATTATCAAGTATAAGATCTCGGAATGCGATAAGAAGCAATCTTTGCATGAATACATGACAATAGTGGCTCTTCATCTCTGATATTTTGCAATCTTCACAAACAGAGATAAGTTTGAGGCATATCCATCGGCTAATATATCTAAGTTCTTTGATCCATTGACAAACATCATTCATCTGATGTTTATTTAACACATGCGGGGCCTTCTACTTAAGATATCGTTCGTTGACCTCTTGTAACTCCAACTCCGGTCTCTTACAAAGTATTTTCAAATCATGTAGGGCCTTCACATTACCTTTAGCTTTCCCGGGAACATCCATCAAAGTGTTAAAAATATTATCAAACATGTTTTTCTCAATGTGTGTAATGTCCAAATTATGCTGAATCAGTAATGAACTCTAATGCGGCAATTCCCAAAAGATACTTTTTCACCTAGTTATGTGTTTGACCAAAACCTGACACTCTATCATTTCGACCAAAAGTAATCTCTGGAAGCAATGAAACACATTCTAACATCTATTCACCAGACAACATCGGTGGTGGCTCATCTCTTTCGACTCTGCCCTTGGTAAATTTATTACGATTCCTTCAATACTGATGGTTAGCCGATATGAATCGTGATGACAATCAAAGAATAAAATTTTCCGTCTATTCTAAGGATTGAATGATTTAGAGTGTTCCATGCAATACGGACAAGAGAGTCATCCGTACATGCTCTAACCAGACAACATATTGTAGGCCAAAAAATTATTGATTCTCCACAAGACAATAGCTTTCAAAGTGAAGTTTTGCTTCCGGGGATAATCATAAGTGATAGCTCCCTCAGTCCATAATATTTTCAATTCATCTATTAGGGGTTTGAGAAACACGTCAACTTCTTTTCGTGGACCCGTAGGACCCAGAATAATCATCGAAAGATAGATAAATTCATCTTTCATACACAATGACGGTGGAAAATTATAAATTGTTAGCAGCACTGGCCAAACTGAATAAGGAGTTGCCGAGTGACCAAACGGATTAAAACCATCCGTGCACAATCCCAATCTCATATTTCTAGTATCCCTAGCAAATGAAGGATAATATCTATCCAAATGTTTCAATGCTTCAATGTCGGATGGATGAGTCATTACTGTATCGTCACGACTTCTTGCATGCCAACTCATGTAGGGGGCAGTCTTTTTCGACATAATAATCTTTGAAGCCTTGGTGTCAGTGAAAACTACTAAAGCACCTTAAACGACATATTTTTCTATCGGACCGATTTCTCTTCCTTGTAACGAGGATGTTCACAGACTGGTATTTATCCAACTATGCATTTTCTTTATAATATAAAATGCAGTTATTTGGGCACGCGTGTATTTTTTCGTACCCAAGCACCAATTTTCTCATCAACTTTTTAGTCTTATGAAAGGTTGGCTCAAACTTGTCATCTATGGGTAGCATTCCATTGATCAATCCCGCAATCTGATCAAACGCAACCCCGCTGATACTACAATCGGCCTTGATGTTTAGGAGTTGCGTTATTGCCAAAAATCTAGTGTATTTTGGACAATTCTCATACAAATGTTCATCGGCAGCTTTCAACATCTCGTAAAATTTCGCAGCTTCTTTATTCGACAATTCAATCTCTATTGCAAGTTATACTTTTGGTGGCAATTTTGTGACATCAATACCCGTAGTATCTGGTGGCATTAACGGCTTAGTAATCGGCCGCTCGATATTATCAGTCAAGTGGAATTGATCGCCAAGATTATCAAGTATCATAATTCAATATGGATTAGATGGACTGGATGAAGAAACATGAGCAGAAGAAGATTCACCATGTGTTTGAACGACATGATTGCTCGACGTCGCGACTTCACGTGACTCCCCGTGACAAGGGGTGTTCACGGGTCGGGTCGGGTCGGATTTAGCGAAAAAATTAATCTGGCCCGACCAAGTGTAATCAGGTCAGGTCGGGTCGGGTTGAAAATTTTTCACCTCAAACCCGACCCGACCCGACCCGACCTAATTTGTGTCGGGTCGGGTTGGGTCGGGTACTCGAGTTTACCCATTTAGGTAAAAATGAGTTTTGAACAATATATTTTTTTTAATATAAAAGTATTTTAAAATGATTAAAAATGTAAAAAATCGGGTCATCGGGTCGGGTCTCGGTCATTAGGTTTCAAATTCTAAAACTCAAGACCTGACCCGATTATGGTCGAGTTTGGTCAAATTGTACCCGACCCAACCCAATTACCCGACCCGACCCAATCCAAATAGGTCGGGTCGACCCAATGAACAGCCCTACCCATGACAAGTCCATACATAATATCTTGGTGCAAATCGTTTGCTATACAGATGCAGAATGATAGTTTCCCGATCCAAAAATCGTGCATTCGTGCAATTGCGGCACAGACATCGGATTTTATCACCGCTAACGAATTTCTGTTTCAAATAGGCGAAATTTAGGAAGTAAGTTACACCTAATTATCGAAACTCATTCGTTAAAGCTCCACGATCAAAACGTCGGTACATCCAACTTCGATCGCCCGACATCATTCTGTTAATCAATGACAATATCTTCAGTTAATGTCTTTAGGTGAGATGGTCCTATTCCATTCGGGATTCATGTTATACATATTGTACTAAGTATTTCTTTTAGTTGTTAACTTCATTCCAAATTTCGGCAACATCTCCCTACAGTTCTCCAGTAGCCAAAAATTATGAATGAGTATGTAATATCATCTGGGCGCGTATCAAAGAACAAGGGAGATCCAGTAACCAAAAATTATGAATGAGTAAGTAATATCCTAGATATTTAATTAAATTATTTTCCTTTATGGTTATGTTTGCCAGCCTAGCGGACTAGATCAAGGTCGAGCCGAGTCGACTCATGGTCCGGTGCGAGCTTGCGAGCTTGGGTAAGTAGGATTATCAATATGAAAATTTTGCTTGAGTAGTTAAATTTATTTAATTTTATGTTGTGTATGCATAATTGTTTATCTTATGTGGTTGCTTATTGTTTATCGTGGGATTAGAATGAGATTGTTTAAGTTAGCAGGTTCGGGTTCGACCTGAGGTGGATGCGGGTTTGATAAAGGGCTAGTGGAGTTAGGGTTGAGGAGGGAGTATAAAACCCTCTCCCCTTGGCTTGCGGCTCCCCATTGGAGCCGCACAAGCATTAGAAGAAGGGAGCAGCCACCAACCACCCCCTTCCTCTCTCCCTCTCTCTTGCGAGCCGCTGTCCTCAAGCCCAGCCACCAAGCTTCTTCCCTTCCCTCTCCTTCTCTCTTCCTTCTCTTTGGAGCCAAGCCGAGAGGAGCCAACCAGCGCCTCTCTCTTCCTCTCTACCTCTCCTCAAGCCGGCGGCTTGAGGTGAGCTGCCACCCCCTCTCTTCCCCCTTCTTGAGTTGAGCCATCATCTTTGAAGCCGGATTCGAGGGCCATCATCCGGGATCTATTCTAATCATCCTTCCAAATTAGGTGAGTGGTTTTACCCTCCTTCTTCGGGATTTCTTCGAGTTTCTTGAAGCCATTCTTGGAGGCTTGGTGTTCTTGATTTGTTTTCGATGATCTCTTGAATTATTGTCGCCATTTTTGTGTGTCATGCTTGAGGAGGCCCTAAACCCTCCCCTATGGGGCTCGGCAGCCCTAGGATGATCCTAGGGGTGCTCGACCAAGGAAGAATCAGGGGTGCCCTCAAGGTGTTCGGTGAAATGCCCAAGTGAGCAATCTTGTTTATTTTGAAGTATAAAACTTGAATTGTTTGCCTAATTAGGTTCTTAAATTGTGGTTGCATGCCTTAGATTTAAATCTGTGATTTTTTGAATTTAATCATGTTTATAAAAAATATGATTTTGATCTTAAAGCCATGGGTGCGCTTAATATGGGTTCTTGATCATTAAATTGGGATCTTGTTTAAAGACTATCTTGATGCTTGTTAATCATGGCTAAACAAATATTATTTAATTCTTGTGAATTTTGTATCCATGATATAATTCTATTGTGTTTATAATTAAGGAATTTAATTCTATAATTTTCGGATTAAATCATCTCTAATGTGCTGAAACTCAATTAGGCTGAAAACTGCATGCTGAATTATTTGTTTTAGGGCTGATTTTGAAATCATGTTTGTAATGAGCATAGTTTGCTGAACATAGTCTTGTAACCTATCATTTCAACCAGAAAATATAGTTTGGAAACATAGAACACGGATACCAGATTCGGATTAGATACATTAGTTTCGGGCAAAACAGTAAGCTAAAACAAAACCCTAATTGTGGTGAACTAAATTTTAATTGCATAATTAAAAGTGGGCAAAAAGGGTCAGCATAATCTGTTATGAACTAACATAAGAAGTTATGTATGAAATAAAACCACACGGGTTTATGATATTACGGGTCTAGGAGTTGAGGTCGGGTATTGGAGTGTTGAGACACTTTCCAATAGGAACACCCCTAAGACAACATAGGAAAGATTTGACTTAGGTCATGGTGCGCCATATCTTTATGAATGGCAGAGAGGCTCATTGAGGAGTCGGACTGCAGGCTACGCCCGGGAGGTTTGATGACTAATTACCAACCTGCGTAATAAGTTCGGAGGGCCTTTCCTGATTGTTCTAGTTTGGCCTTGTGGGATAAGTTAGGAGGGCCTACGTACCCGATTATCCCCGAGGTGGTTTTTAAGAAATAAGTTAGGAGGGCCTACCCAATTATTCCTGAGATATCTTAGAGGAGTAAGTTCGGAGGGCCTACCCGATTACTCCTGTGATATCTTAAATGGGCAAGTTCGGATGGGCGAATCTCGATTGTCCCTACGCGTCTCTTGGAGCAAGTTCAGAGGGCCTTCCCGATTGCTCCCGAGTTTCTTTATACTAGGATAAATTCGGAGGGCCTTCTTGATTATCCTAGTATGTGTTGTTGCCTTAGGGCATGGTAGGCTTAGGCCTGTTGTATCCTAGTCACACCTTCGTGACTTTACTTTTGATGAGATAGATGTTATGTTTCCACTTTATCTCTGTGTTGTGTTTTTCTTGTGGGCGTTGGTAGAACCGCTCACTGAGTTCTTTTGAACTCATCCATTGTCGTTGTTTTTTGTTTTGCGGAGCCAAACCGGTGAGGTGGGCTGGAGCACTTGGCACGGCTGGATGGAGGAGGAGCTACATTGATCTCATAGCAGTCCTAGTTAGGGTCGTAGTCGAGTCTTTTGGTAGTGTGTCATGTACTTTTGTTAGTTTTTAGAGTTGTAGCCCTTGAGGGCGTTTATGTCATTTTATTCAAATTTTATTGTATTTGGTCTGTTGGACTTGATGTATTATTTCCGCATTTTATTCGTTAGCTAAAACTTGTTTATGATGAACTCAGTTTTGATTTCTAATAGAAATAAAAACTTGTTGATATCTTTCTGCTATTGTTTAATCTCGTGAGTTGGCATGTGCATGAGTTAGGTTGTGGGGTATAAGCACGTATACCCTGACCGATCACGTGATCCTGAGTTGGGGCATGATAGAGTACCGATTAAAAGAAATAACTAAGTGCAATACAAACAAATATGTTCCCAAATTGTTCAATTAGGGACAATTCAATGGTTGTATGTCATATAAAAGATCATCTACTTCGTTTACACGAACATACAGCCCCCGAACGGATCTAAGGTTTTGCAAAATCATATACAACTCGTCAATGCATACATGAAACGTATCAACTCGTCGGATGGATGATTATTTTCTAAATTTATGGATGTTGTCACGAGTCCACAGTGGCGCGAGTACACAATGAACGTCGGTGCGAGTCCTTAGGTTTCGGCCCCAACGCCAGCACCAGCATCCGCAATGGTTTAACTTTATCAACTCGAGTATTAATTGGACTAATAATAGTTGAATTAATAATAAATAATACTAACATTAATATTTAAACCATAATTAACATATTATCATTAATAATAAATAAAATAAATTAATTAGATAATATGAACAACAAATAAATAAATTGATTAAACTCTAATCAATAAAAAATTTAATTAAACCCTAATTAGATAACATAAACAGAAATAATATATATATATATATATTAGGGTTTGATTAAACCCTAATCACATTTGATTAGGATTTAATCAAACCGTAATCACCTATTCTGGACTGGACTCCGGCGTCGGCGTCCAGTGTCCCATGTTGAACACTGGATAGGGGTAATGGGTCCAACGATCGGAGGCCGACCGAATGTAATATTTATATTTATTTTCTATTATTGTTTATAATTGTCAGCCTAGCTGACTAATTCAAGGTCGAGCCGAGTCGACTCATGGTCCGATGCGAGCTTGCGAGCTCGGGTAAGTAGGAATATGAATTTTTCGATTTCTTTTCCTGCGTAGATAATTTATTTAATTATGTTAATGCATGCGATTGATTTATTAAATTATGTAGCATATGGATGTGGATGTGATTAATGCTTATATTTAGCATAAGGTTAGTTTGGTTAGCGGGTTGGATTCGGGCTCGAGGCGAATGCGGGTTTGTTAAGAGCATTAGTAGAATAAGGATTTGAGGAGGGGAGTATAACCCCCCCCCCCCCCCCCCCCCCCCTCATTGGCTAGGCGGCTCCCTATTGGAGCCGCACCAGCCGAGAAGGAGAGAGAGAGAGGAGCCGCAAGCCTCTAAGCCGCCGCCCCTCTCCCCCCTTTCCTTGGAGCCGCCGAGCCCCTTACCCTTTTCTTTCCCCTCTCTTGGAAGTCAAGCCGAGCCAAGCCGTGGTTGGAGCCGCCGGGGGAGCCTTCCTCACCTTCTTGAAGCCGACGCCCTTTCCTTCTTGAGGAGACAAGCCATCGCTTTCTTTTGAGGCCGGACTCGGAGGCCGCCGCTTGGAAAATTCTTCTCTATTCCTTCTTCCTATTTAGGTGAGTGGTTTTACCCCTCCTTCTCGGGTTTCCTTCGAATTCTTGAATTCGTTCTTGAAGGCAAGATATACTCGATTGGTTTTCCGATGATCTCTCGAATTATCGCCGTTCTTTTTGTTTGCCGTGCTTGAGGAGGCCCTAAACCCTCCCCTATGGGGCTCAGCAGCCCTAGGATGATCCTAGGGGTGCTCGGCCAAGGTGGAGATGAGGGTGCCATCTAGGTGTTTGATAAAATGCTTATGAAAGGTTTTGTTGTGTTCTTGAGATCTATGCCTTAAATCACTTGTTAATTTAGGTTCCTACATGCCAAAGCATGCCTTGCAACTAATCTGTGATTTTTGGATACAATTCATGTGTTACAAGTTAAGATCTTGATGTTGATGCCATGTGTAATCTTGAGATGAGTTCTTGATATTGATACTTGATTCTTGTTTAAAGATGGTGATTGATACTTGTTTGCTTATTTAATGCATAGAATAATTGTTAGATTATCTCAAGATTAGTATTCTGTTTTGGTGATAATCAGAGATCTAATTTTTGTAAATTTCGAGTTTATTCCATGTCAAGCTGAAAAAACAATCTTGCTGGAATTTCATTCCGAGGTGATGAATCTGTGTTGTTTTTGAAATACTTATTGTGGTGTGTGTATTTTTCTGAACATAGTCGTGTAATCTATCGTTTCGACCAGAAAATATAGTTTGGAAATATAGGACACAATCTGGAGACCAGATTCGGGTTAGATACATCGGTTTCAGGCACAACAGTAGGCTAAAACAAAACCCTAAAACAAAACCCTAATCTTGGTGTTCTAAATTTTAATTGCATAATTAAAATTGAGCAAAGGGTCAGCATAATCTGTCATGAACTAACAAATAAAGTTTATGCATGAAATAAAATCACACGAGTTTATGACATTACAGGTCTAGGAGTTGGGGTCGGGTATTAGAGTGCTGAGAAGCTTCCCAATAAGGACACCCCTAGGACACCGTAGGAGAGACTTGACTTAGGTCATGTTGCGTCATACCTTTATGAATGCGGAAAGGCTCGTTGAGGAGCCGCATTGCGGGCTAGGCCCGGAAGGTTGGATGGCTAATTGCCAACCTGTGTTGAAGGAACAAGTTCGGATGGGCAAATCCCGATTGTTCCGGTATGACCTCGTGGAATAAGTTCAGACGGGTAAATCTCAATTATTTCCGAGGTGCTTTTAAGGAATAAGTTCGAACGGGCAAATCTCGATTATTCCTGTGATATCTTAAAGGGATAAGTTTGGATGGACAAATCTTGATTGTCCCTGCACTATCTTAAAGAGGCAAGTTCGGATGGACGAATCCCGATTGTTCCTTCGCGTCTCGTGGAGCAAGTTTGGATGGGCCAATCTTGATTGCTCCCGAGTTTCTTTATATTAGCATAAGTTCGGATGGACCAATCCCAATTATCCTAGTATGTTGTTGCCTTAGGGCATGGTACGCTTAGGCCAGTTGATCTTCACCATTTGGTGTAGGTTGCTTTCGGGCATGTTGTGGACAGATGGCTTGATAGCTAGTCACACCCTCGTGACTTTATTCCTGTTGGAGATAGGTCTTATGTTTATGCTTTATCTCTGTGTTGGTTTTCGTGGGGATTGGTAGAACCACTCACTGAGTTCTTTGAACTCACCCGTTGTCGTCTATTTTTGTTTTGCAGAGCCTAACTGGTGAGGTGGGCTGGAGCACTTGGCACAGTTAGAGGGCAGAGGAGCTACATTGATCTCATAGCAGTCCGAGTTAGGGGTCGTAGTCGAGTTTTGGTAGTTAGTCATGCACTTGTGTTTCAGTATTTTGGAGTTGTAGTCCCTTGGGGACATTCATGTCTTTATTTCAAATTTCATTGTAATTGAACAGTTGAACTTGATTTATTATTTCCGCACTTTATTATTATTTTGCTAAACTTACTTATAATGAACTCTGGTTTGGTTCTCCATTTGAAATAAAACTCGTTTATTTCTTTTCGCTATGTTTTGTTGTTGAGTTGGCATGTGCATGGTTTATTTCACATGACCTTGAGTTGGGGTGTGACATCGAAACCCTAAGGTTTCGGCCGACCCTAATCATGCTACAAAAGGGGTAAAGAGGAGGCGGCGGAGATGTTACCAGGAGGCGACAGCAGCGGATGCAATCGAGTGTAGGAGCGGCGGGATCGGCGAGCAGCGGCGGCAGTAGTCGGCGTCGGCGCAGAGGAGAAGAGAGCAGAAGAAGAAAGGGGGCAGACGCGAACACAGAGATAAAAACATCTATCACCAACGACTGACTTATCCGTTGGTGAGTCGTTGTAGATGAATCATGTCATCACCAATGGCTGACGTGGCCCGCGCTAAGCCGTTGGTGATAAGTATTTTATCATGAGCACACCATCGAGTAACGAGTGACGGATATGTAAGCCGTATGAAAGTTGATGCTAATGTAATAATAACATCACCAACGGCCGACGTGGCACTCGTGAAGCCATTACTGATAAGTTATTTCATTTGCGCGTCGCATGAGCTCCATCAACTTATAGGCAACGGTCACAGCGGTCGTAAGGAAGCCATTGCAGATATAACACAACTGTAATGGTCGCAGCGGCCATAAGAACGTTGTGGGTCATTTCAACGGCTTGGGCGGCCGTGGGTAATGGTCGTCGGTGATTCTAACATTTCTAGTAGCGCGCAAAAATACGATATATCTGATAGCTAGCATCTGAGAAACGATGACAAATCAGAATAAAATTCGAAAAATCCTCAACTTCAAGGGGCGGCTAGGAGAATATGAAAACCTACTGTTAAGGGCAAGGAAACCACTCATCGGAAGAAGAATTCGAAAAGGAAGATGGTGCTCTGTGTTCCCGCGTCGGTGAAATTCGGAAGTGTTGGGATCTGAGTCCTCTCCTTCCTTCGAGTGCCCAAGGGGGTGTACAGCTGCTGCTTCGAGCCGTGCATCCCTGATGGGTGAAATATATATTTGGTTCCCCAATTATCAAATGACCAAAATGCCCATCCAATCAAGTTAAGTCTAATTAAAACAAAGCCATAACATAACCAATTCAAGCCTGATTCGAGTTCCGCTCGAACCTTCGGACTCGTCTCAAATCCTACTACCCATCTAAAGACCAACCAATCTTAAACAAAATAAATACCTTGTGCGTAAAGGTCAATCTTCAATTCACGCCCTTTAGCGATTCATCCAGTCCGCTCCAACGCGCGTCCAAAATTTTCCCACTGAAATTATTAAATAAAAATTTATAATTTTTGCGATTATTACAGTAGAGTGGGTTTCAATGGTCGAAGATCGGTCGACCATCGATTGATCGAAACTGCACTGTGTACAATTTCAACACTGGTTCAAGTTTTAGGTTTCAAGTTTGATTTCCTTCATCATCTTAAATGTATCTTTATAAGGATGATACTATAAATCTAAAGACCCTAAACCTAGACTCAATTCAATGTCGTTTCCTTCATCATCTTCATTACATTGGTTTCCTTCATTGTCTTCGTCGTCTTCCTAGCATCGATCAATGTCGTTTGAGTTTTTCTCCGATTTTGCGCCGATATTCTGATCACAGGCGTCGCGTGATACACCACTTGAAACCTAAAATTATTTCTCATTTAAACATTACTTCTGAGTTTGTTATCATCAAAACCAAGATTGAGACTAAGGTTGAAAACCTTAGGCCAACAATCTCCCCCTTTTGATGATGGCACTCTTATGGAAAATAATTTCATTGAGCATGAAGAGTATCAAACATGGGATTTCTCTACATATCGACATGCATATCTAAATATTTTAGCTCCCCCAAACTATATGCATGGATCTCCAAAATCATTCTACCCTTAACATGTATTTTCTCCCCCTTCTAAACCGAAATGCATGGATCCACTTGGGTAGAGAATCATTTTGTTTTTCCGCTGCACAATTTCTATTGCTTGCCTGGTCCTTGCTGACCCAACACACAACTCATTCAAAGATAAAGTATATGATAAGAAATTGCCTAAGTATCAATTTATGCATTTACTTATGAATTTTCAATCTTAAGCACATAGATGCATATCATGTTTAATAAAAAGTGAAACATCAATTTTACCAACACTAAAATTATGTTCAATTAAAAAGTTTGAAAGCCTTCCATACCAAGCCCTAGGGACTTGTTTTAAACCATATAAAGTCTTTTTCAAATTATAAACATGAATAGGAAAATCATAGTTTTCAAAATCGAGATGTTTGTTCAACATAAACCTCTTCCATAATAAAACCATTTAAGAAAGCACTTTAACATCCTTTTGAAAAAGTTAAAAGCCTTTGAAACTTGCAAAAGCCAAAAGCATGCGACTAGCCTATAATCTAGCTCCAAGAACATAAGTTTCATTATAATCAATACCATCTTTTTGGTTAAAGCCTTGGGCCACTAACCTATCTTTGTTTCTAACAACTATATCTTTGTTTCTAACAACTAAATTGATTTCATCTAACTTATTCCTAAAGACCCACTTGGTTCCAATCACCGCTTGTTCACTAGGCCCAGGTACTAAATCTCAAACATCATTCCAAATTGATTAAGTTTCTTTTGCATTGTCAAAACCAAAATTCATCATCTAAAGTCTCTTTAACATTTTTTAGGTTTTACTTGAGAGATAAAAGCAACATGGTGGCATATATTTATAGGAGTAGAGCGAGTTACCACTCCCTTTGATGGTTCTCCAATGACTTAATCAATTGGATAATCATGTATCATTCAGTATGTCTTTGCGAGAGCTCCAAACACAAATTCCTAGTCCTCTTGATACCTCAAAATGATGAATCGATGAAGAAACTAGGGTTTTGAAATGAAAGTGACTCAATCAAAGCTTTAAGATCACATATAATGGCTCAATAATAGTTAGGAATGATCAAGAAAGTGAAAGGAAGGTTGGGATACCAATATTTATAGAGCCATGAAGTGAAACATCACTCAACAACTCGAAATAGAGTCGTTTCCGCCGTTTGGTCGCAGGTCCGATCAATCGTCGACCGATCGACCGAGCGACCGAATCTCTTTTGTCATTTCTGGGCTCATTTCAGTGGACCGGTCAATCGACCAGCCATAGAGTACCAGTACTCTACGTATTGTACATGTACTCTACATTGAGTTTCAATCGGTTTCTTTCTTTAGTTTGGGTTTCGGATTACGGTTTAGGTTTTTTGGGTTCTTTACATCATAAAAGAGGATTTTAAAATTTATCTAAATAGCCTAAACCTAGACTCGATCATCCCGACGGATTTGAGCGCGTCGACCAACGTCCTTCGGATTTTCTAATTTCTCTGATATTTCTGATCGTGGACGTCGTGCACTAACCGATATGGAACCTGAAAATAATTCTCCATGAAATCATTAGCTCCATGTTTGTTATCATTAAAACCGAGATTAAGACCATGGTTGAAAACCTTAGGCCAACAATCTCCCCCTTTTTGATGATGACAAATATCCTTAAGAAAATATATATACTAAAACACAAAGGATATCAACGAAGGGATTTCTCCCCCTATCATCATGCATATCTATGGAAATAAACTCCCGCTATCTATATGCATGGTTTTTCTATATTTTCTTCCCCTTTACCTACATTTTTCTCCCCCTTTTGACATCAATCAAAAAGGCAAGAAAAGTCAACTATGGTCAAAGTTGAGAATCTAAAAACTATTTTTCATGAAATATGAAAATCTCAACCAAAGGGATGAAAACCAAATATCTAATATGAGACTATATCATACATGATAGCAAGGAATGATAACTAAAATCTAAATCCAGAAATCATGTATAAACTCAAGCATCGATATTTTCAAGTATCGGTCAAAATATCAAAAACCATTTTAGAAATGATTTTTCTTGGGTAATAGTGAGAACGATACCAAAAATAGAGTTATGATATCATACTTGAAGTCTCATTTGAAAATTTCAACGAAAATCCACTATAGGCATGTGGAGTTTCATCTACTAGACCTGGATTTCATCCGGCCGAGCATGTCGCCCTGGGGTGCCCCGGTACTTTTCGTGAAGAAGAAGGATGGGTCGATGCGCATGTGCATCGACTATAGGCAGCTGAACAAAGTGACGGTCAAGAATCGTTACCCACTGCCGAGGATAGACGATTTGTTTGACCAGCTACAGGGGGCACAATGGTTTTCAAAGATAGAACTAAGGTCCGGGTACCATCAGTTGAGAATCCGGAACTGCGATGTGCCTAAGACGGCCTTTAGGACTCGCTATGGTCACTACGAGTTCCTAGTGATGTCCTTCGGCCTAACCAATGCACCTGTTGCCTTCATGGACTTAATGAATAGGGTATTTAAGAAGTACTTGGGCAGATTTGTGATCATCTTCATTGACGACATCCTAGTCTATTCCAAGAGTGGGGAAGAGCACTCTAAGCACCTGAGAATGATCCTGGAAACCCTCAGAGAGCACCACTTGTTTGCAAAATTTTCCAAGTGTGAATTCTGGTTGGAAAGTGTAGGGTTCTTGGGCCATGTAGTGTCCAAGGATGGGATAAGGGTAGATCCGGCAAAGGTGGAAGTAGTGCAAAACTGGAGACGGCTGACTAGCGTGACTGAGATCCGCAGTTTTCTTGATTTGGCCGGGTACTATCGGAAGTTCATGGAGAACTTCTCCAGGGTTGCAGCCCCTTTGACTCGGCTGACCCAGAAAAAGGTCAGGTTCATTTGGGATGACAAGTGTGAGGCGAGCTTTCAGAAGCTCAAAGAATGTTTGACATCTGCACCCGTGTTGGCTATACGTTCTGGCTCAGGAGGGTTTGTAGTCTACTGTGATGCCTCTCGGGTTGGCCTGGACTGCGTCTTGATGCAGTTTGGCAGAGTTATAGCTTATGCGTCCCGTCAGCTGAAAGTTCATGAAAAGAACTATTCGAAGCATGACCTAGAGCTAGCAGAAGTAGTCTTGCACTAAAGCTCTGGCGGCACTACCTGTATGGGGAGACTTGCGAGATCTATACGGATCACAAGAGCCTCTAGTACTTGCTTACCCAAAAGGAGTTGAACCTCAGGTAGAAGAGCTGGCTGGAGCTCCTAAAGGATTATGACTGCACCATTATGTACCATTTGGGGAAAGCAAATGTGGTAGTAGATGCTCTGAGCAGAAAATCCATGGGCAGTTTGGCTCATTTGGAAATTAAGCGGAGGCCTCTAGCTTGAGAGTTAGCGTTGTGCCTAGATGGGGGTACAACCTTATCAGTGTCAACTTCAGGTGCCTTGGTAGTACACCTGCGGGTACAATCCACGCTGGTGGACATGCTACGTGCCGCGCAGGGAGAGGATGCATTTTGTGTGCTGACCATGGATCTGGTGCAAAGAGGCGATGCGGAGAACGGATTCAGGTTGGTCTCAGAGGGTGTACTGAGGTTCAAAGACCGAATCGTGGTGCCAGATATAGCAGAGGTGCATAGGCAAGTCTTGGAACTAGGTCATCGTTCCACTTATACGATGCATCCGGGGGCCACCAAGATGTACCAAGATTTAAGGCAACATTACTGGTGGAAGGGTATGAAAAGAGAGGTAGTAGAGTTTGTCTCCAAATGTCTGGTCTGCCAGCAGGTGAAGGCCGAACACCTCAAGCCCACAGGACTACTGCAGAACCTCGAGGTGCACGAGTGGAAGTGGGAGAAAATCACCATAGACCTAGTGACTGGGTTGCCTAAGTCAAAAGGCGGATTTGACTCCATTTGGGTGGTAGTGGACCGGTTAACCAAGACCGCACACTTCATTCCAATGAATAATACCTTCTCTACGGAACAGTATGCTCGACTATTCTTGGACAGGATTGTGGCATACCATGGTACCCGCGGCCCGGTGATGATTATATCCGATCGCGGTACCCAATTCACAGCCCAAATTTGGCAGTCCTTCCAGGAAGCCTTAGGTACCCAGGTGCGCTTCAGCACAGCTTTCCATTTGCAGACTGATGGGCAATCAGAGATGACCATCCAAACTTTGGAGGATATGCTGAGGGCATGCATCCTAGATATGGCTGACGTCTAGGAAAAGCACCTACCACTGATAGAGTTCGCCTACAACAATAGCTATCACAGTAGCATTGGCATGGCTCCCTTTGAGGCCTTGTATGGGCGGCAGTGTAGGTCTCCGATAGGCTGGTTTGAGGTTGGGAAATCACTCATGGTGGGTCCTGATCTGGTTGAGGAGGCGGTAGAGAAGGCGAAAGCCATAAGGGAAAGATTACTGGCGACCCAGAGTCGACAAAAAATATAGGCCGACAAGAAGGTCTCCCCTATGAAAGGGGTGGTCCGGTTTGGGAAGAAGGGAAAGTTGAGCCCTAGGTTCATTGGGCCTTTCCCTATTCTCAAGCGAAGGGGCGAGGTGGCTTATGAGTTGGCTTTACCTCCTAGCCTGAGCAGAGCACACCCGGTCTTCCATGTATCCATGCTTCGGAGATATGTAAAAGATGATTCGCATGTGATCGAACCTTCTTCTATTGAGGTAGATTCGGTCGTCTCATTCAAGGAAAGGCCGGTAGAGATCCTTGATCGCCAAGTCAGGAAGCTAAGATCCAAAGAAATTCCCCTAGTAAAAGGTCAGATGGGAGAACCATTCCGGGCAAGAGGCCACTTGGGAGGTAGAGCAGGACATGCGAGAGTGCAACCCTTCCTTATTTGAAGAGCCGGTAAGTCCCTGTTTTTCAAGTAAATTCGAGGACGAATTTCCCTTAAGGGGGGAAGGTTGTAAGACCCGGAAAAATTTCCTCATATAAAAAAATTTATTTTGGTGCAGCGCGCCGGACCGGGGTTAGTCGAGTCAAACCTTAGGATCGCCTCGAGTAAACGGTATGACTCGACTAATGATGTATGCAATTAAATTGGGCAAATGCTCTTTCCTTTCATGCATTTATACCTTAATCCAGTTTAAATCGACTCGTGTTACGGGTAGAGTCGGAACCCAAGTCGAGCTCGGACTTAGTCGAGTCAGTAGTAAGAGTCAAAGGCAATAATGGAAGGTTAGATGAGGGATTAAAATCCCTCATCCAAGCTGACGTGCGACTCATCTTGGAGTTGCACAAGGCAGCGCATAGGGAGAGGGGAGAAGGAGCATGGGAGATAGATCTTGGTCGATCTGGGTTTTGCGTCGTCACCAGCAGATTCGAGGTCGTCAATGCTTGATCCTTCATCTTCCTCTAGCAAAGGTGAGTGGTTAGATTTGAAGGATTGGGGGAGGCGGGTAGCCAAACCCATAGAAATATTAGGATGTGTTTTCTTGCGAGTTTCCATCGATTCTTGGTTTCGGAATTGTGTATTCGCTGTTTTGCATCAATTACTGTCGGATCGTCAAGATTTCTCATTGATTTCTTGAGTTTTAGGGCTGCCGAACCATGGGAAAAGGGGAAAGGTCATGCCAAAATTTTCCCCAATTCCCTTGGCGGAAGTAGAGCCTTCGGATGATCTCAATTTCATGAATAGTGTGTTCTTAATCGTCGATTTCACGTGTTAAGGAACTCGTCTTCCCTAAAACTCATAGGATTGGCCGAGCAAACCCTAAAGTTTCATGAGAAGGGTTCGGCCGAGTATAGGGGGAGGGGCAAACTAGTCATTATGCAATTAAGATATAGCGGAGACAATGAATTAGGGTCGGGGATTAATCCTCCTCTTCCTTTCCTACCCTAAGAGGCATGGCCAAGCAAGGTTTACCTTGCTCAAGGCTCGGCCAAGCCTAGGGGAGGGAGAGGGTGAGCTTTAGATGGTAATTTCCATAGTTAGAGTGCTAAAACAATAGAGGCATGGTGACACTTAGGAAGAACTCTAACTATAGCAAGCTAATTTATTGATTCATGTAATTGTGGGAATGATAGCATAGTGACCATCCTTAGCTCATTCCTCTTTAATTTTTGAAATGATGTAATATTTTTACCATGCTTAGTATTTCATGCATTGTTGAATTTATTGTTATCTTACCATGCTAGATAAATTGTTTCTTATTGAATTTAATTCTAAATGCAGTGTATAAATGTTTATTTATGAATATTGTAGTTATATATATAGTAGTTGTTGTAAATTATACTTACCTTTCTTTAAATTACATATGCTGTCCTGAAATGTTCATGGGTGGAATTCCAAGATCGGTTCACAAAATTCCTCACCCGGGGTAGCGTATAACGCTAGATAACATGTAGGACGTTGCAAGATGCATATTATATATGGAAACTTAGCTAGAAAATGACACAACTTCTAGGACTTCTAGTATTCATTTTTGGAAACCTAGAACTATTGGATGTACACATTTTTGGAAGGGCAGCATTAATTTGTTGACCCTGTAGGCCGGATTAGGGTCGGATACGGACAACTGCCCGAAGTGTATATAAGAAAACCCTAGGACATTTTATTGTGTGATGTGCTTGAGATGGTCCGCCGAGAAGCATGGCGGTCATAAATGACCAATGTATAAAATCGAACTATTATGATTAATTCTAGCAATAGCAATAAGAATCTCACCTTTATGATTTCTACAAATAGCAGAATAAGAACCAATAGAACAAAACTTAGAAATGGAGGCATCAACATTCCATTTAAAAGTCTCCTTAGGAGGCGGAGACCAAACATAACCAGAATTTTTAATACACCTTTTCCCCTCAGATAAGGAATTATCAGCATAATCAATCGTTAGAGCAATAACTCTAGCAAAAAGAATATGAATAGAGGGTCTTATCAACTAAAAGACAGCTTTATTCCGAGACAACCAAATAGTGTATAAAGTGTTAAAATAGAGTGTCACCATAATCAAAAATTTATCGTTGAGAGGGACCTAGTGAACACTACCGAAATCACACAAAATACGAGCAAGCCGATAACTCCCATTAAATCAACAATCTACAAACTCCCAAAGGTTCCTAGCTACCTCACACTCTAGAAGACAGTGATGAATATCTTCTGGAAGGCTGCTGCAAAGGGAACAACTAGGGGAGTTAATGACACTAAACCAGTGCAATCTATCTGCATTGGGCAACTTGTGGTGAAATAATTTTCAAATAAAAATTTTAACTCGAGGACTTAACTTAACTTTCCCTATTAAAGCCCACATACGAGGATTACAAGGTTCAGTGTTAATAGATTGGGAGATAAAATTATAAGCAGACTTTGTGCTAATGAGACCCTTATTATCCGGCCACCAAATGAAAGTATTATCATTGAGGTTTATGGGAATTACAATCCTGGAAATTTTCTCCACAAGTGAGGGGCCAAACAAGTTATTAATCAAGTCAAGGTTCCACCAGCCATTATTAATGAAATGATTAACATGAAGATTGCAATCAACTAACTCAACATTCATAAAAGTAGATTTCAAAAATTGTGGAATATTAAAAATCCAGGCATCACAGAGAACTGACGTATTAGAACCAGTGGAAATAAACTTGATAAAACCATTTCTAAGAAACTTAACAGCATGACATATCAATTTCCAAGAACCACTAGTATTCTTAGCACTGCTATTTAACCAGAGATTAAGAGGCCCATAGTTTGCTTTAACAACAGAAGTCCAAAGGGAGTTCTGATTATTAAGAAGGGACATCAATCTTTTAGCAACCAAAGCAATTCTCATATAATCCAGATCTCTAATACCAAGCCCCCCATTATTTTTAGATAACACAACCGTTGTTCCTGGCAATGAGATGTAAACCATGCTTATTACTATTAGAGCTCCACATAAAATTTTTTATCAAAGAATTAATATTTTGAATAACAGAAGCTGGAGTCCAGCTAACACATAAAGAATGAAGAGGCACAGAGTTAAGCACAAATTTAATCAAGACAATCTTACCAGCTTGGGAAAGACAATTTCTTTTCTAATTACTGTCACACCCCAACTTAGGGTCGTGTGACCGGCCAGGGTCTATGTCCTACCCCGAAGCCTACTACAAACTAACAAGAAACCGTAAACACATGAAGACAAAAGAAAACCATGATGCAGCTTTTTATTCAAATGTTTAAAGAAATCCACATGTTTTTATAGTAAGAAAAGGTTGTGAAACATCCACCACGATATAAAACAACTCAAGTTCAAAGTCGATTACATGTTTTAAAACAAACAACTCTCAGTGTATCAAAACAATAATTATAGACACATAGACTATGACTAATGGATACTGCTATGAGATCTACGCCACCGCTTGCCCTCCAGCTGCACCATGACTCCAAGCCTCATCTCACTGATTGGGCTCTGTAAAATAAGGAAACAAACCGTGAGTCCACATGGGACTCAGTGAGCGGTTCTTCCGAACCTCCACATAAATCCCCAATAATCACACACACACACACACACACACACACACACACACACACACATATATATATATATATATATATATATATATGGCAGCAAAAATAAAGTTAGGGATAATATTTGCCTCTGATATGACTACCGACCCCAAGGATCGTCCTGTACGGACTATACATTTATGTAACCAGCCATAACGGCCTAACTAAGCCAGCAAAAATAGAGTTAAGCCCTTAGGGCTTGCTCATGGACTAGAGGTTCGGCTATAACCAGCCCTACCACACAAAGATCGTAACATACCGACCGTTCAGGCTACATAGCACATAAGTGAATCAAGAAAATCTCCGGGCCATCGACTAGGATGGTTGGCTAATCTCCGGACACCGACTGCGGTAGGGATAGCTAGTCCCACCCAACTGGGGTCTGACACCTAGCGGGCGGGCCCGCTAGTGCAATCTCAAGACCCAAATCACTGGCTGTTCCAAGAATTAGTCATTCTGACTACTCATGCTTCTCGACTGACCATCACAATCACATCACACAAGCAAGTGTCTGGAGTTTCCTTATATAAAATACCGGCGTCCGCCCGTGCTCAACCCTTTTCTCCGGGTCGAATCATGCGCGCACTATTGCTCGCTGATTTATTCTTAGGTGTGAAATATAACTGGTCTACCTTTGAGTTTCCATAAAGAACACACTCTTTAGAGTTTCATGTTCAACCACCTAGCATCATATGCTACCTTTGCTAATGTGAACTACATGTCCTAAACTTGGAAATGTACCCAATGACAATATTGGACAGCATATAATTTATAAATAAATTACTTGACATCATCTGCTATGCATAATCACATGATTCGAACAATAAGGAATTTAAATCCTGCATTAAATAATAATTTCAACTAGGAAAGAAATTATTTAACATGGTAAAAGCATAACCAAATTTCTGAATTTGAATAGGGAAGATTAAGAAAGATTTTCCCCCTACAATACTACTAAATTACATGCAACAACTTGTAGTCTTCCTTAATTAGTCTCTTACCCAAATGTCATCTTGATTCTACTTGTCAATCTAGGCGACCCTTGTTTCCTATTGTTTCGGATATTCCTAATTTTGATGACCAGCTTCTCGAGGCCGCCATCCCCTTCATCCTCTCGGCCAAGGCTTGAGCAAGGCAAGCCTTGCTCGGCCAAAACTTCAAGGGTAGGAACAAGGGAAAGAAGCTAACCCCAACCCTAGTGTCTTGCTTCAAATCTAACTTAATCAAGTTCTTGATTAAAAAGCATACCCCTTGCTCGGCCAAACCATGGACATTGGTTGTCCCCATGTTGGCCGAACCTACAAGGCTTAGAGAAAGAGTTCAATCATCAATTTCAGCAATTAACTATACGTCCACTCTATATGGATTCAAGATCGATCAAAATGGGTTTTACTTCCGTCGAGGGAATTGGGGAAATTTTCGGCATGACCTTTCCCCTTTTCCCTCTACTCAGCAGCCCCTAAAACACCAAGATCCGAAGAAAAACTGCAGAAGATCCAGCGGAATAACAATAGAAACAACGATATAAGACCAATATACCGTGAATCGATGAAAACTCACGAGTAAAACATCTCCTAACAGTTCTAGGGGTTCAGCCACCCACCTCCCCCAATCCACCATGGAAAACAACCACTCACCTTGATCAAGGAAGAAGAAAGGGTGGACATTGGCGATCTCGATCCTACCGATGGCGACACGGCTTCCGGCGCCGACCCAAGAATCTCCCCTCCTCCCTCTCTTGCTCGGGCTGCATGCGGCTCCTAAATGAGCCGCACAGCTCATGATGAGGGGTTTTATCCCCTCATCCACCAATGACTTAAACGCCCCTCTAAATGACTTAGCCTCTACTCGACTCGATTCGAGTCCGATTCGGGCCCCGCTTCGATCCGCATACTCGATTTGAACTCGACTCAAAAAGGACATCTAATGCTTAATAAGGAAATATCTATCTAACCCATTTAAACTTCATAAGCCGAGTTATACCTTCTACTCGAGGTGGTTCCGCGGCTCGACTCGACTAACTCCTGATCCGGTGCGCTGCACAAAAAAATTAGATTTTTTTTATATTAGGATTTTTTATTTTTTTTATTTGGGTCTTACAATTAATCTTTCATGTTAAATTTCCTACAAATTCTACTCTTAACCGTAGAAGCAGTATTATGAGGAAAGAAAATCTCAGACTTGGTAAAATTAATCTTTTGATTTATAACCTTCTCATAATCATCAAAAACTTTTAAAACATTAGTAATGGATTTATCATTAGCTCTGAAAAATAAAAGAATATCATCAGTATACATAAGATGATTAATTGAAACATCATGCTTAATCTTAACAGAACTAATTTTCCCAGAGGTGCCAGCAAAATTTAGCATGTTAGATAAAAGGTGACTAACAATAATGTACAAATAAGGGGACATAGGGTCATCCTGTCTAATGCCACAAGAAGCCTTAAAACTATTTGAAGTGATGCCATTAATATTACAACAAAAACTGGTGCTATCAATACATTCTTTAATCCATCTAATGAATTTCAAATGAAAAATTTAAAGGGACAGCATATTAAGAATAGAGCTCAAGGAGATTCTATCATATGCTTTCTCAAGGTCAATTTTTATCATGATAATAGGGTTTTTCCCTTTATCATCATATACTTCTTGAGCAATTAAGATGTTATCATGAATAAACCTACAAGCAATGAAAGCGGACTGATTACAAGAAATTAAATCCTCAAGATATGACATAATTCTACAAGAAAGAACTTTAGCTAATATCCTATAAGTCACATTACATAAAGCAATGGGTCTATAGTCTCTAATAGTCGTAGGGTTCTCATTCCTAGAAATAAAGACCAAAATAGTATCATTCCAACCAACAGGAAGAGATTCATGAACATAAGTAATTAAAAGCATCTTCAAAGTTTTTTGAAATGATATCCTAGTAATTTTAAAAAAATCCTCCAGTGAAACCATCGAGGCCCAAGCTTTTCCCATTCCCCAAAGACTTAACAGCAGAAAAAATTTCATTTAAGGAAAAAGGAACAGTCAAAGTATCATGAGCAGTAGGAGAAATCTGATTCATAAGAGGAATACGAATGCTATTAAAAATATTAGAGTCTTGATAGCACCAGAGATTAGAGTAGAAATCAACAAAAGCATTCACAATATCTTCAAGAGCAGAAATAATGTTACTATCCACATTTATGGAGACAATCATATTTTTCCTCCTTTTAGCCTTAACTAAAATTTGATAATACTTAGTGTTCTTTTCCCCATCAATTAACCATTTGGTCTTAGCAAGGGTCCACCACTTAATATCTAATTGCCTATTCAAAGCATGGGCCTTATTATAAAGAGAAGAAAGCCTAACAATTCAGAGTTATTAAGAAAACTAAAACCATCCTTAGTTTCCAACTCCTGAATTTGGGCATTAACCTTGGAAATATTATCCTCAATTTTACCTAATATATTCTTATCCCAGAAAGATAGCTTGCTATGAAGAATAGAAAGGTTTCTAGCCATAGTGGTACTCGAGGTATGGTTAGATACATTACTCCAATAGCTTTCAATAATTTCCCTAACCTCGGACTACTCAACCCAGAAGTTTTAAAACTTAAAATTATAACACCTAGACCTGCTAGAGTCTCTAACATGAAGAAGAAGAAGAGGGCAACGATAAGAGGCCAACCTAGGAAGATGGGAAACTCTAGAATTACCAAAGTTGTTAAGCCACACACTATTAGCAAAAGATCTATCTAATCTAATAAGAATCCTATGATTATTACATCTATTATTGAACCAAGTAAAATCATGCCCAATATAGCCCAAATCATGAAAATCACAATTAGCAATACAATCTCTAAGACTAAGAATATTTTTATTTAAAATGAAAGGACAACCACCCAATTTATCACAGCAATGAGTAATACAATTAAAATCTCCAATCATAAACCAATGAACATCAGCAAAAACAAGAGCACCAATATCATTCTAGGAAATATTTCTAATAGTAGGAATGGTACTAGCATATATGCCTGAGAAAAGCCAAGGAGAATAATTAATAAATTGAACAATGGAACTTATCATGCTATAAGATTTAGAGATAACCTGAACTTTAACAAAATCACTTTTCCAAGCCAACAAAAGGCCTCCAAAAGCACCATCAGAACTAACAGAAGTACCTTCCCAATTATTACCATGAGACTTAACAAAATCTAATGAAGAAACATCAGATAGATGGGTTTCTTGCAAAAAGAACATCTTAATAGAATGATGGATCAAAGTAATACGCAAATATTCTTGAGCATACCTTCTTCGAAGGCCTCTAATATTTCAATTGATAATATTCATAAAAAATAGGGAAAAAATTACTTAACCAGGGGATCACCTTGAACAATATCATGAGCAGAAGTCTCCTTAGAAGGCATATTTCCATAAACATCCATATCAACATGGCAATCAGGAGTAACAAACGTAGAAGCTTCATAAGATTTAATAGAAAAATTAACATCAAAATTGTCACTATCTTTCCTAATTCTTTTCTTCTTAGAATTAAGAAGATGATCTAACGTAGAAAGATTGTTGACAACTTCAAACTTAGAAGGTTTACCAAACCTACTATTAAACTTAATGCCTTTCCCTTTATTTTTAGTCTTACTATCCAACTGAATATGTTTAGGACTAGCATTAAATCTAACAAGAGTATTGGAAACCTTATCAACCATATCATGAAAACCAGACATATCAGAAGAATCAAATTACTTACCAACAGTATTAGTAAAAACAAAAGGCTCCTTAGAAGAAGAAAGCTCTACTAACCCAAGGACCATAAGTAGAGCTAGAGAGATCATAATCCTTAGAAACATCGATTTTATCCATAACTAACAACAGAATCATCAACATTCATATTCAGCTCAATATTAGCATATTTAGTAACACAATCATTATCATTATGACCAATTAATCCACACTTAAAATAGAAAATAGGAAGTCTTTCATACCTGACAGCTTGAAAAAGGCCCAATTTTGGTTTACCAATCCACATCCCTTGCTTAATAGGCTTAGTAAACTCAATTTCAATACAAATACGGATAAACTTACCTCTTTCCCAATTAAAAGATTGTTCATCAATCTTAATTGGTTTACCTAAAAGAGATGCAATTTTAAAAAGAATAGACTCAGACCAATATTCCAAGGGTAAATCAAGGAATTGCACCCATATAGGGGCAGAATCAATACTTTCAGTCAAGGCCTTAAAATTTGGTTTCCAAGGCCTAAGATTAATCAAATTGCCCTGAAAAGACCAAGGGCCTTCAGTTAAGACCTTAATAGCATTCTCTTCATTATTAAAATGAAACAGAAAAAATTATTTTCCAAATCAATAACATTTTCAAGACCGAATGAAGACCATATAGTAAAAGCCCAATTACAAAGATGAAAATGAATAGGAGATTTATGAAGAAATCGACCAATCAAGGAGGAAAACCAAGGTTTTTGAATCTCTTGTAATTCAGATTCATCAAATTCAACAAAATCATCTACAGAAGCTTTAATGTTGGAATTTTATTAGCAGTGCTAACAATATTATGCAGTTTACCAGTATTTCAATCAACAGAAAATTCATCCGAAGCAGGAACAATAGTAGAGTTCTTACCATTATTGTTATTATTAGCTAACAGAGGTCCCTTAACATGAAAACCACATTTACTAGAAGCTAAACCATGATTAGAAACATGCCTAGTAGTAGCAGCATTCGAAAGAGAAAAGACCTTAGGAACATCAGAGTCAACAATTAGATTAGAAGAAATAGCAGACTTAGAAGCAGGGAAAGAAAACTTACCTTTCGACCGATGATTAGACATCTTGATGCCTCAAAATGATGAATACCTAGTCCTCTTGATGCCTCAAAATGATGAATTGATGAAGAAATGAAGGCTCAATCAAGTAGAGATGAAGAAACTAGGGTTTAGATATGAAAGTGACTCAATCAAAGCTTTAGGATCACATATAATGACTCAACAATAGTTAGGAAGGAATGATCAAGAAAGTGAAAGGAAGGCTGGGATACCAATATTTATAGAGCCATGAAGTGAAACATCACTCAACAACTCGAAATAGAGCCATTTTCGCCCTTAGGTCACAGGTCCGGTAGATCGTCGATCGATCGACCGAGCAATCGAATGTCTTTTGCCATTTCTGGGCCCATTTCGGTCGACCAGCCATAGAGTACCGGCACTCTACGTATTGTACATGTACTCTATATTGAGTTTCAGCCAGTTTCTTTCTTCGGTTTGGGTTTCGGATTACGGTTTAGGTTTTTTGGGTTGTTTGCATCATAAAAGTGGATTTTAAAATTTATCTAAATACCCTAAACCTAGACTCTATCTTTCCGACGAATTTGAGGGCGTCGACCAACGTCCTTCCGATTTTCTGATTTCTCCGATATTTTCGATCGTGGACGTCGTGCACTAACCGATATGGAATCTGAAAATAATTCTCCATGAAATCATTAGTTTCATGTTTATTATCAACAAAATTGATATTAAGACCAATGTTGAAAACCTTCGGCCAACATCAACCGCCCCATTTTATTGAGGAGTTCTAGGGGAAGAAAATGTATGTTCAATTCGAAAACATCCACAGAATTCAGAAATTAAACACAACCAATATATCAATGCTAACATAGGTATCTATCTACTTTATGATACTAGATGAGTTTATCAAGTTAGGAGAAATTAGTGATTTAGCAACAAGATAATCAAAGTAAGACCGAGCTAATCACACTCAACCAAAGGCAATGCTAACAAGATAGATTTATAGTGGTTCAGCCACAATGCCTACTCCACTACCTAAGCACCCCTGCTTAGGATTTCCAACTCTAGTTTACTAGATTAAAGTGTTTCCCTTACAATGAGTTTCACCGGAAAGTCTCCGCTCTCACACCGAAGGCACTTCTACACCTGGAAGTCTCCGCCTTCTTACCGAGAGCACTCTCCCACCTCAAACCTAAGGATAACACAAGAAATCCTGGTGAACTAAGTTTACACCAGTGGTTTTATGCCTCAACACCAACGCAACCAACAACCATTCAAGACCTAACAAACTAGGTCTTACACAAGATCAAACACAAGGAAAATAAACAACAAAATACACAAGTAATGGAGCAAATGAAATATACAACTTATACTTAGCTCACTACTGGAATAACGAGCATCAACAACAACTGGATCCGTTGCTACGCTGTTGCTGAAGACCGTCTACAATGGCTCCGCCCATTGCAACGCAACCGTTGCAGAAGATCGCGTACTTGAAAATATAACAACAAATCTGCAACGGTCGCTCACACCATTGTTAATGCTATTATCAACAACGGTTCCGCAACGGCTTTCACCCATTGTTGATACATCATCAACCACGGCTCAACAACAAGGCACGGCTGTTGCTACTGCTTTTATCAGCAATGGTTCTGCAACAGCGCGAGGACTGTTGCAGATATTGCCATCAGCAATGGCCGCCGAGTTGTTGCAACACCTTTGCTGAAAAGCTGTTTATAAGTCGTTGTTGTTGTTCATCGACAACAGCTTTAAGTTTGCGGCCCAGGTATTGCGATACACTTTTAGCAACGGCTTTCACACGGACAACCGTGGGAAGGCCGTTGCTGATGATGTTAACCTGTAACTGAGAAATTTCAAAATTAGAAATTTCCATTGATACATTTATAACCTGATAGATAACTCACACACCCATACACACATCCATTCACATACACATCAAAGATACACTCAGATGTACATCAAAACAATTATACTTATAATTATAAATATTCACAATATGAAATCAAAACTATCATATCAACACGATACAAATCAATATCCAAACAAGTCAATCAAGTAACAAGTATCTCCAAGATCACTACATATCATAAAATAACAAAAGCTCGCTACGGCGATGGAGGAAGGTCGGGATCATACGTCGGGGTCTGGAGTGCTTGAGTGTACACCGGCTGGACTGAGTCGATGACGATGGATCTGAGTGTACACCGCTGGACTAACCTGTCATTTGTCTCAACATGGCATGCATCTCAGCCATCATCTCACTCTGTCGTGCGACCGTCTCCTCCAGTGTCGATATCCTCTTGTTTTGATCAATAATCTTGGAGATGGAGGGTCGCTCACCTACTACTGGAGGGGTCGGTGCCCCAAGTGGCCCGAGCATGGCTCACGCATGGCCAATATCAGCAAAGCCATAAACGCAGTCATGGTCCTAGACAACTGCAGCCTCGACCCACGCTCCCGCGTTAAAGTCCTCGGGGGTGCCCCCGCGTTGCGTCACGGTCTGAGCGTAGGTCTCCTCCACAAGTTTGGTTTTTGTTTCATATTTTTTCTAAAACTTAAATTATAAATAAATAATGCGTAATTCAAACAAATAGACTTACTATGATGACTGCAGCGCGGGTGTCAATGTACTCCCCCGCCCCATGCCCTCTACGGTGAGTCCACTCAAACACCTCCATCGGGGAGGGTCGTTGGATAGTGCAGTCATCCATCACCGACGTCTACTTTTACAAAATAAATACATTAATTAGTACACAGAGTAACAAATAAAATATATAATTCAAAATAAGGCCGACACTCTTTTTTCAGTAATGAACTCCAATACGGCAATTCCCAAAAGATACTTTTTTCCACCCAGTTATGTGTTTGACCAAAGCCCGACACTCTTTCATTTCGACCAAACACTATCTTTCGAAGTGCTGAAACACGTGCTAACATTTGTTCACCAGACAACATCGGTAGTGGCTCATCTCTTTCGACTTTGCCCTTAGTAAATTTATTATGATTCCTTCGATACTGATGGTTAGCCGGTAGGAATTGATGATGACAATCAAAGAATGAGATTTTCCATCTGTTCTGAAGACTAAATGATTTAGAGTGTTCCATACAATACGGACAAGAGAGTCGACAGTGAGTGCTCCAACCAGACAACATGTCGTAGGTCGAGAAATCATTGATTGTCCATAAGACCACGGCCTTTAAATTAAATTGACATGTCGTAGGCAGAGTAACAGTTTCCCGATCCAAAAATCATCCATTCAAGCAAATGCGGCATCAAGATCGGATTTTATCACCAACGCTAACGAATTTCCGATTCGAATAGGCAAAATTTAGGAAGTAAGTTATGCCTAATCGAAACTCATTCATTAAAGCTCCACGATCAAGACGTCGGTACATCCAACTTTGATCACCCGACATGATTCTGTCAATCAATTACAATTTCTTCAGTTAATGCCTTTAGGTGAGATGGTCCTATTTCATTCGATATTCATGTTATTTATATTGCACTAAGTATTTCTTTTAACCGCTAACTTCATTCTAAATTTTAGCAGCATCTCCCTACAGTTCTCCGAATACACATATCATCTGGGCGCGTATCGGAGAACAAGAAAGATACAATAGCCAAAATTTAAGAATTAATGAGTTAATGATTAAAAGAAAAAACAAAGTGCAATACAAATAACTATGTTCCCAAATTGTTCAATCAAGGATAATTCAAGGGTTGTACGTCGTATAAAAGATCATCTACTTATTTTACACAAACATACAACCCCCGAACGGATCCTAAGGTTTTGCTAAATCATATCCAACTTGTCGATGCGTATGTGGAACGTATCAACTCGTCGGATGGATGATTATTTTCTAAATTTATGGATGCTGGTTCGAGTCCACAATGGACGAATCCGGCACGAGTCCAAATTGGACGATTCCAGCACGAGTCCAAATAGGACGATTCCAACGCGAGTCCAAAGTGGACGATTCTAATTAATCTAAATGTAAAGATTAACAATAAAATTAATCTAATTAATCTAAACTAAACTTAATTAACAGATATAACAATAAGATTATTCTAGTTAATCTAAACATGCATTAAACATTTAACCTAAAAAAACATTAAATATTAATCTAAACATTAATAAAATTAACATTGAAAAAAACATTAAACATTAATCTAATCTACGCATTAAATATTTAATCTAAACAGATTTAATTAACTAGAGTAATAAAAAAAATTAGGGTTTAAAAAAACCCTAAATATTAACTCAATATTCCAACGCCGAAGTCTTGTGGACTCCGGCGCCGCCTCCAGTGTTCGACATATGTCAGACACTGGACAATGCTCCGGCCATCGACGGCCGGCCAAAACCCTAAACCTAGGGTTTCGGTCGGCCCTAGTATAGGAGAGGGGGCGCTAAAATTACCTGGAGTGGCCGGCCAAAACCCTAAACCTAGGGTTTCAACCGACCCTAGTATAGGAGGGGGGTGCTAAAATTACCTGGAGCAGGCGACGACGGTGGGCGGTGGCGGCAAGTGGCATCGGCGGGTGAGCGGAGATCGACAGCGGCGGCGGCAGAAGCAAGGAAGAAGGAGGAAAGGGGCGGGCGCGATTGGGGTCGAGTTAAATAAACTTATCAGCAACGACTCACTCATCCATTAGAATGCCATTGCTGGTAAGTAACATCATCAGCAACAGCTACGCAGCCTATGCAATGCCTTTGCTAATAAGTATTTTATTTTTGTGCCGCGAGCGCGCGATCGGCTAAAGAGTGACAGATGCAGTAGCCATAAATAAGTCGTTGCTAATGTGATAATATCATTAACAACGGACGTTGTGGCCTTTAGTAAGCCGTTGCAAATAAGTTATTTCATTTGCGCACCGCGTTCGCGCCATCCACTTGTTAGCAACGGCTCGAGCGGTCATAACTACACCGTTGTAGATATATCACATCTACAATGGCCTGAGCAACCGTAAGAACATCGTTAGAAATTGCAACGGCTTGAGCGGCCGTGGCTGATCGCTGTTGCTGAATAACATACTTCTAGTAGTGGCTCCAACATAAGATCACCTAGCTCCTCTTGATGCCTTGAAGATGAATCGATGAATTGTGAAGACCAAATCAAGGTTTTCACATAAGGACTAGGGTTTGCTCAAAGAATAGCTCAAGAAGGCTTAGCTCTTGAATGTGTAAAGATGTCTCATGAAATGTTAGATGGCTTGGAAGGCAAGATTGAGGTATTATATAAAGATCCCAAGGGTAGGAGCTCGGTTTCCAACAAGCTCAATGGATAGAAATTCAAAATAAAGCCGTTGGGGGCATTTTGAGAATTTTGAACAGTTTGACTTGGAAAGTACTGGTACTTTTTCGGGCTATTCCGGAATCTCCATCCGCGATGTTCAGGGATGTTCAAGGATATTTCGGGATGTTTTGGAATGTCCATCCGGGATGTTCCGAGCTATTCTGGAATGTCCATCCGGCATGTTCTGGGATGTTCCGGGATGTTCTATAATGTTTCGGGATGTGTCGGGATGTTCTGTAATGTTACTATATCCTATGTGGGATATTTCGAGATGTTACAACATCTCATCCGGAATGTTGTTTGACTTGGAAACTCTTGGTAATTGATTGGGTTCATGTCCTAGGGATATTTGCATCATAATGAGAATTAATACAATCATTCTAAACACCCTAAACCTAAACTCTATTCTTCCCAAAGAATCCAATCGCGTCGACCAACGTCCTTCCGATTCATCAATTTTTTTGATATTTCCGATCACGGACGTCGAGCGCTAACCGACTTGGAACCTGAAAATAATTCTCCATGAAATCATTAGTTCCATGTTTGTTATCATCAAAATCGATATTAGCACCAAGGTTGAAAACCTTAGGCCAACAATCTCCCCCTTTTTGATGATGACAAATAACCTTAAGAATATATTTTCATATAAGCACAAAGGAAGTCAATTATGGGATTTCTCCCCCTATCAACATGCATATCTAAGTATTATACCCCCCTATTTATATGCATGGCTTTTCTTATATTTTCTTCCCCTTTACTTATATTTTTCTCTCCCTTTTGACATCAATCAAAAAGGGCAATAAAAGTCAACCTATAGTCAAAGTTGAGACTCTAAAAGTATTTTTCATGAAGCATGAAGATCTCAACCAAAGGGATGAAAATCAAATGTCTCATATGAGACCAAATTATACATGATAGCAAGGAATGATAAAAAAAAATCCAAGTTCGGAAATCATGTATAAAGTCAAGTATCGATATTTTCGAGTATCGATCAAAGTGTCAAAAATCAATTTAAAAATGATTGTTCACATGTTAAAATGAGAATGATACCAAAAACATGATTCTAACATCATACTTGAAGTCTCATTCAAAGATTTCGACGAAAATCCAAAGTACCGAAAAATGACTACTTGGGAAGAACGATACTTTAAAGTTTCGAAATCCAATTTCAAAAATCCAAATCAAATCACATTTATACTCAAGATTTTCAAAAAAATTATGTCATAAACTAAATTTTTCAAGGAAGATGCAGATTCAATAATCAACAAAAAAATTATTTTTTTGCATTTTTTAAAAATTCATTGAGTTCTAGTAATATTTTCGTAAATATCAATCATTTTTCCAATGTTTCCATATTTCATCCAAACTTTCCAGATACCAAGATATTATCATTTAAAGAATGTATATCAAGTTTGAGATGAAAATAATATCATTTGGTCAAAATATCAACCTAGCGCAATTTCATTCAAAACTAAGCATGATAACATGAAATTGTTAAGTATCAAATTTGATCCTTTACTCATGGTTTTTCAAGTTTATTCACATGAACACCTAACATTGGTAAATCTAAACATGTTTGTGAAATTTGGACCTAAAATGAAGTTTCTAAGTCAATTTGTTGGATTAGGTCAAATCTACTCAAGTTTTGGCCTAGCACAACATTCATTCAATGAAATTTGACTAAGTTCTAAAATTCTTCTTACTCATGAAATTTCAAGAATTTAACATGTAATTTCAATCACGAGTATAGAGACACCAATAAAACATGAAAATTGAGGTATTAGACCAGATATTTGCAATAACCAAAAACATACCTCATCCATGCAAATTTAGCCAAACTTTTCATTTTTCATTGACATAGCCTTCCATTCTTAATAACCTGCAAGTATACTTCATTAATACTAATCAAAGCATACATACTTATCAAGTTATCGTACTATATAGCAAAGAGAAAATCAAGTTTCTTTTTCGAAAATCTAACTTTGCTAAATAGTGAAGATTCATTTTAAATGAATCAACATGATACCAAAATGAATCAAAGAGATCTCAAAAATATGAAATTTTAAAAAAATAAGATCTTCTACCCTTCCGATTGGTTGAAAACTGAAAGACCACAATTAGCCCACGATTTAGAACCGCAATGTCGCATGAGCCCGGTATAGGCTACATAGGTCTCCAAAGAGACCGAGAAACCAAAAATAAAAAATCATTTGATTAAACCATATCAAGAGCGAGAAAAACAATCAATTTAAGCAAGTATCATGAACTCTAACTATTAATGGATTAATTGAAGTTAAGAGATGATACCAAACCTTTTAGATGCCAACTTTCATTTCCATAGGCATCTAGGTGAAAATCTTGAAGTTGCAACCATGTAAGGATCTTTATTCAATTCTTGGTCAACTTCAACACATCACTTTCCCTTATCCTTATGTTGTAGCTCCCCCTACAAAAGAGCATGAAACTTTTGGTACCCAAATGACTTTGGCTTCTTGGGGATTAGTTGGCCTAGGAATCAAGTGTTCTAGCAACTCTTGGATTTATCTTGAATGCACAATCATGGATAGCATGACCATATATACCACAATAAAAACAATGTCCATGAAACTTCTTTTTTTGGACATGAGGTTTAAAGCTAAAATGCCTAATATGTGAAGTAGAATGAGCACAAGCATTCTTAGATGGAACATGTATATTTCTAGGATTTGTAGAAGAGTAACATTAGTAAATTCATTAACTCTTCTACTCAAAAATAAAACCTCATTTTTTAAATCATTCATGGATTTATGTAAAGCTTGCATTTGAGATTTCAATATACAATTTTCATTCTTGATTTTTAAGTTTTCATTTATCAAAATTCATTCTCAATTTTGAAATCATTTTTCAAATCATTCCTTTTTATTTTCAATTCATTTTTCATTTTTTTATTTTCAATATTTAAGTCCATAAGCTCAAGTTTTAATGTATCATGACTACGATTAAAGGAGCTAGGATTTTAATTTCTTGTTTTCTAATTCTAGAGCATGCAAATGTGAACTAAGTCTAAAATTCTCCTTTTTAATCTTCTTGTTTTCTTTATCCTTTTTCAAAAGCAAGGAATATAATTTTTGACTTTCTTCTAATAATTCTTCATATGACATTTCAAGAGGACATGAAGAACTATTATCACTGTTACTATCAAAATCTTTAACATGACTAGAAGGGGAAGAGTGTACCTCATCATTGATACCCATGAGACAAACTTTTGAAGTGGCTTCAGAGTCATTGCAAGAGGATGCTTCATTTGAATGGGATGATGATGTGGAAGCCTTTGACCTTTTCTTTGCCTTGTTCATTAATGAAGGGTAATTCTTCTTAATGTGACCCTTCTCGTTGCACAAGTAGCAAATGATCTTCCTCTTTCAACTTTAGGTGCTCCTTTGACTAGAGACACGTATGGGCTTCAAAAACTCATTAGAACTAGGAGTATGGGCTTCAAATGCACTATTTTAGCATTTAATTCAAATAATCTAACTTGTCCTTGAGTCCAATCATTAATGTCAATGGTATGCTCAACATATTCATTCTTTAGCATGCACTATATATCCAAACTTTGTGTTTTAAGAAATGTATACATCATACTCTTCCAAACACCAAAATTTACTTCATCAAACCTGGGTGGTGCAAACGTTGTACCCTCTAGTGTCATTTTAAGAATCGAGCTAGAGGTAGAAGAGATGGTGAAATCTCAATCTACTAACCCACTCTGATACCAAATGTAAGTGAAATGGCCTACACTAGAGGGGGGGGTAAATAGTATGTTAACTAAAACTTAAGCCTAATTCCAATTTTAACTATTTCTTAATTACTTTAGGCAATTCACAATTTAATTACTAAATGCGGAAGCAATAAGTAAGGCAATTAAACACAACCAATATATCGATGCTAACATAGGTATCTATCTACTTTATCATACTAGATGAGTTTATCAAGTTAGGAGAAATTAGTGATTTAGCAACAAGATAATCAAAGTAAGAACAAGCTAATCACACTCAACCAAAGGCAATGCTAACAAAATAGATTTAAAGTGGTTCTGCCACAATGCCTACTCCACTATCTGAGCACCCCCGCTTAGGATTTCCAACTCTAGTTTACTAGATTAAAGTGTTCCTTACAATGAGTTTCACCGGAAAGTCTCCGCTCTCACACCGAATGCACTTCCACACCCGGAAGTCTCCGCCTTCTTACCGAGAGCACTCTCCCACCTCAAACCTAAGGACAACACAACTAATCCTGGTGAACTAAGTTTCCACCGGTGGATTTATGCCTCAACACCAAGGCAACCACCAACCATTCAAGACCTAACAACCTAGGTCTTACACAATATCAAACACAAGGAAAATAAACAACAAAGTACACAAGTAATGGAGCAAATGAACAATACAACTTATACTTAGCTCCAACATAAGATCACCTAGCTCCTCTTGACGCCTTGAAGATGGATCGATGAAGTGTAAAGGACAAATCAAGGTTTTCGTATAAGGACTAGGCTTTGCTCAAAGAATAGCTCAATAAAGCTTAACAAATGTTAAGGGATGGCTCAATCAAAGCTCAGAATGTGTAAAGATGTCTCGTGAAGTGTTAGATGGCTTGAAAGGCAAGATTGGGGTCTTATATAGAGATCCCAAGGGTGGGAACTCGATTTCCAACAAGCTCAACGAGTAGAAATTCAAAATAGAGCCGTTGGGGGTATTTCAGGAATTCTGGACAATTTGACTTGGAAAGTACTAGTACTTTTTGGGCTATTCCGGAATGTCCGTCTTGGATGTTTCGGGCTATTCAGGAATGTCCATCCGGGATGTTCTGGGATGTTTTGAGATATTTCGAGATGTTTCAGAATGTTACAATATCCCATCTGGGATATTTCGCGATGTTACAACATCTCATCCGGAAAGTTGTTTATGACTTCGAAGCTCTTGGTAATTGATTAGGTTAATGTCCTAGGGATATTTGCATCATAATAAGGATTAATACAATCATTCTAAACACCCTAAACCTAAACTCTATTCTGTTGGCTTAAGGTTTTTAACCTTGGTCTTAATCTCGATTTTGATGATAACAAACATGGAACTAATGTTTCATTGAGATTTCTTTTAGGTTCCATATCGGTTAGCGCACGACGTCCTCGATCAGAAACATTGAAGAAATTAGAGAAATCGGCAAGGACGCTCGTCGACGCTCGGATTCGTCGGGAAGTTAAAGTTTAGGTCTAGGGTGTCTAGTTTATAATGTAATCCTCTTTATGATGCAAAGAACCCAAAAAAACCATCCCCGAATCCAAGCAAACAAGTAGAAAAACCCAAACTAAATACCAATCTGCCCAATCCAGTCTAGGTTCGGTCGACCGAATGCTGCCAAAAATTGGCAGCAGGCAATTCGATCGACTGGTCGGTCGATCGAAGTGTGTGGAAAAGTGGCAGTTGTTCCGTCGGTCGACCGGACTGCGGATCGCTAAAGTCGCGACTTGCGTCTGTCGACCGATCGGTCGATCGGACTACAGAAAGCAAGAATCGCATCTAGCGGTCAACCCGTTGGTCGACCGCACAGAGAGATTTAGACAGCGGTCGCTCGAGTGGTCGATCGGTCGGTCGACCAACAATCGATCGGCATGCGACCGAACGGCAGAAATGGCTAGTTTTCCGCCCGTTACATTCCATTTCTTCTTGGCTCTATAAATACCCAAACCCAGCCTTCCTTAAATAACTGTTGATCACTCCTACACTTCATTAAGTCATCCTTGATCAATTCGAAGCTTTCATTGCGTCAATTCTTGAAAAAACCCTAGCTTTGATATCTCATCCCTTTGATTGAGCCTTACCCTCATTGTTTCACCATCAAAGGCATCAAGAGGAAGCTAGGAATCTTGTTGTGGAGCTAAGTACTTTATTGTTTGATTTATTGCTCCATTTTGTGTTGTATTTTGTTATTTATTTCCTTGTATTTGAGCGTACAAGAAGACCTAGTGTTAGGTCTTGTGTGTAAGTGGTTACCTTGGTGTAAAAGGTGTAAAGTCACTTGTGTAAACTTAGTTTACTAGGATTATTTGAGTTGTCGCTTAGGTTGAGGTGGAAGAGTGCTCTCGGTAAGAAGGCAGAGACTTCTGGGTGTGGAAGTGCCTTAGGTTGAGAGTGAGACTCTTCAGGTCAAAGTCCTCTCTGTAAGGAAAACGATTTAATCTAGTAAACTTAGTTTGGAAATCCTAAGCGGGGTGATTAGGTAGTGAAGTAGGCATTGGGGCCGAACCACTATAAATAATTGTGTTAGCATTGTGTTCCTTGTATTTCTTATTGCTTATCATTTATATATCTTGCTTCCGCTTACTTCTCGATTCGTGAATTGCCTAAGTAGTTTAAGAAAAGTTTAAAATCAAATTTAGGCTAATTGTTTAGTTAACACACTATTCACCCCCCCCCCCCCCCGCTAGATTGAGAGCAGGTCGTAGATTGAGATTTCACCGTCTCCTCTACATCTAGCCTCGATCCGGAAAAAGGCACTGGAGTTGGTTGCGTCTATACGTCCTAGGTTCGATGAATCGAACTTTGGTCTTTGGAATTCTAGGATGTACATCTTTCTAAAGACTCAAGGTTTAGGTGTTTACAACATGGTAAAAATCAAATATATTGAACCTAAGGAAAATATGGATTCATGGACCCAAGAACAAATTAATTTGTTTGAATTAAATGTTAAGGCAACAAATTGCATATACTGTTCTTTGGAATATAACATTTTTGAAAAAGTTATGCATTGTACTTTGGCATATGATATTTGGGCTACTTTGAACATATTTTATGATTATGCTAAAACTGAAGAACTTGTTACTCTAAATGAAGGAGACGATGACAATTGTCATACTCCTATATCCGATGAAGTTCTTGAAGCTAATAGTATATCTAGCCAAGAAGTACAAAGAGTTGGAAGAGAAAGGTGATATGTCACCTATGCAATGAGAAAGGGCATGTGAAGAAGAATTGCCCTAGTATGAAGAACAAGGCAAAACGGAGGTCAAATGCTTCCACTCACTCACGTGCATCAAGTCAAGCATCCTCACACCATGATCACGAAGCTAACATCATGAACGTTGATAAGGAGGTATGCTCTTCTTCTAGTCATGATAATCATAATCATAGATCTAATTCATCTAGTTCATCGGATCTTCTTTATGATGAATTATTAGATGAATGTAAAATTATGTATGCCTTGATGGTTAAAAAAGATAAGGAAAACAAAATATTGAAAAAGGAAAATGTGATGCTTAACTCTCATTTGCATGAATCCAAACTAGATAATGAAAAATTGAAATCTAGGTCATTTGATTAATGCCATGATAATGTAGAACTTGAGCTTAAGGATTTGAAGCTTAAAAATGACAATTTAGAAAATGAGAATTGCATGTTAAAATCTCAATTACATGCATTGCATAAAACTATGAATGAGTTGAAAAATGAGATATTGATTTTAAGTAGGAAAGTTAATGCTTCTTCTTTTAATTCTAAAAATCAAAATGTTTCATTTAGGAAACCTCAAAAAAAGAATGTTAATGTTCATCATCATTCCCATGCTATGCATCCTACCATTAGACGTCATGATCATAAGAAGAGGAATGATGTTTCTAAGAATGCTCATACTCATCATGTTTCACATGACAAGCCAACAATAAATCTCATGTCCATAACAAAACAAAAAAAAGATTTAATGGACATTGCTTTTGTTGTGGTACTTTTGGCCATGCTATTTATGATTGTGCATTCAAGAAAAATCCAAGTGTAGCTAGGACACTTTGGATTCCTAGGCCATCTCACCCCCAAGGACCCAAAGTCATTTGGGTACCGAAAGTTTCTTGTTCTCTTATAGGGGGAGCTACCACACATGGTTGAAGGAAAGTGATATGTTGAAGTTGACCATGAACTTGAATGATGAATTCTCCCTTGGTTGCAACTTCAAGCTGCCTTGATGCCTATGGTAAAGTTGGCATCAAATACTTTGGTATCATCTTCAAATCAACATTGATCTACTTAAGTTGAAGCTTTTGATACTATGCATAATTTGATTGAGCTTTTCCCGCTCTTGATAAGAGTCTTTTTAAAAATGATTTTGATTTTTGATTTCGATCTCGGTCTCTTCGAAGACCAATGTAGCCTGTAATGGGATCATGTGACCTTGCGGTTTTAAATCGTAGGCTAATTGTGGTCTTTTAGTTTTCAACCAATAGGAAGGGTTGGAGATCTTATTTTTCTAATATTTCATATTTTGAGATCTCTTTGATTCATTTTGATATCATGACAACTCTTTAAAATGAATCTCTACTATCTAGCATAGGTTAAAAATTTTAAATGAAACCTTGCATTAAACCTTTGCTATTTATTATGTTAGCTTGCTAGTTGGTATATTATTTCATTATGATACTAATGAATCCTACTTGCAAGTTGAGAAAGTGGTAAAATTTGGAAGGCTAAAGCAAAATGAAAAGAAAGTAGAAATTTTGGAATTTCTCAAGAAATAAGGTATGAGTTTCATTTTGGTAAAATTCTTGCATAACACCTCTATTTTCTTGATTAAATGATTTCTCTATGCTCATGAATGATCTTGCATGATAATTGAATGAAATCTCATGAGTAGATAAAAATATTGATACTTAGGCAATTTCATGAAAGTTTGTTTGAATGAAATGTGCCCTAAGTAAAATTTCATCTTAGAGTCTTCATTTTAAGTTGAAACTTGATAAACATGTTTGAGTTCACTCATGACTTGCTTCCATGTGATTAAAATTGAAAATTCATGAGAAAATGGATAAATTGATAACAAATTCACTTTAGGAGACCTAAAGTTGAGTAGGGTTGACCTAAGTCAACAAATTGACTTAGAAACTTCATTTTAGGTCCAAACCTCACAAACATGTTTAGATTTACTCATGTTAGGTGTCCATATGTTTAAATTTGAAAAACCATGAGTAAATGTTAGAATTTGATACTTAGCAAATTCATGTTAATATGCTTACTTTTGAATGAAATCGTGCTAAGTTCATATTTTGATCAAATAACATTAGTTTCACTTCAAACTTGATACACATGCTTTACATGACCATATCTTAATATCTTAAAAGTTTAAATGAAATCTAAAAATGTCATGAAAAAGAACTGATACTTACGAAAATATCCATACTTGGGTGTATATATGATTCCTAGTTTTAGATTCTATCTATCATTCTTTGATATCATGTATTAATTAGTCTCATATCAAATATTTGTTTTTCATTCCTTTGGTTGAGATTTTCATGTTTCATGGAAAATAATTTTAGAGTCTCAACTTTGACTAGATTGACTTTTCTAGCGCTTTTTGATGGATGTCAAAAGGGGGAGAAAAATATAGATAAAAGGAAAGAAAATATAGGAAGACCATGCATATAGATAGGGGGAGTTTATTTCCATAGATATGCATGTTGATAGGGGGAGAAATCCTTTAGTTGATATCCTTCATGCTTTAATCTATATATTTTCTTAAGGATGTTTGTCATCAACAAAAAGGGGAAGATTGTTGGCTTAAGGTTTTTAACCTTGGTCTTAATCTCGATTTTGATGATAACAAACATGGAACTAATATTTCATTGAGAATTCTTTCAGGTTCCATATCGATTAGCGCACGACGTCCCTGATCGAAAAAATCGAAGAAATTAGAGAAATCGGCAAGGACGCTCGTCGGCAAAATTGGCAAGGACGCTCGTCGGCGCTCGAATTCGTTGAGAAGTTAAAGTTTAGGTCTAGGGTGTCTACTTTATAATGTAATCCTCTTTATGATTCGAAGAACCCAAAAAAACCATACCCGAATCCGAGGAAACGAGTAGAAAAACCCAAGTAAAATACCAATCTGCCTAGTCCAGTCTAGATTCGGTCGATCGATAGATCAATCGAATGCTGCCAAAAATTGGCAGCAAGCAATTCGATCAACCGATCGGTCGACCGAAGTGTGTGGAAAAGTGGCAGTGCATCCGTCGGTCGACCGATCGGTCGACCGGACTGCGGATCGCTGAAGTCATGACTTGCATCGATCGACCTATCAATCGACCGGATTGCATATCGCAAGTATCGCGTCTGGCGGTCATCCCATCGATCGACCGCATAGAGAGATTGAGCCAGCGGTCGCTCGAGCGATCGATCGGTCGATCGACCGACGATCGACAGGCATGCAACCGAACTATGGAAACGGCTAGTTTTTCGCTCGTTACTTCCATTTCTTCTTGGCTCTATAAATACCCAAACCCAGCCTTCCTTAAATAATTTTTGATCACTCCTACACTTCATTGAGCCATCCTTGATCAATTCCAAGCTTTCATTGTGTCAATTCTTGAAAAAACCCTAGCTTTGATATATCATCCCTTTGATTGAGCCTTACCCTTATTGTTTCACCATCAAAGGCATCAAGAGGAAGCTAGGAATCTTGTTGTAGAGCTAAGTACTTTATTGTTTGATTTATTGCTCCATTTTGTGTTGTATTTTGTTATTTATTTTCTTGTATTTGAGCGTACAAGAAGACCTAGTGTTAGGTCTTGTGTGTAAGTGGTTACCTTGGTGTAAAAGGTGTAAAGCCACTTGTGTAAACTTAGTTTACTATGATTAGTTGAGTTATCCCTTAGGTTGAGGTGGAAGAGTGCTCTCGGTAAAAAGGCGGAGACTTCCGGGTGTGGAAGTGCCTTAGGTTGAGAGTGAGACTCTTCAGGTCAAAGTCCTCTTTGTAAGGGAAACGATTTAATCTAGTAAACTTAGTTTGGAAATCCTAAGCGGGGTGCTTAGGTAGTGGAGTAGGGATTGGGGTCGAACCACTATAAATAATTGTGTTAGCATTGTGTTTCTTGCATTTCTTATTGCTTATCATTTATATATCTTGCTTCCGCTTACTTCTCGATTCAAGAATTGCCTAAGTAGTTTAAGAAAAGTTTAAAATCGAATTTATGTTAATTGTTTAGTTAACACACCATTCACCCCCCCCCTCTAGTGTTGCAATTTCACCCAACATATTCTTCCCGAAGAATCCAAGTGTCTCGACCAACATCCTTCCGATTCACCGATTTATTTTATATTTTCGATCACTAACGTCGAGCACTAACCAACTTGGAATCTGAAAATAATTCTTTATGAAATCATTAATTACATGTTTGTTATCATCAAAACTGAGATTAAGACCAAAATTGAAAACCTTAGGCCAACACTATTTTTTTCAAATTTGGAATTCCTTTCACTAAATTTTTCTTGGTGACTTCTTGAATAAGGCTCGTGCTAGCATGTCTCTACGGTGCCATAGCCAATAATCATTATCCATTACAACTAAGAATCTCACATTTGGATTAGGTAAGACATTTAAGCTCAAAACATAAGCATTTTCTTGTCTACTTCCAATAAATATTATATCACTAGATGATGCATTTCTAATGATACACTTAGATTCTTCAAAAATCACATTATATCTATTATCACACAATTGAAATATGCTAAGCAAGTTATGTTTCAAACCATCAACTAGTAAAACATTCTTAATACAATGATATAGAAGTATACTTATATCACCAATGTCAATGATCTTACCTTTGGCATTATCTACAAATGTCACGTACTATCCATGCTTGATATGATTGCAAATAGATTGATATATACGGTCATGTGTTTTGAGCAACCACTCTGGTCAAGTGCTCCTACTTGCTTGAGGATGGCTCTCCACCTACAAGTGGAGAAGAAACAACCTTAGGTACCCAAATCTTTTTAGATCCTTGAGTGTTATTAAATTGGACCAGCCTCCTTTAACTTTTATGTTGTTATTGCACTCTCCTTTGACTTGTACCCCTTGCTCCTTAAAGATGTTGCAAACCAAGGCAATGCACGAAATTTATTATTATTTGAGTTTGCTTGGCTCATGAGTTTTTTCATGTTGTTTCAATATAGAAGCCTTAATCTATGCTCCCTCGACTTCTCTAAGCTCATCGGACAGGTCCTCATGAACCACCCGCGGCCCTTCATGCCTTCTCTCCTTGTCTAATATTTATTATAATATATTTACATATTAGGAAGAAAATGGGTCTTCCTGCAAGGATCCAAAAATCCAAACGTCTAAAGCAAAAATACCAAAATGAATAAATTCAGAAAAAACAAATAACACCAAAATTTACGTGGTTCGGTCCGGTGGGGTACCGGGCCTACTCCACGGGGAGAAGAGGGCATTGATTTTATTAGAGAGAGAGAAGGAAACACAACCAGTACAAGAGAATCAAAATAAAACTGATAATTGAACAATAAAAGAAAATTTGCTTGGACTCGGATATTTTTCTGCACCCCAAAATATGGATTCATACACTACTAGAAATTGGGTCTTCAGCAACGGCTATCAGCAACGGTCGCTCAAGTCGTTGCTATTTGCAACGGCATTCATACGGCCGCTCAAGCCGTTGCAGATATGCTACATCTGCAACGGCGTTCTAACGGACTTGTGAGCCGTTGCAGATTTTAATTACCTTAGCAACTGCTGTCTAACGGACACGTTAGTCGTTGCTGATGATAAACTTATCAGCAACGGCTTTCTAACGGACAAGTGAGCCATTGCTGATAAGTTTATATAGGGCACGCTGCACGCCCGCGCCTTCCTCTTCCTTCTTCCTCTTCCTTTGTTGCCGCCGCACCTGTTCCGAAGTCGCCGCCGCCGAGCTGCCGCTGCCGACGCCACCGCTCGTCCTCGAACGCCGATTCCAGGTATTTCTCGCCGCCCCGCCTTCCCTGTTGATTCCTAGGTATAATTCGGTCAAAACCCATAAAATAGGGTTTCGGCCGGTGGCCGCCGCCGAAACCTCGTACAGTGTCCAAACACAGTGTCCGGACACTGGATGCCGGCGCCGGAGTCCATCGAACTCCGACGCCGGAAATGCCATTTTTTAAAAAATTATTTAATTGTTAATTAATTATTTAGATTAATTATTTAATTAATTGTTTAATTTTTTAGATTAATTTTTAGGGTTTAGATTAATTGTTATGATTTAGATTAATTTTTAGATTAATTATTAGAGTTTAGATTAATTTTTAGATTAATTTAGTTAGATTAATATTTAATAATGGTAGGTTAATTATTTAAATTAGTTAAAATATTATTGATTAATATAAATTAATTAGTTAAAATGTTAAATAGTCCGGAGTTTTCCTTAGTGGACTTGCGTCGGAATCGTCCACTTCGGACTTGCGCCGGAATCGTCCACTTCGGACGTGCGCCGGAATCGTCCAATTCGGACTCCCGTCGAAATCGTCTAATTTGGACGTATGTCGGAATTGTCCACTATGGACTCGAACTAACTCGAAATATTTAGAAAATAATCATCCATCCAACGAGTTGATATGTTTCACGTACACATTGACGAGTCGGATATGATTTAGCAAAACCTTAGATCCGTTCGGGGGTTGTATGTTCGTGTAAAAGAAGTAGATGATCTTTTATACGACGTACAATCCTTGAATTGTCCCTGATTAGATAATTTGGGAATATAGTTATTTGTATTGCACTTACTTTTTTTTAACCGTTAACTTATTCTAAATTTCGGCAGCATGTCTCTTGTTCTCCGATACGCGCCCAGATGATATGCGTATTCGAAGAACTATAGGGAGATGCTGCCAAAATTTAGAATGAAGTTAGCGGTTAAAAGAAATACTTAGTGCAATATGAATAACATAAATCCCGAATGGAATAGGACAATCTCACCTAAAGGCATTAACCAAAGAAATTATCTTAGATTGACAGAATCATGTCGGCTGATCGAAGTTGGATGTACCGACGTCTTGATCATGGAGCTTTAATGAATGAGTTTAGATTAGGCGTAACGTACTTACTAAATTTTGCCTATTCGAATCGTAAATTCGTTAGCGTCGTTGATAAAATCCGATGTTCGTGCCGCATTTACTTGAATGGACGATTTTTGGATCGGGAGACTGTCACTATGCATCTATATAGCAAAGGATTTGCACCAAGATATTTTCTATGGACTTGTCACGGGGAGTCACGTGAAGTCGGGACGTCGAGCAATCCTGTCGTTCAGATATATGGTGAATCTTCCTCTGCTGGTGCTTCTTCATCCAGTCAATCTAATCCCTATAGAACTATGATACTTGATAGTCTTGGGGGTCAATTCCACCTGAATGATAATGTTGATCAGCCAGTTACTCAGACATCAGTCCTACCAGATACTACAGCGGTTGATATCACAGAAGTACAAACTACGGTAGAGATTGAATTATCGTATAAAGAAGCTGCAGAATTTTACGAGATGTTGAAAGTTGTCGATGAACCTGTGTATGAGAATTGTCCTAAATACACTAGGTTTTCAGCAATGACACAGCTCCTAAACATCAAGGCCGATTGTAATATCAGCGGGGTTGCGTATGATCGGATTGCAGGATTGATTAATGGAATGCTGCCTACTGATAACAAGTTTGAGCCAACTTTTTATAAAACTAAAAAGCTGATAAGAAAATTGGGGCTTGGGTACGAAAAAATACACGCGTGCCAAAATAACTGCATTTTATATTATAAAGAAAATGGACAGTTGGATAAATGCCATGTATGTCAACATCCTCGTTACAAGGACAAGAAATCGGTCCGATAGAAAAATATCTTGTTTAAGGTGCTTCGGTATTTTCCACTAACACCGAAGCTTCAAAGATTATTCATATCGGAAAAGACGGCCCCCTACATGAGTTGGCATACAAGAAGTCGTGATGATACAATAATGACTCATCCATTCGACAGTGAAGCATGGAAACATTTAGATACATGTTATCCTTCATTTGCTAGGGATACTAGAAATATCATATTGGGATTGTGCACATATGGTTTTAATCCATTTGGACATTCTGCAACTCCTTATTCAGTTTGGCCAGTGCTGCTGACAGTTTATAATTTGCCACCGTCAATGTGTATGAAAGATGAATTTATTTATCTTTCGATGATTATTCCGGGTCCTAAGGGTCCGCGAAATGAAATTGACGTGTTTCTCAAACCCTTGATAGATGAATTGAAAACATTGTGGACTAAGGGAGCTATCACTTATGGTTGTCATCGGAAGCAAAACTTCAATTTAAAGGCCACGATCTTATAGACAATCAATGATTTCCCGGCATACGGCATGTTGTCTGGCTCTCTTGTCCGTATTGTATGGAACACTCTAAATCAATCAGTCTTCAGAATGGACAAAATATCTCATTCTTTGATTGTCATCGTCGATTCCTACCGGCTAACCATCAGTATCGAATGAATCATAATAAATTTACTAAGGGCAGAGTCGAAAGAGATGGGCCACCACCGATGTTGTCTGGTGAACAAATGTTAACACGTGTTTCAGCACTTCTAGAGATAGTATTTCCTCGGAATGAAAGAGTGTCAGGCTTTGGTCAAACACATAATTGGGTGAAAAAAAGTATCTTTTGGGAATTGCCCGATTGGAGTTCATTACTTATTCGACATAATTTAGATGTCATTCACATTGAAAAAAATAAGTTTGATAATATTTTCAACACTTTGATGGATGTTTCCAAAAAAACTAAAGATAATGTCAAATGCCGACATGATCTGAAAATACTTTGTAAGAGACCAGAGTTGGAGTTACAAGAGGTCAACGGACGATATCTGAAACCGAAGGCCCCGTATGAGTTAAATAAACAACATATCAAATATGTTTATCAATGGATAAAAGAACTCAGATTACCCGATGGATATGCTTCAAACTTATCTCGATGTGTGAACGTCGATGATTGCAAAATATCAGGGATGAAGAACCATGATTGTCATGTATTCATGCAGAGATTGCTTCCGATCGTATTCCGAGATCTTCTACCTGATAATATTTGGGGTACGTTGGCTGAATTAAGTATGTTTTTCCTTCGAGTCGAAGATATGTCAACACTTGAAGCAATATTGTTGAAATCATATGCAAGCTGGAGTAGTTTTTCCCTCCTGCATCTTTTGACTCGATGGAGCATCTACCGATACACTTGGCATACGAGGCACAAGTTGGTGGCCCCGTTCAATACCGGTGGATGTACTTATTTGAAAGATACATGAATCGTCTGAAGAAAAAAGTAAAGAACACCACAGCTGTTGAAGGATCAATATCTGAATCGTATATCATCTAAGAAATTTTAATATTTTGCTCATTTTACTTTGAATCGACAGTACAGACAAGATTTGATCATCTTCCACGTAACGACGACGGGGGAGTTTGACATTCAGATGGACGTTTAAATATATTTTGTCACTCTGGTCGTGCTTTTGGTTCTCGTTCATCTCGACACTTAAGCAAGGAAGAGTATCATTTGGCACACTTGTATGTATTACTCAATTGTCCAGAGATTGAACAATTCATTGAAATATTTGACATTGAGATGGTGCAAAATTACTCTATTCACAACGATCAAGAATTGGAGAGATTACAGAATCGTGATTTCCCTACATGTATTCAAGCTTACAGCAAAGATCACAAGCTGAAATAGATGAAAGAATATTTGAGTTTGTTAGTGGACCGTTGCGACTAGTGTCCTGTTATAGCGGATATTTTGTTAACGGATACAAATTTCACACGGTGGAAGATGCATTTACAAAGAAGACGATGAATGCTGAGGTATGCTTGAAAGGGACAACCTATGTTGAATGTAATATGGATTTTTATGGACTGGTGGAAGAAGTGATAGAGTTGCACTACTTCGGCTTAAATAAGTGATCCTATTTAGATGTCATTGGTTCGATACAATAGAAAGGGGCATGAAAGTTCATCCAAAATACAAACTTGTTGAGGTTAATTACAAATCCAAATTGGCAGCAAATGAGCCTTTTATATTGGCATCACAAGTCGAACAAGTATATTACACAAAGTATCCGGCTCAAAATAAAGATAGAGCAGATTGGCGTGTAGTCTGTAAGACTAAAGGTAAAGGAAAAATTGATCCGATAGTAGGAGAAAATGAGTCGATATCTGATGTGACAGATGGTTTCTATCAAGAAGATGATCCTCCTGCTGTAGATCGTATTATTCCAATACTCGAGGATGCAGACACAGCGTCAATTCAATTAGAAGTTGAATATGCTGATGATGACGATCATGAAATTGAGGAAACTTGAGATGAAGAAGATGAAGAAGAGGAAGAATTCGAAGACTATTACTCAGATTATGAGGAATAATTGTAAAGTATATCTTATATTAAATATATCTCTACTATATATATAATAATCTAATTATATGTCTATTCGACAGATATGTTTGGTAGTGGTTATCATCGTAGGAGAGCTTCGGAGTCTCCGATCGGTGAGACTCCAGCACTTACTCGTGCTGCTGATTCTCCTGTTGTTGATCCTCCTACCGATGATACTCCTGAGGCTAGTAAATCCAGACGCATGCGGCCACCCGGGCCGAACAGGTGGCAGCCTCCACCAGTCGCAGAGTCACGTAGACTCATTAGCGTGATTGGGGAGCAGTAATATATCATGAATTATGAATCATTACAAATTCATTATATCATAATATAATATTAAATTTTATTTTTGTTGTGCAGGTTCGAGCAAGAAGAAGTGCCAAGGAGCATTTCTTCTACCATTCGACGATACATGCACGGGGCATGGCCCACGTGATCTCACGTGCCCAATGTGCACGTCGACATGTTATGGCCCAAGTTTGAGGCACGTATTAAATTTTTTTATACATGCATGATGATTAATATTGGTACTGATATTATTGTTTTGCAGGCTCGCTATACATGGGCTGAGCACCAGAAGTCCTTCATTTACGCTGTCGGGAAGGCTATGTCCCGGGCGAGGTACAACGAGCAGCTGGGGCAGGCCCGGTCCCAGGCGATGGCCCGAGCTAGGATCACTAACATCGCGGAGACTCGGGGATACGGCCCCGATTGGATTGCATTCGATATATGGGACCAGCTCATGGCGATGTGGTCGCCAGATCGATGGCAGGAGGTTTCTAGGACTGCGGCTAGAAACCTCATGTCGGGGGGAAGGAGCGTGTCATACTGGCGGCTCTGTTGCATTTGCTGTGCACGCGAATCGTATGGTAAGTATACCTTAATTTTAATGTTATATTTTATTTATTACTTTGTGTACTAATTAATGTATTTGTTTTGTAAATGTAGACGATGGTGTTGGATGACGGGACTGTCCAGCGACCCTCCCCGATGGCAGTGTTTGAGCGGACACACCGTCGAGTGCATGGGATGGGGGAGTACGTCGACAACTGTGCTGCATTTATTATGGTAAGTATATTTGTTTAAATTATTCATTATATATTTATAATTTAAGTTTTATGAAAAATATTAAACAAAAAATTAAACTCGAGTAGGAGACCTACAGTCAGACGGTGATACAGCACGGAGGTACCCCCGAGGACTTTGACGCAGCAGCGTGGGTCGATGCTGCAGGTGGCTGGGACCACGGCCGCGTGTATGGTTTTGCAGATAGTGGTCATGCGCGAGCCGTGCTAGGGCCACTTGGGGCACCGACCCCTCCGCATGCTGGTGAGCGACCGTCGACCTCCAGGTCCAGATATGATCATAGTAGCACGATAAGGACACTGGAGGAGACGGTCGCGCGTCAGACTGAGTTGATGGAGCGTTAGAGTCAGATGATGGCAGATATGCAAGTTATGCTACGCAACTTGTCAGGTCATCCCGGAGCAACATCATCTGATCCATCATCCTCGAGTCAGTCCACGCCGGTGTACACCTAGGCACTCTAGACTCCACTATATGATCCAGACCATCCTCCATCGTCATCGTGAGATTTATTATTTTTTTATTATATTGACTTTGTTACTTCGATACTATATATATTTCAATTTTATTTTGTTTGGATATTGATACTTAAATTTTGCATTTGAATAATTTTTATTCGATTGTGAATAATTATAAATATAAGTATAATTATTTTGATATATATCTGAGTGTATTTGTGATGTGAGAATGGATGTGTGTAAAGGTGTATGGGTTTGTGAGTTATGTATCAAATAATGTATCAATGTATTAATGAAAATTTAAAATTTTGAAGTTTTTTCGGTATCAATATATAGTAATCAGCAACGGCTTTCCCACGGTCGTCCGTGGGAAAGTTGTTACTAAAAGTGTATCGAAAGCCGTTGCTGAAGACCTACAGCAACGGCTTAACAACGGTCTTTCACTAACAGCGTTACTACGGACACGTGGGCCGTTGCTAATAATTGTTATCAGCAACGGAACTGGGTCCGTGGCAAAACTATTGTTGATAGTATTATTAGCAACAGCCCGAGTTGTCGTTGTTGATCCGTTGCTAAATTATCATCAACGCGTTTTTCTGCCACGGCTCTGTTGCAACGGGCGGAACCGTTGCACACCGTTGCTAATGCCCATTATTCCAGTAGTGATACTTCTGCCTGAAAACTGTTGATGCGGCGTCCTTGATCTTCTTGCTTTTGCCTAAGACGATGTGAAGGGGAAGAGAGCAGCCGAAAAGGGAATCTTGCTTGAAAATGGGGTAAATTGGATGATGGGATGATTTTAGAGTCGTAAATTAGACCCCTATTTATAATGTAACGGGAAGCTGACTCAAGCATCTAGTTCGGTGGCTAAAAAACTACTGCTGCGTTCGATTTAATCACATGGTGTGCATAGGAGATTTAACCAAAGAATTCGGGTATTTGACCGGATGATGCGCATGTGAAGGAGTCAAAACATGAGCCCCTGCAGGAATTGTTCGCAGCTGTGCATGTGATGCATGCGCAGAGTGCGCTGCACGCGAGTGCAGCGCAGTTGCAGGCTAGGCTGGGCTCGGCCCAGTAGTCTGGCCCATCTGGGCCGGGCTGAGCCCAATAACTGCTGCCTTTTTTTCTTTTTCTTTATTTTTCCTTCTCTCTTTTTTTCTTTGATCCAAATATATAACCTAGCCCAATTTCAAATTGGATTCAGGTTTAAATTGAATTAACCCTCACATTACCTTCATATCGAACTCCTTTCGGTACTTATAGAAAACTAGGACCAGAGATTCTTCAACAATAAAACTTTGAGCGTGTATGGTGTATAGCAACTACCAGTGACAATCTGTCCCTGCTCTTCTGAGTATGACTATGAAATTGGAAATTCATATAAAGCTGCATTGAAGATCTTCCTAGGATGAACTCTCTACAAGATTACTCAGTTGTGACATCTATAGTAGACTTTCTATTAGTAGGAATTTGGACCATGTTCACCCATGTTTTAGCTGTAGTTGCCATTGTTTCAAAGCATTGTAATAGCTGGGACACGCTACCCACCCAAAAACTTGCAGGCATTAGATTCCCAGCTGAGGTATATATATTGCACATCCATTCACAAAGCTGACCACGATTATGGTCATCACTTGCCGAGTGATATATCTCATTTTATTTTATTTTCCCTCAAACCTGACCAGGATTGGAATCAAACCAAAAAGCGAAACAAAATGACCTAAAAAATAGCAATCCTCACAAGGAAGTGGATAAATCTGACTGATCTAGAAAAAAAATACAAAGAAAACTTTAAAATCTGGGGTTTGCCACTTGAAGTGCGATTGACATTAGTTTAGGTGCAGCCCAAGCTTCATAAAAGTTCTCATTAATTGAACTATTAAACCCATTTATTGACCGGCCAAAGGGTCCAAAATAAATTAAGATATGATGCAATGGCCGAACTCCTAATCACTAATTAATTAATTGGATAATTGGTTGAACCATATATTAATAAATATTTTAAGAGTATAATATATGATAAATATTTAAAATATCACAATTTTAATTTAAAAACTGAAACTTTAACATAAAGAAAAGAAAAAGCAAGGACAGCAGCTTCAAGCAAAACAAAAGAAACCCATGTGTTTTCATTAACAGGGAATGTCCTTCCCAGTCGGTACCCAAACACGCCTTGATCTGCAAACTGAAAGTTCTTGCTAAAAGAACCCTTAACAGAAGAGAATGTAAAATAATACACAAGTTTGACGGATGAGTACACCAAAAGAAAGAAAATGAAATGTGCAAAAGCTGTTTGCTGCAGATTAAAATGGATTTTAATGCGGGGCAATACAAGCTTCTGAATTGTGTAGAAGAAGACAATTAAATATATCCTTTTTGGCAACTAAGGAATTGATGTCATGGACTATCCTTGCGGCCACTTATTCCTCGAAATAAATCACTACTACATAAAACACGACCAGAGGCAATCACCACTCCTTGATATAGTCAGAAATCCGTCACCCAACAAAAAAATCTGACAAAATGAAATGTACTTACAACCAATCTCCATGTTAGAGACCTTACTGTCCTCTGGCCAAAGTCTAAAACTCTCCTGTTACTCTTTCACTGATTGTAGAACCAAAAGATGGTCCACCCTTACGATATGATATAAGGTGATCCACTGGATAACCTTTCAGCTTGCGAGGAACAATACCAAGATCCTTGAATGTTAATGCTGCAGAAAATAAAAACAAAATGTCAATATGAGGACAGTGTGGACGCATGACTGAATTATGTTAGGCTAACGAGGATACCATTATCAGACACTATAGTGTCAACAGTGAGAGAATTTATCTGATCAAGATTAAATATCTCAGGGTTAGGCAACGGGAATGGCACTTTATTTAACAACAATTCTCGAGGAGTTGCAATTGCCTGTAATCATCCAAACATGTTAATTAGAATCAGCTTATTTGGATATTTGGATATAGAATATATATTAAAACAAAAATCCATATTACAGAAAGCATATAAATGCAAAGCTTAACATGAACGCTTCTAATCATGAATAGCAGCAATAGATGTCTCCCTCCTTTGTCCCTTTGATCCTTTTTCAAGAGGCAAGGAAAACTAAAATAATTCAGGACTAAAAGATCATAAGCCTCTTTCTTACTCCATATAGTCACAAGAAATACATCAGCATTTGTTCAGTTGATGCATGGGAGTAACTGTAGGCTAGAAGCAGGTAATGGCCTCATATTACATATCAGCTCAACAAATTGTGTTTATGGAATTAAATTTGAGTTTTTTACTAGCTTCTTGACAATTTACAACTATCTCTAGAAGACCATTGCTCTAAGCCGCCGGCAAGTTTATCAAAGGCGCTAGGCGCACTCAAGGCGCAAAGGTCCCATAATCGCCTGAGGCGCAAGGCGCAAAAAAAGCGCGCGCCTGACCGAAGCAAGACGCACATTTTTAAAAATATTGTGATCTGTCCACTTCCACTATCCATAATGTTGAGTTAAATGAAGTTTATGTTGAATGAAAGTGCCGGTAGTAGTAGCTAAAAGAAAAATAAATGATGAAAACTCTTAAAATAAAAGAAAAATCGGCTGAAAAAATGAAGAAATTTGAAGTAACAATCAGCTAGCTAATACATGGTGATACAAGATAAATAATCCTTCATCAGAAAAAACGATACAAGAAAAGTAACAATCAGCTGGCTAATAAATGGACTGCGCGTCTGGGGCTTCAAAAAAAAAGAGCAGAGACGCAGCCAAGGCGCTCCACCTTGGCCATGCAAAGGCGCAGCCAAGGCGCTCCGCCTTGGCCATGCAAAGGCGCTAGGCCTGTTTCGCGCCTCACCTGGTGCGCCTAGGCGCCCAGGCGCTCGCTTTTGACAACCTGACTAGATGTTTCTCAATGTGTCTACAATACATATGCTAAAATCTTGGTTGACCATATATTTGTGGTAGAGTTAGCAACAAACAGACATCCTTCCACATGAGGATCCGTCCCAGGTCAATTCCTACAAAAGAGAGAAGCCAGAGTAGCATTCTGATAACCTACGTGAAAGTTATCTTTCCCATTCTGAGTTTTAAGATTGATCCAACTATATTTTTCAAGGATGATTGTCACACGGTTGAATCGAGGCTTCAAATTTTTCACCGTCCCAACCAAGTGATGGCGCTGATTAGTGCACAGAACTATCAGCCAGCCGTTTCCGCACCAACGATCGTTGCAACGTTTAAACAAGAACGCGCACACACCAGACGGCACAAGTTCACAGCAACACAGAATCATCACAGAATACGATGATGGAGCAATACAAGGCGTCAAAGTGGAAAAATCTCTTGTTTCATTACGCACAATGTTACAAGGTACAAAACCCAAATTACACTTTGTGCACACACTCACACAGTGGTCTCTCAACAGAAGTGTAGAACAACAAGTAGAGGACTCCAGAACTCTCAAAATATCTAGCAACCAGGACCAGTGGTCGACCCACTTCCTTTTATAGAGCTTGGGTCGCCCACTGCTTCAATCTTGGCCACCCAGCTAAGGCCAAGTCTCATCTCAGCCAGCCATCCCAAGGGGTGGCAGTTTGGCTCAACCCAAACTGCCAAACTGCCATCAACTGCTGACCCTTGTCGAGCCTGGATCATCTGGTCGAGTCCATGTCGCCCAAGTGGCTGAGTGCACCGCTAAGTGTATGGCCATGGGGCCAGTGCGCGGGGCGGAACGCAGCAATGCACACTGCGGCCCAAAGGGTACCCGCACGACTGCCGTCTGCACGCTCACAAGATTCTGCATGAGCATTCTGCTCAGTGTCGCCTCTGCTCAATGTCCGTCTCGGCCCGTGGACTCATCACAGCATCATGCGCCGCTCCGCGTCAACCATGTGCCAACTTCATGCGCCAAGCCTGTGCCTCCGCGCGCACAAGCAATCCGCAATGTTCGCCCCGCCAGGGCCAAGGCATGGCGAGAGTCCGCTCTGTCGCGCTCTCGCCCGGGCAGAAGTTGCAATGTCAAGTCCCGCGTCATTGCGCACACGGGACATTTGTTGCTCCGCAAGGCCGTCGATCCGTGTCTCCGCGACCACGGACGGCCCAAGTCCCCGCCAAGTCGAGCCCACGCCCAGGGGCGCGTGAGCAGTCCACAGCATAGCCCGTTGCACGCGTCGCCCAGTTGAGCACTCACCCGGGCGGGTAAATACCTCGCCATGGCGGGCAATATCCCTTGCCAAGTGTGAACACACTTATTACTCCTCAGTTGCAACTACACAAGTCTGCGCAGGCCTGAGGCACGCCCCGCGCCGAGTCAAAATGCCTCCAAGTCTAGGGGTGTAACAGACCACCCCCACCAGAAGATGCCAACGCCCTCGTCGGAACAGAACGGTGGTACTCATTGATTTTATCTTCAAACTCCCACAATTCTGCTGCCTTCTGCCAACTGTTCTCAGATTCAGGATGCCCCTTCCAAGAAACAAAGTATTCTGTCTGCCGGTTCATCTTACTGTACCCCAGCGTCCTGTGGTCCAGTATGCGATCAACTTCTCTGCTCAGCTCCCTGTTCACAGTGAGCGGTGCGCGCTTGACCTTCGCGCGCTATGGGTTGGAGTGATCTTCATGAAATGACTTCAAGTAGCTTATGTGTATGGTTAGGTGGATCTTCATCCGTTCTGGCAGTGCGAAGCGATAGGCAACAACACCTACACGCTTCACCACTTCGAATGGTCCGTCATACCGCTGAATCAGTCCTTTGTGACATCTTTTATTTGTAACCTTATTCCAGATCTATGGTGTCAACTTCAGTAACACCTTGTCGCCAACGTTGAATTCAAGTGGACGACGTCCTTTGTCGGCATACTTTTTCATATGCCGGGCAGCTTTGATGAGGCTATCCCTTGCCTCTTCCAGCAACTCTTGCTTACTTCTAGTATATCTATAAGCAGTAGGGCAAGGCCCTTCCTTCTTGGTCAGTGCAATCTCATGGGGAGTGAGGGGTTGGTAGCCCATTGCCAACTCGAAGGGACTGAATCCGGTGGTTGAGGAACGGTGCAAGTTAACAAAACTGGGCTGTGTCAAGAAGCTCCAGCCAGTTCCATTGACTTGCAGTAGCATAGTGCTTGAGATATTCCTCAAGCATTTGGTTCACATGCTCCGTCTGCCCATCTGTTTGAGGATGGTTGGCAGTGGAGAATTTGAGTTCCGTTCCCATCAGTTTGAACAGGTAAGTCAAGAACTTGTCTGTGAATCTTCCATCCCGATCACTAACAATGTCAATGGGGAGCCCAAAGAACTTCACAATATTTTTGTAGAATTCTTCTGCTGCCATCTCCGCAGTACATGCCTTCTTCACTGGTTTAAAGACAACGTATTTGGAGAAGCGGTCTACAATGACCATGATTGCATCATGGCCTTACACCTCTGGAAACCAGTGATGAAGTCCATTGAAATGGAAGTCCATGGTTTCTCAGGAACAGGCAGTGGCCGAAGAAGTCTTCCCTCTGCTCGCCGCTCGACCTTGTCCTGCTAGCAAACAAGGCATGTGCGAACATAAAGTTCCACATCCGCATCCATTTTAGGCCAAAAGTAGGAACGCGCAAGCAGCGCCTTCATCTTATCTTGCCTCGGATGCCCAGCCCATTGCGCGTCATGGCACTCGCGCATAAGCTAGCTCCGCAGTCCCCCTCCGCAAGGAACATACACCCGACTACCCTTAGCATAGAGCAGCCCATCTTGAACCCAGTATCTCCGAACAGTCCCATCATGAACTTGGGAGATAACCTTCTGGTAGGAAGCATCTTGGGCAGCAAGTTCCTTGAGCGTATCAAGGAATCCATATTCCAACTGAGTCACAGCCACCACGATTGCCGTCACCTTCCGACTTAGAGCATCCGCAACCTGGTTATGCCGCCCAGGTTTGTGTTCCTAATCGAATTCATATTATGCTAGGAACTCTTGCCATCTTGCATGTCTAGGACTTAGTTTCTTTTGTGTCTTGAAGAATGTGTTGGCCACATTATCAGTCTTCACCACAAACACAATCCCTAGCAGGTAAACCCTCCAAACTCGCAAGCAGTGTATCACAGCAAACATTTCCTTCTCGTGTGCAGAATATTTCTGCTCTGCCGGCTTCAGCTTCCAACACTCAAAAGCAACTGGATGTCTATCTTGCACAAGGACTCCACCGACTGCTTTGTCAGAAACATCAGTGTGCACTTCAAAAGGTTTTCCGAAGTCTGGCAACTTCATAACAGGTTCAGAGACCATCTTCTTTTTGATTCTGCCAAAGGCTTGTTGACACGCCTCGGACCAGTCCCAGCTCTGGTCCTTCTTGAGCAGATCTGTCAATGGTGCTACTTCCCTGGAGTAGCCCTTCAAGAACTTCCTGTAATAGTTGGATAAACCAAGGAAGCTCCACAGTTCACTGACTGAAGTTGGCGCTGGCCAATCTTCAATTGCCTTGATCTTCCAAGGTTCCATCTGAACAACTCCCTTGCCAACAATGTGTCCCAGAAAGTTAATTTGATGGACACAGAACTCACATTTTTCCTTCTTTACATACGATTGGTGTTCTCTCAATTTTTGAAACACCACTCTCAGATATTTTATGTGCTCACTCAATGACGCACCATAAATTACAATGTTGTCAAGATAAACAACAACAAATTTGTCTATTACTTCATTAAAGACATTGTTCATCAAGTTACAAAAAGTCGCCGAAGCGTAGATCAAGCCAAAAGGCATGACCAGAAACTCATATGAACTGTAGAGTCACTATGGTTGTCTTCGGTTCATCTCCTTCGGCGATGCGGACTTGCCAATACCCTGAACGCAAACCCAATTTGGTAAAGAAGGTGGCTCCGCTGAGACGATCAAACAGGTCGGCAATGAGAGGGACTGGATACTTGTTTTTGATCGTCACTTTGTTCAGCCCACGGTATTCGATGCAGAGACGCATTGTGCCATCCTGCTTCTGTTGGAACAACACTAGTGCGCCAAATGGAGCCTTGGAAGGCTGTATCTTTCCGCCGTCCAGGACAAGGTCGAGCGGCGAGCAGAGGGAAGACTTCTTCGGCCACTGCCTGTTCCTGAGAAACCATGGACTTCCATTTCAATGGACTTCATCACTGGTTTCCAGAGGTGCAAGGCCATGATGCAATCATGGTCATTGTAGACCGCTTCTCCAAATACGTTGTCTTCAAACCAGTGAAGGCATGTACTGCGGAGATGGCAGCAGAAGAATTCTACAAAAATATTGTGAAGTTCTTTGGGCTCCCCATTGACATTGTTAGTGATCGGGATGGAAGATTCACAGACAAGTTCTTGACTTACCTGTTCAAACTGATGGGAACGGAACTCAAATTCTCCACTGCCAACCATCCTCAAACAGATGGGCAGACGGAGCATGTGAACCAAATGCTTGAGGAATATCTCAAGCACTATGCTACTGCAAGTCAATGGAACTGGCTGGAGCTTCTTGACACAGCCCAGTTTTGTTAACTTGCACCGTTCCTCAACCACCGGATTCAGTCCCTTCGAGTTGGCAATGGGCTACCAACCCCTCACTCCCCATGAGATTGCACTGACCAAGAAGGAAGGGCCTTGCCCTACTGCTTATAGATATACTAGAAGTAAGCAAGAGTTGCTGGAAGAGGCAAGGGATAGCCTCATCAAAGCTGCCCGGCATATGAAAAAGTATGCCGACAAAGGACATCGTCCACTTGAATTCAACGTTGGCGACAAGGTGTTACTGAAGTTGACACCATAGATCTGGAATAAGGTTACAAATAAAAGATGGCACAAAGGACTGATTCAGCGGTATGACGGACCATTCAAAGTGGTGAAGCGTGTAGGTGTTGTTGCCTATCGCTTCGCACTGCCAGAACGGATGAAGATCCACCTAACCATACACATAAGCTACTTGAAGTCATTTCATGAAGATCACTCCAACCCATAGCGCGCGAAGGTCAAGCGCGCACCGCTCACTGTGAACAGGGAGCTGAGCAGAGAAGTTGATCGCATACTGGACCACAGGACGCTGGGGTACAGTAAGATGAACCGGCGGACAGAATACTTTGTTTCTTGGAAGGGGCATCCTGAATCTGAGAACAGTTGGCAGAAGGCAGCAGAATTGTGGGAGTTTGAAGATAAAATCAATGAGTACCACCGTTCTGTTCCGACGGACTTGGCAACCAAGTGATAGGTCCCATATTTCACAACTCCCATAAAATCTTTTTTTTTTCTCGAATCGATTTGACCAGTACTCAAAAGTCACAAGTTGATGGTTTCTTTGAAACCATATGTCAACATATCATTACAAGATTCTCAAAACTCAAGTCATAGGTCCATGAACTTACCGAACAGAATGTAGGGATATATATCCCAGATGGATTGTTCTAGTATTTATTTGCATCTTCCTCCGTCTTCAACAGTTCTTTAACTTGTATAAAGCGTATGCAAAAATAGTGTAAGGGAAATTTTACTCCACCAAATTGGGAAAAAGCACATGATCAACCAACATCATTTTTCCTAAGTAGTATTTCAATCACAATCTTCCAACTGAAATCAGAGCTACCAAGCTGGCTTGACAATACTACAGCAAGTAGTGCTTTACTGTCTCCAAGACTGATTAAAAAAACTCTTGGTATATGGTATCTCCAAAACTATGATTCTTAACCTTGCTATATGTATTTTTACAGAATCAACTGCCTATGTTGTTCAATTCAGCTAATATCATGAATAGGAGAGAGAACATGTCAAAAATAGTGGGTGTAATACTGTAATGTAATAATAGTGAGAACTCAGTGTAATTCACTTAAATTTGTTGATCAATGATCATACGTCATGAAAGCTTTAACTTTTCATATCATTCTCATGACAACAACCAAAAGTGTGGCCAAGATATTCTCACACTCCATTTCAGAAGCAATGCCGGTTGGTTTTCTCCTAAGCTAGTCCAAGTCAGGAAGTTCTTGTCCATCATGGTATATTTAACAACAGATTTACCTGCCATTTAAGTACTTAATGGCCCATTACAGTAAATCCCAATATCACCACTAAATACCCATATAGGGTATGACCACCCATGTTTATCCCAACAGACTTAAATAAGACCATTACATACTGCAGCAAAGGCATGAGCATAAATTATATAACAGCAGCTAAAAATGTAAAGTATTCAGCACATGGGAAATAAAAGCAATTTGCTGTATTGGTGCATATACACTAAGCAACTTAAAACTTAGAAGTTCAGATTCAGTTACATATACATAAATATCAAAAATGTTTTGCTTGATTAATGACTGATTACTGGATAGCAATTTAAGAAGTTCTCTATGCTTCAACTGGCTTTGAATACCATGCAAAGTCTACAAGCCCCATACTATAAGAAGTATGGTTACTTGCATTGCATCGAAAGACACCAAAACTTCATATAAGCTCCAGGCTTAATATACTACTTCAATATGATCTTCCTTCAGTTTAAACTTTCAAATGGCTGACTACTGGATAGCAATTTAAGAAGTTCCCTAGGCGTCAAATGGCTTTGAATACCATGCAAAGTATAGAAGCCCATAATATAACAAGTATGGTTACTAGCATTGCATTCAAAGGACACCAAAACTTCAAATAAGCTCCAGGCTTAATTTACTACTACTTCAATATGATCTTCATTCAGTTAATTTCAAATGGTACAGTTGAGGGGTAAACCTCACTTAAAAGTCTAGAATTCAGTGACTATTGCAAGGTCACTAGATAAAATCATGAATGCATTAATAGTCTAGTAGTGAAGTAGGTGACTTGTATAAACATCATTTGTTTATTTAATGCTCTGATGCATAATAATGAAGTCTTTAATATAAACATCCTACCTTTGCAATAGGGAAAGGAACCTTCACATATCGTGGCCATTCTCGTATCATATCATACATCAGTTCTGCCTGAAATATCAAATTATTCTAGCCAGTGAATAAAAGCAAAGAATTATGAGAAACAAACATTAACTCATTTATATATTGATTTTTATAGTATTTTCCACTAAAAGGATACAACAACTTCGAACATATTTTAAAAAATTGCAGGGTAATTACCAGCTGATGCACAGTATAAACCTCTGGCCCGCCAAGTTCGTACACTTTTCCCATGCTAGTACCATCATCCTTCAAGGAAGCCATAATGGCAGCTGCCACATCAACAACATAAACGGGTTGAATCCTGCAAGTGTATTACCCAATGTTATTCCAAAGAATGTTTGTTGTAATTTATAAATAAACTTTACACTTCATAGCAATTGTTATTTCCAAGATAGCCTTTTTAGCAAAAGTAAGTTTATGACGAATACTTTGTAGATCCATCTCCAATGAGCGGTAAAAAGTTCCACTTTTTCGCAAATTGTGCCCATCTATTCAAGATCCTATCTTCTGTACCAATCATGACTCCAGGCTTCATAATTGTGGCCTAAAAGAAAAAGATAATCTTGTTAGGCCAATAAGAACAATATGAATAGATAAATAGTAAGAAATATCCTCTGACCCACTAAAAGACCAATAAACTTTGCATAAAATTTTAGATCAATAACCACATGTCATCTCGTGGCATAAAAAAATAATAGATCAATATGTACTTCAAACAAAATGAAAATTACCAAATCTAATAATATTTCCATCTGTATGTTATTATTCCTATGTTCACAATATTTTACATTTCCTGTTTTCTCTATTAAACATACCAAATTTTAAGCTTAATATAAGATGGACACCTCCGTTGTAGAAAAGGGTAATCATTAAGTCTTCAAAAGCAAAGTAACTCCTAATTTTCTTAAAACACTGCTCATTGGCTCAGCACGTTGGTCAGTTCTTATAGATAAACATGTTAGCAAATTAAAACATTAACAAACAAAGACAACACATTGGTCAATTCTTATAGAACCTTTAAATGCAAAGTAATGCCTAATTTTACTTCAAAAGACAAAATAGCATAAAATTTGGCCCAATCAAACTATCAATGTATCAACAACAGGATATGTGTGGATAAATAACCAAATGAAGATCAATGCATAAAAACAAAAATAAAAAATTGAACAAAATAGAAAGTATGCTGCTAGATTTTCGCATTGGTTGGGGAGTCTTCCATATGCAAAACAATGGTGAGCAATGCCCATTATGGTGGCATGCATCCATAGTGAATATCTGACTTGTGTTTATTAGCAAAAAGAGTATACCAAATAGCACGAATGCAGCATCTAGAAAGGCAGAGGAAATTCCAGTGTCATAAATTAACAATTCTTGCAAGATGCATTGCCACATTGATTGTAAGTGTAATCTTAAGAAAAAAACATTTGGATAACCATGATACAGAATAGTTTTCGGCCAAGAAGAATTAAGTGGGTCGTACAGATAACTCGCGTTAATACTTTAGGGCCCATTTGGTTACATGAAATGAAAAAGGTGGAATAGGAATGAGGGGATGAGAATGGATAAAGCCATTCCTTTGTTTAGCACATTTAATTATTTTTAGAACACAAGTTGTGAACAATAAAAAAATCATAAAATATACAATAAACAAATAAATCCATGACAATTAAATTATTTTTAGAAGTATGCACTAAATGCATCTTGAATTAAGATTTCAAAAGAAAAATCTAGTGAATAAAATAGCTAACACAGTATTCCAAAATAGCTAATAAAATAGTGAATAAAATTATTTGCAGTGAAAATATTGTAGGAGGAAATAATTTTCCAAAATAGTTCATTGGATTGCATTTGGTTATGCCTTTAGAAATGATTTTATTTTTTATATTTGGAAACCAATAGAAGTGCGGTTGTATTGTATGTTTATTTTTTAAAAATAAAAAATAAAAGATCATCTAAAACAATTAAACAAAAAATGTTTCACATTATAAAATGATTTTAATATTATAATTATTTATAAAATATTTTTAAATAATTATTTTAATGATTTTATTTAAATTTAACACATTATCATTGTTTTAAAATAAATTAATATAAATATAATTAAATATTAAAAATGTATCCACAATGTAAATATATTATTTTATATAAAAGAAGAACCCATAATAAGTGATAATTCATTCCCAATCCCTAGCATACCCAACGTCCACATAGGTAATGAAAACATGTATTAATTGCATTCTCATTTCCATTTATGAATAATTCTCATTCGAACTCATTCCTTGTATCCAAAGGACCAAAAGCTAGGGAATGCTTCTCCAGTTCTCTCATTTCCCATTGCACCCCCTTCATCCCAAGTAACCAACCAGGCCCTTATGATTGTTCTTAAAAACTTAAAAACTTAAAAACTTGAAACAAAGGAGAAAGGTTTTTCCTACTCATGGGACCACAAAGACAAAGGTCTTAATTACAAACCCAACATATGATATCATTACCAGTATGGTGTTGAGACACTGATTAGTCTATAAACCTATACAGCTCAGTATTATTGGATAAAAAAATCAAAATGAATGACTACCAAACAACATGACCCATATGTTTCAGTAATGTTTCTTAATCTGACTAGTAAATAATGGTTGGTAAGTCCTGCTTCTGCCAATATTTGCAACAATGAAGGAATCTAATAAGCTCATCTCAAACTATGAACGACAAAAGAAATTATAGGAACATAAACAAATGTTACTCAGTATTGTGTTCACAATTACAGACCTTGCTGAATAAGTATACCTATCCATATAATGAAAGGAAGAGAAAACCATCATCTCTCCAACTATACTTTTTTGCAAAAGAAATATACTCCAACTGCTACTTACAAAGCTAAGCACTAAAATTACATGTTCTTTTAAAACATTAAAAAAAGTATAAATTGCCCCTCTCCTACTTAAATAATAGCCAAAATATGCCTAACAGTTAATATTCTGCAAATGATAATGTTGAAAGTTACTATTAATATAGAATAAATAATTAGGAGTAGCTTCAAATGAAAATAGAATAAGCACCATTTGATATAGTATGGCATGTCCCGTGGAGGCATAGTTGGACTGTGTGAGGTGAGATAGAGGAAGAACTAAGAAACGTTTATTGTAAGCCATGGAAATTCAGAAATAATTCTGGATTATCAATAAGGATAATGGGGCTAAAATATGGATCCACCATGAATTAACAATATATGTTTGTACAACCAAATAATTCTGCATTATCTGTTAACACTTAACTGAAGAATGTCTCGAATGATTATTACCTCTGGGAACTCTCTTTGTACAGCTTCCTCAGCTGCAGCCTTGGCCCTCAACATTCTGGAAGGCGATGAGGAAGATGCCCCTAAGCAAGAAATTTGTATGAATCTCATGATACCACCATGTTCTTTAGCAATCTATACAAGAAAATTTTCCATATAAGACAATGCTAAGAAGCACTTCAAGCTCTAGAGTTCAATTATGATTGACAAAAACAAGAATCAACAACACATGAGCATAAACATGTTAACAATATAATAGAACTGATGTCCAGTATAAGAGTACAATAGAGGGTACGTAGAAAGGAGTAACATTGAAGCCAAAGAAGCAATACATGCATAAGGAATTGACATTTGACACAATACCTAGAGAAGGAAGAAAGAGAGAGAAGTGGAGAAAGAAATTAGGGATTTATTTCATAAACTCAAATTATATCCTAATGCCCACAAGAATGTGTTGTTTAAAGAATCCTTGTAAAAAAGGAAATGTTATACTATAAATGGATATTGAAATATTAAGGAAATTAAGCCTCAAATCTTGACAGTAAATGGAACCCAAAAATTAGCCCTCAAGTGCCATCAGTGTTTTAAAATGTATATGCAGGCATTATGCGGTTGGACCACTGGGTGTATATGAGATTTATATTTTAAAAACATTTCAAAATATTATATAGTAAAAATATATAGATAGTTGTTATGAACTTAATAAACATATTTTAAGAGATAAAAGCTATTATATAATCATTAAATGGATATTTATAATGATAATGTAGTAGCATATAAATGTAATAAGACAGTTCAAAATCAATGAAGATATAGACAAGTGAATAACCAAACATAACAAATATTTTGCATTTAGAAATAAAAATAAAGTGGTATGCTATTTTATGTGCCCGCATATGCTGCTCTACTTCATATTCTCACTGCATATATTAAGTGATGCCGTAAAGTTGTGCATATGCATGCATAAAACATTTATTAGAACCTAGTATAAGATGAAAATATTGGAGAATTTCTTTAATTGAATGTTGTGACTGAATTAAGTCAATTAGATTGTATCATATATGTCTGACAAGTTATCCAATTATTTGTGATCAAGTATTTAAGCATGTAATGCATTTGTAGCTAGAGATCTTATTATCAATATCACTTTATTTCGGAAAGGTTCTTGGTATAGAACCCTGCAAGGATAGATAAGGCCTTATAGTACATATCAATTTGTGTAAACATTATTTACAAATTGATAAGAAAATATATTCTTTACAGAATATGGTGGGAATTGGGAGGCAACGAGGGAGATGGGGAGAGAGAGAGGATAACATTTACAAGGAAGAAGAACAAGAAACATAGATTTGGCTATTTAACATTTCATTAGCAATGGTAGAAGAAAAAAGTTAAAGATTTCATTATTCTTTAACAACGATAATCAAGTGATAAACAAAACCTAATTCTAGATAAAAAGCTTGGTTATTCATTTGAAAAATCGATCCAAAATAATTATCCTAGTTTAGAAGTGGAAACCAACCAAACAGTAATACGAAGCAAAGTTCCAAAAATCAACTGATTGCAATCTTGGTTGGCTGAGTTGGATAAGGATTGGCCACTGTCAATCCAATTAATGTCCCTTCTCCCTTATTTATATTAGTTACATATTAATAAAAATGTTATGTTATAATATTATTCATTAAATAGTAAATAGTAAATACATATAGATATGGGCACTTTATTTACTTGCATGATAGAAGTGACAACCTAATAAAACCCATTTTACAACATATAACTAGGTACTAATATTATTTGGTATATTATATTATATAATTATTTTAATAACAGTAACCTTATGTGGAACATCATATGGATGTCAAAAGATATATAGTGATTTATTGTTATTTATATATAACTTTCCCTCATATCTTTTATTTTCCTATTTTTTTAAAACAAATAAAATTATTTTCTTAATTGATTTCAATGCAATTGATCCAATCCAGCAAACCTCTTTTTTGTATTTATGGGTCCCCATAGTAATTGGGTAATTCCCGTTTTACAATTTATGATCTGAAATGTAGATTCACACAACCAAATCATATAACTAAATGGTTTCCTTCAAAATGTTTCCATCAATCAGGTTCTCTCAAGATGGAAATAATTTTGCATCTTGCTTAGTAAAATGAGATTGGTCTTTCTCACATTCGATAACCAATATTTGGAAGTCTAGAGCACTTCATGAAAGGCACAAATTGTTATATTTGGAAGTCTAGAGGACTTCATAAAAGGCACAAATTGTTATATTTGGAAGTCTAGGGACTTCATGAAAGGCTCAAATCATTTGCATAGTGGATAAACATTGGAAATAGGTAAACTTGCAGAAAAGCATACCATTGCAAGTTGTTCAGCCATGGCATGGTTCACTTCCTCAAAACTGTAATTTCGTGTCTCATACTCTCTCCCTGTCACACCACAAGTCTAACATAATTTTTCAACTCAAATAATGAACAGTAACATTGCAGAAGCAAACACTAAACTGACCAATCAAATTCAAAACAACATTTGACTTTGCCATAACAGCTTTGACTGAATTTTCATCTCTTGGATTGTACTGCATCGGGACAATCTGATGACAGGAGCAAATAAAATCCACATAAGACCTTGAGCTACTTACTCCAGGTTAATAAGATAGCAATTCAAACATCTAAGCAATAGTCCTCATACTTGACCCAAGTCACCCATCAACTTGAGGTGTCGGTGTGAATCCTCGGATCCCCTGAAAGGAACTAGCACTTGAGAGCCCATTTTAGCTGCATATAGATAAACAACGAAAAATCTCTCAATAGGCAGTGATGAAGACTTTGCATTATAAAAATTTTAACCACTATCTGTCTAATCCTTAAAGGTGAATAGCTGATAGAACAGTCAAAGCTTCCACATCACCACTCCCAGCAATTCAGGACTGGACTGGTATCATTGTTACATCAAGTTGTAAAAAAAGTAAATTTCAAGATTGTGCATTGCCAGACTTTAAATTATGGCATACAGATAATATCTGACCAAATATTAAATGATAGGAAACTTATATGCATAATGGGTAGCTTCACCAAGCAATTCACCTTTATGAGAAAGATAACTTTTGTTCAATTTATTATATTTCAAGAATAGTTGAAATGGTTTTAGTGTACGCATCACATAAAAAAAATTAATATTAATCATAGAAAAGAGATAAGGATAAGCTACAAAATGTTACTTTGTACTTATCATAGAAAGAGAATTTTCAAGCATTATATCAGCCAACAAACAACTAGAATGTCAACCCAGAACTTACCTAGTTGGCTGACGACATAGCGTCCAAGAAATCCAGTAGCTCCAAACACAGTAGCAACAATTCCACTGCCATGATTGAAATAAAATTATATCATGAAACAATAATTACATGAAAGAGCAATACGACAATTTACCCAAAGAACAATCCCAAGACGGCATCCTAAAAAACAAGTTTGCAGTATGCTCAGGATTACTAGGGTTTGTGCAAGGCATGCAACAAACAACCACCTAAATAAAATGAAATGACAGAAATCAAATGCTGCTTTCTGCCCCTAACAAGCACTAACATCAAAGACACTATCAGATATCTCATATCTGCATTATTTCTTGAAATGGTAACATATAAGAAAAGGGATCTGGATCATCATAATCAAATTTAAGTCAATTAGCATCACGCAATAACAAAAAATGATATATTGAAGGCAAACAAGCAAACATAAATAGAAAATAGATAAGCTTATGCGTTTGATTTACCTAACAGAAGACCTTCCACCAGTTCCCTTGCGGATGAGATGCCCTGTGTCCTTGACAGCAACAGTAGATCCGTAGCGAGGCCGATCGAGTCCATGCTCTACACGCAAAAAAAAACTTGGTAACAAATTGATTTGCCACGATGCTCTTCATCAGAAAGATGCGATCAACGAAACGACAAGGTTTGCAACAACGCAAATGACCACAAGAACGAGTATATTGGATAAGCGAGACTTACCGACAGACGGTAGAGGATAGATTGATTGGAAGGCAGAAAAGGCCGGCGATTGCTCCAGGAATCGCTTCCCAGAGAGCCTCCGACTAGCCTGCATCATCTCGAGAGGGCGTGGAGTGAAGCAGCGCCGGCGGTAGAGGTAGAAGGGTGAGGATCTGCGGAAACTACAGACGTCGCTTATTGGATTTTAACCTTTGGAAATTTGGGGATGCGGAAGGCCCAAATAAGAAACAAACCCCAGGCCGCTACCCATTACCAAAATCCAATTGCCATTTTATTTTTACATATTGGTACTTCATCTTTTGCAAACAGTATATTTGTCACTAGACCTTGCAAATAGTATCGGGCCCGGGCTATCGGGTCAGCCCGGCCCAGCACGAACAAAAACCTTCCCGGCCTTATAAAAATTCACGCTTAGGACCCCGGGCTAGGCACGACCCGAAAAATAAACGGGTCGTTAACACAATAACAAAACAAAAAAAATGAGTTTTTGATCGGATCATTTCATTCATCGGGCTGATTTGGGCTATCGTGCCAAATCGAACCTGATAAATGTGCGAGCCAATTTGTTCTGATAGTTTGAATCATGTATCAGACTATCAAGATGTGTCGGCCTTACATCACCTAGCCTAGCACAGCTCGATCAACGTGCAGGCTTTAACGGGTCGGCCCGATAGTGCCTCGACACAATAAGGATCGACCCAAACATGATTTTATCGTGTTGGGCCGTGCTTGGCTATCGGACCCATCTGAGCCTATTTGTCACTAAAAAGTTAATATTAAATAAATAAATAAATAAATAAATAGTATAAATAGTATAGTTACTAGGAAATTTACAACACAAATTTTTATTCTTCCACATTTTATTTTTTCCTTTTTTTTAAGCATAGTACATCTTAATCCATCATAATATTTTTGTTTGATTAGTAAATTCACGATCCATATATATATTTTCCAAGTGTTAGATTCTCGAGAAACATTCAATTTGATCAGTTTGACACATAGATTCATGATTCAAGAATATATTTTATGGGTGTTTGGTTGAATGGAATGAAATCATAAAGAATATAAATAAATAATGAATAGACAAGGAATTGAAATAGATAAGGACTTGCATTATCTTATTTGCTTGACATTAACAATTTACAAAGAATTAAGAGAAAAATGAGTAAAATACCCTTCAAAAAATATAATAAGTTGTATTATAATTATTCTAATTAATAACAATATAATAAAATATGCACTAATATAAAATAATTTATTAATTTAAAATAATAAAAAATATTATTTATTTTATTTTTTATAAAAAGTAATTGAATCTACACAAAATAGTAATTAAAATAAGATTTACAAATAAAATAATAATTATCCATTTAAGATATGAAATTATTAAAATTAATTTAATAATTCAATATTTATATTCTTATGTGATATTATAAATATTGAAGGACAATATTGGAAGATGTCATGAGGAATAGCATTCCTTCAGTTGAGGTAAGAATAGTATTCATTATTTATTTCCTATGGCTTGTCTATTCCTTGTTAATAAGTTGCAACTAAACAAGGGAACAAATAGGTCATAGCGAATAGTATTTCATTCCTCATTGATTACATCCAACCAAATACCTTCTAAGGGGGTGTTTGGTGCATTACCTTGCAGATTACCAAGTGGACTAGACTAGAACTATTGGGCTTGGTTGGACAAAACTCACAAACGCCCCATCACTCATTTCAAACCAAACCGCACAACCCCATTCAGGGGGCTCCGTCCGACTGCGTTCCTGAGTCAGGCTCAAGCCAGACTAAACGCCTCTGCTTAGGGATCCCACTCGGCCGCATAAGGATATTTCACGCAATTGTAACATGTGTAGCCTCCTTTGCCTCTCCTCATGCCACCCCTCATGAAGCTCATGAACCTTCTTGCCATCATCATCATCTCTTCTAGATCATCAAATTCTTCTTCGGATGATGAGAGTTCTTCAACTCGGTGTGATGCTTTTAAAGCAATGCTTTTGCTTTGAGGGCATCTTCCTCCTTGTGTGCCCTCATGTTGATCTCATGTGTCATGAGAGATCCAATGAGTTCGGTGATTTTCAAGGTAGTCAATTCCTTGGCTTCCATGACGGCAATCACCTATGGCTCCCAAGCTTTGGGAAGAGATCAGAGGAGCTTCCTTACCTTCTCCTCTTCTTTGATATCTTTACCAAGATTGCATAAATCATTAATAATGTTTTGAAAGCATTGATACATTTCATCAATAGTTTCATGCGATTTCTAAACATTTTATAGTCATGCGTGAGAAGGTTAATCTTGGACTCCTTAACTTGTGAGGTACCTTCATGTGTAGTCTAGGACATCCCAAAGTTCAAAGGCCGACTTACATGTTGAGATCCTATTGAACTCATTAATAGATAGGCCACGATACAAAGCATTTATGATCTTGGCATTTCCATTAAAGAGTAGATTGCTTATACTCTACTTGAATCATTTTCCATACAACTATACCTAGTTATTGAAGGAAGTTATTTATTCTAATCTTCCAATAGGCATAGTTGTTTCTATCGAGAAGTAGTGGAGTACGAGTAAAGGATCCTTGAGCTAGTTAGGTTTCGGTAGACATTCTAAGTTATAGGGTAGATGGTTAAATCTAAGCCTACAACCAAGCTCTAATACCAAATGTTGTTCAAAATATCTACACTAGAAGGGGGCTTGAATAATGTGTTAGCTAAAACTAGGTTCAATCAACACTTTTCAATTTTAACCCGTTTAACAACCAAAGTGATTTTCTTTTGAGATGGATGCTTGACAAGTATATATGAGCAATTAAAAGCAAGTAAAACAAGCAATGCAAAATTCTTATAATGGTTCGGCCAAACTGCCTACTCCACTACCTTGGCTCTACACCAAGGATTTCTAACCCAAATGCTTTATAGACAAAGTGTTTCCCTAAGAATATAATGATGACTCACTTCTCAACCCTTTGAGAAAGCCTCAACACCTATTCTTCTAGCAAAACATAATTCTACAAAACAACCTAAGGTGTTTACCTAGCATACCCTACAAGCTATATTGAGAAATACAAGTTAACAACTAGAGAAAACAAGTTTAAAGGAGCAAGAATGTAAATCAAACTTGTGTGCTCCTTTCTTTGCCTTCGAAGCCTTGAACTCCTCAAGGTGTATGGTGAAAACAAGTTGAATCGCGAATAACGCTTTGAGAAGATTGAGAATCGGCGAAGCTAGGGCTTTGAAATCACTTCTAGAAGGCTTGAACACTTGTAATGAAGACTAAATAAAACAGTGAAGAAGAGTTGGTGAAGAGTTAAAATCTTTATGTTGTTTAAATACTCACACTAAAAAGGGGGTTGAATAGTATGTGGTTAAAACTAAGTTTAATTCAAACCCGGACACATCCAAATTGATATTCATCTAACTAGGATGCTTTGACAAGTATAGATGTTAAATAACGACAAGCAATCAAAGCAATGTAAACACGAGTAGTTATAGTGGTGCGGTCAATCGCTTACTCCACTACCTTGGCTCCACACCAAGGATTTCTAACCAACCTTCTTTATAGACTAAGTGTTTCCCTTTGAATACAATGAGGACTCACTTCTCAACCCTCTGAGAAAGCCTCAACATCTATTCACTTAGGCAAAACATAAATCTACAAAGAAAATCCTAAGATGTTTACCTAGCACACCTTATAAGCTATCAATGAAAAACTCTTTTAACAACTATGAAAACAAGATCTAAAGGAGCAAAGAAGTAAACCAAACAAGTGTGCTCCTTTCTTAGCCTTCAAAGCCTCCAACTCCTCAACTCGTGGGATGTGATTTGAAGGAGAAGTCGAGACGCGAAGAACACCCCAAGTAGAAGATCGATCGTCGAAGCTCTGACATGGAAATCAACTTAGAAAGGCTCAAAACTTTCTTAGGAAGGCTTAGTAAACAGTGATAGATGTTAGGTGAGGGTTTATGAGGGGTATTTATAACCCATCACCCAGATAGGGCACCCAACGGGCGTTTTTCTGCCCGTTGGATGTCGCCCGGTCGATGGTCGGCCGAAGGCCGGTCGACCGACCTAACCAATTGGCCATCGATCGGAGTCATCTGTCGATTCTGGGACTCCATCGGTTGATGGCCAGCTGATGGGCCGGTCGACCAGCCGTCGATCACCCATCAGTTGGACCTAGAAAATTGGTTATTTTTGTTGATTTCTTCTCACGATGTTCATTTCCGAGTTTTGACTTGGAGAATATTACAATCAGGTTTAGGATGTATTCCTAGAGTAATATTACATAATTTCTATTTTTATGTAATCATCGTCGGAGCGTTTTTGACGTTTCTTGGCATTTTTCCGACCGAAGTTCGCACACGTATCACACTATCAACCTGGACTCAAAACTTCACAAATGCATTAGTTTCATATTTGTTATCATCAAAATAGAAATCGAGGTATATGGGTAACCCTTGGGCCAACAATCTCCCCCTTTTTGATGATAAGAAATAAAATATGAAATTTTATCAATTCAAAGTATTCATTCAAGAGTTCTTGATAAGCCATATAGAAAACTAACATATGCTTCCCCTATCAACATGCATATCTAACTTATGACTCCCCCTATCTATATGTATCATAAAATAATTGTGACCTCAATAAAAAAGGGCAAGAAACATGATACTATTAATGACTTTTATCACGAAAACCAAGTATCACCTACAATTATAGTCCTCCCTACCAATGTGAGCCTATAGAAGGCGAACATCGATAAGTCGCAAAGCCCCACTACAAGGCATTACATGAGTCTGATGATACCATATAAAAACCAACTTTTCAAAGGCATGCAAATTTTGAAAACTCAAGCATATGGAAAATTGCAAATTCCTAATTGCATCCTTAAATTGGTAAAATTTTCTTCATTCAAGGGTTTTGTAAATATATCCGCAAATTATTTATCGGTAGGCATAAATTCTACGAAAATATTACCCTTAGCTATATTGTCTCTAAGAAAATGGTGTCTTGGATCAATATGTTTAGTCCTAGAATGTAAAGCTGAATTTTTGGTTAAATTAATTGTACTAGTGTTATCACAATGTACAAGTATACATGAATAGCTAAGTCCATAATCTAATAGGGTTTGCTTCATCCAAAGGACTTGTGCATAATAACTAGACGCGACGATGTATTCCGCTTCGGTAGTTGAAAGTGCAGCCGAGTTTTATTTCTTGAAAACCAAGAAACAAGACTCATCCCTAGGTAGGGCTGGCAACGGATCGGATATGGTGCAGATACTGGATTATCTGTATCCGCACTGTATCCCATATCCGCACATCCGTATCCGCACCGTACCCGCCACGAATATAAATATGGATATCCATATTCGCACCGCTTCAAATACAGATATCCGCACCGCATCCGTATCTGCACCGTTTTTAATTAAAAAATATTAAAAATAATATATTGCATTAAAAAATTAATAAATTATCAATCCATTGATCCAAAATAAGTATATAATATACTTCAAAATTCATCTTGACGTGAAATTACCATAAATCCCTTATATATATTAATAACTTATATAGGCAAAATAGTAATTTAAAAATGCGGATAGGCGGTGCGGATACGGTGCGGATTCACAATCATATCTATATCTGCACCATATCTGCGCGGATATAAATTTTCTAAATTCGTATCCATATTCATATTTGTTTTTACTTTCGGATATGGATCGGATACAGTGTAGATGCGGTTTTTAGTTAGCGGATGCGGATAAAATTGCCATCCCTATCCCTAGGAATTGACAACACCCACTAGTGTCTTTTCTATCTACTTTGCATCCGGCAAAATCAACATCTAAAAAACCAATTAATTCAAAAGATGCATCACAGGGATACCATAATCCTAATTCAATTGTGTCTTTCAAATATCTCAATATGCGTTTAACCACACTTAAATGAGACATCTTAGGGCATGATTGAAATCTAGCACATGCACATACACTAAACATGATATTTGATCTACTTGCGGTTAAGTAAAGAAGACTATCAATCATACATCGATATCGCTTTTCATATACCTTTACACCATCTTCATCTTTATCAAGCTTGATGGATGTGCTCATTGGTGTTGAAGCAATCTTGCATGGCTTCATTCATCCCAAATCTCTTAATGAGCTCCTTTGTGTACTTGGCTTGATTGATGAAGACCTCTTTGTTGGTTTGCTTGATTTGGAGTCCAAACATGAAGGAGAGTTCTCCCATCATACTCATCTCAAACTCCTCTTGCATGCATTTGGCAAACCACTTACAAAGCAATTCATTAGTAGCACTAAAAATGATATCATCCACATAGATTTGCACAAGTAAAATATCATTTTTATCATTTTTAATAGGGTTAATTACATGGTATATCCCCAACTTTGGGTGTTTTCCCAATTATGACACAACTTTTTATTTGAATCAATTTTATACTTCAACTTCAATTTTGTTTCAAGTTTTATCCCGACGTTAGCTCTCTGTTAATTTCACCGTTTCAGCACTGACATGGCAGTGTTGACCTGTATCAGAACCAATAAAAAATACCCTTATGCCACACCATCAAATATATATTAGTTTATAATAAAATAAAGTGTTGACGTGAATTAATAAAATAATCCACGTCAGCACATATACTCTGCACTCCACTGAAATCTAATGGCTTCTTCAACTTTGGGTGATGTCGACGTTCCAAAACCTAGTCCTGAGTGGCGGTGCGGTGGGGGATCGGAGGTCGTGGGTGACGGAGTTCTTCCACGGAGGGATGCTTCCATTGGCGCAGAGGAATTGGCTGGCGCCGCTCGTAAGCTTGACCTGGAACCTCTTGCGCAACGGCTCCCACTTGAGGGATGAGTCGAGGCGCGCAACGGTGCCGAGGTAATCCTGCATGACCTTCTTGTCAGTTAAGGCGAGGAGGAAGTGCTCGCCCATGGCAACAAGGTAGCGGCCATAGAAACTTTGGAAGCGGAGTGTGCACCCCTTCGTCTGCGAACTCGACATCCCACTAGGCACTGGGCGCTAGGCGCGGAGTCGTCGTGGCTATCTGTGATGTGCTCCTCGTCCTCCTCCGCTGTGAGGTACTTGCCGTGGTGGCTCCGCAGGCGCACCACCTTGGAGTGTTAGAGATGGAGAAGAGGGTGATAAATGTGAGGAGGGTGGGTGGGGTTTGGACGGAAGAAGAGGGAGAGGAAATGAAGGGGTTTATGGAGACGAAAGAAGGTTCGTCGTCTTCAATGGGGAAGAAATTAATTGATGGGTGGTGAGAATTTGATGGGTTTTGAACATTACAAACTTATCCACACAACATGAGCTGGCTTGACATGATGAACCCATGGCCAGTGGGAAGAAATTAATCGATGGATGGTGGACACCAAGCTCCGAGCCATCTACGAGAAGAGGGAGAAGCTATTCAAGTGGGTCCTTATGGCGCCGCCGTCCAACTGGTTCCTTGACATGATGAACCCATAGCTAGTGGCACCGCCGCCATCCTCTCCATCACTGCCCTGTACTCGCCCACATCCTCGCCGAGCTGAAGCTTCTGACCACCGACCTTGGCCCCACGGTCATGTCCACTATTGCCATCAACGACGTTGCTGCATGGATCCTCCTCGCACTCGCTATCGCCCTGTTTGGCTCCAGCTCCCTGCTCATCTCTCTTTGGGTTCTCCTCACCTGCATCACCTTCGTCGTGTTCGTTGCCATTTGCGTCTGCCCCATCCTTACCTGGATGCCCCCATCGCTCCCCCGAAAGCGAAGGAGTCCTACGTCTGCGCCACGCTCGCCATTGTGCTTGCTGCTGGTTTTGTCACCGACACCACCGACATACACGCCCTCTTCGGTGCCTTCGTGGTGGGCGCCGTCGTGCCGAAGGATGGGATATTCGCTAGAGCGCTCATTGAGAAGGTGGAGGTCTGTCTGGTCTCTTTCTTCCTCTCTACTTCGTCTCCAGTGGCACTCATTGAGAAGGTGGAGGACCTAGTATCTCGGGCTTTTGACTGACAGTGCTGATGTGGATTATTTTTAATCCACGTCAACACTTGAATATAATAATTAATCCTATAAAATAATAAGTAGTGCTGACGTGGCATATAAGGTGTTTTTTATTGTTTTTTTATACAGATTAGCACTGCCATGTCAGCGCTGAAACGGTGAAATTAACATATGGTTAACGCCGGGATAGAAATTAAAACAAAATTAAAGTTGAAGCATAGAATTGATTCAAATAAAAAGTTGGGTTATAATTGCGAATTGATTCTAATCTAGCTACGGGAGCATACATTTCATTGTAATTGATTCCTTTTTCTTGATTATACCCTTGGACCACTAACCTAGCCTTGTTTCTAATGACTAAACCATCTTCATCTAATTTATTTCTATAAACCCATTTAGTCTCAATTACGGTTTATTCACTAGGTCTAGGTACTAAATCCCAAACATCATTCCTTATAAATTGATTTAGTTCCTCTTGCATGACAATAACCCAAAATTTGTCTTCTATGGTTTCCTTAATATTTTTAGGCTCTAAAGACGCTACACTCTCTAGAGCCATTTCTAGATCGAGATGAATTGTAGAAGGGATGGTGAAATCACAATCTACGACCTGCTCTGATACCAAATGAAGGTGAAATGACGACACTAGAGGGGAGGTGAATAGTGTGTTTACTAAAGAATCAGTCTAAATTCACTTTTAATCATTTCTTTAATTTGATTAGGCAATTTGCAATTCGATGCGGAAGCAAGATATAGCAATTACAAGAAAATAAGAAATCAACAACGTAAACACAAGATTTATAGTGGTTCGGTCCCAATGCCTACTCCACTACCTAAGCACCCCGCTTAGGATTTCCAAACTAGTTTTACTAAATTAGTTTACGTTTCCCTTACACCCGAGGACTTTTCACCAAAGAGACGCATTCTCGACCTAAGGTACTTCCACACCCGGAAGTCTTCGCCTTCTTATCGAGAGTTCTCTTCCACCTCAACCTAAGGGACAACTAAACTAATCCTAGTAAACACTAAGCTTACAAAAGTGGCTTTACACCTAACACCAGGTAACCACTTATACACTCAAGACCAAACACCTGGTCTTCACCCTCACAAATAAAATAGTTAAAATAATAGTAAAATTACAATTGAAAAGAGCTAAAGGATAAACCAAGCATTAGTGCTCTTCTCAAGCCTTCAATGCCTACAACTCGTCGAGACAAACTGCTCGATTTAATTCTCGAGTTGAGGAAGAACTTGTGCTTGAAGTGGAACTCGCTGGAGAAGCAGAGCGCGTGCGATTGATCATTTGGAAGGCTGTAAATCTTCCTCTTTGATTGCTCAATAAAAGTTGTAGAAGTTCAGGAAGAGTGTTAGAAGATTTATATGAGGGTATATTTATACCTTAGTGAAGAAGCGGCTGCTCAATGGATAGAAAACTATCCGTTGCAGACCGTCAATTGAATGGTCGGTCAACCGACCTATCGACCGATCATTCGACCGTTTCTTTTCTCCCTGTGGGCGGTCGACCGATGGGTCGACCGCTCAACGCAAATTCTTCGATCCGCTATCTTCGGTCGACCCGTCGGTCGACCGACGCGATCTTGCGTCGCGGCTATTCGCAGGTTGGTCGACCAATTGGTCGACCGCCAGCATTGGCCTATTTCTGCCGTCATTCGGTCGACCGAAATTTTTCTGGACTGGGCAGACTGGGTCTTTGCTTGGGTTTTCTACTTCCATCTTCACCACTACATCTACTTATATAACATTTTTTATAACATGATAACTTTAAAACATAAATGTTATATAAGGATTATACCCCATTTGAATTCAATAAAAATATCTAAAAAATCAAAATCCCTAAGGATCAAAATCCCTAAGGATCAAAATCTAGTTCTTGGGATGTAGTATAAAACAGAAATTTTCTAATTTTTCGGGTCAAAAATGGGTATGCTAGAGGTCTCCAAAAAATCCTTAAAAATACCTCGTTATCTAGTTTTGACCCAAGGAACAATTACCGCCATTTTTTATCTCAAGAAACTATTTAAGTCATATAGCCCTCCAAGGAGCTCCCTAGTCTTAGTGAATTTCAGGGCGGTCCCGGAATTTCATGGTTTGGGGATCGGGATAGGATTTTGGGTTCTTATGCATTATGATGAGGAATTATAATATATCTAGATACCCTAGACCTAAACTCTAACCTCCCGAAGAATCCGAGCGCGTCGACCAATGTCCTTCCGATTTTTTAATTTTTTCGATTTTTCCAATCGCGGATGTCGCACGCTAACCGATATGAAACCTGAAAATAATTCTTCATAAAATCATTAGTTCCATATTTATTATCATCAAAACCAAGATTAAGGCTAAGGTTGAAAACCTAAAGCCAACAGATGTCACCAGCTGAGTTGAGGGAGTTGAAGTCCCAGTTGCAGGAGTTGTTTGAGTTGGGTTTCATTCACCCTAGTGTTTCGCCTTGGGGTGCTCCAGTGCTATTTGTGAAAAAGAAAGATGGATCCATGCGGATGTGCATTGATTACCGACAGCTTAACAAGATAACGATGAAGAATCGGTACCCACTGCCCAGGATTGATGATTTATTTGATCAGCTTGAGGGAGCTCAGTGGTTTTTTAAGATTGACCTGCAGTTAGTGTACCATCATTTGAGGATCTGGGGCAGTGACGTCCCCAAGTCTTCTTTCAGATCGAGGTATGAGCACTTTGAATTCCTAGTGATGTTCCTCGGGCTGACTAATACACCTGCAGCATTTATGGACCTGATGAATCGAGTGTTCAGTGAATACTTGGATAAATTTGTGATAGTGTTCATTGATGATATCTTGATTTATTCCAGGAGCAGGGAGGAGCATGCTCAGCACTTACAGATGGTTCTAGAGACTCTCCGGGAGCACCGCTTGTATGCCAAATTCTCCAAGTGCGAGTTCTGGCTAGAGAGTGTGGGGTTTCTTGGCCATGTGGTGTCAATAGAAGGAGTAAAGGTGGACCCCGCAAAGATAGAAGGAGTTCAAAATTGGAAGAGGCCGACTAATGCCACTGAGATTCACAGTTTCCTGGGGTTTGCAAGTTATTACAGAAAGTTTATGGAGAATTTCTCTAAGATCGCAGCGCCATTGACCCGTCTGACTCAGAAGAATGTCAAGTTTAAATAGGACAGTAAGTGCGAGGAGAGCATTTTGAAGCTCAAGGACTGCTTGACGTCGGCATCAGTTCTAGCAGTACCCTCAGGCTTAGGAGGATTTGTTGTTTACTGTGATGCCTCTCGGGTCGACTTGGATTGTGTGTTGATACAGAATGATAGGGTAATAGTTAATTCCTCCAGGCAGTTGAAGGTTCACGAGAAGAATTACCCAACTCATGATCTTGAGCTGGTAGTAGTGGTGTTCGCATTGAAGTTGTGGCATCAATACCTTTATGGCGAGGCTTGTGAGATATACACTGATCATAAGAGCCTCCAGTATTTGCTTACCCAGAAGGAGTTGAACCTGGGGCAGTGAAGATGGCTTGAGCTTTTGAAGGATTATGACTGCACGATCATGTACCATCAGCGCAAGAGGAGGATGCTTTTTGTGCTCTCACTAAGGATCTGGCTAGGAGAGGCGATGCCGATGATGGTTTCAATGTTGACTCGGAGGGCATTCTGAGGTTTAAGAATCAGCTAGTGGTGCCATATATGGCTGAGATTCGAAGGCAGGTACTAGAGATGGCTCATCAGTCCACATACACTATGTATTCGGGAGCCACGAAGATGTACCGCGACCTAAGACAGAATTATTGGTGGAAAGGCATGAAAAGAGAAGTGGCTGAGTTTGTGTCTAAGTGTCTGGTGTGTCAACAGGTTAAGGCTGAGCATTTGAAGTCGGCAGGGTTGCTCCATAACCTAGAAGTACCAGAGTGTAAGTGGGAGAAGATAACCATGGATTTTGTGACGGGGTTGCCAAGGTCTGGGAAGGGCAATGATTCTATCTGGGTAGCGGTAGATCACCTAACCAAGACTTCGCATTTTATACCAGTCAGGATGATCTTTTCAGCCGAGCACTATGCAAGGTTGTTCTTGGATCGGATCGTTGCATATCATAGTGTTCTTGTTATGATCATCTCAGATCGGGGTACTCAGTTCATGGCTCAATTTTGGCAGTCTTTCCAGGAGGCATTGGGGACTCAAGTTCGATTCAGCACTGCATTTCACCCTCAGACAGATGGTTAGTCAGAGCGGACTATTCAGACACTGGAGGATATGCTGAGAGCATGTGTCTTAGATCTGGAGGGCAGTTGGGAGAGGCACTTACCGCTGATTGAGTTTGCCTATAATAACAGCTACCACAGTAGCATCGGAATGGCCCCATTTGAGGCATTGTATGGGTGGAGATGCAGGTCACCTGTAGGTTGGTTTGAGGCAGGAGATTCCCTTGTGATGGGACCTGGCCTGGTGGAGGAGGCAGTGGAAAGGTGAAGCTAATCAGAGAGAGGCTATTAGCAACTCAGAGTCGCCAGAAGATGTATGTGGATAGAAAGACCAGGGAGGTAGAGTTTGCTGAGGAGGACATGGTGTTCCTCAAGGTGTCCCCTATGAAAGGGGTGGTGAGATTTAGTAAGAAAGAAAAGCTACGCCCTAGGTTCATTGGGTCGTTTACTATTCTCAGGCGCAGGGGAGCTGTGGCATATGAGTTGGCCTTACCTCCCAATATGGACCGAGTGCATCCAGTGTTGCATGTATCTATGCTGAAGAAGTACATTCGGGATGAGTCCCATGTGATTGAGCCTACCGCAGTGGAGGTGGACTCAGCAATCTCTTATGAGGAGCGGCCAATTGAGGTGCTAGACCGTCAGATCAAAAAATTAAGGTCCAAGGAGATTCCCTGGTGAAGGTCAGGTGGGAGCACCATTCCGGGCAGGAGGCCACCTGGGAGGTGGAGCAAGATATGAGGGAGCGATATCCTTCACTGTTTGATGACCTGGTCAGTCCTTAGTTCTTTTTTAAAATTCGAGGATGAATTTTCTTTAAGGAGGGTGGGTTGTAATATCCTAGATATTAATTCTAATTTCTATTTATTGTTTGTGTGATTGCTGGCCTAGCGGACTAGTTCGAGGTCGAGCCAAGTCGACTCATGGACCGGTGCGAGCTTGCGAGCTCGGGTAAGTAGGAATATGAGTTATAGAAATTTTGCTTACATAGATAAATTTATTTAATTCTATGATGTGTATGCATGATGGTTTAATTATGTGCATGTGGATGTACGTATATTGGTTGCTTGTAATTTAGCGTGGGATTAGAATAGGATTAACTAAGTTAGCGGGTTCGAATTTGGCTTGAGGCAGATGCGGGTTTGATAAAGAGTTTAGTGGAGTTAGGATTGAGGAGGGAGTATATAACCCCATCCCCTTGGCTTGCGGCTCGCCATTGGAACCGTACAAGCAGTTTGGAGAAGAGGAGTCGCCAGCCAGCCAGCCAGCTGCCCCCTCTCCTTCCCCTTGGAGCCGCCGCCCTCAAGAGCCGAGCCGCCGAGCTTCTCCTCTTCTTCCTCTCCTTCTTCCTTCCCTTTGAAGCTGAGCTGAGAGGAGCCACCTGAGCGAGCCAGCCCCTCTCTTTCCCTCTCTTCCTCTCTCTTCAAGCTGGCGGCTTGAGGAGGAGCCGCCACCCCCTCTTCCCCCTACTTGAGTCAAGCCGTCATCTTTTTAAGCCGATTTCAAGGGCCGTTGTCCAGGATTTCTCCTCTCATCATCCTTCCTATTTGGGTGAGTGGTTTTACCTCTCCTTTTCCGGATTTTTCGTGATCTTGAGCCAATTTGGGGCATCTTCTTGTTCTTGAGATTTTCACCGAATCGTGAGTTTTGAACGCCGTGTTCTTGTGCTGATTTGTGTGAGGAGGGCTCGGGATCCTCCCTTTGTGGCTCGGCTGTTGACTTAAGGTTTTCAACCTTGGTCTTAATCTCGATTTTGATGATAACAAACATGGAATGTCTCCATGAAGAATTATTTTTAGGTTCCATATCGGTTAGCGCGCGACGTCCGCGATCGAAAAATCGGAAGGACGTTGGTCGACGCGCTCGGATTCTTCGAAAAGTTAGAGTTTAGGTCTAGGGTGTCTAGATATGTTGTAATTCCTCATCATGATGCATAAGAACCCAAAAACCTATCTCAAACCCCAAACCATAAAATTTCGGGACCGCCCTGAAATTCACTAAGACTATGGAGCTCCTTGGAGGGCTATATGATCCAAATATTTTCTTGACATAAAAAATGGCGGTAATTATTCCTTGGGTAGAAATTAGATAACGAGGTATTTTAAAGAATTTTTTGGAGACCTCTAGCATACCCATACTTGACCCGAAAAATTAGAAAAGTTCTATTTTCTGAAAATTTGTACTAGACCCCAAAAACTAGATTTTGATTCTTAAGGATTTTGATTTTTTAGATATTTTTATTGAATCCAAATAAGGGTTAATCCTTATATAACATTTATGTTTTAAAGTTAAATAGTTATTTAACTTAAAATTAATAAATATTATATAAGTAGACTTAGTGAAAATGGAACCAGAAGAACCAAGCAGAACAAAGCTGTCTACCTTGCCCAGTCCAGGTTTGGTCGACCGAATGGCTGCAAAAATTGGCAGAAGCCAATTGGTCGACCAGTCGGTCGACCAAAGCTGGGAAATAAATCGTTGAAAGCCTCGATCGATCGATCGACCTGGGGATCGCGAGGCTCGCGACAATCGGTCCACCAGTCGACTAGTCGGAGAGAAGAAAGCGGCGGTCGAATGACCGATCGATCGATCGATCGATCGACCGACCATTCGATCGACTATTTGTAACTGATAGTTTTCTATCCGTTGAGCAGTCGTTTCTTCACAAGGGTATAAATACACCCTCATATGATTCTTTTAATCTACTTCCTTGATTCTTACAGAGATTTTTGAGCCATTAAAAGGGAGATTTAAAGCCTTCCAAAAGAGAGATTAGTGCTTACGCTCAATTCTTGCGGCGACAACTTCCTGCGCACACTCTGCTCCTCAACTCGGAAATTGACTCGAGCTCATCCCCTCGGCGAGTTGGAGGTTCCAAGGCTGTGAAAGGAGCTTGCAATAATTGGTCTTCTCTTTAAGCTCTTTCATTGTAATTTTTGTTGTAATTTTGAACTGTGTTTGATTTGAGCATGTGAAGACCTTGTGTTAGGTCTTGTTGTGTGAAGTGGTATCCTTGGTGTAGAAGGAGTAAAGCCACTTGTGTAAACTTAGAGCTTACTAGGATTAGTTCTAGTTATCCCTTAGGTTGAGGTGGGAAAGTGCTCTCGGTAGGAAGGCGGGTTACTTTCGGGTGTGGAAGTGCCTTCGGTTGGAGAGCGGAGACTTTCCGGTGAAAAGTCCTCGTTGTAAGGGAAACTCTAATTAATCTAGTAAAACCTAATTTGGAAATCATAAGCGGGGTGCTTAGGTAGTAGAGTAGGCATTGGGGCCGAACCATTACAAATCACTTGTGTTTGCATTGATTACTACTTCCGCATTTAAATTGCATAATTGTAATTCGCCTAAATAATCTAAGTAAACAATTAAAATTAAATTTAGGCTAATCGAATTAGTAAATATACTATTCACCCCACTCTAGTATCGTCATTTCGCCCACATCGACAACCCCAGGCTTACCCTAGGGGTGCTCGGCCAAGGGAGAAGCAAGGGTCCCTCAAGGTGTTCGGTGAAATGCCCAAGTGAGCGATCTTGTTATTCTTGAAGTGTAAAACTTGATTTGTTTGCCTAATTAGGTTCTTGAATTTGGTTGCATGCCTTAGATTTAAATCTGTGATTTTTGGGTAGAAATCATGTTATAAGATTAAGATCTTGATATTGATGCCATGGTGATTCTTGAAAGGGATTCTTGATCATGATGATTATTTCTTGATTAAGGTGTTGTAGATACTTGTTAATCATATGTAATAAGCATGAAATCTGTAAAATTGATCTTGAGATTAGTATTCTGTTTTAATGATAATTAAGGATTTAATTTCTGTGAATTTTTGGATTTATTTTCAAGATATGCTGAAAATTCAATATTGCTAGAATTTCATGCTGTGATGATGAATCTGTGTTATTTTTGAAATTCATGTTGTGGTGTGTATATTTCTCTGAACATAATCATGTAACATATCGTTTTAACCAGAAAATATAATTTGGAAACATAGGACACACTATGGAGACCAGATTCGAGTTAGATACATCAGTTTCAGGCATAACAGTAAGCTAAACAAAATCCTAATCTTGGTGTTCTAAATTTTAATTGCATAATTAAAATTGGGCAAAGGATCATCAGCATAATCTGTTATGAACCAACAAGTAAAGTTTATGCATGAAATAAAATAGCACGGGTTATGACATTACAGGTCTAGGAGTTGGGGTCGGGTATTAGAGTGTCGAGACGCTTTCCAATAAGGACGCCTTTAAGACACTGTATGAGAGACTTGACTTAGGTCATGTTGCGTCATATCTTTATGAATGGCGGAGAGGCTCGTTGAGGAGCCGGATTTTGGGCTAGGCCCAGGAGATTGGATAGTTAATTCATAATCTATGGAACAAGTTCAGCTGAGCAAATCCAGATTGTTCTGGTTTGGCCTCATGGGATAAGTTCGAATGGCCTACTCGATTATCCCCGAGGTGATTTTAAGGAATAAATTCAGAGGACCTACCCGATTATTCCTGTGATATCCTAAAGGGGTATGTTCAGAGGGCCTACCCGATTATCCCTGTGATATCTTAAAGGGGCAAGTTCGGATGGGTGATTCCCGATTGTCCCTTCGCGTCTCGTGGAGCAAGTTCGATGGGCTTTCCCAATTGCTTTCGAGTTTCTTATACTAGGATAAGTTCGGAGGGCCTTCCCGATTATCCTAGTATGTGTTGTTGCCTTAGGGCATGGTAGGCTTAGGCCTGTTGATCTTCACCGTTTGAGTGTTGGATGCCTTCGGGCAGGTGGTGGCCTGACGGCCTGTTAGTTGGTCACTCCCTTGTGATCTTTTCATGCTGAGTCAGGAGTTTTGTTTTATGCATCATATCTATGTTTGTTTTTTTTGTGAGGGTTGGTAGAACCGCTCACTGAGTTCGTTTGAACTCATCCGTTGTCGTTGTTTGGTTTTGGAGAGTCTGGCCGGTGAGGTGGGCTGGAGCACTTGGCACGGCTGGAGTGCAGATGAGCTACATTAATCTCATAGCAATCCTAGTTAGGGGTCGTAGTCGAGTTTTGGTAGTTAGTCATGTACTTATGTTTTAGTGTTTTGGAGTTGTAGTCCCTTTGGGGACACTTATATCTTTATTTCAGATTTCATTGTAATTGAACAGTTACTTATTTTGTTATTTTCGCACTTTATTGTTTTGCAATCATTACTTATAAAGATTTCTAGTTTTGTTTTTCATTTAAAATAAAACTCGTTATTTCTTTTCCGCTATGTTTTATTGTTCAGTTAGCATGTGCATAGTTTAGGCTGCGGGGTATATGCATGTATACCCTGGCCGATCACGCGACCCTGAGTTGGGGCGTGATATCAGTACCTAATTCTTCTCAAAATTCCAAAAAAAATTCATTTTTAAATTCACCTCCATTATCACTTCTAATTTTCAAAATTGAAATTCTTTTTTCATTTATAACTCTCCTAGCAAATTTTTTAAAGAAATCAAAAGTTTCATTTTTCTTAGCTAGGAAGAATACCCATGTAAATCTCCAAAAATCATCAACCAATACATAACAATACAACTTACCACCTAGACTAGCAACATCATAAGGACCAAAGAGATTCATGTGCACAAGTTCAAGTATTCTAGATGTAATGACTAGATTTATGCTATGAAATGAGGACTTTACTTGTTTACTATGTTGATATGCATCACAAAGCTTATCTTTTTCAAATTTTATTTTAGGTATTCCTTTAACTAAGTCCTTTTTAATTATTTCTTGGATGAGGCTCATGCTAGCATGTCCTAGCCTTCTATGTCACAACCAAGAATCATTTTCCATAGCTACTAAGCATCTAACATTAGGATTAGACAAAACATTTAATACTAATTTGTATATATTTTCATGCCTATTTCCAATAAATACAATATCATTAGATGGTGCACTTCTAATGATACATTTAGATGCTTAAAAAATGATAACATATCCATTGTCACACAATTGAGATATACTAATTAAATTGTGCTTTAACCCATCAACTAATAACACATTTTTAATACATGGGTAGGGGAGTATACATATATCTCCAATGCCAATAATCTTACCTTTGTCATTGTCACCAAATATCACATGCCACCATCCTTACTTGATAGGGTTGCAAATAGATTGATATCACTCGCATGTGCTTCGAGCAAACACTATCTAATATTCATGTGATCTACTTGCTTGAGGATAGTTCTTCATCTACAAAAGGAGAATAGGCAACTTTAAGTACCCAAATATTCTTCATCATAGGAACCTAAGTGAATCTAGCATGGGGGTTCCTTCTAAGTGCGCAATCTTTAACCATATGACCAAAGATACCACATGAAAAATAACTTTCATTAAATTTCTTGGTGCTATGTGTGCGAGCATGGAAGTGTGCATGCGCATGATCATTTGTGGTTTTTCTAGCATTTACAACCTTAGGCATGACATTTGTAAGGTTGTCATTTTCTCATTAAGCATGCATATCCCCTTTTTTAAACTAAGCATGCTATCATTCAAGTGTTCTACTTAATTACTTAGAAACTTGTTTTCACCCTCTAGTTTTTCATTTTCATTTTCTGAATGTTTCTGAACATCTTCAAATGCATTCTTTCCATCCTTAAGGCTATCTACCTTTTTTCCTTAAGGCATTGAAAGAAAGTAGCAAAATATCATTTTTTATTTCTAAGGATTTGTTTTCGTTTTTAAGTTCTTTAAATTTCTTTCTAATTGCATTAAATTCATCATGCATTTGATCAAATTCAATTTGTAATTCTTCTTGCGTAAAAGAAAGTCACCAAAAGTAAATTTTACCTCATTATCACTTGCCATGAGGCAAAGGTTCGCCTTTTCGCTTTTGGTCTCCTCCTCACTTGATGAGGATTCGCTTTCATCCTAAGAAGCCATCATTGTCTTCTTCTTCTTGTACTTGTCCTTCTTGTAGAGAGTGGAGGTAGAGGTCATCTTCAGAAGTGGGCAATCCTTCTTTAGGTGTCCGGTCTTGTTGTAATTGTAGCAAGTGTAGCCTCCCTTGCCTCTCCTCATGCCGCTCCTCATGAAATTCATGAACCTCCTTGCCATCTTCGTCATTTCTTCAAAGTCATCCATTTTTTCTTCGGATGATGAAGGTTCTTCAACCCGATGTGATGCTTTTAAAGCAATGATCTTGCTTTTGGGGGCATCTTCCTCCTTGCGTTGCTTCATATGGATCTCATGGGCATGAGAGATCCAATGAGCTCGGTAAGCTTCAATGTGGCCAAATGCTTAGCTTCCATGATTGTGATTACCTTTGGCTCTCAAACTTTGGGAAGGGAACGGGCACTACAAGAAAAGTGGGCTTTAGTGAGGGTCGCGACCCTCACTAAAACCCTATATGACCCTCACTAAAGGCTTTTAGTGAGGGTCACCCGGCCCTCACACGTCGTCAGGAAAAGTCTCGTCACTAAAAGTATAGGTGAGGATTATGTCCCGACCCTCACTAAAAGGTAGTTTTCATGAGGCAAAATTGATCATCACTAATTCTTATATTTAGTGAGGGTCGTTGATGACCCTCACTAAAAGTTAGTTTTTGTAAGGTAGAACTGACCCTCACTAAATATGAGAATTAGTGAGGGTCGATTCTACCTCACGAAAGCTACTTTTAGTGAGAGTCGGAACATGACTCTCACCTATACTTTTAGTGACGAGACTTTTTTCGACGATGTATGAGGGCCGAGTGACCCTCACTAATTCCTACATTTTATGAGGGTCGCTTGCCCCACTAAAACATTTTTATAGATTTATTTTTTTTCGTGATCCCCACTAAAAGTTATTATAATATGCATATAAAATCTAATATTTTTTATAATTTTATTATATTTACATAAATATTAAGAAACATATAAAGACAAAAAATACATGTCATCATTTATTTTGTAATATATCTATTACAAAATTCATAAAATATTACTACATAGTCCATTACAAAAAACACATCTAATGAGGAAGAAATTGTTTTGTTCGATTGGACTTATTTTGCTTACACATATCCTACAACATAATATGATAAGAAGAAATGCAATAGATTTATGTCATACAAGAAACTGAACTGAGCCCGTATAAATGCAATAGATTTATGTCATACAAGGAACTGATCTGAGCCTACTATTATGCACATAATAAAATTATCATCAACTTGTAACATAGATTTTGCCTTGTTGGAACATGCGAAGTTAACATCAGCTTCCTCATTGCCATTCCAAGCTAGATGAAGTGTAGCTTTCTATCTTTAATATTTTTTCCTTTACAACCTTGGAACCAATTAATGGTTGGTCCCAGTGCCAAGCTGCCGATCCTGTAAAGAGTAACATAATTCTCCTAGCCTTTAGCCAAATCTTTGCATTAATCACAAGTACCGTTTTGGTCATTGCTTCCATGGGCTACATTGTGGCATTTGAGATCATTAGAGCATCATGGCAACCAATATATGATCATTGAACTGTCACACCAAGAAAGACTTGCACAAGCCATTTTTCAACCATCTGATTTTCCTTACAATTTTTTTCCAAACTAGTTACCTTCGTAAAGAGTGATGTCTTAGATTACCAATGAAAAAATCCATTGGTATTATTCATAGGTATTACCAACGGATATATTGTCGTCGATAATACATTTTATAACCAAATATCCTACATACAACCACTCATATCAAATTTCATAACCAAAACTCATATTCTTTTGTATACAATCACTCAAGAAACTCACATATATCAAATTTCTAGTTATCCAATCACACATCAAATTTCTTGTATACAACCACTCAAGAAAATATAAACTTATTTTTTCATAACCAAAACCAAATAATGTTGTCATTTTCATAACCAAAACAAAATAATGTTGTCATTCTCATAACCAAAACCACCCATGTATCACGCATCTACAATCAAGTATATCGTGTATCAAACAAGTACAAAAATACATAGAATTTGGACCCACAAGAAAAATGCGCTATGGACTTCGATAGCGAAAAACTACAACTCCCCATTATATGTTGTTCTTGGAATTCCATCCTAAAAAGGAAATAAATGCAGAGTGATGGCATTTCCCTTATCTTTTAAACCTTGTATAACTCCAGAATGAGATAGACTGCAAAGCGTTGCTATGTCTCGCTCTGAGGCAAATCCTGCAAATGTAACCCTGCAGGAAACTTGTTAGAAGTTCAATATTTATACCTAAGATATCTATATAGCAAGCAAGACAGAGATTTACAAGTTGCACAGTTAGGAACTCAGAAAGATAGGCATAAGGCTAGTTACCTGTCAACATTAATAAAAGAGAACATTCTTGTTGTATAGAAACTTACATTGCGGTCAAGAAACATGTAAATTTCACGAATGAGTGATTGGCAGGCCGATTCATTATTTGAAGGAGCATCACTTGTGCCACAATTCATAAGAGGAAGTATATGCTTCACATCTTTACTCCAGCAACCTAAAATGAAATTCCTGACAAATGAAGCAATAAAGTCATTCAGGTAAAAATTTACAAAATAGTAACCAATATAGAAATAATTTCCATGCATTTGCTGGGACTTTTTTTATTATTATGAGGAGGGAAAAGTGAGAAACTTCTCATGGGTATCTCTCCTCTACCTTGAATATGTATAGATGAATGAGAAAGATACATTTACAATTAAGTTCCTATATATGAATTGTAATCCTTGTCTTAAAAAAAAAAGAATTGAAATCCTTGTAAAACCTTGTATTCAGCATAATTTTAAGACTTTAGCATCATAAACCTAGCTAATTAAAAAATAAGTTACAGTAATCACTACATTTCAGTTTTTGTTTTGAGTGAAAGCATCTTGCACTCTATTCAAGAGTGATGAATGAAGACTACATCTCAATTACAAGGAGTATAAGTTCCTACAAGCTAATTAACATAACCATTTCAAAGAAGAGAGGAAGAAGAAAAACACATGCAAGTAAAGCTAAATTGTAGAGAGTTCTATTCAATTCTCTTAATTAGAGTAATAAACACGACTGAACATTAAACAACTTGTTTTAGAATGGTGAGGCTGGAAGTAATGGATAGGAATTGTGGACTAAAGAAAGAAGAAATGAAGAAGAGAGTAACTAAAGTCAGGTGGCTTCATTGAATCCCTGCTGTAATAACTCACGGAACTTGTGGGGCTGCTTGAGCCATCAACTGCTCAAGCACATAATGAATACAATTCGGAAGTGGTTAATTGGATGAAGGTACATACAGCCAAAATGTAGAAAAAGGGGCGTACACCCTAATCAATAATTTTATTGCAATTTCAATAGAGGATATCAAAATCAAACAAGATAAATTGGATAGCTAAGCAAGATTTGGCAACCTAAGAAAGAGTTACAGTGGCTAGTCCAAGCAAAACCAAACTACAAAATGAAATATCTCATAGCTGAACTTAATTATTCAATGGTAGTATAGCTAAGCATAGCTATCGAATTCTGATAGCTATATGAGGATCAGGCAACCAAATAAAGTCACAGTAGCTAGTCCAAGCAAATCCAAACTACAAATGAAATATGCTATAAAAGATATAATAGGCTACAGCATAGGGAACTTACTTTGGACATAACCAGTCACCTCTCTTCATTTCAATATTAGATGCTCTGCTATGCTTAACAGTGACCTCCTGAGATAGCTTGTCTTGACTAGGAGGCTGAATAACAGGCTTAGGAATGGATGGATCAATTGCACTATCACTAAGCTTAACAAGCTCGGATAGTAGATTTCTAGCAGACTTTTGAACATGCTCTTGGACCACTGGAAAATTGAAACAAGTAAAACAAGAATGTTATGTGGAAAAAATACACATACACGGCAGTGAGAGAAAGCATCAGATAATCTTTGTAGTCTCTGCATGCATGTCAAAATCTAACCCCGAATTAAGTGCATCATCGGCTATAGTTATCTCTTCTATGAGGCTAAGAGTGCATTGAACAAAAAACAATCATTCGGAATTATCTAGGTTTAGTTCAGATGCAGTGCTCGAAAAATAAGGTTTTCAAGTGGAGTGACAATTAATTATCTAAAGCTTAGAGACCACCAATAAACAGAAGCAGGATTGCAGAAAGAGATCAAAGTGGCACCTTGTAATAGACCCGACGCTTCTCATCCTCCCCTTCCAAAACATCAGAAACAAGCCGCCCAGAGACATACACTTGGTTACCCTTTTCCACGTGCTGGGAGGCCATAAGAGCTAGGTCGTCCCAGAATTCAAATTAATCCTGAAGAACCAAAAAAATGCTAAATTACTCGATCAAAAGAAAGGGGCTTCCATCGAACACCTGGAGAGTGTACCCGGAACCACCCAAAGATCCCAACTTTTCTGACTCACCGGCAAAAATCGAAAAAAATACTGCTTAATCAGGCTTTCTACCATGTGGTCTGGGAGGCGAACTTCTTGACGCCGAGGCGGGTCCAAGCGAGGACCTTCCCGCTGCTGAGGTCCTTGATCTGCACAGGCGAGCCCACTATCTCAATCAGGTGGACGGAGTTGGCGAGGTCCTTGCTCCAGGGGATCTCCTGGGGACGGGGATGCTTGGCCCGTTCTTGCTCAAACTCGCCACGGCCGACCAAGCAGCAGGCAGGGAACGGAGCAGGACAGCAGCAGACTAGGTTCAGAGAAATGGAGGGCTTCTTCCACAGGCAGGACATGGTGCAAAGGGAGGAGGAGGGGTGAAGGCACTATTGTTAGGATGCCACAGCAGCTGCTCGGTTGACGGGAGCGCCGCCCTCTCCCTAGCATCCTCCTTCTCCTTCTCCCCCTTTCTCACTGCCGACACGGCGCCGCCGTCCCCGCCGATCGACACGGATGCAAATGCTGCACGAGGAGGGAAACTCCTCGAGGCATGTGACGCCACACCACTACGGCCTCCTCTTCCCTCGTCGGATCCGAAGAAAAAGTCGGATCGGCGAGATCTGCTGGAGATCGACGAGATTGGAGAAAAACGTCGGGCGCGGGTGGGCGGAGAAGAAAAAGAAGCAGAGCGAAGAAGAGGAGGGAGAAATAAGAAGAGGCAAGAGATATAAATTCGGAGAGAAATTTCGGGGAATCAGTGTTACTTGAGGGTAAATGAAAAATAGGAGAAAAATAAATGGTTGGGTTGAATATTTTTTAGAAGTAAGAATAATTTTAGACACCAAATTTAGGAACTATTTTTTTTCTATTATTCTGTTTTTAATATATAGGAACAATTTTGCGAGTTTTTAAAAGAGAACGATTTTTATTATTAGGGCTTAGGAATAAAATAATATTAAGGGTAATTACTTAAATATATCCTGAACTATGCACTTCGTCTCATTTATGGTCAATTTCAAAATATTACTAAATTGTATCCCGAACTTTGACATTTGTCTTAATTACATTCTCCCGTCAACTCTCCGTCAGCAGCACCTTAAAAAATTACTTTAATTTATATTAAATAATATAAAATAATATTTTTATTTTATATTAAAGAATCACTCCGAGTCATGTCGGAGATGAACATGGAGTGATTTTTAATAAAATATAAAATATTATTATATATTATTTAATATTATTTAATATAATTTGACATGATTTTTTATATTTTTAAATAAAAAATATTATTTTAATTCACGTCAGAACGCCATCATTGTCTTAATGGTGCTGCTGACGGAGAGTTGACGGGAGGATGTAATTGAGACAAATGTCAAAGTTCAAGATACAATTTAATAATATTTTAGAATTGACCATAAATGAAACAAAGTGCATAGTTCAGGATGTATTTAGGTAATTATCCTAATATTAACAAAATATTAGGGCTGATGAGGGCTCGGGGATAAAATGGAATAAGGTAATAAGGTAAATATTAGGTTGTTAATGAAATAAGGTATTGTTGTCAATGAAATATATATTCTTCTCTCACTTTATTTTAAAAAAATAGTATATTTTATATTTTTAAAATAATTTTATTTCAGATAATGAAAATATATTTAATAAATTATTATTATTTTAGATTTTAATAATTTTAATATTAAAATTATTATTTATTTAATAATAATTTTATTAAGTAAATAATTTTGAGGAATGAGGGGTTTGAATTTTAATTATTTTATTTTTTACTTAAGAATATTTTAAATTATTAAAAAATATTTAATCAATAATTTAATTTTCTAAAATTATTTTTATTTTTAAATTAATATTTATTTATTTTCAAATTAGAAGTGAGATGTAGGAAATGGTGATGGTAATTTCTTATCATAAAAAAATACAGATTTTAGTGAGGGTCACCACGTTGTCCTCACAAAATATACTTTTTAGTGAGAGTCATATTAGACCATCACTAAATGCAGGATTTCGTGAGGGTCACAATATCCTCACAAAATATATTTTTTAGTGAGGGTCATATTCGACCCTCACAAAATGCAAGACTTCGTGAGGATCATGATGTTGTCATCACAAAATATACTTTTTGGTGAGAATCATATTATACCCTCACTAAATGCAGGATTTCGTGAGGGTCGCGAAGTCCTCACGATATATACTTTTTAGTGAGGGTCATACTCGATCCTTACAAAATGCAAGATTTCGTAAGGATCATAATGTTGTCCTCGCCAAATATACTTTTTAGTGAGGGTTATAATGTTGTCCTCACAAAATATACTTTTTAGTGAGAGTCATATTAGACCCTCACTAAATGTAGGATTTTGTGAGGGTCACGATGTCCTCACAATATATACTTTTTAGTGAGGGTCATATTCGACCCTCACAAAATGCAAGATTTCGTCAGGGCGAAGATGTTATCATCACAATATATACTTTTTAGTGAGGGTCATATCCGACTCTCACTAAATGTTTTATTTTTACTGACGGGTTTTCGTGACGATCATGGTGTTTTCCTCACTATATATACTTTTTAGTGAGGGTCATACTTGACCCTCACAAAAGTGTTATTTTACTGATGGGTTTTCGTAAGGGTCAACTAGCGACCCCCATAAATAGGCGAATTTAGTGAGGGTCAATGCGCGACCCCCACCAAATCTCGTCACTAAAAGGCTGATTTGTTGTAGTGGAGGGAGCTTCCTTATCTTCTCCTCTTCCTTTATGTCTCTTCCAAGGTTAGATAAGTCATTTGTAATATTTTGAAAACGAGCATACATGACATCAATTGATTCATGCGATAATATTTTAAACATTTCATAAACATGCATAAGAATGTTCTTAGAATCATTAACTTGTGAAGTTCCTTCATGTGTAGTCTCTAGGACATTCCAAAGTTCAAAGGCAGACTTACAAGTGGAAATACGATTAAACTCATTAATAGATAGGCCACAATATAATGAATTAATAGCATTGGCATTTGCATTAAAGAGTCTAATCTCTTCCAGGTTCCACTCATCCATGTTCTTAGTAGGTTGCTTATACTCTACTTGGATTATCCTCCATACATCCATGCCTAGTGATTGAAGGAAGTTATTCATTCGTATATTCTAATAGGCATAGTTATTGCCATCGAAGAGTGGTGGAGTATGAGTAGATGGCCCTTGAGCTAGTTGGATTTCGCTAGACATTCTAAATTATAGAGTAGATGGTTAAATATAATCATACGACCTTGCTCTAATACCAAATATTGTTCAAATACCCACACTAGAAGGGGGTAGGGTTGAATAGTGTGTGGTGGTTATAACTATTTTCAATTCAAACCCGATCACAACCAAATTGATATTCGTCTAATTACGATGCTTTGACAAGTATAGATGTTAAATAATGTCAAGCCATCAAAGTAATGCAAACACGAGTAGTTATAGTGGTTCGGCTAACCGCCTACTCCACTACCTTGGCTCCACACCAAGGATTTCTAACCAACCTTCTTTATAAACTAAGTGTTTACCTTTGAATACAATGATGACTCACTTCTCAACCCTTTGAGAAAGCCTCAACACCTATTCATTTAAGCAAAACATAAATCTACAAAGAAAACCCTAAGATATTTACCTAGCACACCTTATAAGCTATCAATGAAAATCTCTTTTAACAACTATGAAAACAAGATCTAAAGGAGCAAAGAAGTAAACCAAACAAGTGTGCTCCTTTCTGAGCCTTCAAAGCCTCCAACTCCTCAACTCGTGGGATGCGATTTGAAGCTGGAGTCGAGATGCGAAGAACAACCCGAGTAGAAGATCGATCATCGAAGCTCGGGTGTGGAAATCAACCTAGGAAGGCTCAAAACTTTCTATGTTCTTCTACGAGGTACCAATACCCAAACTGAAGTGAAGCAATGACTTAATTATTTAATATATGTCTAAACATATTTTATATGTAGTTGATTATAACGATGATTCTGTTGGATATATCGATTAGAATTTCTTCCTAGCTAGTTAGATTATTGCATAGAAGGGGCTAAATTAGCCACATTCAGTCAATAACTTTGAGACTAATCTACACTTGAATGGAAAGTGTCTCTTTGGGGCATACCCTCCCCTTACCAGCGAGGCTTTCAAGAAATGCAACAAGCATATCACAACACCACACACGCAGGTATATAAGCATAAACAAGATGTGCTATCAACATGTAATAAAGAGTATGTCAAGTGCATACCTCATCCTCCACCTCCTCCTGCCATACATCACAACTACATACATATATATATATGTAGAAATAATGCTCATAAATCATGAATGCTCAGCATAAATAAATAACCATAAAATAGAATTATAGCACTGTAAGAAATGATGCACGTGTATCATGAAAGTAGTGCAAAAGTAAACTCCAACTATAAATTAATGGACTAGAACATGATAAAATAACTCATCATAGAAATCACTGATCTAGGATAAGATTCACCTCATTAACTACAATATCCATGAATCATCTCAGATCGAACCATAAAAATATATAAAATATGATTATTTTTTTTTCAGTTTGGCACGCAAAATGAGGCGATGCCCGACTACTATTTCCAAAATTCGAAGGTCTGATGGCAAAAAAAGACCTCGTCAATGAATCCAGAACGTCGATTATGTGAAAATTCATATATAATATGAATATTTTTGCTAACTTTAAGGTCTCGAAATAATTATTTAGAATAATGAAAGAAATATCTTAATTTATTTAATAAATCAATGTTACGAACTAATATAATGGTGCTACAATCAATAACTCGGTAATGAAATCTCAGCCCTTCATTAAAATAGGATCAAATCATAGTCTTCCATCTAATACAATCACAGCCCTCTACTTAACATGTTGTAATCTCAGCCTTACATCTAACCAGATGCAATCACAGCCCTCCATCTATACGATGCAATCACAGCCTTACATCTAACCAGATGCAATCAGAACTCTCCATCTAACCAGATGCAATCACAGCTCTCCATCTATATGATGCAATCACAGCCTTACATCTAACCAGATGCAATCACAATCCTCAATCTAATCAGATGCAATCACAACTCTCCATCTACATGATGCAATCACAGCCTTACATCTAACCAGATTGAATCATAGCTCTTCATCTATATGATGCAATCACAGCCTTACATCTAACCAGATGCAATCATAACCCTTCATCTATATGATGCAATCACAGTCTTATATCTAACCAGATGCAATTACAGCCCTTCATCTATATGATGCAATCACAGCCTTACATCTAACCAGATGCAAACACAGCTCTCCATCTACATGATGTAATCACAGTCTTATATCTAACCAGATGCAATCTCATCCCTCAATCAACACAAGATTAAATCCCTGCCCTTCATCTCAACCAATTCAATCCAGTCATTTATCTCACCCAAATCAATCTCAACCCTCTATTTCATCTTCCCACATAGGTCATCTTCATCTCCTCCTTCCCTCCACCTTCCGCTGTCGCCCCTTCCCCGATCGCCATCGGGCCGCCAACAATGCTGGCGCCGACGCCGACGCCTGCCGACACACCGCCGCCACCTACCGACGCACCGCCGCCACCACACGACGGTGGCGGCGCCTCGCGCGGCTGCCCGCGCGTGGCAGCGATGCCACGCCGGGCGCCGCCTCCCCCGCGCAGCTGTTGCCAGGGCGCCTCGCTAGGCACCGCCTCTCGGCGCAGCCGACGCCGACCGACCGACTGCAAAAGGAAAAAGAAAATAAAAGAAAAAAAGAATATTTTATTCTCAAAAGGGGTAAACAACATGGTTTAATTAAGAAATGATCGATTCGACTTCCGATCTGATACGAGAAAATGCGTCAAAAATCGACAGAAAACCCCAAAACATGAGAACAACGACATGAATCAAGAATTGGAGAAAAGAAGACCTAAATCCACTCACGGGACGGAGAGAAAATGGAAGGAAAAGACGCGTAGGATCTTCCCCCGATCGACACCGACGAACTCGCGAAAATCCAGCTCCGGCGGTTTCTCCTCCCCGACGGCATCCTCTCTCTCCTCTCTCCTTTGCCTCGGGTGGCATGCGGCTAAAAACCCTTGGTCGCACACCCTAGGGTCTAATTTATAGACACCGATTGGGTCCAAATGACCAAAATACCCCTACCTAAGCAATCCGACTTAAATAGCTCGATCATAACTTACCCGTTCTAACTCTGATTTGAGATCCGATTGCACCGCTAAATTGCCTCGAGACCCCCTATCATCCTAGCATGCTAAATCATGGAGATAAAGCAAATAAATTTTCTCTTAATTTTTCTACATTAAATGCTTACTTAGGTCTAATCCCGAAGCTTCCCGCCAATCCTCGCTAACTAGGGCCCACGATCCCTCGCTCAAGGATAAAATATTGTTGGATATTACAGAAAGCAAGCTAATTGATCAGAATTTATTAATGATAGCATAAAAGTAACAATTGAAAAATAAAAGATACAAGACCAAAAGAAAAAGACATTAGGATAACACTAATCTATGTGGATAAAAATCACAAGCATTCTAAGAGGAAAAATAAAATTATGAAATTATCCTTCTATAATAAAAAAGATTAACAAGGTTATCCCAATGAAGAAAGTTCTTTTCTCCTAGGAAAACCACCATGACATCCAAAAGAAACAGGCTTTACTCTAGCATCCTCGTTTCACCAAGCAAAACATCAATAACCGCAAAAGTAATAAACCCTATGAGAGTAAGAACTGAGGATCGCCCTCACCGTATCCAAGTTTGAGTCCCATGAACCGAGTATGGGTCCTCAAGAACTCGAGCAAGGTGGTGGAAGAGTCGACCTTGGCGAGCTCGAAGCGCTCCCCATTGATGGCAATCACTAGCTTCATTGTTAAGATAGAGGGGAAGAGAACACCGGCAGGTTTTGTTGCTAGGGGAGGCGTCACGATCGATGGGTTCGTTGCAAGGGGAAGGCGATAGGAGAGGAGAGATGGATTCGTGGTTGGCAAAAGAAAAAAAGGGGATGGAAAAAGGATGGGTTCATCTGCTACAAAAAAGGGGGAAGAGAGGCGGGGAAGGGCGCGGAAAATAAACTTGGAAGGGCGTCGATTTTTTAAGTTTTATTATTTGATATTATTTTGGGTTAAAAATTAAAATTGATTTTTAAGTTGTATTATTTGATATTATTTCGGGTTAAAACTTAAAATCATTTCCCGTTAATTTTTTTATCATCCATTGTTATTTTGATGATAAAAAATATTTCAGATAAAATATATCATCGCTAAATAAAAATATATATCACTAAATAAAAAATATTTTAGATATCTAAAATATATTTAATCAATTATTATTATTTTTATAATTTTTTTATAATTTTTTAATTAAAATTATTATTTATTTAAATAATAATTTTTGTAATTCAATAATTTTGAGGGGTGAGGAGTGAGAATTTTAATTATTTTATCTTTTACGTAATAATATTTTAATTTTTAAAATATATTTATTTAATTATCTAAAATTATTTTTATTGTTAGATTAATCTTTATTTATTTTTAAATTTAGAAGTGAGATGTAGAAATTGGTGATAGTCCTTTCTTACCATCATAAAATGTAGAATTTAGTGAGGGTCACTATGTTGTCCTCACAATATTTGTTTTTAGTGAGGATTATATTAGATCCTCACTAAATGTAGAATTTCATGAGGGGTTATTATAAGAAAAATAAAAAATATTGAGAAAAATATTTATCTTATTGTATTTATTTCTTATATTTATATAAAAATATAAGAGAAATATTTTTATATTTGTTAATTAAGTATATAATTTATATATATATAACAATTTTTGTAATTCAATAATTTTGAGGGGTGAGGAGTGAGAATTTTAATTATTTTATCTTTTAAGTAATAATATTTTAATTTTTAAAATATATTTATTCAATTATTTAATTATTTAAAATTATTTTATTGTTAGATTAATCTTTATTTATTTTCAAATTTAGAAGTGAGATGTAAAAATTGGTGAGAGTCCTTTCTTACCATCACAAAATGTAGAATTTAGTGAGGGTCACTATGTTGTCCTCACAATATATATTTTTTTAGTGAGGATTATATTAGATCCTCACTAAATCTTTACTAAATCCGAATTTTAGGAACGAGAAATTCTCAAAATCGAAATTTGGTGGATCAAATACTTATATTACCCCTGGCCAAAGAGTCTCTAACCAGTTAGAGACTTTGATAAAAGATTAAAAAAAAAAATACAAATATAAAAAAAATAATTTTAATTTATAAATCATTTATTATGATAAAAATAAGATATTAGAGAATAAAAACTATTTTTTTCAAACTCTCTAATGTATTAAAGACTTTTACATCAATTCTATAAATTTAAATTTAAATTAAAAATTATAAAATATTTTGATGTAAAATATTTTTTGGATCATAGTACATCTATTGTATCATTAAAAATTTATTTCATGGTTCAAATATTTTTTTAAAAAATTATGAAGCTATTATAGACTTTGCACAAAACTCTCTAATGAATTAGAGACTTTTGTTTATAATAATTTTATAATTATAAAAAAAATTAATTCAAAAAAAATGTAATGTAAAAGATGTGTTAGAGTCTATAAAAATATTTTGGATAAAAAGTATTTCACTATTTTTAATTAAAAATTAGTTTTATAGACTTTGGGCAAAAGTCTCTAATAAGTCTCTAATGCATTAGAGACTTTTGCCCAAAGTCTATAATAATTTTATAATTTATATATATATATATATATATATATATATATATAAAGATGTGTTGTGGTTCAAAAAAATATTTTTCATCAAAATATTTTATAATTTTTAATTTAAACTTAGATTTATAGACTTTAGATAAAACTCTCTAATGAATTAGAGAGTTTGAAAAAAAAAATTTAGACTCTAATACCTCATTTTTATTATAATTTTTTATAAATTAAAATTATTATTTATATATATATTATATATATATATATTTAAATTTTTTAATCAAAGTCTCTAATTGGTTAGAGACTTTGACCCAGGGGTAAAAATGAGTATCCAATCCACTAATTAATTCTGATTTGAGGAATTTTGGAACTTCAAATCCGATTTTGAGAATTTTTCATTTTCAAAATTCAGATTTGGTAAATTGCTATATATATATATATATATATAATAGATACCCGCCTAAAATTTTGCCTTTTTATTTTTTAATTATTTTATCATCTATGGCACAGTAATTTTCCACAATAAATAGTTCTATGTTTGTGATAAATATATTGCCGCAAATAATTGTCACAAAATATCGTGATAAAATTGTGGCAAAAATGTTATCGCAAACGCTCGCCACAGAATATCGTGACAAACTTGTGGTAAAAATTTTGCCGCAAACTCTTGCCACGGTAGAATGTTTTGAATAAGTGGCAAAACCTATTGTCATAAATTTAAAAAACTATAAATTTTGAACGTTGACTCAATTATTAGTGGCAAAATTAGAAAACTTGTCACAAATTATTTGAACTTATACTATTAATCACAAAAATAATTTTGCGACAAATTTCGTCACAAATTACACCTTTTGTAGCCAATTGTTGTTGCCCACTCCAAAATTTTACCATAAATTCTTATTTTTTTTGTAGTACCTTCTACTAGTAGGGCATTTTCTAGATTAGGAATTCTTTGAACATTTAGAGTTCCAACTCCTATGACATTATCATGTCCTCTATCTCCAAAAATAACAATTGCACCTCCATGTCCTTGGATATCTTTGAGATTTTCTCGACTCCCTATCATATGATGAGAACATCCACTGTCGAAATATCAAGATCCAAGAGAAGAAGTAGTCTTTGACATAAAAGCAATATGGCAGTTAAAATCAGTCTTTCTTACCCAGATTTGCTTAATATTTTGCCTTGGGCAATTTACATGATTCTTTCTTCTCAGTTTGTTGGAGAGTTTGAAGCAATTTGCAATAATGTGTCCTCTACACATGTAATAGTAGCATATTGGGCACCCTATTTCCCTTCATTGTAGCAGGCTTTTGACGACTTGAAGAATCTCTATGAAAGTTCCTCAGTTGAGTAGGCAGTTGTGACTGGGGTTTCAACTAGCATGAACTATTATATCATAGTCCCTTATGATTAGGACATTTTCATGCACTCAAAATTTTATTAAGAGTACCAGTAGAATTCATCATTCTAACATCCTTCTTTACATTTTCAAGTTCGAAAAATTATTTTAGACTCTTTGTCTTCTTTTACAATAATTTGTCTTTGAAGGATTTGAACTTTCTCCTTAAGTAGTTTGTTCTGGTCGCTGAGAGACTTGTTGAGTTTCACCACTTCAACCCATTTATTGAACATCTCCTAATAGTCTTCCTCAAGACTATCTGCACATTGAATTTTGGAGTGATCATCATCTACATCAGAGATGTCGACAGTTTTAACAGTGTTATCAATGCAAGCTATGAAAGCTTTAAAGTTGCCTTGTTCATGCTCTTCTGAGTCAGTTTCTTCATCATCGTCACTCCAAGTAGCAGTAAATGATTTCTTGATCTTTTTCTGAAGATTTGGGCATTCTGATCTCACATGTCCAAATCCTTCACATTCAAAGCATTGGACACATTTGAACTTCTGTTTGGGATCATCTTTTTGTCCAGACGATTAACTTCTTCTATTTTCTCCAACAGAGAAGTTTGATTTTGAACTGACAGACTCATGCCGTTGAAACTGTTGTTTGAACTGTAAATTTGACTAAGAGTTATGGTTTACCTTATTCTTAACTCTCAGAAATCACTTGAAATTCTTTGTTGTAAGAGCTAGTACAACATCCATCTCCTCTCCAGAATAATCTTTTGACTTGATCGCATCCTCAGTAGCTCTGAAGGCAAGATTCTTCTTATTTTCTTTGTGAGAATATTTTTTAGATAATTCCAACTCATAAGTTTCAAGTTTGCCCATCAGAGTGTCAAGAGTAATAATAGGTGAGTCATAAACTTCACTTATGACATCAACTTTCATATCGAACTTGGTAGGCATGGATCTCAAAAATTTTCTTACTATCTTTTCTTCAGAGAATAACTCTCCAAGATTGGTAGCATTGTTCATGAGATCTTTGATACGCTCATGAAAGTCTTGTATACTTTCATCTTCTCCCATATTTAGATTCTCAAATGTGGTGTTGAGGATTTCAACTTTTGACTTCCGAAGCGTCAGGGATCCTTCATGATTCGTTTCTAAAGTTTTTCAAGCCTGCTTTGCGAAGGTACAAGCCAAGATTAGTTTAAACTGAGAAGGATCAACTCCATTGAAGATAGCATTAAGGACTTTATTATCATAATTTGCTGCAATAATTTTTGCTTTGTATATTGGCTTTTAAGTTTGCGTTCAGTCCCATTAGGTGTTGTGGGAGAAGTGCAGACAATTTCTATAGAGTTCCAGCAATGATCATCTAAGGAGAAAGTCCTCATCCTAACTTCTAATATGCATATTGACAATTAACAACAAAATGCATTTTAGGTTGCAATTTGTCAGCTTTGGTTTTTAAAACAGCAGCTACAGGCATACTAAACCAACAATGTTTTACTGCAGTCCAAAAAATTTATTAAACCTGGCAATTTTTAATGAACCGTAGTTAAAGAGATTTAATAGTTTGCGGACACCGCAGCCTATTTTTCTCCCGCGAATTCTTTTTCCACCCGGTTTATTATTGTTACAAGTTTGGGGCCGTCGTCGACATCGCCTCCATTTGCTGCCATGTCCGATCCCGCCTCCTCCCACTTCTCGCGAAGCGGAGAACCGGGCGCAGAGACCTCAGCCTAGCCTCTCCGCAATACCTGCTAAGGAGCCCCTCGCCTTCGTCAATGACCAAACCCCTTCTCCCCCTTCCCCTCCACCTCCTCCGTCGCCCCCCTCTTCCTCCGCTGCCGCTCCCCGATCCTAGGGCATCCTCAAGTATGGATCTATTGCTGCTATTACCGTTGCCATCGGGACCACCGCCTACGCCTCCTATGGTATATTTCTTATTCTACTACCTCTCCTCCTCTTGCCTTCGAATCAATATCTATGGTCTACCATTTTTTATTGAATCATATTGATGCTTATAGCACGACGGACGTGCTGCCGACTGACATTTGGCCTCATAAGTCTAACCTTTTTTCTCTTTTTTGCACATGGTTGCCTATCTTATGCCCCTTATGTAACCGTAGTGACCAAGGAATCAAGATCAATAATCGGAGTAGTTGTCATTAATTTCAAAACAACTACATGGAATTTGGGTATGTTCTCATCAGAGGTTTTCCTTTGCTCTTTGATAATGTCTTAGAAGACATATTATTGGCTAGGGTATATGGTCAATCCAGAGAGCTTGATAGTTTGTGAGAGAAAACTGAAACTAGTACTTTTGAGGATGCAGTTTCCCAGTATTGAATGTAATTGCAGGTAAGTTTTGAGTGATGCACAATTTTTTTTAACTTTAAATCTTTCGGTTCAAACTATTGAATTTTTTGTACCTAACTGTATTAATATAAGGCATATATCCATGTTCTTTAGATTATTTGTCTACGCTAATTTTACTGAGGTGTGCAGGGTCTTTTAGGATTTATAAATACAGTAGTATCCAAAGTCAACTTTCAGTGCTATTTTACATTTAAGGACTCTGGTATCTTTATTTTATTTATCTATTTATTTTGGAAATGTGTTTTTTTGTGAAAACCATTTGAAGTTATTAACTCATATTCTTTACATTGTGGGTATATTATATCATTATAGTTTCTTTTCTTTGTTATTTTAACTTATGATATTCACTTGGACATTGACTTTTGTTTTGCACTTTGAAAATAATTTACAAAAAAACTAATTTTCTCAAATATGTGTTACTTTTCCTATCCTAAATACTGACATCAGAAGTTCTCTGCAAAGATAAAGAGAGGCACATCACTTTCTATGTTAGCCTGACTCCAAAATTGGTTTAGAAGTATGATTTGATGATATCATCATATCGAGGTGGCTAGTTGTCTGAACAATGGATTACAAGCGGTAACATAAAGAATATGAATGGAAGCATAAGTGACCTAATTTGATCAAGAAAATGAGTGACCTAACATATCGAACTCTAATGTTGCTTAGCACTCACTGAGAAGAGAAAAACAGTATTCAACTAATTTTATTGTTAGACTTAGTAGAAGCTTAGTGAAGTGATATACATTTTTGTCGGCTAGTTTATATTGACAGGGTAAGGTATGGCCTAAGCTATACGAGCACGACACTTATTCTTACATATGTGCAGAAGTGTGGCATCAAGTTTGTAGTATGTCTTATTCTGATTTAATACATATGATTTATGTCAGTACTACAATGTGTAGTACTGATTCAAAATTGACTGGTTTCTCAGCCTAAGCCAAAGTATGATTGGTTACAGTTAGAATTAGTCAAACACAATTGGAATTAGCTGATTTTGCTAAATTTTAGATAATTTTGCAACCTGAAAGAAGAAAAAGCCAAAGGGAGATGTGTTAGGAAAGGAGGAACAAAATAGGAACTAAGATGGAGGATTAAAGGGGATAAATTTGATTACTGTCACTGTGATTTACCTCAAAAAAAATTACTGTCACTGTGAAACAGAGGTTAAATTGTTGCTTTTGTGTTTTCTATTTGTGGCAACTCTTGTGCTTTTTTATTGGCAACTATTATCATAATATTGGTGGTTCACCACCAATATAATAGATATCAGAGATAGGAGAAGAAATAGACATGCCACAACTAAATAAGAAAATATAATATATAGGATCCTTAATTAATCACAACTTCAGTGATCCATTCAGTTTACTGCCCTGCTTCAACATATTCATTATTTCCTTAGCCGAAAGCAAATGCCCATTCAAATTGTGTAGTTGCAATGCTTAGCCATGAGGTTGGTCTATACTTTTACATGCTTTATGATTGTGAATGAACAATAGTTAACTTTTTTGGGGTGTATTTTTCCTTAAATGTGGATGATGTGGATGAGAATTGATTTACTTCAGATAATTTGAAATCACTCTTCAGCTGTTGCTATCTCATCCTTGAACAGGAAACATTGCCATCCACTCTTACTTTAATCTTTCTTGCTAGGCACTACGACTGATGAAATTGATAGAGCAGTGCACCAAATGATTGTTGATAATGGAGCATATCCTTCACCTCTTGGTTATGGTGGGTTTCCCAAGAGTGTCTGTACACAGTCGAATTCGCTCATGTGCTGAACAACTCAATCCAGTTCAACAAGTAATTCTTAGATGAATTTGGATCCTAACCTACAAATTAATTAATAAGTAACCAGGACACTTCTTCTAATGTTAATGCCACTGTATTTTTCATCGTTGCAGAACCTCCATTTTGCTTTTCAATTATAATGAATAAAGGCAAAAGATCATCAATGCACGCATTCTTAATCTATTTAGAGTTTCCTTTCGAAATTAAACTTAAGGAATATGTAGGGCAAACAATTAACCAGTGTTCCACAATAATGAAGTTACATACTTAAGTTGACATAACTAAAGCTCCTAGAAGAAGGGATTGCGTTGGTAGATTAGTATAATTGTAGTGTGTATTATTTTCTTAATCCACCACTTGAAGAACGTACATGAACAATGACCTTTATTTCATGGTTGCAAGTTCTTGATGCATGATGCACTTGGGTAATATAATTTTTTTTATTGTGCAGCATGGACTGGATCCTTGAACGTTATGAATGTTATTGCTATGCAGAAAAAGCACTTGTCCAGTCAGAGCCCGAACCTGATCAGGTATAATTAATGGAAGCTTAATTAATTCATACTTCCTGGTACCATCATATCTTATTCTAGTAGTTTATCAATATTCTACTAATTAGAGGTCGTGTTTATTTTCAGTATGTGTTAATTATTGTATTCATTTACTTGCAGGTGCCACAAACTGAAGCTTAGTGAAGTTGGAGATGCATTTTGACTATAATTTTTACTGTGGATAATTTTTCAGTTGATGGCTTAATTTTGAATACTTTTGACTAGTTTATTTGAATACTTTTGACTAATTGATGGCCTAATACTTTTGACTATATGTAATTGAGTCCTACTCCTTTGTGATGGCTTATTAAATCAAAGGTTGTGTGATGCTAATTGTATTTAATCAAAGGCTTTGTGATGGCATATGTAGCATGTTATATGTACTTATTAAATCAAAGGATTTATGCTATATTGTATTAGTAGGAATCTCTTGCATGCTTTATATGCTATAATTAATTTTTATTGTAATAGCCTGATCAACACTAAATGACTAAAATTGATCTAATTAATTTTTATTCATAGCTTCAAAAATTAAGGGCCTCTTCCACATCTAATAAAATTCTTGTCCCATCTAATTCAAATCTTTTTCTTATTGGGAAAAATATTTTTTTTGTCGTCGTTTATGCATCGGAAGAAATGGTTTTTCCCTGCGGTTTACGCGTTCGGAAAAATAGTTTTTCCCTATGGAACAAATAGTTGGAACACAACTTTTCTTTGTAGTTTATGCAGGGGGAGAAAATAAATTTCCAAACATTTTAATTTGTCGGCAAAAATACCTTTGTTAACGGTTAAAACTATTGGAACAAATAATTTTTCCATGCGGTTTATACGCGGGGAGAAAATACTTTTCCAAACATTTTAGTCTGTCGAGAAAAATATTTTTCCCTACGGTTTATGTGTGGGAAGAAAATACTTTTTCAAATATTTTAGTCTGTCGAGAAAAATATTTTTCCCCGCGGTTTATGTGCGGGGAGAAATGACTTTTCGCTGCGGTTTATTAACTACAACATAAAATTCACTTTAACATACAGTCAGCAAGCCGCAGGTAGAAAAACTCCCCACGGCAGTTTAGGCTGCGGTTTTGAAATCGCAGGTGAAAGTCTATGCTGCGGTTAAAACTACAGCGTAAAGTGTGAAAAACTGCGGGTTAAAATAAACACTGTTGTAAAATTTCAAATTCTTGAAGCCATTCTTGAAGGCAAGATATTCTTGATTTGTTTTCTGACGATCTCTCGAATTCTCGTCGTTTCTTTTTTTTTGCCATGTTTTAGGAGGCCCTAAACTCTCCCTTATGGGGTTCGACAGCCCTAGGATGAACCTAGGGGTGCTCGGCCAAGGTGGAGATGAGGGTGCCCTCAAGGTGTTCGATGAAATGCCTAAGTGAGGTTATCTTTCTATCTATGATTCAATTTGTTTATCAATTTGGATGCTTATAATATTGATGCATGCTTTGTTATAAATTCTGTGATTTTTGGAAATTTATCATGGGTTTCAAAGATGGGATTTGATCTTGATGGCATGAGGGTTGTTGATATAAATTATTGATCTTAAAAGTTTGGTTCTTGATTAAAGATGGTTGTTATGCTTGTTAATCTTCTCCAACAAATATGGTTTTATGAGATTTATCTTAATGACTATAAATCTGATGTGATGGTAAATTAGGGATTTATATTTTGTGAATTTTCGGATTTATTTCCTTATTATGCTGAAACTCCATTATGCTGAAAACTCCATGCTGAGTTGATGAATCAAGGTTGATTTTGAGATCTTATTTATGATGTGCATAGTTTTCTGAATATAGTCGTGTAACCTATCGTTTTGATTAGAAAACATAGGATACACTCTGGGGACCAGATTCGACTTAGATACATCAGTTTCGAGCACAACAATAAACTGAGAATAAAACCCTAAAACAAAATCCTAATTTTGGTGATGATAAATTTTAATTGCATAATTAAAATGCATGAGGCAGCATAATTTGTTGTGAACCAACAAATAAATGTTATACATGAAATAAAACCTCACAAGTTTTTGACATTATGGGTCTAGGAGTGCGATCGGGCATTGGGCGTTGTGGAGTTTTCCCAATAGAGACATCCCTAAGACATCGAAGGAGACACTTGACTTAGGTCATATTGTGCCATATCTTATTAAATGGCGGAGAGGCTCAGTTAGGACCCGGATTGCGAGCTAGGCCCGGAAGGTTGGATGACTAATTCCCAAACTGTGGAACAAGTTCGGATGGGCTAATCTCGATTATCCTAGTATGTATTGTTCCTTGGGCATGGTAGGCTTAGGCCTGTTATACTTCACTGTTAGAGTGTTGGTTGCCTTTGGGCATGTGGTGGCCAGATGGTCTGTTAGCTAGTCACTCCCTTGTGACCTTTCCTGCTTGAGTTAGGAGTTTTGCTTTATGCTTCATATCTGTGCTTGGTTTTTCGTGAGGGTTGGTAGAACTGCTCACTGAGTTCTTTTGAACTCACTAGTTGTCGTTTATTTTTATTTTGCAGAGCCTGACCGATGAGGTGGGTTGGAGCACTTGGCGCGACTGAAGGGCAAATGAGCCACATTGATCTCATAGCAGCCCTAGTTATGGGTTGTAGTCGAGTTTTTGGTAGTTGTCATGCACCTGTGTTGGTGATTTGGAGTTGTAGTCCCTTGGGGACGTTTATGTCTTTTCACTTCAGCTTTTTATTTGTTAAAAAGAACTGTTGGTCTTTGATTCATTTTTGTTTCCACACTTGAACTTTTTGATAAAATTTTACTATTTAAATAAAATCTATTTTGGGTTATCTTTTATAATAAAAAGTTGTTTATTTTTTTTCGCTACATTTTTTGAGTTAGCATGTGCATGAGTTAGGCTACAGGGTATAGGCACGTATACCCTGGCCGATCACGTGGCCTTGAGTTTGGGGCGTGACGACTACAGTGAATTGGAAATAATAAAAACCTATTTGCTGTTACAAGTACATACCAACTTACCTCTCTGTGACATTCCATCCATAGAGTTTTGTCCTCCACATAGTCCTTGTATTGTAGTTAGTTAATAGCCCGAAACCATCTTCCACTACTAGAATAATGGGCATCAGCAACGGCTGATGCTGTTGCTGAGCCGTTGCTAAAGAGAATCAGCAACGGCCGAGCCGTTGCAATAGAGCCGTGACAGAAAGTCGCGTTGCTGATGACTTAGCAACAGATCAGCAACGGCCGCTCGGGCCGTCGCTCAAAATATTATCAGCAACGGTTTTGCCACAGACCCGGAGCCATTGCTGATAACATTAATAGCAACGGCCGCTGAGTCCGTAGCAACACCGTTAGTAAAACTCCGTCGCTAAGCCGTTGCTGTAGGTCATCAGCAACGGCTTTCGATACACTTTTAGCAATGGCTTTCCCACGGACGCCCGTGGGAAAGCCGTTGCTGATGACCTATACCTGCAAACAGAAAATTTGAAAATTTCAAATTTCCATTGATACATTGATACATTTATCTGATACATAACTCACACACCCATACCCTCATACACACATTCATTCACACATCACAAACACCTCATACACATTCATTCACACATCACAAACACACCAAAATATACATCAAAACAATTATATTTATATTGATAATTATCCACGATAGTATAAAAACAATTCAAATGCAAAATTGAAGTATCAATATCCAAACAAAATAAGTTAAACAAGTTCAATATCCAAACAAAAAATCTCACGATCACGATGGAGGATGGTCTGGATTATATGGCGGGGTCTGGAGCGCTTGAGTGTACACCGGCGTGGACTGACTCCAGGACGATGGATTAGATGATGCCGAAGAGATGACTGCTTCGGGATGACCTGACAAGTTGCGTAGCATAGCTTCTATATTCGCCATCGTCTGACTCTGGCGCTCCATCATCTCAGTCTGACGCGCGACCGTCTCCTCTAGTGTCCTTATCCTATTACTATGATCATAACTAGATCTGGAGGTGGACGGCCGCTCACCAGCGACCAGAGGGGTCGGTGCCCCAAGTGGCCCTAGTACGGCTCACGCATGACCACTATCTGCGAAACCATATACGCGGCCATGGTCCCAGCCACCTGCGGCCTCGACCCACGATGCTGCGTCAAAGTCCTCGGGGGTACCCCCGCGCCGCACCACCGTCTGGCTATAGGTCTCCTACTCGAGTTTGATTTTTTGTTTAATATTTATCATAAAACTTAAATTATAAATATATAATGAATAATTTAAACAAATATATAATTACCATAATGTATGCAGCGCGGTTGTGGATGTACTCCCCCGTCCCATGTGCTCGACGGTGAGTCTGCTCAAACACCGCCATCGGGGAGGGTCGCTGGACAGTCCCGTCATCCGACACCGTCGTCTATATTTATAAAACAAATACATTAATTAGTACACATAATAACAAATAAAATATATAATTAAAAGATATACTTACCATACGGTTTGCGTGCACTGCAAATGCAACAGAGCCGCCGGTGTGACGCGCTGCTCCCCCCGACATGCGATTTCTAGCCGCATTCCGAGAAACCTCCTGCCATCGATCCGTCGACCATATCCCCACGAGCTGGTCCCATATATCCGGAGTAATCCAACCGGGGCCGTATCCCCGAGTCTCCGCGATGTTAGTGGTCCCAGCTCGGGCCATCGCTTGGGACCGAGCCTGCCCCAGCTGCCCGTTGTACCTTGCCCGGGAAATAGCCTCCCAGGCAGCGTAAATGAAGGGCCTCTGGTCCTCGGCCCATGTATAGCGAGCCTGCAAAATAATAATATCAGTACCAATATTAATATATCATAATGCATGTAAATAATAATAATAATACGTGCCTCAAACTCGCGCCATAACATGTTGACGTGCTCGCTAGGCACGTGAGACCACGTAGGCCATGCCCCGTGCATGTATCGTCGAATAGTAGAAGAAATTCTCCTCGACACTTCTTCTTGCTCGAACCTGCACAACAAAAATAAATTTTAATATTATATTATGATATAATGAATTTATAATGATTCATAATTCATGATATATTACCGCTCCCCAATCACGCTAATCAATCTACGTGACTCTGTGGCTGGTGGAGGCTGCCACCTGTTCGGCCCGCGTGGCCGCCTACGTCTGGATGTACTAGCCTCGGCAGTATCATCCTCATGAGGATCAGCAACAGGAGGATCAGCAGCATGAGTAAGTGCTGGAGTCTCACCGATCGGAGACTCCGAAACTCTCCTGCGTCGATAACCACGACCAGACATATCTGTCGAACAGACATATAATCAGATTATTGTATAAATAGTAGAGATATATTTAATAAAATATATACTTTACAATTATTCTTCATCATCTGAATAATAGTCTTCGAATTCTTCTTCTTCTTCCTCTTCTTCATCTTCTTCATCTCTAGCTTCCTCAATTTCCTGATCGTCATCATCAGCATATTCAACTTCTAATTGAATTGACGTTGTGTCTGCATCCTCGAGTATTGGAATAATACGATCCACAGCAGGAAGATCATCTTCTTGATAGAAACCAGGAGGATCATTTTCTCCTACTATCGGATCAATTTTTCCTCTACCTTTTGTCTTACAGACTACACGCCAATCTGCTCTATCTTTATTTCGAGCCGGATACTTCGCGTAATATACTTGTTCGGCTTATGATGCCAATATAAAAGGCTCATTTGCTGCCAATTTCGATTTGTAATTAACCTCAACAAGTTTGTATTTTGGATGAACTTTCATGCCCCTTTCTGTTGTATTGAACCAATGACATCTAAATAGGATCACTGATTTCAAGCCGAAGTAGTGCAACTCTATCACTTCTTCCACCAGTCCATAAAAATCCATATCACATTCAACATAGGTTGTCCCTTTCACGCAGACCCCAGCATTCATCGTCTTCTTTGCAAATGAATATTCAACCGTGTGAAATTTATACCCGTTAACAAAATATCCGCTATAGCACGACACAAGTCGCGACGGTCCACTAACAAACTCAAATATTTTTTCATCTATTTCAGCTCTGTGATCTTTGCTGTAAGTCTGAATCCAAGTAGGGAAATCACGATTCCGTAATCTCTCCAATTCTTGATCGTTGTGAATAGAGTATTTTTGCACCATCTCAATGTCAAATATTTCAATGAATTGTTCAATCTCTGGACAATTGAGTAATACATACAAGTGTGCCAAATGATACTCTTCATCGCTTAAGTGTCGAGATGGACGAGAACCAAAAGCACGACCAGAGTGACAAAATATATTTAAACGTCCATCTGAATGTCGAACACCCCCGTCGTCGTTACGTGGAAGACGATCAAATCTTGTCTGTACTGTCGATTCAAAGTAAAATGAGCAGAATGTTGAAATTTCTTGGATGATATACGATTCAGATATTGATCCTTCAACAGCTGCGGTGTTCTTTACTTTTTTCTTCAGACGATTCATGTATCTTTCAAATAAGTACATCCAACGATATTGAACGGGGCCACCAACTCGTGCCTCGTATGCCAAGTGTATCGGTAGATGCTCCATCGAGTCAAAAAATGCAGGAGGGAAAAACTGCTCCAGCTTGCATATGATTTCAACAATATTATTTTCAAGTGTTGACATATCTTCGACTCGAAGGACATTTGCACAGATGCTTCTAAAAAACATACTTAATTCAGTCAACGGACCCCAAATATTATCAGGTAGAAGATCTCGAAATGCGATCGGAAGTAATCTCTGCATGAATACATGACAATCATGGCTCTTCATCCCTGATATTTTGCAATCATCGACGTTCACACATCGAGATAAGTTTGAAGCATATCCATCGGGTAATCTGAGTTCTTTTACCCATTGACAAACATCTTTGATCTGTTGTTTATTTAACACATATAGGGCCTTCGGTTTCAGATATCGTCCGTTGACCTCTTGTAACTCCAACTCTGGTCTTTTACAAAGTATTTTCAGATCATATCGGGCTTTGACATTATCTTTAGTTTTTCCAGAAATATCCATCACAGTGTTGAAAATATTATCAAACACATTTTTTTCAATGTGCATGACATCTAAATTATGTCGAATCAATAATGAACTCCAATAGGGCAATTCCCAAAAGATACTTTTTTTCACACAGTTGTGTGTTTGGCCAAAACCTGACACTCTTTCATTGCGACCAAATACTATATCTGGAAGTGCTGAAACACGTGCTAACATTTGTTCACCGGACAACATCGGTGGTGGCCCATCTCTTTCGACTCTGCCCTTAGTAAATTTATTACGATTCCTTCGATACTGGTGATGAACCGGTAGGAATCGGCGATGACAATCAAAGAATGAGATTTTTCGTCCGTTCTGAAGACTGATTGATTTAGAGTGTTCCATACAATACGGGCAAGAGAGTCGGCCGTGAGTGCTCCAACCCGACAACATGCCGTACGCGGGGAAATCATTGATTGTCCACAAGACCGCGGCCTTTAAATTGAAGTTTTGCTTCCGATGACAATCATAAGTGACAGCTCCCCCAGTCCACAATGTTTTCAATTCATCTATCAAGGGTCTGAGAAATATGTAAATTTCTTTTCGCGGACCCTTAGGACCCGGAATAATCATCGAAAGATAAATAAATTCATCTTTCATGCACATTGACGGTGGCAAATTATAAACTGTCAGCAGCACTGGCCAAACTAAATAAGGAGTTGCAGAATGTCCAAACGGATTAAAATCATCTGTGCACAATCCCAATCTGATATTTCTAGTATCCATAGCAAATGAAGGATAACATGTATCCAAATGTTTCCATGCTTCACTGTCAGATGGATGAGTCATTACTGTATCATCACGACTTCTTGCATGCCAACTCATGTAGGGGGCTGTCTTTTCCGACATGAATAATCTTTGAAGCCTCGGTGTTAGTGGAAAATACCGAAGCACCTTAAACGGGATATTTTTCTATCGGACCGATTTCTTCTCCTTGTAACGAGGGTGTTGACATACAGGGCATTTATCCAACTGCACATTTTCTTTATAATATAAAATGCAGTTATTTTGGCACGCGTGTATTTTTTCGTACCCAAGCCCCAATTTTCTCATTAGCTTTTTAGTCTTATAAAAAGTAGGCTCAAACTTGTTATCAGTAGGCAGCATTCCATTAATCAATCCAGCAATCCGATCATACGCAACTCCGCTGATATTACAATCGGCCTTGATGTTTAAGAGCTGTGTCATTGCTGAAAACCTAGTGTATTTAGGACAATTCTCATACAAAGGTTCATCGGCAGCTTTCAACATCTCGTAAAATTCTGCAGCTTCTTTATTCGTTAATTCAATCTCTACCGCAGCCCCTACTTCTGTGATATCAACCGCTGTAGTATCTGGTGGGACTGATGTCTGAAGAACTGGCCGATCAACATTATCATTCAGACGGAATTGACCCCCAAGACTATCAAGTATCATAGTTCTATAGGGATTACATTGACCGGATGAAGAAGCACCAGCAGAGGAAGATTCACCATATGTCTGAACGACAGGATTGCTCGACGTCCCGACTTCGCGTGACTCCCCGTGACAAGTCCATAGAAAATATCTTGGTGCAAATCCTTTGCTATATAGATGCAGAGTGACAGTCTCCCGATCCAAAAATCGTCCATTTGAACAAATGCGGCACGGACATCGGATTTGATCACCCATGCTAACGAAATTCCGATTCGAATAGGCGAAATTTAGGAAGTACGTTACGCCTAATCGAAACTCATTCGTTAAAGCTCCACGATCAAGACGTCGGTACATCCAACTTCGATCAGCCGACATGATTCTGTCAATCAATGACAATTTCTTTGGTTAATGTCTTTAGGTGAGATTGTCCTATTCCATTCGGGATTTATGTTATTCGTACTACACTTACGTTTTTATTTTAACTGTTAACTAATTATTCTAAATTTCGACAGCATCTCCCTACAGTTCTCCAAATACGCATATCATCTGGGCGCGTATCGGAGAACAAGAGAGATGTTGCCGAATTTTAGAATAATTAGTTAACAGTTAAAATAAAAACGTAAGTGCAGTACAAATAACTATATTCCCAAATTGTCCAATCAGGGACAATTCAAGAATTGTACGTCGTATAAAAGATCATCTACTTCTTTTACACGAACATACAATTCCCGAACGTATCTAAGGTTTTGCTAAATCATATCCGATTCGTCGATGCGTACGTGAAACATATCAACTCGTCGGATGGATGATTATTTTCTAAATGTTTCGAGACAGTTCGAGTCCATATTGGACGATTTCGGCGCGCTTCCGAAGTGGACGATTCCGGCGCGAGTCCGAATTGGACAATTCTGGCGCGCGTCCGAAGTGGACGATTCCGGCGCGAGTCCGAAGTGGACGATTCCGGCGCGAGTTCGAATTGGACGATTCCGGCGCGCGTCCGAAGTGGATGATTCCGGCGCGAGTCCGAATTGGACAATTCTGGCCCGCGTCCGAAGTGGACGATTCCGGCGCGAGTCCGAATTGGACGATTCCGGTGCGCGTCCGAAGTGGACGATTCCGGCGCGCGTCCGAAGTGGACAAACCGGCGCGCGTCCGAAGTGGACGATTCCGGCGCGTGTCCGAAATTAATCTAAACCCTAATAATTAATCTAATAAATTAAATAATTAATCTAAACAATTAATTAACAATTATAAAATAATTAATTAACAATTATAAAACAATATAATATATATATATATAAATTCCGGCGCCGGAGTCCACCCTCCGGCGCACAGTGGCCGGACACACTGTCCGGCCACTATAGAAGGTCCGGCGGCGGCCAAAACCCTAGAAATAGGGTTTCGGTCGGATTTTAACCTCTACTCTGGCCGAAACATAGTGAAGAGCCGGCCGGCCGATGAACATACCTGAACAAGACGGCAGCAGCGGCGAGAGGCGTCAGCGTCGGCAGCACCGGGAGGAAGAAGGGTCGGGCGCGAGAGTGTGCCCTATATAAACTTATCAGAAACGGCTCACTCGCCCGTTAGAAAGCCGTTGCAGATAAGTTATCATCAGCAACGGCTCACTTATCCGTTAGCAAGCCGTTGCTGACAATTTAAAAATCAGCAACGGCTCGCCTTGCCGTCAGAAAGCCGTTGCTGATAATTAAAATAATCAGCAATGGCTCGGTTTTCCGTTAGAACGCCGTTGCAGATACAGATATCTGCAACGGCTCGGGCGGCCGTAAGAATGCCGTTGCAAATAGCAACGGCTTGAGCGGCCGTTGCTGATAGCCGTTGCTGAAGATCAAGTTTCTAGTAGTGTTCACTTAAAGATAAGAAAGGTAGATTGTTTACGTCTTTCACTCAGCAGTCTCAACTCCTCAAAATAACTGGCATCACAATGTACGCACACGGGAGTTGAAAAATCAGATCTGAATCAATGCTGACATAACTATTGTTCAATAATACCATCAGTTAATAACCAACAGTCATCGGTTCAAAACAAACAGTCAGCACGAAAACATAATAACCATAAAGATAAAAGAAGTAACGATCGAAAATATTAAAGAGGACATCTCCTCTACAAAAAAAGTTAAACGGGCAATGAAATTAACAATGATTAAAAATATCAGAGATACCAAAGAAAATTATCACTAATAATGAAGACAAAAAGTCCTCATATCTACAGGAAACAAAAGGTCCTCATTTTGCACTGCAACTTTATCCTGAAATTCATAGATTGCTGGAGCAGTTGAAACTATCCTTACATAGTTGAAACTGTCTTCAATATAAGCAAAACTTCTCCTAATTTAATGTGAATCAACTTGAAGTATTTACACCAAGCTATTTAGACCAGCATGTACTATCTCCAAAGCAAGAGCTAATTGGAAAATGCTAGACCAAAATATATATAATATCACCACATTCTCCTAACTATGGGGTTGAATCCTTCAATCATAATTGAAAGGAAAGCAAGAGCATGTACAGCTGATTCTACTTCGTAATTCTCTGTATAAAAGAATAATGAAATCATATCTACTCCTACCCTAGTTTTACTAAGTTGTAAATCTTGTACTCCAACTTTTCTTTCTAGCTAAGTCTTTGTTTGTGTTATATTTGAAAAGTATAACATCTAAAACAGACTTGGTGAAAACTTGAGTTAAAAATACAAGCAAGAAATAATTCGATAGAATCTCATACACTGCACCAAATGTTGTACGAGGATTACTAGCATACCTACTATACCTACCTGGTCAATTACTAGCATCTATATTGGTATGGGCATTGGCACTAGTACGAGGATTTAAACCATGGACATGGAGATGTTGGAAATGTCCATGATGTTTGTACCGTCTCAATAAATAAAGAAGTTTGTACACCAAAAAGGAACTTTTGGCACCTAAGTTTGTCTTTTGCAAAGTCAAGCCAATTATTGTCTTTCTCCATCTTATTGTTTTAGACACAAGAAATTATCTCAAATCCCATCACCTAAATCAGCCCTTGGGTTGACTTAGATTGCGATTCGGGTTCGTAATAATTAGAGGTGTGAGAAATCAGAACATCATAATAAGTTCTAGTTCATAAACTAGAAGAATTGACAGAAAAGTTACATTACAAAATGCCGCAATCTTCTATCATAGAGATGCCTTCAGGTGTTGACGAAAGCAATGAGGCTTTTTTTGCTTTCTTTCTCCTTTGAAGGTGAATGTATAAATATATTGCTGATATTAGTATAATAACTCCTGCAACAAATATTCCAGCAATAGCTCCTAAGAAAATTCCTGTCATTATCACACAATAATAAGATCTTCTCCACCAATAAACATGGGCAATTGGCCCACCATTTCTTCAAGTGAGTCAGAATGCCAGGGAAACCTATATCCCGTGACTTGAACTATTGTAATATAGATAAACATCTTTAATAAAGAAGGGCTGAGAAAAGCAACTAGCTGCACTGAAATAATAAAGATATTGTATGTTGGTGCAATACTAACCTGAAATATTAAAAAAACAAGTTAAACCATTGGACGATAGCTTACACTTGGATATGCAAAATCATGTCAAAAGATTTTAGTCATAAATTGCTTCAGCAAGAACCTGATCAAAGAAATAAAACATAGATCCACTTACCTACAATGGAGGGATCATACGATTGAGACGATATTGGATCAAAAGTAGTCTGACTGGTCAACGATGATGACTGAGACAAAGTAAGCCAATGTTTAGCAAAAGGGATCAAAAGCAATCAAGCAGAGGAGGAGAGGGGCAGGGGCTTGGAGACTTGGGAGTCCACCTGAGGACTCACCCAGGCTAGAGAAGGAAGATGGAGGGTCTGGGAGTGTGGGCGATGGCGGACGAGAGCGAGATCGTCGATCGCATAAGGGGAAGTGAGATCGGGAAGGGGCGCCGTAGAAGGGGGTATGACAACAGTGGCACCTGATGATCTCCTGTGAGAGAAAATTTTAGCAAAAGGGAGAGCGGGAGAATCGAGTGGGATTTTAGCAAAAGGAGGAAGGTTTTACTTGGCTGGGAAAAATGAAGGGAGGTTTTACTTTGCTGAAAATTAAGAGGGAAAAAAAAGACTCATCGGTTGAAAAAATTTAGGAATAGTTTTTTTATTGTTCCATTTTTTACATATAAGAATGGTTTTGTTTGTGTTCCCATAGTATATTGGCTAAGGGAACAAGTCCAAAACCGTTCTCATATATTGGCTTTGGGAATGATTTTTCTTGTGTTCCCATAGTATATTGGTTACGGGGATGGTTTCCAAAACCCTTCCTAACAGTATATGTCTCTAAAGGAACTTCTGTTAAGGATAGTTGAATAAGAAGTTGCAACTGCTATTGAAACTGCTACTAGAAGCAAAATAAAAACCAAAATAAAAGAAAACACGCAAACACAAGAGGTTTGTTTACGCAGTTCAGTGACAAACAAGTCACCTAATCCGCGGGGCACTCACCGGATAGATACCTAATCCACTCTTTATAAGTACAAAATAAGTCCTCTGGATTTCACATCCGAAATCCGACTACAGTACTTTAGTATTTGGAAATAATAAAAATCTATTTGCTATTACAAGTAAATACCAACTTGCCTCTCTATGACATCCTAGCCACAGAGTTCCATCCTCCACACAGCCTTATATTGTAGTGAGCTTATCCATCTGAAACCAATTTTCTCCTGAAGATAAGAAATGTAAATCATTGCCCTTTCTACACACAGCAGTCTGCACTCAACAGTCTCAACTCCTCTCAATAAAATGGCAACACAATCTACGCACATAGAGAGTTGCAAATTAGATCTTTCCATCAGAATATATAGGGAACAACTGAAAGACCTGAATCAATGCTGACTTTAATCACTGATCTTTAATCAGTCTTACGTTCAAATCAAACAGTCATCGGCTTGAGCATCCGACATTAAAAACATCATAAACACATGAGCGAAGAGTAACGTCCAAAACATAAAGAGTAGGAAACTCTTCACTACTCATAACACCAAAACGGATAAATGACATATAAATAAATATGATTAATAATACGAGAGATATTAAGAGAATCATCATCAATATAGAAGACCAACAACGATCTCATTCGCAACATACTTATCCTGAAAACCTCAGACTGTAGTAGCGATTGAGACTGTCCTCACACAGTTGAAACCGTCAACAATTTAGGCAGAGCACTTCATAGTTGTGACTGTGCAAAAATAGAGATTTAACCTGGAACACTTTTGCCAAATATAGCCAACATACGAAGGTCAACACTAACATTCTCCCATTTTGGCTTATTTGGCAAAAACTCAACCTGCCATAGTCAAGTTAAAAAGACAAATAGCAAGAGAGTAGATTTTCAAACAGGCAAACTAACTGTTAAAATATAAATAATAGTTCAGAAAAAATATCCAGCCATCACAGGGTCTCATACATAACCACCACAGTCGCAGACTACAACCACTCAACCAAACAATAGACTAGACTCAGCCAAACAATGTACCATCAACTAGGACCAGTTGAATTACCGGACATCCCATTTATTCGGACACCGACTCTATTTATCTCCCCATTTTTGGCCTAATAAGTCAAAGGAGAGAAAGCAATCACTTAGAGCAATCATGACTGGACGAACTAGAGACCTTTCGAGAATGTAGAGATGTAGAACCTGCAGAACCAGTTGTGAAATATTCAAGAATCTTTTTCCTAATAGAAATTACCTACAGGTGGAGCTAAGCCAAGGATACTTGTATTTTAAATAGATCATCACGAATAGCTCTTTCGGTTGTAGACGAAGGAGCCGGATAGAGATCCAAGGTTTTGGATGCAAGAGTTGAGGTTATGTAAGCATCTGTTGGAACAATGACGGTTTCAAATCTTACATCAGCAGTTTTAACTGCTTCAAATACAGTTTCAACTGTGATTGTCTTAGTCTTAAAAAATGGAGAAAACCAAGTAGGTCCAATCTTTCCTAGAATTGAGTCAAGCTCTTCATCAGTAATAACAAAAATAGTACCAATATTTACTGATTTAGAAGAATCACCATAAAAAGACAGAAGAAATATTGACTTCTTCTTTTACCCCCTTAGGACCAGGAATTTGACATAGGGATTTGAGGGTTATAGAGCCATACCTCTACCATTTCTTCTTTGAGGATGGTCAGAAGCTCTTCTCTTTATTTCTTTCTCAGATGTTGACTTTGAGAGGTAGAAGATGATATATTATCAGGAGACGTAACTGGAACAAGTATCTCTATTTTCTCAGGAGGACTTGAAAACACCATTTCCTTTGCCAAAGAAGCATTCATCTCTTTTTCGTAACTCATCTTGCTAATTTTACAGCCCATCATTGAAACTTCTGATTAATATCCAAGGGGACGATTGAAGACTGAAAATGATGGTTATTTTTCCAGACATTGAATTGAGATGCAACGCCAAGAGAACATAATTGAGGATATAAATCTCATATGTTCGGATCCTCATAAATAGCAGCCACTTGCAAAAAAAATCAATGAGCAATAAGAGGAGAGACCCGCAGCGTTGTTGCAAAATCTTGAGGTGCTAGAATGGAAATGAGAGAAAATTACCATGGACTTTGTTACCGGGTTACCGAGGTCAGAGAAAGAAAATGATTCTATCTGGGTGGTGGTGGATCGCTTGATCAAATCGACACACTTCATTCCAGTGAAGACCACTTTCTCTACTGAGTAGTATGCACAGTTGTTTCTTGACTGTATTGTGGCTTATCATGGGATCCCAATGATGATCATATCCGATCGAGACACACAGTTCATCGCTCAGTTCTGGTAGTCATTTCAGAAGGCTCTGGGTATGCAGGTGCGATTTAGTACCGCTTTTCATCCTCAGACAAACGGACAGTCAGAGATGACCATCAAGACACTTGAGGACATGCTGAGGGCATGCGTGATGGACACGGAGGGTAGTAGGGAGAGGCATTACCTTTGGTAGAGTTTGCCTATAATAATAGCCACCATAACAATATTGGCATGACCCCATTTGAGGCTTTGTACGGGCGCAGGTGTAGGTCGTCGGTAGGTTGGTTTGAGGCCAGTGAGTCCCAGATGCTGGGGGCAGACTTGGTTCATGATGTCGTTGAGAAAGTGAAGTTGATCAAGGAACGACTTCTAGTAGCTCAGAGTTGTCAAAAAATATATGCTGATGGTAAGGCTCACGACTTGGAGTTTTGGGAAGGGGATTTAGTGTTCCTAAAGGTGTCCCCTATGAAGGGGGTTGTGCGCTTTGGGAGGAAGGGAAAGTTGAGCCCTAGATTCATCGGGCCCTTCCCTTTCTTGCGGCGCAGAGGAGCGATTGCTTATCAGTTGGCTCTACCACCTAGCATGGACTGGGTGCATCATATTTTCCATGTATCCATGCTTAAGCAGTATGTTCTGGATGAGTCCCATATTCTAGATGTTGTTGCGGTGGAGGTTGATCCGACCATTTCTATGAGGAGCAGTCTGTAGAGATCCTACACAAGCAGGTGAGGAAGCTGAGGTCCAAAGAGGTCCCCTTGGTGAAAGTTCATTGGGAGCACCATTCAGGGCAGGAGGCCACTTGGGAGGTCGAGCGGGATATGATAGAGAAGTACACTCGTACCTTTTTGATGCCGATGTGAGCTTTTTTTTCTTCATCTCAAAATTCAAGGACGAATTTTCTTTAAGGGGGAGGAAATTATAATGCCCAAAATCCTAATAATAATATTTTATCCTTGAGCAGGGGACCGTGAGCTCGAGTTAGTACGGATTGGCATAAAGCTTCGAGATTGAATCTGGGTAAGCAGTTAATGTAGAAAAATTTAGGAATTTATTTATTTATTAATTATATTTCTGTGATTTAGCATGCTAAGATGATAGAGGGCCTCGAGTTGAATATAGCGATCCAATCGGAACTCGAATCGGAGTTAGAACGGGTTAGATATGTGTTTTAGAAGTCGAGTCACTTAAGTGAGGGCATTTAGATAATTTGGGTCAGCTAGGGCCGATAAAAAGACATTGAAGGGCGCACAACTACAGTTTTAGCTGCACGCCACCCAAGAGAGGAGAGAGAGGGCGACGCCGAGTGGGGAGGAACCAATTCGGAGGCCGGAGATCCCGAGTTCGTCGGCGTTCATCGTAGCTAGGAAGGAACCTAGCATCTTCTTCCTTTTCGTTTTCCTCCAATAAGGTGAGTGGATTAAGCCCTCTTTCCCCGATTTCCTCATTATGCCACCGCCCCCTATGAGAGGGGATTTTCTGGATTTTTTTGCAAATTTCCTCGTGCTGAATTTGATTGTTGAATTGATTGAGTTTCCGTCGTTGTCGTGAATCTTTGATTCAGATTTTGGACCTAGCCGCATGCTCCAAATTTTCTTGAGGAGCTCCCCCCTTCCTTCTTCTTTTCTTTTCTCCTTTGTGTCTTGGGAAATTCTTGAGTCTTGAATCTTGATGGTAGTTGATTCATGAAGCTTGTTTCTTGATGGGAGAAGATTTGGGAGTTAGGGTGTGCCGCCTCTTCCCTAGGGGTTCCCTAGGAATTCTAGGGGTTGGCCGACCCTTAGTACCCCGAAGAGAATCTTGAAAAATATGGTAGGTATTAAGATTACACCTTAAGGACACTTTCACATATTGATAGAGAATGCCTTAGGGTAGAGACCTTTAAATTGGGAATGCAAGAATTTAGAGACACCTAGAGATGTACGATCATATATTGCATTTAGTGTTGAGACAACCCTAAGGAGGGCTAATAGGGCCGAACCCCCTTTGCTCTTAGAGCAATCGGGTAAGGGGAAGGCCAGCCCTAGGTGGTGCGGTTAGGGACATAAAGCGAGATTGTGATTTATTGTAGATGCTCGCTACCCTTAATACCTTGTGTAGGGTTCTTTATTGATAGATATTTTTGTAGCTTACGTGTTCTAGCACAATGATATATATCTATATTATTTACTTGTGATTACATGCATGGTGTGATGTTCTTAAATTTTTATGGCATGATTTATGTGATGTACCATTATGATGCTACACTTAATTATGACTATGCGCATGTTATTCTTTATATATGTGGGATGTGATTATGGAATGAGGCCACTGAGAGGCCGAGGTATGTTCATAGCATACTTTATTTATTATTGTGTAGTTGCATTTTCTCCTTAGTATGCTATTATGTGTGTGTACTGTGCTTGGTGCATATTCCCGGAAGCCTCACCGGTGAGGGGAGGGTACGTATGCCCCAAAGAGACGGTGTTAGCACTATTCTGGAAGTTCCGGCCGATGAGGGGAGATCATACCCCAAAGAGATGGTCCAAAATCCCGACCGGTGAGGGGAAGGTATGCCCCAAAGAGACGGACCGAAAGAGCCGTGTCGGTGAGGGGAGAACACACTGGCTGGGTGGTAGATCGGAGGCCACATCAACTACCTACCCTATGTGGCTATGAGGACTGACAGGTCTAGGAGAGCATGTGGAATGTTGCATTGAGCATATTTATATTTTATACTTGGTGGCATATTTCTGCAGGTTGCTATATGATGTCTAGAAGGATTGCTTTGCTAATTAATAAATGCACCTGAATTATGCTTAAATATGTGATTTATTTGATAATGCTGGATGTGGTGGATTTGGGACTGATCTACTCACTAAGTCCTAGTTGGACTTACCCCTCTTATGTTGTTAACTTCCTAGTAAATGAGCTTGAGTCGTAGCAGAGTTGAGGAGCAGTTGATGCTTGAAGAAGAACGTTGACGGCAGAGCGGAGCACGCTGCAATCGATCTCTTTGGAGGCTTAAATCACATCTTAAAATACTCAATTAAATCTGTAAGAAGAATTAAAGGAGTTAGATGAGGGATATTTATAACCTTTCAAAGAAATGACAGCTCAACGGGCGGAAAATGGGCGAAAAACTAGCCGTTACCACCGTTCGGTTGCTTGTCGGTCGATTATCGGTCGATTGACCGATCGACCGCTCGAGCAACCGCTAGCTCAATGTCTCTGTGCGGTCGACCAACGGGTCGACCGCCAGACGCGATTCCTGTAATCTGCAATACGGTCGACCGACGCACCCATTGCCAGTTTTTGGCTTCTGTCGGTCGACCGCCCGATCGATCGAAGTGGCCTTCTGCCGCTTTTTAACACCATTCGGTTGATCGCCGGTCGACCAAAACTAGGCTGAGCAGTTTGGTTTGCTTTGTTTCTCTGCTCGTTTGGGTTCCATTTTTGCTAAGCCTACTTATATAACATTTATTAACGTTAATAACTTTAAAACATAAATGTTATATAAGAATTACCCCCTATTTGGATTCAATAAAAATATCTAAAAAATCAAAATCCTTAAGAATCAAAATCTAGTTTTTGGGGTCTAGTACAAATATTTCAAAAATAGAAATTTCCTAACTTTTCGGGTCAAGTATAGGTAGGCTAAAGGCTTCCAAAAATTCCTAAAAAATACATCATTATCTAATCTTAACCCAAGGAACAATTACCACCATTTTTTATGTCAACAAAAGGTGTAGGACATATAGCCCTCCAAGGAGCTCCCTAGGCTTAGTGGATTTTAGGGCGGTTTTCGAGTTTTCATGTTTTGGGTTTCGGATTTGGTTTTAGGGTTCTTTGCATCATTAAGAGGATATACAACATATCTAGACACCCTAAATCTAAACTCTAACTTCTTGAAGAGTTCGAGCGCGTTGACCAACGTCCTTTCGATTTTCTGATTTCTTTGATTTTTCTGATCGCGGACGTCGAGCGCTAACCGACTTGGAACCTGAAAGATTTCTCAATGAAATATTAGTTCAATGTTTGTTATCATCAAAATCGAGATTAAGACCAAGGTTGAAAACCTTAAGCCAACAGAGGGGCATACCTGAGTCATTTTATCTTTCTTTGAGTTGTTAAGTCATGTAGACTCGGGTCGTTGTTTCCGCATTTTATTTATCTTTAGGTGTCTTGGCTCTTTGATTAAAGTTTCTTTAGATAACTTGAACACTTTATATTTTATTGAGCCTATGGTTTTGTTTGAAAACAAATGTCTATTTTATCTCTCTTAAATATTATATATATTGTTCAGGTTATTTATTATGTTGTGGCTTGAGTTGGGTTAGGCTTTGGGGTAAGTTGGCGTACCCTGGCCGGTCATACCGGATTTGGGGTGTGACACTAGAGCTGGCAACGGTACTATTCGCATTGAAGCTGTGGCGCCACTACCTTTATGGCGAGACCTGTGAGATATACACTGATCACAAGAGCCTTTAGTACTTGCTTACCCAGAAGGAACTGAATCTGAGGCAGAGTAGGTGGCTCGAGCTCCTAAAGGACTATGATTGCACGATCATGTACCATCCTGGAAAGGCAAATATGGTGGCAGATGCCTTGAGCAGGAAATCCATGGGCAGTTTGACACACTTGGCTGTCAGGAGAAGGCCGTTGGCTTGTGATTTGGCCGTGTCTCTAGACAGCAGAGTAGTCCTAACCGTGACAAATTCTGGGACATTGGTGACACACTTAAGAGTGCAATCCACGCTGATGGACATGTTGCAAGCGGCGCAGGAGGAGGATACCTTTTCTACGTTGACTAAGGATCTGGTCAGGAGAGGCGACACTGATGATGGATATAGGAGTGACTCTGAAGATGTCCTGAGGTTCAAGAATAGGATAGTAGCGCTTGACATGGCGGAGGTTCGTAGGTAGGTGCTAGAGATGACCCACCGTTCATCATACGCGATGTATCCGAGGGCCAAGAAGATGTACCAGGATCTTATGCAGAATTGTTGGTGGAAAGACATGAAAAGAGAGGTGACCAAATTTGTGTCTAAGTGCCTAGTCTGTCAGCAGGTGAAGGCCGAACACTTGAAGCCTGCAGGGTTACTTCAGAACATAGAAGTACCCAAGTGAAAATGAGAGAAGAAAACCATAGACTTTGTTGTTGGCTTAAGGGTCTTTCTTAAGCCTCGATCTTTATTTTGATGATAACAAACATGTATTTAATCCAAATGTGTACTTTTGATTTCAGGTTCAAACGAGACGACAGAAAAGATCGTCAAAAGAACGGAAGAAGAAATCATTGAAGAATGGCTCGGGATCAAATCAAGTAGATTTAATGTAATATGTCCCTAGGATAGCTTATCCCAAGCCAAAATTATAAGGTTATCCAAGATGAAACTTGGTAACCAAACCCTTAGAATTGGCATGTAAAAATACAAGGAATTAATTATCCTCAGCCTGGGATCGGTCGACCGGTTGGTCGACTGATCAAGGCATATAAGCGTGATGCAGCCTATTTGGTCGACTGACTCGTCAATCGGAGATCACAAATAATTGGCAAAAGCCATTCGATCGACCAGTCGGTCGACTGAAATTGGCGAAGGCAACAATGCAGGGCTGCGTCGATCGACCGACTGGTCGATCGACAGAGGCGAAAAACTGGCAAAAAGGTAGACCGACCTAAACATGGCCTCTATCGTGATTCACTGCAGCCATTCGGTCGAACAATGGGTTGACCGAATGTCGGAAGAAATGTTGGCGGTTTACCCGTCGGTCGATCGACCTCTCTCAGCTGCAAGCGGTCAGACCTGGCGGTCGATCGACTGATCGACCGGCCTTGCGACTGAACGGCTTCAACGGTCGATTTTTTATCTGTTGAACGACCGTTCGGCTGAGGGGTTATAAATACCCCTCACCAAACTTCATTAAACACTTTTGCAAAACTTAATTGAGCATTAAAAGTGAGCCTTAAAGCCTTCATACGAGCTACAACTGCGCGCGCCTCTCTGCTCCCAGTTTCAACTTCATCAGGCGCTGATTTCTTCTCTTCAACCTTGCTGCGTTCATTGAAGTCTTCTTCCAGTTGCAAGTTGAAGACGAGAAGACGGTGGTAAGAAGCTTGGGTCAAATTTCTTCTTCATTAGCTCTTTCCCGAAGTTTGTAATTTATTGAATCTTGTTTTCCTGTTAAGATAGCTTGCTAGGTGTGCTAGGAAACACTTAGGGTAAACTTTGTAGAGGTGTGTTTTGCCTAGGTGAATAGGATTGAGGTATTCTCCAAGTGAGGGAGAAGGGTGTCCTCAAGTGTATTCAAAGGGAAACATACATTCTATAAAGTAGTGTTTAGAAATCCTTGGTAAGGAGCCAAGGTGGTGGAGTAGGCGGTTGGCCGAACCACTATAAATTAATTTGTTTGCATTGCTCTTTACTTGCTTTTATGATTGTGATTGAATTGTGATAATATCATCCATTAAAGAATAATTCCATTAAGCTAAGACAAAATTGAGTTAAAAGAAATTGAAAAAGGGGATTGACACTATTCAACCCCCCTTCTAGTGTCAAGGTCCATCCAACAATTGGTATCAGAGCTAGATTATAATGAAACATATGCTCCCGTAGCTAGATTAGAAGCCATTAGGATGCTTTTAGCATTTGCTAGTTTTAAAGGCTTTAAACTTTTTCAAATGGATGTGAAAAGTGTATTTTTTAAATGGTTTTATAAATGAAGAAATTTATGTTGAACAACCCCCCGGTTTTGAAAGCTTTGAGTTTCCTAATCATGTTTTCAAACTTAAAAAGGCTTTATATGGTTTAAAACAAGCCCCTAGGGCTTGGTATGAAAGACTTTCTATTTTCCTAATTAAACAAGGTTTTGACATAGGAAAATCGGATGTCTCACTTTTTATTAAGCACCATGAAAATGACATATTATTAGTTCAAACATATGTTGATGATATAATTTTTGGTGCCACTAATGAAATGCTTTGTGAGTGATTTGCTAAGTGCATGCAGGACGAATTTGAGATGAGTATGATGGGAGAACTCTCCTTCATGCTTGGTCTCCAAATCAAGCAAACCACAAAGGGATCTTCATCAATCAAGCTAAGTACACAAAGGAGCTCATCAAAAGATTTGGAATGAATGAAGCCAAGATAGTTTCTAGACCTATGAGATCATCCATCAAGCTTGACAAAGATGAAGAAGGGATTAAAGTGGACGAAAAACGATATCGAGGTATGATCGGTAGTCTCCTTTATTTAACCGCAAGTAGATCCGATATCATGTTTAGCGTATGTTTATGTGCTAGGTTTCAATCGTGTCCTAAGATGTCTCATTTAAGCGCAGTAAAATGTATATTGAGATATCTAAAGGGTATGGTTGACTTAGGATTATGGTATCCATGTCATGCATCATTTGATTTAATCGGTTTTTCAGACACTGATTTTGCCAGATGTAAGGTAGATAGGAAAATCACTAGTGGGTGTTGTCAATTCTTAGGAGCGAGTCTTGTTTCTTGGTTCTCAAAGAAACAAAATTCGGTTGCGCTTTCAACTACCGAAGCAGAATACATCGCCGCGGCTAGTTGTTGTGCGCAAGTCCTTTGGATGAAACAAACCCTTTTAGACTATGGACTTAGGTATTCTTGCATTTCTATACATTGTGATAATACTAGTGCAATTAATTTAACCAAAAATCCTATCTTACATTCTAGAACTAAGCATATTGATTTGAGACATCATTTTCTTAGAGATAATGTAGCTAAGGAAAATATATCGGTATAATTTGTATCCACCGATAAACAACTTGCCGATATACTTACAAAACCCTTAGTTGAAGAAAGTTTCACAACCTTAAGGATGCAACTAGGAATTTGTGCTTTACCTTGTGATTAAAGAAGATTTTACAAGATTTCAAAACTTGCATTCTATAAAAGTGTCATCACACTTATGTATTGCTCTGTAGTGGGGCTTTGCGACCTATTGGTGTTTGCGTTCTATAGGCTTACATTAATGGAAAGGACTATAGTGATAGATGATACTTGGTTCTTGTGGCTTTCTCGATTTTCTGGTTTTATGACAAAATTTCATTAATTGTACCTTAATTCTTACCCTTTTTGATTGATGTCAAAAGGGGGAGAAAAAGTAAGGTCACACTTGGTTGTCAAGATGCATATAGGTAGTGTGATTTTTATAGTTAAGGGCAAGAGATATAGTTAGGGGGAGTTAAAAATGACATACACCATGGTAGGGGGATAATATGCACCATGGTAGGGGGAGCATAGGTCAAGTTATAGAAAATTTGAACATGCACATTGATAGGGGGAGCATAGGTTAAGTTATAAGAAGTTGAATGCAAAGGCTAAAGTATTTATCTTGCATACCCTAACTCTTGAATGCCTTAACTCAAACTCACAAATGCTGTTAATTTTCTTAAAATCTAATGTTATGTTTGTCATCATCAAAAAGGGAGAGATTGTTGGCTTAAGGGTCTTTCTTAAGTCTCGATCTTTATTTTGATGATAACAAACATGTATTTAATCCAAGTGTGTAGTTTTGAGTTCGGGTTGAGGTTGCGATACGCATGCCTAATCCGTTCAAATGAGACGACAGAAAAGATCGTCAAAAGAACGGAAGAAGAAATCATTGAAGAATGGCTCGGGATCAAATCAAGTAGATTTAATGTAATATGTCACTAGGATAGCTTATCCCAAGCCAAAATTATAAGGCTATCCAAGATGAAACTTGGTAACCAAACCCTTAGAATTGGCATGTAAAAATACAAGGAATTAATCATCCTCAGCCTGGGATCGGTCGACCGATCAAGGCATAGAAGAGCGATGCAGCCTATTCGATTGATCGGCTGGTCGACCGGAGATAGCAAATAATTCGCAGAAGCCATTCGGTCGACCAGTCGGTCGACTGAAATTGGCGAAGGCAACAATGCAGGGCTGCGTCGGTCGACCGGCTGATCGACTGACAGAGGCAAAAAACTGGCAAAAAGGTAGCGGTCGACCAATCGGTCGACCGACCTAATGATGGCCTCTATTGCGATTCACTGTAGCTATTCGGTCGACCGATGGGTCGACTGAATGTCGGAAGAAATGTTGGCGGTTGACCCGTCGGTCGACCGACCTCTCTCAGCTGCAAGCGGTCGGACCTGGCGGTCGATTCGTCGGTTGACCGACTGATCGATCGGCCTTGCGACCGAACGACTTCAACAGTTGATTTTTTATCCGTTGAACGACCGTTCGGCTGAGGGGTTATAAATACCCCTCACTAAACTTCATTAAACACTTTTGCAAAACTTAATTGAGCATTAAAAGTGAGCTTAAAGCCTTCATACGAGCTACAACTGCGCGTGCCTCTCTGCTCCCAGTTTCAACTTCATCAGGCGCTGATTTCTTCTCTTCAACCTTGCTGCGCTCATTGAAGTCTTCTTCCAGTTGCAAGTTGAAGACGAGAAGGCGGTGGAAAGAAGCTTGGGTCAAATTTCTTCTTCATTAGCTCTTTCCCGAAGTTTGTAATTTATTGAATCTTGTTTTCCTGTTAAGATAGCTTGCTAGGTGTGCTAGGAAACACTTAGGGTAAACTTTATAGAGGTGTGTTTTGCCTAGGTGAATAGGATTGAGGTGTTCTCCAAGTGAGGGAGAAGAGTGTCCTCAAGTGTATTCAAAGGGAAACATACATTCTATAAAGTAGTGTTTAGAAATCCTTGGTAAGGAGCCAAGGTAGTGGAGTAGGCGGTTGGCCGAACCACTATAAATTAATTTGTTTGCATTGCTCTTTACTTGATTTCGTGATTGTGATTGAATTGTGATCATATCATCCATTAAAGAACAATTTCATTATGCTAAGACAAAATTAAGTTAAAAGAAATTGAAAAAGGGGATTGACACTATTCAACTCCCCCTTCTAGTGTCAAGGTCCATCCAACAATTGTGACATGGTCGCTGATGTCTAGGAAGGGCAATGACTTTATCTGGGTCGTGGTTGATTGCTTAACCGAGACGATACATTTCATATCATTCAAGATGACCTTTTCGGCCGAGTAGTATGCGAGATTACTTCTGGACCGAATTGTTGCATATCACAGTATCCCTGTTATGATCATTTTAGATCAGGGTATCTAGTTCATAGCTCAATTTTGGCAATCTTTCCAGGAGGCCCTGGGTACTCAGGTGCAGTTCAGCACCGCATTTCACCCATAGATCGATGGTCAGTCAGAGCGAACTATTCAGACTTTGGAAGATATGTTGAGGGCATGTGTGTTAGCCCTGGAGGGCGGTTGGGAGAGGCACTTACACCTAATTGAGTTTGCATATAATAATAGCTACTAGAGTAGTATTGGGATGGCTCACTTTGAGGTACTTTATGGGTGGCGGTGCAGATCGCCTGTGGGGTGGTTTGAGGCAGGGGAGTCCCTTATGGTGAGATCCGACTTGGTTGAGGAGGTAGTAGAGAAACTGATCACGAAAAGATTGTTGGCGGCTCAGAGTCATCAAAAGATGTATGCAGATGGTAAGGCCAGGGAGGTAGAGTTTGCTAAGGGTGATATGGTATTCCTAAAGGTTTCCCCTATGAAAGGGGTAGTGAGGTTTGGGAAGAGGAGAAAGTTGAGCCCCAGATTCATTGGGTCATTCCCCATTCTCAAGCGGAAGGGCGCCGTAGCTTATGAGTTGGCCCTGCCTCGTAGCATGGACAGAGTTCACTCAATTTTTTATGTGTCTAGGTTGAAGAAGTATGTCCGAGATGAGTCTCATGTGATTGAGCCTACCGCGGTCGAGGTTGATACAACAGTTTCATATGAGGAGAGACCTGTAGAGGTGCTCGACTGTCAGATCACGAATATATCCAAGGATATTACCTTGGTGAATGTCATATGGGAGCACCATTCCGGGTAGGAGGCTACTTGGGAGGTGGAGCAGGACATGAGGGAGCGGTATCCCTCATTATTTGAGGATCTAGTGAGTCCTTGTACCTTGCAAAAAAATCGAGGATGAATTTTCCTTAAGGGGGGAAGATTGTAATACTCAAAAATCCTAATTAATATTTTTTGTTGTTGTTTTAGTGGGCTAATCTGAGGATGAGCTGAGGGGAGTCGCGAGCTGGTGCGAATTTAAGGGCTCGGGTGAGTATTTAATAAATTGCAAGGTTCCTTAGTCTATGTTACTTTTTAAAAAATAAAATTAAATGATGGGCTCAAGTCGGGGGTTGAACCGAGCCTACGAGTTTAGTCAGGGCTCGGTGCGGGCACGAGTCGAGTCGGGTTAAGAGTTTAAGTTAGAGGAGGGTAGTGTTGGAAAAAGAAAAATGGGGAAGACTTATAAACCCCCCACCCCTAGCGCCGTACGGCTCAAGAAGAGCCGCAAACACATGCACGGACGCCGAGGGGGTGAGAGAGAGGACGATGCAAGGAGGCGACGCCAGAAATTGGTGCCGCTGTCGGAGATCGAAAACCCCTTCATCTCGCCTTCTCCTCTTCAAATCGAGGTGAGTGGTAGAGCCTTTGTTTAGGGTAGGCCTTGGCCGAACCCCCTTGTGTTGTGTTTGCCATGATTCTTGAAATTTCTTGGGGTTTTCTTTGTGGTTTCTTGCTCCCAATCTTTCCTCTAATGGTTGATGCATTTCTTGATGCTTTTGATGTTGATTTTCCGGTGTATGAGGGCCGGCCGAATATAGGGCATGTAGGGGAGGTCATGCTGAAATTTTCCTTGAGTCATAAGGTGTTTTGATGGGTTTAATGTTGTTGATAATTGCATGATCACCTAAGGGTTGCTAGTGGATTAAACTCTTGTTGAATGAAGCTTTCTTTCAATGCATTAGGGCCGGCCACCATGTTAATTTTTCCTAAGGGCATGGCCGACCGGACATGATAGGATATATGCAATAGAGAAATACCTATCATACAAGCTTTTAGGATACCATAGTTGTAAATCTTAATTTTGTTGACATTGCTTGTAGATCAAAATTTTATGGTTATTGTTTGAAAATCTTAATGCTATTGATATTGCTTGTAAATCCTGAATTCATTACATATCAGTAAATCCTAGTTTAATTGCTATAGTGTTAGATCCTAAGTTTATTGCTATATGTTGGGGTGGTTGTGATTATGATAACATTGCCATGGTAGATAGCTCTTATGAGATACTCATCTTGTAGTTACAATTTTTATATATCATGATAAGTATGTTTATGGAGAGCCCAACGTAAATTTAGGATGGGTGGATTTATTTTATGTGTTTGTTTATATATATCGTGTTTGGAGTATGTCTAACTTAGCCTCTATAACAAATAGGAAGTTGCTGAAATTTTTATAAATTGCAGAAATTAAATTATTAAGTGCAGAATTTAATTTATTTAATGCTGGAAATTATTGGCTTCAAGCTGAAATATATTGGTAGTGTCGCTCCAAGTTGAGAACGCTAGGAATAAAAATATATACGCTTTAGTTATTTCCAAGAGCGTCAATCGCAGGACACTGCTCACTACACTTATGACATTTCAGAAAATAAATGAACCATAGAGACATTTTGACATATAGGACATGACATCGTGATATACCTTACTTGTGGATGACGGAAAATAAAGGAAATAAACTCTTTAAATTCTAACTTAGAGACGTCATCTGTAGGGATGCGGAAAATTAGCATTTTAAGCCTTAACACCAAGGCAACCACCAACTCAATCAACCTAGCACTCTAGGTTTACACAAACTCAAATACAATGAAATAAACAATAAAATATACCAATAAATTGAGCAATAAATCAAACAATAAAGTACTTAGCTACACAAAAAAGATTCTTAGCTTCCTTTTGATGTCTTTGATGATGAAACAATGAAGGTAAGGCTCAATCAAAGAGATGAGAGATCAAAGCTAGGGTTTCAACAAGAATTGGCTCAATAAAGCTTGGAAATGATCACAAGATGACTCAAGAAGGTTAGGATTGATCAAGATAGTCAAAGGAAGGCTGGGGCATCAATATTTATAGAGCCATGAAGTGGGCTCGGGTGAAACATTGCTCAACGACTCGAAATATAGTCATTTTCTGCCGTTTGGTAGTTTGTTGGTCGATCGTCGGTCGACCGACTGAGCGATCGCCGAGCGACCAAATGCATTCTGCCACTTTTGGGCATCATTCGATTGACCGACTGGTCGACCAAAACTGGAAAATCATGGCAGTTCTACTATTTTTTCTGATTGTTTGTTCATTTATGGGTTTCATCTTCGCTAAGTCCTCTTATATAATATTTATTAACATTTATTAAGTATAAAGTTAAATAACTTTAGAATATAAATGTTATATAAGGATTACCCGCCATTTGGATTCAATAAAAATATTTTAAAAAATCAAAATCCTTAAGAATCAAAATCTAACTTTTGGGGTCTAGTACAAATATTTGAAAAACATAAATTTTATAATATTCCGGGTTAAAATATGGGTAGGCTAAAGGCTTCCAATAAATTCTTAAAAATATCTCGTTATCTATTTTTTACCTAAGGAACAATTACCGGGACTTTTGGTGCCAAGAAAGTGTCTAGGTCATATAGCCATCCAAGGAGCTCCCTAGGCTTAATGAATTTCAAGACCTTTTCTAATTTTCCATGTTTTCGTGTTTTGGGATTTGGATTTGGTTTTTGGGTTTCTTTGCATCATGATGATGATTTACAACACATTCTAGACACCCTAAACCTAAACTCTATCTTCCCGACGAAATTCGAGCGTCGATGAGCATTCTTGCCGATTTCTCTGATTTCTTCGATTTTTTTAATCGGGGACGTCGTGCACTAACCGATATGGAATATGAAAATAACTCTATATGAAATCATTAGTTCCATATTTGTTATCATCAAAAGTGAGATTAAGACCAAGGTTGAAAATCTTAGGCCAACACACGCCCGGGTGGTTGGATGGGCGAATCCCAATCAAAGTTAGAATTGATTTGGGTTGGATGGGTGAATCCCAACCTGGTATTACTTGTGGCTATGTGTTAATATGCCTATGGGCATGTAGTGGCCAGGTGTTAATTATTTCTGAGGGCTAGCTCTAGACTGAGTGTCCTGCTCTTGTAGGAGGGCCAGTCGACCTGATGAAATACCAAATCCTTGATTTTATTTCTTACATGAGAATATAATTCTTGTTATATATTTGTGATATGGGATTTAGATGGAGATTCGGTAGAACCACTCATTGAGTTCCTTTTGGACTCACGTTTGTTTATTTATTTGTTTTGTAGAGACTGACCGGGCTAGAGTACATGGCGCGGCTGGAGGGTCAAACAACACCATTGATCTCATAGCAGACCGAGTTTAGGGAGTCGTAGTCGAGTCATGTTTTTTTTCTTTCGTGCATATTGATGTAGTTTGGATCATTGGAGTTTGTAGCTTCTTTGAACATTATTTATTTCATACTAGGACTTTCATTTCATTTCATAGTGGCTTCCATTATGTCATTCATAACTGTGTGATTGTATGCATGGGGTAGGCTATAGGGTATAGACACGTATACCTTGATCGGTCACGTGACCCTAAATTGGGGCATGACAATTACTGCCAATATGCTTTCCTGATTTTTGCTTTACCTTTGTCCAATTTCTATTTTGTTCATCCACACATTGATGAAAGATGAGCCCCAAAAATATTAGTCTCACTTCAGTGAATATATCTAGAAAGGAATTGATGCTAATAACATGGAAGAGATGTACAAGAAGGTACATGCTGCCAATCTAAGTTGATATAACTCAACTGCTTCAATTATGAACTTATCAATGTTCTAAACATGTGTTTCATAGGTTTAACTTGAATATACAAGGAAAGGAAGGCTAGGCTTATCGAACGTTTGAATGCTCTTAATTCATCTGGTGCCAATGACGAAGAAGATGAAGATGATGAGTACTTAAGTGTTATGTAGCTTAAGCTGCCATCTTTTTGCTCCTGTATTCTTTCCATCTTTTACTTTTGCTTTAGCAATTTCCTTTTTAGTGTGAAGCTAAGTTTTGATGATTTAATTCTACATACTTTAAATATGCAATTTATAGTTCTTTTTGAGTTTAATGGTCTCTTGTGCAAACTTATTTCCCAAGAATTTAATGATGCATGTTTATTGGTCTGCTATTTGCTCCGGTGATGGTGATCTACGGTTGCAATTTCATGTTTTTTCCCTATTGCCGTGATATTGCATATTGTCGGACCGGTAATTTTCTCAAGTGTTCTATTTTTTAGTATTTATTGTCCTTGTTCTTAATCTCTTTTTTTTTTTGAGAAAAAAACAACTGTATTAGTTTATGAGATATAATTGAATACAAAGGAGGGATAAGAGTGAATAATAGAAACTAAAGTGAGAAAACAAAAACAGGACAATAAAGGTTACACAATGTTGTAAGAGCTAGAAAAGGTTACACGATGTTAATATTATTATTTGCGGATGTGCTAGACCTATTATGTGATGTTAGCTTTATAAATTTGGCTTGTAACAGGCTATTCATTTTTTTACATCAAAAAAGATAAAAAGACGCAGTTAACCAACAGAATCCACGATGTAATCCATCCTAACAACATTTAAAAAATCTGAAGGCCAGTCACGATTCCACTCAAAATTACGCTCCATTCTCCTAGCAAAGTTAGCTAGCCAATCCGCAACTTTGTTTCCTTCCTGACCAATATGCTGGAAGGAAATGACCTCAAAATTACCTGCATCAAAAGTAATGTCTTTAGTAATGTTTCTAACTTTTCATATAGGAGTTTGCCTCTGTAATATCCTAGATATTTAATTTTATTCTTTTCCTTCTGGTTGTGTTGCCAGCCTAGCAGACTAGTTCGAGGTCGAGCCGAGTCGACTCATGGTCCGGTGTGAGCTTGCAAGCTCGGGTAAGTAGGATATGAGTTATGTGAATTTTGCTTGCATAAATAAATTTATTTAATTTTTTATTGTGTTGCATGATGGTTTAATTATGTGCATGTATTGGATGGATATGTGGAGAATGGAATTAATCAAGTTAATTAAGTTAGTGGATTCGGGTTCGGCTTGAGGCAGATGCGAGTTGGGTAAAAGGTACAGATGGGTTAGGGATGAGGAGGGAGTATAAAACCCCCTCCCCTTGGCTTGTGGCTTCCTATTTAGAGCCACCCAACCTAATTGAGAAGAGGAGCCAGCCGACAGCCAAGCCGCCAGCCGCCCCTCTCCTCTCTCCCCTTGTAGCCACCGCCAGCAAGAGCTGAGCCGCCCAAGCCTTCCCCCTTCTCCTTCCTTTCCTTCTTCCTCCCCTTTGGAGCTGAGCCGAGAGGAGCCAGCCGAAGCCAGCCCCTCTCTTTTCCTCTCTCTCACTCTCTCCTCCAGTCGGTGGCTTGAGGTGAGCCGCCACCCCTTCTCTTCCCCTTCTTGGATTGAGCCGTCATCTTTTGAAGTCGGATTCGAGGGCCATCGTCCGGGATTGCTTCTAATCATCTTCCCAAAATTAGGAGAGTGGTTTTACCCTCCTTCTTTTGGGTTGCTTCGAGTTCTTGAAGCCAATCTTGAAGGCTATTGAATCTTGATTTATTTTTCCGACGATTTCTCGAGTTCTCGACGTTCTTATTGCGTGTCATGTTTGAGGAGGCCCTAAACCCTTCCCTATGGGGTTCGGCAGCCTAGGACGGCCCTAGGGGTGCTCGGCCAAGGGTGGAGCAAGGGTGCCCTCAAGGTGTTTGATGAAATGCCTAAGTGAGGGATCTTGATTATCTTATAGTTTATATCTCAAATTGATGATTAAAATGAGTTCTTTTATGTTCAAGCATGCCTGTGATTTTAGGAGAAAATCATGTTTTATGAAAATTAGGATCTTGATGTTGACGCCATGAAGGTTTTTGCAAGATGGTTTTTTGATTTAAATGCTTGATCTTAAAGAATGTTCTTGATTAAAGATGATGATAGTGCTTGATAATATTGTTTAAAAATATGTTTTTTGTGAGAATTATCTAAATTCTATAATCCTGATATGTTGGTGAATTAAGGATTTAATTTCTATGAATTTTTGGATTTATTTCCATAACATGCTGAAAATTCAATGTTGCTGGAATTTTGTGCTTGGATGATAAATCTGTGCTATTTTTGTAATGCTTGTTGTGGTGTTTGTATTTTTCTGAACATAGTAGTGTAACCTATCGTTTCGACCAGAAAACATAGTTTGGAAACATAGGATACTCTATGGACACCAGATTCGGATTAGATACATCAGTTTCAGGCGGAACAGTAAGCTAAAACAAAACCCTAAAACAAAATCCTAATTGTGCCGAACTAAATTTTAATTGTATAATTAAAATTGGCTAAAAGGGTCAACATAATCTGTTATAAACCAACATGAGAAATCTCTACATGAAATAAAACCACACATGTTTATATGACATTACTGGTCTAGGAGTTGGGATCGGGCATTGGAGTGTTGAGACACTTTCCAATAGGAGCACCCATGAGACACCGTAGGAAAGACATAACTTAGGTCATAGTGCGCCATATCTTTATGAATGGCGGAGAGGCTCGTGGAGGAGCTGGATTGCGGGCTAGGCCTGGGAGATTGATGGCAAATTCCCAACCTGCAGAACAAGTTCGGAGGGCCTTTCCCAATTGTTCTGGTTGGCCTCGTGGGATAATTCAAAGAGCCCTACCCGATTATCCCCGAGGTGATTTTAAGGAATAAGTTCAGAGGGCTTTTCCCTATTATTCTTGTGATATCTTTTAAGAGTAAGCTCGGAGGGCCTACCCGATTACTCTTATGATATCTTAAAAGGGCAAGTTCGAATGGGTGAATCCCGATTATCCCTATGCGTCTCATGGAGCAAGTTCGGAGGGCCTTTCCCGATTGCTCCCGAGTTTATTTATACTAGGATAAGTTCGGAGGACCTTCCCGATTATCCTAGTATGTGTTGTTTGCCTTAGGGCATGGTAAGTTTAGGCCTGTTGTTTTTTCACCGTTTGGGTGTTGGTTGCCTTCGGGCAAGTGGTGGCCGGATGGCCTGGTCATTCCCTTGTGACCTTTTCCTGCTTGAGTAAGGAGTTTTACCTTGTGCATCTTATCTGTGATGTTTGTTTTTTTGTGAGGGTTGGTATGACCGCTCACTGAGTTCTTTGAACTCACCCATTATCGTTGTTTTGTTTTGCAGAGCCTGACCAATGAGGTGGGCTGGAGCACTTGGTGCAGTTGGAGGACAGAGGAGCCACATGATGTCATAGCAATTCTAGTTAGGGGTCGTAGTCGAGTCTGTAGTAGGTTGTCATGCACGGTTGTTTTGGTATTTAGAGTTGTAGTCCCATGGGGACATTCATATATTTTTTTTATTCAGTCTTTTATTTGTCAAAGAATTATTGCTCTTCGATTTATTTATTTTCGCACTTGAGCTATTTATTTAAAACTTTGCTATTTTGAAATGAAAATCTATTTTAGTTCTTTTATTAATAAAAATTGTTATTTATTTTGTTATTTTATGAGTTGACATGTGCATGGGTTAGGCTGCGGGGTATAGGCATGTATACCTTGGCTGGTCATGTGACCCTAAACTTGGGGTGTGACAATGTGGTATCAGAGCATGTGGTTCGGTCTGACTACGACCTAGAGTTGTGACCGTATAGGGCATTGCTAGCGTGTTAGTATACGGTAGGGGTATGTTATGAGATCAATGGGCTAAGTCTGCACCTCAGCGCGACTTGTGGTTTATTTATTTAATGACTTAGGGTGAATTGAATTGTTTAAATTTTGATATTTTCTTTATGGTTATTCCAAATCGATGGAGGCTTTTGATGCCGCAAGGAGCGGTAGTGACAACAACTCTACTGAGCACCGAGGCCGAGGCCGGGGCCGGGGTCATGGGAGACCACCGCAGGCTTGAGAGGATGTGTGACATGATCCCATGGTTGTTCAGTTGCAGGCCCGAATGGCTGAGCTGACTGAGGCGCTCCGCAGGGAGTAGGAGCTGAGGCAGCAGCCACAACCAGTATTGGCAGCACCTGCAGCACCAGAGGTCGTCCAGCCAGTAGCACCGGTGGTCAGAGCCCCCAGAGCACCTTTATTTGCAGATTTTGTTGCATTCAGGCCACCAAGGTATACTGGGACAGATCACCGGATGGATGGAAGTCACCAGTTTCTAGGGAGATTACTATGAGGTGTGCAGGGAGCTCAGTTGTTCTTCTGAGAGGACCGCTCGACTGATCGGATTATAGCTGTGAGGTCCAGCCAAGGATTAGCTTCACACTTGGAGAGACCATAGAGCAGTAGATGCACCACCCCTTATCTGGGAGGAGTTTAGAGCTGCTATGGTGGAGAAGTACTTGCCGATGAGCATTCGGGACAAGCGGGCAAAGGAGTTTAAGCTATTGCGTTAGACAGGCAGTATGTCAGTGGCAGATTATGGGATGAAGTTCACTCGGCTCTCGAAGTACCATCCCACCTTGATAGCCACAGAGACCGCCAAGGTGAAGAGGTTTGTTGAGGGTTGAGGCCGCAGATCGCCAGACTGATCCATTTCACCGAGGACACTTCCTTTGCTCGGGTTGTAGATGAGGCACTACGAAAGGAGGCGCTGGTACTAACAGACAGGCATGATGGCCCTCATAAGAAAAAGTTTTGGCCCCAACCTTCGGGGGGTCGGCTAACTCACTCAGAGGGGACTTTCAAGACAGCAAATCCACCGCAGGGCGGAGGTCATAACAGTTCTAGAGGCCACATCGATTTAGGAACAGGGGCATCATTTGGAGGTTCGCAGCGGAGATCTGGGCCGCAACAGTATAACCGATGCCACAGGAGGCACTAGGAGCTTGCTGGGGATGTTTGGAGGTATGTTTCAGTTGTGGGCAGACTGAGCATTACAAAAAGGATTGTCCTTGCAAGGGTAGTCAACAGCCTGATCAGACCAGAGGAAAGACATCGATGTCAGTGGGTTTTGTAGCTCAGAGGGGTCAGACTCAAGGAGGAGGCCAGCGAGCTGGTGGTTCGGAGAGGCCCACTGCACAGGTGTTTGCTATGAACCAGGAGGGTGCTGAGGCATCCAGGGCAGTGGTGTCAAGTAATATTGTTGTTGGGTCTGCCATTGCATACGTTTTGTTTGATCAGGGACTGGTTAGCGGACAGTATTTTGGGCATGGACTGGTTAGCGGATCATTTTGCCTCAGTAGATTGCAGGGCTAAGACTATGACATTCAGTAAGCCCGGATTGCCACAATTTACCTTCCAGGGTGAGGGAAGGGGAGAGCCGTTGATGGCGATTTCAGCTCTATGTGTTTCCGAAGGAGTTGCCAGGGTTATGTCCAGAGAGGGAGATTGAATTCTGTATTGATTTGCAGCCATGGGTGAAGCCGATCTCCATTCCATCGTACTTGATGGCACCAGCTGAGTTGAGGGAGTTTAAATCCCAGTTATAGGAGCTGCTTGAGTTGGGTTTCATTCGCCCAAGTGTTTCTCCTTGGTGTGCTCCAGTGCTCTTTGTGAAAAAGAAAGATGGGTCCATGAGGATGTGCATTGATTACTGGTAGCTTAATAAGGTAACGGTGAAGAATCAGTACTCGCTGCCCAGGATTGATGATTTGTTTGATCAGCTTCAGGGAGCTTAGTGGTTTTCTAAGATTGACCGGCGGTCTGGGTATCACCAGTTGAGGATTCGAGACAGTGACATCCCTAAGACTACTTTCAGGTCGAGGTATGGGCACTTTGAGTTCCTGATGATGTCATTCGGGCTGACTAATGCACTTGCAGCATTTATGGATCTGATGAATCAGGTGTTCAGGGAATACTTGGATAAGTTTATAATGGTATTCATTGATGATATCTTGATTTATTCCAGGAGCAGGGAGGAGCATGCTGATCACTTGCAGATGGTTCTAGAGACTCTCCGAGAGCACCGCTTGTATGCTAAGTTCTCGAAGTGCGAGTTCTGGCAGGAGAGTGTGGGGTTCCTTGGCCATGTGGTGTTCAGGGAAGGGGTAAAGGTGGACCCCGCAAAGATAGAAACAGTTCAGAACTGGAAGAGACCAACTAATGTAACAGAGATCCACAGTTTCCTAGGGTTGGCAGGTTATTACAAAAAGTTTGTGGAGAATTTCTCCAGGATTGCAGCGCCATTGACTCGTCTGACTCAGAAGAATGTCAAGTTCAAATGGTACAGTAGATGCGAGGAGAGCTTTCTGAAGCTCAAGGACCGCTTGATGTCGGCGCCAATTCTAGCAATACCTTCGGGCTAGGGAGGGTTTGTTGTTTATTGTGATGCCTCTCGGGTCGGCTTGGGTTGTGTGCTGATGCAGAATGGTAGGGTGATAGCTTATGCCTCAAGGCAGTTGAAGGTTCATGAGAAGAATTACCCCACTTATGATCTTGAGCTGGCAGCGGTGGTGTTCGCATTGAAGCTGTGGCGTCACTACCTTTATGGCGAGGCTTGTGAGATATACACTGATCATAAGAGCCTCCAGTATTTGCTCACCCAGAAGGAGTTGAACCTGGGGCAGTGAAGATGGCTTGAGCTTTTGAAGGATTATGACTGCACGATCATGTACCATCCAGGGAAGGCTAACGTGGTTGCCGATGCTTTAAGCAGGAAGTCTATGGGCAGTCTGGTGCATTTGGCGATCAGGAGGAGGTCGTTGACTCAGGATCTGGCCCTATGTTTGCATGGCGGGGCAGTCTTATTAGTATCAGATTCTGGTGCGCTGGTGGCTCACTTCAATCCACGTTGGTTGATATGTTGTGAGCAGTGCAAGAGGAGGATGCTTTCTGTGCTCTCACTAAGGATCTGGCCAGGAGAGACGATGCCGATAATCTATTCAGTGTGGACTCGGAGAGCGTTCTAAGGTTTAAGAATAGGATAGTGGTGCCAGATATGACAGAGTTTCGTAGGCAGGTGCTAGAGATGGCTTATCGGTCCACCTACACTATGCATCCGGGAGGCACGAAGATGTACCGGGACCTAAGGCATAATTATTGGTGGAAAGGCATGAAAAGAGAAGTGGCCGAGTTTGTGTCTAAGTGCCTGGTGTGTGAGCAGGTGAAGGCTGAGCATTTGAAGCCGACATGGTTGCTCTAGAACCTAGAAGTACCAGAGTGGAAATGGGAGAAGATAACCATGGATTTTGTGATAGGATTGCCAAAGTCTAGGAAGGGAAATGATTCTTTATGGGTAGTGGTGGATTGCCTAACCAAGACTTCACATTTTATACCAGTCAGGATGACATTTTCAGCTGAGCAGTATGTGAGGTTGTTCTTGGATCGAATTGTCGCATATCATGATGTTCCTATGATGATCATCTCAGATCGGGGGTACTTAGTTCGCAGCTCATTTTTGGCAGTTGTTCCAAGAGGCTTTGGCCACTTAGGTTCATTCAGTATTTCTTTTCACCCTCAAACAGATGATCAATCAGAGCGGACTATTCAGATGTTGGAGGATATGTTGAGAGCATGTGTCCTGAATTTGAAGGACAGTTGGGAGAGACACTTACCTCTGATTGAGTTTGCCTATAATAACAACTATTACACCAGTATCGGGATGACTCCATTTGAGGCATTGTATGGGCGGAGATGCAGGTCGCCTGTAGGCTGATTTGAGGCAGGGGATTCCCTCATGATGGGACCTGACCTAGTAGAGGAGGTAGTAGAAAAGGTGAAGCTAATCAGGGAGAGACTTTTGGCAGCTCAGAGTTGCTAGAAGATGTATACGGATGGAAAGGCCAGGGAGGTAGAGGTTGGTGAGGGGGACATGAGGTTGCTGAGGGGGACATGATGTTCCTCAAGGTGTCCCCTATGAAAGGGGTGGTGAGATTTGGTAAGAAAGGAAAGCTAAGCCCTAGGTTTATTGGGCCGTTTCCTATTCTCAAGCACAGGGGAGCTATGGCCTATGAGTTAGCCTTATCTCCTAGTATGGACCTAGTACATCCAGTGTTCCATGTGTCTATGCTGAAGAAGTATATCCGAGATGAGTCCCATGTGATTGAGCCTACCGTAGTGGAGGTGGATTCATCAGTCTCCTATGAGGAATGACCAGTTGAGGTGCTAGACCGTCAGATCAAAAAGTTGAGGTCCAAGGAGATCCCCTTGGTTAAGGTCAGATGAGAGCACCATTCCGACCAAGAGGCCACCTGGCAGATGGATCAGGATACGAGGGAGCGTTATCCTTCATTGTTCGATGATTTGGTGAGTTCTAAATTTTCCTTTCTGAAATTCAAGGACAAATTTTCTTTAAGGAGGGAGGATTGTAATATCCTAGATATTTAATTTTATTCTTTTCCTTATGGTTGTGTTGCCAGCCTAGAGAACTAGTTTGAGGTCGAGCCGAATCAACTCATGGTCCAGTGCGAGCTCAGGTAAGTAGGATATGAGTTATGTGAATTTTGCTTGCATAAATAGATTTATTTAATTTTATGTTGTGTGGCATGAAGGTTTAATTATGTGCATGTATTGGATGGGTATGTGGAGAATGGAATTAATTAAGTTAATTAAGTTAGCGAATTCGGGTTCGGCTTGAGGCGGATGCGGGTTGGGTAAAGGGTATAGAGGGGTCAGGGTTGAGGAGGGAGTATAAAACCCCATCCCCTTGGCTTGTGGCTCCCTATTTGGAGCCATCTAACCTAATTGAGAAGAGGAGCCAGCCTCCAGCCAAGCCTCTCCTCTCTCCCCTTGGAGCCGCCGCCAGCAAGAGCCGAGCCGCCCAAGCCTTCCCCCTTCTCCTTCCTTTCCTTCTTCCTTCCCTTTGGAGCCGAGCCGAGAGGAGCCAGCCGAAGCCAACCCCTCTCTTTTCCTCTCTCTCCCTCTCTCCTCAATCTAGTGGCTTGAGGTGAGCCGCCGCCCCTTCTCTTCCCCTTCTTGGGTTGAGCCGTCATCTTTTGAAGCTGGATTCGAGGGCCATCATCCAGGATTTCTTCTAATCATCTTTCCAAAATTAGGTGAGTGGTTTTACCCTCCTTCTTTCGGGTTTCTTCGAGTTCTTGAAGCCAATCTTGAAGGCTATTGAATCTTGATTTGTTTTTCCGACAATTCTTGAGTTCTCGACGTTCTTGTTGTGTGTCTTGTTTGAGGAGGCCCTAAACCCTTCCCTATGGGGTTCGGCAGCCCTAGGACGGCCCTAGGGGTGCTCGGCCAAGGGTGGAGCAAGGGTGCCCTCAAGGTATTCAATGAAATGCCTAAGTGAGGGATCTTGTTTATCTTGTAATTTATATCTCAAATTGATGATTAAAATGAGTTCTTTTATGTTCAAGCATGCCTGTGATTTTTGGAGAAAATCATGTTTTTTGAAAATTAGGATCTTGATGTTGATGCCATGAAGATTTTTGCAAAATGGTTTCTTGATTTAAATGTTTAATCTTAAAGATTGTTCTCGATTAAAGATGATGGTAGTGCTTGATAATCTTGTTTAAAAATATGGTTTTTGTGAGAATTATCTAAATGCTATAATCCTGATATGTTGGTGAATTAAGGATTTAATTTCTGTGAATTTTCGGATTTATTTTCATGACATGCTGAAAATTCAATGTTGCTGGAATTTTATGCTAAGATGATGAATTTGTGCTATTTTTGTAATGCTTGCTGTGGTGTTTGTATTTCTCTAAACATAGTCGTGTAACCTATCGTTTCGACCAGAAAACATAGTTTGGAAACATAGGACACACTCTGGACACCAGTTTCGGATTACATCTGTTTCGTGCAGAAAAGTAAGCTAAAACTAAACCCTAAAACAAAATCCTAAAACAAAATCCTAAAACAAAATCCGAATTGTGGTGAACTAAATTTTAATTGCATAATTAAAATTGGGTAAAAGGATCAGCATAATCGATTATGAATCAACATGAGAAATTTATGCATGAAATAAAACCACACATGTTTATATGACATTACGGGTCTAGGAGTTGGGATCGGGCATTGGAGTATTGAGACACTTTCCAATAGGAGCACCCATGAGACATCGTAGGAAAGAACATGACTTAGGTCATGGTGCGCCATATCTTTATGAATGGTGTAGAGGCTCGTCGAGGAGCCGGATATTACGGGCTAGGCCCGGGATGTTGGATGACAAATTCCCATCCTGTAGAACAAGTTCGAAGGGTCTTTCCCAATTATTTCGGTTGGCCTCGTGGGATAAGTTCAAAGAGCCTACTCGATTATCCCCGAGGTGGTTTTAAGGAATAATTTCGGAGGGCCTTTCCGGATTATTCTTGTGATATCTTTTAAGAGTAAGCTCGGAGGGCCTACCCGATTACTCTTATGATATCTTAAAGGGGTAAGTTCGGATGGGTGAATCCTGATTGTCCCTACGCGTCTCGTGGAGCAAGTTCGGAGGGCCTTTCTCGATTGCTCCTGAGTTTATTTATACTAGGATAAGTTTGAAGGGCCTTCCCGATTATCCTAGTATATGTTGTTTGCCTTAGGGAATGGTAGGCTTAGGCTTGTTATTTTTTCACCGGTTGGGTGTTGGCTGCCTTCGGGCAGGTGGTGGCCGGATGGCTTGTTAGCAGGTCATTCCCTTGTGACCTTTTCCTGCTTGAGTCAGGAGTTTTACCTTGTGCATTTTATCTGTGATGTTTGTTTTTTTTAGGGTTGGTAGAACCGCTTACCGAGTTCTTCGAACTCACCCATTGTCGTTGTTTTGTTTTCCAGAGCCTGACTGGTAAGGTGGGCTGGAGCACTTGGCGCAGCTGGAGGGAAGAGGAGCCACATGATCTCATAGTAGTCATAGTTAGGGGTCGTAGTTGAGTCTTTAGTAGGTTGTCATGCACAATTGTTTTGGTATTTGGAGTTGTAGTCTTGTGGGGACATTCATGTTATTTTTTATTCAGTCTTTTATTTGTCAAAGAACTGTTGCTCTTCGATTTATTTATTTCCACACTTGAGCTATTTATTTAAAACTTTGCTGTTTTGAAATGAAAATCTATTTTGGTTCTTTTATTAATAAAAGCTATTGTTTATTTCATTATTTTATGAATTGACATGTGCATGGGTTATGCTTCGGGGTATAGGCACGTATACCCTAGCCGGTCACGTGACCCTGAACTTGGGGCGTGACAGCCTCCCATTACACATGTCAATAATAGATTTTGTATCAAATTCAATAATAATCTTTTAAAAAATTTAACTCTTTGGATTTCTTAATGGCAAGATTAATAGCAAGGGATTCATTGACAATAACATGAGTATGATTATTAACCAAAGCAGAAGCAAAGATTAAATTTCCACAATGATCCCTACAAACAGTAGAAATCACACCTTTATTACCATCAATATCTACTGAAGCATCAACATTCCATTTCAAGACCCCTATTTTAGGCGGAGACCATCTAATACTAGGTTTGTTTATCAAAGATTTTCCCTCAGTAATAGGATCTGGATTAGTATATGTTACATAAGCTAAAACTTTAGCAAAGATCATTAAAACCGAAGGTCTAGTTTGTCAAAAATTACCTAATTTCTAGCCAACTAGATGAAATAAAAAGTACTTAAACATAATGCAATCAAGATATCTGAAAAAATCCTAGAGGAAACTTGATTTGGCAACATGTTCATACTCATATTCCATGCAAGAGATTTAGTTCCAACAAACTTTGTATCCATTAATTCCTAGAGAATCCTGGCTACCTCACACTCCAAGAAAATATATAGAATATTTCTAGAAGGCTGCCACACAGGACACCGCAACACAGGGAATCAATGATACCAAAACGATGTAATCTTTCTGAGGTGGGAAGTTTTTTATGAAACAATTTTCAAATAAATTTTTTTTATTCTAGAACTAACTTTAGCTTTCCAAATTAGATCCCACCTGAGAGGATTACGAGGATTGGTAATGCCCTCCCTATTTAAGAAATCATAGACAGATTTTGAATTAACTAGATCAGTTTTTTCACACCATCAGATACATGTGTCATCATCAGGTTGTCTAGGTAAAGCAATGCTAGAGATGGTTTCCGCAGTACAAGAGCCAAACATTTCAGTAAGAAAACATAAATTTCAACCAGTATAGGAAATAAAAGAGGCAACATAAAGATTTAAATCCATCAAGTTCATATTGATAACAGTAGGCTTACGGATCAAGGGATATAAAAAATCCAAGCATCATTGAAGACATTAGTATCTCAACCTGAGGAAATCAGATTAATGAAACTAACAGCAAACAAAAGCAACTTCCGGAAGCCACTACAGTGCTTAAATTATGAAAATTCCAAAGATTTAGATTACCATACTTAGCTTTAACTACATCAATCCAAAGAGATTTATTGTTGTTAAGCAAGAGATTAATTGTAATATCCTAGATATTAATTCTAATTTCCATTTATTGTATGTGTTGCCAGCCTAGCGGGCTAGTTCAAGGTCGAGCTAAGTCGACTCGTGGTGCGGTGCGAGCTTTCGAGCTTGGGTATGTTGAATTGTGAGTTATGATTATAGAGCAAATTTATTTAATTATGTTACATGTGGATGTGGATGTGCATGTGCATGTGTTTATTGCTTGTATTTTATCATGGGGTTAGTTTGGGTTAGCGGATTGCGGATACGGGTTGTGAAGAGTGCGGGTTAGGGTGTGGTTATGTGGAAGTGGGAGTGGATTATAAATCCCCCCAGGGCTGGCGGCTCCCTATTGGAGCCGCCCAGCCGATTGAAGGAGAAGAGAGGAGCCAGCCGCTTGAGCCGCCGCCCCTCCCTTCCCCCTCTTAGAGCCATCGAGCAGCCCTGCCGTCCAAGCCGCCGCCTCCCTTCTTCCCCTCTCCTTTCCTTAGAGCCAAGCTGAGCCAGCCCTTCTCTTTTCCCTTTTCCCTCTCTTCGAGCCGGCGGCTTGAAATGAGCCGCCGCCCCCTCTTTTCCCCCTTCTTGAGTCGAGCCACCATCATTTGAAGCTGGATTCGAGGGCTGTCATCCGAGATTTCTCCTCTTATCATCCTTCCTAATTAGGTGAGTGGTTTTACCCTCCTTCTTTCCGGATTTCTTCGGATTCTTGAAGCCGATCTTGAAGGCTTGGATGTTCTTGAAGGTTTTTCGTTGATCTCTCAAGATTTCATCGTTCTTTTTGATTGCCGTGCTTGAGGAGGCCCTAAACCCTCCCTATGGGGCTCGGCAACCGTAGGGTGACCCTAGGGGTGCTCGGCCAAGGGTGGAGCAAGGGTACCCTCAAGGTGTTCGATGAAATGCCCAAGTGAGAGATCTTGGTTATTGTGAAGTTTATGTCTCGAATTGCTTGTTAAAATGAGTTCTTATAGGTTCAAGCATGCTTTGTATTTAATCTGTGATTTTTGAAAAATTTGGATCTTGATGTTGAAGTCATGAAGGTTCTTGCAAGATGGGTTCTTGATCATGATGTGTGTTCTTATTTATGATTGTTGATGCTTGTTAGTCTTGTTAATAAGCATGAGATTTGAGGAATTTGTTTCAAGATTAGTGTTCTGTATTAATGATGATTAAGGACCTAATTTCTAATAATTTCGGATTTATTTTCATGCTATGTTGAAGAGACTTAATGTTGTTGAAATTTCATGTTGAGATGATGAATCTGTGCTGTTTTTATAATATTTGCTGTGGTGTATGTATTTCTCTGAACATAATCAGGTAACCTATCATTTTGACCATAAAATATAGTTTGGAAACATAGGACATACTCTGGAAGCCAGATTCGGATTAGATACATCAGTATCGGGCACAACAGTAAGCTAAAATAAAACCCTAATCTTGGTGAACTAAATTTTAATTCCATAATTAAAATTGGGCAAAAGGGTTAGCATAATTTTTTACGAAACAACAAGTAAAATTTATGCATGAAATAAAACCACACGAATTTATGACATTATGGGTCTAGGAGTTGGGGTCGGGTATTGGAATGTTGAGACGTTTCGCAATAAGGACACCCCTAAGACATCGTAGGAGAGACTTGACTTAGATCATGTTGCGCCATATCTTTATGAATGGCGGAGAGGCTCGTTGAGGAGCCGGATTGCGGGCTAGGCCCGAGAGATTGGATGGCTAATTCCCAACCTGTGGAACAAGTTCGGTTGAGCAAATCTTGATTATTCTAGTTTGGCCTCGTGGGATAAGTTCGGAGGGCCTGCCCGATTATCCCCAAGGTAGTTTTAAGGAATAAGTTCCGAGGGGCTACCCGATTATTCTTGTGATATCTTAGATGAGTAAGTTAGGAGGGCCTACCCGATTACTCCTGTGATATCTTAAAGGGGCAAGTTCGGATGGGCAAATCTCGATTGTCCCTTCGCGTCTTGTGGAGAAGGTTCGGAGGGCCTTCACGATTGCTCCCGAGTTTCTTTATACTAGGATAAGCACGGAGGGCCTTCTTGATTATCCTAATATGTTTTGTTGCCTTAGGGCATGGTAGGCTTAGGCATGTTGTTCTTCACCGTTTGGGTGTTGGCTGCCTTCGGGCAGGTGGAGGTCGGATGGCCTGTTAGTTGGTCACTCCATTGTGACCATTTTTTGTTTGAGTCAGGAGTTTGCTTTATGTATCATATCTGTGATGTTTTTTTTTGTGGGGGTTGGTATGATCGCTCACCGAGTTCTTCTGCACTCACCCATTGTCGTTGTTTTGTTTTGCAGAGCCTGACCGATGAGGTGGGTTGGACCACTTGGCGCAGCTGGAGGGCAAAGGAGCTACATTGATCTCATAGCAGTCCTAGTTAGGGGTCGTAGTCGAGTTTTGGTAGTTAGTCATGCAATTATGTTTCAGTGTTTTGGAGTTGTAGTCCCTTTGGGGACATTTATATCTTTATTTCAGATTTCATGGTAATTGAACAGTTGAACTTGTTTTGTTATTTTCGCACATTATTTTTTTTTGCAAAAATTACTTATAATGATTACTGGTTTGCTTTTCCATTTGAAATAAAAGTCGTTATTTCTTTTCAGCTATATTTTATTGTTCAGCTGGCATGTGCATGGTTTAGGGTGCGGGGTATAGGCATGTAAGACCCGAGGTTTCATAACATAAAATTTGTTTTTGGTGCAGCGCACCAAATCAAGAGTTAGTCGGGTCAAGTCGTGGAATTGCTGCGAGCAGAAGGTATAATTCAAGCCTTATGAAATTTTATTTGTTAAATTGTTCCTTCCTTCTTAAGCATAAGATGTCTTAGTAGAGTCGAGTTCAAATCGTGTGTGTGGATTGAATCAGGGCTCGAATCAGACTCTGATTGAGTCGAGTAGGGGCCAAGTGAATAGGATGGGTATAATGGTCAAGTGAAGATGAGGGTATAAATCCTTCATCCCTAGCCGTGCGGCTCACCATTGGAGCCGCACGCAACCTGAGAAGAGAGAGGGAGGAGGGGAAGCTTTGGAGTCGGTGCCGGATTCATGCCGCCATCGGAAAGATCGAGACCATCGTCGCTCGTCCCTTCTGCTTCTTTGATCAAGGTGAGTGGATCGTACCTTATTGTGAAGGGTATGCGGGTAGCCGACCCAACGTTAGGGGTTTTCTCCGATTTCTCGAAAACTTCCGTCGATTCACCGATGTTGTTCCAAGATTTGATTTGAATGTTATGTACATGTTGTTTGTATGAAGTTTTTCGTCATTTTTCTCGATGTTTAGAGCCAGCCACATGAAGGAGAAAGGGGGAAGGTGATGTCGAATTTTCCCCCAATTTCCTTGAGTGGTCGGAAGTCATCGGATTGAGTTTCTCGCGCGATTGACGACTTGATTCTTCTCAATCATGGCCAAAACCATGCCCTCCTACCCTGCTTGTTCTCGGCCGAGCATGAACAACCTTAGGTAGGCTCGGCCGAGTGGGTATTAGGGGGAGAAAGGGCTTGTTATGTTTTATGCTTACATGTAGGGTACTATATCATATTTTTATGTTGTAGATCATTCACATGATATATGAAACTTGGTAGTGATGGATTGAGATTAGTATATTATAAGGAAATGTTCTTGGTAGTGCATACATGGTTAGGATCTTAGTATGGCATGTGAATCATGGGAATGTTTTATTTAATTTCTAATATATATGCTCAATTGTTACCTTGTGTGATAGTTGCTTACCTTGCTGGAATTTCTTTATAAATGCATAATTTAATCATTTTGTTGTAGAAATCATGTGTATAATTATGGTAGTAGTTGTAGAATAATTCCCTATTAAGTTATGTGCTGTGACATAATTGTATTTAAACATTTCTACACTCATGACCTGTAATTTACGCTTAAGAAATCGGGCGAATGACGCTAGATGACTATAAGGAAATTCTAGGATGTTTAATTATTCGGAGAAACTTGAATGTAGACAAGCTAGGTTTCACACCTAGGGATCAGCGGGCAATAGTGTGCGGTTGGCATGGCCCGGAATAACGGGGCCGAGTACGGGTGAATGCTCGAGATTTTTAAATAAGGAAACTTTAGTACACTTTGTATGTGTACTGTGATTGCGATGGTCGGCTGAGAAGCATGAACGATCGAAATGACTAATGCTTGACTCGGCGGGTGATTTGGGTCTTGAGATTGCACCAGCGGGCCCGCTAGGTGTTAGACTCGGGTGAGAGAGGGTCTTGAGATTCCGTTAGTGGGCTACGCTGACGGTAGACTCGAGTTGGGTGGTTCTAGCTATCCCTAACTCGGTGGGTTCCTGAGACTAGCTGACCATCCTAGGCGACGACGCGATGTTTGTTTGACTTTCCTTATATGAGATGGGGGCCGTGCGGTCGGGTTGTTATCTTATGGTATGGGGCCATTTTGGGCCGGGCGTATGGTTTATATATACAAGATAGCAGTTAGGCTAGTTGTTACATTTTGATTAGATTAGATCCCTACAATTATAAATTGCTGACTTTTATGCATGTTGTTATTGGGGATTTATATGGAGATTCGGAAGGACCGCTCACTGAGTCCCATGTGGACTCACGGGTTATTTATTTTGGTTTGCAGAGCCCGACCAGTGAGGTGAGGCTTGGAGTCATGGTGCAACTGGAGTGTAGGCAGTGGCATAGATCTCGTAGCAGCGTCCAGTAGTCGTAGTCATGGTGTCTAGATTTAACATTTTTTTTCTTTCACTTAGAGATGTTGTTTTGAAAATTTTGTATTCGACTTTAACGCAAGCTGTTTGTTTTTTTATAGTTGGTTTGTTTGCAACTCTTTGAAAATTGTGAACCTTCTTTAAAACTTAATAAAAGTTTGCATCTTTGTTCTCTTACTCGAATATTTTTTTGGATAGTTTGTTGTATCAGTATGTTGATATTTAGTGTATGTGGTAGGCTTCAGGGTAAGACATAGACCCTGGCCGATCACGCGACCCCGAGTTGGGGCGTGACAAAGTTGGTATCAGAGCTTTTGGTTAGGTCTTGACTACGACTAGGAGTTGGGTATGGTATGAGATATATGCTAGAGTGTCAACATGCGGTATAGATATGCTACGAGATCTAGCAACCATGACTGCACTCAGCGCACCATGTGGTTTGTAATTTAAATTAGAGTTGAATGAATTGTGTATGTTAACGAGAGTATTGTTTCTTTTTTTTTCTCTATGATAGTGTGATGGAGACTCATAATGCTGCACTGAGCAGCAGTGGTAGTAATTCGATAGAGCGTCGGGGCCGAGGCTGGGGCAGGGAAAGAGAGCAGTATGAAGAACATAGATAAGACTCTGCGGTTGCTCGATTGCAAGCTCAGGTGGCTCAGTTAGCAGAGGCGCTCCTCAAAGAGCAGGAGTTGAGACATCAGATGCAGCAGCAACAACAGCCGCCGTAGCCTGTACCTGTGGTTCCAGTAGTATCGGAGGTAGCCGAGATAGTAGCACCGGTGATCAGGGTTCCAAGAGCCCCATCTTATGCAAACTTCGTCACGTTGAAGTTGCCAGAATTCACCGAAATAGTTCGGTAGGTGGAAGTCACTGAGTTTTTGGGGGACTGCTATGAACTGTGCATGGAACTGGGGTGCTCATCTGAAGCAGCGGCTCGTATGGTCGGGCTACAGATGAGGGGATCCAGAAAGGTCTGGCTGCACACTTAGAGGGCTCGCAGGGCAGCAGGCGCGTCGCCTCCCACCTGGGAAGAGTTTAAGTAGCTATAGAAGAACAGTACTTGCCAATGAGTGTTCGCGACAAGCGGGCACGAGACTTTGAGATGCTGCGCCAGTTTGGTGGCATCTCAGTGTTAGAGTATGAGATGAATTTTAATTGGCTTTCCAAATATCATTCGACCCTAGTGGCATCTGAGACCGCCAGGGTCAAGAGGTTCGTTGGGGTCTTGAGGTCTCAGATTGGCAGGCTTATCCACTACACCGAGGATTCCACTCTTGCCCGGGTGGTGGATGAAGCCCTTCGGAAGGAAGCTTTGGTACCGTTCTAGATGAACGACGGGCCGGCCAAGAAGAAATTTCGGCCGCAGGGATCTGGAGGCCGATCGGGTTACTCTGAGGGGACAGTAGCTACCGTAGATCACCAGCAGAGCAGAGAGCAGGGTGGTAGTCGGGGCCGTGGGCGCTCAGGATCTGGGACAGTGAGGCCGGCAGGGTTAGGGGTTGCTTCTCAGAAGTCAGATGTGCCACAGTGTGGTCGCTGTAACTGGAGGCACTGGGGGGCTGGATTTGGCCGCTCGGATGCCTATTTTAAATGCGGTCAGGTCGGGCACTTTAAGAAGGACTGTCCGGACAGAGTTGACCAGAGATCTGAGTAGTCAAAAGGAAAGACGCCTATGTTTGTGGGGTCTGTGGCTCAGCGAGGGCATACACAGAGCAGCGGGCCGCAGGCTAGTCATTTAGAGAGACCATCAGCCAGGGTTTTCACCATGAACCGCGATGGGGCAGAGGCATCAAACGCCGTGGTGATAGGTACTATTTTAGTTAATTCTTCTGCTGCTTATGTTCTGTTCGATCCGGGTGTCACACACTCATTTGTAGCTTCCAAATTTGCTGCCGGATTGCCTATGGCACCTTATTTGCTTGTTGTGCGGTATGTGGTGTCAACGCCTACGGGCGACTCATTAGTAGCAGAGTCAATCTTCCATGACTGCGAAGTGCTAATCTGTGGTTAGGGTTGTTCATGGGTCAAACCCGACCCAATGAACCGTAGAAACCGACCCGACCTGAACCAATCGGGCCGGCTCGGGTCGGGTCCGGGTTTCAATATTTAAAACCCGATGACTCGAGACCCGACCCAATTACCCGAATTATTTATATTTTTTAATTATTTTAAAAATATTTATATTAAAAATATATTTATTTTTCATTATTTTTTGAAAAATTATTGTTAAAAACTTATTTTTTTACCTAAACGGGTAAACCCGACTACCCGACCCGACCCGACCTAGGTCGGGTTGGGTCGGGTCGGGTTTGATAGGTGAAAATTTTTCAACCCGACCCGACCCGATTTCACTTGGTCGGGTCAGATCGATTTTTTCCCTAAACCCGACCTGACCCGTGAACACCCCTATCTGTGGTCATGTGTTGAAGGAAGAATTGACACTTCTGCCTATGCTTGAAATTGATGTTATCCTCGGCATGGATTGGCTGGTGGAGCACTTTGCATCAGTTAACTGTAGGGCTAAGACTGTCACATTCAGTAAGCCCGGGTTGCCGCAATTCACCTTTCGTGGAGAAGGGAAGGATGTGCCCATGGGCATCATTTCAGCCCTTAAGGCTTGTAAATTGTTGTTAGGCGGCTGCCAATCTTTCTTGTCCTTCGTATCTATGGCCGAGGAAAGGGGGGGCATGGCTCAGGAAGTTAGAGGAATTTCGGTGATCTGTGAATTCCCCGATGTCTTCCCCGAGAAATTGCCAGGATTGCCGCCTAGAAGAGAAATCAAATTCTGCATTGAATTGCATCCCAGGGTAGCATCGATCTCCATTCCAACCTAGAGGATGGCGCCGACCGAACTTCAGGAGTTAAAGGCTCAGTTGCAAGAGTTATTGGACTTGGGCTTCATTCGCCCAAGTTCGTCTCCGTAGGGTGCTCCGGTCCTGTTTGTAAAGAAGAAGGATGGGTCCATGCGCATGTGCATCGACTATAGACAGCTCAATAAGGTGATAATAAAAAATCATTACCCGCTGCCTAGAATCGATGATTTGTTCGACCAGTTGTAGGGGGCACAGTGGTTTTTGATGATTGATTTGAGGTCTGGATATCATTAGTTGAGAATCCGAGACTGTGATGTGCCCAAGACTGCCTTTAGGACTCGCTATGGCCATTATGAGTTCCTGGCGATGTTGTTTGGATTGACTAACGCACCTGCAGCCTTTATGGACCTCATGAATAGAGTGTTTCAAAGAATACCTGGACAGATTTGTGATCGTCTTTATTGACGACATCCTAGTGTATTCTAAGAGCAATGAGGAGCACTTCGAGCATTTGAAGATGGTCCTGGAAATCGTTAGAAAGCATCAATTGTATGCCAAATTCACCAAGTGTGAGTTTTGGTTAGAAAGTGTGGGATTCCTAGGTCATATAGTGTCCAAGGAAGGAATCAGTGTGGATCCCGCCAAGATAGAGGCGGTAAAGGACTGTAAGCGGCCGACCAGTGTGACTGAAGTCCGCAGTTTCTTGGGGTTAGTTGGGTATTACAGAAAGTTTGTAGAAAATTTCTCAAAAATTATAGCTCCTCTGACTTGGTTAACCCAGAAGAAGGTGAAATTTGATTGAGACGAGAAGTGTGAGGAGAGCTTCCTGAAGCTCAAAGAATGTCTGACGTCAACACCAATTCTAGCTGTACCTACAGCCTCGGGAGGATTTGTGGTATACTCTCACACCTCTCGGGTTGGCCTTGGTTGTGTTTTAATGCAGTATGGCAGGGTGATCGCCTATGCATCTCGTTAGTTGAAAGTGCATGAAAAGAATTACCCAGCACATGATTTGGAACTGGCGGCGGTAGTGTTTGCTCTGAAGCTATGGTGCCACTACTTGTATGGTGAGGCTTGTGAGATTTATTCCAACCACAAAAGCCTCTAGTACTTGCTCACCCAAAAGGAGCTCAATTTAAGACAAAGAAGATGGCTTGAACTTCTAAAAGATTATGATTGTACCATCTTGTATTATCCCGGGAAAGCCAATGTGGTGGCAGACGCGCTGAGCAGGAAGTCCATGGACAGCCTGGTCCATTTGACAAATCTACTGCAAAACCTCGAAGTTCTCGAGTAGAAGTGGGAAAAAATTACTATGGATTTAGTGACAGGGTTGCCTAAGTCAAGGAGCGAATTTGACTCTATTTGGGTGGTGGTAGATCAGTTGACAAAGACCACTCATTTTATTCCGATTAAGACCATCTTTTCCGCTGAGCAGTACGCCAGACTATTCTTGGACAAGATTGTGGCATACCATGGTACCCCAGTGATGATTATATCGGATCGAGGTACCCAGTTCACATCCCAGTCCTGACAGTCCTTCCAGGAAGCCTTGGGTACTTAGGTGCACTTCAGCACAACTTTCCATCCGCAGACGGACGGACACTTAGAGAGAACCATCCAACCCTTGGAAGATATGTTGAGGGTCTGCATTTTGGACCTGGCTGCCGGTTGGGAGAAACACCTATCGTTGATTGAGTTCTCCTACAATAATAGTTATCACAGTAGCATTGGCATGGCTCCTTTCGAGGCCTTGTATGGGCGGCGGTGTAGGTCTCTAGTGGGCTAGTTTAAGGCCGGAGAATCACTCAAGGTGGGTCCTAATCTGGTTGAGGAAGCGGTGGAGAAGGTGAAATTTATAAAGGAAAGATTGATGGCAGCTCAGAGTCACCAGAAAATATAAGCTGACAAGATGGCCATAGAGCTGGAGTTTGCGGAAGGCGACCTAGTATTTCTGAAGGTCTCCCCTATGAAGGGGGTAGTTCGATTTGGAAAGAAAGAAAAGCTGAGCCCCAGGTTTGTTGGGCCTTTTCTCATTCTCTGGCAGAGGGGTGTTGTAGTTTATGAGCTGGCCTTGCCCCCTAGCATGAGCAGGGTACACCCGATTTTTCATGTATCCATGCTCAGGCGATATGTGAGAAATGATTCGCATGTGATTGAACCTTCTATTGTTGAGGTGGATTCGGCTGTCTCATTAAAGGAAAGGCCGGTGGAGATCCTCGACCGCCAAATTAGAAAGCTGAGGTCCAAAGAAATCCCCCTGGTAAAGATTAGATGGGAGCACCACTCCGGACAGGAAGCCACTTGGGAGGTAGAGCGAGACCTGAGAGAGCGCTACCCTTCATTGTTTGAAGAACCGGTAAATCCTTGTAATTCAGCAAAATTCGAGGATGAATTTCCCTTAAGGGGGGAAGGTTGTAAGACCCGAGATTTCCTAACATAAATTTTTTTTTTTGGTGCAGCGCACCGGATCAAGAGTTAGTCGGGTTGAGTCGCGGAATCGTCGCGAGTAGAAGATATAATTCTAGCCTTATGAATTTTTTTTTGTTAAATTGTTCATTCCTTCTTAAGCATAAGATGTCTTAGTAGAGTCGAGTTCAAATCGTGTGTGCGGATTGAATCGGGGCTCGAATCGGACTCGAATTGAGTCGAGTAGGGGCCAAGTGAATAGGAGGGGTATAATGGTCAAGTGAAGATGAGGGAATAAATCCCTCATCCCTAGCCGTGCGGCTCACCATTGGAGCCGCACACAATCCGAGAAGAGAAAGGGAGGAGGGGAAGCTTTGGAGTTGGCGCCAGATTCGTGCCGTCGTCGGAAAGATCGAGATCGCTGTCGCTCGTCCCTTCTTCTACCGTGGTCAAGGTGAGTGGATCGTACCTTGTTGTGAAGGGTAGGTGGGGAGCCGACCCAAGGTTAGGGTTTTTCTCCGATTTATCAAAAATTCCTGTCGATTCACCGATGTTCTTCCAAGATTTGATTTGAGTGTTATGTACATGCTATTTGTATGAAGTTTTTAGTGGTTTCTCTCGATGTTTAGGGCCGGCCACATGAAGGAGAAAGGGGGAAGGTCATGCCAAATTTCCTCCCAATTTCCTAGAGTGGTCGGAAGCACTCGGATTGACTTTCTCGCACGATTGACGACTTGATTCTTCTCAATCATGGCCAAAACCATGCCCTCCTACCCTGCTTGCTATCGGTTGAGCATGAACAACCTTGGGTAGGCTCGGCCGAGTGGGTATTAGAGGGAGAAAGGGCTTGTTATATTTTATGCTTACATGTAGGGTACTATATCATATTTTTATGTTGTAGATCATTCACATGATATATGAAACTTGGTAGTGATGGATTGAGATTAGTATATTATAAGGAAATGTTCTTGGTAGTGCATACATGGTTAGGATCTTAGTATGACATGTGAATCATGGGAATGTTTCATTTAATTTCTAATATATATGCTCAATTGTTACCTTGTGAGATAGTTGCTTACCTTGCTGGAATATCTTTATAAATGCAGAATTTAATCATGTTGTTCTAGAAATCATGTGTATAATTATGGTAGTAGTTGTAGAATAATTCCCTATTAAGTTATGTGCTGTGACATAATTGTATTTAGACATTTCTACACTTATGACCTGTAATTTACGCTTAAGAAATCGGGCGAATGACGCTAGATGACTATAAGGAAATTCTAGGGTGTTTAATTATTCGGAGAAACTTGAACGTAGACAAGCTAGGTTTCACACCAAGGGAACAACCAGCGGGCAATAGTGTGCGGCTGGCATGGCCCAGAATAAGGCGGTCGGGTACGGGTGAATGCCCGGGATTTTTAAATAAGGAAACTTTAGAACACTTTGTATGTGTACTGTGATTGCGATGGTCGATTGAGAAGCATGAATGGTCAAAACGACTAATGCTTGACTCGTCGGGTGATTTGGGTCTTGAGATTGCACCAGCGGGCCTGCTAGGCTTTTAGACCCGAGTGGCAGAGGGTCTTGAGATTTCGCCAGTGGGCCACGCTGAAGGTAGACCCGAGTTGGGTGGGACTAGCTATCCCTAACCCGGTGGGTTCCTCAGTCTAGCTGACCATCCTAGTCGACAGCTCGGTGTTTGTTTGACTTTCCTTATATGAGATGTAGGCCGTGCGGCCAGGTTGTTATCTTTGAAAGCGAAATGGCAACACTAGAGGGGGGTGAATAGTGTGTTTACTAATTCAATCTACCTGAATTCCAATTCTAATCGTTTTCTTAAATAATTTAGGCAATTTTACGATTGAATGATTTGATGCGAAAGTGATAAATAGCAAAGCAATAAATAAAAACAATAAATCAATGCAAACACAAGATTTATAGTGGTTCGGCCCCAATGCCTACTCCACTACATAAGCACCCCGCTTAGGATTTCTAAACTAGGTTTACTAGATTAATTCAGTTTCCCTTAAACAGAGGACTTTGACTCGAAGAGTCGCACTCTCGACCTAAGGCACTTCCACACCCGGAAGTATCCACCTTCTCACCGAGAGCACTCTTCCGCCTCAACCCTAAGGGACAACTAAACTAATACTAGTATAAACTAAGTTTATACAAGTGGCTTTACACCTTCACAACAAGGTAACCACTTCCACTTTCAATACCTAACAGCTCTAGGTCTTCACACATAGAAATCCAATAAAAACGTGTTCAAATAAACAGTTAAAATACAATCAAAAGAGCTAAAAGATTAAACCAAAGATTAATGCTCCTTTGCAAGCCTTTGGCGCCTTCAACTCATCAGGAGGTAGAACTCGTATTATATCCTGAGTTGAGAAAGAAAGCTAGGCACTTGTGAGAATGTTCGCGGAAGAATAGAGCGCCACTTAATCGATATTTGAAGGTTCAATTCTCCCTTTTGAGTGCTCAATAAAGTCTGTAAGAATCAAGGAAGAAGCTTAGAGAGGTTAGATGAATGATATTTATAGCCTCTCAATGAAACGACAGCTCAACGAATAGAAAACTATCTGTTGCAGACGCTCGGTCGATTGGTAGGTCGACCAACCGATCGACCGCTCAAAGCGACCGACGCTTCTTCTCTCTATGCGATCGACCGACGGGTCGACCACCCAGAAGCAAAACTGCGTTCCCGCAATCTGGTCGACCTCCCGGTCGACCGACATAGCTACTGCCCATTTTGGGCTTCGATCGGTCGACCTCCCGGTTGACCGAAGTAGCTTTTGCTGCTTTTTACCTTCAGTCGATCGACCTCCCGATCGACCGACGTAGCCTTTACGATGGCTACTGCCACTTTTTACCTACATTCGGTCGACCGAACCTAGGCTGAATTTGTTTTCTTCAGCCTTCTTCTTTCACGCTTCATTTCTTAGTTTCGGCTTTCAATGAGCATCAACTTGGAGAGCTTTTCATTTGATCTTTGGACTCGTCCAATGCGACTTTGGTGCACTCATCGAGCTTCGAGAAATTCCCGCGACGAACTCGAGCGCGACGATCAATGTCCTTCCGATTTATCGATTTCTCTAATTTTTCCGATCGATGACATCGAATGCTAATCGATATGGAACCTGAAAGATTTCTCGACGAAATATTAGTTCCATGTTTGTTATCATCAAAACCGAGATTAAGAGATTAAGACCAAGGTTGATAACCTAAAGCCAACAATCTCCCCATTTTTGATGATGACAAACATTCTTAAGAAAATATATTCATAAAGCATATAGGATATCAACTAAGGGATTTCTCCCCCTATCAACATGCTTATCTATGAAAATAAACTCCCCGTATCTATATGCATGGATTTCCTATATTTTTCTCCCGTTTACTTATAATTTTCTCCCCCTTTTTCCTATACATTTCTCCCCCTCTTGACATCAATCAAAAAGGGCAAGAAAGGTCAATCTAGTCGAAGGGATGAAAAATAAATAATTTTTCATGAAGTTGAGACTTTAAAGATTATTTTTCATAAAATATGAAAATCTCAAGCAAAGGGATGGAAAACAAATATTTAATATGAAACTTAAATCATACATGATATGTTCAAAAACTAGATATTTGAATTCAAAATTAAATCATGTATGTTCTCATATCTTTTTCATGACATTTTTAGATTTCATTCAAACTTTCAAAATAACAAGATATGGTCATTTAAATCATGTACATTAGGTTTGAAGTGAAACTAATGTCATTTAATCAAACTTTTAACTTAGCATAGTTTCATTTGAATTAAGCATGAAAACATGAAAATGCAAAGTTTCAAATTTTGCTATCTACTCATGTTTTTCTAATATTTAGGCATCTAGACATCAAACATGAGAGAATGCAAGTCTATGAATCAAGTTTGGGCTTAAGATGAAATTTCTAAGTCACTATGTTGACTTAGGTCAAGGTATATACTTCTAGTTTTCACAAATCAAAATTTTAAATTCATACAAAATCATATTTTTGACGAAAAATATTTGATATCAATTGTTGGATGAAAATTTTGATACCAATTGATAAATGGTCATTTGAAATGCATGTATCAAGATTGAATTCAAAGTGAATTTTCTAAGTTCATTTTTCATCCTATATTGATTTTAATAAGCAAATGGATATTTCTAGCTATCATCCAAGATATCAAAATCATTTCTAGGAATGATTTTACTTAAGAAATTGTGTGAATGATATTAGACATGGAATCCAAATGGTATACATGAGTTTTCATTTGAAATTTTTGAAGAAAGATTAAAGTATCGGAAAGATTGATATTTCAAATAAGTGATACTTTGTGTTTTCGAAATCCAACTTCAAAATTCTATTTTAAATCAAATTCTTGATGAAACTTTTTGAAATTTTTACTGATAAAACTAGATTTTTTAGTGAATGTGTAGTTTCAAGAATCATTTAAAAAGGATTTTTCTATATTTCTCTAGAAATAACTGAAATTGATACCAATTGTACGTCGAAATGGTATTTTTGTAATTTTCAGTTATTTTAAAACTTGTTCAATTTTCATTCAAACTTTCATAACACCACATGATGGTCATGTAAAGAGTATATGTTAAGTTTGAAATGAAAATTATGTCCTTAAGTCAAGATATCAACCTAGCATGGTTTCATTCAAAATTAAACTAGTTTTTTTATGAAACTTGCTAAGTTTCAATCTTATCATTTACTCATGATTTTTAAAACTTAACCCTATGGCCTAACATGAGTAAATCTAAACATGTTCCACAAATATGGATTGAAAATGAAACCTTTAAGTCAACTTGTTGACTTGGGTCAACTTGGTTCAAAAGAGGTAAGCATGAATTGATCTCTATGTCATTTTATCCATATCCATATAAATTTTTCATTCTAAGTGCATGGAAACATGTCATACATATTCCTAAACATGTTTATGAGTTTTGGACTTAAAATGAAGTGACCAAGTCGATTTGTTGACTTGGGTCAAACCTTTCCAAGATAAGTCCCCTAAAGTGAGATACCAATTGTATTTGTTCATCTAGACATGAATTTTCAAGTTTTAAATATCTAGACTCATGTGATATGTGTATCTAAACATGTTTATCAAATTTTTAACTTAAAATGAAGTCTCTAAAGAAGAATTTTAACCTAATTCGATTTCATAAATATCATGATATCAAGAAATGAGCTAAGTTATCAAGATTTTTTCCTACTCATGAAAATTTAAAGTATCTATCATGCATAATCAATCATGAGCATAGAGAAATTATTTAAGCATGAATATTCAATTATTATACTAAGATTTTGCAAAGTTAAAACCATACCTTAGTCTTTAGAAATTTTGCCAAACTTGTCATTTCCTTTTTCATTTTCTTTTAAATAGCATAGGCTTTAATGTTTACCACTTTTCTTAACTTGCAAGTAGGTTTCATTAGTATCAAAATGAATTTATATACCAACTAGCAAGCTAACGTGCTAAATAGCAAGGGTTCAATACAAAGTTTCATTTAAAAACCTTAACCTATGCTAGATAGTAGAGATTCATTTTAATAGAGTTATCATGATATCAAAATGAATCTAAGGGATCTTAAGGTGTGAAACATTTGAGGAATAAGGTCTCTAAACATGTTTAACTAGTTTGGACTTAAAGGAATATCTCTAATAGTAAGTATCAACTTAGAGCAAGTTTCATTTAATGAAATTTGCCTAAGTGCTAAGATTCTATCTACTCATGAAAATTCAAGGATTTAACATGCATTTCTAATCATGAGTATAGAGACATAATTTAAACTTAAATATTTAGGTATAACACTAAGATTTTGAATTTATCCAAGTTATACCTTATACTTGAAACTTTAGCCAAACTAATCTTTTTCATTCACATAGCCTTCCATTCTTAATTACCATTAAATTGCAAGTATACTTCATAAATAGAAAATGAAACTAAGTCTACATGCAAGCTATCAAACTAAATAGTGAAGTGAAAAACCAAGTATCATTTTCAAAATTCAACTTCACTAATAGCATGGATTTATTTTTTTATAAATAATTCATGATAACAAAATGAATCAAGAGATCTCAAAATATAAAATTTTGAAAAATAGATCTCCAACCCTTCCTATTGGTTGAAAACCGAAAGCCACAATTAGCCTACGATTTAAAACCGCAAGGTCACTTAGGCCCATTACAGGCCACATAGGTCTCCGAGGAGACCGGGAAATCAAAATCAAAAATCATTTTATAAAAACATATCATGAGCGGAAAATCTACTAATATTAAGCATGTATCAAAACTCCAACTCTAATTTAATCAAGTAAGTATATGAGATGATACCAAAGTGTTTGATGCCAACTTTACCATAGGCATCTAGTCTAGGTGAAGACTTTGAAGTTGCAATCATGCAAGGATCATTCCTTCAATTTCTTGGTCAACTTCAACTCTTCAATTTCCATTACCCTTGTGTGATGGCTCCCCCTACAAAAGAACAATACACTTTTGGTACCCAAATAGCTTTGGGTCCTTGGGGGTGAGTTGGCCTAGGAATTCAAAGTGTTCTAGCGACACTTGGATTTCTTTTAAAAGCACACTCATGGATAGCATGGCCATAAACACCACAACAAAAGCAATGTCCATGAAACTTTTTCTTTTTATTTTTGCTATGGACATTAAATCTATCATTAGAATGCTTGTCATGTGAAATATTATGAGCATGAGCATTCTTGTTTGGAGATTTCCTAAATGAGACATTTTGATTTTTAGGACTCCTGAAAGATGAAACATTTGATAAGTTACTAGTTTTCTTACTCAAGAAAACAATCTCATTTTTTAAGTCATTGATGGATTTGTGTAAAGTTTGAATTTGAGATTTCAACAAGCAATTTTCATTTTTCAAAATATCATGCTCAAATTTGAAATCACTTATACAATCCTTACCATTGAGATTCACATTATTTTTTGTGTTTTCATTCTCATTTCTAATTTTTGAAATCTTAGTTAACAACTCATCATTCTCAATTTCTAATTCTTCATTTCTATGTTTCAAATCCTTAATTTCAAGTTTTAAGGCATCATTGCAAGAATCAAAAGGGCTAGTATTCAATTTTTCAGTTTCTAATTCATGCGTATGAGAGCTAAGCCTTAAATTTTCCTTCTTTAATTTCTTATTTTCCTTATTCTTTTTCATGAGCAAATTATACATCTTTTTACATTCTTCTAGTAGTTCTTCATATCACATATCAAGGGATTTTGAGCTACTAGAGTCATTATCATTAATATTTTGAACATGACTAGAAGATGGAGAATATACCTCATCTCGAAGACCCATGAGGCAACAGTTTGATGTAGCTTCATCATCATGTCTAGAAGAGGCTTCACTTGCTTGAGATGTGGAGGAAGAAGCACACTTCTTTTTGGATTTCTTCTTCAAGAGTGGATAATTCTTCTTCTTGTGTCCATTCTCTTGTCAAAGGAAGCACCTAAGTTTTCTTTTCTGATTATTGCTTGTACTTCTTTGGCTAGAAGTGCTTTGGGCATCAAAACCGAGATTAGTACTAGGGGGATGACCATTGTCATCACCACCCTCAACAAAAGTATTAAGTTCTTCAGTTTTAGCATAGTCATATAACATATTTAATGTTGCCCCTTAATATCAAAAGCGGAAGAACAATGCATAACATTTTCAAGAATTTCATTTGAAAATGAGCAATATAGGAGATGCGTTGTTTTAGCATTGAATTCAAATAATCTAACTTGTTCTTGAGTCCAATCATTTAAGTCAATTGTGGGCTCAACATACTCATTCTTTAGCATGTACAATAGATCTAAACTTTGTGTTTTAAGAAAGGTATACATCTTACTCTTCCAAACACCAAAGTTTTTTTCATCAAACCTAGGTAGTGCAAATGCTATACTCTCTAGTGCCATTTTTCGGATCGAGGCAAGATGTAGACGAGATGGTGAAATCTCAATCCACGACCCGCTCTGATACCAATTGAAGACGAAATGACAACACTAGAGGGGGGTGAATAGTATGTTTACTAATTTAATCTACCTAAATTCCAATTCTAATCGTTTTCTTAAATTGTTTAGGCAATTTTATGATTGAATGATTTGATGAGAAAGTGATAAATACTAAAGCAATAAATACAAACAATAAATCAATGCTAACACAAGATTTATAGTGGTTCGGCCCCAATGCCTACTCCACTACCTAAGCACCCCGCTTAGGATTTCCAAACTAGGTTTACTAGATTAATTCGGTTTTCCCTACACAGAGGACTTTGACTCGAAGAGTCGCACTCTCGACCTAAGACACTTCCACATACGGAAGTGTCCGCCTTCTCACCGAGTGCACTCTTCCGCCTCAACCCTAAGGGACAACTAAACTAATCCTAGTATAAACTAAGTTTACACAAGTGGCTTTACACCTTCACAACAAGGTAACCACTTCCACTTTCAATACCTAACAACCCTAGGTCTTCACACACAGAAATCCAATAAAAACGTGTTCAAATAAACAGTTAAAATACAATCAAAAGAGCTAAAAGATTAAACCAAAGATTACTGCTCCTTTGCAAGCCTTTGGCGCCTTCAACTCGACAGGTTGTAGAACTCTTATTAGATCCCGAGTTGAGGAAGAAAGCTAGGCGCTTGCGAGAATGTTCGCAGAAGAACAGAGCGCCACTTAATCGATCTTTGAAGGCTCAATTCTTCCTTTTGATTGCTCAATAAAGTCTGTAAGAATCAAGGAAGAAGCTTAGAGAGGTTAGATGAATGATATCTATAGCCTCTCAAGGAAACGATAGCTCAACAGATAGAAAACTATCCGTTGCAGATGCTCGATCGATCGATCGACCAATCGACCGCTCAAAGTGACCGACGCTTCTTCTCTCTGTGCGATCGACCGACCAGATGCAAAACTACATTCTCACAATCCGGTTGACCTCCCGGTCGACCGACGCAAGTTTGCATCTTCAACGAATGCAGGTCGGTCGACCGACAAAGCTACTGCCCATTTTGGGCTTCGATCGGTCGATTGCCCGGTCGACCGAAGTAGCTTATGCTACTTTTTATCTTCAGTCGGTCGACCGATCGATCGATCGACCGACATAGCCTTTACGATGGCTACTGCCACTTTTTACCTACATTCGGTCGACCGAACCTAGGCTGAATTTGTTTTCTTCAGCCTTCTTCTTCCGCGCTTCATTTTCGGGTTTCGGCTTTCAACGAGCATCAACTTGGAGAGCTTTTCATTTGATCTTTGGACTCGTCCAATGTGACTTTGGTGCACTCGTTGAGCTTCGAGAAATTCCTGCGACGAACCCGAGCGCGACGATCAATGTCCTTCCGATTTATCGATTTCTCCGATTTTTCTGATCGAGGACATCGAGCGCTAATCGATATGGAACCTGAAAGATTTCTCGATGAAATATTAGTTCCATGTTTGTTATCATTAAAACCGAGATTAAGAGATTAAGACTAAGGTTGAAAACCTAAAGCCAATAATCTTGTGGTTGTTGGGTGAAATGGCCACACTAGAGGGGGGGAGGGTGAATAGTGTGTTAACTAAACAATTGGCCTAAATCTGGTTTTAATCATTTTCTTAAACTACTTAGGCAAATTATAATTTGACGACTAAATGCGGAAGCGAGTAATGAAGATAAACAATGAAAGCACAAAGAGAACAATGCTAACACAGAGATTTGTAGTGGTTCGATCACAATGCCTACTCCACTACCTAAGCACCCCGCTTAGAATTTCCAAACTAAACTTTACTAGATTAATCTTGTTTCCCTTACACAGAGGACTTTGACCCGAAAAGTCTCACTCTCAACCTAAGACACTTCCACACCTGGAAGTCTCCGCCTTCTTACTGAGAGCACTCTTCCACCACAACCCTAAGGGATAACTCAACTAATCCTAGTAAACTAAATTTACACAAGTGACTTTACACCTTCTACACCAAGGATACCACTTACACACAAGACCTAACACTAGGTCTTCTTATACGCTCAAATACAATGAAATAAATAATAAAATACAACACAAAATGGAGAATTAATCAAACAAAAAATTACTTAGCTCCACAACAAGATTCCTAGCTTCCTCTTGATGCCTTTGATGGTGAAACAATGAAGGTAAGACTCAATCAAAGGGATGAGATATCGAAGCTAGAGTTTTTCCAAGAATTGACGCAATGAAAGATTGGAATTGATCAAGGATGACTCAATGAAGTGTAGGAGTAATGAAAAGTGTCTTAGGAAGGATTAGGCATGGGTATTTATAGAGCCAAGAAGAAATGGAACGTAACAGCTGGCTCAACGGGCGAAAAACTAGCCGTTTTCGCTGTTCAATCGCTTGCCGTTCAATCGACCCGACTGATCGATCGCCCACGATCGCTGCTTTAATTACTCTATTCGATCGACCGACGCAGCTACTGCCCATTTTTGACATACTTCGGTCAACCGAATTGCCTACTACCAATTTTTGGCAGCATTCGGTCGATCGATCGGTTGACCGAACCTAGACTGGACTGGGCAGTTTGGTTTTGTTTGTTCATTTTCTGGTTCCGTCTTCACTACGTCTACTTATATAATATTTATTAATTTTAAGTTAATAACTTTAAAACATAAATATTATATAAGGATTACCCCCCATTTGGATTCAATAAAAATATCTAAAAAATTAACATGCTTAAGAATCAAAATCTAGTTTTTGGGGTCTAGTACAAATTTTCGGAAAATGAAACTTTTCTAATTTTTCGGGTCAAATAAGGGTAGGCTAAAGGCTTCCAAAAAATTCCTAAAAATATCTCGTTATCTAGTTTTAACCCAAGGAATAATTACCGTCTTTTTTATGTCAAGGAACTATCTAGGTCATATAGCCCTCCAAGGAGCTCCCTAGGTTATTTCAGGACGGTTTTCGGGTTTTCATGTTTTGGGATTCGGGGATGGTTTTTGGGTTCTTATGCATCATCATGAGGATATTATAATATAAACTAGACACCCTAAACCTATACTCTATCTTCCCGAAAAATCCGAGCGTGTCGACCAACGTCCTTTCGATTTTTTGATTTCTTCGATATTTTCGATCGAGGACGTCGTGCACTAACCGATATGGAACCTGAAAGATTTCTCAATGAAACATTAGTTCCATGTTTGTTATCATCAAAACCGAGATTAAGACCAAGGTAGAAAACCGTAGGCCAACAGTGGTACGGGGCCGTTTTGGGCCGGGCGTATGGTTTATACAAGATGGCCGTCAGGCCGATTGTTACGTCTTGATTAGATTAGATCCCTACAACTATAAATTGGTGACTTTTATGCATGTTGTTATTGGGGATTTATGTGGAGGTTTGGAAGGACCGCTCACTGAGTCCCATGTGGACTCACGGTTTATTTCTTTTGTTTTGCAGAGCCCGACCAGTGAGGTGAGGCTTGGAGTCATAGTGCAGTTGGAGTGCAGTCAGTGACATAGATCTGTAGCAGCATCCAGTAGTCGTAGTCGTGGTGTCTAGATTTGTTTTTTTTTCATACACTTAGAGATGTTGTTTTGAAAATTTTATATTCGAATTTAATGCAAGCTGTTTGTTTTTTTATAGTTGGTTTGTTTGCACTTTGAAAATTGTGAACCTTCTTTAAAACTTAATAAAAGTTTGCATCGTTGTTCTCTTACTCGGATATTTTCCTGGATAGTTTGTTGTATCAGTATGTTGATATTCAGTGTATGTGGTAGGCTTCAGGGAAAGACATAGATCTTGGCCGATCACGCGACCCCGAGTTGGGGCGTGACAAGGCATGTATACCCTGGTCGGTCACGTGACCCTGAGTTGGGGCATGACATTAATTCTTTTTCCAAGAAGAGTTATTCTCATTTTCTCAAGCTCTCTAATGCCCAAACCCCCAACAGATTTAGGTAAAGTTACTTTATCCCAAGCAATTAGATGAATGCCCTTTTTATCAGAATCAGAACTTCAAAGAAAGTTTTTAATCATAGAGCCAATTTTATTCGAAACAACATGAGGCACCCAATTAAAACAAATAGAATGCAGAGGAACATATTTTCTGAACTTTGGACTTTGTCTCAAATATATCATGAATTTTGTCTTCTTCAAATTGTATCATCAACTATCACATTTGTATCAATTGCATCCCTTCGTCAAAATTCCATCTCCTACCCCGTTAACTTTGTGACGTGGCCTGCACACATGGATTAAAAGAAATATTTTAAAAAAAATCCTATTATAATTTTTTTTTCTTTTTTTTTCAACAGTCCTCGTCCTCCTCATTTCCTCAGCCTCCGCCGTCGTCGCCACTGCCGCCTCCTCCTACCTGCCTTTGCCCCTACCGTCTCCTCCTCCTCTACAACTCGCTTGGCCGCGTCTCCACTCTCGCCGTCACGCTCACCCTCAGCTGGCCTATGTATCTCACATTCAATGTCTCTAGACGCTGGACTGCTGCAGCGGCCTCGGCCGGATCTTGAAAACGAACCGCAAGTGCCTCTGCGTCCTCATCAAGGACTGCGACGAACCCGGCCTCGGCCTCACCTTCAACGCCACGCTCGCCATGTCCTTGCCCACCATTTGCCGCGCCTCCGATGTCAACATCTCTGAGTGTCCCGGTTCTGGTTATTTTAATTACTTTAACGAAGTTATTTACTTACTTATTTGTGGTTATTTTAATCAATTGATTTGTATATATATGCATGCAATGCTTCTGGGCTGCCGCCGCATTCCAAGGAAGCTCAAATCTTCGAGCAGTTTGGGAGTGGGAATAAAGCATGTGATTCATCTAATCTCCTCATATAACCTAGGAATTAATAAATTGAACTTGTGATGTGTGTTGATGATTTGATCTCGTGCATGCATGCATGCAACAACAGGTGGTTCACCGGTGGCGGTAGTGGAGGGGTCGTCCTCCGCGAGCATGGGTGATGCAAAAGGCAGCGGTGGTGGAAGGAGCAAGTACGCAAGGGAGAGGAAGGGGAGATCCCGGTGAGTCCAAGCCTGCTGTTGCTCAACGAGCCGACGTTGGGGCTGGACTCGACGGCCGTGAGCCGGCTTGTGGCGATGCTGGGCGGACTGGCAAGGAAGGGGAGAACGGTGGTGAGGTCGATCCACTAGTCGGCAAGCCGCATCTACCAGATGTTCGACGAGGTGCTCCTGCTGTCGGAGGGGAGCTGCTTGTACTTTGGCAAAGCCAAGGATGCCATTGACTATTTTGGCTCCATTGAATTTGCTCCAAAGTTCCATGTCAACCCCGCCCACGTACTTCATGCTCGACTTGGCTAATGGTTAATATTCATATTCCCCATCCACAACATCACGGGTGAAGATGGGGAAGAAGGGATCGAAGCAGTTGGCCAAGCACGGGTAGGGGCGGCTAGAGATGTTAAATGCAAGGTACAGAGGTCAGCTGAGGGTAAGTGTGACGGCGAGAGTGGAGTCGTGGCCAAGCGGGTTGTTCAAGAGGAGGAGGAGGAGGAGGAGGCGGCGGCGGCGGCTACAACGGAAGCGAGGAGGAGGATAAGGATGAGTGTTGAAAAAAAATAAAAAACAATGTTTGAAAAAAATAATTTTTTTATTTGATTTTTAATTATTATTTTTTTTAATATACGTGTGCAGATCACGTCACACAGTTAACGGGATAGATAACAGAATTTTGACGGAGGGATGCAATTGATACAAATGTGATAGTTGAGGATGCAATTTGGAGAAGTCAAAGTTCATAAGACATTTGAGACAAAGTCGAAAGTTCAGAATATATTCAAGTAATTACCCTTAAAACTATTCTACTAGCTTGAGACAAACAATACATCTTCCGATCATTGAGCTTTGAATTAATTCTATCTAACATATAGTTATAACTACTAAGAGGCAACAAATTAGGACTAATCAAAGTACCCAAATATTTAAAAAGGAAACTACCAATCCTCGTATTAAATCTTCTAGCAATTCTAATCCTGGTGACATTAGAAGTAGAGTTGAGAAGAAAAAAATTAGATTTCGCAAAATTAATTTTTTGGTTAGAAATCTTTTCATAAAGATCAAATTTTTTTAAAACATTCTTTATGAATTTATCATTGGCCCTAAAAAAGAGAAGAATATCATCTGCATACATCAAATGTTTTATAGAAACATAATTCTTAACTTTTACAGAAGTAATCTTCCCAATAGAGCCAACATGATTAAGCAGCATAGAAAAAAGATGACTAACAATTATATAGAGATAAGGGGAAATGATACCTCCCTTTCTAATGCCACGGGAACCATTAAAATGATTAGAGGAAACATCATTCACATGACAAGAGTGATTAACGGAAGATATGCAACTATAGACCCAGTTAACAAACTTGACAAGGAAATTAAGCAAAAGCATCATATTCTTAATAGAACTCCAAGATATCATATCATAAGCTTTTTCTAAGTCAATTTTAATCATTATGATAGGATTTTTTCCCTTAGATTTATTAACATAATGAACAATCTCCTGAGCAATCAAGATATTATTATGAATAGAACAACCAAAAATAAAAGTAGATTGACTAGGAGAAATCAAATCATTTAGGTACAATTTAATCCTATTAGCTAAAATTTTAACAAAACTAGGATTTTCAATCTTAGGGATAAACACAAGATTAATGTCATTCCACTTAGAAGAATCACAATAGTAGAATAAAAATAATTGAAAGCAGACAAAAAAGAAGAAGAAATAACATCCAAGTAAGCTTGAAAGAATTCACTCGTATAACCATTAGGACCGAACTCACCCGAGCCTAAGGATTTAACAGCAGCAGAAATTTCATCTAAAGTAAAATGAGCATCAAGAACATCATGCACAGTAACATCAAGATTAATCACATTAAGGTTACACACATTATTGAAATAATTTGGATCGTGATAGGACCTCTAGAGTATACTAGAATTTAACAAAATATTCACAAATATCATCATTATAAACACAAGTATTACCATCTTTAATGGAAGAAACCAAATTTTTTCTCCTTCTCAGCTTAACTAGATTTTGATAGTATTTAGTATTTAGTATTTAGGCTATTCAATTTTTAATGTTTCATTTGAACCTTGCAGAAGATTATTGTGTAGACACATTTGATTTATGAGATTTTATTTATTCTACTTATAGATTAATATATAATATAATATATATTATTCTATATATTAATATATAATATAATATATATTATTCTATATATTAATATGAATTAATATATATTTCATATTAATTAAATATATATTAATTTATTTCAATATAATAGATATATTAATATTTATAAATATTTATAAATATTATATGATTCACTAATATATATATATATATAATATAATATAATATAGTATAATATTATATATTAATGTTATATATTATATCTTAATATATACTAATATATATTAATATTTGAGATGCAAAGGTACGTGCATTGCGAATATTAATTGGGAGACACTTTTAGTAAAAATGTTGTGAGTTGTATTAAAGACGCAATTAAAAAACGTCTCTGCCAGAAATCACTAACCTTAGGCCTTTGCGTCCCAAATATTATTTGAAAGACGCTTTTAGTAAATGCGTCGCGAGTTGCATTGGATGTGCAATTAAAAAGCGTCTCGGCCAAAAATCACCAACCCATCAACTTGATAAGCCAACCTATTGGCCTAATTAAAATGCTTAAACTGAAGTTGATGGTAGCACTCTCATCAAACCTTATAAACCAACACCACATCTAGACCCAACTAGGGATATTACAATCTCCCTCACTTATATTTTGATGTCCTCGTTAAGACCCAACTTGAGTCTAACCTATAGCCTAGAATCACTCCCAAGTCGGCGACATGTGAGGCCTAGGCTAGGGGCGGCAAAAATAGGCACGACACGAGCACAGCACGATAACTGCGAGCCGGGCCGAAAAATTCGGCCCGATAAGCTTATCGGGCCGGGCCGGCTCGGCCCGATAACATTGGGGGCCGACGCGGGCTGGCTCTTATCGGGCCGGGCCAGCCCGTTTGGCCCGCTAAACATTAAAAAAAGAGAGAGTCTAGATTAGGGCTTGTTTAGTGCTTTAAAATTGAAGGTGAAGTTAATCTATGGAGTTTTTCATGTGAAATATCATATTTGATGCTTATTTAGTCTCTTAAATATTTTAAATTATTTTTTTATAATTTTTTTAGAAATTTTTTAGTTAATAAGAGGGCTCGCGGGCCGTGCCGGGCGGCCCGCAAACTATTGCGGGCCGGGCCGGGCCGGAAATTTCCGGCCCATTGAGTTAGCGGGCCGGGCCGGGCCGGCACGCCACCTTATCGTGCCGGGCCGGGCCGGCCCGTTTTGCCACCCCTAGCCTAGGCTAGCTAGTAGCGGCTCCACCCCATCACCTGGACAGCCCTTTCTCACATAGGCTCCCTCAACATGCCTAGGACTAGATAATACTCTAATACCATTTTGTTACGACCCACTTGATGGGATAACTGACTCATCAACTTCATATGCCAACATATTGGCCTAATTAAAATGCTTAAGCTAAAGTTGATGGTAGCACACCCATCAAGTCTTATAAGCCAACACCACATTCAATATACTCTCAATGTGGGAGTAAATCGAGGTATTACACGTCTAAATTGACTTGACTCTAGTTCGCGTGTGTGGACGATAGTGGTGAGTCCAATATACTCAAAGTGCTAGTCTAAGTGACTACTTTAGTAGTATAGTGGAGAAGCCAATCTTTGGTGTTGGGTTGTCCAATGACACCCTGAATCATTGAAATTATACATTATATTATACATAATTTTGTTAATTAATAAAAATATACCTATTTGACACCCTTTAATTGCTTTAGTGATATAGTGCATCCCCTAGCTCAATTTAATTTGGTTTAATATGATAATTTTAATTATATAAAAATACTTACTTAAATTACATATAATTAAATTAAATTAAATTGCTTTCTTAGTTTTCCTTAAATTATATTATTTAGATAAACCTCAACTGAATTTAATTATTTTGGTTAGTTTTAATTAAAATAAATAAATTGAGTAAATACTATTCAATTAAATAACTAATGCTAATTTAAATTATATTAGTCATGTTAATTTTAATTAATTTTATTACTTAGGTTTAATTTATGTGTAAATTGATATAATTCATGCTTAGTTTATTAAAATTGGACGAGCAATAATTTCTCAAAATAAAATTTATTTTCATGTAGTTAATTAGGTCCGACTTAGTTTAATTTTAATCAGTATTTCGATTAATCAAATTTTATATGACTAATTCATGTCATTTTCATCTTTTTCATATATCATAAATCAAATTCTTCAAAGACATGAAAGATAATGAAAAATAATGAAAAATAATGATTGGTAAGTTTATATAGTTATGGTAATTTAATTTTAATTATTGTAGATGTAATTTATACTATTTTAATTGTTATAGTTTAAATTATTAATTTTGATCGAGGGGAGTGCGGGGAGTGCCTACTGGTCTGAAGTTGATTCAAATTAAATTTGAAGAAATCGAATCTGAGCCGGACACGAGTTCAACATTACGCAATTTTTCCGTTGAATTTCCCAAAATATCCTTATATTTATTGCACAAGGGTTTACTTTTGGGTTTTTTTTTGTTTAAATATAATGTGATTTTGAATCAAATATACCGGGTGGAAAAATTAATTTTTAACCATGAGTCTAATCAATTAATTGAGAATTAATTTATTTGGATAAATTCTAATTAATATGAATTTAATTTATGGAAAAAAAGAATTTAATTTATGGAGAGAAGTTATAAAATTAATAGATATATAATTTATGAGGATAAATCATAATTCTATTAATTAATAATAAATTGAATTATTTAGATAAACCTCTCTCCTATTGTTTAGGGAATTAGTTTATTATAATAATTATCATTCTTGTTTATAGGCTCTTAATTTATGAAGATAAATTAGAATTTATATTTTATTAAATTTAATTAATTTCGAATTAATTATGAAGTCATTAAAATATAAATTATTTTTGGAGATAAATTTTGAAATTTTAAATTCCGGTGAAAGAATTTTTAGGGAGACGGATCTACCTTTGTAGCCGCCCCCCCCTCTCTATAAATTATGGCCGAACATCCCATAGGAGGGGTTGGTGAATTAGTTTTTCATCTTCTTGTAAAAGATCAAGGACTTGATTCTTTAGAGGCTTCTTGAAGAGAAAGGAAGCAAAATTGGAGGTGTCTTCTACTTGAGTGTGCCGCCTATTTCATCCATTTGGAGAATTCCGAAAAAGGACAATGAGGTATTCTTTGATCTACGTCCTCGTTCCGTTGTTTTCTAATCTCCTCTTCCTCTTGTTTTGGAGCCCGGTTCTTGTTGGAAGGGCCGGCCTAACTCTTGAGGTTTCGGGGTTTGAGAAAGTGTCTCCGTTGAGCCATGACGAGTCCGATTGTTCGCTGTCCCTTTGTTGTGAGGGCTTGGTGTGGACTATCATTGGAGGACGTACGTGTGTGCATCTTGATATGAGAATAGGAGTACCCTATCCAACCGTGGTATAAGGTATTCCTTCCCCCTTCTACTCATCAATGGAATGTAAGACCTAAAAAATTTCCTAATATAAAAATCTATTTTGGTGCAGCGCACCGGACCCGAGGTTAGTTGAGTCGAGCCTCGAAATCACCTTGAGTAGAAGGTATGACTCGACTAAGGATGTAGGAAGTTAAATTGGTTAAATGACTCTTTGCTTTTATGCATTTATACCTTAATTGAATTAAGATGGACTCGTGTTACAGATAGAGTCGGAACCCAAGTCGAACTCGGACTGAGTCGAGTCAGTGTTAAGTTGTGAGGGCAATTAAGGCATGTTAGATGAGGGAATAAAATCCCTCATCATATCTGTCGTGTGGCTCATCTAGGAGCCGCACAAAGCAGCGCATAGGGAGAGGGGGATAAGGAGCAAGGAGGAGAGATATTGGTCGATCCGGAAATCGCGTCGTTGTCGAAAGGTTCGAGATCACCAACGTCTGATCCTTCATCTTCCTCAAGCAAAGGTGAGTTGTTAACATGTTTTTTTTAAGGGAGGCGGGTGGCCAACCCTATGGATCTTGAAATTAGGTTTCTTCGTGAGTTGTTTTGCCGATCGATGTGTCCTTTCGTATTGGAACTTAATCGATTGGTGTACCTGTGAATTTGTTCTTTCAAATCATGATTTTTCTTGCTTCTGTATGGGCTGGTTGAGTCGAGAAAAAAGTGGAAAGGTCATACCGAAAATTTCTCCAATTTCCTCGCTCGTCTTGTAACTTGTAGATCACTTTATGTTCGTTATATGTTGGATCTTTGTATTGATACTTGTGTTGTTGTCGCAACCTGTTCAGCTCCCTTAGAGGGCTCGGCCGAGCAGGATGTTACCTTGCTTGAGTCGGCCGAGCAATAGAGAGGGGTGGAAAACTCGGGGCTGTCGGATCTATACACTGGATTTCATGTTACGTCGTTTTGAATTCCTACTTAAATGCCTAGTGTTAAGTTCAAATTATATTATATGATTGTTGTCCATCTTGAGAATTGATAGCAACTGTAGATCTATATTCTAACGATTATGGAAATGTTCTTGCTAATGCTTATATGGACATGATGGTTATGGTACATGTATCAAAGGAAAGGTTTCATTGAATTTCAGATATCATGTTTAATTATTGCTATGTTTATTACATGTTCCTTATTAGTTTAATCCATGAAATATTTCATTAATTGTTTAAATTCTTTGTTATTGAATCATGTGGCTATACATAACATGTGACGTGAAGTAATTCATTTATAGCTTATATGCTGTCCCATTTTGTTATTGGGTACAATTTCAAGCCTATGTCATGTATTTCACATTAACAGGGATAGTATATGACGCTAGATGATTAACATGAAAAATTTGAGGTGTGTGCTATTTATGGAAACTCAAAGGTAGACTAGTCAGGTTTTACACCTAAGAATTACTTAGCGAGCAATAGATCATGCATGTTTTGACCCGAAAATAATAGGGTTGAACACGGGCGGACGCACGGGATTTTAAATAAGGAAACTTTAGGACACTTGCTTGTGTGATGTGTTTGTGATGATCTGCTGAGATGCTTGAGTAGTCAGAATGATGAATGCATGACTCGACCAGTGATTGAGTCTTGAGATATCACCAGCGGGCCCGCTAGGCGTCAGACCCCAATTGGGTGGGACTAGCTATCCCTACAGTGTCCGGAGACTAGTAGACCATCCTAGTCGATGGCCCGGGATTTCTTGACTTCATCTTGATATAGTGTGGTCCGAGCGGCCAGTGTGATTCTACCTTGTATGGTAGGGCCGGGTATATTTGGAAATTCTAGACCATAAGTAAGCCCTAAGGGCTGGATGCCAAGTGGCTTAATTAGGCCGTTATGGCGGGTATTCTAATATATGGCCTATACAGGATGACCCATGGGGTCAGTAGTCCTATCAAAAGTAACTTACCTCCCTGACTATATACTATGCTGCCTTATATGTTTATGTATGCCTTTTTGAGGATTATGTGGAGGTTCGGAAGAATCGCTCACTGAGTCCCAAGTGGACTCACGGTTTATTTCTTTTATTTTGCAAAGCATGATCAGTGAGTGAGGCTTATCGTCATGGTACAGCTGGAGGGCGGGCAGTGGTGCCAATCTCGTAGCGACGTCCTTTAGTCATAGTCTAGTTGTTGTGTTGTCGTTTTCCTACACTGACAGTTGTTGTTTTAAAGCTTGTAATAAACTTCGAACTTGAGTTGTTCCAGTTGTGACGATGTTAGCTTTTCTCTTTTGTTTGAAAAATATATTTGTGAACTTTGAAAACTTAAATAAAATTTGCATTGTGGTTTAGTTTATTCGATGTGTTCTGGTTTTCTCGATGGTCATTGTGGATAGTAGGCTACAGGATAGTATGTAGACCCTGGCCGATCACACGACCCTCAGTTGGGGTGTGACAAAGTTAGTATCAGAGCTTCTGGTTAGGTCTTGACTATGACTAAGAGTTGGGTACCGTATGAGACATATGCTAGCGTGTCGACATACGGTATAGTTATGCTACGAGATCGGGCAACCTCGACTGCACTTAGCGCACCATGCGGTTAGTAAATTTTAAAAGCTTATGTTAAAATTTATTATGTGACAGGGAACTTTCTCTTTTCTGTGATGATGTAATGGAGACTCCTAATTCTGTAGTGAGTGGCAGCTGCAGTAACTCGACAAAACGTCGAGGCCGGGGGCGAGGCCGAGGTCAGGCCCGGGGGCAGAGATAGGGAGCAGTCTGAGGGTCAGGGGCAAGAGTCAGCAGTTGCTCAATTGCAGGCTCAGGTAACTCAGCTAACTGAGGCGCTCCTTAGGGAGCAAGAACTGAGGCAACAGATGTAGCAGCAGCAGCAGCAGCCACCGCCGCAACCAGTACCTGTAGTTCCGACGGTACCGGAGGTGGTCGAGACTGTAATACTAGTGGTCAGGACTTTAGGAGCCCCAACCTATGCAAACTTCATCACGTTGAAGCCACCAGAGTTCACCGGAACAGATCGGCAGGTGGAAGTGACTGAGTTTTTGGGGGATTGCTATGAATTATGCATGGAGCTGGGGTGCTCATCGGAGGTAGCGGCTCGAATGGTCAGACTTTAGATGAGGGGACCGACAAAGGTTTGGCTGCACACTTGGAGGGCTTGTAGGGCAGCAGGCGCACCGCCTCCCACGTCGGAGGAATTTAGGGCGATTGTGGAAGAACAGTATCTGCCAATGAGTGTTCGCGGCAAGCGAGCCCGAGACCTTGAGATGTTACGTCAGGCTGGGGGCATGTCAGTGTCAGAATTAGAGATGGAGTTCAACCGTCTTTCCAAGTATCATCCGACCCTAGTGGCATCTGAGAACGCCAGGGTTAAGAGGTTCGTTGCAGGCCTGTGGCCACAGATCGGTAGGCTCATCCACTATACTAAGGATTCCACTCTTGCCTAGGTAGTGGATGAAGCCCTTCGAAAGGAGGACTTGGTGCCATTAGAGGAATGATGGGCCAAGAAGAAATTTCGGCCACAAGGATCTGGTAGTCAACCGTGACATTCTGAGGGGGGCAATGACCGCTGCAGACCACCAGATGAGCCGAGGACAGAATGGTAATCGGGGCCGTGGGGGCCCAGGGTCTGGATTAGTGAGGCCGACAGTGTCAGGAGGTGGTTCTTAGAGATCTGAGGTGCCACAATGTGACAACTGCGTTCGGAGGCACTAGGGGGCCTGCCTTGGCCGCACGAATGCTTGCTATAGGTGTGGTCGAGTCCGGAACTTCAAGAAGGATTGTCCTGAGGGAATTGGCTAGAAGCCTGAGCAGTCTAAAGGAAAGGCACCTATGTCAGTGGGGTTAGTGGCTCAGAGAGGTCAGACACAGAGCAAGGGACCGCAGGCTAGTCATTCAGAGAGACCGCCTGCTCGGGTATTTGCTATGAATCGTGATGGGGCAGAGGCGTCTAATGCAGTGGTAGCAGGTACTATTTTAGTAGGTTCATCTACTGCGTATGTTTTGTTTGATTCGGGTGCCACACACTCATTTGTATCTGCCAAATTTGCTGTTGAGTTGCCAATGGCACCTTCCTTGCTTGACGGGCCATTGGTAGTATCAACGCCTACGGGCGATGCAATCATAGCCAAATCAATTTACCAAGGCTACGAAGTGCTCATCTGAGGCCATGTATTGAGCGTAGATTTGACACTCCTACCCACACTTGATCTCGATGTCATTCTTGGCAGGGATTGGTTGGCAGAGCACTTTGCGTTGCTGGATTGTAGGGCTAAGACAGTTATGTTCAACAAGCCCGTGCTGCCGCAGTTCACCTTCCAAGGAGAGGGAGGAAGCAAGCCGATTGGGGTCATCTCAGCCCTAAAGTCTCGTAAGCTGCTTCAGGGCGGTTGCCAATCTTTCCTGGCCTTCGTATCCATGGCCAAGGAAGAAGGGGGTGAGGCAAGAGATGTCAGTGGAACCCCAGTGGTTTTGTGAGTTCCCCGATGTGTTTCCCGAGGAATTGTCGGGATTGCCGCCTAGAAGGGAAGTTGATTTTTGTATTGATCTGCGGCCTGGGATAAAGCCGATTTCCATCCCACCTTATAGGATGGCACCGGCCGAACTCAGGGAGTTAAAAGTGCAATTGCAAGAAATGCTAGACCTAGGTTTCATCCGGCCGAGCGTGTCACCCTAGGGTGCCCCTATACTCTTCGTGAAGAAGAAGGATGGGTTGATGCGCATGTTCATTGACTATAGGCAGCTGAACAAAGTGACAGTCAAGAATCATTACCCACTGCCGAGGATAGACTATTTGTTTGACCAGCTCCAGGGGGCACAATGGTTCTCGAAGATAGACTTAAGATCCGAATACCATTAGCTAGGAATTCGGGACTGCGATGTGTCTAAGACGGCCTTTAGGACTCCGCTATGGTCACTACGGGTTCCTAGTGATGTCCTTTGGTCTAACCAATGTACCTGCTGCTTTCATGGACATGATAAACAAGGTATTTAAGGAGTACCTGGACAGCCTTGTGATGTCTTCATTGATGACATGTTGGTATACTCCAAGAGTGAAGAGGAGCACTCCGAGCACCCGAGGATGGTCCTGGAAACCCTCAGAGAGCACCAGTTGTTCACTAAATTTTCGAAGTGTGAATTCTGGTTGGGAAGTATAGGGTTCCTGGGCCATGTAGTATCCAAGGAAGGGATAAGGGTAGATCCTGCAAAGGTGCAGGTGGTGCAGAACTGGAGGTGGCCAACCAGCGTGACTGAGATCCGTAGTTTTCTTGGGTTGTACGAGTACTACCGAAAGTTCGTAGAGAACTTCTCCAGGATTGCAGCCCCTTTGACTCGGTTGACTCAGAAAAAGGTCAGATTCTTTTGGGACGGCAAGTGTGAGGCGACCTTTCAGAAGCTCAAGGAATGTTTGACATTTGCACCCGTGTTGGCTATACCTTCCAGCTCAGGAGGGTTTGTAGTCTACTGTGATGCATCTCGGGTTGGCCTAGGCTGCGTTCTAATGCAGTTTGGCAGAGTCATAGCCTATGCATCCCGCCACCTGAAAGTTCATGAAAAGAACTATCCGACGCACGATCTAGAGCTAGCAACAGTAGTTTTTGCACTGAAACACTGGCGGCACTATTTGTATGGGGAGACTTGTGAGATCTATACAGATCACAAGAGCCTCCAGTACTTGCTTACCCAAAAGGAGCTAAACCTCAGGCAGAGGAGGTCACTGGAGCTCCTAAAGGATTATGACTACACCATTATGTATCATCCGGGGAAAGCAAATGTGGTAACCGATGCTCTAAGCAGAAAATCCATGGGCAGTTTGGCTTATTGGAAATCAAGCGGAGGCCTCTAGCTCGAGAGTTGGCGCTGTGCCTAGATTAGGGTACAACCTTAACAGTGTTAGCTTCAGGTGCCTTGGTGGCACACTTGCGGGTACAATCCACACTAGTGGACATGTTGCGTGCCGCGCAGGGAGAGGACGCTTTTTGTGCGCTGACCAAGGACTTATGCAGAGAGGCAATGCAGAGATCAGATTCAGGTTGGACTCAGAGGGTGTTCTGAGGTTCAAACACCGAATTGTGGTGCCAGATATGGTAGAGGTGCGCATGCATGTCCTGGAGTTGGGTCATCGTTCCACTTATACGATGCATCCGGGGGCTACCAAAATGTATCGAGATTTAAGACAGCATTACTGGTGGAAGGGTATGAAAAGAGAGATAGCAGAGTTTGTGTCCAAGTGTCTAGTATGCCAACAGGTAAAGGCCGAACATCTGAATCGCGGGGGGTTGCTGCAGAACCTCGAAGTGCCCGAGCGGAAGTGGGAGAAAATCACCATGGACCTAGTGATTGGGTTGCCTAAGTCAAAAGGCGGCTTTGACTCCATTTGGGTGGTAGTGGACCAGTAAACCAAGACTGCACACTTCATTCCAGTAAGACTACCTTTTCTGCGGAACAATACTCCAGACTATTCCTGGATAGGATTGTGGCATACCATGGTAGCCCTGTGATGATCAAATCCGATCGCGGTACCCAGTTCACAGCCCGGTTTTGGCAGTCCTTCCTGGAAGTCAGATGCCGAGTGGCTTAATTAGGCCATTATGGCAGGTATTCTAATATATGGCCTATGCAGGACGACCCATGGGGTCAAATAGTCTTATCAAAAGTAACTAACCTTCCTGACTATATACTATGCTGCCTTATATGTTTATGCATGCCTTTTTGAGGATTATGTGGAGGTTCGGAAGAATCGCTCACTGAATCCCAAGTGGACTCACGGTTTGTTTCTTTTGTTTTGCAGAGCATGATCGGTGAGTGAGGCTTGTCGTCATGGTGCAGCTGGAGGGCAGACGGTGGTGCAAATCTCGTAGCGGCGTCTTTTAGTCATAGTCTAGTTGTTGTGTTGTCGTTTTCCTACACTGAAAATTGTTGTTTTAAAGATTGTAACTAATAAACTTTGAACTTGAGTTGTTCCAGTTGTGACGATGTTAGCTTTTCTCTTTTGTTTGAAAAATATATTTGTGAACTTTGAAAACTTAAATAAAATTTGCATTGTGGTTTCGTTTATTCGATGTGTTCTGATTTTCTCGATGGTCAGTGTGGGTAGTAGGCTACAGGATAGTATGTAGACCCTGACCAATCACACGACCCTCAGTTGGGGTATGACACAGAATTCCTTAGTTGTTGCTAAAGTAGATCGTTGTTTTGGGATGTTTCGAATTTTTTAAATCGCTATTTCCGCTACGTTTCTTATTCCCATCCCAACAGCTCTGTAATACCCGCTAAAATATTTTTATGTATATTGGTTTCAATGGGTTGCGCACGGCGCGAGATGGTGCGCGCGGGATTAAGCATTAGCGCCTAGCTTGAGGTGAGACCCGGATACTTTAGAAATATGCTAATTTTATATTTTGGTTGTGTAAATTCTTTTGTGTCATAGGTTTAAAGAGGGCTTTGAGGGGAGTTCAATGGTTCAATTGGATCCGGATTCGGATTAGAATCGAGTGAGATATGGTTAGTTTGATGAGTCACTTATGAGAGGGGTGTTTCGGTCATTTCAGATAATAAAAAAAATTAAGTCGGGCGTCGTACGATTGGTAGAGTCGCACGGAACTCGAGATGCAAGAAAGAGAGGGCGACGAGCGGGCTTGTTGAGGAGGAGATCAGACGTCGAAATTCGCGAGGAATTCACAAGGAATTCACGAGGAGATCGGACCTCAAGTCAATCTCTTTTTCCTTCCGTTTCTCCTTGTGAGTGGATTTCTCCCCAATCTCTTCTAAATTTCCCATGGCTGCCGACCCCTATTTGAGAAGGAAAAATATGAGATTTTTTATTGGTTCATGATTGAATTTTGTAAGGGGTTTCTCTCTTGAAAAACTATGGTTTTAAGAGATTGATTGATTGGTTTTTGGGAGGAAAGAAACCTAGTCGGAAAATTTCTTCCTCCCATGTGCAGCCACCTACTGTAGGAGGAGGAAGCAAGAGATTCTTTTTCTCATAAATCTATTCTTCTTAATTGAGATTATTGGCATGAATTCATGGGTGAATTTTCCTCTTTAATTTGGATATTAGAAGACCTTCATGTGTGCGATCATCTAATCTTAAGCATGGGAATTAATTTTACTACTGCGGCCCTTGGTGAAGCAACCAACGTGTAGGCTGAAACTTTTATTATTTTATTGTATGAATAATGTTCATGCTATATAAGTTCTCTTGTAGAAATAAAAAGGGTTGCATGGTTCTATAATGAGAATTGAAACCTTAGGCTATTTTTCTCTTGTCACTACATATTTGAGATGTTTATAGGCTGATTTATATGTTGATGTATATGTTGATTTTACATGTTAAAAATGAGATGTAATTATGCTCAAATCACATAGTTTTTTTTTGCTGAAATTGCATAATTTTGATACTGAAAATTTCATAGTTAATGTTGCTGAAATTTTCTTTTGTTTGAGGCAGAAATTTTATATAGTGTAATGCTGAAATTTCATTTGACATGATGCTGAAATGATATACATAATTGAAGCTGAAATGTGATGGGCTGGAAATTTAGTCAAATTGATGCTGAATTAATTTAGCAGTTTGGATAATCAGTTTAATGCGAAAACTGCTGATGTAACCTATCGATTTTCATGTAAAGTATGTTTTGGTAACATAGAAAGTACTTAGGTGACTTGAATAATAACGTGTATATAGAAAATTGATGATATCAGTAGGCTAGAAATTTTCGTAGTGCATGTTAATCGAGCCGGGTTGTGGGCTCGGTATGACGCTCCTAATCCGTTATAAATAATTGGGGCTTTGGCTGGATATTAGAGGTAAGGGAACCTTGGGTGTGTTGACATAGGGTATGTCCCTCGAGTAGTTATTTGGCCCATATTGGGCCGAGTGGTACGCATGGCACACGAGGTATTTATGGGCCTTTTTAGGCCGAGTAGTGCGCGTAGCGCATGTGATGACTATTGGCCGCATGCATGCCGAGTGGTACGCATAGTGTACTAGCAATAAGTGAATATGTGCCTTCCCGAACGAGTTGGGTACTGATTTAAGAGGGCCTTCCTAGACCAGTGAATTGGAGCAGAGACACAGTGGGTACTGGTTCTAGAGGGCATTCCTAGATTGGTGAATCTGAGCAGAGACACAGTGGGTACTGGTTCTAGAGGGCCTCCCTAGATCAGTGAAACTGAGAAGAGTGTTTAATTGAGATTCAGAAATTAGAGGGCACTTTTCGTAAAGTCGGATGAGAGCATATTCCTTATATAATTAATTTGACATCCACACTCACTTGACATACTACATATTGTTATTACTGGATTCTAATTGGTGAGGATTGGGAGACCATTCACTGAGTTTTATACTCACTTTTATTTCTGTGTTTGTTTTGTGGAGCGTGATTTTGAGGTACGATGCAGTTGATGACAGCGGACTCCGGTAGCGATCTTGTGAGCTGGTTGATGTAGTCGAGTCGTTTTGAGTCAAGTAGTGTTGGAACTGAGTTATTATGACATTTAGTGTATTTTAAGAGTTGTAGACTCATATTTGAGATTTATTATTGGAGTATCTGTTATGTAGAGTTTGCACCTGATATTGAGTTGTTACAACTGTTTTATACTTATGTCATATAACATTGCTTTTTAGATGTTTATATTTAAAATGCATGTGTGTGTCTTGGTTTAGTCTTCGGGGTCCTTGACCGCACTCTGGCCGGTCACGTGACTCAGTTTTCGGGCGTGAAAAAGTGGTATCAGAGCTTGTGGTTAGGTCCTGACTACATCATTAGAACATAGAGTACTGTATAGACAAGAGTTAGTGTGCCTCATATTGAGTTGTTACAACTGTTTTATACTTATGTCATAGAACCTTGCTTTTTAGATGTTTATATTTAAAATGCATGTGTGTGTCTTGGTTTAGGCTTCGGGGTCGTTGACCGCACTCTGGCTAGTCACGTGATGCAGTTTTGGGGCGTGAAAAAGTGGTATCAGAACATGTGGTTAGGTCCTGACTACGTCATAAGAACATAGAGTTCTGTATAGACAAGAGTCAGTGTGTCCTATAAGGTGTGTTTTATTCACGAGATTTGGCTACGGAGTACTTATGATCACGGTAATAGTTTTAATTCGACTTGTACTTAATATTATGTTTTTGACAGTGAAGGAGGCTTAGGGTAAGGCGGTGATGAGTGAGAGTGACAGTAATTCTGCAGGCCAGAGAGGCCGAGGTAGAGGCCGCACTGAGGGTCAGGGCCATGGACGCCTTGCCCAGGAGACGGCAGAGCCAGACCCCCCGAGTGGCGCAGTTAGAGGCCCTGGTGGCCGAGTTAACTGAAGAGCTCCGCAAGGAGTGAAAAATGAGGCAACAACAACCTCAACCAGAGCCAATTGTACCAGCAGTTCTAGTGACTTTGGAGTTAGTGCCACCTGTGATTGGGGCAGAGTATCATCATGGGACAGTGGGCCGTGAGATTCTTTATGAGAGGTTTGTTAGATTGAGGCCCCCATAGTTCACCGATACCGACTAGGAAACAGAGGTCACAGAGTTTCTCAGTGATTGCTATGCTTTTTGCTAGGTGGTAGGGTGTTCATCTGAGGCGGTGGCACAAATAGTGGATTTACATAAGAGGGGATCGGCCAAGGAGTGGCTCTAGACCTAGGAGGCCAGTAGGGGGGACCTTACGCCACCGCATACATGGGACGAGTTTAAGGCCGCAGTGATAGAGCGGTACCTGCCTAGGAATGTCCACGAGATGCGGGCGGGAGAGTTTGAGCAGTTACGCCAGACGGACTGGATGACAGTCTAGCAGTATGAGATGGAGTTTACTTGGCTATCCCGCTACCACCCTACTTTGGTAGCTACTAAGATGGCTAGGGTCAAACGATTTGTGGAGGGACTGCGACCATAGATTGGCCGCTTGATTCACTACACACATGACACATCTTTTGCTATGGCAGTTGATGAGGCGATGCATAAGGAAGATCTAGTACCTACAGAGCGACCTGAGGGGCACTCGAGGAAGAGGTCTAGATCTGATGGACCAGTGGAGCGATAGGCCCATTCTGAGGGCACCATCGCGAGGCCAGTTTCGTAGGTGAGCAAAGGTCAGAGCATGATCATATGTCGTTCAGGGTCGAGTTCTGCACAAAGGACACCTATAGGGGACACATCTCTGCCGAGGAGGCCCAAGGCATTGCCGTCTTGTGGACAGTGTGGCAGACGACACTGGGGTGTATGCTATGGCTGTTCAGATGCCTGTTTCAGATGCGGTCAGGGGCACTTCAAGAAGGACTATCCAGTTAGTGGGGGTTTGGGAGTAGCCCAATCATGGGGAAAAGCACTTGTATCTGCAGCTTTAGTGGCTCAGAGGGGTCAGGCACAGGGTAGAGGGTAGCGACCGAGTAGCTCTGGAAAGGCTCCAGCTCTGGTTTTCTCCCTTACACCAGACAATGTTGAGGCATCGAACGCCGTGGTAGCAGCTACACTTTTAGTTAGTTCTGCTAGTGTATATGTTCTATTTGACCCAGGAGTCACTCATTCTTTTTTATCTGCTTCATTTGCGCCTTTAGTGCAGAAATAGAAAGAATTGCTTGAGATGCCGTTTGTGGTGTCGACGCCTACAGGCGATGTGGCTGTGGCTGAGTTGGTCTTTCATGACTCTGAGGTGTGTGTTTCTAGCTACCTTCTGGTTGATCTGATTCTACTCCCGTTGCTGGAGTTGGATGTTATTCTGGGCATTGACTAGCTGACTACCTATTACGCGAAGGTGGACTACAGGGCCAAGACAATTATTTTCACTAAGCTTGAGTTGCCACAGTTCGTCTTCCAGGGTGATGGGAAAGGGGACTCTGTAGGGTGATTTCCGCCCTGAAGGCTCGGAAGTTACTCTGTGAAGGTTGCCAGTCCTTCCGAACTTTTGTGTCTGTGGCCATAAAATCTGGAGGAGCGGCTATAGGGCTGAGAGAGACTCCATTGATCAGTGAGTTCCCTAATGTGTTCCCTAAGGAACTTTCGAGGTCGCCACCAGACAAAGAGATCGAGTTCTGCATTGATTTGCAACTGGGGGTGAAACCAATATCCATTTCCCCATATCGGATGGTGTCGGTTGAGCTGAGAGAGCTCAAGGGCCAGTTGCAGAAGCTCATGGGCTTGGGTTTCATTCACCCTAGTGTGTCTCCATGGGGAGCTCCGATTCTCTTCATTAAGAAGAATTACGGGTCCTTGCGGATGTGCATTGATTATAGGCAACCGAACAAGGTTACCTTCAAGAATCGATATCCGTTGTCGAGGATTGATGACCTATTCGATCAGCTTCAGGGGGCATAGTGGTTCTCCATGATTGACTTGAGGTTCGGATACCACCAGCTGAAGATCCGGGATCAGGATGTGCTTAAGACAACTTTTCGAATGAGATACAACCATTATGAGTTTTTAGTCATGTCTTTTGGGTTGACTAATGCACCCGCTGCTTTCAAGGACATGATGAACCGTGTGTTCAAGGAGTACTTGGACAAGTTTGTGATTATTTTTATTGATGATATTCTAGTATACTCTAGGAGCAGAGAGGAGCATAGTGACACTTGAGGATAGTTCTAACGACTCTCAAGGAGCATCAGCTTTATGCTAAGTTCTTCAAGTGCGAGTTTTGGATGGAAAGTGTACGGTTCCTAGGGCATGTAGTGTCCCGAGAAGGGGTCAAGGTGGTGTTGGGATGGTAAGAAGAAGCACAGCGGAAAAAATGATTTAAAAATTCAAAACATCCCTAAACCAACGATCAACTTTAGCAATCCTTAAGGAATTCAATCAACGAGTAGAAGGAGAAGATTTACCATATACTACGGATCGTATGGCTGCTCCTATCCCCGTTTTAAGATGCATACTCACACGTCCTCCAAGGAAATTCCATAACAAGCGCCTCACAACAAGGGGGCAGCGAACACGAAGACTCATTGTGGCTCAATGGAGAGGCAATCTCAATCCCGAAACGCACCAAGGTGAAGCCGGCCCTTCCACCAAGAACCGAGCACCAAAAGGGAGGAAGAGGGGATGAGAAAACCACAGAATGATGAGAAAGATGAAGGAATACGTCGCTGTCCTTGTTGGACTCCTCCAAGAAGATGAAGTAGATGACACACCCAAGCGGAAGAGACCTTCAATCGGCTTCACAAAATTGGCGAAGGAAGCTTTTGATGGCCGACCCTTCAAGGAGATGAGGAGGAGTTCTTGGAGCTTCTCTCTTCAAGAAGCCTCTCAAAAACCAAGCCTTTGCTCTTCTCCAGATCATTAACCAATTTGCTTAATCCCCTCGAAGGAGGTTAGACCATCTATTTATAAGGGGCATAAGTTGCCACCAAAACAATAATTTATATTTAATGGATTTATAATTAATTTAAAATTAATTAAATCCAACTATGTATAAACTTTAATTAATCACTATAAATTAAATTCTTATTGATTAGGATTTATCATGTGTCAATCCCTACAATTTATGGATGCCCTACAAATTAGGATTACCGAGGAACTCCTTCCTTGCGTATTCATTCCTATAGGAAATATTTTTCCTATCATGTTCGTATGCGAGATCCGTGATCGAGTTGCAGCATGTCCATGCTAGTAGACAAATAGGGCGACATACGGCCTTTATCTCATAAGGTTTGTTACGAGATTAGCCTATTGTGTGTGACCCATTGGGCCCCACACTAAGCCAGCAGTGAGTTGTGCATAACGGAGAGTCGGATCCGATAGAACGACTTCTATTCAAATCTTACGAGCCCCAACTAAAACTCCTTTAGTGTGGTCGTGAGAGACTCCACTCACAAGTCAAGATTGATGTCTAGCAACGTGTCATGACTACCCCGGATAGTGTGAGGTTCAATCTATAGGGGATCGAACGCCCTTCAGCGATTAATTACCACGCAACTAAGTCCCTCGGTTACAACATTCCGAAGTCGGCTAGGGTACGGAAGAAGTGTCAAACCCTAATACCGATTCATATGTATTCCACCCGCCAAGATGTCGTCTCAATAATGAAATGTAAGAAACATCTTTTTGACTTTCATGTCTACTATGGCTAGAGATTCCCGAGTCGACACTTGCAGAGACACATAGGATATTATCTCCTCTCACTAGGAGTAACTGATTCCATGTTGGTTGCTCACCTACCTTCATAAATGGTTCCCCATGCCCAGTAATACCCGGCACGTGATGCTAGGGCCACGTAGGGATAGAACCAAAGCAATGGGTCGTCACTCACAATGTAATCACGACAACCTCAGGTCCAAGGACTGCTTGCACCTACTATCACCCGAGGAACATCATATTGACACTCATGTAAGATTCCATTGTGTGTTCCTCGTGCAGGTCCGTTTAGTGAACTCATTTCCTAATCAGCACTTGCACTTGTACATTAATGGTGGATCATACGAAATTGTGAGATCAGCTACCCCTTAACGTGTAAGACATGTATCAAGTGCACCAGTCTATCCGGAATCATCAATCCCCTAATTGGTGATCCTATGACATGAAACATTTAGAACAGGGGCATCTAGATTCCAAGTCTCAATGACATAATCTCATCATGGCCTTGGAATCAATTGCCTGGGTTCATGGGGTTCATCACAATCTAATATATACAAATATAGATGCAGCATATGATGAAAAGTTGCATCATATTATTTATTAACCAAAAAATAGTTCCCTATGCATCAACATGTGATTGGCTCAAGCGGACTATTTTTTTCACGTGGAACCTCCCAAGATTGAGGCCGCGTAGAATTGGGAGAGGCCGACTAGTGTATCTGAGATACGTAGCTTCTTGGGTTTGGCCGGGTGTTACCGAAAGTTCGTGGAGAACTTCTCACGGGTTGCAGCCCCCCTAACCCGGTTGACTCAAAAGAAGGTTAAGTTTGTCTAGGAGAACATATGTGAGGAGAGCTTTCAAAAGCTCAAGGACTGCTTGACGTTGGCACTTATACTAGTCTTACCATGGGGGATTTATCGTTTACTGCGATGCTTCAAGAGTAGGCTTGGGATGCATCCTTATGCAGTACGGCAAGCTCTTCACCAATGCATCGCGACAGCTAAAAAGTCATGAGAAAAATTACCCGACGCATGATCTAGAATTGGCGGTAGTAGTGTTTGCCTTAAAGCTTTGGTGCCATTACTTGTATGGCGAGCCTTGTGAGATCTACACATATCATAAGAGTCTTCAGTATCTACTGATGCAAAAAGAACTGAACTTGAGGCAGAGGAGGTGGATTGAGTTGCTTAAAGATTATGATTGCACCATAATGTGTTGGTGAAATGGTCACACTAGAGGGGGGTGAATAGTGTGTTATTTAAACTTGTCGCCTAATTCCGATTTTAAACATTTTCTTAAACTACTTAGGCAATTCACAATTCAACGACTAAATGCGGAAGCGAGTAATGAAGATAAAAAATGCGATACACAAAGAAAACAATGCTAATACAATTGTTTATAGTGGTCCGACCACAATGCCTACTCCACTACCTAAACACCCCGCTTAAGATTTACAAACTAAACTTTACTAGATTAATTGTTTCTCTTACAAAGAGGACTTTACACCGGAATGTCTCCGCTCTCAAACCGAAGGCACTTCCACACCCGGAAGTATCCCGCCTTCCTACCGAGAGCACTCTCCCATCTCAACCTAAGGGACAACTCAACTAATTCTTATAAATTAAGTTTACAATGGTGGATTTAAGCCTTAACACCAAGGCAACCACCAACTCAATCAAACCTAGAAACCTAGGTTTACACACTTCAAAATACAATGAAATAAACAATAAAATACACAAGTAATGGAGCAAATAAATAATACAACTTATACTTAGCTCCAAACACGAGTCCTAGTTCCTCTTGATGCCTCAATGATGAATCGATCAAAGTTTGAAAGGCAAAATCAAGTTTTTTATCATGAGAACTAGGGTTTGCAAAGAAATAACTTTAAAACATAAATGTTATATAAGGATTACCCTCCATTTGAATTTAATAAAAATATCTAAAAAATCAAAATCCTTAAGAATCAAAATCTAGTTTTTGGGGTCTAGTACAAATTTTCGGAAAACGGAAATTTTCTAATCTCTTGGGTCAAATATGGGTATGCTAAAGGCTTTTAAAAATTTCTTAAAAATACCTTGTTATCTAGTTTTTACCCAAGGAACAATTACTGATATTTTTTGTGTCAAAAAATGTCTAGGTTATATAGCTCTCCATGGAGCTCCCTAGGCTTAGTGAATTCCAGGGTCATTTTCTAATTTGCCGGTTTTTTATGTTTTGGGGTTCAGATTTAGTTTTTAGGTTCTTATGCATCATCATGAGGATTTACAACATAAACTAGACTTCCTAGACCTAAACTTTAACTTCCCGAATAATCCCGAGCGTCGACGAGCGTCCTTGCCGATTTCTCCGATTTCTTCAATTTTTCCGATCGGGGACGTCGTGCGCGAATCGACTTGGAACCTGAAAGTAATTCTCAATAACACAATTAGTTCCATGTTTGTTATCATCAAAACCGAGATTAAGACCAAGGTAGAAAACCTTAGGCCAACATAATGTACCACCCTGGCAAGGCGAATGTTGTTGCTGACGCCTTGAGCAGGAAATCCATGGGTAGCCTTGCACACCTGTCTATTGAGAGGAGACCTCTAGCTACAGAGCTACCGACATGCATGGAGGCGGTTCCTTAATTTTAGTGTTTGACACTGGGGATCTTGTGGAACATTTGCAGGTGCAGTATACCTTAGTTGAGATGCTTCGTTCAACACAGAAAGAAGATGCTTTTTGCGTGATGACTAGAGACTTTAAAATGAGAGGGGATGCAGATGATGGGTTTCAGATCGATGCTGAAGATGTCCTGAGATACAAGGACAAAATTGTGGTACCAGTTATGGCTGAAGTGAAGAGGCAAGTTCTTGAGATGGGTCACTGCTCTTCGTACACCATGCACCCAGGGGGCACAAAGATGTACCGTGACCTGCGATAGAATTATTGGTGGAAAGGAATGAAGCGGGAAGTGGCCGAGTATGTATCCAAGTGCTTGACCTGTCAATAGGTTAAGACAGAGCATTTGAGACCTGCAGGGTTGCTCCAGAACTTGGATGTACTTGACTGAAAGTGGGAGAAGATCACTATGGACCTGGTGACCGGTTTTCCGAGGTCAAGAGGAGGTCATGACTCCATTTGGGTTATGGTGTACCGACTGACCAAGTCAGCACACTTTATTCTGGTCAGCGGAGAAGTATGCTAGGCTTTTCCTAGACCAGATAGTGGCGCACCACGGGATTCCAGTGATTATAATTTCTGACAAGGGCACCCAATTCACCGCTCGATTCTGGCAGTTCTTCTAGGAAGCCCTGGGTACTCAGGTTTGGTTTAGTATAACCTTCCACCCTCAGACTGACGGGCAATCGGAGAGGACTATCCAGACATTGGAAGATATGTCGCGGGCATACATGTTGGATTTTGAGGATAGTTGGGAGAGGTACTTGCCACTAGTAGAGTTAACCTATAACAATAGCCACCGCAGTAGCATTAGTATGGCCCCGTTTGAGGCCCTTTATGGGTGGAGGTGTCGGTCTCCAGTAGGATGATTTGAGGCGGGTGAGACTCAGATGTTTCCATGACGCTGTAGAAAAGGTGAAGGTGATAAAGGACCGATTGTTGGTAGCTCAGAGTCGACAAAAAATATATGCTTATGGCAAATCAAGGGACTTAGAATTTGCGGTGGGAGACTTGGTGTTACTCAAGGCGTCGCCTATGAAAGGAGTGGTGAGATTTGGCAAGTGAGGGAAACTAAGTCCCATATTCATTGTACCATTCCCCATTCTTAGCCGGAGAGGGGCAGTGTCGCATGAGCTTGCCTTACCGCCGAGCAAGAGCAGGGTTCACCCTGTGTTTCATATATCCATGCTGAAGCGGTATGTTAGAGACGATTCTCATAACTGGAGCCTACTGCGATTGAGGTTGACGTAGCTGTCTCTTATGAGGAAAGGCCTGTAGAGATTCTAGACAAGCAAGTTCAAAAATAGAGGTCTAAGGAGGTCCCATTGGTAAAAGTGAGATGGGAACACCATTCGGACCAGGAGGCGACCTAGAGTTGGTGAAGGATATGATGGAGAAATATCCCCAGCTGTTCATTGGAGATGGTAAGTTCCACTTTTACCCCATAAATTCGAGGATGAATTTTTTTTAGCGGCGAAGATTGTAATATCTGCTAAAATATTTTTATGTATATTGGTTTCAGCGGGTTGCGCATGACGCGAGATGGTGTGTGCGGGATTGAGCGTTAGGGCCTAGCTTGAGGTGAGACTCGGATACTTTAAAAATTTACTAATTTTAAATTTTGGTTGTGTAAATTCTTTTGTGTCATGGGTTTAAAGAGGGCTTCAAGGGGAGTTCGACGGTTCAATTGGATCCGGATTCGGATTAGAATCGAGTGATATATGATTGGTTTTGTGAGTCACTTAAGAGAGGGGTGTTTTGGTCATTTTGGCTAAAAGAAAAATAATATAAAATAATTAAGTGGGGAACCGTATGCCTGCTACAGTCGCATGGAACCTGAGACGTAAGAAAGAGAGGGCAACGAGCGGGCTTGGTGAGAAGGAGATCAGACGTGGGAATTCGCGAGGAAATTAGAGATCGGACGCCGGAATTCGCGAGGATCTCGTTTTCCTTCCGTTCCTCCTTGTGAGTGGATTTCTCCCCTATCTCTTCTAAATTCCCCATGTCTGTCGAACACTAGTTGAGAAGGAAAAATATGAGATTTTTGATTGGTTCATGATTGAGTTTTGTAAAGGATTTCTCTCATAAAAAATTATGATTTTAAGGGATTGATAGATTGGTTTTTGAGAGGAAAGAAACCTAGGCAGAAAATTTCTTCCTCCCATGTGCAGCCGCCTACCGTAGGAGGAGGAAGCAAGAGATTCTTTTGACATAAATCTATTCTTCATAATTGAGATTATTGGCATGAATTCATGGGTAAATTTTCCTCTTTAATTTGGATAGTAGAAGACCTTCATGTGTGCGAATCTTAAGGATGGGAATTAATTTTACTACTGCTGCCCTTGGTGAAGCAGCCAACGTGTAGGTAATTGTATGAATAATGTTCATGCTATATAAGTTCTCTTGTAGAAATAAAAAGGGCAGCATGATTCTATAATGAGAATTGAAACCTTCCGTTATTTTTCTCTTGTGACTGCATACTTGAGATGTTTATAGGCTGAATTATATGTTGATTTATATGTTAATGTATATATTGATTTTGCATGCTAAAAATGAGATGTAATGATGCTGAAATCACATAGTTTTTTTTTATGCGGAAATTGCATAGTTTTGATGCTGAACATTTCATAGTTAATGTTGCTGAAATTTTCTTATGTTTGAGGCTGATTTTTTTTTTTAAGAAAAGGAAACATCAAGAGGTCAGGTTGTATTCAGGCACTAGGGGAACCCGAGTAGAGACAAAGTGGGTACTGATTCTAGAGAGCCTTCCTAGACCAGTGAACTCGAGCAAAGACACAGTGGGTGCTGATTCTAGAGAGCTTTCCTAGACCAATGAACCCGAGTAGAAATACAGTTGGATACTAGTTCTAGAGGGCTTTACTAGACCAGTGGGCCTGATGGGAAAGTCAGTTGGACATTGAGTTTAGAGGGCCTTCGTAGATCAGTGAAACTGAGAAGAGTGTTTAATTGGGATTCAGAAATTAGAGGGCACTTTCCATAGAGTCGGACTAGAGCACATTCCTTATATGATTAGTTTGACATCCGCACTCACATGACATATTACATATTGTTATAATTGGATTCTAATTGGTGAGGATTGGGAGACCATTCACTGAATTTTATACTCACTTTTATTTATGTGTTTGTTTAGCAGAGCGTGATTTTGAGGTATGACGCAGTTGATGACGGTGGACTCCGGTAGCGACCTCGTGAGCTGGTTGACATTGTCCAGTCATTTTAAGTCAAGTAGTGTTAGAACTGAGTTATTATGACATTTAGTGTATTTTAAGAGTTGTAGACTCATATTTGAGATTTATTATTGGAGTATGTGTCTTGTGGAGTTTGCACATGATATTGAGTTATTACAACTGTTTTATACTTATGTCGTATAACCTTGCTTTTCAAATGTTTATATTTAAAATGCATGTGTGTGTTGGTTTAGGCTTCGGGGTGCTTGACCACACTCTGGCCGGTCACGTGACTCAGTTTTGAGGCGTGACAAGCTCGCTACATTGGCAACCCTAGAGAACTTCCCAACTTGGGCTCACTAAGTTAGGAAGGCCCTCTAGCCTCAGTGCTCACAACTCGGTCGGGAAAGGCCCTCCGACCCTAGCCACTCGAGTCAGTCATCGGCGTGGCACACAAATGTATGTCTCGACCCAGAATCACTCGTGTGCGAGGCGGACCACTCGACCCAATACAACCCAACATCGACTCGTGCGCGATGTGCACCACTCGGCCCATTCGACCCAATCTCATCTCGTGCGCGATGCACATCACTCGGCCTATCCGGCCCAATATCAACTCGTGCGTGATGCGAACCACTAGGCCCATCTGGCCCAATATCAACTCGTGTGGGATGCATAGCACTCGGCCTATCTGGCCCAATATCAACTTGTGTGCGGTGCACACCACTTGGCCATCATATAAACATCCAAACCATGTTCATTTAGGGAGTGGACTGTACACTTGTGATGAGGTAGATTAATCATGTGATTACGGCTTAATCAAAATTTCTCGGTGCACCTTAGGTAGCACCCACTCGGCCTTCACTCGGCCCGATTAACTTACCCTTTGTTGGGTACCCTCCACTACTCCCTCATAATTGTCTTATTAATTTTCTATTCAAGAACATAACACCGTGACGGGTGTTGCGTAGCGGAACCGTGTCATATCAAGTAGTTTTCGCACAACATACCACTTGTTACACACTTATCGTTTGAAGTCTCATCCAAACTTACAGAACTTCTCAGACAATGAAAAGAATACCATATATGTCCAAGGATTTCGAATTTAGTGGAACAACCTAAACTCCTCAGTTTTCTTACTTTCCTAGGTCTTGCAGAAATTCGATCTGCATCTGAAATTTTCAACCCCTCTATGGGTCACTTTCCTAAATTTTCCACTCGAGGGCTCATACCCTCATACAAAATATGGAAGTGTCCAAATAACCTACTGCTCATAAGGTTAAAGCAATACACCTACAGCAAGCCGGGAAGTGTCGTACCGGGCTCGCAACCCGACTCATTCAATAGACAACACGACAATTCCAACCTACTTGACCAATCTGATTTCTGTTCGTACACTACTATTCATGTCATAATATGGTATTCAAAAGTCTCAGAATGTAAAATACATAAAGATCGATATGTTATACTTGTATTTTACAGCATGTATTACTACCTCTGCCAATAACAAACAGTAAATTCAGCATACCCTTAATGAAAATTCCAGCATACATTGAGTAATTTTCAGCATACATAAGTATTCACCACAATACTTTAAGTACAACAATATGACAATATATCATTAAGGAAAAACTCATCTAATTGCCCTTAAGGGTGCCCTACACTCTTAGGGTTACTCGGCCACCCTAGGCCACAATGCAGATTGAAATCTAGCATGCTATATCACATAAACATCAACACCAAGTTTCCCTCACTAGGGCCGGCCCTCCCTAAGGTTTGGGGGCACGCCCTAGGGCTGCCACTCCCTTCCAACCGTCAAGGGGCACCCTACAAACAACGATAGACGACCGACATACAAGCATAAAGAACGATCTACTTGCAAGAAAACACAACGAACTCGACTTCAATTCCTTAAACATGGATCGGCAGCCCCTAACATCAATTTTAGGGATTCTTTAGGGAATAACCACTCACCTAAAATCAGAATCAAGGGAAGAGAATGCGCCGTTGAAGCCTTGCGTCGAATCTGATCCGACGAAGCCTCCGATCCCCGACCGATTTCTTCTTTGAGTCCTCCTTCTCCACTCACCTCCTTGGGTCGTGTGCAGGTCCTCTGTGGAGCCATACGGTCCCAGGTGGATATTTTATATTATTATTATTATTATTATTTTTCATTAATGCCAAATTACCAATATACCCCCCATGCACTTAAGTTGACCCAACTTGATCAATACAAGTCCGATTCAAGCCCCGAACGCAACCTCAGACTTGGCTTGAACCCAACTCGGACTTAACATATAATTTAACTCACAAACAAAGAGATTTCTTGTAATACCCAAAAATTTAATTAAATTTTTGTTTGATTTAGGGGGCCGATTCGGAGACGCGCTGGGATGAGTCGCGAGTTTATCGTAATTAGAAGGTATGGTCAGGTATTTAATTAATTGCAAGGTTTTTTAAAATTTGTGTTAATTATGTTAAATGGGTTCATGGACTTAAGTTGGGGTGAGGACGAGTTGGTGGATTCGATCCGAGTCCGATTAGAGTCTGAGTTGAGCCAAATAGAGCCACCTAAACCCCAAGAGCTAAATATGTCATTTGGTGGTTGATTGGGGGAAGTATTTAACCCACCCCCCAATCACCTGTGCGGCTCAAGAAAGGAGCCGCACGCTTGCCTTGGCGGAGAGGAGGGAGAAGAGGAGATCGGCGCCGGAGCTTGGAGTCGTCGCCGGTGTTCGGAGTCATCGACGTCTCGTTTCTCTTTTCTTCCGGTTAGATGTGAGTGGCTAAATTCTTGCCAAACTATGATTTCTCCCTCTCATCTTGCCGCCCCTCACCATGAAGAAATGTGGAAATTTTCTTGAAGGTTTTAATTCTTTCTTTAATTGAGTTTGATCGGGGATTCTTATGTTGATTCTTATTGAAATTTGGGATTATGCACCCTTAGAACCATTTTGGAATTGGTGTTCTCGGAGGCCGCCCACTGTAAAAAAAATATTTCTTTGAAACTTCTATATCAAAGAGTATTCATGTTTGATGGGGTGTAGCATATGTGTGGTGGAAATTATATATAAAACAGAAAGGCCTTCTACTTGGAATTGGGTGAAACTCCATTTGATTCAAGCGCGCGGCTACAGGACTTCACTTTTCCTTGTAGGTGTATGAGGAGATGGGAAGGTTCACCACTTTATTTGGTCAATAAAATTCCTACGGGTAGAATCATGACAGTAGGTGTGGAATGGTTGTAGTTGTAGGTGAGATCATGAGTTATAAGAGAACGCGTGTGATACATGCTTCTTGTCTTGTTTTATTTTTATTTCTTTTCTTTTGGTGTGGCTGCTGGATGTGAATTGGGTGATGGGGTAATTGTGGAGTTAATGGTATTTTAGTTTGATTAGATTATCACAGTTAATTATTGGGGTAAAGTTTGATTGTCGATATTTTGGTTGTACATATTGCTGAAATATCTAATGACTGAAATGATAAATTGTGAATGCATGGTTGCTGAAATTTTATTTTCGCTGAATTGATAGCATGCTGAAATCATTGTCTTAGGCTAAAATTTTCTCATATGTGCTGGAATTAAATTGAGTTGCTGAAATGAACAGTAGTATATTAGTTTAACATACTTGGGTGAGTTGTGTTCAGGTGGGGATGAGTTGTATATCCACCCAGTTTTATTTTATATCCACCCAATTGAACTTACATCCACCCAGTTGGGAAGTATATCCACCCAGTTTAGGAAGTATATCCATCAAGTCTCGATGTATGTCCACCCAGTATTGCTCCATGTCCACTCTGTCTACTATCATAGCTTATTGTGGTGCAGAGTCATATTGTTGATGATGAGTTCATCCAGTATTAATTCATACACCTACTGATGACTGTTATACATGATGAAAATGTAGATTCTCCTAGTCGGTGGAATATCCACCTTGTGTCGTCCTAAGTACTCATGGTATTCACTCTTATTGTAATGCTAGAAACCAATGTTGGAATGTATTCGCTATATTGTAATGCAATTGCTAGATGTTGTGAATAACAATATAACTTCAGTAATTAGCCTCAAGGGATTCAATTATGGAACAAAGCCTACCATATTCATTGTATGCAAGGATGACAAAATATAGAGACATATGTGACATGTAGAACATGACATCATAAAATATCCAATTAGTAGATGACGTTAGGAAGAGGAAATAAAATCCTTAACTTCAAACCAAGAGATATCATAGTAGGAACATGACATCTTGTGCTGCAAATATGTATATGTGATGTGTGGTGTGTATTGTGATTGTATGGCTGGTCGAGGCCGATTATCGCACATACGACTGGTCGAGGTCGAAGAATGTGCATGGTTATCCGACTGGTCGAGGTCGAGGTCGAGATTAACATATGATCATTCGGCTAGTCGAGGTCGAGATTTGATCACATTTGTGCGGCTGGTAGAGGTCGCTCTTGATTCATGATGCATGACTAGATATAGGCCGGTAGAGGTCACTCTTGATTCATGATGCACGAATTGCTGTTATGTGATATAGGCTGTTTTGGCCAAGTGTATATCTTGTGATAGGTCAGTTATGGCCGAACTGTTGTGCTTTTGAAGGTTGGCCGATTGGCCATGCTAGGTATAAAATCTCTGGCAAAATATTTATACTGCTAATGTTGATTGTATACTGGGATTTCGGAGATGGTTTGGTAGAATCACTCACTGAGTTCCTTTTGGACTCATGGTTATTTGATTTTGTTTTGCAGAGCTTGACCAGTAAGGTAGGACTAATGGATGTGGCGCAGCTAGAGGAGCAAACAACGCCAATGATCTCGTACCAGGCTGGTTTAGGGAGTCGTAGTCGAGTTGATGGTCTTTTTCCTTTCATGCATAGGGTTACTTTGTTTGAGTTGCTGGATTCTATAATAATTTCGATTTAGACATTTTTATTAAATAGCATTTGCTTCAGTCTATTGCATTTATTCCTCATATTTGAGTCTGTGTGGTGGTAAGCATGATGTTAGGCTTCGGCGTATTCACGCATACCCTGGCTGGTCACGTGACCCTGAGTTGGGGCGTGACATTTCTAAGGTGCAAGGTGTGGACGAAATGACGACACTAGAGAGGGGCTGAAGAGTGTGTTAACTAAATTGATTAGCCTAAATTCACTTTTAATCGTTTCTTGGATTGTTTAGGCAATTTGCAATCTTACGATTGGATGCAGAAGTTATAAATGATTAGGCAGATAAAACAATCAATAATAACAATGCTAACACACAAATTTATAGTGGTTCGGCCCCAATGCCTACTCCACTACCTAAGCACCCCGCTTAGAATTTTCAAATTAAGTTTTACTAGATTAATTAGTTTCCCTTATGCATGAGGACTTTTCCCTGGAAAGACTCCGCTCTCCAACCGAATGCACTTCCACACTCGGAAGTATCCCGCCTTCCTACCGAGAGCTATTTCCCACCTCAACCTAATGGACAACTAGAACTAATCCTAGTAAACACTAAGTTTACACAAGTGGCTTTACTCCTTTTCACCAAGGATAACACTTCACACAACAAGACCTAACACCAGGTCTTTGCATGCACAACTCAAACAGTTAAAATAACAATAAAATTACAATTGAAAAGAACTTAAAATAAAACCAATGTTTGCAAGCTCCTTTCACAACCTTGTCACCTCTAACTCGCCGAGGGGATGAGCTCGAGTCAGTTTTCGAGTAGAGGCAGTAGCTGGCGCTTGAGAAGGTGTTCGGAGAAGGAGCAGAGCGCAAGCAATCTTTCGTTTGGAAGGCTTAAATCTCTCTTCTTGATGGCTCAATAATTTCTGTAAGAGTGTGAGAGAGAGATTAAAAGAAGTTATAACAAGTATATTTATACCCCACGAAAGAAACAACTGCTCAATGGATAATTTTCTATCCGTTGCAGAGCGCCGGTGGAATGGTCGGTCGATCGGTCATTCGACTGCTTCTCTTTACTCTGTGGTCGGTCGACCGATTGTCGCGAGCCTCGCGATCCTCAGTTCGGTCGATCGATCGGTCGACCACTCGAGGCCTTCCGCGATTTCTTTCCCAGCTTCGGTCGACCGTCTGGTCGATCGATTGGCTTCTGTCAATTTTTGCCGCCATTCGGTCGACCGATCGATCGACCGAAATTTTTCTGGACTAGGCAGACTGGGTCTTTGCGTGGGTTTTCTGCTTCCGTCTTTACCACGACATCTACTTATATAACATAATAACTTTATAACATGATAACTTTAAAACATAAATGTTATATAAGGATTATACCCCATTTGAGTTCAATAAAAATATCTAAAAAATCAAAATTTCTAAGGATCAAAATTTGGTTCTTGGGATCTAGTATAAAACAGAAATTTCCTAATCTTTTGGGTCAAATAAGGATATGCTAAAGGCTTTCAAAAATCCTAAAAAATATATCGTTGTCTAGTTTTGACCCAAGGAACAATTACCGTCATTTTTTATTTCAAGAAAATGTTTGGATCATATAGCCCTCCAAGGAGCTCCGTAGTCTTAGTGAATTTCAGGGCGGTCCCGGAATTTCATGATTTGGTGTTCGGAATAGATTTTTGGGTTTCTTATGCATCATCATGAGGATTACATTATTTTCTAGACACCCTAAACCTAAACTCCCTTTCTTGAAGATTCTCGAGCGCCGACGAGCATCCTTGTCGATTTATCTGATTTCTTTGATCTCAGACATCGCGCACTAACAGATATGAAACCTGAAAGATATTCTCAATGAAATCATTAGACCCATGTTTGTTATCATCAAAACCATCAAAACTGAGATTAAGGCTAAGGTTGAAAACCTAAAGCCAACAATCTCTCCCTTTTTGATGATGACAAACATCCATAAGAAAATATATCATTAAAACATATAGGATATCAACTAAGGGATTTCTCCCCCTATCAATATGCATATCTATAAGATATACTCCCCCTATGTATATGCATAATTTTCTATATTTTTCTCCCCTTTATCTATAGTTTTCTACTTATTTTTTTATACACTTCTCCCCTTTTTACTTATACTCTTCTCCCCCTTTTGACATTAATAAAAAACGGCAAGAGAAGTCTATCTAAGCAAAGGAATGAAGAACACATATTTACATGAGGTTGAGACTCTAAGGAATATTTTTCATGAAACATGAAAATCTCAACCAAGGGATGGAAAACAATTTTTGATATGAACACACAATCATACATGAAAATAAATTGATATACAATTCAAATATGAATGTTGATTTTTTTTCATCATATTTTTAATTTCATTTAAACTCTTAACATATCAAGATGTGGTCATTTAGATCATATTTATCAAATTTGAAATAAAACTAATGTCATTTAATCTAAATATGAACTTAGCATGTTTTCATTTGAAATAAGTATGAAAATTATGAAAATGCTGAGTCTCAAGATTTGCTATCTACTCATATTTTCTCATAACTTAGGCATTAAGATATCAAACATGAGATAATATAAGAGCATGAATCAAGTTGGGGCTTAAGATGAAATTTTTAATTCACTTTGTTGACTTAAGTCAACCTATATTTCTAGTTTTCAAAAAATCACCCTTTTAAGTTTATAGAAAATCATATTTTTGATGAAAATTTTGAAACCAATTTTTGGATGAAAATTTTTGATACTCAATATTGAATGGTTATTTGAAATGCATGTATCAAGTTTGAACTCAAAATGAGTTTAAAAATCAAAGTTCATTTTTCATCCTATATTGTTCTAATCAAACCATACCAAATGTAGTTTCTAGCTATCATTCAAGAATTCAAAATCATTCCTAGAAATAATTTTACTCAATCAATGGTGTGAATGATATTAGAAACATAATCAAAATGGTATACTCAAATTTTCATTTGAAGTTTTCGAAAAATCAAAGTATTAAAAAAAATGATATTTCAAAAAAATGATACTTTTCATTTTGAAAATCCGCGTTCAAAATTTTACTAAAAATTAGATTCTTGATGAAACTTTTTGAAGTTTTTACACATCATACTAGATTTTTCAATGAATGTGTACACTACTAGAAAAATGGGCATCAGCAACGGCTGATGCCGTTGCTGAGCCGTTGCTGAAGAGCATCAGCAACGGCCGAGCCGTTGCAATGGAGCCGTGGCAGAAAGTCGCATTGCTGATAACTTAGCAACGGATCAGCATCGGCCCGAGGGGCCGTTGCTAACAATATTATCAGCAACAGTTTTGCCACGGATCCGGAGCCGTTGCTGATAACATTAATAGCAACGGCCGCTGAGTCCGTAGCAACGCCGTTAGTAAAATCCCGTCGCTAAGCCATTGCTGTAGGTCATCAGCAACGGCTTTCGATACACTTTTAGAAACGACTTTCTCACGGACGGCCGTGGGAAAGCCGTTGCTGATGATGTGAACCTGATAACGAAAAAATTTAAAATTTAAAATTTTCATTGATACATTGATACATTATCTGATACATAACTCACACACCCATACACTCATACACACATTCATTCACACATCACAAATATACCAAGATATACATCAAAACAATTATATTTATATTGATAATAATCCACAATAGTATAAAAACTATTCAAATGCAAAATTGAAGTATCAATATCCAAACAAAATAAATTAAACAAGTCCAATATCTCAGTAACAAAGTCAATATAAAAAAAATCTCACGATGACGATGGAGGATGGTCTGGATCATATGGCGGGGCCTGGAGTGCTTGAGTGTACACCGGCGTGGACTGACTCGAGGACGATGGATTAGATGATGCCGAAGAGATGCATGCTTCGGGATGACCTGACATGTTGCGTAGCATAGCTTGTATATCCGCCATCATCTGACTCTGGCGCTCCATTATCTCAGTCTGACGCGTGACCGTGTCCTCTAGAGTCCTTATTCTGCTACTATGATCATAACTGGATGTAGAGGTGGACGGCCGCTCACCAGCGACCGGAGGGGTCGGTGCCCCAAGTGGCCCTAGTACGGCTCGCGCATGACCACTATCTGCGAAGACATATACGCGGCCATGGTCCCAGCCACCTGCGGCCTCGACCCACGTTGTTGCGTCAAAGTCCTCGGGGGTACCCCCGCGCTGCACCACCGTCTGGCTGTAGGTCTCCTACTCGAGTTTGATTTTTTGTTTAATATTGATCATAAAACTTAAATTATAAATATATAATGAATAATTTAAACAAATATATAGTTACCATAATGTATGCAGCGCGGTTGTCGATGTACTCCCCCATCCCATTTGCTCGATGGTGAGTCCGCTCAAACACCGCCATCGGGGAGGGTCGCTGGACAGTCCCGTCATCCGACACCGTCGTCTACATTTACAAAACAAATACATTAATTAGTACACATAGTAACAAATAAAATATATAATTAAAAGATATATTTACCATACGGTTCGCGTGCACTGCGAATGCAACAGAGCCGTCGGTGTGATGCGCTGCTCCCCCCGACATGCGATTTCTAGCCGCATTCCGAGAAACCTCCTGCCATCGATCCGTCGACCATATTCCCACGAACTGGTCCCATATATCCGGAGTAATCCAATCGGGGCCGTATCCCCGAGTCTCCGCGATGTTAGTGCTCCCAGCTCGGGCCATCGCCTGGGACCGAGCCTGCCCCAGCTGACCGTTGTACCTTGCCCGAGAAATAGCCTCCCAGGCAGCGTAAATGAAGGGCCTTTGATCCTCGGCCCATGTATAGCGAGCTTGCAAAATAATAATATCAGTACCAATATTAATCATCATGCATGTAAAAAAAATAATAATACGTGCCTCAAACTCGCGCCATAACATGTCGACGTGCTCGCTAGGCACGTGAGACCACGTAGGCCATGCCCCGTGCATGTATCGTCGAATAGTAGAAGAAATGCTCCTCGACACTTCTTCTTGCTCGAACCTGCACAACAAAAATAAATTTAAATATTATATTATGATATAATGAATTTGTAATGATTCATAATTCATGATATATTACCGCTCCCCAATCACGCTAATCAATCTACGTGACTCTGTGGCTGGTGGAGGCTGCCACCTGTTCGGCCTGCGTGGCCGCCTGCGTCTGGATGTACTAGCCTCGGCAGTATCATCGGCATGAGGATCAGCAACAGGAGGATCAGCAGCATGAGTAAGTGCTGGAGTCTCACCGATCGGAGACTCCGAAGCTCTCCTGCGTCGATAACCACGACCAGACATATCTGTCGAAGAGACATATAATCAGATTATTGTATAAATAGTAGAGATATATTTAATAAAATATATACTTTACAATTATTCCTCATCATCTGAATAATAGTCTTCGAATTCTTCCTCTTCTTCCTCTTCTTCATCTTCTTCATCTCCAGCTTCCTCAATTTCATGATCGTCATCATCAGCATATTCAACTTCTAATTGAATTGACGTTGTGTTTGCATCCTCGAGTATTGGAATAATACGATCTACAGCAGGAGGATCATCTTCTTGATAGAAACCATGTGACATATCAGGTATCAGCTCATTTTCTCCTACTATCGGATCAATTTTTCCTCTAGCTTTTGTCTTACAGACTACACGCCAATCTGCTCTATCTTTATTTCGAGCCGGATACTTCGCGTAATATACTTGTTCGGCTTGTGATGCCAATATAAAAAGGCTCATTTGCTGCCAATTTAGATTTGTAATTAACCTCAACAAGTTTGTATTTTGGATGAACTTTCATGCCCCTTTCTGTTGTATCGAACCAATGACATCTAAATAGAATAACTGATTTCAAGCCGAAGTAGTGCAACTCTATCACTTCTTCCACTAGTCCATAAAAATCCATATCACATTCAACATAGGTTGTCCCTTTCACACAGACCCCAACATTCATCGTCTTCTTTGTAAATGAATATTCAACCGTGTGAAATTTATACCCATTAACAAAATATCCGCTATAGCACGACACAAGTCGCGACGGTCCACTAACAAACTCAAATATTCTTTCATCTATTTCAGCTCTGTGATCTTTGCTGTAAGTCTGAATCCAAGTAGGGAAATCACGATTCCGTAATCTCTCCAATTCTTGATCGTTGTGAATAGAGTATTTTTGCACCATCTCAATGTCAAATATTTTAATGAATTGTTCAATCTCTGGACAATTGAGTAATACATACAAGTGTGTCAAATGATACTCTTCCTCGCTTAAGTGTCGAGATGGACGAGAACCAAAAGCACGACCAGAGTGACAAAATATATTTAAACGTCCATCTGAATGTCGAACACCCCCGTCGTCGTTACGTGGAAGATGAGCAAATCTTGTCTGTACTGTCGATTCAAAGTAAAATGAGCAGAATGTTGAAATTTCTTAGATGATATACGATTCAGATATTGATCTTTCAACAGCTGCGGTGTTCTTTACTTTTTTCTTCAGACGATTCATGTATCTTTCAAATAAGTACATCCACTGATATTGAACGGGGTCACCAACTCGTGCCTCGTATGCCAAGTGTATCGGTAGATGCTCCATCGAGTCAAAATATGCAGGAGGAAAAAACTGCTCGAGCTTGCATATGATTTCAACAATATTATTTTCAAGTGTTGACATATCTTCGACTCGAAGGACATTTGCACAGATGTTTCTAAAAAACATACTTAATTCAGTCAACAGACCCCAAATATTATCAGGTAGAAGATCTCGAAATGCGATCGGAAGTAATCTCTGCATGAATACATGACAATCATGGCTCTTCATCCCTGATATTTTGCAATCACCGACGTTCACACATCGAGATAAGTTTGAAGCATATCCATCAGGTAATCTGAGTTCTTTTACCCATTGACAAACATCTTTGATCTGTTGTTTATTTAACACATATGGGGCATTCGGTTTCAGATATCGTCCGTTGACCTCTTGTAACTCCAACTCTGGTCTTTTACAAAGTATTTTCATATCGTGTCGGGCTTTGACATTATCTTTAGTTTTTTCGGAAATATCCATCAAAGTGTTGAAAATATTATCAAACACATTTTTTTCAATGTGCATGACATCTAAATTATGTCGAATCAATAATGAACTCCAATAGGGCAATTCCCAAAAGATACTTTTTTTCACCCAGTTATGTGTTTGGCCAAAACTTGACACTCTTTCATTGCGACCAAATACTATATCTGGAAGTGCTGAAACACGTGCTAACATTTGTTCACCAGACAACATCGGTGGTGGCCCATCTCTTTCGACTCTGCCCTTAGTAAATTTATTACGATTCCTTCGATACTGATGATTAACCGGTAGGAATCGACGATGACAATCAAAGAATGGCCTATCTCGGCGTCGGCAGCGGCGGCGAGAGGCGGGAGGAGGAGGCGGAGGCGGCGGCGGCAGCAGCGGGAGGAAGAAGGGTCGGGCGCGATCGCGTGCCCTATATAAACTTATCAGCAACGGCTCACTCGCCCGTTAGAAAGCCGTTGCTAATAAGTTATCATCAGCAACGGCTCACTTGTCCGTTAGAAAGCCGTTGCTGATAATTAAAATCATCGGCAACGGCTCGCGTGTCCGTCAGAAAGCCGTTGCAGATACAACATATCTGCAACGGCTCGGGCGACCGTAAGAATGCCGTTGCAAATAGCAACGGCTTGAGCGGCGGTTGCTGATAGCCGTTGCTGAAGACTCAATTTCTAGTAGTGGTAGCTCCAAGAATCATCTCAAAATTAATTTTCTATATTTTTCTAGAAATAATTAAAATTACTACCAAATGTAGGTTGAAATGATATTTTTGTAATTTTTAGTTATTCTTAAAACTTGTTCAATTTTCATTCAAACTTTCATGACACCATAATATGATCATGTAAAGAGTATATGTCAAGTTTGAAATGAATATTATGTCCTTAAGTCAAGATGTCAACCTACCATGGTTTCATTCATAACTTAACTAGTTTTTTATGAAACTTGCTAAGTTTCAATCTTAACATTTACTCATGATTTTTTAAATTTAGACCTATGGATACTTAACATGAGTAAATCTAAACATGTTTCTCAGATATGGATCATAAATGAGACCTTTAAGTCAACTTGTTGACTTGGGTCAACTAGGTTCAAAAGAGGTTTTCATAAAACCACATTTATGTCATTTTATCCATATCCATATGTTTTTTTCACTCTAAATGAATGAAAACATGCCATACCTATTTCTAAACATGTTTATTAAGTTTGGACTTAAAATCAAGTGTCCAAGTCAATTTGTTGATTTGGGTCAACCCTTTTAAGCTTAAGTCCCCTAATATGATCTAGTTATCACATTTTCATCTACACATGAATTTTCAAGATTGAACACCCAGAGTCATATCATGTGTGTCTAAACATGTTTGTTTGATGTTTACTCAAAATGAGATCTTTAATATGAGTTTTAACCTAGAGGAAGTTTCTTTCAATCAAGATATCATGAAAATTCAAACATTTATCATGCAAAATCAATCATGAGTATATAGAGACATCATTAAAGCATTAATATTCAATTATTTTACAAAGATTTTTGCAAAATTAAATTCATACCTTATTTTTTGAAAATTTGCCCAACTTTTCATTTATTTTTTCATTTTCTTTTAGATAGCATAGCCTTTCAAATTCTTAACTTGCAAGTAGAATTCATTAGTATCATAATGAAATAATATGACTACTAGCAAACTAACATGCTAAATAGCAAGGTTCAAAGCAAATTTTACATTTAAAAATCTTAATCTATGCTAGATAGTAGAGATTCATTTTTAAATAAGGTGTCATGATATCATAATGAATCTAAGAGATCCTAAGATGTGAACATTTGAGAAATAAGATCTCTAATCATGTTAAACTAGTTTGGACTTTTAAAATAAGGTCTCTAGTATCAACATAGAGCAAGTTTCATTTGATGAAATTTGCCTAAGTGCTAATATTCTACCTACTCATGAGAATTCAAGAATTTTACATGCAATTCTAATCATGAGTATAGAGACAAACTTTAAGCTTAAGCATTGAGATATAACCCTAGGATTTTGGATTTATTGACGTTATACTTATACTTGAAAATTTAGCCAAACTAATTTTTTTCTTCCTAATTAGTCTTCCTTTTACCCTTAGATTTAACTTGCATGAGGAAATCATTAGTAATGTAATGACATAATTATTTCAAGCAAGTTAATCCTTCTAGATAGCAAAGTAACCATCAAATATTTCATTCAAAATCTAACTTTGCTAAATAGTTTCAAATTCGTTTCAAAAATGAAATCGAGTAATATCAAAACGAATTTTAAGAGATCACAAATAATAATTATGAAAATTGATCTCCAACCCTTCCTATTGGTTGAAAACCGAAAGACCACAATGTGCCTACGATTTAGAACCGCAAGGTCACTTAGGCTCATTACAGGCTACTGGGGTCTCCGAAGAGACCGGGAAATCAAAAATCAAAAATGTTTTTGAAATATATTAAGAGCGGGGAAAATCAATCAATTTTAAGCATGTATCATAACTCCAACTTAGATAGAGTAAAGGGATATAGGAGATGATATATACCAGAATAGTTTTGATGCCCACTTTACCTAAGGCATCAAGGTGATTTGAAGTTGCAATCTCTTGGAGATTTCTCATTAAGATCCAAGGTCAACTTCAATCCTTCAATTTCTTTACCCTTATGTGGTTCCTCCCCCTACAAAAGAGCATGATACCTTTGGTACCCAAATAGCTTTGGGTCCTTGGGGGTTAGAGGGCTTAGGAATTCAAAGTGTCATAGCAACACTTGGATTTCTCTTTAATGCACAATCATGGATGGCATGCCCAAATACACCACAACAAAAGCAATGTCCATGAAATTTTTTCTTTTCATTTTTAACATGGACATGAGATTTAATTTTTGAATGCTTGTCATGTGAAACATGATGAGTATGAGCATTCTTAGAAAAAACATTTTATATTTGAGTATGAGGTTTAATGGTAGAATGCTTAGCATGAGAATGATGATGAACATTGGCATTCTTTACATAAGCGTTTTTCATTCTAGTGTTCTTAGGAAATGAAGCATTTTTAATTCATATACCTTCCTATTCAAGAAAGTAATCTCACTTTTCATTTCATTCATGGATTTATGTAATGCATGTAATTGAGATTTTAACATGCGATTCTCTTTTTCTAAATTGTTATTCAATATGTAATTGACATATTGAATGAACTAGATGAGCTAGTACTAACATTATTATTATTATGATTAGAAGGAGAAGAGTGTACCTCATCTTTGATACTTATGAGGCAAACTTTTGAAGTAGCTTCATAGTCATTGCTAGAGGGTGCTTCAAATGTGTGAGAGGTAGAGGTGGAAGCACTTGACCTCTTCCTTGCTTTGTTCTTCATGCTTGGGTAATTTTTTTTCACATGCCCCTTCTCTTTGCAAGCATGATAGATTACTCTTTTTTTTCGGATCTTGGTGCTACTTCTTTGACTAGAAAAGCTATGGGCATCAAAACCAAGATTAGTAGTAGGAGTGTGACTATTGTCATCACCACCTTCATCAAACGTGCCAATTTCTTCGGTTTTGACATAATCATATAAAACATTTAATGAGGCCCATAAATCAAAAGCCGAAGAACAATGCATGACTTTTTCTAAGATTTCATTTAGTAATGTTCAAAGAATATAATTCATGGCATCTCGATTATACTTAAACATTTTCTTATCCATTTCACTCTAAGCATGCATATCATCCTTAGGTTCAATGAATTCCCAATGTAACATGTTAAAGACTCCAAACCCTTTAGTCTTTAAATAGGTGTACATCCTATATTTCCAAAGACCAAAGTTTGAGTCATCGAACCTAGGGGGTGTAGACGCTACCGACTCTAGAGCCATTTCAAGATCGAGATGAATTGTAGAAGGGATGGTGAAATCACAATCTACGACCCACTCTGATATCAATTGTGGGCGAAATGACGACACTAGAGGGGGGTGAATAGTGTGTTAACTAAATTGATTAGCCTAAATTCACTTTTAATCGTTTCTTGGATTGTTTAGGCAATTTGCAATCTTACGATTGGATGCGGAAGTTATAAATGATTAGACTGATAAAACAATCAATAATAATATTGCTAACACACAAATTTATAGTGGTTCGGCCCCAATGCCTACTCCACTACTTAAGCACCCCTCTTAGGATTTCCAAACTAAGTTTTATTAGATTAATTAGTTTCCCTTACACATGAGGACTTTTCCCCGAAAAGACTCCGCTCTCCAACCGAAGGCACTTCCACACTCGAAAGTATCCCGCCTTCCTACCGAGAGCTCTTTCTCACCTCAACCTAAGGGACAACTAGAACTAATCCTAGTAAACACTAAGTTTACACAAGTGGCTTTACTCCTTTTCACCAAGGATACCACTTCACACAACAAGACCTAACACCAGGTCTTTGCACGCACAAATCAAACAGTTAAAATAACAATAAAATTACAATTGAAAAGAACTTAAAATAAAACCAATGTTTGCAAGTTTCTTTCACAGCCATGTCACCTCCAACTCGCCGAGGGGATGAGCTCGAGTCAGTTTCCGAGTTGAGGTAGTAGCTGGCGCTTGAGAAGGTGTTCGGAGAAGGAGCAGAGCGCAAGCAATCTTTCTTTTGGAAGGCTCAAATCTCTCTTCTTGATGGCTCAATAATTTTTGTTAGAGTGTGTGAGAGAGATTAAAAGAAGTTATAACAGGTATATTTATACCCCATGAAAGAAATGACTGCTCAACGGATAGTTTTCTATCCGTTGTAGAGCACCGGTCCAATGGTCGGTCGATCGGTCATTCGACCGCTTCTCTTTACTCTGTGGTCGGTCGACCGACGGGTCGACCGATTGTCATGAGCCTCGTGATCCTCAGTTCGGTCGATCGATCGATCGACCGCTCGAGGCTTTCCGCAATTTCTTTCCCAGCTTCGATCGACTGATCGGTCGACCAAAATTTCTTTCCGCAATTTTTGCCGCCATTCGGTTGACTGATCGGTCGACCGAAATTTGTCTGGACTGGGCAGACTTGGTCTTTGCTTGGGTTTTCTGCTTCCGTCTTTACCATTACATCTACTTATATAATATTTATTAATATAACATGATAACTTTATAACATGATAACTTCCGTCTTTACCAGTTAAATAACTTTATAACATGATAACTTTAAAACATAAATGTTATATAAGGATTATACCCCATTTGAGTTCAATAAAAATATCTAAAAAATCAAAATCCCTAAGGATCAAAATATAGTTCTTGGGATCTAGTATAAGACGAAAATTTCCTAATCTTTCGGGTCAAATAAGGATATGCTGAAGGCTTCCAAAAAATCCTAAAAAATACATCTTTATCTAGTTTTGACCCAAGGAACAATTACCGCTATTTTTTATTTCAAGAAAAGGTTTGGATCATATAGCCCTCCAAGGAGCTCCCTAGTCTTAGTGAATTTTTGGGCGATCCCGGAATTTCATGGTTTGTGGTTCGGGATAGATTTTTGGGTTTCTTATGCATCATCATGAGGATTACATTTCTAGACACCCTAAACCTAAACTCCCATTCTTGAAGATTCCCGAGCGCCGACGAGCATCCTTGTCGATTTATCCGATTTCTCCAATCGTGGACGTCGCGCACTAACCGATATGGAACCTGAAAGTTATTCTCATTGAAATCATTAGTCCCATGTTTGTTATGATCAAATCCATCAAAACCGAGATTAAGGCTAAGGTCGAAAACCTAAAGCCAACACAAGGGTCTCACCTCAAGTCATGCTCTACCGATCAACTCGGAAAGCGCCATTGTGCGCCACGATCATCCCACTGAAACTAATTCACACAAAAATATTTTTTAAATTTAGCGGGTATTAAAATCTTGCCTCTTAAGAAAAATTCATCCTCAAATTTAGGGGTAGGAAAGGAACTTACCAGCTTAACTGAATAAATGAGAATATTTCTCCATCATATCCTGCTCCAACTCCCAGGTCGCCTCCTGACTCAAATGGTGCTCCCACCATACCTTCTCTAAGGGGACCTCTTTGGACCTGAGATTTCTAACTTGTCGGTCCAGAATCTCCACGGGCCTCTCCTCATAAGAGACCGTTGCGTCCACCTCTACTATGGTAGGCTCCAGCACATGAGAGTTATCTCTGACATACCTTTTCAACATGGATACCCTGTCCATGCTAGGAGGCAAAGCCAGCTCATACGCCACTGCTCCCTTTTGTTTAAGGATATGAAATGGTCCGATAAATTTGGGGCTCAATTTCCCCCGCTTGCGAAACCTCACTACCCCCTTCATCGGGGATACTTTGAGGAACACTAAGTCCCCAACTGCAAACTCCAGATCCTTCCTTTGCCATCAGCATACACCAAGTCCGAGTTCGAGGTCGTTGATCCAACTTGATCAATACAAGTCCGATTGTAGCCCCGATCGCGACCTTGGACTTGGCTTAACCCAACTCGGACTTAACACATAATTTAACTCATAAATAAAGAGATTTTCAAGGTGCAAGGGTCTCACCTCAAATCACGCTCTATCGATCAACTCTGCACGCGTCGTTACGCACCACGCTCTTCCCACTAAAACCAATTCACACAAAAATATTTATTAAATTTAGCCGGTATTACACCTAGTTTCCTATGCATTGATTCTTGATTGATCCTTACACTTGTTCGATTCACTATCTTGAGGTATCAAGAGGAGCTAGGACTACTTGTTTGGAGCTAAGTAGTTGTGTTTTATTTATTGCTCAATAGAGTTGTATTTATTGTTCATTTTCATATACTTTGATGTGTTGTAGTCGACCTAGGTTAAGTAGGTCAAGAGTTGAGTGGTTGTCTTGGTGTAGAGGCATAAGTTCACTCTTGTACACTTGATTAGAGTATCATAGGAGAAGTGAGATGAGAAGTTGCTTTCAGCGTAAAAGCGGAGAGCTTCCGGTGTAAAGTCTTCATTTGTAGGAACCTTGAAATATAGTTGATTTGAGTTTGAAATCATAAGTGAGGTGCTTAGGTAGTAAAGTAGGCAAAGTTGCCGAACCACTAGAAATTTTTGTGTTGGCATTGAACTTATTTATGTTGCTATTTTCATTACTTGCCTCCGCATGTGTAAATTATTGTGTTTGCTAAAAATTCTAGAAACATATAAACTAGAATTAGGATTAAAATTAGCATAATATACTATTCATCCCCTCCTAGTGAAACCGCATCATAAGGCTTAAGTAAGATGAACACGATATAGAGCTCAAAATTTTCAAAATCTCATTCCTTTTCGGAAAGTTCTTAAGTATCGATCATAGTATCAAAATCAATTTTGGGAATGATTTTATACAAACAATCATAGGAATGATACCAAGTATAGAATTGAATTATAATGGTTAAGATCAAAGTCTTCTATACGATGTGTCAAAGTATCCAAACATGAATACATGTATCAGATGATAATTCAAAGTTTGAAAATCCAAACTCATAAATCCATATAAAATCATATTTTTAATAAAAAAATTGAAATTTCAATCGGAGAAACTAGATTTTTCATAAAATATACAAGTTTAAGAATCAAACAAAAGTCAAATTTTTACAATGTTTAAAATTCTTAAAAATCTAATGGCATTTTCGTAAATATCAATTATTTTTTAAAAAAATATTCAGTTTTGATTTAGACTTTTAAAACATTAATATATCATAATATATGTTAAGTCTGAATAGAGAATAAGTTTTCTAAGATAATTCTTCAATCTATCTCGATTTCAAATAAAAATATTGATATTTACTAAGTATCGCTCAATGTATAATTTTTTTTTTTCAAATGATTTAATTCAAGCAATAAGAACGATATCAAGAGTGTAATCATATTTTCATACTTGAAATCTAAATCCGAAGTTCATATGATAAACTTAGTATCAGAGAGTAAACACTCAAGAATGACGACACTTTAAAGTTTTAGTATCCAAGTTAAAAAATTCATATCAAATCAAGTTCTTAATGAGTTTTTTTTTGAAATTTTTACAGCATAAACTAGTTTTTATGATGAAAGGATAGTTTCAAGAATCAACAAAAAATAATTTTTCAGTATTTTTATAAAATTCACTGAATATCAATGACATTTTTGTAAATAACTAAAATTTTCACAATATTACAAGATTTCATTCACTTTCATACACTCAAGATATGATGTTAGGAAGCACATGTATGAAGTTTGTATTCAAAATAAGGTCCTTAAAAACATTTATAAACCTAATCACAATTTCATTTGAAGAATATGCCTAGTATCAAGAAATTGTCTAAGTATCAAGTTTTGTATTTACTCAAGGATTTTCAATCATAAGAACATGGGTTCTTATTATGAGTAAATCTAATCACATATATCGAATTTGATTAGTAAATGAAATCTCTAAACCAATTTAGCCACCTAGTCCAATTTCATTTAGAAATAAGTATAGTATCATGAAATTGACTAAGTAGCAAAGTAGTAAACTTGACTCAAAATGACTCGACTACTACGTCAACCAGCTCACGAGATCACTACCGGAGTCCACCGTCATCAATTGCGCTGTATCTCAGAATCAAGCTTTGCAAAACAAACACAGAAATAAGAGTGAGTATAAAACTCAGTGAATTGTCTACCAATCCTCACCAATTAAAATCCAGTAATAACAATATGTAATATGTCAAGTGAGTGCGGATGTTAAATTAATTATATAAGGAATGTGCTCTCATCCGACTCTACTGAAAGTGCCATCTAATTTCTGAATCCCAATTAAACACACTTATCAGTTTCACAGTTCTAGGAAGGCCCTCTAGACTCAGTGTTCAACTGACTCTCCCCTCAGGCTCACTAGTCTAGGAAGGCCCTCTAGAACCAATTGGAAATTGCATTTTTGCTCGGGTTCACTGGTCTAGGAAGGCTCTCTAGAACCAGTACCCACTGTGTCTTTGCTCAGGTTCACTAGTCTAGGGAGACCCTCTAGAACCAGTACCCATTGTGTCTCTACTCAGGTTCACTGGTCTAGGAAGGCCCTATATGTCACGCCCCAACTTAGGGTCACGTAACCGCCCAAGGTATACATGCCTATACTCCGCAGCCTAACTCATGCACATGCCAAAACATAAAAAGATAGCGGAAGGAATAAATAGTTTTTATTAGAAAAGAGAAACCAAAATAGATTTCATTTAAACATTAAAGTTTTTAGCAAAAAAGAAAAGTTCAAGTGCGAAAATAACTGAATTAAAGTCCAATAGTTCATGTACAAATGAAATATGAAATAAAGACATGAATGCCCCAAAGGGACTACAACTCCAAAAATACTAAACACATGTGCATGCCCAACTACCAAAGACTCGACTACGACCCCTAACTAGGATTGCTATGAGATCAATGTGGCTCCTTTGCCCTCCAGCCGCGCCAAGTGTTCCAACCCACCTCACCGGTCAGGCTCTACAAAAAGAAACAAAACGACAACGAGTGAGTTCAAAAGAACTCAGTGAGCGGTTATACCAACCCCTATGAGAAACCAAACACAGATATATAGCATAATGCAAAACACCAGACTCAAGTAGGAAAGGTGACAAAGGAGTGACTAGCTATCAGGCCATTTGGCCACCATATGCCCGAAGGCATCCAACACTCTAATAGTGAAGTATAACAGGCCTAAGCCTACCATGCCCAAAGGCAACATGACATACACAAGGGTTAGGAGGATAATCGGGATTGGCCCGTTCGAACTTATCCTATAACCAAGAAACTTGGGAGCAATCGGGATTTGCCCGTCCGAACTTGCTCCGCGAGACGCGAAGGAACAATCGAGATTCTCCCGTCCGAACTTTCCCCTTTAAGATGACACAGGAATAATTGGGATTTGCCCGTTCGAACTTATTCCTTACAGAAACTCAAGAACAATTGGGATTTGCTCGTCCAAACATGTTCCACGAGAAAACACAGGAACAATCGAGATTTGCCCATCCGAATTTGTTCCAAAATGATAACGTAGGAATAATCGGGATTCGCCCATCCGAACTTATTCCTTTAAATATAAAATCTTGGGAACAATCGAGATTTGTCCGTCCGAACTTGTTCCACAAGATACGCAGGAACAATCGAGATTTTTCCATCCGAACTTGTTCCACAGGTTGCGAATTAGCCATCCAACCTTTTAGGCCTAGCCCGCAATCCGACTCCTAACCGAGCCTCTCCGCCATTCAATAAGATATGACACAACATGACCTAAGTCAAGTGTCTCCTTCGTTGTCTTAGGGACGTCTCTATTGGGAAAACTCCACAACACCTAATGCTCGATCCCAACGGGCAGAATATCTGGGCAGAACGACGATCGACCGGCAAGCGATCCAGCATCGGCAACGGGCAGAAATATGCCCGTTGACGAGCCTTGAGTGTTGGGGGGTTATAAATACCCATCCCAAACTCATTCCAAGCCTAATATTGATGCTTCCAAGCCTCCAATATTTATCCTAAGCATCTCTACAAGCTTTCATTGAGCCATCCTTGCAAGAACCCTAGTTTTGATCTCCACTCCTTGATTTAGCCTTCAAACTTCACCGATTTGAGGCATCAAGAGGATTAGGGAGTTTCTTTTGGAGCTAAGTATTTGTTGTTTGATTTATTGCTCCATTAGTTGTTGTATTTTATTGTTTATTTCATTGTTTTTGAGTTTGAGTTAGACCTAGAGTGTAGGTCTTGAAATTTGGTGATAGCCTTGGTGTTTGAGGTTTAAATCCACCGGTATAAACTTAGTTTACTAGGATTAGTATTGTTGTCCTTTAGGTTTGAGGTGGAAGTGCCTTCGGTGTGAGAGCGGAGACTCTCCGGTGAAAACGTCCTCGTTGTAAAGGAAATAATTAATCTAATAAAGTTTAGTTTGGAACTCCTAAGCGGAGTGCTTAGGTAGTGGAGTAGGCATTGGGGCTGAACCTCTATAAATTATTGTGTTTCCATTATTTACTTTGCATATCGATTACTTGACTTGTTTTATTCGCTTCCGCATTCATTTAGTAGTCGAATAGTGCATTAATATAAGTAATCAAGAAAATGATTGAAATCGAAATTAAGTTTAAGATTAACAAACACACTATTCACCCCCTCTAGTGTGGCCATTTCACCAACACATGTGTTCGCGGAGCCATCACATGACAATTAATTCTGCGACAATAGTTGTCGCGGTCGCAATGCCGTTGCACAGTTGGGAACAATGCGACGCCTATCCACCACGATTGCAGAATCACCGGATATGTGATCGTGGATCGGCTATCGCAAATTCGTTTTCTTAAATTACTTTGATAATCAAGATAAGGCTCCAAAGAATATCATAGAGTTATCTAATGTTAAATATAAAAAAATATTAAACTAAGCCTGAATCAAACGAACATGAAATAAATTACATAAACAAACCCATAGGCTTGCAAAGTGAAACATTATAACTTTCAAGTCAATTATGAAGCTTTAATGACTGTTCTAAGACAACACTTGCTGTAATAAAAATTGAAAAAATAATAATAATGGTTAAAAAAATGTAAACAGTTGAATTAGTCTTCAATTAACCAACTAATTAAGGGTCCAATAGAAAGGACAAGATGTTGGATGTGCTTGTTGTCAATTAGTTAGAAACAAAATTAATTTTAGAGTTTTTCAATCGTTGGTTGATGAATGATCTGATTTTATTTGGTTTAACTCGACATAATAAAATAAAATATTTTTTTATTCTCAACATGAATTAAACTCATGATAATAACAATGTAAGAAATAAAGATTGATTCTCATCACTATCTATATATATATATTACACCGTAAAAAAATTTGGCATAAAGTTGTTACAAAATTTGGTAACTTTGATAGTATTGCAAAATTATAATATCTACTCTAATTTATCACCATAGCACAATTATCAATGCTAAAGATCTCCAAAGTCATCTTAGTCACTAGTAGCATTACTTTTTTCTTTTTTTTTCCAGATCAAAAGGTTCTTTCTGTGAATGAATAACATGACTCTATAATGTAACAGTTTGGAAAAGAAAAATAATTTCAAATATCACTTCCACGAGGGAGGAAGGAAAGACGATCTAAACTATAAGTCTTTTGTTGACTACCAAGAGTCAACGGCCACTCGACATATACTGTCCACTGAAGATATCGTCGTTTGGAAGACATTGGAGTTTCTATGAATCCAAATGCTCCATAAATACCAGCAAAATAACTCAAGAGCTTTTGGAAAACTTGGAGGTCTACCTTGAATACCAAGCCACCATTGCACCATGGATAAGGTCTGAGGACGTTGTTGAAGTGAAAATGAAGAATTTTGCCATACCTGCTCCGCCATCGGACTGCGAATAAAGAGGTGATCAATTGGTTCCAGCGATGAGTTGCAATGTGGACAACAAGTGTTGGTGATAGGAATATGTCTTCTTGCCATAGCAGCTCGAGTAGGAAGAGAATAATGCATCGTTCGCCACATAAAATGTTTCAGTTTCGGAGGAGCTTTAATCTCCCACAATTTCTCCCAGAGGAACCCAGATTGACTTTGTTGATTGGAATGGAGGATAGGAGTAATACCTGCAGCTAATTTATATCCCGAAGATACTGAGTATTTTTCGTTGGAGTTATAACAAATGGGTTTATCTCGACCATTCAAAATTTTAGTATCAAGGATGGTTGAAGCTATCACCGGAGGAAACAGGTTCCGCACCATGGTAACATTCCAAAGCCGCAAATTTGTATCAAACAACTGTGAAATCAGAAGGTCCCTCAATCCTGTTAATTTGGACCACATATGCTGAAGTAAGGAGGGATTGGTAACCATTTAGAACAAATACCTGATCTCAAAGTACTAGGACCAATCCTCTAGTAAATGTCTTGTTGCAGTAGTTCTCTTCCTTTTACAATGCTCTTCTAACCCCATGAAGAGGCATTATGCGAGGTGGCCTCTAGAAAAGATGAATAGGGAAAATATTTACCTTTCAGTACCTAGCTGAGAAGAGCGTTAGGGTGCATGAGAACTCTCCGACCTTGTTTGGCTAAGAATGCATAGTTCATGTTCTTGCAGTCTTTGAAGCCAAGTCCACCAGAATATATATCTCTGGTAAGAACATGCCAATTGACCCAATGTGTGCCTTTCTGATTCGGTTTTATTACGCCACCAGGAATCTTTCAGAATTCTATTGATCTCAACTAGTAGCATTAATTTAAGTTTTGTAGATTTTTCTAGCTAAAATGCACTCAAATGTAAGAATATACATGACAATTAAGATAAATGGTGCATGTTCTACATAATAAGCCATAACTTTGTGGAATTAATCTCGGTTCATTACTAGCTTGGTAGTTAGACATCCAGGTACATTTCTAAGATCATGAGTTTAGTTTGTATACATATAGTGAGTGTACACCTTATAATGACAATGTCATAAAGATTATTTTTTTTAAAAAAAAATTATAAAGTTAATCAATCTAAATTCATGGAACACTCAACTCTAATTAGCTTATGCCATATATATATGGTACCATGAAACTTCAATTATTGAATGCCAACCTGATCTTGATTTCTAATACCTTAAATCCAGTGTTTGTTAATGCAGATACTAACCAAGAGGTGCTTTAATGCACATACTAACCTCACTATTTTTGACAAAATACTTCCACATATTGTGATTAATTTAGGGGTTGGCAGATTGCAATCTTCTGCGGTCAGCAAGGTAGGTGGATTGTTCATCTCAGGTTGATACAAACGATGAAAATTTAGTAGAAAAAGTGAAATGAAAGATCCATGCTTTGAATATATAATTGAACCAAGATTACAACTCAAGAAATGTTATTATTACATAGATTTGGAGTGGTCTTAATTAATGAAGCTAAATCCTAAAGACTGACTTGTTGAAGGAGAGAAATGTGATTCCATATTGTTTGTTGAAAGGTTTGCATCACAAAAGATTGAAAGAGGCATCTGCCTCTTCATTAATTAACTAATATATATTTTTTCAATTGTTGCATATGATTTTTTTGTCTCTTTAGTCAAACCTTAGCTTACTACATTTCAACTAACACCAACAACTCCCAAAATATACACTTTTGGCAAGTTTGATTAAGTATTGCTTAATCAAGCCCAATCCATCAAAAGATAACACTAAATTGATGGCTATTCCCTGATTAGTAGGAGTTTAAACTGTTGTTGATGTCCTATAATTTTGTAGCATTAGATGATAATAATATTCTAAAAAATTGAAAGTATATGCTCATTTGGACATTTTCTTTGATCATTTTAATATGGATAATGTTTGTATTAAAAAAGTAGATGCTGTTGAATCAATGACTTATAATTAGCCAAGTTAACTTGGAATTAATGCAATCTTAAGTTACAAAAAAGAAAAAAAGTTAGAACTAAATGTTCATCTATTGTTGATCTAGCTTGTCCATATATATTATCATGTTGCAATTGATTAAATTAATTAAGTGAATATTGTTATAATTTTATATTGATTCTTTTTTGTACACTTTATTTATTTATTTATTTATTTTAATAAAGATAGAAAATCACCATAGGTGACCATACTAGGGTTCGAAACCTAGATCTCTAAGTAACATATAACATGTTGTCATCAACTGTGCTAAGCCTTGTAGTGGAATGAAATATTTATTGTACTTTTCATATTTGATATGTTAATTACGAAATAGAATGTTGATTTATGTTTTAGATATTTTTATGTAATTGTGGTTGTTATAAGTTATTGCAAAATAGTGTTAAAATTATTAAATCTAAAATTATTTTTATGTTTTAGAAAATTATAATATAATAATAGTAATATAAGAATAAATGTTATGTTATAATTAATATAATAATATTATTAAATCTAAAATAACTATTATATTATAATATAAAATATAAATGTTGATATCATTGAGGAATCTCTAATTCAATTTCATCTAAATTGCTACGATACGTCCTTCTATGACGACCATTATATCATATCATCGTAGATACATAAAAGTTGGTGTGTTGTGATGGTTCGCCTCATGTCGTCACAAAGTTTAATAATTTGCGACAGTCGACTAAGCCATCACAACTAAATATTTTTTGAGATCAACTTGCATGTCTTTCCCTATCTTGTTTTTTTTATTCTGCTATATTATCTCTCCCACTATTGTTTAATCGTCGTCTGAGTTGTTATCGATAAGGTTGATTCCACCACCAAGGTCTCCTTAGCTTTGTCAATTGTCGAAACATTTAATTTTAATAATCCTCGACTATAACCATAAATTTTAGGATTTTTGTCGGAACTTTTGCCAATGGCAATAGTTGGCCAACAATTTTTTGATATATATATATATTATATACTATTCGTGTAAAATGTACATATAATTATTGTAAAATATATTTTATAAAATTTAAAATTTAAAATATAATATTGGACTAAACTAGCACTTTTAGGCCCGATCGGATTAGGCTCAAAAGTACCCATACTCATGAACCAGACTCAAGTCAAGCTAGACGGCTCAGCCCGAGGCTCCACTCAGCCATATAAGGATACTTGCGTCCACATTAAATACGAGGGATTCCATAATTACGAGCCTGTCATCTTCGGGATTAGCCTCAACCCATTCTAAGTAATACCTTTATGATATTACCAGGCAGCATTATCGCCAAACATCCCTCATTTTGTACTATATACAGACAAGATGCTCCTTAGGTACCCTAGATTCCAATTTCTATTATATTCACCAAGAGCTCATTCTTCTTTGAGCGTCAGAGTTTCACTTGACTAGGAGACGCACAGGACCGCATTGCTCCAACTTCAGGCAAGAATATTTGGCGCCCACCGTGGGGCCATGTAAATCTTACCTGCCCCACACTGGTTGGTACCTCGAGTCAAGCGAAGGCCCCCACATATAGGCAATACCCTAGCGGTGACGTGCCCCAGCTACATGGAGATGTTGAAACAGTGAGTGATGCTCCGACACCAGCCAACCTTTCATTGGAGGAATCCCAGCGTCTAATAAACGACCTTCAGGTGGAGAACTGACGATTAACAGCCCATGTCAAGATGCTGACATCATTTCGAGAACAACTCCTGGCCAAACACGAGCACCACAGCTCAAAACGTGATGAAGACAACCACATGGAGAGATCCGAAAGGTCGATCTTTGTTTCCCAAGATGAAGTCTCCCTCACACATCATCAGGGAGAAGAGGAGAACACCAGGGCTACAGATGTCACTCGTCCTACCAATGTCGACTAGGGGTCCTTTGCCGAGCACCTCATGGTAGTCTGTCTCCCAAACAACTTCAAGCTGCCAACCACCCTACAGCCATACGACGACACATGCGACCCAATCATGCACCTAACGGAGAAACCTATTATTTAAATACCCACACTAGAAGGGGGGCTCGAACAGTGTCGGGTTAAAACTACGTTCAATTCGATTTCTTTTTAATTCGATTCCGAGTGCAACCAAATTGATGTGCTACTAATTTACGATACTTGACAAGTATGAATAGCAAGTAATAGCAATCAAACAAGGCAATACAAACACAAATAATTATAGTGGTTCAGCCAACCGCCTACTCCACTACCTTGGCTCCACACCAAAGATTTCTAACAAACTCCTTTATAGACAATGTGTTTCCCTTTGAATACAACCGAGGACTCACTTCTCAACCCTTTGAGAATGCTTCAAACCTATTCACCTAGGCAAACACACAATTCTATAAAGGAAACCCTAAGGTGTTTAACCTAGCACACCTAGCAAGCTAACAATGAGAATCGATTTTAATAACAAGTAAAACAACAACAAAAGGAGCTAAAAATTAAACCACACAAATGAGCTCCTTGCAAACCCTTCAATGCCTCCAACTCCTCAAGTCGTTGAGATCGAATCAAAGCCGGAGTCGAAGCGAGAAGAGCGCTTGAGAAGGATAAGCGATCGGTGAAGCAAGCACGTAGAAGTCAAGCTTGGAAGGCACAAATCGACCGTTGGAGACGCCCGGTCGATCGTCGATCTATCAAACGATAGACCGCCCAAGTGACCGCAGCGTTCTACTACTTTTGGGCGCCATTCGGTCGGTCGACCGAACCTGGGCTGGGTTGAATTTTTGAGTCTTCTTCTTGCGCGTTTCATTTTCGGGTTTCGTTACTAAGTTTTGACTTGGATAACATTACAGTTAGGCTTGGGATATATTCCTAGAGTCATATTGCATGAAATCTATTTGTAACTCTAGATTTTCTACTCAATTGTCGTTGGAGCCATTTTTGCCGATTTTTGGTATTTCTCCAAACAAAGTTCGTGCACGTATCGTAACCTCAACTTGAACTCAAAACTACACAAATGCATTAAATTCATGTTTGTTATCATCAAAATAGAGATCAAGGCCTAGGGGGAACCCTTGGGCCAACACAACCCACCCCATCCTTTGTCGAGCCTTTCTAACCTTTTTGGAGAAGGTCACACTACTCTAGTTCCCTACTCTTTCAGTAGGGTCCATACACACTTTCCAGGAGCTCTCCCGCGCCTTCACCAATCAGTTCTCCTCTTTGCGACTCTACTCCAAGACCAAGGATGCCCTTCACTACATCAAGCAGGGGCATCACGAGTCACTAACAGACTACTTAAAGAGATTCTAGGTTGTAAGTCGAATGGTCATACTAGAGGGGGGGTGAATAGTATGTTAACTAAAACTTTAGCATAAATTGTCACGCTCCAACTCAGGGTCACTGTGCAGCATAACCCATGCACATGCCAACTCAACAACAAAACATAACGGAAAGAAATGAACGAGTTTTATTTCAAATGAAAAACCAAAACAAAATTCATTATAAGTAAACTTAGCAAAATAATAAAGTGCGGAAATTATAAATCAAGTTCAACTTGTTCATTTACAAATGAAATCTGATAATAAGTATTACATGCCTAAGCCTACCATACTCTAAGCCAACAACACATACTAGGATAATCGGGTTTAGCCCATCTGAACTTATACTAATATAAAGAGAAATCGGGAGCAATCAGGATTGGCCCATCCGAACTTGCTCAACGAGACGCGAAGGAACAATCGGGATTCGCCCGTTCGAACCTGCCCCTTTAAGATATCACAGGAATAATCAAGATTTGCCCATCCGAACTTATTCCTTACATGCAACTCGGGAATAATCGAGATTTGCCCGTTCGAACTTATTCCACGAGACCACACAGGAACAATCGAGATTTGCCCATCCGAACTTATTGCTTTAAATATAGAATCTTGGGAACAAACAGGATTTGCCTGTCCGAACTTGTTCCATAAGATACGCAAGAACAATCGATATTTGCCCCTCTGAACTTATTCCATAGGTTGGGAATTAGCCATCCAATCTTCCGGGCCTAGCCCGCGCGCAATCCGACTCCTAACCGAGTCTCTCCGTCATTCAACAAGATATGGCACGACATGACCTAAGTCAAGTGTCTCCTACGGTGTCTTAGGGATGTTCTATTGGGAAAACTCTACAACACCCAATGCCCGATCCCAACTCCTGACCCGTGAAGTCATAAACCCGTGAGGTTTTATTTCATGCATAACATTTATTTATTGATTCATAAAAGATTATGCTGCCCCTTGCATTTTAATCATGCAATTAAAATTTGTCATCACCAAAATTAGGATTTTGTTTTAGGGTTTTATTCTTAGTTTACTATTGAGCCCCAAACTGGTGTATCTATCCCGAATCTGGTCTCCAAAGTGTGTTCTATGTTTCCAAACTATATTTTTTGGTTAAAACAATAGGTTACACGACTATATTTAGTAAACTATGTACATCATAAAGAAGATCTCAAAATCAGCCCTAATTCATCAACCCAGCATGAAGTTTTCAGCATAATTGAGTTTTAGCATAATAAGGAAATAAATCCGAAACACAGAATATAAATCTCTAATTTACCATCACATCAGATTTAAAATCATTAGGATAAATCTCATAAAACCATATTTGTTAAACAAGATTAACAAGCTTCATAACCATCTTTAATCAAAAACCAATTTTTAAGATCAAGAATTTATATCAAGAACCCCCATGCCATCAAGATTAAATATAATCTTTGAAACGCATGATAAATTTCCAAAAATCATAGAATTTATATTAAAGCATGCATCAATATTATAAGCATCCAAATTGATAAGCAAATTGAATCATGGATAGCAAGATAACCTATACCCTTCACTTAGGCATTTCATCGAACACCTTGAGAGCACCCTCTTCTTCCACCTTGGCCGAGCACCCTTAGCGTATTCTTAGGGCTGCCGAGTCACAAAGGGAAATCCTCGGGTTCCATCCCACAAGTTGACATAGGATTCGGCGATCAAAACCCACGATTTGACAAAAAACATAAGAAAACAAGAACATCGCCCAAACTGGCTCAAGAACATGAGAAAACCCACGAAAGGAGGGGTAAAACCACTCACAAGAATATGAAGAATGATTAGAGGAGAATTTCCGATCGACGACATTTGAATTCAGCTCCATGAGATGGCGGCTTGGCTCAAAGAAGGGGAAGAGGGGGCGGCGGCTCCACTCCAAGCCGCCGGCTTCAAGAGAGGGGAAGAGAGAGAGGGTTGGCTCGGCTCGGCTGGGCGGCTTCTCTCTGCTCAGCTCCAAGGAAGGATAGAGGGGGAGGAAGGGGCTCGGCGGCTGCTGCCGCTTGGCTCGGTGACTCCAAGGAAGAGAGATGGGGAGGGGCGGCTATTGCTTGATGGCGGCTCCTCTCCTCTCTCACTTGGCTGGTGCGGCTCCAATGGGGAGTCGCCTGCCCTAGGGGGGGAATTTTTATAATCCTTTCCCTAAACCACCTATCCATACCCAACCCGCAGTCTCCTCAACCCGGATCCGCAACCCGCTAATCCACACTAACCCCATGAATAAATACAAGCAACAAACACATGCACATGAAACATAATCAATCAATTAGCTATATAGTTTTAATTCATAATTCAACTTATTCAAGCTCGCAAGCTCGCACTGGACCATGAGGCGACTCGGCTCGACCTCAACCGAGCCCGCTAGGCTGACAAACACAAACATAAATGGAGATCTAATAAATAAAAATATCTAGGATATTACATAAATTTGGTTTTAACCATTTCTTGATTACTTTAGGCAAACTACAACTTAATAGCAAGCGGAAGCAAGATAAATAACAAGTAATCAAATACACTCAAGAGCAATGCCAACACAATGAATTTATAGTGGTTTAGCCTCAATGCCTACTCGACTACCTAAGCACCCCGCTTAGGATTTCTATAATACCTGCGAAATTTATTAAATTTTGCATATTGGTTTCAGCGAGATAAGAGTGACACGTAACGGCGCGTGCATAGTTAATCGCAGTTGGACGCGAATTGAGGTGATACCCTTGCTAAATCTAAATTACTTAAATTTAAAATTAATTATTGTTTTAGGTCCGAGTTGGGTTCGAGCTGAGTCCGAGGGTGCGATCGTGGATCGAATCAGACTCGTTTTGAGCAACTTAGGTCGAGTTAAGTGGTGAGGGGCAAATAGGTAATTTGGATATATATATATGTAGAGAGAGAGAGAGAGAGAGAGAGGAGGTGAATCGAAGGAATCGGCCGGAGGATCGAGTCATCGTCGAATCGGATACGACGCGGGGCTTCTCCACTGTCTCCCTCGTGCTCAATCCAATTCTAGGTGAGTGGTTCTTCCCCAAAATCCCTAGAATTTATATTTGGGGCTGCCGATCCTTGAGGAGGGATTTGGTAGCAATTTCGTGTGGTTTTCTTGTGAGTAGATCATCCTTGATGCTTGTTATTGTCTCATGTCATTTGTAGGGCGCCTCCTTGAGATTTGGAGGGGCCGACAGCCCTAAGGGATGCCCCCAAATCTTAGGGAGTGCCGGCCCTAGTGTGGGATACTTAGTAGTGATGTTTAATATTTATTTCCAATTTAATTGTTGATTAGTTCCCAAAATTCTATGTATTATAGCATGCTAGAATCTCATTTTTCATTGTGGCCTAGGGTGGCCGAGTAACCCTAAGAGTGTAGGGTACCCTTAAGGGAAATTAGATTAGTTTTTCCTTCATGTTATTCTGCCATATTGTTGTGCTCAAGGTGTTAAAAATAGATATTCATATATGCTGAAATTTCTCAATGTATGTTGGAATTTTCGTGAAGTGTGTGCTGAAATTACTTTGCTTGTTGGAGATAGTAACACATGCTGTAAAATACTGGTACAACATATTGATCTTTATGTACTCTATATTCTGTAAGCTTTGAATACATTATTATGACATGAACAGTAGTGTACTAACAGAGAATAGATTGGTTAGGTAGGCTGGAATTGTCATATTGTTTATTGAATGAGTCGGGTTGCGAGCCCAGTGCGACACTTCCCGGCTTGCTATAGTTGTAGTGGTTTTACCTTATGAACAGTAGGTTATTTGAACACTTCCATGTTCAGGATGGGGGTATAAGCCCTTGAGTTGAAACCCTGGATGCGGACTGAATTTCCGCGAGACCTGGGAAAGTAAGAAAATTGAGGAATTTAGTTTGTTCCACTAAATTCGGAATCCTTGGACAGATGTGATACTCTTTTTCATTGTCCGAGAAATTTCGTAAGCTCAGATGAGACTTCGAACGATGTGTGTGTCACAAGTGGTACGTCGTGCGGAAATTGCTCGATAAGACATAGCGTTCCGCTACACGACGGTCATCACGGGTGTTAGGTTCTTGAATAGAAGAATTTATAAGACAATTATGAGATAGTAGTGGAGGGTACATGGCAGCGAGTAACTTAATTGGGCTGAGTGAAGGCCGAGTCATTGTTACCTAAGGTGCACCGAGAAATGTGAATTAAGTCGTACTACCCGAGTAATCTACTTCATTGAAAGGGTGTAGCCTATTCCCTAAATGAGCATGGTTTCGATATTGGGCTGGAAGGGCCAACTAGTGCGCATCACGCACGAGTTGATATTGGGACAGATGGGCTGAATAGTGCGCATCGTGCACGAGTTGATATTGGGCCAGATGGGGCGAGTAATGCGCATCGTGCAAGAGTTGATATTGGATCGGACGGGCCGAGTGGTGCGCATCGCGCACAAGTTGATATTAGGTCGGATGGGCCGAGTGGTGCGCATCAGACACGAGTTGATATCGGGCCGGATGGGACGAGTAGTGCGCATTGAGCATGAGTTGATATTGTGACTGATGGGCCGAGCGGTGCGCATCGCGCACAAGTTGATATTGGGCCGGACGGGTCGAGTGGTGCTCATCGCGCACGAGTTGATATTGGGCCGGACGGGCCGAGTGGTGCGTATCGTGCACGAGTTGATATTGGGCCAGATTGGGCCGAGTGTGCGCCTCGCACATGAGTGATTCTGGGTTGAGACTTACGTCGGTGAGCCATGCCGATGATTGACTCAAGTGGCATGGGTTAGAGGGCCTTTCCCGACTGAGTTGTGGGCACTAAGGGTAGAGGGCCTTCCTAGCTCAATAAGACCGAGTTGGGAAGTTCACTAGGGTGGCTAGCCTAGCAAGCACCCAGTGAGTTGTACACGGATAACTAGAGGACTGCTCTAAATGGGCCGAGTCAGGCTGTGTGGTGTGCGTAGTGCACAAATTACTATTGTAATATGTACCATGATTATATCTATCATTTGAACATAAAGTTAATTACTGTATTATTTATTTATTTGGTTTGGCTTGGTGATGGTCGAGACGGCCACTCACTGAGTTCTTTGAACTCGTCATTCTTTTTTGAATACTATTTTGCATAGTGTGATCATTGAGGTACGGCGCGGATAGTGGCGGCGGACTCCGATGGCGGTCTCGTGGAACCCGTTGATGTAGTTGAGTCGAGTCGTATTTGAGTTTATTTAAGAGATCTATAGTTTATCTGAGACTTGTAGTTACTTGAACATTTGAACTTATATGGTATTGGTACTTGGTTATGTAGCTTTTACTTAAATTGCTATTGAGTTGCTATTATAATGATAAATGTGTATGTTTGGTATCTTGAAATGGTTATATTGCATGGTTAAGTGTGATTGTTTGGTTTAGGCTTCGGAGTGTCTATCCGCACTCTGGCCGGTCATGTGACCTGGTTTTGGGGTGTGACAATTTCAAACTCTAGTTTACTAGATTATGTGAATCCTACAATAGGATATACAAGTTAAGGCACCGACCCTCACAACCGAGGGTTATTCTTACACCCAAGAGTACCTCCAACACATCTTCTCCTAAGGACTGCAAAACCAACCCTAACAAACTAAGTTTAAACCAGTGGATTTAAGCCTCTACACAAAGGCTACCACCATACACACAAACCTAGCACTCTAGGTTATCACAAACTCAAATACAATGAGAATAAGCACAAAATACAACAATAATGGAGCAATAAACTACTTAGCTCCAACACAAGATCCTAGCTTCCTCTTGATTACTTTGATGATGAAACTCAAGGTTGAAGGCTCAATCAAGGAGGTAGAAGCTCAAAGTTGGGGTTTCAACAAAATGATTCAATCAAGTCTCTTGGATGTTAAAAGATGTCTCATGAAGTGTTAAGGGACTTATGGAAGGTAGGTGAAGTGTTTATATCGAGAAAACACCAAGAGAGACTTGGGTTCAAACAAGTTCAACGACTCAAAATAGAGCCGTTGGGGGCATTCAGGGAATTCGGGACAGTTTGACTAGTTGGAGCATTCTAGGAATTCTGGATAGTTTTGGTGGTTCCTAAATAACTTTAAAACATAAATGTTAATAAGAAAGTACCCCCATTTGGATTCAATAAAATTATCGAAAAAATCTAAATCTAAATTTTGGGGTCTAGTACAAATTTGCAAAAACTATAAATTTTAAATTTTCCCGGGTCAAATATGGGTAGGTTAAAGGTTTCCAAAAATTCCTTAAAAATAGGTGTTCAACTTGGTTTTACCTAAGGAACAATTAATGGAACTTTTGATGCCAAGAAAATATCTAAATTATGTAGCCCTCCAAGGAGCCCCAAATACTTTGAAATTTAGGAGCCCCTTATGTTGCCGTAAGATTTTCAACCTTGGTCTTAATCTTGGTTTTGATGATAACAAACATGGAACTAATATTTTCATGGAGAAATATTTTCAGGTTCCAAGTCGACTAGTGCACGATGTCCCCAATTAGAAAATTCAAAGAAATCGGAGTAATCGGCAAGGACGCTCGTCGACGCTCGAGATTCTTCGAGAAGATAGAATGTAGATTTAGGGTGTCTAGAATGATTGTGTAATCCTCTATGATGATGCAAAACCCAAAAACCAAAACCTAATTCCCAAAACTTGATATCCTAGAAAATCAGAAAACGGTCCAAAAATTCTCTAAGCCTAGGGAGCTTCTTGGATGGCTGTATGACCTAGACATTGTCATAGCACCAAAATTGTCGCTAATTGTTCCTTAGATAGAAACAAGTTAGCAACTTATTTTTAAGGAATTTTTGAAAGCCTTTAACCTATCCATATTTGATCAGGGAGATTATAAAACATTTATGTTTTAAAGTTTTTAACTTAAAGTTATATAAGGCTTAGGGAGACCAGACCTCGTTGAAATTGCCCTTAGAGCAGTTTCGGTCGAATGGTCGGTCGACCAACCATCGACCGACGAGCAACCAGCGAGAGGCAGAAATCCACAGTGTGTGTTCAGTCGATGACCGGTCACTTGTTCGATCGATCGACGGACGCAAGGAATAGTTTTCTATCCGTTGCAACGAGCTATTTCAGCCCCATGATTTGCTTCCTTATAAATACAAGCCTTCACAACTTTCCTTAGTTGTTGTTGAGCCTATTGGGACATCCCTTGAACCATCTAAGCTTTCATTGAGCTATTCTTTGCAAATACCTAGCCTTGAATCTTCATTCTTGATCTTGCCTCTGAACCCTTAAAGATTCATCTTATCAAGGCACCCTTTGTGATTCTTGTTGGAGCTAAGTATTTATTGTTTTGATTATTGCTCCATTTGTTATTGTATTTTTGTGTTTGTTTATTGTGTACTCAAGTGTGTAAACCTAGGGTGGTAGGTTGATTGAGTGTGGTGGTTTCCTTGGTGTTGAGGCTTAAATCCACCGGTGTAAACTTAGTTTACTAGTATTAGTGATTGTTGTCCTTTAGGGTTTAAGGTGGAAGAGTGCTCTCGGTAAGAAGGTAGAGACTTCTAGATGTGGAAGTCCTTAGGTTGAGAGCAGAGACTCTTCGGGTAAAAGATCCTCATTGTAAGGAAACATTCATAATCTAGTAAAGTTATGTTTAGAAATCCTAAGCGGTGTGCTTAGGTAGTGGAGTAGGCATTAGGGCTGAACCACTATAAGTTATAGTGTTTGGATTGCTCTATTATTTGTGCTTGCTTATATTGCTTATCATTTGCTTCCCCACGTAATTAACTCATATAGTATTTTGCCTAAGTAGTTTAAGAGAAGAATTAAATCGAATTTAGGCTTAAGTTTAGCGAACACACTATTCACCCCCCTCTAGTGTATGCTTAATTAACTCATACTTTGAAATTTTTAGGGTCTTTTTTTGATTTTTTTGGTTTTCAAGTTTTCGAGGTTTGGATTTTGATTTTTGGGTTCTTATGCATCAAATAGATGATATACATATAATCTAGACACTATAGACCCAGTCTCAACCTTCTCGATGAATCCTGAGCGTCGACGAGCGTCCTTGCCGATTTCTTCAATTTCTCTGATTTTCCGATCGGGAATGTTGTGCGCAAACCAATATGGAACGTGAAAATATTTTTTTCTCAAACATTAGTTCCATGTTTGTTATCATTAAAACCAAGATTAAGACCAAGGTTGAAAACCTTAGACTACCACAAGCCATGACTATGGAGATCTTGAACCTCAAATCACGTGTCGAGCTATTTTCCATCAAGCATGGTCTGAAGCCCGGACACTTTGTAGGCCAGGTCGCCCTAACCAAACCAAAGGACATGACTGAGTTCCAAGAGAAAGCGATGAACCATATAGAGACGAAATAACTCCGAGAGGCCAAAAAGGCCGACAGGAAGAACGCCAAAGTTGCCACCGAAGACAAGAAATATATCCAATAAAACCGATAAGAAAGGCGAAGATCGAGATCGCCATGAATGAGACAACAACAGGAGGGCAAAATTGCCACCCTGGCCGAACGCTGAGTACGAGAAATACACCCCACTCAACATGAAGAAGGAAACCATCCTCCCTGAGATCTACGACTTAAAACTCCTCAGACACCTTGTTAATGTCGGAAAGTAAAAAATTGCCACCCAATGCTGACAAGAGCAAAAAGTGCACTTTTCACGACACCTATGGGCACACCACATAAGATCATGTGGTACTCGGAGATCAGCTCGAGGACCTAGTCTGTGCTGGACACCTCAATCGATACATCAATCGCGGAAGGGAACATGGTCGAACAGGAGCCGTGACCACCAATGTCGAGGCCGAAGCCGAACACCCTCAAATCACCTTGGAGGTTAGAAAGACAATGCTCGAGCCAAACCACCTAGGAAACGAAGTTCGAGGAGTCATCGACTACATAGCCAACGTGTTTGTGGGAGGAGGTGAAATGAGATCGGCTAGAAAGAGACACCTTTCAGCAATCATGGCGGTCGATGACACTACTCACCCGCATAGGCCTATCTCCAGAATCCTGGTAATATTACTCTATGAATTTGATTTCTAGGGGATTGATAAGAATCTACCCGACCTAGTCATGATTTCTGTGATTGGAGGAAACTTAATCGTCAAGAAAGTTTTAGTGGATCAAGGCAGTTCGACCGATATCCTCCCCTACCCCACATTTGAGAAAATGTAGTTGATCGAGGCCTCACTCTCACTCTGCAATAGAGATTTGGTTGGTTTCTCAAGGGAGCGAGTCAATGTTTGAGGCTCCATATGGCTAAGAACGACTTTCAATTCTCAACCAAAAGAAAAAAATGATCAACATGTGTTACCTGGTCATTGACGTTGTTGGGTGAAATGGTCACACTAGAGGGGGGGGGTGAATAGTGTATTAACTAAATCTTATCGTCTAATTTCGATTTTAATCGTTTCTTACAACTTAAACAATTCACACTTCTAATATTTAATGCGAAAGCAATAAGTAAGGCAATTAAGCAAATTCAAAATAGACAATGCAAATACAATTATTTATAGTGGTTCGGCCCCAATGCCTACTCCACTACCTAAGCAACCGTGCATAGGATTTCACACCCAAATTTACTAAGTTATGAGTAGCTTACAAATGAGGACTTTACACCGGAAAGACCCTACACTCACCTCGAAGGCACTTCTAAACCCGGAAGTATCCCGCCTTCCTACCGAGTGAGCTTTCCCACCTCAATTCCTAAGACCTACTCCTAACTTAGATTACACAAGTGGCTTTACACCTTATACACCAAGGTAACCACTTACACACAAGACCACACACAAGGTCTTCTTACAAGCTCAAGTAAATTTTAGTAAAAACAAATAAAAAACAACTCTATTACAAGAGGAGGAAGAAGAGAACTTATCACAATGAAAACATCTCTTCTTTTTGAGCCTAGCACCCTTGATGAACCCTTTAATGAAGAACACTTGAAGATGAGGGATCAAGAGCTAGGTTGGAAGAATTTGATCAATTGAGAAGCTTGGAGGATGCTAAAGATCACTCTTTGAAGGTTATTGGCATCAATAGTTACCTAGGAGAGAGAGAGAGAGAGAAAGGTATTTATAATCCTCCGATCAAACGGCTCATCAACGGGCGTATTTTTGACCATTGCCGACGCCCGGTCGCTTGCCAATCGATCATCGATCGACCGATGAATCAACCGCCCAAGAGATCGTGACATTCTGCCGCTTCTGGCGCACTTCGATCGACCGAATTGGCTACTGCCAATTTTTGACCATCTTCGATCGACCGATCGGTCAACATATGATCTTCTTGTCGACTAAACTTGGACTGGAAAACTTCTTTTTAGATCTTCTTGTTGCGCGCTTTGTTTTCTAGTTCCATTCTTCAGCGTGCTCCAACTCGAAAGACTTTCCATGTATTCTTTTGATTTGTCCAAGTCATCTCTGGTGCACGCATTGGTTTGTATCAAGATCGATGTCACAAGACGTGAAACTTGACTTATCATTTATCAATCCTGTGAGCTTCATACTTCAAGAACTTGGTTAAATAGAATTGGTTTGTTATCATCAAAATAGTCATGAAGAGAATAGAGCATCAAGGAAAAACCTTCGCCCAACAGACGTTCCCAGGTCCTACCATGTGATCTTAGGACGACCTTCATTAAATGACTTAGGGGTCATCGTATCGATCCCCCACTTGGCGCTAAAATTCCCTATTTTTGAAATAGAAGTAGGTGTACTCCACATCGACCAGAAAGAAGTCTGTCAATGCTACAATGAATGCCTCAGACAAAGGAAAACCAAACCAAAGAAAGAGTTGGACGCGTTGCTCCACTAGACGTGCCCGACGTCGATGTGCAAAAAGTGGGTAGGGACCCCAGACCAGGACACAATTAGAGGCGCTCAGAAGCGGTCCCGACCCGGCATAGCATGAAAACTGAATACTAATTGGGGCAAAAACATGAGCCGGAGACCAGCTTGGCTTGAAGCGAGTCGCTTTCCCCCAACTACTAATGGACAACAGTCGGGTTCCTCCTTTTGCTCTCTCTTTTGCCTCAGCAAAGCATAACAACGCTCAAACCAAGCACCTCACCCTAGGAAGCTCTATTGTATCGACAATTTCTCTTTCGTATCAATAAAGATTGTTTCTTTCATATCTCTGCGTGTGTATCCAGGAAACCTACGACCATCTCTTCATCCAAGCGAATGTCCAACAATTCGTGACAAGAACATCGCTACTCTCAACGACCCCGAGCGCGGTCCTACCATATGCTCCTCGGCAAGCTCGGCTTGAACCCAAGCACAGTCCTCGGCCTCAACGTCATTACTTCCGGCCTCGGAGCCCTTAACGACCCCAAGCGCGGTCCTATCTTATGTTCCTTGGCAAGATCGACTTGACCCCAAGCGTGATCCTCGGCCTCATCGCCATTACTACCAGCCTTAGAGCCCTAAACGACTCCGAGCTCAGTCTTGCCTTACGCTCGTCGATGAGCTTGCCTTGACCCCAAGCAGAGCCTTCAGCCTCAGCACCATTACTTCCGGCCTTAGAACCCTTAACAACCCTAAGTACAGTCCTCACTTACGCTCCTTGGTGAGCTCAGCTTGATCCCAAGTGTGATCCTCAGCCTCAGCGCCATTACTACCGACCTTAGAGTCCATAATGAGCTCGAGTGCAGTCCTGCCTTACTCTCCATGGCGAGTTCGGCTTGACCTCATGCGTGGTCCTCGGCCTCAATGCCACTACTTCTGGCCTCAAAGTCCTTAACGACTCAAGCGCAATCCTACCTTATGCTCCTCGACGAGCTTGGCTTGACCCCAAGCGTGGTCCTCGGCCTCAGAACCGTTAACAACCCCGAGAGAGGTTATGCTCCTCAGCGAGCTCGGCTTGACCCCAAACGCGGTTCTCGGCCTTAGTGCCACTATTTCTTATCTTAGAGCACTTAACGACCATGAGTGGCAGTCCTGCCTTACGCTCATCGATGAGCTCAGCTTGACCCCAAGTGCGATCCTCGCCCTTAGGACCATCACTTCTGGCCATCACTTCTAAAACACAATCATTGGCCTCAGCTACCACTCACGAACTCTTACACTCCTGAGAGAGGCTCGGCCTTACACTCGCAACCGCCACACTCTAGTGCTTACAATCGCCAAACTACTATCTTGAAGGTACTCTCAAAACTAATTCTATTTGTAGTAGGAATATGATCTCAAGAATAATCCTCGGCCCTAGTCACCACTATCGAGCTTCCACAAGTGCTTCGCCTCACATTCTTAGTCACCATCCTCTGACTCTAGCGTCGAAGGATTCGGTCTCCACAGTCATTCAATGACCCCGGCGAGGAAGTGCCATGACACTCTCTCGCCTTGATAAATAAAGCTTGGCAACATTCATACAACCCACAGACGAACAATTTCAAATATCATAACTTACCACTTATGTCGGGCAATTTCAATTTGAATAATCGAATCTGCCTCAATAGGCGCAGGCAGGGCATCATCCACTAGAGTCTCCACCGCTTCCGTCATGAGAGGATGTGGAATGGAGACGGTGGTTGAAGACTCCCTCCCGCTGGAACATGAGCCTCCTCCTCCAATCTAGGGTCAACTAGGGCGCCGTCCTTAACTACCTTAAACCATCTGACCCCATCAAAGTGAATTGGTTTCTAGAGCAAGGAAGGGAGATTGTGCCATCACCATTTCAAAGCCATCGGCGTAATAATTGACAGCTTCATCCCAATAATGCTCAATCTCGTCTTCAAGATGCTATAGCTTCATCTTGAGCCCTTGCATTGCCTCCTTGGACCATGTTTTTCAAATACCCACACTAGAAGGTGGGGTTGAATAGTGTTGGGTTAATTCTACGTTCAATTCTATTTCTTTTAAATTAATTCCAACTTCAACCGAAACTATGTGCTACTAAGTGATATGATTTAGCAAGTATGAATAGCAATTAGAAGCAATCAAACAAGGCAATACAAACACGAATAATTATAGGATTTCTAACCAATTCCTTTATAGATAATGTATTTTCCTTTGAATACAACCGTGGGCTCGCTTCTCAATCCTTCGAGAACACCTCAAATCTATTCACCTAGGCAAAACACAATTCTACAAGGACTAAGGTGTTTAACCTACCACACCTAGCAAACTAACAATGAAAACCTAGTTTAAGAACAATGAAAACAACAACAAAGGAGCTAAAAATTAAACCACACAAGTGAACTCCCTTGCAAAGCCTCCAACTTGTCAAGATGTAGAGCTCGAAATGAAGCCAGAGTTGGGGTGAGAAGAGAGCGCTTCGGTCGGATGATCAATCGGTGAAGGAAACACGTCGAAATCGAGCTTAGAAGGCTAAGAACTCTCTTAAGTGTGCTTAATGTACAGTCAAGATCCTTAAGAGAGGTTGGTGAGGGGTATTTATAACCCCTCACTCGGTTGTGTCACCCAACTGGCATTTTTCTGCTCGTTGGGGACGTCCGATCGCTCATCGGTCGATCGTCAGTCGACCGACTGATCGACCGCCCAAGCTACCGCAGCCTTCTACCGCTTTTGGGCGCCATTGGGTCGACCAGTCGATCGACCGAATTCTCCACTGCCAATTTTTGGTTTCAATCGGTCGACCATTCGGTCGACCGAACCTAGACTGAGGCTATTTTTTCGAGTCTTCTTCTTGTGCGCTTCGTTTCCGGGTTCCGTTACCAAGTTTTGACTTGGATAACATTACAATTTGGCTTGGGATATATTCCTAGAGTCATATTACATGAAATCTATTTGTAACTCTAGATTTTCTACTTGATCATCGTCGGAGCCATTTTTGCCGATTTTTGGGATTTCTCCGAACGAAGTTTGCGCACGTATCGTAACCTCAACCTGGGATCAAAACTACACAAATGCATTAGTTTCATATTTGTTATCATCAAAATAGAGATCAAGGACTAGGGAGAACTCTTGGGCCAACAATCTCCCCCTTTTTATGATGACAAACAAAACATGAAATTCTATAAAATCTAAGTATCATTTGTGAGTTTTAGTTAAGCCATACATAAACCATATAGAAATCTAATATATGCTCCCCTTTTGACATCATAAAATAAATGTGTCCAAGTTTTTTCTTCCCCTTTTGACATCAATCAAAAAGGGCAAGAACCAAGGTACTATTAATGAGTTTCATCAAGAAAATCGAGAAAATCTTAAAACCATGTATCATCTACCACTATAGTCCTCCCTATCAATGTGTGCCTATGGAAGGCAAACACCGATGAGTCGCAAAGCCCCACTACAAGGCATTACATAAGTGTGATGATACCACATAAAATGCAATTTTTTAAAAGATATGCTAATTTTAAAAACTTAAGCATTTGGCAAAGTACAAATCCCTAATTGCATCCTTAGGTTTGTAAAAGTCTCTTCATTCAAGGTTTTGTAAATATATCCACAAGTTGTAAATATATCCCTAAGAAAATGATGTCTTAGATCAATATGTTTAGTCCTAGAGTGTAAAACCGGATTTTTTGTAAAGTAGATTGCATTAGTGTTATCACAATGTATAGGTATATATGAATATCTAAGTCCATAATCTAAAATAGTTTGCTTCATCCAAAGGACTTATGTACAACAACTAGCTATGGCGATATATTCCTCTTTGGAAAACCAAGAAACAAGACTCATCCCTAGGAATTGACAACACCCACTAGTGCTTTTTTCATCTACTTTACATCTAGCAAAATCGACATCCGAAAAACCAATTAAATCAAAAGATGCATCACATGATTACCATAATCCTAATTCAACCGTGCCTTTCAAATATCTCAATATGCGTTTGACCGCACTTAAGTGGGATATTTTAGGACATGATTGAAATGTAGCACATGCATAAAAACTAAACATGATATCGGGTCTACTTGCGGTTAAATAAAGAAGGCTACCAATCATACCTTGATATCATTTTTCATCTACCTTTACACCATCTTCATCTTTATCAAGCTTGATGGATGTGCTCATTGGTGTAGAAGCTATCTTGGCTTCATTCATCCCAAATCTCTTGATGAGCTCTTTTGTGTACTTAGAATGATTGATGAAGATCCCTTTGTTGGTTTGCTCGATTTGGAGACCAAGCATGAAGGAAAGTTCTTCTATCATGCTCATCTCAAACTCCTCTTGCATGCACTTTGTAAACCACTCACAAAGCAATTCATTAGTAGCACCAAATATAATGTCATCCATATAAATTTGCATAAGTAAAATATCATTTTTATATTTTTTAATAAAAAGAGAGACATCGCCTTTTCTAATACTAAAATCTTGTTCAATCAAAAAAGTAGAAAGCCTTTCATACCAAACCTTTTTAGGTTTAAAAATATGATTTGGAAACTCAACTCAAAACTTTCAAACCATACATAGCCTTTTTAAGTTTAAAAACATGATTTGGAAACTCAAAACTTTCAAAACCGATGGATTATTCAACATAAACTTCATCAATAAAACCATTCAAAAATGCACTTTTGACATCTATTTGAAAAAATTTAAAACCATTGAAGCTTGCATAAGCTAAAAGCATGCGAATTGCTTCTAATATAGCTACGGGAGCATAAGTTTCATTATAATCTATTCCTTCCTCTTGATTATACCCTTGGGCCACTATCCTAGCTTTGTTTATAATGACTAAACCTCCTTCATCTAACTTGTTTCTAAAGACCTATTTAGTCCCAATTACGGTTTGTCCACTAGGTCTAGGTACTAAATCCAAAACATCATTCCTAACAAATTGATTTAGTTCCTCTTGCATGGGAATTACCCAAAATTCATCTTCTATGGCTTCCTTAATATTTTTAGGCTCTACTTGAGATATGAAAGCAACATATTGACAAATATTTTTGAGTTTAGAACGCGTTACCACTTCCGTTGATGGTTCTCCAATGACTTGATCAATTGGATGGTCTCTTCTTATCAACTGGTATTCTTTGGAGAGAGGTGGTAGAGCTTCTTCTTCTTCTTCTCCAACTTGAGGTAAAGTTGAGGATGAAGGATCTTCATGATGTGTTTTCTCATTGTTTTCATCTTCGACCTCCTTGTCGTGAAATGTCAATTCCTCAAGTTCCTCACTTACATTCACAATCTTAATATTTTTAGAAGAATCATTAGTTTCATCAAAAGTGACATGCATAGATTCTTCAACTATCATAGTTCTACGATTATAAACTCTATAAGCTTTAGAACTATTAGAGTAACCTAGGAAAATATCCTCATCGGATTTAGAATCAAATTTTCCTAGATGTTCTTTAGTGTTTAAGATAAAATATTTGCATCCAAAAACTCTAAAATATCCCACACTTGGGATTCTATCATTCCAAATCTCAAAAAGTGTTTTCTCAATTCTAAGTCTTAATAAAACACGATTAAGCACATAACAAGAAGTATTTATGGCTTTGGCCCAAAAATACTTAGGCAAATTATTTTCACAAAGCATGGTCCTAGCCATTTCTTGTAAAGTTTTATTTTTCCTCTCAACCACCCCATTTTGTTGAGGGATTCTAGGGGAAGAAAAGGTATGCTCAATACCCAATTCATCACAAAATTTGAAAAACTTTTCATTTCTAAATTCTTCTCCATTATCACTTCTAATTTGCAAAATTAAAATTCTTTTTTCATTTATAACTCCCCTAGCAATCTTCTTAAAGAAATCAAAAGTTTCATTTTTCTTAGCTAGGAAGAAAAATATAGTAATATAATTTACCACCTAGACTAGCAACATCACAAGGACCAAAAAGATCCATGTGCACAAGTTCAAGTGTTCTAGATGTAGTAACTTGATTAATGCTATGAAATGAGGACTCAACTTATTTTCCATGTTGACATCACAAAGTTTATCTTTTTCAAATTTTATCTTAGGTATTCCTTTAACTAAGTCCTTTTTTGTTATCTCTTGGATGAGGCTCATGCTAGCATATCCTAGCCTTCTATGCCATAACAAAGAGTCATTTTTCATGGCAACTAAGGATCTAACATGAGGATTGGGCCAAATATTGATAACTATTGTGTAAATATTTTTTTGCATATTTCCAATAAACACAATATCATTAGACAGTGCACTTCTAATGATGCATTTAGATGCCTCAAAAATAACTACATATCCATTATCACACAATTTAGATATACTAATCAAGTTATGTTTTAACCCATCAACTAGAAAAATATTTTTAATACATGGTAGGGAAGTTACCTATATCTCCAATGCCAACAATATATCTTAGCATTGGCATTGTCTCCAAATGTCACATGTCCATCATCCTTACTTGATAGGGTTGCAAAAAGATTGATATCACCTATCATATGTTTTGAGCAACCGCTATCCAATATCCATGTGCTCCTACTTGCTTGAGGATGGTTCTCCATCTACAAAAGGAGAAGAGATAACTTTAGGTACCCAATTTTTTTTGGGTTATTGATTGTTAGTCATCTTAGGAACCCAAATGAATCTAGCATGGGGGTTCCTCCTAAGAGGACAATCTCTAGCCATATGGCCAAAAACACCACATGAAAAGCAATTTCCATTAAATTCTAATTCTAATTCTTCTTGCGTAAAAGAAACTTCACCAAAAGTAAATCTTACCTCTTTGTCATTTGCCATAAGGCAAAGGTTTGCCTTTTCACTTGATGAGGATTCACTCTCATCTCAAGAAGCCATCATCGCCTTCTTCTTCTTCTTGTACTTGTTCTTCTTGTTGGGATAGGAGGTAGAAGCCATCTTGAGAAGTGGGCAATCCTTCTTTAGGTGCCCGGTTTTGTTGCAATTGTAGCATGTGTAGCCTCCTTTGCCTCTTCTCATGCCGCCCCTCATGAAGTTCATGAATTTCCCTGCCATCATCGCCATTTCTTCAAAATCATCCATTTCTTCCATGGATGATGGATGTTCTTCAACCCGGTGTGATGCTTTTAAAGCAATGGTAGTCTTGCTTTTGGGGGCATCTTCCTCCTTGTATTGCTTCATATGGGTCTCATGTGTCATGAGAGACCCAATGAGCTCGGTAAGCTTCAACGTGCCCAAATCCTTGGCTTCCAAGATTGCAATGACCTTTGGCTCCCAAGCTTATGGAAGGGAACAGAGGAGCTACCTTACCTTCTCCTCTTCCTTTATGTCTCTACCAAGGTTAGCAAAGCCATTTGTATTATTTTGAAATCTAGCATATATGGCATCAATTGATTCATGCGATAATATTTTAAATATTTCATAGTCATGCATGAGGAGGTTTATCATAGATTCTTTAACTTGTGAAGTCACTTCATGTGTAGTCTCTAGGACACTCCAAAGTTCATAGGCCGACTTACAAGTGGAAATCCTATCAAACTCATTAATAGATGGCCTTGACATTTGCATTAAAGAATTTAACTTCACCCGGGCTCCACTCATCCATGTCCTTAGTAGGTTGCTTATACTCTACTTGTATCATCCTTCAAACATCTATGCCTCGTGTTTGTAGGAAGCTATTCATGAGTATCTTCCATTAGGCATAGTTGTTTCCATCGAATAATGGTGGCGTATGAGTAGAGGACTCTTGAGCTAGCTGGATATCGTTAGACATTCTAAATTGTAGGGTAGATGGTTAAATTTAATCCTACAACCTAGGCTCTGATACCAAATATTGTTCAAATTCTCACACTAGAAAGGGGGTTGAATAGTGTTGAGTTAATTCTACCTTCAATTCTATTTCTTTTAAATCAATTCCAACTTCAACCAAAACTAAGTGCTACTAAGTGATATGCTTGAGCAAGTATGAATAGAAATTAGAAGCAATCAAACAAGACAATACAAACACGAATAATTATAGTGGTTCGGCTAACCGCCTACTCCACTACCTTAGCTCCACACCAAGGATTTCTAACCAATTCATTTATAGACAATGTGTTTCCCTTTGAATACAACTGAGAGCTTGCTTCTCAACCCATTGAGAATGCCTCAAACCTATTCACCTAGGTAAAACACAATTCTATAAAGAAAATCCTAAGGTATTTAACCTAGCACAACTAGCAAGCTAACAATAAAAACCTACCTTAAGAACAATGAAAACAACAACAAAGGAGCTAAGAATTAAACCACACAATTGAGCTCCCTTGCAAAGCCTCCAAAGCCTCCAACTTGTCAAGATGTAGAGCTTGAAATGAAGCCGGAGTTGAGGCGAGAAGAGCGCTTCGGTCGGATGATCAATCGGTGAAGGAAACGCGTCGAAATCAAGCTTAGAAGGCTAAGAACTCTCTTGAGTGTGCTTATGAGTATTTATAACCCCTCACTCGACTGTGTCACCCTACGAGCATTTTTCTGCCCGTTGGGGACACCCTGTCGTTTGTTGGTCGATTATCGATCGACTGACGGATCGACCGCAGCCTTCTGTCGCTTTTGGGGCGTCATTCAGTCGACCAGTTGATCGATCGAACCTGGATTAAGGCTATTTTTTCGAGTCTTCTTCTTGCGCTGTTCATTTTCGAGTTCCGTTACCAAGTTTTGACTTGGATAACATTATAATTTGGCTTGGGATATATTCCTAGAGTCATATTACATGAAATCTATTTTTAACTCTAGATTTTCTACTCAATCGTCGTTGGGGCCTTTTTTGCCGATCTTTGGTATTTCTCCGAACGAAGTTCGCACGCGTATTATAACCTCAACCTGAGCTCAAAACTACACAAATACATTAGTTTCATGTTTGTTATCATCAAAATAGAGATCAATGCCTAGGGGGAACCCTTAGGCCAACAGACTATTATACGCAAGTTCTATCGGATTCTATTTCGACCCTCAAATTAGATTCTACTGCAACAACCGCAACAAGGTCATGGTGGAGTTTATCAACCTCCACCCTCAAGCCACCAGACACATTCTCAGCTTGCCTTGCGAGAGTGCTTGATTCAGAAGGAGTAACGCTCGTACGTTCAACCTCGCCAACCTTTGTCTCCGGAGCTTTCTTCAATAACTCGATTTCTCGAGCCTGATCCTCGCACATCTTCAACGCGAACACCTTGTCCGGCACTAGCCCATCCACCAGACCCGATACATAGAAGCAGCCAGTCTTGATAAGCTCCCCCTCATCTATGCCTTCCAGCAAATTTGCTCGAACACCAAGCAGTAAAAGCTAATCATTTTGGGGAGCCTCGACTAGATGTCGTTCTACCGGCAGAGCCTCCTCCGTCACCACCATACCTGGCATGATAGCCACAACCTTCGTAGGAAGGGTGACATCCCGAGGGGGCAGCCCTTCACCGACTCACGAGGCCCTGGCCCTCTTCCTCTTCCATAAAGGAGAGCACAGAGGGGTCGAAGAATCGGACGACAATGGCGATCTGGTCGCCCCCGTGGCCTGAGGCCTTAAGGCCCTAGGGCCCAGGACCCTAGGGCCTATGACAGCTTCGGCGAAAGCTAAGGAGGAGAATCATCTAAGAACGGATTCTTCCTCTTGCCAATTACAGGTGCACCACCCCTCACCTTCGATCTCCAGCCGAGCACGAAAGATCATCTCATCTAGCATGGAGGATGTCCTACCTGCATCAAGAAAACTTTCTTTCAACAGATCCAAGGAAATTAAGGTAAAAATAACCTTACGAACCCTTCTAAACTTACATATATAACTCGAGACCGGAGACCCCTACGTGTCCCATTTCAATAATTCTTTACAAGAAAAAGGTTCAGAATGGCAACACCTTTCCAGATACTCTATGACACACTTATCCTGGGTGAAAGGGCCTTCTACTCTATGCGCATAGAAGGCATGGGGTCCTCCCTCCACGATAGCACAAACATCTTGGTCCAAATCGGGCGGTCAAAGGTTCGGCTTCGATCTCACCTTGAAGAAGTAAGTCTTAAAGTTCTTATAAGAACTCTTGAATAAGTTGAAAAGCCTCCTCCCAAGAACACCACTAAAGGACACCAACACACCTTTTCTGGGATCCCTTTGCCTGGAAGAAAGAGAAAAATATGTAGAGGCTCGGTTCAATCCTGAAATACTTCATCAGAATTTTGAAACAGCAGACAAGCGTCCAACTGTTCGGCTGAAACTGTATTGGAGCAACATTTACCTAGTTCAGCACCTCGTGTTCAAAATCTGTGAATGGCAATCAGACCCCAAGCTCCTCGAACAAAGTCCATTACATGAAGACTGACTCGGGTTCCCCTCTGTGAAAAATTCTATCCATCCAAGAGCAAGGGAGACAATCAAAGGTTTCGTCGTCATCCCAGCGGGAGATTTTCACGCTCTCCCAAAAGGTTTGGATGCTACACAAGGTGGTCATCACCGAACCTTGCCGCCGTATCTCGTGGAGGACCCAAGAATAAGGGTCCGAATTCCTAAACATGAACGAAACTCGATCCATCCGACCTAAACGTGAACCTGCCTAAACCGGACCCATTACTAATTTGAATAGGTCCTAATCAAGTCTACTTTCAAAAGTTTTACTTTTGGAATTTCATATTCAATTCAATACTCAACTAGAACATAATTTTTCTTTAAAAATCAAATTTAATTGAAAAAAGCAATTTGACCAAATCCAATTCAAATTAATTGAAAAAACTTAGATACAACATTTTTTTTTATAAAGAACAAGACCTTATCAGGAAGTCAGGTTACATTTGGCTTCTGGGTAAAGGAGGCAGAGGGCTAATAGTTGTGCACTCCTCGCCAAAAAACCAGACATTTCCATATTCCTCCCAAATAGGCTCAACTTTATTTCTATTCACCAACTCCAAAATATTACAATCCCTACTTACAGTTTCATCAATAACACTCGAATTTAAGTTTTTACAGTAGAAACTTGGACCAACTATATTAACTTCATCATCAACACTATTCCTCCATGCATCATTGGCCAGCTGGTGTGCTTCTCCATTTAAATTCCTGCTGCAATGGCTCCACTCCTTCACAAATCCATCTGCTGCAATACTTTCAATTCTCTGAATGATGCCTTTACATTCCCATGGAACTACCACTTCCTTCTTTAGCATTTTTACCAACATTTCACAATCAGTTTGCACTTTTAACTCTTTCATTCATTTTTTCTTAGCACACTCTAATCCAAACTTCACTGCTACAGCTTCTGCTTGGATTGGATTACTAGCCATTCTGCTTCCTTTATCATATAATATTTTGAAACCATCTCTGTAGCATACAAAACCACATCCTGCTTTATTTGTATTCTTCCATGCCGCATCATATTTAAGAATGTTTCCATCACTGTTCTGAACATACGAAATATTTAGCTTTGTATTGCTTTTCCTCTCTTCATACCTGCACTCAATTTTTTCCATCATTTCTATTGTATCAACAAAGGCTTTATTCTACATTGATATAATTCCTCCTTTCTTCTTTTCTATTTTTCCAAATCAGCCACAGTGAGTTTGCTAAAAAAGCTTTCAACCATCCTACAGATGCTTCTTCATACCCTTCAGCCTCCATTATCCAGTTTCCTTTTGTCCAGTTATCTCTTTTCTTAAATTTAATACCCAATTTTTGCTCTACTAATCTCCAATAATTTTTAGCATACATACATTTGAATAAAATGTGTTCACTGCTCTCCTTCTCCAATAATTTTTAGCATACATACATTTTGCTCTTTCTGACGTCAGGAAGCTAAATTGTAAAGTAGCTTACAATTTTATAAAATGCTCTCAGGAAAACAAAATTAACCCCAGTAATAATTGTATGATTGAATGGCATGTTCTTTGGAAAGCTTTGACTCTTCCAAAAATTAAGATTTTTGTTTGGAAACTTTTATGGAGAAGGCTGCCAACCTCTGTCCATCTTTCAAAAATCTCCAAAATTGAAGCAAGCTTATGCTACTTATGTAAGGAGGGCAAAGATACTGTAGAGCACATCTTTTTCAATTGTCCCTTTTCAACTCTATTCTGGAATAGGGAAGAATGCACTATAAGATATAAGTTTGCTTTCAAGGACTCTTGGAACATAGGAAATTGGCTTAAGGAAGGAACTGACTTAACTCTAAATGATAGAAACAAGTTAGTTGGATTCATTGCAGCTGGGTTTTGGCAGATTTGGAAGAACATGAACAGTATTTGCTTCAGCAACAAAGGTATGAGAGTAAATTCATTGTTATTCAGAGCATTAGCAGAGGTTTTGGCTGAGAAGAAAAGTAAATTATCCAAAGCTAATGACAGTGTGCTAGATAGTTCAATCCTTACTTTTGTCCATGTGCAAGAGGAGATAAATTGCCAATTTAAAATATTCAGTGACGTTGCCTGGGTTTCGAAAGAGAAAGAGGCAGGGTTTGGATCTTTTGTTGTGGATGAGGAAAGAAATATGATTTTTGAAATTACAAATTCTAAACAAGTTGTCTCTGTTGGCTTAAGGGTCTCTCTTAAGCCTCGATCTTTATTTTGATGATAACAAACATGTATTTAATCTAAGTATGAAGTTTTGAGTTCAGGTTGAGGTTGTGATACGCATCCCAAATCCGTACAAACGAGACGACGAAAAAGATCGTCAAAGAAACGGAAAAAGAAATCGTTGAAGAATGGCTCTGGATCGAATCAAATAGATTTAATGTAATATATCCCTAGGATAGCTTATCCCAAACCAAAATTGTAAGGTTATCCAAGTTGAAACTTAGTAACCAAACCCTTAGAATTGGCATGTAAAAATACAAGGAATTAATCATCCTCAGCCTAGGATCGGTCGACCGGTCGGTCAACCGATCAAGGCATAGAAGGGCGATGCAGCCTATTCAGTCGACCGATTGGTCGACCGGAGATCGCAAAAAATTGGCAGAAGCCATTCGATCGACTAGCCGATCGATCGAAATTGGTGAAGGCAACAATGCAGGGCTGCGTCGGTCGACCGGCTGGTTGACCGACAGAGGTGAAAAATTGGTAGAAAGATAGCGGTCGACCAATCAGTCGACCGACCTAAAGATAGCCTCAATCGCGTCTCGCTGCAGCCATTTCGTCGACCGACAGGTCGATCGAATTTCGGAAGAAATGTTGGTACGGGTTGACCGACTTCAATCTTGTCCTAAGATGTCTCATTTAAGCGTGATAAAACGTATATTGAGATATCTAAAGGGTACGGTTGACTTAGGATTATGGTATCCATGTCATGCATCATTTGATTTAATCGGTTTTTCAAACGCTGATTTTGTTGGATGTAAGGTAGATAGGAAAAGCACTATTGGGTGTTAATTGTCAATTCTTAGGAGCGAATCTTGTTTCTTGGTTCTCAAAGAAACAAAATTCGATTGCACTTTCAACTACCGAGGCGGAATACATCCCCGCGGCTAGTTGTTGTGCGCAAGTCCTTTGGATGAAACAAACTCTTTTAGACTATGGACTTAGGTATTCTTGCATATCTATACATTGTGATAATACTAGTGCAATTAATTTAACCAAAAATCCTATCTTACATTCTTGAACTAAGCATATTGATTTGAGACATCATTTTCTTAGAGATAATATAGCTAAGGGAAATATATCGATAGAATTTGTATCCATCGATAAACAACTTGCCGACATATTTACAAAACCCTTAGTTGAAGAAAGTTTCACAACCTTAAATGCAACAAGGAATTTGGGCTTTACCTTGTGTTTAAGAAGAATTTTCTTCAAAATTTACATGATTTCAAAACTTGCATTCTATAGAAGTGTCATCACACTTATGTATTGCTTTGTAGTGGGGCTTTGCGACCTATTGATGTTTGCCTTCTATAGGCTTACATTGATGGGAATGACTATAGTGGTAGATGTTACTTGGTTTTTGTGGCTTTCTCGGTTTTTTTTTGGGTTTATGATGAAATCTCATTAATTGTACCTTGATTCTTACCCTTTTTGATTGATGTCAAAAGGGGGAGAAAAAGAAAGGTCACACTTGGTTTTCACGATACATATAGGTAGTGTGAGTTTTATAGTTAAGGGGAAGAGATATAGTTAGGGGGAGTTAAGAATAACATGCACAATGTTAGGGGAAGCATAAGTTAAGTTATAGATAATTTAATATGCACATTGATAGGGGGAGCATAGGTTAATTGAATGAATATACTAAGTGAGAAAGTTGAATGCATAGGTTATCTTGCATACCCTAACTCTTGAATGCCTTAACTCAAAACTCACAAATGCTTATATTTTCTTAAATTCTAATGTTATGTTTGTCATCATCAAAATGGGGGAGATTGTTGGCTTAAGGGTCTCTCTTAAGCCTCGATCTTTATTTTGATGATAACAAACATGTATTTAATCCAAGTATAAAGTTTTGAGTTCAAGTTGAGGTTGTGATACGCATGCCAAATCCGTTCAAACGAGACGATGGAAAAGATCGTCAAAGAAACGGAAGAAGAAATCGTTGAAGAATGGCTCGGGATCGAATCAAGTAGATTTAATGTAATATGTCCCTAGGATAGCTTATCCCACGCCAAAATTGTAAGGTTATCTAAGATGAAACTTGATAACCAAACCCTTAGAATTGGCATGTAAAAATACAAGGAATTAATCATCCTCAGCCTGGGATCGGTCGACTGACTGGTCGATCGGAGATCGCAAAAAATTGGCAGAAGCCATTCGGTCAACCAGCCGATCGACCGAAATTGGCGAAGAGAACAATGCAGGGCTGCATCGGTCGATCGGCTGGTCGACCGACAGAGGTGAAAAATTGGCAGAAAGATAGTGGTCGACCAATAGGTCGACTGACCCATAAATAGCCTCAATCGCGTCTCGCTGCAGCCATTCAGTCGATCGACGAGTTGACCAAATGTCGAAAGAAATATTGGCGGTTGACCCATCGATCGACCGACCTCTCTCAGCTGCAAGCGGTCGAACCTGGCGGTCAATCCGTCGGTCAACCAATTGATCGACCAGCCTTGCGACTGAACGGCTTCGGCAAGCGGTCGAACCTGGTGGTCGATCCGTCGGTCAAACAATTGATCGACCAGCCTTGCGACTGAACGGCTTCAACGATCGATTTTTTATCCGTTGAACGGCCGTTCGGCTGAGGGGTTATAAATACCCCTGACCAAACTTCATTAAATATGTTTTGCAAATCTTGTTGAGCATTAAAAAGTGATCTTTAAAGCCTTCACTCGATCAATCTCTTGCGCGCTCTCTGCTCCCTGTCTTGACATCAACTCCAGGCGTGCGTTGCTTCTCTCTGCTTCAAATGTGCTGTGCTGCTTTGAGTCTAACATTCTCTGCAAGTTGAAGACAAGAAGGCAGTGGAAAGAAGCTTGGTTCAATTCTTGTTTCTTCAGCTCTTTCCTTGTATTTTAAGTTTATTGTAACTTGTTTTCTAGTTGGAATAGCTTGCTAGGTGTGCTAGGAAACACTTAGGGTCAACTTTGTAGAAGTGTGTTTTGCCTAGGTGAATAGGATTGAGATGTTCTCCAGGTGAGGGAGAAGGGTGTCCTCAAGTGTATTCAAAGGAAAACATACATTCTATAAAGTAGTATTTAGAAATCCTTGATAATGAGCCAATGTAGTGGAGTAGGCGGTTGGCCGAACCACTATAAATATTGTTGTTTGCATTGCTCTTTACTTGCTTTTATTATTGTTATTGAATTATGGTCATATCAAGCATCAAAGATCATTTGCATTAAGTTGAGACAAAATTAAGTTAAAAGGAAATTTGTAAAGGGAATTGACACTATTCAACCTCCCTTCTAGTGTCAAGGTCCATCCAACAGTCTCTCCTTTATTTGCAGAACTGTGGTCAATATGGGAAGCTATAACCAAAACTAAGGAAATGAATTTGAAGAATATCTATTTCTACTCTGACTGTCAAACGACAATCAAGTACCTAAACTCAGAAATAAAGGTTCCTTGGTTTCTTAAAGATCGTGTTACTGACATTCTACATCTTGCAGGGCATTTAAGCATCTCCAGATGGTACCATATCAGGAGGGATAAAAATTCAAGAGCACACAACCTTGCAAGAAAAGCTATAAGAAGTGGGCAATCTTCACTTTTTAATGACACACCACTACAGTGGGTAGACAACTTCAATCTACACCATTTCTGCCTCCAAATGGTACCTTAGAGGCCGACGAAGCTCTAAAATTCATCACTTTGAACTACATCATTTCATATGATACTACCGTCCTAAACTCTAATGTTCACATGGAGAAAAATCCAAAGGAAGTTCATCTTTTAGAGGCTGGTGAAGAATCCAAATCCAAAAGAAGCTTAGATCCGAAGGATCTATTTATTAGTTAATTCCTCCAGATGTTTCCTTTCATTGTTGTAATGTCACTCCAAACTCTGTCACTAGTGCCCATAAGTGTGTAATTAATCCTGATGTTGCTAGCCTAGAACAATGTGCTCTATGTAAAAAGAACCGTACTACCAGTTCTCTGGTGTGTGCACATTTAGTTATTGAATTAAATAAGATGACACCAAAAATGGAAAATACATTTGCTTGTATATTTGGCGAGGGAAGTACGGCCAGGGCCCATGCTTCCTCTACCCAAAGTATAAGTAGGTGGTGACTTAGTTTTAGTTTTTGTTATAAAAAAAAATATTAGTTACTCTAATCTTATTTACCAAAATTTTAATATTAAACCTAACTTAACCTAGATTTTTGTAAATTAGGTATGGATTTAGATTTTTAAAAAATTGATGCAAAACTTTCAAAGTGGGTCAGATCATCATGAAACAAATGGTATTTTGATGAATTTATATTATTGTCGTGTCCATTATATTTCATTATCTAGTGTCAACGCATGAAATGATGGAAGAACAAGTTATATATTGTCATGTATTATACTTGATGTTTATGTTGTATTGTTCTTGTTGTCTTAGTGTTAATTTGTGAAACGAATGAACCCTATATTTTATACAAATGTTAACCAAGACAATATTTTATTTGCATATTTCAAAGACATTCCACAATATATATTTACATATATGAGGATATATTTTCACATTAGGAAAAAAAAAATTCATGAGACAATGAATGCATATATATATATATATATATTCAAAAAATTGGAGGGGCGTATTTGCAACTTTTTGTCCAAACTTCCAATATGCTGCCTAACTCATGCCCACATCAAAATCACTCTCAAATGTCGTTTATCCCTAAAACCTTCTCTATTAATCAAGACAAACAACAGAAAATTAGGTCACATGACCAAAGAGTTCTTGAGGAATCAATTCCACATGGTGGTTTGTTGATTTCTAGCCAAACAACTAAAGGATTACATGACAAATAATGATCAAAATAAGCCACAAGAGAATCACGGGCAGCACAAACCCTAGATATTGTGGCAAAACTCTGGCTTCAATGTTTCTACTAAATAGATTAGTTTGTTACAATTTCACTTGTTGACAGTAAAAAGATTCTTAAATTAAGATCTAAAATAAAAAAATTATAAATTAGGGGTCACTGTAACAAAACTCAAATATTATATGACAAATTGAAATTTGCTATAAGAATTAAAGACATAAATGAATAGGTAGAGCCAATGTCCTAGTGCCTAAAACATATAGCTACTAACTGCGGCTCAATTTGAGAATCTAAATTCAAATACTCCGAGTCTCTTCTTTTTTTCAATTTTCAGAATAGTTTAAATTTTAGATTTTTAGTTTTAAAATTTGGTACATCAATTTTTAGGTTTTTTTTTTATAGGCAAATTTCTATTTTTTTTTCATTTTATTTCTAAATAACCTAACTATATGTACTTGATTTTGATTAAAAAATATAAATTATAAACACGAGAGCAAGAAAATAAATTCTCACTAACATGTCTTAACTTGACCTTAATCCAATCCATCCTTGATTGTATATATAAAATTTTAAAATTTTAGCCTCTTTAAGCCATTTAAAATTTAAATACGGATAATATGGGTATAAATGGTAGTGAACTTTTAAATACGAGTCATCATTTTTTCTTGATTATTTTGTTATTGAACCTCATTAAGAGGTCATAAAGTTGGTGATTTAAATTAATTACTTTATTTTTTAATCAAATATTTTAATGGTAAAAATCAGTCAGATATTTCGAGGTACCTAGTATATCCATATATGACCAACTTGATTTATGGGGATTCGAGTATCAGTGAGTAATCACCAATAATTAATACCAATTTTGGTTTCAATTAGGAAATATATTGTTCCATTTACTGGTAAGATAGCTTCAAATAGTAGATTGGTGAACCGATGGAGAACAGAAGTCAAGCTCATTTGTACATTATTTACCATAGGTTCAGTCTATTCTTTCCTAAGAAACTGTAGCCATGAGGTTGACAGCAAAGATAGCCATTGGTCTAATATGTGGAAACTTAAACTACCACCCAATAGTAGATTGGTGAACCGATGGAGAACAAAAGTCAAGCTCATTTGTACATTATTTACCATAGGTTCAGTCTATTTTTTCCTAAGAAACTGTAGCCATGAGGTTGACAGCAAAGATAGCCATTGGTTTAATATGTGGAAACTTAAACTACCACCCATGATTTTGACTTTTCTTTAAAAACTCTTGCATGATAGACTGTTATAACTCGCTTGCTGGCCGGGATAACTGCTCCATCAATTTTATAGGCGACAACCCTTGATGGCCGATGTTCGCCTTGAGAGGGGTGGACGACCGCCAAATCGGGGCGGCTGCTGCGACGAGGGGCGGCAACAATAACCTCGTCGGGGCTATGTTCTGGGTGGCCCTCTTAGGGCTGGTTCCTCCGAGCGGTGATCACCGCTCGATGGAGCAGGAGAGGGCGACAAACCCACCGCCCGAGGTTCCTTTGCCAACGGTGCTGCCACTGGCTCAAGCCTTGGGGAAGGGAGAAGCCCTAGCTTTCTCATCTATGTGTCATCGTTACAAAGTTCATAACGGTGATATATCATTGTAATCGTGTTTTTGAATATCATATCATTTAAAGAAAAAGAGCGCTACATATAATATAACAAGTGTTTTGATATAAAGATTAAATTTAATATGTGTGATGTACGTTTATAACGGTATTACAATATGTTATAGATGAAATAACACTGTTATAGTGATATATTTACCTATATGTTGATTTAGAGAAAATTAATTAAGGGTTTTACGAAAATTAATTTCAGGGATCTTCCTAAATCGGATTTCGACATATTCTATATGAATCTCTATGTAATCGATGTTCTGGATTCATTCGTAAAGTCAGATTTTCCAAATGAGATTTGTACCATTCGAACATTCTGGGATTTTAGTGCTTCAATTTTTGTATTAAGTATGTTTATGATTTAACTTTAGTATTAGAGCTAAAGAAGTATTATTAGACAGTAGATCCTCTCCTAGACTCCTATGGATCCTACACTATGTGATATTTTCCTTACTGCGCTATTATTTATTGATCCTTAATTCAGTATTGTTCTTTGGAATTCCTAGCATATTTATTTGAACCATGACATATAGTGCTCATCTAGATGATATATCTATGATAACATTGGTGTTATTATATTGATTATATTGGACATGTCATATACTATAGTTATGCTCATAGGGTTTTTATCATATGTGTTACTTCTCTTATGCATTAGGTACAAGTGCTATAGAAATGTTCTTAACGTTGACATGTTATTGTTATATTCATTAGTGCTCTAGTTATTATAATGATCTATTGATGACCCGTTAGCCTCGTGCTTCGGGCGGGAACATTTTTTTGGCCCAATGGACCTAAGGGAATCTACGGCCAAGAAATACCGGTATTTAGTAGATGCACTACGGCGTAGGGGCATTGCGCAGTGCCCGGGCTATCCTTCGATAGTCGTTCTCCCTGTACGAGTGGATGAGGATAACCACTCTCAAGTGTGAGAGTGCAGGGGGGAAACCCTTGGAGCTCTTGTCCATACCGCTCTTGATTCACTGATATACTACATACAAGTGACATTGATGCATGTAGAGCTATTAGAGTTAATTTTAGAGTTATACTTGCATATAATGGAGTTCATGGCATTTGATTTATTACCTTGGTGTTTGTCATATTGATGTTGAATGCTACTCAGCCTTCCGCTGACTTTTCTCTTAATTTTGTCTCAGATCCACAAGCATGACACGTATGGAGTTAGCTATTTTAGAGTTAGAGTTAGTAGAGTGCTCTGGTACCGGTCTCATATTTGAGTATTAGTATCCATTTTTGAAGTTTATTTTTATTCAGAAGAAATCTCTTGCTACTATGTACCTTTCATTTGGAGTGTTTTAGTTGTAGTTGTTTTTCAATGTTGGATTTTAAATTTTCACTGCATTTTGGTTTATATAATTATGAGTTATTTTTTGTCCTATTATGTCATCCTAATCCCTGGTTACGTTATCCTCTTGGGTGGTGTCTGCTTCCCAAAGGAGACCTTTGGAGGGGCGTAACTAAGGTTTAAAATCTCGGTCGGTACGGTATGGTAAGTTCGGTATTTACCGGTTTTTTAGATTTCCGGTATACGATATACTCGGTATTTGAAAAAACCGGGTATATTGTGTATACCGGGCGGTATATGGCGGTATACCGCCCGGTATGGGCGGTATATGGTGGTATGTCACGAAAAAAAAAAAAAAAAACTCGGCTGGTATGCATTTTCATACCGGTCCGTACCGTGTGTCGGTACGGTACGATACCGATATATACCAGTACCGGCCGATGACCGAAACCGGTACCGGTACCGAGATTTTAAACCATGGGCGTAACAAAAATGGTATTAGAGCAGTACCTAGTCGTAGGCATGATGAGGGAGCCTACGTGAGAAAGGGCTGCCCGGGTGATAGGATGGAGCCGCTACTAGGCTAGGTCACACATGCCGCTGACTCGGGTGTGATTCTGAACTATGTGTTAGACTCGAGTTGGGTCTTAACGAGGACATCAAGACATAAGTGGGGTAGATTGTAATACCCCAGTTTAGTCCCACATTGGAAGTATATTGGATATTGTGTTGGCTTATAAGGCTTGGTGGGGGTACTATCATCAACTTCAGCTTAAGCATTTTAATTAGGTCAATAGGTTGGCCTATGAAGTTGATGAGTCAATTATCCTATCAAGCGGATTGTAACATAGACTCCCCACTAGATCTTATGTAAGTAGATTTGGTCTTTGCACTAGTTCTGATTGCCCCTTGTGCCAGAATTCTTTAGAAGATGAAACTATAAACCATCTTTTCTTTTACTGTAGCTACACTTCTCTTGCATGGACCATTTTGCAGTCTAAAATTGGACTGAACCTTTCTAACAGAGATTCATGGTTGGAGGGTGGGTGGCTTAAGAACCACAATACTAAGATTGGGGAATTTTATTTAAGACATTTAATTGCTCTCACCTTGTGGGTCACCTAGTGTAATACCTGCAATTCTAATGGATTTTATTTTTGTATTAGTGGGATGATTTGGAGCCGCGTTAGATCGAGTCGAGCAAATCGCCGGAAAGAGCGACTTAAGGTATGGCTCGAACGCGCATGTGGAATTATTAATTCATGATTTATTAGAATATTGGGTTTGAGTCGGGCTCGAGCCGAGTCCAACAGGAACCCAATTTGGGTGTGAATTGATTTAATTGAGTCCAACTTAAGTCTCAAAGGCATAATAATAATTTAAAAAATAAAAAATAAAATAATATATCACCTCAGACGACCGTATGACTTTAGCAGTCGTATAGACGCTGAGGCGATTGGGGGAGGGGCGATTCTCGACTTCTGGTGGCCTGAGTTCGCGTCGTCATCGAAGATCGGAGTCGCGAGGCTTCAAGTTCATCATATCCTTCCCTTCTTCTTTTTGTGAGTGGTTTTTGGTTTGCTTTGTGTTGGAAAAGGCCCTTATGGTAGAACCCTATTGTAGGGTAGAATATGGATTTTCAATGTATGTTTTCTTCGATTTGTTGAAGTTTTCGGTGTTTAGACTTCATGATGTGATGGATTCCGTGTTTCTACAAATTTTTTGGTATGGTTTTCTTCTAGATTTAGGCCGACCGATTAGGGCTTGTTTTAGGGAAGGTCATGCCGAATTTTCTATTGATTTCTTGGCTTGGTTTATTGTTCTTTAGCAAATAGTAATACTTAATGTGGGTTGGGGTGTTCGGATGATGCACTGGGACTAGGGCAGCCCCTATTCCTTAAGGTCGGTTGGCTTAGGGTTAGGGAAATGAGGTAAAAATCCAATTGATAGGTTCCTTGTATTGTTCCTTAGCTGTAGGTGGGGAATTCTCCGTATCGGAACATTGGTGATGCATAAATATCCTAGGTGTGGTCGGATAGGGCAGCCATAGGGTAACCCTAGGCCGGCTTGGTAGTTTGGGTAAACTACGATCCATGGCGTCGCATTAGAAAGGGAATTGGTGAGTCGGTATTTGGTTTAGTTTGGAGTCGGAGAATGTTAGTATACACTCATGTAGCCGAACCCTATGGGGTAGGTGTGGGATTACTAGGGTAGGCTTCCCTAGGGGTTACATCGTACTCCGATCATTTTCCTTTATAGGTACATAGTGGTCGATAGAAACTATCGTCGTAGCAGAAAAGAGTAGAATTAGATGTGTAGGTTTATAGAGACTTTAATCTGAAAATTTCCATAGGATAATGTTGTATGATGAAATATTATTTACCTATGATGAAATATGATTTACCTATACTGAAATATTATTCACCTTTGTTGAAATATCATTTATATATGCCGAGTTGACATATATCCATGTTGAAATGACTTATATCCATGCTGATACTACTTATATCCATTTTGAAATGATGTATATACATGCTGCATATTATATACCCATGCTGGAATTGTTTATATGTGTTATAATTATCTGTACATATGCTAAAATACGTATGCGAGCTGGAAGTATACATGTATATGCTGAATTTATGAATATTCATGCCGAAATGTAAATTAGGGTGATAAGTCATAGATCCGTAATGTTGGGCCCAAGAGTACGTGGCGTAATGTTGTGTGTCATCATTGGTAGGCTTCTGTCACGCCGCATTCTACAAGGGCTCATGACCGGCTAGAGTACGTGGACTTACCCTGAAGCCTACCAATGCAAACACACGACATGCATATATAAAAATGAAAAAGATGCGAGAATAAGGATCCAAATGCATAATTGACAATTTGTTGAAGTAAGACAATAGACTCCAAATGTTCACATCGTAAGCAAATACAAGATCATATGCATGAATGAAAAAGACTCCACTACTCGACTACAACTCAACTAGACTCACCACGAGATCTGCAATGCAAGCTTGCTCCCCCAGTTGCGCCATATTCACGAAGTAGTACCTCACTGTTCAGGATCTACAAAATAGTATGAAGAAAGTGGTGAGTTCCTAAGGAACCTAGTGAGTGGCTCTACCCGAGCCCTCTACAATAATCCCAAGAATAAGCATAAGAAACATCATGTAAAGTAAGAACATTCACCAAAAAACTCATGCTCAAAATCACCACAGTCACTCGGCCCATACCGGCACAACATCAAGCACAATATTCACTCGGCCCATGCCGGCCCAAACGATGCAAACATACGAGTCGGTCACTAGAATCCTTATCTAGCGAGCTTTCCACCTGAGCCCGCTGAACTAGGATGACCTACTAGTTCCGGTGCCCACTCTGGTTGGGAATAGCTCTCCAACTAATCCACTCGGGTCCATCGTCAGTATGAATCACTGACTGCAACTCTCGACCCATATCATGCCACTCGGGTCCATCGTCAGTGTGGCTCACTAACGGCAACTCTCGACCCGTATCCAAACTCACCGAGTTGGGACCAATGTTTCCAAATTGGTACGCTTCTCGGCTCGGCCAATGTCCATCCACAAACACAAGCACAAACATTGCCTATCGAACACAAAATTACTAGCCAGTTCTCGTGTGATCCTATCATTTATGCCGACTATTCAGGTACGTGCACCCGCGCCCCCAACTTGGACCTTTCTCGGGCTCAAACCCTGGGCTCCAGAGTTTATCACCCAGGTTTTTATTTAGGCACGAATACTTTTAAATTCATCATGCATATCAAAATACAGCATGTACATGTATGATTTCGGCTTATATGCGTAATTCCACATGTACATGAATACCACATTTCTGAGTTACTGTGGATCGTCACCGTAAGAATGTACAGGTTATGAGATTGGATACAGACTTTAACATGTAATTGTAGCATAACAGAGTGGATATAAATCATAACAGTATGTATATACTACCAAACAATGGATGGATATACTACCAAACAAAATGGATATACACTATACAACATGTATATACAGTCATACATAATGGATATGAATTAGCACTGGATGGATATGCAACCAAACAAAATGGATATCTATCACTCTCAGCAGTAGTTCATTGATCATACCCTCGATGATGACTAGCAGTCCTTCCTGATTGAGTTCTCACCGTCTTTTGATAGATCAAGAGTTCCGGCCCGGCTATGTTTCCGTCAACAAATCCGAAAAGGTATAAAAAATTCACTTATATTACAAGAAGATATTTTGAAAAAGAGCTATCCTAAAGCTTGACAGGTCTCCCCAACTCACTTGAAAACCGAAAGCATAAGGAGGAGCCATGGGCCCACTTTCCCAAGAGCAGAAGGAGCATTTAGATACTGTACCTTTAGGTGCGTGCAGGAGCAAGGGCCTATGACTAAGATCATTTCCTACCACACACTATACAAGCAAGGAGCAGCTTCCCCCGCAGATGAGGGGAAGGGAGGGAATGAAAGGGGAGTAACAGCAGTCAATCTTCGTTGCCCTGAAGGCGTCAGGAGAGGTCAAGGCATGATAGGAGATTCAGTTTCACACGAGATGGAATCAAATAATGTCATTTTGGGCCGAGTAAGCAAAGTCAAATTCTATTGATCAAATCCTCTTTTAAACAGCATCTAATCAATAAAATTGTCAAATCTTTATGTTACGACAAGTGCCCAACGGATCAAAATTCCGCCGAAGTACCTTCAGAGGTGTTACCAGACCTACTAGCCACTCTTACATCGTGGAGCTACCGCTCCATGGGGGTTCACTCCACCCCCATTCATTCAGCTTCGGGGGTGGCTGAGAGTGACTGAGATTGGGACAAGCATCTCAGAAGCTCCATCTCTCTTTTTCATACCGGGTGATGGCACTCTTTCGGGGGAAGAGTTGCTTTTAGGGTGAGAAAGGGTCATGAAGTCATTCAACATGAGCAAAAGGTCAAGTCACATCGGTTGAAGATCTGATATGTATCGTACTTCCTCAAGATTCACCAGTTGTATCGATTCTCCAATCCCTCGCTTCTAGCACTGACATGTAATTGAGTAGCGAGTTGAGCCCCTACTATGACTATGATAAGCTCATCATCCAGGAGAAGAAACCACTCTACTATAAGTAGATGATCGTTCACCACTCTACTTCCCATTTAGAGCATGAAAGGGTCCAGAATCATAGGATCGGAATGAGCTTTCTCTCTAATCCACTTGCTTCAAACGTAGGGAACTGAAGGTCTAGCTTACGAAGGTTTAAATGGTAGGCACCCGCCCATTTAACTACAGGACCCGAGTCATCCATCTTCTTCCCAATGGCTAGGCACCCGCCCAACAATGCCTTGTGTGTTCCCCATCCATTAGCAGTTAACTGGGAAATCTAAGCCTGAAACCGCAAGTCAAGTCCTTCAGTCAGTCCATCTATTTCCGACTATCGATCTCACTCCAACCGAGTCCAATCCGAAAAAAGAAAGGACATTTATGGGTTCAATGCGAAAATTGTGTTGGATTATATTAGAAACCATTTTGGAAGTCAAAAATTCATATTTGTGACTTGTGTGAATATCATTTGAAAATGAGTAGTTCAAATAGAATTGAATAATCAGCCTATTTGCCCCAGCCGATGCTTCTATGCTAACAGCAATCTCACCTCCATAAAGGTGGTCTTCTTTAAGCACGTAGTCTTATCCCCAGTCAAATAATCCATGAATTGATCCAAAACTCGACCTATGAGTGTCAAGGGGGCAACCAAAACTTTGTAGTACTAAACGGGAAGGAGACCGACCAAGGAAAGAAAGAAAGACCAACTACGCCTGCAAGATCAAGCACCTAAGAATAAAACCCAGATTGTGCAAGCTATAACTAAAAAGCTAGACTAGGACTAAGGTTTTCTGTTTCGCCTCCTACGCATCCTTCCGGAGCGTTCTTCATAGTTGCGTCAGAATAGTCGTCCTCGATCTTGGCCAGTGACTCCAGAGCCTTCGGAGGTTCTAACCGATATCTTTCTCATGCTTTTTATAGGAGCCCATAGCGGACAAATATCTCTCAATCCTTTTAAAGGGAAACAAGATAACACATAGCACTTAGGAGAGCTATTTAGGGCCTTCTTTCCTACTCCGCTTGGGTCGTAAGTTAGCAGGACATACCGCTTTCATGCTCTTGTAATCGGCAAGCTCCCTATCAATGCAACGTAAGTTCGGTTAGTCTATCGTTCGTGCTCACCCGACCATTCTTCTATCCCCCCAAACAATCTATATTTTGAAACCTCTTTATGGGGAACGCTCCTTTATCTTCAGCCTCTTTGATCTACTTAGAGAAAAACCTCAGATGGGATAAGCCCTTCCAGAAAAAGGCTATTCCATTCCGAGGGCAAAGGCAAGAAAAGAAATAGAAGTTGCAGTTCATTCTGCCAGCTATCTATGAAGGGGTATTATGACTTTGAGTCAACCTATCCAATTTCCGTCTTAAGGTAAGCAAGCCAATTAGAAAGCCTCTGACTAATCTTGTGAGAAAACCAGATGAGGAGATAGAGTAGGATATAAAATAGAAAGCATGATAGGGATATATCATACCATTAGGCCAAGGCATCATATTTACGTTGGTGGGGCTAACGATTTCTCTGGTGAAGTTAACTAAATATCTTCGGGCTTGAAGTTCTTCAAATGAAAGATTAGCAGTTATATGAAAGATAAAAGACATCCGTTTGAAAAGTAGGGTTCTCTCCCAATCCAGGAGACAAGCTAACTAGCCATTTTTTTATAAAATAAGAGCAATCTCTGTACCGTAGAAGTTGTCTGCCAGCGAGTAAGATAAGAGTAAGATAGCAACTTTACTTTCTATCCCTGCCTTTTGTCAAAGATCCCCTTTGAGCCCTTAGAGGTTCTAAACTATGTTATCCCTTTCCCAATTTTTAAGCGAGTGTGAAAAGCCACAGTCCTTTGTAAGCAATCTCTTAGGGAAGAAAGCAACTTTTCTTTCGAAAGGTAATGACTCTGTATTCTAGACCGGTGCTATAGTATGAGTTCTTTTAAAAATCTGACAGCAAAATCCCTCTGTCAGGAAGGGAATTTGCTGAATTTGCTACTGTAAGCGAATGTTCGTGCCCAACTTATCCAATTGCATTCCTGGGCCCTTGCAGCCTGCGCCATTGTTCGTTCCTCTATAGCCAAGCCTGAGCCAGTTGGAGTATTCGTCCCAGCCTTAGCCTTGAAAGCTGTCTCATGTGTGTCTGCAAGCACAAATGCAATCTCTGAATCTCTTCTAAACATGTATATACAGTAAAAAAAAATGAATATACAATATAACTGGATGGATATAAGCCATCCGTACATGAATATACTTCAAATAAGCAAGCATAATTAATATTTCAGTATAGGCAAATTAATTACTTAACTTAGGGAAATAGTAATTTAGCCTACTACCTTACTTTATGAAATTTACTGATTCAAAGTCTCCATAACCCTACACATTGAAATCCTCTCTGTTTCGTTACTACGATAGTTTTTATCGTTCATTTCATAGTTACAAGGAATAGATTCAGAGTATAATGCAACCTCTAAGGAAAGCTACCCTAGAGTCATCCTCCCTACGTCATAAGGTTCAGCCACATGGTGGTGTATTCATACCCCCCCCCCCCCCCCCCCCACCATGACTTCAATCCAATTGGACCACCACTCACTAAAGCCATTACTGATTGAACCCAAGGGGCAAGGAAAACCATCATTACCCATCCGATCTAGCGTTACCCTTGGGCTGCCCTTACCGACTATACTAAGGTTGATCCGCATTCCAAGGTTTCGATACGGAAGATCCCCATCCACGGCTCAAGGAACAAGACAAGGAACCATACCATAGGGTTTTTATCGCTTTTCCCTGACCCTAGGCCAACCGACCCTAAGGAATAGGGGTTTCCCTATTCTAGGTACAACATTCGAACATCTCATCGCACATCAAACATTATCAAACACTAAAGAAACATAATCTAAGCCTAGGATTCATTAAAAATTTTGGAATGACCTTCCCTCAAAGAACCCTAATCGGCCAGCCCTAAACCACAAGGAAAAACCCTACAAAAATTCGGGAAAACGTGATCTACAAACTCACAAGGAGTTTAATCATCGAAAGAATGCAAGAAATCGAAGAAACAAACATCAAATCCAGAATTATACCCTATCATAGGGTTCGACCACGAGGGCCCTAATTCCTACACCAAGAAGCTCTAAAACCACTTGCACAAAGAGGAAGAAGGGAATGAGATGAAGGACTTGAACACTCGCAACCTCTGATCTCCGACGACAATGCGATCTCCAATCACCAAACGCCCATAGTCGCCCCTTCTCCACTCGCCTCGACATCCGTGCGACTACTACAGTTGTACGGTCGGCAGAGGTGGATAATATATATATATATATATATATATATATATATATATATATATATATATATATATATCAAAATTACTAATTTGCCCTTGGGACTTAAGTTGGAATCAAATGGACCAATTCTCATCTAAATTGGGTTCCATTGAACCCTCGGACTGAGCTCGAGCCCAACTTGAACCCAACATCATAATAAATCATGAAATAATAATTTTACATGCAAGTTCAAGCCGTACATTAAGTCGCACCCTCTGGCGTTTTGCTCGACTTGATCCGACGCGCCTCCAAATTATTTGACTAATGTCAAAAATAAAATCCATTAGAATTGCGGGTATTACAATCTTCCCCCTTAAGGAAAATTTGTCCTCGAATTTTAGTGAATAAAATAGGAGACTTACCAAATTCCCAAATAAGTAGGGGTACTTTTCCTTCATATCCTGCTCTACCTTCCAAGTAGCCTCATGACCTGAGTGGTGCTCCCATTTGACCTTCAGCGAGGGAACCTCCTTGGACCTCAGCTTCCTGATTTGCCGGTGTAGAATCTCAACGGGCCTCTCTTTGAATGAGATTGTCGTATCAACCTCAATAGCGGTAGGTTCAATCACATGAGACTCGTCTCTGATATACCGCTTCAGCTTCGATACGTGGAAAATAGGGTGAACTTTGTCCAAGCTAGGTGGCAAGGCCAGCTCGTACATCACAATGCCCCTCCGCCTGAGAATAGGGAATGACCCAATGTACCTGGGCTTAACTTCCCATTCTTCCTAAATCTGACTTCCCCTTTCATGGGGGACACCTTCAGGAAGGCCATGTCTCCCTCAGAAAACTCCACCTCTTTGGCCTTCTCATCCGCAAACATCTTCTAGCAACTCTGTGTTGCCAAAAATCTCTCCTTGATCAATTTCACCTTATCCACCGCCTCCTGAACCAAGTCTGGATCCAAAATCTATTACTCTCCTACCTCAAACCACCCAACTGGTGATCGACACCTCCGCCCATACAGAGCCTCAAAGGGATCCATCTCGATACTACTTTGATAGTTGTTGTTATAAGCAAACTCAACCAAGAGTAAGTGCTTCTCCCAGCCATCCTCTAGGTCCAAAACACGGGCCTTCAGCATATCCTACAGTGTTTGGATAGCCCTCTCTGACTGCCCATCTGTCTACGGGTGGAATGCAATACTGTAATGCACCTAAGTGCCCAAAGCATCCTGAAAACCACTGCCAAAACCAAGCGGTAAACTGGGTACCCCGATCCGAGATAATCATAACAGGGATACTGTGATATGCCACAATCCTATCCAGAAATAACTTGGCATACTGCTCGGTGGAAAAAGTCATCTTGACCGGTATAAAATGTGCCGACTTGGTCAACCGATCCACTACAACCCAAATGGAATCATTTCCCTTTTTTGACCTCGACAGCCCGATCACGTAATCCATGATTATCTTCTCCCATTTCTAGTCCGGAACTCCTAGATTCTGTAACAGCCCTGTAGGCCTCAAATGTTCGGCCTTCACTTGTTGGCAGGCCAAACACTTCGACATAAATTTAGCCACTTCCTTCTTCATTCCTTTCCACCAATAATGTTGCCTCGGATCTCGGTATAGTTTTGCAGCCCCCGAATGCATAGCATATGTGGAGCGATAAGCCATCTCTAACACCTGCCTACGGACCTCTGTCATATTAGGCACCACTTTCAAACCTTAGGACACCCTCAGAATCCACTATGTACCCATCATCAGCATCACCTCTCTCCACTAGATCTTTGGTCAGTGCACAAAAAGCATCCTCTGCCTGAGCCATCCGATAAGGGGGAATGGAAATCGATTTTACCTCAGGCTGCAAGTCAATGCAAAATTCAATCTCTCTCTCCGGCGGTAGCCCCGGAAGCTCTTCGGGGAACACATCAGGGAACTCGTAAACCACAGGCGTCCCTCCTCTACTCAATCAACCGCCCCCTTTTCCTCTTCCGCCACTGACACAAAGGCCAGGAAGGATTGATAGCCGCCTAGAAGCAAGTTACGTGCCTTAAGAGTTGATATTACACCAATGGAATCTCTCATCCCATCTTCCTAGAAGGTAAACTGTGGTAGCTCAGGCTTATTGAAAGTATTAGCCTTCGGCCTACAATCCGCCGACGTGTAATGAGCTGCCAACCAGTCCATACCTAGGATTACATCTAGCTCTAGAGTTAGTAGGAGTGTGAGCTCTACCTCCAACACATGTCCACAAATGAACACCTCGCGGTCTCAAAAGATTGACTCTACTATAACAACATCGCCCGTAGGCGTCAATACCAAAAAAGTTGTATCAATAAAACTAGGCTTTTTGCCTATCTTTGAGGCAAACTCAACAAATATAGATGAGTGTGTAGCACCCGGATCAAATAATACAAAGGCTGCAAAATAGCAAACAATAAGTGTAAATATCACCACAGCCTTCGACACTGCAACACCGTCTCGAGTTAGCGCAAACACCCATGCAGGAGGTCTCTCTAAAGTAGTTGTGCGCTCGTTGTCCTCTACTCTACGCCTGGTTCCTCTAGGCTACCGAGGCAACATACACCGGTGCCTTCCCTCTAGAATGCTCTGCTTTCTAACCACCATTGGCTGGACAATCTATCTTGAAGTGCCCAACCTGTCCACACCTAAAACATGCATTTGTACAGCCAAAACAACTTCCTCATTAACTCCTACCGCAACGGCCACACTGTGGTATCTCTGCCCTTCGCTGCGCATCCCCGGACACTTCTCTCTGAGACACCCCTGGACCTCAGCCCCCACGGCTCCTAAAACTACTGTGCCCTCTGCTCGGCTGGTGAGCAGCCACTACAACAGACCCCTCATAATGAAATGGTCGACCTCCAGATCTATGAGGCCGGAACTTCTTCTTTGTTGGTCCATTTGGTTTGTCAAACGGCACCAAAGCATCCTTCCGTAATGCCTGATCCACTACCTGAGCAAAGGTAGTGTCCTCGGGTTAATGAATGAGCCTACTGATCTACATCCTCAGCCCCTCTACAAACCTTCGGACTCTATAAGTCTCAGTCTAATGCGACTGCTCAAACTCTTTCGCTCGCCTTTCACGGATGCTCCTGGGAAGATACCTCTCAACTACAGTTGCCATGAACTCTTCCCAGGTAGGGGGTGGTGCATCTGCCTCCCTATGAGCATTCCATGTCTGAAACCACTCTTGGGTCAGCCCTCTCATCTACAACTCGACTATCTTAGCAGTCATCTCTAACGAGCACCCAAGTACCTCGCAGAGCTCAAAGCAATCGCCTAGGAAACTGGTGACATCTACCTGCTGATCCGTGCCAGTGAACACTGGCGGCCTCAGCCTCACAAAGTCCAGATATGAAATTGCTCCCATAATTTCATCATGACGATCCATAGCTCTAACTATAGGTATATCAGGCCTTGCATCATCTTGTACAGCCGGTGCCACCGGCACTGGCTGCGGCTGTTGTCTCAACTCTCGCTCCCTACATAGACTCGTCCACTTGGGCCTCCAATTGTGCAACTCTGGGATCCTGTCTCACACTTTCCTACTTTGGCGGTTCCCTGCCACGGCCCCGACCTCGGCCTCAGCCTTGTCGATTCGTGGAGTTACTGCCACTATCACTCATTGCACCATTAACTGCCTCCATTTACTAGCAATAAGAAAATATATATATATATATATATAACTAGGTGGAAATAACTTATTTTAAAAAATTTCAATTGACCACTCATGTCGTCGTTGGTGCGCAAGCTCATCTGCCCGATCTCGTGACTCAGCCACACTGTATAACGACATGCTAGGTATGCCTCAAACGATGCCTAAACTCTAAGTCGTAGTCAGGACCTAACCATGCTCTGATACCACTTTGTCACGCCCCGTTTTACAAGGATGCGTTACCAACCATAGTACAAGGACGTACCCCGAAGCCTACCAATGCAAACTCATGACATGCATATATAAAATGAAAGAGATGCGATAATAAGGATCCAAATGCATAACTGACAATTTATCCAAGTCAGACAATAGACTCCAAAGGTTCACATCGTAAGCAAATACAAGGTCATATGCATGAATGACAAAGACTCTCCTACTCAACTACAACTCAACTAGCTCTCGCCACGAGATCTGCAGTGCAAGCTTGCTCCCCCAGTGGCGCCATATCCACAGAGTAGTAGCTCACTTGTCAGGATCTGCATAACAGCATGAGAAAGTGGTGAGTTCCTAAGGAACCCAGTGAGTGGCTCTACCGAGTGCTCCATATAAATCCCGAGCATAAATATGTTAAACATAATTCAAGTGTATGAAATCACTAAAATATAATAGCATGACAAGTAAAGATTTCATCCATAAACTTATGCTAAAAAATAACCCTGTCACTCGGCCTGAATTGGCCAGACATCAACTGCATCTACCACTCGGCCCATAATGGCCCACATCATATACTCGGCCCATAAATGCCCAAATCACATACTCGGCCCAAAAGGCCTAATTCATATACTCGGCGCAAAGGCCCAAATAAAATACTCGGCTCATAAGGCCTAAATCAAACAAACATACAAGTCGGTCGCTAGAATCTCTATCTAGCGAGCTTCTCGCCCGGGCCCGTTGAACTAGGATGACATACTAGTTTTGGCGCCCACTCTAGTTGGGACTAGCCCTCCAACCAATCCACTCGGGTCCATCGTCAGCATGGCTCACTAACGGCAACTCTTGACCCGTATCCAAACTCACTGAGTCGGGACCAATCTTGCCAAGTTGTTACGCTTCTCGGCCCGGCCATCATCCATCCACAAACACAAGCACAAACATTGCCTATGGAAAACAAAATTACTAGCCAATTCTCGTGTGATCCTATTATTTCTGCCGACGACTCGGGTACACGCACTGCGCTCTCAACTCGGCCCTTCATCGAGCTCAAACCCTTGGCTCCACAGTTTATCACCCAGGTTTTCATTTTCGCATGGATACTTTTAAATTCATCATGCATATTAAAATCCAACATGTAAATGTACGATTGCGGCTTATATACGTAATTCCGTATGTACATGAATATCACTTGCATATTCCATATTTCAAACTGAATATGGATCGTCACCGTATGAATGTATAGGTTATCAGATTGGATACTGACTTTAACATCATGTAATTGCAGCATAACAGATTGGATATAAATCATAACAGTATGTATATACAACCAAACAGAATGGATATAAATTACAAGATGGATATACAACCAAACGGAATGGATATACACTATACAGTGTGTATATACAATCATACAGAATGGATATGAATTAACACTGGATGGATATACACTATAACGGCATGTATATACAGTCAAACAGAATGAATATACAAGCCATTACTACAAGAATATACTTCAACCGGTGCTAAGGAATATGGACTGCCCTAATCATGGTACACCATTCGAACATCTCATCGAACATCAAACATTATCAAACAGTAAAGAAACATAATCTTAGCCTAGGATTCATTAAAAATTTCGGCATGACCTTCACTTAAAGAACCCTAATCGGCCGGTCCTAAACCACAAGGGAAAACCCTACAAAAATTTGGGAAAACGCGATCTACAACATCACAAGGAGTTTAATCATCGGAAGCATGCAGGAAATCGAAGAAACAAACATCGAATTCGGAATTATACCCTATCATAGGGTTCGGCCACAAGGGCCCTAATTCCTACAACAAGAAACTCTAAAACCACTCACAAAAAGAGGAAGAAGGGAAGGAGATGAAAGACTTGAAGCCTCGCGACCCCGATCTCCGACGACAATGCGATATCTGGTCACCAAACGCCCAAGGTTGCCCTTCCTCCACTCGCCTCGGCGTCTGTGCGACTACTACAATCGTACTATCGGCTTAGGTGGATAATATAATATTTTTTCAAAATTACTATTTTTGCCCTTGGGACTTAATTTGGACTTAAATGGACAAATTCTCATCCAAATTGTGTTTCGATTGAACCCTCGGACTCGGCTTGAGCCCGACTCGAACCCAACATCATAATAAATCATGAAATTATAATGGCTCAATTATATATTTTGTCTCTCAAAATATCACGTTTTTTTTGTTTGGTCCATCATTTTTAAAAACTTTTCGTTTAGTCCCTCAAAAATTATTTTTGTTTTCGTTTGGTCCCTCCGTTAACTTTCCATTAACTTATGCTGTTAAGTGCCAATGCTGACATGGATTAGAGATAAAATAAGGGACAAAATAAAAAATTAGAGATATTTTAAGGGACTCATATATATATATATATATTCATCAATATAAAATTTCATCAATTTATTTTTTTCTTATTTCAAAATATTCACCCCACAAATCTACAATAAATTTACGACTCACGCTCGTGTTGCCCTTGAGCCACCATGACTCATGCTCGTGCCGTCCTTTTTTGTGTTAGCATCTTTTTTCCCCAACCCTTCTCTGCCCACACGATTTATTTATTAATTAATTTCAAAAAATCATGGTGGAGAGAGCGAGGTCGTTGTGGTGTTACATGATGGTGGGCAGTCTCACGGCATGAGCAGCAAGTATTGGCGCAATTCGTGGTGGCGCAAGGGCGAAGCGAGCGCGAGTCGTAAAATTATTGTGGACTTATGGGTTGAAGATTTTGAAATAATAAAAAGTAAATTAATGGGATATATATATATATATGTTTTTGGTTATTAAAATATATATATCTTTTCCATCTAGTCCCTTAAAATATCTTCATTTTTCCGTTTGGACCCTCATTTTGTCTTTAATTCATATCAGTATTGGCACTTAATAGCAAAAGTTAACGGAGGGACCAAGCATAAACAAAAATAATTTTTGATGGACTGAATGAAAAGTTTTTAAAAATGAGGGACCAAATGGGAAAAATATGATATTTTGGGGAACAAAAACATAATTAAGCCCATAATAATTTTACATGCGCATTCGAGCCATACGTTACGTCGTGCCCTCTGACGTTTTGCTCGACTTGATTCGACGCACCTCCAAATTATCCCGCTAATATCATAAAGTAGATGGAATAGTTTGGCTCCAAACTATTCCAAATTAGAGCTCAATACTATTCCAAACGGTAATATATATCAGGACTATTCCAAACTATTCCAAATTATCCCGCTAATACTATTCCTTCAGTGTTAGAGCTCAATACTTTATTATTTCAGGACTTTCATAGTTTTGTGTATTAGTTCTTAATTTTCTTTTTGGTAATATATATATATAATAATAATCACACCTAGTTATTCCCCACTTGTTAAAATTTAAAATTACATATGAAAAAATTATTTAAGTTAACAATAGGAGAAAATATTTACAACAAGTGCTGGTATAACAAATGATTATATATATAAGCATTACATTTAAGATTTTTTTCAAAGAATTGACGTGGACGCCGTAAGTATAGTGATTATGGGAAGAAATATATTGAACTAATTTATCAAAATTAGCTATGCTATTATGGCTGTTTCATAGGACCTAATAGGAACAAACATGATGTGGTATTTGATATTATTATTATTTTAATTCGATATTCACCGAATATAATATTATTTTTATTATATTTTCATTTTATTTTCTTAGTTTTAAAGTAGATGGAAAGTAATATATTGACCCAAATTTGCTATACTATTACGGCTCGTTTCCTTCGCACGATATGATAGGGAAGGATAAAAATCAACGATAGGTGATATTTGATAGGATTTTTTAATTTCGGTATTCACCTAATATAATATCAAATTTATATTTTTAATTTTATTTTATTTCAATCTATGGACTAAATAATGGATGTGGATCCTTTGTGCATAACTTTTTAATCACTGATTCAACTTTCAAGCTGATGTAAAACATTTTTCATTATCTAAATCAAGTAACATTATGATAATTAAACTTATTATCATCAATCATTAACATGCATAAATTTAAAACTAATTCAACGACTAAAAAGTTATGTAAAGAAAACTTTTTTTTTTATCAATGCCTAGTAAACAAATATGAATTAGGTCAAATGCTTGCTACAAATGTCTATTAATACACGATGGCAGATGTAGAAATTTAACTAATAGGCGTCTAATTTAAAATATAAAAATCTAATAAATATTATTTTAATTATTCAATTTCAAATTTTTTAATTAAAATCATAACTTATAATATATAGTACATTTTTTTTTGTCTATTTTCATATTTGAAAATACTACCTGCGCTGATTATAATTTAATTTTGAATTTCAACGAAAAACCAGAATTGCGCATCGAAGCAGGTCGCGTGGATCGCCGGAGGTTGCGATCTAGGGTATGAGTTGTCAAGATTGAAAGGCTGTCGTAGGATTGAGGATAGTAGAATCGGATCGAGGATCGTAAGATCCCACAGTTAATTAAAAAATATTATCTCTAAACATAAATGTATATTTTTCTATGAATTTGTACTCACGGTTCTTATTCATCATTCATAATCAATCATTATTCATACCATTTAACATAAAGCACATATAATTTTGAGGTCATAACATATTACACAACACTAACACAAATTGTAGCTCACAATTTATCAATCAAAACACAAATTCCAAAATCACAAGTCACTCATGGTTCGAAGTAAAAATAACAAGCATTAAGCAACAATGGAGAAAATAAAAGAAGAATAAAATGATCAAATATCATCCAAATTGTATTAAGATCTTCAACACCATGAAGACCGAAATCATCATCATCCGATTCCAAATGATCAAATTCGTCTTCTTCAAGTCCAAATCAACAAGTCTGGCATGTTCTTGACTTCTCATATTATTCACATCTTCAGCACCAATGCCAACAACTCCAACATTAAGGGTGTGTTTGGTTGGATGGAATGAATTCATAAGGAATAGAAATAGACAAGGAATGGAATAGATGAGGAATAGTATTACCTTATTTGGTTGACATTGTAAAATAGACCAAGAATATAATTACTTTGTTTGGTTAGCATAAGGAAGAGACAAGGAATAGAAAGTTAAATGACCAAAATATCTTTCTTAATAAAATTGAATATATTTACTTTGTTTACTTAACACGAAGAATATACAATAAATTAAGAGGAAATGACTAATTATCCTCCTAAAATATAATAAATTATATTATAATTTATTTTAATTAATAATAATATAATAAAAATATGGATCAATATAAAATAATTTATTAACTTAAAATAATAAAACACTATTATTTATTTTATTTTTGTAAAAAATAATTGAATCTTCAAAAAATAATTATTAAAATATTATTTAATAATAAAATAATAATTATCTATTTAAGATATGTAAATATTAAAAATAATTTAATAATATTATTTCTATATTCATATTATAAATATTAAATGATAGTATAGAAAAATGATCAAAATGCCCTTCTAAAAATATAATAAATTATGTTATAATTTATTTTAACTAATAACGGCATAATAAAAATATAGATTAATGTAAAATAATAAAAACTATTATTTATTTATTTTCATAAAAAAATAAATCTTAAAAAATATATTAAAATAATATTTAATAATAAAATAATAATTATCTATTTAAGATAAATAATTATTAAAATTAATTTAATAATTTAATTTTTTTATATTATTATGTAATATTATAAATATTGAAGGACAATATAGAAAAATATCATAAGCAATAGACAAGAAATACTATTCCTTGGGTTACGATAAGAAATAGTATTTCTCATGCATAGGGAATAATATTCCTTATCTATTCCTTATGGCACACCTATTCCTTGTCCATAAGTTGGAACCAAACAAGGGAATAAGTGAGACATAGGTGTTGGGTAAAATGGCCACACTAGAGGAGGGGTGAATAGTGTATTATCTAACAATTATCGTCTAATTCCAATTCTAATCGTTTCTTGATTTGTTAGGCTAAGAACAATATTTATAGCAAGCGGAAGCAATAAAGATAAAGCAATAAATACAAACAAGCTGCCAATGCTAACAAACGAATTTATAGTGGTTCAGCCAACTGCCTACTCCACTACCTTGGCTCTACACCAAGGATTTTTAACCAACTACTTTATAGAAATTGTGTTTTCCTTTGAATGCAACTGAGGACACAATTCTCACCTCTTTGAGAACTCCTCGAACCTATTCACCTAGACAAAACACAATTCTACAAAGTCTAATCCTAAGTGTTTCTCTACCACACCTAGCAAGCTATTACAGATAAAACAGATTTGAAATAAATCTTCAAATACAAAGAAAAAGAGCTGAGAATTGAAAGAAGGACCAATGCTCTTTTTCCCAAGCCTTCAAGCCTTCAACTCGACTAGTAGATGAACTTGAATCGCAGTAGAGTTGAGGAACAGAACTGGGCGCTTGAGAAGGATGTTGACGGAAGAATAGGGAGCAATAATTAATTATTTTTGAAGGCTCAAATCACTTCTAGAAATGCTCAATTAAATCTGAAAGACAAATTAAAGGAGTTAGATGAGGGATATTTATAACCTCTCAAAGAAACGACAGCTCAACAGGCTAAAAACTAGCCTTTACAACCGTTCGGACGCTTGCCGATCGATCGTCGGTCGACCGACTGATCGACCACCCGAGCGACCGCGGCCTTAAACACTCTGTTCGATCGACCGACGGGTCGACCGAACGAGTCGCGAATTCAACGATCCACATTCTGGTCGACCGATGCTTGAGCTGCAGTCGCAATTTTTTTTCTCTGCAATCTGGTCGATCGGATACCTTACTGCCAATTTTTTGCACACTTCGGTCGACCGAATTGCCTACTGCCAATTTTTGGCAGCTTTCGGTCGACCGATCGATCGACCGAACCTAGATTGGACTGGACATTTTGATTTTGTTTATTCATTTTCTGGTTCCGTTTTCGCTAAGTCTACTTATATAACATTAACTTTAAAACATAAATGTTATATAAGGATTACCCCCCATTTGGATTCAATAAAAATATCTAAAAAATCAAAATCCTTAAGAATCAAAATCTAGTTTTTGGGGTCTAGTACAAATTTTCTGAAAATGGAACTTTTCTAATTTTTCTGATCAAATAAGGGTTGGCTAAAGGCTTCCAAAAATTCCTAAAAATTACCTTGTAATCTAGTTTTAACCTAAGGAACAATTACCACCATTTTTTATGACAAGAAACTATCTAGGTCATATAGCCCTCCAAGGAGCTCCCTAGGCTTAGTGAGTTTCAGGGCGGTTTTCGAGTTTTTATGTTTTGGGTTTCGGATTTGGTTTTAGGGTTCTTTGCATCATAAAGAGGATATACAACATATCTAAACATCCTAAACCTAAACTCTAACTTCTTGAAGAAACTCGAGCGCCGACGAGCGTCCTTGCCGATTTCTCCGATTTCTTCGATTTTTTTGATCGGGGACGTTGAGCGCTAACCGACTTGGAACCTGAAAAATTTCTCAATGAAATATTAGTTCCATGTTTGTTCTCATTAAAACTGAGATTAAGACTAAGGTTGAAAACCTTAAGCCAACAATAGGAAATAGTACTCTATTCCCCCTCTATTCCATCCAACCAAACACTACCTAAGATCTTCATCTTGCTCATCTCCACTATGAAGAACACGCAAGTTCAAATTATTTCTTGAACTTGAAGAATTTTTGGTCTCTTCTTCTACAATCCATTCATCATAGGAAGAAACATCTTCCACTTGAAGGTCATCTTGCTTTCTAATTTTTCTATTCTTCAACTTCATGTTGTACTTCAGAAACACCAAGTCATTCATCTTCTTTAGGTGCAGTCGGTTCCTTCTCTTCGTGTGTACCTAAGCAAATCAATCAATAGAATATATCTTAATATCTTATATTAAGGTAAATTCAACTACACTTGAAAAAATGATAATGAAATTGAAGAAATCATAATTTACCATCTCAAAAGCACTCCAATTACGCTCACATCCCGAAGAACTACAAGTTAAGCTCAATATTCACACAACAAATTTTTGTAATTCCAGGGTGTCAAAAAGATTGTTCCCTTCGAGCTATTCACAAGGAAATTTCATATGGACATCTTCATTTTATCAGTCCGATCATCTGACATGTTAGAACATCCCAACTATCTCTGTTCAACTTTGTGCTCCTCAAGTAAGGACATAGTATTATCAACTTCTTTCTTCAAATACTTTTCTCTGATCTCATAATAAGATGGTGGATTCAACCCAATGTCATACTTACTAATCATTTGACACATCTTCTCAAATTTAGGATTCTTCACACAGTTAAATGGAATTGCTCTTGTATAGAAAAATCTAGCAATTTGCATACATACTGAAAGGATTAGTGCCCTTGAGCCAATCACTTGTCAATGTGTTTAGGGACTATTCAAGGGTAATCAACTTAATGATGCAACTTTTTCATCATAAGCTGCATCTATTTTCATCATATGCTGCATCTTTATTCTAAATGTTCCTAGTTGTAGGATCACCAATTAGGGGATCGATGATTCTGGATAGACTAGTGCACTTGGTACATGCCCTATACGATAGGGGGTAGCTGATCTCACAGTTACCTATGAGTCGTCATTAATGTACAAGTGTAGGTGCTCATTAGGGAATGAGTTCACTGAACGTACAGACCTGCACGAGGAACACAAAATAGAATCTTTACATGAATGTCAATAGGATGTTCCTCAGGTAAAAGTAGGGGCAAGCAGTCCTTGGACCTGGGGTTGTCATGGTTACCATGTAAGTGACGACTCATTGCTTAGGTTCTATCCCGACGTGGCCCTCAGTGTCATGTGTCGAGTATTACTAGGCATGGAGAAGCATTCGTGGAGGTAGGTGAGCAACCAACATGGAATCGATTACTCCTAGTAAGAGGAGATAATTTCCTATGTGTCCCTACAAGTGTCAACTCGGGAATCTCTGGTCAGAGTAGACATGAAAGTCAAAAAGATGTTTATGACATTTCATTATTGAGATGACATCTTGGCGGGTGGAATACATATGAATCGTTATTACGATTTGACACTTCTTGCGTATCGTAGCCGACTTCGGGACATTTTAACCGAGGGATTTAATTGCAGGGTAACAAATCACCGAAGGGCGTTCGTTCCCTGTAGATTGAACCTCACACTATCCGGATAGTCGTGACACGTTGCTAAACGTCAATCTTGACTTGTGAGAGGAGTCTCTCATGACCACACTAAAGGGGTTTAGTGGAGGCTTGTAAGATTCGAATAGAAATCGTTCTGTCGGATCCGACTCTCCGTTATACACAACTAACCACTGGCTTAGTGTGGGGCCCAATGGGTCATACACAATAGGCTAACCTTGTAACGGGATTTATGAGATAGAGTCCAAATACAGCACTATATGTCAACTAGCATGGACATGCTGCAACTCGATCACGGATCTCGTTTACAGACATAATAGGAAAGGTTTTTCGTATACGAACGAATACACGAGGAAGGAGTTCCTAGGTAACCCTAATTTGTAGGGTAGCCCTATTTGGTAGGGTAACGCTAAAGTCGTAGGGTATGGCATCCGATATTATTTTTGGGGTTCATTAAAATTAATTATGAATTATGTAATTAATTAACCATTAGACAGGGATTATGTTTAATCAAGAATTAAACATAATTGCATGGAGGGAAAATTCTGATTTTTCCCATGTGCCTACACCTATTAATTAGGAATTGATTTATTTAGATAAATCATAATTAATAGGGAATTGATTTATTTAGATAAATCATATATATTAATAGATAATTGATTTGTTTAGATAAATCATGGTTCTATTAATAAATAGGAGTTTGATTTATCTCATCCCTTTAATTTATGTAGATAAATTAATATTCTATTTAATTAGTTTTTGATTTATTATGAATAAATTATAAAACCATTAAATATGAAAATCAAAGAGGACGCAAACTCCGGATTTTTGAAATATAGGGTGAGTTCAAAATTGAACTCAAGTGGTCGCCCCCCTTATTCTCTCTTGTGGCCGCCCCCTTTAAAAGGGTTGAAGGGTGGCCAAACCATGGGAATGAAAAAGAGAGAAAGGAAAAGACCAAGAGAGAAAAAGATTGTGAATCTTGAGAGGTATGTGTGGAAGAGTTCCAAGAACCCTAACTTCTTCTCCTTGGTGGCCGACCTCCTCCTTCTTGATCCTCCCGTTTTCTTTTCTTTGGTGTACCGCAATCTTCATCTTCTTGGAGGAGTCCAAGAGGACAGCGAGGTATCTTCACCTCTTCTCTTTTGTTTCGGTGTTTTCTCATCATCTCTCCTTCCCTCTTTGGTGCCCGGTTCTTGGTGGAAGGGCCGGTCTTGCCTTGGTAGATTTCGGGATTGAGAAAGTTTCTCCGTTGAGCCACAACAGGCCCCGGTGTTCGCTGCCCCTTTTGTTGTGAGGTTCTTGGTGTGGACTTACGATGGAGGACGTGCGCGTGTGCGTCTCAAAATGGGGATAGGAGCAGCCATACCAATCGCGAGTTGAGGTATATCTTCTCCTTCTTCTCCTATGTTGAATTTCTTAATATTGCTAAAGTAGATTATTATTTTCGGGATGGTTTGAAATTTTTAAATTGCTATTTCAGCTGCGATTTCTATTCCCATACCAACACATTCCTCTTCCCTCAATTCTTTCTTCATCATCTGATCAATAGTGGGTTGTCTACTTGGAACATTGGAACTTCTTTTCTTGAGTAAACTAGCAATTCCTCTCACTTCTTTTGCCTTCGTCTTTCCACTTAAATTTGTCCCTGCATCATCCCTGTTAAGTTCTACAACATCATCATCGCCTCTTCTTATTTGCAAGATCTTCTAACTTTAAACAGATAGTGAGCATCTATTTCTTCACATCATCAACAACAGAACGACATGTTACAACATTCATCTTTGTACCAGCCAAGTGATGCTTTAATCTTTAAATACATCAGAATAAATACTATCACAATATTTTCATGACCTTCCTTCCTTCTCCTTGTATTTCATAGTCGTGGCTCCATGCCTTATCAGATCTACTTCCTAGAGCATTTTTCCTAGGTTTATCAGCTACACTTGTACTGCTCGACCCACTTCTAGATGTCGATGCGGAAGCCATCTTCGGTTTCAACTTCTAACCAGCAGCAAATCAAGCAACCAAATCACACTTGAAAAAAGTAGGAGAGCTAATGCAAAATCACTAGGCAAAGAACTCAGAGTTGGAGAAGCAGAGACAAGGTCGTGTGTGGCTGCGTACAGCAGGGCCTCTCGGAGTCGGGCAACAGTTGCAGCACCGCAACACAGCAGCATGGGAACTTGGGAAGTAGAGGCAGAGTTAGAAGAAGAAGAACACAACAAAGATTTGGGATCGTCCTCAAAGGAACATAGGAGATCTGACTTGAGAGTGACGAGAATGGGAAGAACGGAAAAGAAGAGAAGAAGGGTTTCAATGTCTCAGATCGGGCCGAGAAGATGGGTTTCAATGTCTCGGATATGGGCTGGGCTTGGCCTAAAATTGGTTAAAAATGGCCAAAATATAGATGGTATAGGATCGATTGGAAGCATCGATCTTATCACACTACGATCTTACAAGCGATCTTAGTCTGATCCCATATTTTTCGATCTTTTAGTGAGATTTGGATCGCTAGCATGGTATAGGATTGTAAGATCTTACGGTGTTGCTAGAGATCTTAACAACCTTGCTGGCTTACACATGAAAAATTCATCTTAATCTAGTAGAAAATAGAATTTGGATTCGAGTCAGATCCGAGGATCACTTGGGATGTGCATGGTTTGGTTGAATCCTTGGACCAAATTAAATTTAGAGTCAAGATAGGGGCATGTTAGACTTTTCCACTTAAGTGAGAAAAAAAAAAGAAAAAAAAAAGAAAGGAGGGGGATGACTAGGGATGGTAATGATACCCGTTTAAGTGGGTGCCCGCGGGTCTTTAACCATTTATGACAGGTACGGGGGTTATATCCTATCCGCGGGGATGTCGTGGGTAAACTTTCTTTTACCCATTTATTATATAAGGCGGGTAGGGATATTATAGTACCCGTATCCGCTGCTACCCGATACCCGCATATATAAGTATAATTACAAAATGACCTTATGTTGTTGTTGATAAATGCTTGAAGACCTTATGTTGTTGATAATGTGTTTATCTACTCTCTTTTTTATCCTATAACTTATGTTGTTGTTGATATTTCATTATTGTGAGTTTGAATTTTAATAAAATATTATAATTTATATTTTTCAAAGTGTCATGGATACCTGCCAATATCTGTGGGGATCTGTCCACCCACGGGGAATTAAATGAGTACTCATTTCTAATACAGACGGGGAATTAAATGGGTATGAGTATTATATATGTTTTGTAGGGCGGGTAACGGATAGGCAACCTCTGTACCCACCCTATCCCGTTGACATTCCCTAGGGATGACTGTACGGCACCAAGAGGAGGAACTGCATGCAACCAAAGGGAGGTCGGGGATCCGTCGTCGCGGGATTTCATCATGCGCTTGCTCGTCGGGACCTTATTCTCTGGCATCGTCAACCCAAGGTGAGTGGTTTAGGACTGATTTCCCATTAGGTTTATCCAAAAATGTTTAGGAGAGCTAAATTCTAGTTTTTTTTCCAAAATTTATATTTTCAATGAGTTTTTGATTTGAAAATTGAAGTTTCTTCGGAGTGTGTGCATCCTTAGTGTACTTGATTAGTGGGGCAGTAGAGGATGGTGTTTAAGGCCGGTTGTAGGACTTGGTGTGGCTGGATTTTGGTATGTTTCAGTCGATGTTATTTGAAATTTTTTCGAGGTTCGCATTATCGAGGATTTGTTGAGATTCAGGACTGATTTGTGTTGCTTTTTTCCCTTTTAAATTTCGGCCAGATAGGGTAGAATTGGAGACATTGGGAGGCTGGCTATGCTCCCTTTTCAATAGCGTGAATTTTGATTTTCATTTGATTGGTTTTCATGCGAATTTTCGTCAATTGCCTCCGATTATTGAACGCGTTTTGCTGAAATTTTCGGATCCAAATTGGAGTTGTTATGGCCAAATTTTTCCAAGGTGTTGAGGGTGGTTATAGTCGCATCTATCCCCATGTTTCCCCATGTTTGGGTGGCTATGGATTACTTGTTTGTAAGATTTTATTATGAGTTTTCGAGCTGGTTATGAGCCAAGTTTTGATGATTCAAGTGCTAAAATTTCTGACTAAACTGCATTGTTATTGCTTAAAATTTCAGCCTGAAATGTATTTAAATTTTCGCTGAAATCCTCCAGTTTAAATGGCTTATAGTATTACTAAAAATTTCCACATAAAAGGGTTCATTGCATCGTTGAAATTTTCAGTTTGGTACATGTATATTGTTGCTAAAATTTTCAGGACTGTTCGATGCTTAATTTCATGGCCAAATTTAATTCTAATCTTCGAACAAGATTTAGCTATGATCTTAGCATACTTATACGTATTTTATGACTACGGTATACTGAAATTTCAAACCAGTCCATATAAGTGTAGGGCTGAAATGTAGTGATATTATGGCTAGGTAAGCATTGTTTCATTCGTTGATTTCGATGTGATATTATAGCTTAGAGTAAGGTTAAACTTTGGCTTAGTTGTTCCCACCTTGGGGCTGCCGAAGGGCCTTGGTTGGGTATGGAGTAGGCAACCTGCCAAGTGTTCGGTAAAATGCCTCAAGGAGATAAGTGTGCTGGAAATTTATGTTTATTGCTAATTTTGAAACACCCATCAAATCTGAAACTACTTTTGATTCAAACGAGGTGGTGTGGTGTGTGGCTGGTGGTTTAGGGCCTGAGGGAGGGTCGGGTTAGGCAATCCCTTGTTATAGATGAATTGAAATTTAAGGAATTGAATTCTTGTATTGATTCAATCATTTTTCCAAAATATTCTTGTTGTTTTGATGTTTCATGAGGTGCGGATGATATAGGATAGCCCTAAGGTGGGTTTGGCCGAATTCCCTTCTTGTTGATAGTCGCATGGAGTAAGACTTGGTGTGGCACGGTGTTAGTAGTGTGTCCTAGGTCTTTAGAACAAATTGACATTGTTACTTTCCTTTTGTTTTAAATGAAATATTTGTTTTATCTTGTTATTCATTATGAGCATGTTTGACTTGATAAGAAATTCCTTGAATGGTAAAACCTTAAGACTAGTATGTAGTCTTAATAGTAAAACCTTAAGGCAGTTGGAATCCTATTATAAACAGTCCCTAGTCGGTCATTATCTTGGAACGATAATGAATGAAGACTAGTATGTAGTCTGAATGACGATAAACATGTTTTACTAGTCATGGATATGTGATATCAAAGTAAGATCATAGACACATGTTGGAGAATATGGTGTTGGACAAACCCACCGTGAGAATACTATGTGGATTATATCATTAGTATCTAATAACAGTAGTGATGCGTCAGTACTCTGGCCTGATGTCACCATGGATTCCTACATGAGGAATTCTGTGTTTTGACCTAGTCTAATATCACCTTTAACCGAGTGGTAATAAGGATTACAGTTGGACATGGAATGAATCATACAGAGGAATATGTGTAGTCGTGAAGGAATTTGTCCCTCTTGTATATGAGAGAAATATCTCTGGCCCCTTGATGAGTATGACTGAGAAAATGCATGGCCGTACTCAAATGAATTGATAAGGGTATCAACGTCATTTGTTATGTTAGTCTACTCAGGAATCAAGAAATCAGATTGAGCAATATAAGGATGATTTAATCCATACCTTATGCTCGATCTAAATATCGCGTGACAAAAGGACAGAGTATCATATTGTGAGTTAGGTTGCTCGGATCACCGACCTCACTTGACTTGGGTACTCACAATGTCTTGCTAGATGCCACTTATGACTTGTGGGTAGAAAATGTGATTTAAACCCACTGCCAAAGTTAAGTGAACATATTAACACGAAATTGGGCTCAGGGTTATGACTCATCGGATTGGATACACATGACTATTAACCCGAAATTCTCTCTTAGTAAATTTAAAGATTAATTTCTGATTTGAAAAAAAGTTTTCAGAATTAGAAATAACTATTCTGAATTTTAAATGTGATTTAAAATTGGAATTATGTTGATTACAATTTAGGTAATTTATCTTTCATAATTGTTATTAAAGGATACATTATTTTCGGCATCTTGAATTTAGGACATTCATCCTTCATAGTTGTTATTAAGGATAAATTTTATTCGGACATTAAAATTGTTTTAAGATTCTGGATATGGCTTTGAATTAATCAATGAATGAGAAGACTTGATCAATATGATTGACGCGTCTATAAATACCCACCTATGTCTTAGATGGGTTCATGATCATCTCCTGAAAGGCTGTCGACCTCATGGTAAAGGGAAGTTGACCTCCAGGAAGTCGACCTCCTTCTGAAGGAAGCCGAGCTCCCTTTGTAGCAACTGACCTCCACCAAACAGAGAAGAGAGGGAGAGAGAGAGAGAGAGAGAGAGAGAGAGAGGAAGGTGTTCCGCGCTTGTCCATATTGGAAGGTGTTCCATAGAGTCGAGCTAGCACTCAGGAGCCACCTAGTTCGTCGCGTTCATCCGTGTGCTCACCGTAGAGGGTGTTTGTCGCTTGGTGGCACCTTGGATCCAGAGCAGGATCATGATATTGGATTCGCGGATAAGAAGACAGAGTTCGATCTTCAACGGTATAAACATTAACATAGTATTAATTTAACCGAGATGCATGAATCTGATTGGGTAGATGATCAGTTTTCATATTTCCACTACGTATAAACAAAAAGTTTTGTTACTTCCTCTGTCCTCCATGACCCAACACACGAGTATGCCCACCAAGTGTTCGATGAAATGTTTCATCCATGTGTCCCTTCTTAAACTCCATCTATTTGATAATGAAGCTTCTTGGTTTTACTGAAATTAGGTTTAAGGATCAAAAGTGGATGTTTGGCCGACCCTAGGGAGCTCGTATTCAGCTTTAGGTTGGTATTCGGGTGGTTATCCTTAAGACACATGAAACTACTAAGAAAATCCGAGTAGGTGTATTTGACCCCCACGGTCAGAGGTCGAGGCATTCTCCTGCTCAAGCAAGGTGCCGGAGATAACTTTGGCGAAGTAGGTGTATTTGACCCCCACGGTCAGCTTTATGGTGTTTTCATTTGGCAAAGTGGCTAAGTGAATCTGTAGAATTCTACACGTGCAGTCCCAAATATGAGTATGTGAGTTTTACACATTGTACAGAGGGTGAGACGTCATCCTACGGCAGTGAAACTTTGGGGAAAGCTTGTAGGATATGTATATAAACTTAGAAATTATTTCTGAGCTAAATGGACTAAGTATTGAAGGTTTGCGGGCTTAGCAAGTTGGCTAAGTGAAACTGTGCAAAACTGCTTGAGACTGCAGAAATCTGGGTAGACATGTTCGTAATGTGGTTTTGTAGTCGAATCTTCATCCAAATTGCGTGAAACTTAATGGATGGTTTGTATGATATGTGTCACGAGCGCGGCACCTGAGGCAACAGCAACTAAAGAAGACGACGTAGACGCCCGTCGCGTCACCGCGAGTGACGCACGTGAGACGTTAATCCAACACGACGCGGACGTTAACGCAAGTCACCCCCCAACGGTGATAGCTGAGTCAGTCCGCGTAACCCAAGCTCGTGAGAAGAAGTGGCCACGTCACCTCCAGGATTACGTTACTTACTAAAGTTTACTTTACACAAGTGATATAAATAAGAAGAGAGATGTAAACATAGGCAGTGATTAGCTTAATATGAATCCTTTTCCTTAATCTCCTTCTCTCTTATTCTACCTTTCTCTGCAATTCTTCCTCTCCTTTTCTCAGATCTGGATCGGAACGACTAACTCCGTTCCATTGGTGCTTTCATTGAGAGCGTCGAAAGTGTCGATCAGATCTGATCGACGCACGGCGACGAAGGCAATGGAAACTCGTGGACAGGCGATGGGCGAGTCTCTGAAGATTCTTCATGAAGCCAGTACGAGGCATGATCAGGTGCTGGGAAGTCTGCAAACCAGCTTGGAGGCACAACAACAGACCTTGGAGCTCCAACGACAATCTATGGAGTCACATCAAAAGCTCCTACAAAATGTAACGTCTCAGATTTCATTACTAAATTCGCAAATAGTTCATCTGACGAAACCCAAGAATGAGGCCACGGGATCCGGTGGTGGATTCACAAATCGGGGAAAAGGGATCCGAGGGGACGATGATGGGGATGAATTTCCATTTCCCCCGAGACCACCTCAGGTTGAACTGCCAATGTTCAATGGGTGCGATGCAGAGGATTGGATCGCCTCTGCCGAAGATTTTTTTGCATTCTACGCGACGGAGGATCAACACCGCGTGACGATGTCATCCTTTCGTATGGAGGGAACGGCAAAAAAATGGTTCCGGTGGATGCAACGCCGGAAGCAACTCGCCGGCTGGCGGCATCTGGTAGAATCAATTCGTAGGCGATTCGAACCGACGGATCTGGAGCCACCGGAGGGACAGCTCACTAAGCTGGTTCAGGTCACGACAGTAGAAGAATATGAAGGTCGGTTCGAGGACATGGCACTCCGCACCACTCAGTTGCCGGAATCTTTTTTGACCAACTGCTTCGTCTCCGGCTTACGGGCGGACATTAAGGCTGAGGTGCTGACCCGCCAGCCTGAGTCCATGCACGAGGCAGTGACGTCGGCAAAGAGGCATGAGGCAAAGATACTAGCGAACCGTCGGCTTCAGACAATGAACTCGCCTTCGAGAGCTGCAGGTATTTTGCCTACCCCAACCCGAAGTTTCTCTCCAACTATCTCGTGCAGTAAGACAGCACCATCAGCACAGCATGCGAACCGAACACCATCCGGTGATGCTGACAAACATCCTCGATCCGGGTTGCGACGACTTACGTCGGCAGAGGCCCAGAAGAGAAAAGAACAAGGGCTGTGCTTCTACTGCGATGAGAAGTATACGTGGGGACACAAATGTCAGTCTCCCCAGTTGTTTATGCTGGACGACGGCGCAAGTTCTGAACCTGTGGACGAAAGAACGCAATTGAAACCAGTTGAGGAGGATGGTGCCACTGATTCGTCAGAACAATCACTGATATCATTCAACGCCTTATCCGGATGTTTCTTGCTGACCACATTACGCTTCCGGGGTGTGGTGGCAGGATGGGAGGTCCACATTCTACTAGATGGGGGAAGTACCCATAACTTCGTCCAAACCCGCGTTGCAAAATACTTGGGGATGCAAGTGGAACCTGCTGCAAATTTCGGGGTCATGGTGGGCAACGGGGCCCGAGTGCAGTGCGAAGGAGTCATCCGTCGACTAAAGCTGGTGATACAAGATACGGCAGTGGAAGCCGATTTCTACGTTTTACCCATCCAAGGATCTGAAGTAGTACTGGGAGTAGCTTCGATGGCTACACTGGGACCTGTGTTGACAGACTATGCACAGCTTCAATTTGAGTTTCAATTGCATGGGCAGAGACACATTTGGAAAGGAGAGCAGGGTTCCTCCGTAGAACCCATAGCTTATCAATCTTTAAGAAGGTTATCGGGTACTCAATCAATAGCTGAGATGTATCGTTTAGAACTACAACCGATGGAACCACCAAGAAAGGGCAACGCGGATGAAGAAATGTGCACAGTATTGGAGCAATATCAGGATGTATTCAGGAAACCACAGGGGCTACCACCGATCAGGGATACTGACCATCAAATCCATTTGCCCTCACAACAAGTACCCATCAATGTTCGTCCCTATCGGTACCCGCACTACCAAAAGGCTGAGATCGAACGGCAGGTGCAGCAAATGTTAAGGGAAGGCATAATTCGGTATAGTAGCAGCCCGTATTCTTCGCCGGTGCTCTTAGTTAAGAAAAAAAACGGCACGTGGCGCTTCTGTGTAGATTACCGAGCACTCAATGCCGTGACCGTAAAGGATCGGTTTCCCATTCCCACCGCCGATGAACTCTTTGACGAGTTGGGAAAAGCAACCGTGTTCACCAAGCTCGATCTCCTTTCTGGATATCATCAGATAAGAGTCGTTCCCGATGATGTATACAAAACAGCATTCAGAACTCACGAGGGTCATTACGAGTTCCTAGTAATGCCCTTCGGGTTAACAAATGCGCCATCAACCTTTCAAGCCACCATGAATCGCATTTTTCAACCCTACCTGCGCGTATTTGTATTGATCTTCTTTGACGATATACTCGTCTACAGTAGTTCTTATAAAGAACATCTCAAACATGTTGAGGTGGTGTTGCAGACGCTTCGACAACACAAGTTAGTAGCCAACTGCGACAAATGTTCTTTTGGATGCTCAAAGATTGAGTATTTGGGACATTTTTTGTCCTCAGAAGGGCTGCAAGTGGATCCGGGCAAAGTCGCAGCAATTCAAGCATGGCCGCCGCCCGTAGACATCCGAGGAGTCAGGGGCTTCCTTGGCTTGGCAGGATACTACCGACGCTTCATAAAAAACTTTGCCAGCATTGCATCACCTCTCTCGGATCTATTACGTCGAGGAAACTTCTCGTGGACATCGGCGGCTCAGCAGGCTTTTGAAAGCCTCAAAGAGTTACTAAGCAAAGCTCCTATCTTGACGTTACCTGACTTCGGTAGCAGTTTTGAAGTGGAGACGGATGCGTCAGGAGTAGGGATCAGAGCTGTTCTGACGCAAAAGGGTAAGCCAATTGCTTATTTTAGCCAAAAATTATCTCCGCGTATGCAAGGAGCATCAACATACCACCGTGAGATGTATGCAATCACTCAGGCTGTCGGCAAATGGCGGCAGTATCTGCTTGGTCGGAGGTTTACCGTTATCACTGACCAGCAAGCCTTGAGGGAGATGGCTTCTCAAGTCATCCAAACCCCGGAGCAACAGAGGTGGCTGAGCAAATTGCTGGGATACGATTTCGAAGTAAAATACCGAGCTGGTAAATTGAACACAGTTGCGGATGCCCTGTCCCGCAAATTTTGTAGCCAATATATGGTGTTACTGCAGCCAGTATCGGGGGTAATGGAGAGGATAAAACAGGCGAACCTACAGGATCCTCAATTACTAAGATTGCAGAAGGATATTACAGAAGGCAAAGAAACGAGTGGACATTACACTCTACATAATGGGTTAGTGTTGTTTAAAAAGAAAGCAGTGGTACCTGAAGATAAAACCATACGAACCACCATTCTGAAGGAATTCCATGATTCAGTGTTCGGGGGACACTCCGGAATCGACAAGACATACCGAAGAATAGCGTCGAGTTTCCACTGGAAAGGTATGCGTCGAGACATCGAGACGTTCGTTAAAGAATGCCAGGTCTGCCAGAGAATGAAGACTGAACAATTATCTCCAGCCGGGTTATTACAACCACTGCCAATTCCTGACGCAATCTTTGAAGATATTGCCATGGATTTCATCACTCATCTACCCCCATCGGAAGGGAAAACTGATATCTTGGTGGTTGTGGACAGGCTTACAAAATATGGCCACTTCATGGCCCTGCCGAAGAACTACACCAGTGTGAAGGTAGCAGAGACTTTGGTGGAGGGAGTGATTAAGCATCACGGCATACCTCGTTCGATCATTAGTGACCGAGATTGTCACTTTGTCGGGGAGGTATGGAAGGAATTAGCACGCCTGCAAGGGACCGAACTCAAATTTAGTTCGGCATACCATCCACAGACGGATGGGCAAACAGAAGTCCTAAACAAATGTGTAGAGATGTACCTCCGTAGCTTTGTCGCAGACGAACCAAAGGCTTGGAGGAAGTACTTACCGTGGGCTGAGTACTGGTACAATACCGCGTATCAATCGGCAGCGGGAATGACTCCGTTCAAAGCAGTATATGGACGAGACCCCCCCACCTTGCTACGCTATGCCACGGGGTCGACTGCTAACGAAGCGGTAGCACAAGAAATGGAGAAACGAGAGGAGATATTAGCACAGTTGAAGACCAACTTGAAGCGTTCCCAACAACGTATGAAGGCTCAGGCGGATCAGCACCGGAGGGATGTTAACTACCGGATCGGAGACTGGGTATATATAAAGCTGCAACCATATAGACAGTTATCATTACGGCTTCAGAAACAACACAAGCTAAGTCCAAAATACTTTGGACCCTTCAGAGTGTTGAAAAAGATCGGAGAAGTAGCTTACAAGGTCGACCTACCCGCTTCGTCCATTCTACACCCGGTATTCCACGTCTCCAAGCTCAAACCTTGCAGAGGTCAGCCAGAGATTCAGGTCACTCCAATTGAGTTGCTGGTAGGAGACTCTGCTAATAACCTTGAGGACAAGGTTCTTTTGGCAGACGGAGGTGTTGTCACGAGCGCGGCACCTGAGGCAACAGCAACTAAAGAAGACGACGTAGACGCCCGTCGCGTCACCGCGAGTGACGCACGTGAGACGTTAATCCAACACGACGCGGACGTTAACGCAAGTCACCTCCCAACGGTGATAGCTGAGTCAGTCCGCGTAACCCAAGCTCGTGAGAAGAAGTGGCCACGTCACCTCCAGGATTACGTTACTTACTAAAGTTTACTTTACACAAGTGATATAAATAAGAAGAGAGATGTAAACATAGGCAGTGATTAGCTTAATATGAATCCTTTTCCTTAATCTCCTTCTCTCTTATTCTACCTTTCTCTGCAATTCTTCCTCTCCTCTTCTCAGATCTGGATCAGAACGACTAACTCCGTTCCAATATGTAGACATGCTAGATATGTAACTAATGGAGAATTAAAGAGTTTGCATGTGTGGCAAAAGGCTATCTAATTCTGAATTTTAAACTATAGATTTTTGACCAAGTGTTGTGAAATCTTGTTTTGCCCCTATCAAGGGTTGTTTTTCTTCGGACTATCATGAACATTCCTTTTACAATTATCAAAATGTAGGAATGTATGATTAGATGATATATGTGCATGAATTATTAGTGGCCGGTATGGCCGGATAACATGCCGGGGTACGACAAGACGTTACTTGTCGCTACTTGCCTGCTACATTATTTTATATTTTTTACTCATTTATGCGACATTGTGATGGTTGACTTGATTGGATGGACGAGCTATGGGATGGCGGCTAGCGACGACTAGAGGGGTTGTGAGTGTGGTATGAAGCGGCTAGCGCTGACTAGAGGAGCTATGTGATAGCGATTGGTGACAGCTAGAGGGACTACGAGATTAATGTGATAGTGGCTAGTGTCGACTAGAGGGGCTACGTAGTAGCGGCTAGCGATGACTAGAGGGCCTACGAGATTAATGTGATAACAACTAGTGTCAACTAGAGGAGCTACGTAGTAGCGGCTAGCAACGACTAGAGAGGCTATAAGGATGGCGTGACATCGACTAGTGTACATACCCAAGTAGTTCAGGTCGTAACTAGAGGGGCTGCAGAACAACGATTAGTATATGTGCCTAGTCAAGCTACTAGTGGTGCTACATTTCATACTTTGCATGCACTTATGATTATGAGTATGCTTTACTTATGTGATTGATCGCTGAATTTTCGTATATTTATGTCTAGGGTATTGACTTGTTTTTTTATACTATTGCTATATTTATGCTGATGATTTTGAGAGGGCTTGATCGCCACTAACTGAGTTGTATACTCATTCCCTCTTGCCTATGTGTGTAGGTTCAGGTTAAGATACATGGTGCCTTGGTGCGGTTGGCGATGCAAGCTCAGCAAGGAGATCCCCCCGTCGTAGTCTGTTATATTAGTTAGTGATTTTGTCCCACATCTAGTAATTACAAAAGATAGAGGTGTATATATACATATGTTATACACCTCTTCTTGATGCGAACTTTTGATGGGAATAATGGAGGGAATCCAAAATTGACTATGGATTGATATTATAATAGTCATTAAGATGTGCACTTGGACAATTGCCTTGACTTGAAAAATAATTACATATAATGTTTTTTATATCTATTAATTTTGCAGTTTAATTCGTTATTTAAATAATATTTTATAAAAGACATTTTAATTACTATTTTTGAAAAGGCATTTTAACTATAATTTTCGAAAAGCACTACTAGAAATGTGATAATCAGCAACGGCCGCGCAAGCCGTTGCTATTTCTAATGGCGTTCTTACGGCTGCTCAGGCCATTGTAGATGTGATATCTGCAACGGCTTTGTTACGGCTACTCGAGCCATTGCAAATATATTATCACATAAGCCACGGCTTAGTTACGATTACGACATCCGTCACTCTTTAGCCGATCGCGCACTCGCGGCACGAAAATAAAATACTTATCAGTAACGACGTTCTAATGGATGAGTGAGTCGTTACTAATGATATTACTTAATAGCAACAGCTTTCTAACAGACCAATGAGTCATCCCCTTCCTCCTTCTTTAAGTCGGTGAGAGTATTTAAGTCGACCCCGATCGCACCCTCCCCTTCCTCCTTCTTCCTTGCTGCCGATCTCTGCCCGCCGTCGTCGTCTGCTGAGCCACTCGCCGCAGCTGCCCGCCGTTGTCACCCACTCCAGGTAACTCGGCCCCTCTCTATTTATTGTAGAACCGGTCGAAACCTAGTTTTAGGGTTTCGGCCGACGGTTGGTTGCCAGAGCATTGTCCAGTGTCCAACGTGTCCGACATATATCGGACACCGGACGCCGGCGCCGGAATCCACATGAGTCCGGTGCCGGAAATAGGGTTTTTTTAAACCCTATTTTTTTTCTTAAATACTAATTCTAGATTAATTAAATGTTTAGGTTAATTTAGATGTTTAGATTAGATTAAATTAATTTAGATTAATGTTAATCTTTAGATTAATGTTAATCTTTAGATTAATTTAGATTAATGTTTAGATTAGATTAATTTAAATTAGATTAATTTTATTGTTAATATTTAGATTTAGATTAATTAGAATCATCCACTTCGGACTCGCGTCGGAATCATCCACTTTGGACTCGTGCCGGAATCGTCCACTGTAGACTCGAACCGGGATCGAAACATTTAGAAAATAATCATCTATCTGACAAGTTGATATATTTCACGTACGCATCGACGAGTCGGATATGATTTAGCAAAACCTTAGATCCGTTTGGGGGTTGTATGTTCGTATAAAAGAAGTAGATGATATTTTATACGATATACAACCCTTGAATTGTCCCTAATAGGACAATTTGGGAACATAGTTATTTGTGTTGCACTTAATTTTTTCTTTTAACTATTAACTCATTCTTAAATTTTGGCTATTATATCTCTCTTGTTCTCCAATACGCACCCAGATGATATGCGTATTCATTGGCGCCCACGATCAAATCTGATGTTCGTACCGCATTTGCATGAATGCATGATTTCTGGATCAGGAAACTATCACTCTTCATCTATATAGCAAAGGATTTGCACCAAGATATTTTATATGGACTTGTCACGGGGAGTCATGTGAAGTTGGGACGTCGAGCAATCTTGTCGTTCAGGCACATGGTGAATCTTCCTCTGCTGGTGTTTCTTTATCCAGTCCATCTAATCCATATAGAACTATGATACTTGATAGTCTTGGGGGTCAATTCCAATTGAATGATAATGTCCATCAGTCAGTTACTGAGATGTCAGTGCCACCAGATACTGCAGGCGTTGATGTCACAGAATTGCCATCGGAAGTACAACCTGCGATAGAGATTTAATTGCCACAGAATTTTACGAGATGTTGAAAGCTGTCGATGAACCTTTGTATGAGAATTGTCCTTAATACACTAGTTAAGTATATTTGTTTAAATTATTCGTTATGGTAAGTATATTTGTTTAAATTATTCATTATTCATTATTTATTTATAATTTAAAGTTTTAGGAAACATATGAAACAAAAAATCAAACTCGAGTAGGAGACCCACACTCAAACGGTGATGTAGCGCGGGGGCACCCCCTAGGACTTTGACGCAAGAGCGTGGGTCGAGGCTGTAGGTGGCTGGGACCACGGCCGCGTATATGGCTTTGCAGACAATGGTCATGCACGAGCTGTGCTCGGGCCACTTGGGGCATCGAGCCCTCCGGTCGATGGTGAGCGGCCGACCACCTCCAGGACTAATTATGATCAGAGCAGTAGGATAAGGACACTGGAGGAGCGCGCGTCTGAGTGAGATGATGGAGCGTTAGAGTCAGATGATGGCGGAGATGCATGATATGCTACGCAACATCTCAGCTTATACCGGAGCAGGCATCCCTTCGGCATCATCAGATCCATCGTCCTCGAGCCAGTCCACGCCGGTGTACACTAAAGCACTCTAGACCCCACCATATTATGATCCAGACCTTCCTCCACCGTTGTCGTGAGGTTTATTATTTTGTTTCGATATTGACTTTGTTACTTGGATACTATACTTGATTGACTTGCTTTGGTTGGATATTGATACGATAGTTTTAATTTTGAATAGTTTTTATATGATTGTGGATAATTATAAACATAAGTATAATTATTTTGATATATATATGGGTGTATCTGTGATGTGTATATTATGTATGGGTGTATTAATGTATTAATGAGTGTGTGAGTTATGTATCAGGTTAAATGTATCAATATATTAATGAAAATTAGAAATTTTAAAATATTTCAGTTACAGGTTAACATCATCAGCAACGACTTTCCCACGGCTATTTGTGGGAAAGCCGTTACTGAAAATGTATCGTATTTTTTGGGCCATAATCGCAAAGTCGTTGTTGATGACCGACAACAATGGCTTAGCAACGTGCTTTCACTAACGGCCTTGCCACAGCAACCGGGTCGTTGCTGATGTCTTTCAGCAACGACTCAACAATGGATGGAGCTATTGGTGATGCTTGTTATTCCAAAAGTGAAGGTAATTTTAACTGCTATTTTGAATAGGCATACCTTTTCATAAAAAGGTGCTTAAGGTATTATAAATACATGTTTCCTCTCTAACGTGTTGTTGTGGGAAATTTCAGATTTTGTTGTCCGAAATTTGTGTGTTGGCTTTGTAAAGTCTTGGAGGAAATTCACCTTTAACCTAACAACAAAGAATAGTGAGGACGCATAAATTCCTTAAGGACAAGGAATACACTATCAAAGCCTATAATTCGTCACTGTTCTTGTAATATCATAGATATTTAATGTTATCATTTTCCTTTATGGTTGTATTTGCCAACCTAGCGAACAAGATCGAGGTTGAGCCGAGTCGACTCATGGTCCGGTGCGAGTTTGTGAACTCGGGTAAGTAAGAATATGAGTTGGGTAATTTTCCTTATGTAGTTTAATTTATTTAATCTTTTTATGTTGCGTATGTATAAGTGTTTAATTATGTCGCATGTGGATGTGCATGTTCATTGGGTTTATATTATTTATGGATGATTATGTGGAGAATAGAATTAAGTAAGTTAATTTAAGTTAGAGGGTCTGGGTTCGGCTTGAGACGGATGCGTGTTGGATAAAGGGTTTAGAGGGGTTAGGGTTCATGAGGGAGTATTAAACCCCCTCCTGTTGGCTTGTGGCTCCCTATTTTGGAGCCACCCAAGCATTAGAAGAAGGGAGTAACCGCCAACCACAGGAGCCTCCAGCCGCAGGACCCGCCAGCCGCCCCCTTCCTCTGTCACTCTCTCTTCCGAGACGCCGCCCTCAAGCCTAGCTGTCGAGCCTCCTCTCCTTCCTTCTCTCTTTCTTCCCTTTGGAGTCGAGCCGAGAGGAGCCAGCCCCTCTCCCTTCCTCTCTCCCTCTCTCCTCAAGCCGGTGGCTTGAGGTGAGCCGCCACCCCTTCTCTTCCCATTCCTAGGTTGAGCCATCATCTTTTGAACCCGGATTCGAGGGCCATCATACGGGATTGCTTCTAATCATCTTTCCATATTAGGTGAGTGGTTTTACCCTCCTTCTTTCGGGATTCTTCGAGTTTATTGAAGTCGTTCTTGGACGCTTGATGTTCTTGATTTGTTTTCGACGATTCCTCGAATTCTCGACATTCTTTTTGTGTGCCGTGTTTGAGGAGGCCCGAAACCCTTCCCTATGGGGTTCGACAGCCCTAGGATGTCCCTAGGGGTGATCGGCCAAGGATGGAGCAAGGGTGCCCTCAAGGTGTTCGATGAAATGCCTAAGTGATGGATCTTGATTATCTTGTAGTTTATATCTCAAATTGATGATTAAAATAAGTTCTTATATATTCAAGCATGCTTAGTATTTCATCTGTGATTTTTGGAGAAAATCATGTTTTGCAAAATTAGGATCTTGATGTTGATGCCATGAAGGTTTTTGCAAGATGGTTTCTTGATTTAAATGCTTGATCTTAAAGGTTGTTCTTGATTAAAAGATGATGGTAGTGCTTGATAATCTTGTTTAAAATTATGGTTTTTGTGAGAATTATCTAAATGTTATAATTCTGATATGTTGGTGCGTTAAGGATTTAATTTCTGTAAATTTTTGGATTTATTTTCATGACATGCTGAAAATTCAATGTTGTGGAATTTTATGCTGAGATGATGAATCTGTGCTATTTTTGTAATGCTTGCTATGGTTTTTGTATTTCTCTGAACATAGTCATGTAACCTATTTTTTCGACCAGAAAATATAGTTTGGAAATATAGGACACACTCTGGAGACCAGATTCGGATTAGATACATCAGTTTCAGGTAGAACAGTAAGCTAAAACAAAACCCTAATTGTGGTGAACTAAATTTTAATTGCATAATTAAAATTGAGAAAAAGGGTCAGCATAATCTGTTATGAATCAACATGAGAAGTTTAAGCATGAAATAAAACCACATGAGTTTATGACCTTACGGGTCTAGGAGTTGAGTTGGGGTCGGGAATTGGAGTGTTAAGACACTTTCCAATAGGAACACACATGAGACACCGTAGGAAAGACTTGACCTAGATCATGGTGCGTCATATCTTTATGAATGGTGGAGAAGCTCGTCGATGAGCCAGATTGCAGGCTAAACCCAGGAGGTTGGATGACAAATTCCCAACCTGTAGAACAAATCCCCGGGGTGGTTTTAGGAATAAGTTCAGAGGGACTTTCCCGATTATTCCTTTGATATCTTTTAAGAGTAAGCTCAGAGGGCCTACCTGATTACTCTTATGATATCTAAAGGGGCAAATTTGGATGAGTGAATCCCGATTGTCCCTACGCATCTCGTGGAGCAAGTACGGAGGGCCTTTCTCGATTGCTCCCGAGTTTATTTATACTAGGATAAGTTCGGAGGGCCTTCCCGATTATCCTAGTATGTGTTGTTTGCCTTAGGGCATGGTAGGCTTAGACCTGTTGTTCTTCACCATTTGGGTGTTGGCTGCATTCGGGCAGGTGTTGGCCGGACAGCCTGTTAGCAAGTCACTCCCTTGTGACCTTTTCCTGCTTGAGCCAGGAGTTTTTGAAAGCGAAATGGCGACACTAGAGGGGGGTGAATAGTGTGTTCACTAAATTGATTAGCCTAAATTCGGTTTTAATCATTTTCCTAAATCGGTTTAGGCAATTTTCAATTTAATGATTGGATGCGGAAGTGATAAATAATTAAGCAATAAAAAACAAACGATAACGCAATGCAAACACGTTAATTTATAGTGGTTCGGCCCCAATGCCTACTCCACTACCTAAGCATCCCGCTTAGGATTTCCAAACTAGTTTTACTAGATTAATTTTCATTTCCCTTACACAGAGGACTTTGTCTCGATGAGTCGCACTCTCGACCTAAGACACTTTCACACCCAGAAGTCTCCACCTTCTCACCGAGAGCACTCTTCCACCTCAACCCTAAGGGACAACTCAACTAATCGTAGTAAAAACTAAGTTTACACAAGTGGCTTTACTCCTTCTACACCTAAGGATACCACTCACACAGCAAGACCTAACAACCTAGGTCTTCACACAAACCCAAATCAAAGAAAATACGTTCAAATAAACAATAAAGATTACAATGAAAAGAGCTAAGGAATGTAACCAAAAATCAATGCTCTTTTCATGCCTTCAACTCTACAAGGGGATGAGCTTGAACTAAATCCCGAGTTGAGGAACAAGACTGGGCGCTTGCGAGAATGTTCGCGGAAAGAGTAGAGCGTCGTTGATCAATCTCTGGAAGGCTTTAATTTCCCTTTAGAATGCTAAATAATATCTGTAATTGATAGGGAAGGAAGTTAAAAGAAGTTATATGAGGTATATTTATACCCTCATCAAGAAACGACAGCTCAACGGATAGAAAACTATCCGTTGCAGGTCGCCAGTCGATTGGTCGGTCAATCGACCGATCGACCGGTCAGTCGACCGCTGCATTCTCTCTGTGGTCAGTTAACCGACGGGTCGACCGCCCAGACGCAACTCCTTCGATCCCGCTTTGAGTCGACCAGTCGATCGACCAACACGATCTTGCGTCTTCAACAAATGCAGGTTGGTCGACGGGTTGGTCGATCGACAGAGCTACTGCCCAATTTGGGCCTCGATCGGTCGACCGCCCGGTCGATCGATGTATCTGCTGCCTCTTTTTGGCACTGTTCGATCGATCGACCGGTCGACCAAAATGGTTGGTGCCATTTTTCTTACCCTATTCGGTCAACCGAACTTAGGCTGAATTGATATTTCAGTCCTTTTTCTTCCGCGCTTCATTTCCGAGTTCCGGCTTTTAACGAGCATCAACATGGAGAACTTTCATGTGATCTTTAAGCCCGTCCAATGCGACTTTGGTGCACTTATCGATCTTCGAGAAATTTCACGACGAACCCGAGCGCGACGATCAATGTCCTTCCGATTTATCGATTTCTCCTATTTTTCTGATCGAGGACATTGAACGCTAACTGATATGTAACCTGAAAGATTTCTTAGTAAAATATTAGTTCCATGTTTGTTATCATCAAAAACGAGATTAAGAGATTAAGACCAAGGTTGAAAACTTAAAGCCAACAGTTTTTACCTTATGCATCTTATCTGTGATGTTTGTTTTTGTGATGGTTGGTAGAACAGCTCACTTAGTTCTTTGAACTCACCCGTTGTCGTTGTTTTTTTTTGCAGAGCCTGATCGATGAGGTGGGCTGGAGCACTTGGCGCAGCTGGAGGGCAGAGGAGCCACATGATCTCATAGCAGTCCTAGTTAGGGGTCGTAGTCGAGTCTAAAGTAGGTTGTCATGCACTGTTGTTTTAGTATTTGGAGTTGTAGTCCCGTGGGGACATTCATGTTTTTATTTGTTAAAAGAATAGTTTTTCTTCGATTTATTTCCGCACTTGAGCTATTTATTTAAAACATTGCTGATTTGAAATGAAAAATCTATTTTGCTTCTTTTTATTAATAAAAGTTGTTGTTTATTCCGCTATTTTATGAGTTCACATGTGCATGGGTTAGGCTATGGGGTATAAGCATGTATACCTTGGCCGGATGGCCTGTTAGCAGGTCACTCCCTTGTGACCTTTTCCTGCTTGAGTTAGGAGTTTTTACCTGATGCATCTTATCTGTGATGTTTGTTTTTGTGAGGGTTGGTAGAATCGCTCACTGAATTCTTTGAACTCACCCGTTGTCGTTGTTTTATTTTGCAAAGTCTGACCGATGAGGTGGGCTAGAGCACTTGGCGCAGCTGGAGGGCAAAGGAGCCATATGATCTCATAGCAGTTCTAGTTAGGGGTCGCAGTCGAGTCTATAGTAGGTTGTTATGCACTGTTGTTTTGGTATTTGGAGTTGTAGTCCCATGGGGACATTCATGTTTTTATTCAGTCTTTTATATTTTAAAAGAACTGTTGCTCTTCGATTTATTTTCACACTTGAGCTATTTATTTAAAACCTTGCTTTTAAAAAAATGAAAAATCTATTTTGGTTCTTTTTATTAATAAAAGTTGTTGTTTATTCCGCTATTTTATGAGTTGACATGTGCATGGGTTAGGCTACAGGGTATAGGCATGTATTCCCTGGCCGATCATGTGACCCTGAATTTGGGGTGTGAGAATGTGGTATCAGAGCATGTGGTTCGGTCTTACTACGACCTAAAGTTATCAATGTATAGGGCATTGTTAGCATGTTAGTATACGGTATGGGTATGCTGTGAGAACAATGGGCTAAGTCTGCACCACAGCGCGACTTGTGGTTTATTTATTTAACGACTTAGGGTGAATTGAATTATTTAAATTTTGATAATTTCTTTCTGGTGATTCCAAATCGATGGAGGCTTTTGATGCCGTGAGGAGCGATAGTGACAGCAACTCTACTGAGTGCCGAGGCCAAGGTCGGGGTCGTGGGAAACCACCGCAGGCCCGAGAGGATGTGGGACAAGATCCCATGGTTGTTCAGTTACAGGCTCGAGTGGCTGAGCTGACTGAGGCGCTCCGTAGGGAGCAGGAGCTGAGGCAGTAGCCACAACCAGTACCAGCAGTACTCGTAGCACTAGAGGTGGTCCAGCCAGTAGCACATTTGGTCAAAGCCCCTAGAGCACCTTCATATGTAGATTTTGTTGCATTCAGGCCAACGAAGTATATAGGGACAGATCGGCGAGTGGAGGTCAACAATTTACTAGGAGATTGCTATGAGCTGTGCAGGGAGCTCGGTTGTTCTTCCGAGATGATCACTTGACTGATCGGGTTACAGCTGAGAGGTCCAACCAAGGATTGACTTCACACCTTGAGGGACCACAGAGCAACAGATGCACCACCCCCTACCTGGGAGTAGTTTTGGGAGCTGTTGTGGTAGAGAAGTACCTACCGATGAGCGTCTGGGATAGGTGGGCGAAAGAGTTTGAGCTACTGAGTCAAACGGGTAGTATGTCAGTGACAGATTATGAGATGGAGTTCACTCGGCTCTCGAAGTACCATCCCACCTTGATAGCCATAGAGACCGCAAGTGTCAAGAGATTTGTTGAGGGGTTGAGGCCGCAGATCGCCAGGCTGATCCATTACACCGAGAACACTTCCTTTGCTCGGGTTGTAGACGAGGGGCTCCGAAAGGAGGTGCTGGTATCGACAGACAGGCATGATGGTCCCTAGAAGAAAAAGTTTCAGCCCTAGCCTTCGGGGGGTCGGCCAGCTCACTCAGAGGGGACTTTCAGGATAGCAGATCCACCGCAGGGTGGAGGTCATAACAGCTCCAGAGGCTACATGGGTTCAGGACCAGGGCCATCATTTGGAGGTTCGCAGCGGAGATCTGGGCCACAGTAGTGTAACCCATGTCACAGGAGTCACTGGGGGCTTGCTGGGGATGTTCGGATGTATGTTTCAGCTTTAGGCAGACTAGGCATTACAAAAAGGATTCTCCTAGCAAGGGTAGTCAGCAGCCTGATCAGACCAGAGGAAAGGCATTGATATAAGTGGGTTCCGTAGCTCAGAGGGGTCAGACTCAGGGAGGAGGTCAGCGAGCTGGTGGTTCAGAGAGGCCCGTTGCACGAGTATTTGCTATGAACCAAGAGGGCGCTGAGGCGTCCAGGGCAGTGGTGTCAGGTAATATTATTGTTTGGTCTACCATTGCACATGTTTTGTTTGATTCGGCTGCTATGCGCTCTTTTGTATCTGCTTTATTTGCTGCTAAGTTGTCAAAGGCATCTTCTATGCATGAGTTACCTCTTGTGTTGTCTACGCCTACGGGTATTTTTGTGATGGCAGAGACAGTCTTTCAGGGCTGCGAGGTTGTCATTTGTGGGCATGTGTTGATAGCCGACTTTACACTTCTGCCGATGCTGGAGCTTGACATAATTTTAGGAATGGACTGGTTGGCGAATCATTTCACCTAAGTGGATTATAGGGTTAAGACTGTGACCTTCGGTAAGCCCGGATTGCCCCAGTTTACCTTCCAGGGTGAGGGAAGAGGAGAGCCGTTGATGGCGATTTTAGCTCTTAAGGCTTGGAAGCTACTTCTGGGTGGTTGCCAGTCCTTCTTGGCCTTTGTGTCTGTGGCAGAGAAAGGCGGAGGTGCGGCTAGGGACATAGGGGGGGCGCCTGTGGTATGCGGGTTCTTTGATGTGTTTTCGGAGGAGTTGCCAGGGTTGCCTCCAGAGAGGGAGATCGAATTCTGTATTGATTTGCAGCCAATGGTGAAGCCGATCTCCATTCCACCGTACCAGATGGCACCAGCTGAGTTGAGGGAGTTGAAGTCCCAGTTGCAGGAACTGCTTGAGTTGGGTTTCATTCGCCCAAGTTTTTCTCGTTGGGGTGCTCCAGTACTCTTTGTGAAAAAGAAAGATGGGTCCATGTGGATGTGCATTGATTACCGGTAGCTTAATAAGGTAACGGAGAAGAATCAGTACTCGCTGCCCATGATTAATGATTTATTTGATCAGCTTCAAGAAGCTCAGTGGTTTCCTAAAATTCACCTGCGGTAAGGGTATCGTCAGTTGAGGATCTGGGACAGTGACGTCCCTAAGACTGCTTTCAGATCGAGGTTTGGGCACTTTGAGTTCCTGGTGATGTCCTTTGGGCTGGCTAATGCACATACAACATTTATGGACGTGATGAATTAGGTGTTCAGGGAATTCTTGGATAAATTCGTAATTGTGTTCATTGATGATATTTTGATTTATTCCAAGAGCAGGGAGGAGAATTCTGAGCACTTAAGGGTAGTTCTGGAAACTCTCAGGGAGCACCGATTGTATGCTAAGTTCTCCAAGTGCAAGTTCTGGCTGGAGAGTGTGGGGTTCCTTGTCCATGTGGTGTCCAGGAAAGGGCTAAAGGTGGACCCCACAAAGTTAGAAGCAGTTCAGAATTGGAAGAGGCCGACTAATGTCACAGAGATCCGCAGTTTCTTGGGGTTGGCAGGTTATTACAGGAAGTTTGTGGAGAACTTCTCTAGGATTGCAGCGCCATTGACCCGCCTGACTCAGAAGAAGGTTAAGTTCGAATGGGACAGTAAGTGCAAGGAGAGCTTTCTGAAGCTCAAGGACCGCTTGACGTCGGCACCAGTTCTAGCAGTACCTTCAAGCTCGGGAGGATTTGTTGTTTACTGTGATGCCTCTCGAGTCGGCTTGGGTTGTGTGTTGATGCAGAATGGTAGGGTGATAGCTTATGCCTCCAGGCAATTGAAGGTTCACGAGAACAATTACCCGACTCATGATCTTGAGCTAGCGGCGATGGTGTTCGCATTGAAGCTGTGGCGTCACTATCTTTATGGCGAGGCTTGTGAGATATATACTGATCATAACAACCTCTAGTATTTGCTCACCCAGAAGGAGTTGAACCTGAGGTAAAGAAGATGGCTTGAGTTGCTGAAGGACTATGACTGCACTATCATGTACCATCCGGGGAAGGCCAATGTGATGGCTGATGCTTTGAGTAGGAAGTCTATGGGCAGCTTGGCACATTTGGTGGTCAGGAGGAGGTCGTTGGCTCAGGATTTGGCCCTATGTTTGGATGGCGGAGCAGTCTTGTCAGTATCAGCTTCTAGTGCGTTTGTGGCTCACTTAAGGGTGCAGTCCACGTTGGTTGACATATTGCGGGCAGCGCAGGAGGATGATGCTTTCTGTGCTCTCACTAAGGATTTGGCCAGGAGAGGCGATGCCGATAATGGTTTCAGTGTGGACTCGGAGGGCGTTCTGAGGTTTAAGAACAGGATAGTAGTGCCAGATATGGTCGAGGTTCGTAGGCAAGTGCTAGAGAAGGCTCATCAGTCCACATACACTATGCATCCGGGAGCCACGAAGATGTACCATGACCTAAGGTAGAATTATTGGTGGAATGACATGAAAAGAGAAGTGGTCGAGTTTGTGTCTAAGTGTTTGGTGTGTCAGCACGTGAAGGCTGAGCATTTCAAGCCAGCAGGGTTGCTTCAGAACCTAGAAGTACCATAGTGGAAATGAAAGAAGATAACCATGGATTTTGTGACAGGATTGCCAAAGTCTGGGAAGGGAAATGATTCTATCTGTGTAGTGGTGGATCGCCTAACCAAGACTTCGTATTTTTTACCAATTAGGATGACCTTTTCAACTGAGCAATATGTGAGGTTGTTCTTGGATCAAATCGTCGCATATCATGGTGTTCTTGTGATGATCATCTCAGATCGATGTACTCAGTTCACAGCTCATTTTTGACAGTCGTACCAGGAGGCTTTGGGCACTCAGATTTGGTTTAGTACTACGTTTCACCCTCAGACAGATGGTCAGCTGGAGCGAACTATTCTGATGTTGGAGGGTATGCTGAGAGCATGCGTCCTGGATTTCGAGGGCAATTGGGAGAGACACTTACCTCTGATTGAGTTTGCCTATAATAACAACTATCACAGCAGCATCAGGATGGCTCCATTTGAGGCATTATATGGGCGGAGATGCAGGTCGCCCGTAGGCTGGTTTGAGGCAGGGGATTCCCTCATGATGGGACCTGACCTGGTGGAGGAGGCAGTGGAAAAGGTGAAGCTAATCAGAGAGAGACTGCTGGTAGCTCAGAGTCGCCAGAAGATGTTTGTGGATGGAAAGGCCAGGGAGGTAGAGTTTGCTAAGGGGGACATGGTGTTCCTCAAGGTGTCCCCTATGAGAGGGGTGGTGAGATTTGGTAAGAAAGGAAAGCTAAGCCCTAGGTTCATTGCGTTGTTTCCTATTCTCAAGCGCAGGGGAGCTGTGGCCTATGAGTTAGCCATACCTCCTAGTATGGACCGAGTACATCCAGTGTTCCATGTGTCTATGCTGAAGAAGTACATTCGGGATGAGTCTCATGTGATTGAGCCTATCGCAGTAGAGGAGAATTCAGTAGTCTCCTATGAGGAGCGGCCGGTTGAGGTGCTAGACCGGCAGATCTGGAAATTCAGATCCAAGGACATTCCCTTGGTTAAAGTCAGGTGGGGGCACTATTCTGGGCAGGAGACCACCTGGGAGGTGGAGCAGGATATGAGGGAGTGTTATCCTTCATTGTTCGATGATTTGGTGAGTCCTTAATTTTCCTTTCTGAAATTCGAGAACGAATTTTCTTTAAGGAGGGAGGATTGTAATGTCGTAGATATTTAATGTTATCATTTTCCTTTATGGTTGTATTTGCTAGCCTAGCGGACTAGATCGAGGTTGAACCGAGTCAACTCATGGTCCGGTGCGAGTTTGTGAACTCGGGTAAGTAAGAATATTAGTTAGGTAATTTTGCTAGTGTATATTAATTTATTTAATATTTTTATGTTGCGTATGCATAAGTGTTTAATTATGTGGCATGTGGATGTGCATGTGCATTGGGTTTATATTATTTATGGATGGTTATGTCGAGAATAGAATTAAGTAAGTTAACTTAAGTTAGCAGGTTCGGGTTCGGCTTGAGGCAGATGCGGGTTGGATAAAGGATTTAGAGGGGTTAGGGTTGAGGAGGGAGTATAAAACCCCCTCCCCTTGGCTTGTGGCTCTCTATTTTGGAGCCACCCAAGCATTAGAAGAAGGGAGCAGCCGCCCCCTTCCTCTGTCACTCTCTCTTGTGAGCCGCCGCCCTCAAGCCCAGCCGCCCAGCCTCCTCTCCTTCCTTCTCTCTTCCTTCCCTTTGGAGCCGAGCCGAGAGGATCTAGTCAAAGCCAGCCCCTCTCTCTTCCTCTCTCCCTCTCTCCTCAAGCCGGCGGCTTGAGGAGAGCCGCGCCCCCTTCTCTTCCCCTTCTTGGGTTGAGCCGCCATCTTTTGAAGCCGGATTCGAGGGTCATCATCTGGGATTACTTCTAATCATCTTTCCAAATTAGGTGAGTGATTTTACCCTCATTCTTTTGGGATTTCTTTGAGTTTCTTGAAGTCGTTCTTGGAGGCTTGATGTTCTTGATTTGTTTCCGACGATTCCTCAAATTCTCTGTGTTCTTTTTGTGTGCTGTGTCTGAGGAGGCCCTAAACCCTTCCCTATGGGGTTTGACAACCCTAGGATGTCCCTAGGGGTGCTCGGCCAAGGATGGAGCAAGGGTGCCCTCAAGGTGTTCGATGAAATGCCTAAATGATGGATCTTGATTATCTTGTAGTTTATATCTCAAATTGATTATTAAAATAAGTTTTTATATGTTCAAGCATGCTTAGTATTTAATCTGTGATTTTTGGAGAAAATCATGTTTTGTAAAATTAGGATCTTGATGTTGATGCCATGAAGGTTTTTGCAAGATGGTTACTTGATTTAAATGTTTGATCTTAAATGTTGTTCTTGATTAAAAGATGATGGTAGTGCTTGATAATCTTGTTTAAAAATATGGTTTTTGTGAGAATTGTCTAAATGTTATAATTCTGATATGTTGATGAATTAAAGATTTAATTTCTGTAAATTTTTTGATTTATTTTCATGACATGCTGAAAATTCAATGTTGCTGGAATTTTATGCTGAGATGATGAATCTGTGCTATTTTTGTAATACTTGTTGTGGTGTTTGTATTTCTCTGAACATTATCGTATAACCTTTCGTTTCGACCAGAAAATATAGTTTGGAAACATAGGACACACTCTGGAGATCAGATTCGGATTAGATATGTCAGTTTCGGGTAGAATAGTAAGCTAAAACAAAACCCTAAGGGCCTGTTTGGTTAGCGAAACCAAGTCTGTTTTCATGGTTTCAGTTTCACTGAAACCAAAATTGCTTACGAAAACGTGTTTGGTTTAGTGTTTTCGTGAAACTGAATCGAAACCAGAATGAAAACGAAACCAGTTTTCTTAATAAAAATGAAAACAACAGAATGTTGTTTTCTGTGGTTTCGAGACTGTCGGTTTCGTTATCAAAATGCTGTGACAACTTTGTAATTATAAATATTTTTTTATAAAATTAATTAATTTAAAAATAAATCAAACTATATCGAATTTTTAAAAATAAAAATCATCATTTTTAACTCAAACTTTTATCTTAAATTTATAAAATAATTAAACCAATTTATATCTAATTGACTCAAATCCAAATTTTAAATAACTCAATTTTCTTAAAGTTGATCTATTTATAATTTAATCAAACCTAATTTTAGATCATTGGACTTGTTTTTTTTTTGAAATTTTATAATAACTATTAATTAATTTTTATATCTAATTGAACAAAAAAATCTTAAATTACCAATAACTTAATTAATTAAATCATTTAAATATTTTGTAACCATATTAACAAATATTTAATTTTGTAAACTAACTAAACATTTAATTACTTCTAAAAATGTTCAAGGAAAATTAATATTATTTTTTATAATCAAATAAATATTTACTGGTTTCAACTAACTAAAACTGATGTTGCTTTTATTAACCAAACGCGTTTTCAGAAAACTGAAAACTAGAAACCAAAACCAAGTTTTCGAAACCAAGTTTTCAGTTTCATTGAAACCAAACCAGAAAATAATTTTCGCTAACCAAACAGCACCTAATTGTGGTGAATTAAAGTATAATTGCATAATTAAAATTTGTTGAATGGGTCGGCATAATCTGTTATGAATATACATGAGAAGTTTAAGTATGAAATAAAACCACACAGATTTATGACATTACGGGTCTAGGAGTTGGGGTCGGGTATTAGAGTGTTGAGATACTTTCCAATATGAACACCCTTGAGACACCATAGGAAAGACTTGACTTATGTTATGGTGCGCCATATCTTTGTGAATGGCGGAGAGACTCGCCGATGAGCCAGATTACGGGCTAGGCCCGGGAGGTTGGATGGCAAATTCCCAACCCGCAGAACAAGTTTGGAGGGTCTTTCCCGATTATTCTGGTTTGGCCTCTGGGATAAGTTCGAAAGGCTTACCTGATTATCCCCGATATGGTTTTAAGGAATAAGTTTGGAGGGCCTTTTCCGATTATTCCTATGATATCTTTTAAGACTAAGCTCAAAGTGCCTACCCGATTACTCTTATGATATCTTAAAGGGGCAAGTTCGGATGGGCGAATCCCGATTGTCCCTACGCGTCTCGTAAAGCAAGTTCGGAGGGCCTTTCCTGATTGCTCCCGAGTTTATTTATACTAGGATAAGTTCGGAGGGTCTTCCCTATTATCCTAGTATGTGTTGTTTGCCTTAGGGCATGGTAGGCTTTGGCTTACTGTTCTTCACCGTTTGGGTGTTGGTTGCCTTCGGGCAGGTGGTGGCCGGATGGCCTGTTAGCAAGTCACTCCATTGTGACCTTTTCCTGCTTGAGTCAGGAGTTTTTACCTTATGCATCTTATCTGTGATGTTTGTTTTTGTAAGAATTTGTAGAACTGCTCACTGAGTTCTTTGAACTCACCCGTTGTCGTTGTTTTTTTTTGCATAGCCTGCCCGATGAGGTGGGCTAGAGCACTTGTCGCAGCTGGAGGGCAGAGGAGCCACATGATCTCATAGCAGTCCTAGTTAGGGGTCGTAGTCGTGTCTGTAGTAGGTTGTTATGCACTGTTATTTTGGTATTTGGAGTTGTAGTCCCGTGTGGACATTCATGTTTTTATTTGTTAAAAGAACAGTTTTTCTTCGATTTATTTCTGCACTTTAGCTATTTATTTAAAACCTTGCTGATTTGAAATGAAAAATCTATTTTGGTTCTTTTTATTAATAAAAGGTATTGTTTATTCAATTATTTTATGAGTTGGCATATGCATAGGTGAGGCTACGGGGTATAAGAATATATACCCTGGCCGATCACATGATCCTGAATTTGGGGCATGACAGTTTTTCTCCAAATTCCAACACAGTCTAGTGTGTCATGAGCCATGTTTAGTCTTTAAAAACAGTTGTTGCATCTTGTATATATGTAGTTCCATTATGAGTGCATCATATATATTTGAACCAAGTCTTGTCACTTGCTTGTATAATGTTGAACCCAGATGGATATTTTCTAGTTGTGCATTCCATTGTTATTGTCATATTGTGATTTGTTGTTTAGGCTTCAGGTTACGTGTGGTATTCTCAGTCGGTCACATGACCATGAAATTGGGGCATGACAACTACTAAACTCTTTAAATTAAAAATAATTAAAACTCTTGAACTCTTAAAAAAAATATTGGATCTCAATTATCCAAAGGAGACTTTACCTCGATGCGGTTTTCACCTTCCTCATCTTGAGGTCAACTTTATGAAGCATATTATGGGAAAAAAACTAAAAAATTAGTGAGAGGTTAACGAAAGTGCAAGTAAATAAGGAAAATAATTACTCTTTGTTGCATTAATAGTACTTGATATTACATTAGAAGTAAAAACTAACTTGAATGTATGATTCATGTTGTAAAAATGAATCTTATTCATCGCGAAGATGTATTATATAATAAATACAAATGATTAATAAAATTTATTTTCTAGATTTGAATTCTCAATTAAATGAAATTCAATATCACGATGGTATAACATATTTTTTATTCATTTTCCAAAATTTCCTTAATAAAGTCCACATGACTTTATAATTTGAGGATGAATAATAGCATAGAAATATGTATTAGGAATAAAACCAACATGAGAGCTTTAGATATAAGAAAACTAATGGAGAAAATTTTGAGTTTAGCTTGTAAACTAATGGATAATATTTTGGACATAGGTTAAATATTAATAGAGAATGATTTGGAGTTTTTTTTAAAATTAAAAAATCGGCTTTTGTATTTAGCCATTACGGAAAAAAAGTACTCTTTGTTGCATTAATAGTACTTGATATTACATTAGAAGTAAAAACTAACTTGAATGTATGATTCATGTTGTAAAAATGAATCTTATTCATCGTGAAGATGTATTATATAATCAATACAAATGATTAATAAAATTTATTTTCTAGATTTGAATTCTCAATTAAATGAAATTCAATATCACGATGGTATAACATATTTTTTATTCATTTTCCAAAATTTCCTTGATAAAGTCCACATGACTTTATAATTTGAGGATGAATAATAGCATAGAAAGATGTATTAGGAATAAAACCAATATGAGAGCTTTAGATATAAGAAAAGTAATGGAGAAAATTTTGTGTTTAGCTTGTAAATTAATGGAGAATATTTTGGACATGGGTTAAATATTAATAGAGAATGATTTGGAGTTTTTTTTTAAATTAAAAAATCGGCTTTTGTATTTAGCCATTACGGAAAAAAAGTAAACAATGCATATAAAAGACTAGAGATGATATTCGAACCTAAGATCTATAAGCAAAAAATTAAAATAACTAACAACTAAACCATAAATACATCAATAAAATCAATTAAACTTAATAATATTCATGCAATTTATCATATATATATATTTAAAAATATATATCAAATTATCTTTAATATTTTGGACAATTTTCAAGGGGGGCCAATGCCCCCCTTGGCCCTAGTGTGGTTTGCCCCTATTATACATTGGGGCTCGAAGAATAAATTAAATTGCTAATTATGTTTGTTACGACCTAGTAGAATTATTGATTATTAACTTCATCCACTCAAATAACTAACTAATTAAAATGCTTAAGTTGAGGTTAATGATAATACATTCATTAAGTATTATTAATCAATACAACCTCTCACACGTATTTTCGACGTGGGACTAAACTAGGATACTACAATCTCTTAAGGATAAAATATCATCAAAATTGTGCCACACTCAAATTGTAATAGTTGAGTTGAATCATTGTTAAGTCATTTGAGCTATTTTTATCATTTATTTAGTTTTTATATGGTCTTGAGCGAAGTTCATAACAATTTTGGATAAAAAAGAGGCAAATTGGGTCAAATCAAAGCTTGTAATTTATTTAATCTAAACTTCTCTCTATTAATAACATTTTTTGTTTACCTAGTTAGGGAATATTTGTTATACCCAAAATTTTATTTAATTATTGTGTGTGTTATAAAATTAATGGGGGTTATTTTATAATTTTAAAAATCGAGGGCCTTTTATACAAAAAGACCCAACTCCCCGCCTCGTTTGTCGTGCTCATTAATTTTTCTTTTTTTGACTTTTAGTTGCCAAGCAGGGAGACGTATGATGTGGAGGCGGAGTGCTCACTTCTGAAGAGGGGGTTTGAGGTTTGAGGTAGGATTCTTCCCCTCTCCTTAACCTTCTATTCCTTATTGTAGTGTAACATGTAAAATAGGGAGGACTTGCCATTGCCATGTAAAATAGGTTTGAGGTGGGATTTCTTATCTCGATTTTCGTTTGTCGATTTTAGTTCTTAGCATTTGATTTGCAGATAAGAAATTTTCTTTAAGAAATTGAAAATTTTAGGACTATTTTTCCTAAAAAATAAAAAAAAAAGATAGATAGATAGAGAGAGAGAGAGAGAGAGAGAGAAGGTTTGATCGTTCGAGGCCGGCGGTGCCCAACTTTGGTGTCGCTGACCTTGGTCGAGGGGCGTGGTATCCCCACTTGGGTTCATTGTCGCACTTGGTTGAGGGTGCATCAACCCTGGCTGGGGCCACGGCAGCCCTATCGGGGGAAGTCCTACCAAGATTTGGTGCCGCACCCACGGCTCATGTGTAGGGGCGCAATCGCGCCTTGCTAGAAAGGGGGAAGGGGAGGTGATGCCCGCCACCCCGACTTAGGGAGTTGGTTGTTATAGGGCAAAAACTCTAGATCTAGGTGGTTCCAACAAGGAAGACGAACAGAAAAAACATTGTAAAAGTGTTTTATTCGAATATAACACTATAATCGAATATAATAGTGTCATAATAATGAATGGAAACATTGATATATAACCTATAACAGGAATGTTATGTATGTAATAGTGTTATATTCGTTTTATTAATATAATGATAATAATTAAATATATTTAAATGAATTATTTTCAAAAATTATATTGGGGGCTTTCATAAGTTAGATTTTTATAAATTACATACGAATATTTGTGTAGACGATGCCCTGGACCCATCGGTGAAGTCAGTTTTCACAAATGAGACCTCAATCTTTTGAACAATGATTAAATATGATGCTTCAATTTTTGTGTTATTGTAAATGATGTTTTTATTTATTTTACATTATTTAGAGCTACAGAGTTATCGATACATGATAAATCCTCACATAGATTCTTGTGAACCCTTAAGTGACATTGACCTTATTGTGCTCTTATTTATTGAGTTTTGCCTATACGATTATTATTGAAAATCCCTACATAATTTTTATAGATACATGACATGCAATGCTTATAAATTATTACTCATGTGCTTGTTTTAACATTATGCTACATAATTTTATTGATCATGTCATGTACTAGTTCATGTGCTTAGTGTTACACATTTCATACAAATATAGTTGTTCCTGCTTGAGAATTGGGGGTATTTCAATCTGGTTTGGTGTCTCTCCTTATCTGGCTTGACGGCCGGGGGGGCTACAAAAGATACTGCGATGCTCAAGTCAGTTGGACTCCAAGGTAGAGGTAATGAAAATTGGAATTATGATTACCTGAGGTGCACCATATCTATATTTAACGCAGTTGGAAGTGATGGCACTGCCCGACAATTTCACGGGGATGTTGCTCAGAATGGGTCGAGGGTGATCCCGAAGAAGGCAGGCATCTAATGTCGTATCCCTCATGATAAGGAAGAACGTGAATGTCCATGTATGACCGGGAAGGTCATGATGACGCATGGTGTGGCTTGAATCTTGTGTTTAGGGATGCGGCCGGGTAGAGCCCCCAGGCAGAATCGCATGGTTTGGCTCGGGGCAAATTGTGGGGCACTATTGGGTCTGATCTGATCGGGCTCAATAGTTCTAGTCCACTCCACAGCCCCAGAGCTCGGTTGGAGTCTGGAGGACTGTGTGCCGAGCTCTTTTTGGCATCTCTGAGTAATTCTTTGGGACGCTCTACCAAACTGCATTGGGTAGCTAGGGAGGCGGAGCTCGATATTGCTTTGAAGCGGTTGATCATAGAGGTTAAGCAAGTGGCTGGTGAAGCCAAGTTTGAATTGGAGCGAGTAACCATGGGGGCCATGTTGAAGTGTACGGCCATGGGATCGAGTAGAAAGTATTGGTTGTGGAGACGAATGTGGAACAAGCAGCCGTGCAGGCCGAACTAGAGCAGGTAACCGGGGACGCCATGCCGAGGAGGACAACTGCAGGGGCCATGCAGAAGGAATTGGCTGGAGAGGTGGAGCGAGAGTGATCGTGCATATCGAGCTAGAGCGATCAGCCATGAAGGAAAAACTGGAGTAGATCGAGTAGGTGGCTGCTGAAGTCGATTGGAACTTGGAGTGAGTGGACGGCCGCAAAGGCCGAACTGAAAGAACTGGCCTTGGAAGCTGAAACAATTTCCTATCTTGTCCTGAAGTGAGTCGAGTCGGTGTATTTTTGTCGTGTTGTTCTTATGTCTCTTCGGCTTTTGTGCCTTGTATGATAGCTTTTTGCCATAGGACTTTCTCTTTCTTCGTGACTTTTTCCAATTAGCTCCTCACTCCCTCGGTTAGAGAGGTGATCATGGTAGTAAAAGGTGTTTTCACACGTTCTACCTTATTCCCTAGGAAGCCGTCGTTTTTGCTTGAACGGTCTAGATTTATCTCTGGTGAGATTGCTAATAGTCCGATGAGAGGAAGTTCTTCGCGTATCATGCTGCCTATAAAGCCTTTTTCCTTTCTTGCCTCTAAAGTCTAGCTTTTTCCTCGACTCGGTGCTTTTAGGGATTTTCTTTGGCAGCAACTTCGAATTTTGCTCGATCGTCGACACTTTCGATTCTTCTTCAGGTGATTTCTCCATTGTTCTTGTAGGTCCTGTCTTAGATTTGTAGGTTTAAACTGACTCATCCCTGTTCTAGGGTTTCCACAATCGCGAGAAAAGGGGCCATAGTAAAATTAGAAATTGGGACGCTGGTGAATGATCTGGATTCCTACTCCTAGGTTCAGGAGGATGTGAAGTTAAGTGGTTCAATGTTAACCGATCTTAACAGCATTCTATCCATCCGGGAAAGCTCCATTGCCCATGAAGGCAACGAGGAGGACATTGCCCGTGAATTGCACCTGAAAAGTTGGGCTTTCGTTCGGTGCTTCGAGATTGTGATGAAGTGCCTAAGGATCAAACCAAGCCTCCACGTCTTCTTTTCTTTCTTTCAAGCGAAGAGTGCTTAGAAAGGACTATGGGTATACTTCAATGTTGTCCCAGAGAGGAAGCTTTTTTCTTTGTTCAAGAGTACGTACAAAGGCTTCAAGATCCGCTTCTTGAGGGTCAGATCATGAGGGGGGCTTGGCCCTTCTGGCTGCAGGCTCCAAGATGTGTAGAGAAGTTTCCTTTGTATTGGAGGCTGGATCCCTACTATGTTCAGGATTTTAAGGACGGGAGTATCCCTCCCAAGGATGAAGTTTTAATTGACTTTTTAGAAAATAATTGTCCACCTTTTTCTCTTGCTCCTCAACAAATTTTTAACAGCAGTAACGACGAGTCCTTGGTCTTAGAGTATATAAGTAGGTTTTGTGGTGTAATGTGTTCAGTGTCTTTTTTTTATCTGAAAGTTATTCACTCGTTCGACCTTTGTTTTATGTAGAGAAAATGTCTTTGTTGTGGAAATCCCTTGGTACTCGCACTCGGTGGGCGGCGATGATGGGGAGTGACTCGGAGAACAATCCCTTGACGGAGACCTTGCTTAGGTCCGTGAAGTCTCGGCCCTCAAGGCCTTTATTACCTCCCGCTTTAGATACAAACGAGTGGTTGGCCTTCTCAGATGCTCCTACCCCTCCCTACTACCCCTTGAGACACTGTTGGCCCAAGGGTTGTCGTTATGCCTCGATTTCTATTTCGATGATAATAAACATGAAACTAATGCATTTGTAGAGTTTTGAGTTCAAGTTGGTGGTACGATACGCGTGCGAACTTCGTTCGGAAAAATGCCAAGAAACGACAAAAATGGCTCCGACGACGATCGCGTAGAATCCTAGGATTAGAATTAGAAATCAATGTAATATGCCTCTAGGATATCAACCCAAACCTGATTGTAATAATTTCCAAGTCGAAACTCAAAGACGAAATCTGGAAATGAACTTCGCTTGACAAATCAGCAAAAATTAGCAAAGTTAAACATTTCTAGGGTCCAGCAGAATGGGCGATCGACGGGAAGTCGACCGGCCCATTAGTCGGCCATCGACCGGTGAAGCCCAGAATCGGTCAAAGGCCTTCGGTCTGTGGATGATCGCTTGGCCCATCGTTCGGCCATCAGCCGGCCACCGACCGGGTGTCCCCAATGGGTAGAAAAATACCTGTTGGGTGATGTGTCCAAGTGAGGGGCTATAAATACCCCTCATAAACACTCACCTAACCTCTTCTACAGTTGATTAAGACTTCAAGAGAGATTCTTAATCCCTCTAAAGTTGATTTACATACCCAAGCTTCAACAATTCATCTTCTACTCGGAGTGTTCTTCGCGACTCGACTCCGGCTTTAATCTTCACCATTTGAATTGAGGAGTTGGAGGCTTGAAATGCTAAGAAAGGAGCATACTAGCTTGGTTTACTTCTTTGCTCCTTTTGTTCTTGTTTTCCATCGTTATATAAGTGTATTTCTCGTTGTTAGCTTGTAAGGTGTGCTAGGTAAACATCTTAGGGTTCTTTGTAGATTTGTATTTTGCCTAAGTGAATAGGTGTTGAGGCTTTCTCAAAGGGTTGAGAAGTGAGTCTTCATTGTATTCAAAGGGAAATACTTAGTCTATAAAGATGTTTGGTTAGAAATCCTTGGTGTGGAGCCAAGGTAGTGGAGTAGGCGGTTTGGCCGAACCACTCAAATCAATTGTGTTTGCATTGCCCTGTTACTTGCTTTCATTTGATATATTTACTTGTCTAAGCATCATACTTAAAAGAACATCGATTTGATTGTGAATGGGTTTGAATCGAAAAGATTGTAGTTGAACCTAGTTTTTTAGCTACACACTATTCAACCCCCCCCCCCCCCCCTCCACCCCTTCAAGTGTGGATACTTGAACAACATTTGGTATCAGAGAAAGGTTGTAGGATTAGATTTAACCATCTACCCTACAACTTAGAATGTCTTGCGAAATCCAACTAGCTAGCTCAAGGGTCCTCTACTCTTACTCCACCACTCTTTTATGGAAACAACTATGCCTATTGGAAGATAAGAAGGAATAGCTTCCTCCAATCACTAGGCATGAATGTATGGAGAATGATTCAAGTAGAGTATAAGCAACCTACTAAGAATGTGGATGAATGAAATCTGGAAGAGGTTAGACTCTTTAATGCAAATGCCAAGGCCATAAATGCATTGTATTGTGGTATATCCATTAATGAGTTTAATCGTATTTTAACTTGTAAGTTCACCTTTGAACTTTGGAATGTCCTAGAGACTACACATGAAGGCACTTTACAAGTTAATGAGTCTAAGATGAACCTTCTCATGCATGATTATGAAATGTTTAGAATGCGATCGCACGAAACAATTGATGAAATGTATTCTCGTTTCCAAAATATCGCTAATGTCTTATCTAACGTTGGAAAAGACATAAAAGAAGAGGAGAAGGTAAGGAAGCTCTTCCGCTCCCTTCCCAAACCAAGGGAGCCGAAGGTAATCACATTCATGGAAGCCAAGCAATTGGGTACCTTGAAGCTTACCGAGCTCATTGGATCTCTCATGACACAAGAGATCCACATGAGGGCACACAAGGAGGAAGATGCTCCCAAAAGTAAGACCATTGCTTTAAAAGCATCACACCGGGTTGAAGAACCTTCATCATCGGAAGAAGAATTTGATGACCTTAAAGAAATGGCGATGATGGCAAGAAGGTTCATAAGCTTCATGAGGGGCGGCATGAGGAGAGGCAAGGGAGGCTACACTTGCTACAATTGCAACAAGACCAAGCACCTAAAGAAGGATTGTCCACATCTCAAGATGGCCTCAACCTCCACTCCCTACAAGAAGGACAAGTACAAGAAGAAAAAGAAAGCAATTATGGCTTCTTGGGATGAGAGTGAATCCTCATTAAATGAAGAGGAGACCAAAAATGAGAAGGCAAATCTTTGCCTCATGGCAAATGATAATGAGGTAAAATTTACTTTTGGTGAACTTTCATTTATGAAAGAATAACTAGAAATTAAATTTGAGCAAATGCGTGATGAGTTTAATGCCATTAGAAAGAAGTTTAAAGAACTTAAAAAGGACAAAAAATCCTTAGAAGTAGAGAATGATAACTTGCTACTTTCATGCAATGCCTTAAGGAAAGAAGTAGATAGTCTTAAGGAAGAAAAGCATTCCTTTGAAGATGTTAAGAAAAATATAGAAAATGAGAATGAAAAACTAGAAAATGAGAACAAGTTTTTCAGTGATCAAGTAGAACACATGAATGATAGCATGCTTAGCTTAAAAAGGAAGTTATGCAAGCAAAATGAGAAAATGAAAGCTTTGCAAAATGTCATGCCTACAGTTGCAAATGTTAGAAAAACCACAAATGGTCACTTCCATGCTCACACACATAGTACTAGGAGATTTAGTAGAAGTTATTTTTCAAGTGGTATTTTTGGACATATGGATAGATATTGTGCACTAAGGAGGAACCCCCATGCTAGATTTACTTGGTTTCCTAAGATGACTAACAATCATGGACCCAAAGGGATTTGGGTACCTAAAGTTGCCTCTTCTCCTTTTGTAGATGGAGAACCATCCTCAAGCATATAGGTGCACTTGGATATTGGATAGCAGTTGCTCAAACCATATGATGGGTGATATCAACCTATTTGCAACCCTATCAAGTAAGGATGGTGGGCATGTGACTTTTGGATACAATGCCAAAGGTAAGATTGTCGGTATTGGAGATATAGGTATACTCCCTTACCCATGCATTAAAAAAAAATTATTAGTTGATGGGTTGAAGCATAACTTGATTAGTATATCTCAATTATGTGACAATGTGTAGGTAGTTATTTTTGAAGCATCTACATGTTGGCCCAAGGGTTGCCCCTAGGCTTCGATCTCTATTTTGATGATAACAAACATGAAACTAATATATTTGTGAAGTTTTGAGTTCAGGTTAAGGTTACGAAACGCGTGTAAAGTTCGTTAGGAGAAATACAAAAAAATCGGCAAAAATGGCTTAAAAAATGAGCGAGTAGAAAATCTAGAGTTAGGATTAAATTTTATGTAATATGACTCTAGGAATATATCCCAAGCCAAATTTATAATATTATCCAAGTCAAAACCTGGTAACGGAACTCGGAAACAAAGCGCGTAAGAAGAAGACTGGAAAAAATAGCCTCAGCCCAGGTTTGGTCGACCGAACGAGGCCAAAAATTGGCAGTAGCCAATTCGGTCGACTGGTCGGTGGACCAAATGTGGCCCGAAAGTGGAAGAATGCTTTCGATCGCTCGGTTATCGATCAGTCGGTCGACTGGCGATCGATCGGCAAGCGACCGGGCATCCCCAACGCATAGAAAAATGCCCGTTGGGTGGAGCTGCTGAGTGAGGGGTTATAAATACCCCTCCCCAACCTCTCTTAAACTCTCTCAACTAGTCTTTAAAGCATCCTAAGTGTGATTTGAGCCTTCTAAGCTTGATTTGCTCATGCTTGCTTCACCGATTGATGATTCCTCTCAAGCACTCGTCTTCCCTCAACTCCGGCTACGATTCGATCTCACCATCTTGTGGAGTTGGAGGCATTGAAGGCTTTGGAAGGAGCTCTTTGTGGTGGTCTACTCTTTAGTTCCTTTTGTTGTAATTTTACTTGTTATTTGAACTTGATTTTCATTGTAAGCTTGCTAGGTGTGCTAGGGTAAATACCTTAGGGTTTTCTTTGTAGAATTGTGTTTTGCCTAGGTGAATAGGTTTGAGGCATTCTCAAAGGGTTGAGAAGCGAGTCCTCGATTGTATTCAAAGGGAAATACATAGTCTATAAAGGATTTGATTAAAAATCCTTGGTGTGGAGCCAATGTAGTGGAGTAGGCGGTTGGCCGAACCAGTATAATTACTCGTGTTTGCATTTCTTTGTTTGATTGTTATTACTTGCTATTATTACTCGTCAAGCATCATAATCTAGTAGCACGTAGACTTGGTTGCATTCGGAATTAAATTAAAACGAAATTGAATTTAACGTAGTTTTAACCCAACACTATTCAACCCCCCCCCCCCCCTCCCCTTTCTAGTGTGGGTATTTGAACAACATTTGGTATTAGAGCCCAGGTCCTAGGATTAGATTTAACCATCTATCCGATAATTTAGAATGTCTAGTGATATCCAACTAGCTGAAGGGTCCTCTACTCATACTCCACCGTTATTCGATGAAAACAACTATGTCTATTGGATGATACACATGAATAGCTTCCTACAATCACTAGGCATTGATGTATGGAGAATGATACAAGTAGAGTATAAGCAACCCACTAAGGATATGGATGAGTGGAGTCCGAATGAAGTCAAACTCTTTAATGCAAATGCCAAGGCCATCAATGCACTATATTGTGGCCTATCTATTAATGAGTTTAATAGGATTTCCACTTGTAAGTCGGCTTATGAACTTTGGAGTGTCCTAGAGACTACACATGAAGCGACTTCACAAGTTAAGGAATCCAAAATAAATCTCCTCATGCATGATTATGAAATGTTCAAAATGTTATCACATGAATCAATTGATGCCATGTATGCTAGATTTCAAAATATTACAAATAGCTTAGCTAATCTTGGTAGAGACATAAAGGAAGAGGAGAAGGTAAGGAAGCTCCCTTGTTCCCTTCCGAAAGCTTGGGAGCCAAAGGTCATTACAATCATAGAAGCCAAGGATTTGGGCACGTTGAAGCTTACCGAGATCATTGGGTCTCTCATGACACATGAGACCCATATGAAGCAACACAAGGAGGAAGATGCCCCCAAAGGCAAAACCATTGCCTTAAAAGCATCACACTGCGTTGAAGAACCTCCATCATCCGAGGAAGAAATGGATGATTTTGAAGAAATGGCAATGATAGCAAGGAGATTCATGAACTTCATGTGGGGCGACATGAGAAAAGGCAAAGGAGGCTACACATGCTTCAATTGCAATAAAATCGGGCACCTAAGGAAGGATTGCCCACTCCTCAAGATGGCCTCTACCTCCTACCCCAATAAGAAGGACAACTACAAGAAGAAGAAGAATGTGATGATGGCTTCTTGGGATGAGAGTGAATCCTCATCAAGTGAAGAGGAGACCAAAAGTGAGAAGGCAAATCTTTGCCTTATGGCAAACGACAATGAGGTAAAATTTATTTTTTCTGAAGTTTCATTTACGCAAGAAGAATTAGAATTGGAATTTGATAAAATGCATGATGAATTCAATCCTATTAGGAAAAAGTTTAAAGAGCTTAAAAAGGATAATGAATCTTTAGAGCTTGAAAATGATAATTTGCTATTTTCATGCAATGCCCTAAGGAAAGAAGTAGATACCCTTAACGAAGAAAAGCATGCCTTAGATGATGCTAAGAAAAACCTAGAAAATGATAACAAAAAAATAGAAAATGATAACAAAATTTTAAGTGATCAATTAGAGCACTTAAATGATAGCATGCTAAATTAAAAAAGGGAACTATGCATGCTAAATGAAAAAATGACAACCTTACAAAATGCCATGTCAAAGGTTGTACATGCTAGCAATGTAATAATATTACTGATTTCTCTATTATGTCTCTTTCTCCCTTTCTCTCTCTCCTTTAGAGTTAGTGCAGGATTAGTAGGACCAATGTTGTGCCAACTATGACTAGCATAGTTGGTTGCAACATCTTATAAGTTGCCTAGAGATCTAAGGTTCGAACCTCACTAAGGTCCCCTTTGTGTGGATTTTTCACTTTATGTGGTTTGTAATCTCCTTCCATGTGTGGAAGTGATCTTGGATGTCTATCCAGTCTTGTACTTGATTGTACTATTAATTCGCAATCTAGAAATGAACTCGCTGTCTTTGACAAAAAAAAAAGGTTGTACATGCTAGAAAGTCATCAAATAATCATGCTCAATGGGTGATATCAATCTTTTTGCAACCCTAGCTATCAAGCAAGGATGGTGGACATGTGACATTTGGAGACAATGCCAAAGGTAAGATTGTTGGCATTGGTGATATAGGTATACTTCCCTGCCCATGCATTAAAATATTTTATTAGTTGATGGGTTAAAACATAACTTGATTAGTATATCTCAATTATATGATAATGGTTATGTAGTCATTTTAGAAGCATCTAAATGCATCATTAGAAGTGCACCATCTAATGATATTGTGTTTATTGGAAATAGCAAGAAAATGTTTATACACTAGTTTTAAATGTTTTGTCTAATTCTCATGTTAGATGCTTAGTTGCCATGAAAAATGACTCTTGGTTGTGGCATATAAGGCTAGGACATGCTAGCATGAGCCTCATCCAAGAAATAACAAAAAGGGACTTAGTTAAAGGAATGCCTAAGGTAAAATTTGAAAAACACAAACTTTGTGATGCATGTCAACATGGAAAACAAGTTAAGTCTTCATTTCATAGCATTAATCAAGTTAGCACATCTAGAATACTAGAACTTGTGCACATGGATCTCTTTGGTCCTTGTGATATTGCAAGTCTAGGTGGAAAGTTATATTGCTATATTTTGGTTGATGATTTCTCGAGTTTTACATGGGTTTTCTTCCTAGCTAAGAAAAATGAAAGTTTTGATTTCTTCAAAAAAATTTCTAGGAGAGTTATAAATGAAAAAGGAATTTTAATTTTAAAAATTAGAAGTGACAATGGAGGAGAATTTAAAAATAAAAAGTTTTCCGAATTTTGTGATGAATTAGGTATTGAGCATACATTTTCTTCCCCTAGAACCTCTCAATAAAATGGGATGGTTGAGAGGAAGAATAGATACTTAAAACAAATGACTAGGACCATGCTTTGTGAAAATAATTTGCCTAGGTACTTTTGGGCCAAAGCCATAAATACTTCTTGTTATATGCTTAATCGCGTTTTGTTAAGACCAAAAATTAAGAAAACACCTTTTGACCTTTGAAATAATAGAATCCCAAGTGTGGGATATTTTTGAGTTTTTGGATGCAAATGTTTTATCTTAAACACTAAGAAACATCTAGGAAAATTTGACTCTAAATTCGATGACGGTATTCTCCTAGGATATTCCACTAATTCTAAAGTTTATAGAGTTTATAGAGTTTATAATCGTAGAACTATGATAGTTGAAGAATCTATGCATGTCACTTTTGATGAAACTAATGATTCTTCTAAAAATGTTAAGATTCTGAATGTAGGTGAGGAACTTGAAGAATTGATATTTCATGACAAGGAGGTTGAGTATGAAAACAATGAGGAAACTCATCATCATGAAGAACCTTCATCCTCAACTTTACCTCAAGGTGAAGAAGAAGGAAGCTCTACCACCTCTCCCTATAGGATACCGGTTGATAAGAGACCACCCAATTGAGTAAGTCATTAGAGAACTATCAATGGGAGTGGTAACGCGTTCTAAACTCAAAAATATTTGTTAATATGTAACTTTCATATCTCAAGTAGAGCCTAAAAACATTAAGGAAGCAATAGAAGATGAATTTTGGATAATTGCCATGCAAGAACTAAATCAATTTGTTAGGAATGATGTTTGGGATTTAGTACCTAGACCTTGTGGACAAACCGTAATTGGGACTAAATGAGTGTTTAGAAATAAGTTAGATGAAAGAGATTTAGTCATTAGAAAGAAAGCTAGGTTAGTGGCCCAAGGGTATAATCAAGAAGAAGGAATAGATTACAATGAAACTTATGCTCCCATAACTAGATTAGAAGTAATTCATATGATTTTAGCTTATGCAAGTTTTAAAGGTTTTATGCTTTTTCAAATGGATGTCAAAAGTGTATTTTTGAATAGTTTTATTGATGAAGAAGTTTATGTTGAGCAACCCCCCAGTTTTGAAAGTTTGAAGTTTCCAAATCATGTTTTTAAACTTAAAAAGGCTTTGTATGGTTTAAAGAAAGCCCCTAGGACTTGGTATGAAAGGTTTTCCACCTTTTTGATTAATCAAGGTTTTAGCATTGGAAAAGTCGATATCTCTCTCTTTATTAAAAATTATAAAAATGATACTTTGCTTGTGCAGATTTATGTGGATGACATTATATTTGCTACTACTAATGAATTGCTTTGTGAGTGGTTTGCAAAGTGCAAGCAAGAGGAGTTTGAGATGAGCATGATGGGAGAACTCTCCTTCATGCTTGGTCTCCAAATCAAGCAAACCAACAAAGGAATTTTCATAAATCAAGCCAAGTACACAAAGGAGCTCTAGTCTCAAGATGCAAGCAAATAATCCCGGGCCGTCGACAAGGATGGCCGCTAGTCTCCGGACACCGTCTGGGGTAAGGATAGCTAGTCCCACCCAACTGGGGTCTGGCACCTAGCGGACCCACTGGCACATCTCTAGACCCAACTGGCCGAGCAGAGCATTCCCGACCTCGTCGCTCCTCGGCGGACCATCTCAAGCACATTACACAATCAATATCCTAGGGTTTCCATATATATAATTCGGGCCTTTGCCCGTATCTAACCATGTCCGGCTACCAGGTCAACAATTCATGCCGCCCCTTTTAGTATATGTGCACCTACAATCTCTAAGTTTCCAAAAATATACAAGCAGTCATAGAAGTGTTATCGTATCATATCTAAGTTTCCATAAATGTGCTATGAACATCTAGTGACACCTTACATGTTACCTAGCCTTCTACACTGTCTTAGGTGAGAATTTCCATGAGTCAACCTTGGAATACCATCCAAGGACATTTAGGGCAGCATGCATAATCTAAAGAAAAATGCTCAAATATTACATCATTCATCATATATAATCATAATGCACATACCTAACAATTCTTATACTACCTTTGGAATATTAGCACAATAAGGAGCAACTATCTAGCATCGCAAGGTAGTAATAAATTTAAATAACATGTATGAATTATAAAACATGGTAACATTGTCAACATCCAAGTTTAAGGATCAAATGCTAAGTATGGTTACAATCTAGCATTTCTACAATTCAAATCAATTAAGCTACTTGCTAAGTTTGGTGTTCTTCCTAAGTATTGTCATATCCCTATGTGTGATCCCTAAGATCATGAAATTTCCATCTAAGGCAAGTCTCTCCTCCTCTCCCCAACCTTGGCCGAACCATGAGCAAGGGAAACCTTGCTCGACCAAGGTCCTTGGGGTAGGGAAAAATGGAAGAGACTTTAGCTATACTTTGTCTCTTCAATTCCACATACTTCTTAAATACCAATGATCAACTTACCCTTCCCCTCACCCTTGGCCGAACCCTCTTCATGAATCTTAGGGTTCATACGGCCACTTCAAGGGGCTTTAGAGGGGACATGCTTCATATTATGTGAGGAGTTCAAAGGACTACATCAAAACAGTGGTATAAGGGCATCTAAGGGCCTTCTCGCCATCAAGGGAATCAGGGGAAATTTCGGCATGACCTTTCCCCTTTTCCCATGACTCGACAGCCCCAAAAATATGCAAATCACGATTAAAATAGCGAGATCCGACAAGAAACATCATAAAACAGTGAGTACATATCGTTGAAATCATGGATCGTCAGGAAAAATCGCGAGAACTCGACCTATCGTCTAGGGTTCGACCACCCGCCTCCCCCAAACTGTTAAAGCCTTAACCACTCACCTAGACTGCCAAGAAATAAGGATCGGGTGACGACGACTTGAGAATTTCCGACGATGATGCGAATTCCGGATCGATCCAAGCCCCCTCCTTGCTCCTTCTCCTCTTTCTCACTTGCGGCCTTGTCAATGGTTGAATCGCACGGCTGCCATATTGGGGGGGGGGGGGGGGGGGTTATACCCTCAACCATCTTTCCAAAGATGGTTTCAAGGCTCACTTAAGTCATACTCGGAACTCGACTAAACCCGAACTCCACTTGGGTTCCGACCCAACCCATAACATGACTCGAGTTAACTTAATTTAAGGTATGATTTTATAAAAGGAAAGTTAATACCTTTTCATACCTTTTCACTCGAGGTGATCCTAAGGCTTGACTCGACTACCCCCAGGTCCGATGCGCTGCACCAAAATAGATTATATATATATTAGGAAACTTTTTTCCGGGTCTTACATAAGTGCGGTCAAACGCATATTGAGATATTTGAAAAGCATGGTTGAATTAGGATTATGGTATCCATGTAATGCATCTTTCGATTTAATTAGTTTTTCGGATGTCGATTTTGCTGGGTATAAAGTAGATAGAAAAAGTACTAGTGGGTGTTGTATTCCTAGGGAGGAGTCTTGTTTCTTGGTTTTCAAAAAATAAAACTCGGTTGCACTTTCAACTACCAAAGATGAATACATCGCCGTAGCTAGTTGTTGTGCACAAGTCCTTTGGATGAAGCAAACACTTTTAGACTATGGACTTAGATATTCATGTGTACATATACATTGTGACAACACTAGTGCAATCAACTTGACTAAAAATCCGATTTTACACTCTAGGACCAAACACATTGATCTAAGGCACCACTTTCTTAGAGATAATGTAGCTAAGGATAATATATCCATAGAATTTGTATCCATTGATAAACAGCTTACGAATATATTTACAAAACCCTTGAGTGAAGAGAGTTTCACAAATCTAAGGATGCAATTAGTAATTTGTACTTTGCCGAATGCTTAAGTTTTCAATACTTGCATGTCTTTTGAAAAATTACATTTTGTATGGTATTATCACACTTATGTAATGTCTTGTAGTGGGGCTTTGCGACTTATTGATGTTAGCCTTCTATAGACATTGGTAGGAAGGACTATAGTGGTAGATGATACTTGGCTTTATGGTTTTTCTCAGATTTTTTGATAAACTCATTAATAGTACCTTAATTTTTGCCCTTTTTGATTGATGTCAAAAGGGGGAGAAAAGATAAGGTCACACTTGTTTTATGATGCATATAGATAGGAGGATCTATAAGCTTGATATGCATATTGATAAGGGGAGTATAGGTTAACTTATGTTTAGTAATCTATATAGCTTATCAAAACTAACAAATGTACTCTTTGAATTGATAAATTTCACATTTTTTGTCATCATCAAAAAGGAGGAGATTGTTGGCCCAAGGATTGCCCCTAGGCTTCAATCTCTACTATGATGATAACAAACCTAAAACTAATGTATTTGTGAAGTTTTGAGTTTAGGTTGAGGTTACAATACGGGCGCAAAGTTCGTTCGGAGAAATACAAAAAAATTGACAAAAATGGCTTCGAAAACGAGCGAGTAGAAAATCTAGAGTTAGAATTAGATTTTATGTAATATGACTCTAGGAATATATCCCAAGCCAATTTATAATGTTATCCAAGTCAAAACTTGGTAACGGAACTCGGAAACAAAGAGCGTAAGAAGAAGGCTAGAAAAAATAGTCTCAGCCCAGGTTCAATCGACCGAACGAGGCCAAAAATTGGCAATAGCCAATTTGGTCATCCGGTCGGTCGACCAAATGTGGCACGAAAGCGGCAAAGCACCTTCGGTCGCTCGGCGGTCGATGAGTCGATCGACCGAAGATCGACCGGCAAGCGATCGGGCATCCCCAATGGGTAGAAAAACACCCGTTTGGTGGAGCTGCCGAGTGAGGAGATATAAATACCCCTCACCATCCTATCTTAAACTCTCTCAACCAATCTTTAAAGCTTCCTAAGTGTGATTTGAGCCTTCTAAGCATTATTTGCTCGCACTTGCTTCACCAATCGACGATTCCTCTCAAGCACTCATCTTCCCTCAACTCCGGCTACGATTCGATCTCACCATCTTGTGGAGTTGGAGGCATTGAAGGCTTTGGAAGGAGCTCTTTGTGATGGTATACTCTTTAGCTCCTTTTGTTGTAATTTCACTTGTTATTTGAACTTGATTTTCATTGTAAGCTTGCTTGTGCTAGGGTAAACACCTTAGGGTTTTCTTTGTAGAATTATGTTTTGCCTATGTGAATAGGTTTGAGGCATTCTCAAAGGGTTGAGAAGAGAGTCCTCAGTTGTATTCAAAGGAAAATATATAGTCTATAAAAGGATTTGGTTAGAAATCCTTGGCGTGGAGCCAAGGTAGTGGAGTAGGCGGTTGGCTGAACCACTATAATTACTCGTGTTTGCATTGCTTTGTTTGATTGTTATTACTTGCTACTAATACTCCTCAAGCATCGTAATCTAGTAGCACGTAGACTTGGTTGCATTCAGAATCAAATCGAAACAAACTCGAATTTAATGTCATTTTAACCCAACACTATTCAACCCCCCCCCCCCCCCCCCCCGCCCTTTTCTAGTGTGGGTATTTGATCAACACTAAATGGATCATTAGAAGTGCACCATCTAATGATATTGTGTTTACTAGAAATATGCATCAAATTGTATACACAATAGTTTTGAATATTTTGCCTAATCCTCATATTAGATGCTGAGTAGCTAGCCATGGAAAATGATTCTTGGTTGTGGTATAGAAGGCTAGAACATGCTAGCATGAGCCTCATCCAAGAAATAACTAAAAATGACTTAGTTAAAGGAATACCCAAGATAAAATTTGAAAAGGATAGACTTTGTGATACATGTCAACATGGTAAACAAGTTAAGTCTTCTTTTCATAGTATAAATCAAATCACCACATCTACAACACTTGAACTAATTGTGCACGTGGATCTCTTTGGTCCTTGTGATGTTGCTAGTCTAGGTGGTAAATTATATTGTTATTTTTTGGTTGATGATTTTTCGAGATTTACATGAATTTTCTTCCTAGCTAAGAAAAATAAAACTTTCGTTTTCTTTAAAAAGTTTGCTAGGAGAGTTTTGAATGAAAAAGGAATCTTAATTTTGAAAATTAGAAGTAATAATGGAGGTGAATTTATAAATGAAAAATTTTAAGAATTTTGTGATGAGCTAGATATTGAACATACCTTTTCTTCCCCTAGAACCCTTCGACAAATGGGGTGGTTGAGAGGAAGAATAGAACTTTACAAGAAAAGGCTAGGACTATGCTTTGTGAAAATAATTTGCCTAAGTATTTTTTGGTCAAGGCCATAAATACTTCTTGTTATGTATTGAATCGTATTTTATTGAGACCTAGAATCAAGAAAACCCCTTTTGAGCTTTGGAATGATAGAATCCCAAGTGTAGGATATTTTAGAGTTTTTGGATGCAAATGTTTCATTCTAAACACTAAGGAGCATCTAGTAAAATTTGATTCTAAATCCGATGAGGGTACTTTCCTTTGATACTCTAACGGTCTATTTGGTACCCTGTATAAGCCTCCTGTATAGTATTAGAAATTCTAATTCAGTGTTTGAGAAGGATATTAACTAATACCTGTACTAAAAATAGTACCATATAAGCTGTCATAAGGTGTATTAATAATACACTCTCAAAGCTCTTCATTAGCCTGCACTAAAACTTTCAATATTTTTGATACTCATTTTACCTTCGGTCAAAAAATATATAATATATAATAAATAATAATAAAATAATTTTAATTTGTGAAATATTTTTAATGATAAAATATAATATATAATTTTTTTATTATATTATAATATTATAATATATTACATATAATATAATATTATAGTATATATAGTATAATATTATAGTATATATTATATTATATTATATTATATTATATTATGTTACATTTTATAAAATATAATATAATATAATATATGCTATATATTATATATATTACAATATATTATATTATATTACATTATATATATTATATTATATTACATTATATATATTATATTATATATATTATATTATATTATATTATATATATTATATTATATTATATTATATTATATTATACAAATTAGTCAATACATACTAGTATTATACATGCTAATTCATGTGTGCACCAAACACTATATAATAATAGTATAATACAGGCTAATACTATATAGATTAGTCAATACAGACTAGTACTATACAGGCTAGTACTATACGATGTACCAAACGAGCCCTAATAGTTCTAAGGCATATAGAGTATATAATTGTAGAACTATGATTGTTGAAGAATCTAATGATTCTTCAGGAAATGTTAAGATTGTGAATACAAGTGAGAAACTTGAGGAGTTGACTTTTCATGATAAGGAGGTTGAAGATGAACTCAATGAGGAACCACGTGATGAAGAACCTTCATCCTCATCCTTACCTCAAGTTGAAGAAGAAGAAGCTCTACCACCTCTCCCAAAAGGATACCAGTTGATAAAAGATCATCCAATTGATCAAGTCATTGGAGAACCCTCAATGCGAGTAGTAACACACTCTAAACTTAGAAATGATTGTCAATATGTAGTTTTTATTTCTCAAGTAGAGCCTAAAAATATTAAGGAAGTCATAGAAGATGAATTTTGGGTTATTGCAATGCAAGAGGAACTAAATTAATTTGTAAGGAATCATAATTGGGACTAAATGGGTTTATACAAATAAATTAGATGAAGATGAATTAGTCACTAGAAAAAAAGCTAGGTTAGTGGCCCAAGGGTATAATCAAGAGGAAGGAGTATATTATAATGGAACTTATGCTCCCGTAGCTAGATTAGAAGTAATTCACATGCTTTTAGCTTATGCAAGTTTCAAATGTTTTAAACTCTTTCAAATGGATGTTAAAAGTGCATTTTTGAATGGTTTTATAATGGAAGAGGTTTATGTTGAACAACCCCCCGGTTTTGAAAACTTTGAATTTCCAAATCATGTTTTCAAACATAAAAAGGCTTTATATGATTTAAAACAATCCCCTAGGGCTTGGTATGAAAGGTTTTCCAATTTTTTGATTGAACAAGGTTTCAGCGTTGGAAAAGCCGATGTGTCTCTTTTTATTAAAAATGATAAAAATGATATTTTACTTGTGCAAATTTATGTGGATGATATCATTTTTGGTGCTACTAATGAATTGCTTTGTGAGTGATTTGCCAAATTTTATGCAAGAGGAGTTTGAGATGAGCACGACGGGAGAACTCTCCTTCACGCTTGGACTCCAAATCAAACAAACCAACAAAGGAATCTTCATTAATCTAGCAAAGTACACCAAGGAGCTCATCAAAAGATTCGAGATGAACGAATCCAAGATTGTTTCAACCCCAATGAGCACATCCATCAAGCTTGATAAAGATGAAGACATTGTAAAGGTAAATGAAAAGTGATATCGATGTATGATTGGTAGTCTCCTTTACTTAACCACAAGTAGGCCCGATATCATGCTTAGTGTATGTGCATGTGCTAGGTTTCAATTGTGTCCCAAGATGTCTCATTTAAGTGCAACCAAACGCATATTGAGATATCTAAAAGGTACGGTTGAGTTAGGATTATGGTATCCATATGATGCATCTTTTGAATTGATTGGTTTTTCGGATGCCGATTTTGATGGATGTAATGTTGATAGAAAAAGTACTGGAGGGTGTTATCAATTCCTAGGGACAAGTCTTGTTTCTTAGTTTTCCAAGAAACAAAACTCGGTTGCACTTTCAACTATCGAAGCGGAGTACATCGCCATGGCTAGTTGTTGTGCACAAGTCCTTTGGATGAAGCAAATCCTTATGGACTATGGACTTAGTTATTCATGCATACCTATACATTGTGATAACACTAGTGTAATTAGCTTAATCAAAAATCTGGTGTTACACTCTAGGACTAAACACATTCACCTAAGGCACCACTTTCTTAGAGACAATGTAACTAAGGGTAATATCTCCGTTGAATTTGTGCCTACCGATAAACAATTTGCAGATATATTTATAAAACCCTTAAATGAAGAAAGCTTTACCAACTTAAGGATGCAATTAGGAATTTGCAATCTTCCACATGTTTGAGTTTCAAAAATTTGCATGCCTTTTGTGAAATCTCGGTTTTTTTGTAGTATCATCACACTCATGTAATGCCTTGTAGTGGGGCTTTGAGACTTATTGATGTTTGCCTTCCATAGGCTCACATTGGTAAGGAGGACTATAGTGGTAGATAATACTTGGTTTTTGTAGATTTCGTAGTTTTCATGATAAACTCATTAATAGTACCTTGTATTCTTGCCCTTTTTGATTAATGTCAAAAGGGGGAGAAAAGACTTGGTCACATTTGTTTTATGATGCATATAGATACGGGGACTCATAAGTTAGATATCCATGTTGATAGGGGGAGCATATGTTAGTTTTCTATTCGATTTATCAAGAACTCACAAATGAGCACTTAGAATTGTTTAATTTTCATGTTTTGTTTGTCATCATCAAAAGGGTTGCCCCTATGCCTCGATCTCTATTTTGATGATAACAAACATGAAACTAATGCATTTGTGGAGTTTTGAGTTCAGGTTGGTGGCACGATACGCGTGCGAACTTCGTTCGAAAAAATGCCAAGAAACGTCAAAAATGGCTCCGATGACGATCGCGTAGAATCCTAGGATTAGAAGTAGAAATCAATGTAATATGCCTCTGGGATATCAACCCAAACCTGATTGTAATAATTTCCATGTCAAAACTCGAAGACGGAACCCGAAAATGAACTTCGCACAACAAATCAATGAAAATCAACAAAGTTCAAGATTTCCAGGGTCTGGCCGATGGGCGATCGATGGTCGGTGGATCGGCCCATCATCCGATCATCGACCGGTGAAGCTCAGAATCGGCAGAGGGCTCCGATTGGTGGTCGGTCGCTCAGTCGATCACCGATCGGGCGGCCCCAACGGGCAGAAAAATGCCCGTTGGGTTACCTGTCAGAGTGAGGGGTTATAAATACCCCTCATAAACACTCACCCAACCTCTTCTACAGTTGATTAAGCCTTCAATAGAGATTCTTAAACCCTCCAAAGTTGATTTCCACACCCGATCTGCGATGATTCATCTTCTACTTGGAGTGTTCTTTGCGACTCGACTCCGGCTTCAATCTTTACCATTCGAGTTGAGGAGTTGGAGGCTTGGAAGGCTAAGAAAGGAGCACACCAGTTTGGTTTACTTCCTTGCTCCTTTTGTTCTTGTTTTCCATAGTTATATAAGTGTATTTCTTGTTGTTAGCTTGTAAGGTGTGCTAGGTAAACATCTTAGGGTTCTTTATAGATTTGTGTTTTGCCTAAGTGAATAGGTGTTGAGGCTTTCTCAAAGGGTTGAGAAGTCAGTTCTCATTGTATTCATAGGGAAACACTTAGTGCATGTTTGCTTTATAGGATAAGGGAGGATAGGATAAAAGGTAAAATATATCTATTGTTTGTTAAATGCATAGATTAGAAGAAAATAGAAATAAATGAATATAAAATTAGTATTATATCCGATGTACACCGGATTTAAACAAGTCATATCCAATCCTTCTTCATTTGTTATCCATTCCAGTCCTATCATATCCAATGAAGCCAAGGTAGTGGAGTAGGCGGTTTGGCCGAATCACTATAATCAATTGTGATTGCATTGCGTTGTTACTTGCTTTCATTTGATCATATATTTACTTGTCTTAGCATCATACTTAAAAGAACATCAATTTAGTTGTGAACGGGTTTGAATCGAGAAGATTGTAGTTGAACCTAGTTTTAGCTACACACTATTCAAACCCCCCCCCCCTCCCCGTTCTAGATACTTGAACAATAGACGCCACAAAAGAAACCCAGTAGATGGAGTTACGATTGTGCCTGTGGAGATGATGAAAAATCATCCATCGGCTAACTCTTCTGGGGGTGGCAGTGATGTTTGCACCGGTGTTCAAGTGACGTCCTTGGCTAGAGTAAATCCATGAGAGTCTTTTCAATCTTGCTTGATCAGCTTGGTTGAGCAACTACAAGAGTCTTTGCACAGGGAGTCGATCATTCGTTCTCGTGAAGTTGAGCCGTTAAAGAGGGCCCTAGAATCCAAGACCAGTGAGGTCGATCTTTTAACTGACCGAGTAAAAGAACCACAAAATCAACTTGTGACCGCCCAAGCAGAGTTAACTAAGCCTCATCAAGATCTGGTTGTGGCTATAGCGGAGAATTCTCGTTAGGAGGCTGAGACTGAGGTAATCCGAGCGCAGTTGTAGGCTGAATTTGAGGTGACTAAAATGCAATTGCGGGAAGGATTTGAAGCGGCTAAAGCGCAACTGCGGGCTAAGGGGGACAAATGGCGATTAGACGTCCAAAGGGTTGAAGCCGAGGTGCGTGACTTCAACAGCACTACCGTCAAGGGGTGTATGATGCACATTTTTATAAAGCCATCGAGCAGGCTTGACTTCTACCTCCCGGAATTGATTTTTTAGAGGCCGACTCTTCCAAGGAAGTGAAGGACGATGTTCTTGTGGTTTTAGTACCCGAGGAGGAGACTCTGTCCATCCTGAGGAGGATTTGTCGTAGAGTCTTGTTTCGAAGAGGAGGATTCATGTTGCATCGATCGAGGCCAAGTAATTTTATTGAATTACCCGTATGCTAGTCACTTTATTCGGCCTGTAACAGATTGTTCCCCCACGGGGCCTTTTAATTGTTAGCCCTTTGTGGGCTCACCCTGTGATTTATATGCGTTATTTTTCTAACTTGGTTATCCGATATCATTTGGCCTTCCCTTTAAAGACATTTGTTTTAGGCGGGTTCTTTAGTTGGAGCGTCCGAGGTGGCCTCGTTAAACCGGGCTTGTTTCCAAATCGTGTGGCGATGAGAGGGTTCCGACCCCCCTAGTGTGTATGTCGGATAAGGACTTTAAGGTTGGAAGTAGTGGCGCGGTAGCCAGGCACCTGCACTCGGGGGCTCAGGTCGAGCTGACCGAGGAGCGTAAGGCGGAACCACGCGTGAGAAGTTGTGTAAAGGCTCTAAGGCTGGAAGTAGTGGCGTGGTAGCCAAAAAAATTGTACTCGAGGGTTCAGGCCGAGCTCGCCGAGGAGCATAATGCGGAACCGCGCGCGAGGAGTTGTGTAAGGGCTCTGAGGCCAGAAGTAGTGGCGTGGTAGCAAAAAAGTTGCACTCGGGGGGGTTCAGGCTGAGCTCGCCGAGTAGCGTAAGGTGGAACCACGCGTGGGGAGTTGTGTAAGGGCTCTGAGGCCGGAAGTAGTGACATGGCAGCCAAAAAATTGCACTCATGGGTTCAGGCTGAGCTCGCTGTTAAATGAATGTCCACACTAGAGGGGGGGTTAATAGTGTGTTTGCTAATCTTAAACTTAATTTTGGTTTCAACCATTTTCCTGATTACTTGTGTTAATGCACATTTCAACTACTAAATGAATGCAGAAGCGAATAAGCAATTCAAGTAATCAACGCGTAAAGAAGCAATGCAAACAAAGAGATTTATAATGGTTCAGCCCCAATGCCTACTCCACTACCTAAGCACCCCGCTTAGGATTTCCAAATTAGCTTTACTGGAATAATTAGTTTCCTTACAATGAGGAATTTACACCGGAGAGTCTCCGCTCTCAAATCGAATGCACTTCCACACCTGGAAGTATCTCGCCTTCCTATCGAGAGCACTCTCCACCTCCACCCTAAGGACAACTCAACTAATTATAGCAAACTACGTTTACACTGGTGGATTTAAGCCTTAACACCAAGGCAACTACCAACCATTCAAGACCTACACTCTAGGTCTAACACAAACTCAAATACAATATAATAAACCACAAAAATACAATAACAAATGGAGCAATAATCAAAACTATAATACTTAGCTCCAACAAGAATCACCTAGCTCCTCTTGATGCCGATAAGGTAAATCTTTAAGGATTCAAAGGCAAGATCAAGAATGAAGGTTCAAGGCTAGGGTTTGATCAAAGGTGTCTCAATGAAAGCTTAGGAATGATCAAAGATGGCTCAAAGGAATGTTGGATCCCCATGGAAGCCATGAAAGAAGAGAGCCAACACAGCTCACCCAACAGATGTATTTTTACCCATTCGCGCCGCCAAGTCGGTGGTCGGCTGATGGGCCGATCGACCGGTCGTCGATCGCCCATCGACCGGAACCTCGAAACTGCAGTTTTTTGCTTATTTTTCGTGCGATGTTCGTGTCCGGGTTTCGTCTTTGGGTTTTGGTTCTTTTAAGGATTCAAGCATTATGTCAAGGATGTTACATATTATCTAGACACTCTAAACCTAGACTCTATCCTTTCCTATGAATCCGAGCGCATTGACCACCGTCCTTCCGATTTTTCAATTTCTCTGATATTTTCAATCGCGGATTCGAGCGCTAACTGACTTGGAACTTGAAAGTAATTTACCATTAATGCATTAGTTCCATGTTTATTTTCATCAAAACCGAGATTAAGACCAAGGTTGAAAATGTTAGGCCAACCCTCGTCGAGGAGCGTAAGGCAGAATTGCGCGCGAGGAGTTGTGTAAAGCCTCTAAGGCCGGAAGCAATGGCGTGGTAGCCAAAAAACTACACTCGGGGGGTTCAAGCCGAGCTTGCTGAGGAGGAACCGTGTGCGAGGAGTTGTGTTGCTCACTTTAGAGCTCGCCAAGTTGAGCTGGAGGCCGTATTAAGGGCTGAGGACCAGACTCGGTGAAAACCGAGCTCACGAGAAGCGTGCTTGGGGTCATTAATTGAGGGCGTAGGGAGCCTAGAATAGGCACTAAGGCCGGTGAACCAGACTGGTGAAAATCGAGTTCTAGTCACTGAGTGAAGTGTTGGGCTTTGGGGCCGAAGATCATGACAGCGCGAGGGCGAAAGTCATGCGTGAGGACTCAAGCAAGTTTCGAATAGAGTATTTGTTAAAGTGGTGAGATAATCATAGTGGTGTCCTGAACATTCACAAAAATGAAAAATGCTACGAATACAACTTTATTGAGAAATAAAAAAATTGTGCGTATAGGAGGAGTGCCCGGTTCCGAGCATTATTAGTGCTTTATGATCACGACTTAAGCTCTCTCTACGGTTGAGTCATGGTTGCTTTCTCATGTCCCATTTTGGGTTTGGCTCGGAGGCTCCGGTTGGTTGTTTGCCTTTGGAAGCGGAGAGCGTTCGGTCACCTTTGGTTTGAGACATTCGTTATAGCACCATTGGGCCTCTTTTTGATTGGTGTGTAACACGCCTACATCTGTTTCTGAGATGCAAAACTTCAATGTCAAATGGGGAGTAGAAACGATGGCTCCCAAATTGTTCAAAGACGGTCGCCCTAGGATCATGTGGTACGGCCTGGGTACGTTGATGACAAGGTATTGTACATCAATTTTTTTTGCCCTTGGCTGGGAGTTGAATGACATCCTTAACCATATGGCTCCTCCGACATCGACTTTCTCCCCGGAGAAGTCTACTAGTTTTCCCTTGCATAGGGTAAGTGAGGCTTCTGTTAATTGCAACCTTTCGAAGGTAGAGTGGAAAAGGATATGGGCTGAGCTGCCTTAGTCAACTAGGACCCTTTTAATAATGAAACTTCCTTCAATTATAGAGATTATGATTGGATCGTGCAGATTTTGGTTAGTTCCATGAAAATCAGATTCATAGAACGATATTACCGGGGTTCTTGAGGGAAGCCGGAGCGGTTGAGTGGCGCTATTGACCATCGCTACTGTCTGAGAAGATATTTTCCTGGCGGAGCTCGATTCTTCGTTCCTTGTAAGTCCACCAGCGATGTAGTTGATGACCCCTCAGGGTTCGCCTTCTGAGCGATCGGCTTGCTTTCCATCCTTATGGTCTGAATGGGGATCGGGGGCATCCGGCTTCGTCACCTAGGGTAGTGGCTTTTGCTCCGACCTCTTTCTTTTTGGTGGTTGATGTACTTATCCAGGTGTCCTGCTCGGACCAAGTCCTCCGACTGATCACCAAGTACCACACACTCCTCAGTTGTGTGATCGTAGGTGTCATGAAACGTGCACCTCTTGCTCATGTCAGCATTGGGCCATAGCTTTTGTTTTCCTGCATTGGCAGGGTATCTGATGAGCTTCAAGTGTCAGCACCTCTTTCTCTCTTCTCTCTCTGCTGCCGATCATTTCGTCGCCACCGACTTTGCGCGCCATCAACATCACCTTCTCGTCGTCGATTTTACCACCGAGCCATAATCGCCAGAGACGCCGCCTTCTCCAATCTCGCCGAGCCCCAATCTACACGCCGCCGCCCTAATCTCCTCGCTTCCTTCTCCCTCGCCGACGACCGCCCCAATCTCCTCCTCTCGCTGCCTCGCCGCTGCCCTAGCTCGCGTGAGGTATTCTTCGGCGCCCCTCCTTTTGATCTCTATTGCCACCAGTGTTAGTGTCTACATGTCGGACACCGACACTAGAGAATGGTACCGGCGTGTAGACATCGATATTGGTTTTGGGGCCGAACCCCTCGGCCCCAACCTGATGGAACAGTAGCTGGCAGTGGCTACTGTTTGATCAGGGGTTTATCCACTAATCTTTGATTAGGGTTTAAGCCCTAATTTTTTTTAAGGTTTATTATATGTTAATTATCTATTAATTGTAGATTTATTTGTTAACTTTAGATTAATTGTAGCTTAATTTTAGATTAATTGTTAATTTTAGGTTAGTTTTAGATTAATTGTTAATTAAGTATTTTTGTTGTTAGATTAAATTTAGGTTAGTTTTAATGTTCGTCTACTTTGGACTCGTGCGTACCGAAATCGTCCACTGCGGACTCGTGCCGAAATCATCCACTGCGGACTTGCGCTGGAATCGTCCACTGTGGACTCGCACCGGCATCCACAAATCTAGAAAATAATCATGATGAGTTGATACATTTCACGTACACATCGACGAGTCAAGTTTTAATTTTGCAAAACCTTATATCCGTTCGGGGGTTGTATGTTCGTGCAAACGAAGTAGATGATCTTTTATACGACGTACAACCCTTGAATTATCCCTAATCGGATAATTTGGAAATATAGTTATTTATATTGCACTTAGTTTATTTCTTTTAGTCATTATTCATTTTTAAATTTTGGCTATTGTATCTCCCTTGTTCTCCGATACGTGCCCAGATGATATGCGTATTCGGAGAATTATGTAGATGCTGCCAAAATTTAGAATGAAGTTAATGATTAGAAAAAATACTAAGTGCAATATAAATAATATAAATTCCGAATGGAATAGGACCATCCCACCTAAAGACATTACCTAAAGATATTGCCAACCTTTTGACTGAACATGTCGGGAGATCGAAGTTGGATGTACCGACGAATTCAACGTGGAGCTATAACGGATGAATTTCGAGCAGGCGTAACTTACTTCTTAAACTTTGCCTACTCGAATCAAAAATTTGTTAGTGGTGATAAAATCCGATGTCCGTGCCGAAAATATTCGAACAAAAGATTTTTGGATCGGAAAACTGTCACAATGCATATGTATACAAAAGGATTCACACCAAGATATTTTCTATGGAATTGTCACGGGGAATCACGTTAAGTCGGAACGTCGAGCAATCCTATTATCCAAACTCATGGTGAATCTTCTAGTGTCATTGTTTCTTCTTCCAATCCACCTAATCCTTATAGAACAATGATTCTGGATAGTCTTGGCAGACAATTCTATTTAAATGATAATGTTGTGTCAGATACTAAAATGACAGTGCCACCAGATACTACGACAGTTGAAGTCACTGAAGAACAACCTGCAATACAGATTGAATTGCCGAGTAAGGAGGCTATAGAATTTTACGAGATGTTGAAAGCTGTCGATGAACCTTTGTATGAAAATTGTCCTAAATATACAAAATTTTTGGCAATGATGCAACTCCTAAACATCAAGTCCGATTGTAATATCAGCGGGGTTGTGTTTGATCAGATTGCAGGCTTTATCAATGGTATGCTACCTCCAAATAACAAGTTTGAGCTAACTTTTTATAAGACAAAAAAGTTAATGAGGAAATTAGGGCTTGGGTACATAAAGATACACGCGTGCCCAAATAACTGTATTTTATATTATAAAGAAAATGCACAGTTGGAGCAATGACCAGTATGTGAACATCCTCGTTACAAGGAGAAGAAATCGGTCAGATAGAAAAATATCCCCTTTAAGGTGCTTCGGTATTTTTCACTGACACCGAGGCTTCAAAGATTATTCATGTCGGAAAAGACTGCCCCTATATGAGTTGGCATGCAAGAAGTCGTGATGATACAGTAATGACTCATCCATCTAATAGTGAAGCATGGAAACATTTGGATAGATACTATCCTTCATTTGCTAGGGATACTAAAAATATCAAATTGGGATTGTGCATGGATGGTTTTAATCCATTTGGTAATTTGGCAACTCCGTATTTAGTATGCCCAGTGCTGCTAACAATTTATAATTTTCCACCGTCAATGTGTATGAAAGATGAATTTATCTATCTTTCGATGATTATTTCAGGTCCTCAGAAAGAAATTAAAGTGTTTCTCTGACCCCTAATTGATGAACTGAAAACATTGTGGGCTGAGGGAGCTATCACTTATGATTATCATCGGAAGCAAAACTTTACTTTACGACCTACTATATTGTGGGCAATCAATAAATTCCTGACCTACGACATATTGTTTGGTTGGAGCACGCATGGGCAACTCTCTTGTCTGTATTGCATGGAACACTCAAAATCCTTCAGTCTTGAGAACGGTCGGAAAATTTTCTTCTTTGATTGTCATCGTCGGTTCCTACCGTCTAACCATCAATATCGAAGGAATTATGACAAATTTACCAAGGGTAGAGTCAAGATTTACAAATTGTCATGAGCCACCACCGATGTTATCCGGTGAACAGATGTTAGCACATGTTGAATTGCTTGAAGAGATTACTTTTAGTCAGAATGTAAGAATTTCAGGCTTTGGTCAAACACATAACTGGGTTTAAAAAAGTATCTTTTGGGAATTGTCGTATTGGATTTCATTACTGATTCGACATAATTTGGGCATCATGCACATTGAAAAAGATGTGTTTGATATTTTTTTTAACACTGTGATGGATATTTCCGATAAAACTAAAGATAATGTGAAGATCCGACATGATGTGAAAATACTTTGTAAGAGGCTTGAGTTAGAGTTGCAAGAGGTCAACGGACGACTTCATAAGCAAAATGTGTCGTATATGTTAAATTAACAACAGATGAAATATGTGTATCAATGGATCAAAGAACTTAGATTACCCGATGGATATGCCTCAAACTTATCTTGATGTGTGAACGTCGGTGAATGCAAAATATCCGAGATGAAGAGCCATGATTGTCATGTATTCATGAAGAGATTGCTTCCGGTCGCGTTTCTAGATCATCTACATGATAAGATTTGCGGTCCGTTGATAGAATTAAGTATGTTTTTCAGAAACATTAAGCAAATGTCCTTCGAGTCAAAGATATGTCATCACTTGAAAATAATATTGTTGAAATCATATGCAGACTAGAGCAATTTTTCCCTCCTATATTTTTTGACTCGATGGAGCATCTACCGATACACTTGGCATACGAGGGACGAATTGGTGGCCTCGTTCAATACCAGTGGATGTACTTATTTGAAAGATACATGAATCATTTGAATAAAAAAGTAAAGAACACCGCGGCAGTTGAAGGTTCCATATCAGAAGCATATATAACTCAAGAAATTTTAACATTCTGCTCATTTTATTTTGAATCAACCATCAAGACAAGGCTTAATCATCTTCCACGGAACGACTACAGGGGAGCTCGACCATTAGACGGGGGATCTCGACCATCAAATGGTTGTTTAAATATCTTTTGTTACCTTGGTCGTGCTTTGGGTTCTCGTTCATCTCGATTCTTACACGACGAAGAGTACCATTTGGCCCATTTGTACGTTTTACTAAATTGTCCAGAGATTGAAAAGTTCATTGAAATATTTGGTGTCGAGATGGTGACAAAATACTCAATTTACAGCGATGAGGAATTAGATAGATTACGCAATCGTGAGTTCCCCAATTGGTTTCGAGCTTACAGTACAGAACACAAGGTGAAATAGATAACCGAATATTTGAGTTTGCTAGCGGACCGGCACGACTTGTACAGTATTATAACAATTATTTTGTTAATGGATATAAATTTCACACACTTGAATATTCATCTACAAAGAAGACTATGAGTGACGGGGTATGCGTCAAAGGGTCAACATATGCTGAATGTGATGTTGACTTTTACGGACTGTTGGAAGAAGTCATTGAATTGCAATTTTTCGAATGGAAATCAGTTGCCCTTTTTAAATGTCATTGGTTCAATACAAGCGATGGGGGCATGAGAGTTCATCCAGAGTATAAACTTGTCGATGTCAATTACAAATCGAAATTGGCTTCAAATGAGCCATTTATATTCGCATCTTAAGCTGAACAAGTATATTATATGCAGTATCCGTCTTAAAAGAAAGATAGGGCAGATTGACATGTAGTCTGTAAGACTAAAGCCAGAGGAAAAATTGACCTGGTAGCCAGAGAGAATGAGCCGATAGATGATTTCTATCAAGAAGAGGATCCTTCCGAAGTGGAGCGAGTTAGTTCAATACTCGAGGATGATGACACAGAGGTAGTTCAATTGGAAGTAGAATATGTTGATGACGACGATAATGAAGTTGAGTAAGAAGGACAGAATGATGATGAGGGAGAAGAAGAAGAATTTGAAGATTCTGATATAGAAGAACAAGAAGAAGAGTATTACACGGATGATGATAGTGATGATGACGAATAATTATAAATGTGAAGTATATCTCCAATTATTAAATATATCTATTAATCTATTATATATAATCTAATCATATTTATATTTGACAGCTATGGTTCGAGAAGTGTGTGCCTAAGGAGGCATTCCTCGCAGGACTACCCCCTGATGATTACCACCTGCCACCCCGGTATCCACCAACCCTTCGCCTTCGACCACCATCCCCCCACCTCCGGCCAGCATTCGCCCACTTGATCCATCCACCATTCCCCCACCTGATCTAGCCACCATCCCCCCACCTCCGGCCACCATTCCCCCACTTGATCCGTCCACCATTCCCCCACCTGATCTAGCCACCATCCCCCCACCTCCGGCCACCATCCCTTCAGCAGATCTAGGCCCATCCACATCAAGATGTAGGCCACGATGGCCTAACAGAATTCTCCCTCAACCACCCGAGGGACAATCGCGCAGATCAATTAGTGTGAGCGGAAGAAGGTAAGTAGATGCATTAATTATTGCTTATAAATTATTTATAATTAAATATATCATAATATAGAATTGTACTATATTTGGTGCAGGTTTGAGCAGGAGAATGTCCTACGTACGATAGGAGGGACGATCTGAAAGTTTATGCACGTGGTGGGGCCCCGTGAGCATATGGATTTATTATGGCAAGAGTTCTCGGTAAGTATATTTATTAAATTAATGTTAGTGTTAAATATTGATCAGTAATAATAATTTTTTTTTTGCAGGCTCATTATACATAGCTGGAGGACCAGACCACTTTTGTAGAGGTTGTATGGGAGTGAGTTGCCCGCGCTCTCTACAACGGGCTGCTTCAGTAGCCCGTAAAATAGTGATGAGACAACTAGGGGCCACACTGATTGGGCAGACTCGAGGACACGCCCACGAGTGGATTCCTGGACCTGTGTGGGACCAGCTTGTTGAGCGATGGGACACGCTTGAGTGGCAGGAGGTCTCCTAGAAATCGTCGAGAAACTGCATGTCCGAGGGGGACGGTACAGGGGTGCGCCACACTGGTAGCTTCGTGTCTTTTGCGGTGCATGAACGTCGTATGGTGTGTATAATTTCCTTACTTTTAATTAAATTATATATTGTGTATAATGATACTAATGTATTTGTTTTCTAACGTAAGACGTAGGATGGCACCATCCAACACCCCTCGCTGATGCAGTTGTTTGAGCACACTCACCAACGTTGAAAAGGAGCAGGGGAATACGTCGATAGCAGGGCCTCGATCATCATCGGTAAGTATTTATGTATATTTGATTTATACAATTTTTATTTATAGTTTATATATATGTAGTATTTAAAATATAAACATGTGTAGGAGACATACACAAGGACCATGATCGAGCGCTGAGGCACGCTGCATGAGTTTGACGCAGGAGCATGGGTCAAGGCCGTAGATGGTTGGGAGCACGACCGTGTTTATGGCTTTGCAAACAATGGCCATGCATGCATCGTGTTAAGGCCACTTGGGACACTGACCGCTCCCGCTGCGAGTGAGCGGCCCTCGACATCCCAAACGTAGGACCAGAGCCGGATAGCGGCTTGGGAGTCCGAGCTTTCGCAACAGAGACAAGTGATGGAGGAGCGGAGATGAACGAATGACGAGTTGAGACAAATAATGCAAAACATGCAAGCCCGCCTCACTTAGATTACATCTCACTTGGGCATTCTACCAATGATGTCCCAACCGTCGTCCTCCTCAACTCTGTCGGCACTCCCAACCTAGTCGCTATCGACTCCACCGCCTCCACCGTAGCCGTGAAATTTTAATTTATTATATTTTGATTATATTTTGATACTTAGCTTGATTATATTTAAGTAAAACTTGTATGGTTGGTTGAAAATGTATGTGTATGATGGTTTGTGGTTGTAAATTGTGGTTGTAAATAGATTGTAATGTATAAAGATTGTTGTATGTAGGAATTTTCAAAATTTTAGTTTTTTTCAATTACAGGATATAACTTTAGCCATGGCTTACCCACGTCTTACCATCACTAGGACGTGGCTGAAAGTGTATCATAAATGGCTGATGGCCTCGGCAGCATCAAATATCACGGTTGCTAATAATATCACCGACGGCTCCAAACCTCGGCTGATGTGTTTATATCAGCCACATCTGCTGTGGGGCCTTCACTGGTGTGTTTAAATCAACGACAACGCTCATGGCTATCGCTGATGATTACATGTGACTACCGTGGTCGGCCGTCACAAATTATCTAAGATGCGCACATAAGTGACGGCCTTTTGCCACAGCCCGCAACGTCCGTGATAGTCTTCACCGACGGTTCAGCTACAGTTCGAGCCGTCAGTGACAGTGACTATTCTAGTAGTGTAGCCATAGAAAATTATCTCATCCAACATAGATGACACCTTCCCTGCAATATGCTTTCGTTAGAAAAGATAGCAAGAGCAACTCAACAAATGTCTTTTAGTAAGACACCCACCTATATAAGCTAAAATCGACATCCCCTCCAAGTCTCTCTTCAACATCTCCTTACAGGAAAAAGGTTGAGTTGTGTTTACTGTGCTTATTGTTGAGTTTTTGTTGTTGTTGTCGGATCGTCGGATCATCGGAGTGTTAGTCGGCAGACTGCTTGCAGTCTTGGTCGCTGGCAAAGTTGTTGTCGGGAGGGGCTCCGATCGAGCTGCCTAGTGTGGCAATGTCGGGGCGAGATCTGCCTGGTGCAGCCGCAGCCTTTGTGTAGGCCGACGATAGTGCCATCGGATGCGGCACACGATAGGATAGTGGAGTTCAGCCATCGAGTGTTGTGAGAGAGGCAGAGTAAGGCTGCCCCGATCCTTGGGAGCAACCGTGTTATGCCGCTTGGAGTCGCCACTATTCGATAGGCGGCGAAAAGATGCCATCGGACGGTAATGGTCTTGGGGAAGACCCCTTCTGGCCAGAGTAGAGGGTGGTGGCGGTGACGGCTGGTAGAGTAAAAACCCTAGTTTGGGTGGGAGAGATGAGGGGTAGAGTTTATATCAGTGTTATTTCTTATGTAGCAGCGATACTTTGTTAGTTAACATTTTATTCACTGTAGTAGTGTTATATACATTATATTAGTGTTATATTCTATTACATGTAATAAGTTGGTAGTATGTGTTAGTTGGTAGCACTGCGGATGTTGTTGGCCTAAGGTTTTCTACCTTGGTCTTAATCTCGATTTTGATGATAACAAACATGAAACTAATGTTTCATTAACAAACATGAAACTATATCAATTTTATTTCTTATGTAGCAGCGATACTAATGTTTCATTAAGAAATACTTTCAGCTCCTTGGAGGGCTATATAACCTAGACATTTTCTTGACACCAAAAGTCCCGATAATTGTTCCTTAGGTAAAAACTAGATAACGGGATATTTTAAAAGATTTTTTGGAAGCCTTTAGCCTACCCATATTTGACCCGAAAGATTATAACATTTTCATTTTTTGGAAATTTGTACTAGACCTCAAATGTTAGATTTTGATTCTTAAGGATTTTGATTTTTTTGATATTTTTTGTAAGAGGACTTAGTGAAGACCGAACCCAGAAACGAACAAATGAGCAAAAAAAATAGCAAACTGGGCTGATTTTTCTAGTTTCGATCGATTGGTCGGTCGACTGAATGCTGCCCAAAAGTGGTAGAATGCATTCGAACGATCGGTGGTCACTCAGTCGGTCGATCGACGATTGATCGGCCTACGATCGGACGACGGGAAATGGCTCTATTTCGAGCAATTGAATGTTGTTTTGGGTCTCTGCCTTCATGGTTTATAAATACAAGCCTTTGAATGCCTTCCATCATTATCTAAGCTTCCATAGAGCCATATTTTGAAGATCTTTGTGCTTGATTGAGCCACCATTCTTGAAACCTTAGTTTGATCTCTCCATTCCTTGATATAGCCTTCAAATCTTCATCGATTCATCACCTGGAGGCATCAAGAGGACTAGGGAGTTTGTTGTGGAGCTAAGTATTTTATTATTTGATTTATTGCTCCATTTAGTGTTGTATTTTCTTGTTTATTTATTTGTATTTGAGTTAGTGTAAGACCTATAGTGTAGGTCTTGAAATTGGGTGATAGCCTTGGTGTTTGAGGTTTAAATCCACCAATGTAAACGTAGTTTGCTAGGATTAATTGAGTTGTCCTTAGGGTTGAGGTGGGAGAGTGCTCTCGGTAGGAAGACGGGATACTTCTGGGTGTGGAAGTGCCTTCAGTTTGAGAGAGGAGACTTTCCGGTGTAAAGTCTTCATTCTAAGGAAACTAATTAATCTAGTAAAACTAGTTTGGAAATCCTAAGTAGGGTGCTTAGGTAGTGGAGTAGGCATTGGGGCCGAACCACTATAAATCAAAGTGTTAGCATTGTTTCCTTTGCGTATTGAATTACTAATTATTTATCTTGCTTCCGCTTGCTACATAACTTATGAATTGCCTAAGTAGTTTAAGAAACGTTTAAAACCGGAATTAGGCGAAAAGATTAATAAACACTGTTGGCCTAAGGTTTTCTACCTTGGTCTTAATCTCGGTTTTGATGATAACAAACATGGAACTAATGTTTCATTGAGAAATATTTTCAGGTTCCATATCGGTTAGCACTCGATGTCCTCGATCGGAAATATCGAAAGAAATCGGAAAATCAGAAGGACATTGGTCGACGTGTTCGGGTTCATCGCGGAGGTTTCTCAAAGATCGACGTGTGCACCAAAGACGCCTTGGACCAGTCTAAAGAACACATGGAAAGCTCTCCAAGTAGACGCTCGTTGAAGGCCGAAACCCGGAAATGAAGCGCGCAAGAAGAAAGCTGGAAAAAATCAAGCTCAACCTAGGTTCAGTCGATCGGTCGGTCGACCGAAGGTTGCCAGGAAGCAGTAGAAAACCTTCGATCGATCGACGATCGATCGGCAAGCAACCGGCGGTCGGTAACAGGCAAAAACCCACTTGTTGAGAAGAGGGGAGCTCTCTCTTCTCTTCATGGCTTATAAATAGGAAGCCATGAGAGCCTTCCTTCTTGATGTTGATCACTCCTAACCTCCTTTAGCCATCTTTTGATCAATCCTAAGCTCTCATTAAGCAAATCTTGTGAAAACCCTAGCTTGAACCTTTCATCTCTTTGATTGAGTCTTTACTTCATTGCTTCATCATCAAAGGCATCAAGAGGAAGCTAGGAATCTTGTTTTGTAGCTAAGTATTTTATTGTTTGATTTATTGCTCCATTTAGTGTTGTATTTTCTTGTTTATTTCTTTGTATTTGAGTTAGAGTAAGACCTAGAGTGTAGGTCTTGAAATTGGGTGGTAGCCTTGGTGTTTGAGGTTTAAATCCACCGGTGTAAACCTAGTTTGCTAGGATTAGTTGAGTTGTCCTTAAGGTTGAGGTGGGAGAGTGCTCTCGGTAGGAGGCGGGATACTTCCGGGTGTGGAAGTGCCTTCGGTTTGAGAGCAGAGACTTTCCGATGTAAAGTCCTCATTGTAAGGAAACTAATTAATCTAGTTAAACTAGTTTGGAAATTCTAAGCGGGGTGCTTAGGTAGCGGAGTAGGCATTGGGGCCAAACCACTATAAATCATTATGTTAGCATTGTGTACTTTGCGTATCTTATTGCTTATCGTTTATGTCTTGCTTCCGCATTTAGTCGTTCAATTGTGAATTGCCCAAGTAGTTTAAGAAAATGTTTAAAATCGAACTTAGGTAAAAAGATTTAGATAACATACTATTCACCCTCCCTCTAGTGTAGGCTATTTCACCAACAAACACACTATTCACCCCCCCTCCTCTCTAGTGTAGGCCATTTCACCAACAAATGTAACAATGATTTGGGGTTTGTATCACTATTATATAAGCTTGTAACAGTTATTTGAATAAGTTGTATTTAAGGTATTTTGTTGTTATTTGAAATATCATTTCTGAGGCTTTAAGATATTAAAGATATTCATATTTTATATGAATATTTACCTAATCGATATTTAGGATTAATTGGTGAGGTTTGTTTCACCATCAGACTTTTGGTTTTTAAAATCGGTAGGTGGTCGTCGCCTTGTTTTGCGTCCTGAGTTGTAAATATTATTTTATATATTTTATTGTGTCAATCTGAGGTTGGTTAGTTGTTATGATTGTAGATAAGGTTGAATCTCACCCTAGCTCATTGGTTACCCTATGTCGAAGTATTTATCTTATTGTACCGTTGATTTTTATATATGCTATTGTTGGAATTTTTGTTGCATGTTGTTGGCTCATATATATGTTGATATCATGGTATATTGCATGAATTGCATCCATAGAGATTATGATGATTAGGAAGTATGTGTAGTTGTTAATGAGTTGCATAACTATAGATTTAGATCTTTATTTGGTCACATCATTGATGTAATTGTTGTTCATATACATCCTCTATGTTGAATATCATGTTGATAGTCTTTTATGCATGTTGCTTCTATAGTTGCGAGAATTATATTGGCATGTTGTGCATTATGATATACTATTGGGCAGAGGCCCTGTACATTATTTATTTATTGCCCGAGTTGTATGAGTAGTGACACCGGTGATCACCAAATTATCACACGAGTTGAGTGTGCGGCGTCACGTTGTTAGACGTCGCACCTCTTGCTTGAGCAGGCTTGAGGTACCACTCTCGAGTTGCGAGAGTGCGGGGGAAACCCAATGTCCACTACACTCTTGATTGGGTCTATGATCATCACACATATGTAGACAATAGTCATATTTTTGTTGATATGATATATACATCGTAGGCGCATTTTGACATGTTGATGAGTCATGTATACCGTAGTCTTCACTAGCATAATGGCATAACGTTGTTTATCTTAATTCTTGGCATATTGTTGAATCCTACTCAGCCTTCTGCTGACATTGTTTGTTGTTGCTTCAGATTCGTAGGTATATCAACAGTTTGGAGTTGGGTAGCTAGAATCCTAGAGGAGGAGATGTCGTATGATGCTTAGTAGTTATACTCTAGTTATCTTATTTTAGTTGTTGAACTTTTAATGTTGAAAATACTTCCTTTGTTGGTTGTTCTTGTCGTTTTTTATCCTTAGAATCCTAGTAACTTTCATGTTATAAGTTATTCGTAAAGGCTTGGTTGTGTTGGTTTGACTGTTGGTTGCGCTTCTCCTAGGCGGTGTTCCTTATTTAGGGATGAACCTAGGCGGGGCGTAACAAGATCCGCTCGAAGAAAAGACAAAGTTGCCATTTACCAACTAAAATTATCCTCCACAAGTCACCCCAACTCGGCTTCCTCAGCCATTCCCTTTAGCTCAGCCTTTGCAGTTGTTCGCTTCGGCACGACTTCCCCGAGTACACGTCTTAGCTCGGCCTTCACGGTCGCTTGTTCCAGATGGGTCTTAACAGCCAATCCTCTCTACCCGGTCTCCACAGTCATCCACTTCAATATGGCTTCTACGGTCTCTCACTTCGATTCCAGCTGGGCTTTAGCAGCCACCTACTTAACTTCCACGGTCAATCACTCAAAAGCAATATCTAGCTCGGCTTCCATGGCCACCCAGCACAACTCAATAAACTTATCTGAGGTCTCCCCAGAAATGCCTAAAAGACAAAGGCTAACCCAACTCAAGAGCTCGACACACTGTCTACCAAACTCCGACTGAGCTCGGGGCTGTGGATTGGACTAAAACCATTGGGACCGGTCGGATTAGACCCATCAGCACCCTACCATTCGGACCGAACCAAGCGAATCCACCTAGGGGGCTACACCCAATAGTACCCTTGAGTCTGACCCGAGCTAGACTAAGCGGCTCTACCTAGGGACCCCACCTGGCTATACAAGGATACTTGCATCTTAACTTATCAGGAGAGATACACCATTACGAGCAATTGCTACTGTTAATTTGTACTAGTTTGTTTCCGATTGATATAAACACTACTAAAAATTAGTTCAATTGCTACTAGTATTAGTGACGGCCGACAGGGCCGTCGCTAACGACAACGGTCTACCAACAGTCTAAGAGGTCGTTGCTAATAATGTATCATTTGCGACAATTACTTGATGGCCTATGAAATCATCACATATTACACAAACATGTATGACAGTTTAGAGATGGTCGCTCGAAGCCATCGCTGATATGTAAAGGCGCCCACGAGGCCAAATTAAAATACTTATCAGTGATAGGCTATCGATGATTGTGGCGGTTGTCACTGATAAGTCTTCTTATTTCCTCCTGTACGGCCGTGTCCCTTTCTTATTCCTCTTCCTCTCTTCTCTTCTTCTCCATATCGTTTCTCGCCGATCAATGCTACTCACCATCGCCACCCAAGTACGTTGGTCCTCCCCTTTCCATCTCCTATCCACTATGGGGCCCAAACTAGGGTTTCGGCCCCAATAGTAGGTTAATTATATTTTTTTAATTTTTTGTTTAATTAATTTGATGTATTCGTTAATGTTGGTTGTAGATTAAATATTAGTTAATATATTGGTTAATATTGATTAATATTGGTTAATGTATCGGTTAATGTTGATTGTAAATTAAATATTGGTTAATGTTGATTCTAGATTATAGGTTAATATTGATTAGGGTTTGATTAAATGTATAATTATGGTTTGATTATATTTATATAACTGAAATTAATTTGATGTATTGTTTAATTAATCTGATGTATAGGTTGATTTTAGATTAATATTGGTTAATGTTGGTTAATGTTCCAAGCGGTGGCATTCATGATCGATCAGGAGTTGTTCCCGGGTTCGTGTCAGCATTTTGACCTGGGCTACTAACCGCTGGTTCTCCGCCTCCATGTCATTTATCCGACATTGGGATGCTTCTACGGGGGAGTTGAGTTGGTGTGGGAGCGTCGCTCCTTACTGTTTCAGCGTTACTAGGTGGTGGATGGTCGTCGTTGTCGGTGCATTGCCGTTGGCGTGCGGTGGCGGTCACTTGGCTCCGGGTTTCAACCATTATGGGGGAAGTAAGTTTAACTCGGCCCCACAGTGGACGCCAAATGTTCCTGTCTGAGGATCGGAGTTGTCCGATCCGACTCGATGTCTCTCCTGGTTAGATGCAACTCCTGTAGTGGGGGAACCTGCAAAATATACTCTGATGCTCAAGTTAGTAGGACTCCAAGGTGGAGGTAATGAAAATGGAACTTAGGTTACTTGAGGCGTGTCGTGTCTCTATTTATTGCAGGTGGAGGTGATGACATCGTCCAACAATCTCGCAAAGATATTGCTCAAAATCGTTCGAGGCTGATCCCGTAGATAAGGAAGGGCATGGATGTCCTTGTATGGCCGGGTGGAGCCCCCATGTGAATCTATTCAGTCTGGCTCGAGTCAGGTTCAGGAATGGGGTCGGATGGTGTCATGAGGTGGAGCCATTAGGTCCTGGCTCTTTTGGGTTGTAGGGCACTGTTGGGTATAATCCAGCCAGACCAATAGTACTACTCCAGTCTAGTTAATGTATTGATGTATTGGGGTGAAAAGGAATTAATTAATTAGTTAATTGAAATTTTGTTGGGTTTAATTAAATAAAAACCTACTTGAAATTAATTGATGTCGTGGATGCCGTCAAAGGCATTGGGATCGACATGTGTCATTTGTATCCTTGAATGTCTAAGTCAAAATTAATCATGAGTAGCTTGTTGATACGTTTCACGTATGTATCGACGAGTCGAGCATGAATTTGCAGAGCCTTAGATCTAGTCGGGGGTTGTATATTCGTGTAAACGAAGTAGATGATCTTTTATACGACGTACAACCCTTGAATTGTATCTAATCGGACAGTTTGGAAATATAGTTATTTGTGTTGCACTTAGCTTTTTTCTTTTAGTCGTTATTCATTCATAAATTTTGGCTTATGAATCTCGCTTGTTCTCTGATATGCGCCAGATGATATGCGTATTTAGATAACTTTAGGGAGATGTTGCTGAAATTTAGAATGAATAATAGCTAAAAGGAATACTTAGTGCGATACGAATAACATGATTCCTGAATGGAATAGAACCATACCACATTAAAAATCATTAACTGATCAAGATATTATCTATATACAAAAGGATTGACACTGAGATATTATAAATGGACTTGTCACGGGGAGTCACATGAAGTCGGGACGTCGAGCAATCTATTATAAATAAAAGATACATGCGTGCCCAAACAATTGCATTTTATATTATAAAGAAACTCTATAGTTGGATGAATGCCCAGTATGTCACATCCTTGTTATAAGGAGAAGACATCATTCTAACAAAAAAAATGTTCCGTTTAAGGTGCTTCGATATTTTCCGCTAACACCGAGGTTTCAAAGATTATTCACGTCAAAAAAGACTGCTCCCTACATAAGTTGGCATGCAAGAAACTGTGATGATACAATTATGACTCATCCGTCTGATAGTGAAGCATGGAAATATTTGGATAAATGTTATCCTTCGTTTGATAGGGACACTAGAAATGTGAGATTGGGATTGTGTACTGATGGTTTCAATCCATTCAGTCATTCATCAACTTCTTATTCAGTTTGGCTAGTGTCATTATCAATTTACCATTTGTTGTCATCAATGTGTATGAAAGATGAATTCAACTTTCTTTCGATAATTATTCCTGGTCCTAAGGGTCAACGAAAGGAAATTGACATGTTTCTTCGACCCTTAATTGATGAATTAAAAACATTGTGGAATGATGGAACTATCACTTATGATTATCAATGGAAGCAAAACTTCACTTTAAGCAACATCCCGAGCCACTACATAGCTCGGAAGTCAGCTGGTCGTTTCACAAGCGGGGCATCGACCTCGTCGGCCCATTCCCACCAGCACCAGGACAAATAAGATATTTGGTCGTAGCGATCGACTACTTCACCAAATGGATAGAGACCAAACCCCTATCCTCAATTGCGATCGAGAAAATCTGAAAGTTCTTATAGAAGAACATCATTTGCAGATACAACATACCCCACGAGCTCGTCAGCGACAACGAGATACAATTTACAAATTGATGAATTTGAGAATTTTGCTCAAACCTTAGCATCCCACAACTCTTCTCCTCGGTTGAGCACCCATAGACCAATGGCCTAGCCGAAGCAACTAACAAGGTCATCCTGGCGGGACTCCAAAAGAAACTTGACCAAGTCAAGGGACACTGGGTCGAAGAACTGCCCGAAGTGCAACAGAGCTACAATACAACCGCACAAACCTCTATCTTGGAAACTCCCTATAGGCTACAAGCTCGCTTATGGAGTATAGGTCATGATTCCCATCGAGATCACAAAGCCCAGCCTCCGCATAACGATATTTGAAGGGCAAAGCAATTCGGAAACTCATCATGTCGAGCTCGATCTCATCGAAGAAGAGCAGGAGCTCTCCAGAATCAGTGAAGAAGCTTTGAAGTTCATAATAGCTTGGAAATACGAAAAGCATGTCAAATTGAGAAGCTTCAGAGAAGGGGACCTAGTCCTCCGAAAGATCGAACCCAAAAGGAAGCCAGTCAGAGAAGGAAAACTTACCCAAAACTGAGAAGGCCCCTACAGAATCATCGAGGTCCTCGATAAATGCGTCTACAGGATTGTTGAACTCTCCGAATGAGAACTCACACGATCGTGGAACGTGGCCTCCCTACAGGCCTACTACAACTAAGCATTCCCCTTTAAACTATACGTGGTCGATGTACTATTTTTCCTTCATGGTGGGTTTTCCCACCGGGTTTTCCCCTTGAAAGGTTTTAACGATGCACCACCATGTAAAGGCCAAGCACATCACTCGGTGGGAGATGATGTACTAGTATTATGATAGTTGTTAATAATATTGTTCTCTTTTCAAGCACATTTCCTTTGTGACTAGATTAATCAGGACAATCTTGAAACTTACATTGGAGGATCCTCTACCATCTCGTGACAGCTCCCACCCTGCGTGGCGCACCCATCCTCCTCGGCCTTAAACGCCTCTCTTGGATTTCCACAGTGACCAGAACTCGATTTTCACCAGTCTAGCTCGCTGGCCTCAGTGCCTAGCTCGGGCTCCTATGCCCTTAGTGACCAGAAATTGGTTTTCACCAGTTTGGCTCGCCATGGTTAACTTAAAATATTATGAACACTAGAGTAAGCAAGATATAACTCTAAGGTTAACTTAAGTAGCTCTACATGCACCAATGCAATCCTACATGTCTTAGGTCAATAAATCAAGATAGGTGTAGACAAGAGTTCCATGGGTTTTCCCTGTACTCTCACACTCGAGAGTGGTCCAATTCTCGTTCGCTCGTATAGGGAGAATGACTATCCGAAGATATCCCATGGGCACTGTGCAATGCCCCCATGTCGTAGCCTATCTACTAAACACCAGTGCTTGTAGCCGTGGAATTCCTTTGGTCCATTGGGTTGAAATATATTCTCGCCTGAAGCACGAGGCTAACAAGCTGTAGATAGATCATCATAATGCATATACATACTACTAACACCATAAACAATAGCACTAAAGTGGTATACTTAATATCAATTTTGCATATTATAAACACTATCGTAACACATGTTCAATGATGCATAAAGTGAAGCAACACTATTGGACTAGACTAGAAATATCGAGCTTGGTCAGATCAGACTCAACATCGCCCCACAATTTGCCCCGAGCCAAACTAGGCAGCTCTTCCTAGGGGCTCCACCCTGCCACATCCGTAAACACAAGATTCGAGCCAAACTAGACGTCATCATGTTCCTTCCCGATCATACATGGACATCCACGTCCTTCCTTATCACGAGGGATACACCATTACAGACCCACCTTCTTTAGGATCGCCCTCGACCCATTCTGGGTAACATCCCTACGAAATTATCGGGCGACGTCATCACCTCCACCTGTAATAAATATAGACATGGTGTGCCTCAGGTAACCCTAATTCCCATTTCTATTACCTCCACGTTGGACTCCCACTGATTTGAGCATCAGAGTGTCTTTGTAGGACCCCCCCTTGCTCTGGCATCAGAACCAAACAAGGAGAGACACCGAACCGGACCGGAAGACCCCCAACTCTCAGGTAGTAATATTGGGCGCCCACCGTGTGGTCGAGTAAAGCTGACCTCCCCCATAATGGCTGGAACCTGGAGCCAAGCAACAGTCGTCGCACACCAATGGCAGCGACCCGATGGCGACAATCAACCGCAACGTGGTGTTACTGAAATAGCAAGGAATGATGCTTCAGTACCGGCTAATCTTTCCCCTGAAGAGTCTCAGCGGCAGATAAATGAGCTGGAAGCCAAAAACCAATGGCTAATGATCCAAGTCGAGATGCTTACACGATCCCATGGAGAGCCCCCGATTCACCACGAGCACTGCCGCTCAAAGCCCGAAGAAAATATTCACTCGGGGAAGAGGAGACCCGATCCAGTTCCCCACGATGAAGTCTCCAGCACCCCCCATCCGGAGAAAGGCGAGGATCCTAAAATCTGAAGAGCTAGGACTGCTCTCCCTCTCGACGCGGGACCCTTTGTCGAGCACATCATGACAACTCGCCTCCTGTTGAGGAGCGAGTTACCTACCACCCTAACACCCTACAATGGAATAGGCGATCCTGCGCTACACTTGACGGCATTTCGGACAACGATGCTCTATCACGAGGAAACCAATTCTACGCTCTAGAGAGCTTTCCCAACTTTCCTAGGAAAAACCACCCTATTGTGGTTCCCTCCTATCGGGGTCTATCCATTCTTTCGATGACCTCTCCCGTATTTTCCTTAGCCAATTCACCACATCCCCACATCATGAGTATATCACAAAATAAGAGCTACCCTCCACTATGTTAGGCAGGGGTTGTTGGTGTAAAGACCTACACTAGAGAGGGGGGGCAGGGGGCGGTTGAATAGTGTTACTTGCTAATTCTTTAGACTACGTTCTATTGTCTAACAAATTGTCGATTTCTATTTCAAGTATATATTCTAATGAGATGATAATCATGAAACCAACAATAATAAATAAATGCTAACACATTCAGATTTATAGTGGTTCGGCAACACCACCTACTCCACTACTTAAGCACCGTGCTTAGGATTTCACACATAAATTCATTAAGTTGAGAGTTTCTTACAATCAAGGACTTTTCACCAGAAAGTCTCTACACTCTCTACCTTCACACCGAGTGAACTTTCCCACCTCAATTCCTAAGGAACACTCCTAACCTAGTTTACACAAGTGGGTTTATACCTCTATACCAAGGTGACCACCAAACTACAAGACCAAACACTAGGTCTTTATACACACTTGAATATTCAATCACAAATTAGAACAAAACAAACATTAATCACAAGAAAAGAGGGTAGAGATCTTATCACATGAAAACCAACACCTCTTCTTGTGCCTAGCAAGCTTGAATAACCCTCCAATGATGATGCACTTTAAGATGAGGGATCAAGAGTCTAGGTATGAGAGAAATGATCAATAAAAGCTCGGAGATGCAAAGATTTATGCAAGAGAGATTTAGGGCATCAGTGGTGGCTAGAGAAAGGTTTAGGGAAGTCCATATAGGCTTGAGAAAGAGTGGTGTCAAGTGGAAATCAGCTCAATGGATATATTTTTATGTCCGTTACAACGCCGATCGATCAGTCGGTCGACAGGTCAGTCGACCGACCATTCGACTGTCGATAGACCGAATGGCTATTGGATGTTTTGGACAACATCCGGTCAGTGCCCGGTCGTTCATCTGGTCGACCGACCAAACGACTGGCCATTCGACCGATAGACAATTTGCAAGTTGATTTTTGTCATTTGGATTTTGGTTTTTAGTTTATTGAGATTTTCGAAGTGCATACACCCTGGAGACCTACCCAAGCAGTTTTACAATCACTCTATGTACTTCTCAAATTTCTTTGGTTAGTTCGTCGCGGATTTAGGAAACTCCAAGGAGGCTTGCCTTCCGAGACGATGTTGCATGAAACGATATCAACTTCAACCTATGACTTTCATGATTAAACTTTGTTAGACATGGTTTGTTATCATCAAAACATTTGTTGAGAATATTTGAGCGCAAGGATGAAACCCTCGACCAATAGGGGCAACATGATCCCCTAAGAGAATACCTGAATAGGTTTCAAGCCATAGCGACCGATATCCCCAACCTCGACACACAGAATGAGTTTTTCTACATCCAACTTGGGTTAAAACCTAAACTCTTTGCTGACTAGATCGCCCTTGCTGAACCTAAAAACATGGCCGAATTTTAGGAGAAGGCCGCTAGCTTCATAAAGATGGAAGACCTTCGAGAAGCCAAAAAGACTGACTGGCAAAAATCTCAAGGCCATCGTCAAGGAAGACTTTTCACCAACAGCCCGCAGTCATCGATAAACGTGAATGGTTAATTACGACATCATTGACGGCCGATATAGCTCTCTCTAAGCCGTCGGTGATATATTTTTTATTTTCACACCGCGTTCACGTCATCAATTAATAAGCGACGACCATTGTTAGCCGTGGCTAATGACTTATTTATATCACCGACGGCCCTGGGGCCCTCGCTAAACCGTCGCTACTAAGTTATTATTTATTCTCGTCCAAAATCGAGGGTGTTGCACGTCTTCTTGATCTAATATGATTTCGATACTGACCTACAAACACACTTTAACCCTCAAACTAGAGGAAACCTAAAATTATAAATATGAAATTGAAATCAAGAGTATATATGATGTGCATCGTATTTATTTTATGATGCAAGACGAGATGTTCAGAGATTGTCTTTCAAAATCTCGCGAGAATGTGTCGTCTTGAATGAGTCGATGTTTATCCCTAAAATGACGGGCTCATTGATGCCAAAATATTGTTTATAAATGGTGATGTCGATTTTTTTATTTGATCGGATTAAATTTTCGAATAAAATTATAATTGATTTGATCTATATTTCTCTATAAATAACTGAAATCGGTGATACCAATTGTTGAACAAATGACAATTCCATAATTTTTCAGTTATTTTCAAAGAATGCTTAGTTTTCATTCAAACTTTTATGACACCACATAATGGTCATATAAGGAGTGTATGTCAAGTTTGAGATGAAAATTATATTCTTAAGTCAAGATATTAACCTAGCATGGTTTCATTCAAAACTGAGCTAGTTATCATGAAACTTGCTAAGTTTCAATCTTAACACTCATGATTTTTCAAAATTAAATCTATGGATACCTAACATGAGTAAATCTAAACATGTTCCACAAATATGGATTAAAAATGAGACCTTTAAGTCAACTTGTTGACTTGGGTCAACTTGGTTCAAAAGAGGTAAGCATGAATTGACCTCTATGTCATTTTATTTGTATCCATATGAATTTTTCATTCTAGATGCATAGAAACATGTCATACCTACTCCTAAACATGTTTATGAGTTTTGAACTTAAAATAAAGTGACCAAGTCGATTTATTTGACTTGGGTCAAACTTTTCAAGCTTAAGTCCTCTAAGGTGAATTAGTTGTCACTTTATTCATCTAGACATGAATTTTCAATCTTAAGCACATGACAACTAATCATTAACACACCTAAATATGTTTATGAAGTTTGGACTTAAAATGAAATGACCAAGTCGATTTATTGACTTGAGTCCAACTTTTCAAGCTTAAGTCTCCTAAAGTAAGATACTAATTGTATTTGATCATCTGGACATGAATTTTCAAGTTTTAAATATCTAGACTCATGTGAGATGTGTATCTAAATATGTTCATTTTGTGTTTACTCAAAATAAGATCTCTAATAAGAAATTTTAACCTAGAGCAAGTTTCATTCAATCAAGATATCATGAAATTGTCTAAGTTATCCAAATTTTTTCTACTCATGAAAATTCAAACATTTATCATGCAAAATCAATCATGAGTATATAGAGACATCATTAAAGCATGAATATTCAAGTATTATATTAAGATTTTTTTGCAAACTCAAATTCATTCTTTTTTCTTGAAAATTTGCCCAACTTTTCATTTCCTTTTTCATTTTCTTTTAGATAGCATAGTCTTTCATTAGCATTCACAACTTGCAAGTAGACTTCATTACTAGCATAATGAAATAATATGCCTACTAGCAAGCTAACATACTAAATAGCACAAGTTTAATGCAAATTTTCATTTAAAAACCTTAACCTATGCTAGATAGTAGAGATTCATTTTAAGTGAGTATACCATGATATCAAGATGAATCTAAGAGATCTTAAGATGTGAAATATTTGAGGAATAAGATCCCTAATCATGTTAAACTAGTTTGGACTTACAAGGTCTCTACTAATGAATATCAACCTAGAGCAAGTTTTATTCAATAAAATTTGCCTAAGTACTAAAATTCTACCTACTCCTGACAATTCAAGGGTTTAGCATGCAATTCTAATCATGAGTATTAGAGACATTATTTAAGCTTAAGCATTGAGGTATAACATTAAGATTTGAATTTATCAAAGTTATACCTTATTCATGATGATTTAGCCAAACTAATCTTTTTCTTCCTAATTAGCCTTCCTAAAATATTTATAACTTGCAAGTATACTTTATAAGTAGAAAATGAAACCAAATCTACATGCAAGCTATCAAACTAAATAGCGAAGAGAAAAACCAAATATCATTTTCAAAATTCAACTTCACTAAATAGCATGGATTCATTTTCATATAAATAATTTATGATAACAAAATGAATCAAGAAATCTCAAAATATGAAATTTTGAAAAGTAAGATCTCCAACCCTTCCTGGGTTGAAAATCGAAAGCCATAATTAGCCTATGATTTAAAACCGCAAGGTCGCTTAGGCCCATTACAGACCACATAGGTCTCCGAAGAGACCGGGAAACCAAAATCAAAAACATTTTCAAAGAACTCTTTTACAAGAGCGGGGAAAACAACTCAAATTAAACATGTATCATAATCTCCAACTAAAATAAAACAAATCAAGGTAAGGAGATGATACCAAGATATTTGATGCCAATTTTACCTAAGGTATCTAGGTGAAAGCTTGAAGTTGCAACCTAGGGAGGATTCATCATTCAAGTCCATGGTCAACTTCAATAATTCGTCAATCCTTCACCCTTGTGTGGTAGCTCCCCCTAAAATAGAAGATGAGATCTTTGGTACCCAAATGGCTTTGGGTCCTTGGGGGTTAGAGGGCTTAGGTACCCAAAGTATTTTCACAACACTTGGGTTCATTTTAAAGGCACAATCATAGATGGCATGCCCAAAAATACCACAACAGAAATAATGTCAATGAAACTTTTTATTTTCCCTATGGACATGTAATTTATCACTAGAATGCTTGACATGTGAGCTATGATGAGAATGAGCATTCTTAAGTGAAACATTTTTATTTTGAGCGTGGGGTTTAAATATGGAATGCCTATTATGAGAATGATGATGAACATTGGCATTCTTTACATAGGCACTTTTCATTCTAGTGTTCTTAGTAGATGGAGTATTTTTTAATTCATTTACCTTCTTATTCAAGAAAATGACCTCACTTTTCAAATCATTCATGGATTTTTTAATAGCATGCATTTGAGTTTTTAACATGTTATTTTCATTTTTTAAATTATCATTTCTATGTTTTAAGTCCTTAATCTCAAGTTTCAACATATCATGATAAGGATCAAATGAGCTAGATTTTAATTTCTCATTTTCTAATTCTAGAGCATGCACATGTGAACTAAGTCTAGAATTCTCATTTTTAATCCTTTTGTTTTCCTTATCCTTTTTCAAGAGCAAGGCATACATGATTTTATACTCATCCATCAATTCATCAAAATCATGGGAGCTAGATGAGTTAATACTATTATTGTTATTAACATGACTAGAAGAGGTATAGTGTACCTCATTGTTATCATTCATGAGGCATTCTTTTGAGATGGCTTCATAGTCATGAAGGGAGGATGATTCACTTGAGTAGGATGATGTGGAAGCATTTGACCTCCTCTTTGTCTTGTTCTTCATGGTAGGGCAATTCTTCCTTACATGCGCTTTCTCTTGACACACATGACAAATCACTTTTCTCTTCCGGCTTTTAGTGCTCCTATGACTGGAGACACTTTGGTCTTCAAAAACTATGTTAGCATTGGAAGGATGACCATTGTCATCGTTACCTTCATTAAAAGTTTCTAACTCCTCAATTTTAGCATAATCATATAGGACATTTAAGAAAGCCCAAACATCAAATGCGGAAGTACAATGCATGATTTTTCCAAATATATTATTTTCCAAATAACAATATATGCAATTTGTTGCTTTATCATTTAATTCAAACATATTAATTTGTTCTTGGGTCCATGAATCTATATTTTCCATAGGTTCAACATATTTTATCTTTACCATGTTGAATACACCTAAACCTTGAGTCTTTAGAAAGGTGTACATCCTAGATTTCCATAGATCAAAGTTCGAGGCATCGAACCTAGGAGGTGTAGACGCTACCGACTCTAGAGTCATTTCAAGATCGAGAGACGATGTAGAGGAGATGGTGAGATCTCAATCTACGACCCACTCTGATACCAGATGTGGTCGAAATGGCGACACTAGAGGGGAGTGAATAGTGTGTTTACTACGTTGATTAGCCTAAATTCTAATTTAATCATTTGCTTAATCCGTTTAGGCAATTTGCAATTATGTGATTGGATGCGGAAGCGATATAAAGCAATTAAGCACAAACAATTTAAAACAATGCAAACGCAAGATTTATAGTGGTTCGGCCCCAATGCCTACTCCACTACCTAAGCACCCCGCTTAGGATTTCCAAACTAGTTTTACTAGATTAATTTTCATTTCCCTTACACAGAGAACTTTGACTTGAAGAGTCTCACTCTCGACCTAAGGTACTTCCACACCCGGAAGTCTCCTCCTTATCGAGAGCACTCTTCCACCGCAACCCTAAGGGACAACTAGAACTAATACTAGTAACAACTAATTTTACAAAAGTGGTTTTACACCTAACACCAGGTAACCACTTATACCCACAAGACCAAACACCTGGTCTTCACACGCACAAATAAAAAACAGTTCAAATAACAAAAAATATTACAATTGAAAAGAGCTTATAAAGAAACCAATATTAAACGCTCTTTTGCAATCCTTCAATCCTTAAACTCGTCAAGAAGTAGAGCTTGAATCAACACCTGAGTTGAGGAGCAGTTGGCGCTTGAAGATGAACTCGACAGAAGAATAGGCGCGCTTCAATGGAAGGCTTAAATCTTCCTTTTAATGGCTCAATAAAATCTGTAATTGATAAGGAAGAAGATTAAATGAAGTATTTGAGGGTGTATTTATACCTTGTTGAAGAAACAGCAGCCCAACGGATAGTTTTCTATCCGTTGTAGACCGCCGGTCGATTGGTCGGTCGATCGATCGATCGACCGCTCACATCGACCGCCGCATTCTGTCTGTGGTCAGTCGATTGACGAATCGACCACCCAGATGCGACTTTTCATTCCCTCAATCCGATCGACCCATCGATCGACCGACGCAGGGAAGCCAAGATCGTGCACCGCGCGATTTTTTACTCCGGTCGATCGATCGGTCGACCGCTAGGGCTACTACACATTTTAGGCCTAAATTTGGCTAAAAAATACAACTCAGCCTAAATTCGGTCGACCACTAGGGCTATTGCCTTTTACCTTACCCTGTTCGGTCGATCGACCGGTCGATCGAATTTAGGCTGAGTTATATTTTTTAGCCGAATTTCTTCCGTGCTTCGTTTTCGGGTTCCGGCTTTCAATGACTATCGACTTGGAGAGCTTACATGTGATCTTTGAGCCCGTCTAATACGTCTTTGGTGCACGCATCACTCTTCAAGAAGTTTTCGTGATGAACCCGAGCGCGATGATCAATGTCCTTCTGATTTTTGATTTCTTTCGATATTTTCAATCGGGGATATCGAACGCTAATTGATATGGAACCTGAAAGATATTCTCAATGAAATCATTAGTCTCGTGTTTGTTATCATCAAAACCATCAAAACCGAGATTAAGACTAAGGTTGAAAACCTAATGCCAACAGGTCTTGGGGAGGAAGAATTCCCCTGTTCCGATCGCAAAGTCCGTAGGAGATTCTCCATTGCCAGGCCATTGGCTAGCCTTGGTTCCTTACATGGGATTTTCTTATTTCCCGGAGAACCTAGTTTATTCGGTTGAAATATCAGAAATATGGGCTTAGTTTTTGGCTATGACCAATATGGTGGAGCAGTTTGAATCAGATAGGTCCATAGCCTGTATGCGGGAAGCGGAGCTGTTGAAGCTTGAACTGGCTAGGGTCGGGAGAGTGAAGGACCGTGAGATCGAGCGTTTAAATCTTATTATTGATGAATTGATCGCTCAATTAAAGGCATCTGATGAGGAGATTGCTCCCCAGCGAGTTGAGGTGAAGGAATATCAATCGATGGAGGCGAACTACTGGCGGGATGCCGATCTAACTTTGTATAATGAGGGTTTCAAGAGGTCTATTGAGCAGGCTCAATTCTTTGCTCCTGGAGCTGATTTCTCTAGAGTCGCTAGCTTCAAGGAAATATGGGATGGGGCCCTAGTGGACCCCGAGACCGAGGACGAGATTCTTGCTTCTCCAGAGGACTTGACGTATGTCATTCTCGAGCCTCGTATTGTTTCCCTCGAGAGTATTCCCGAGAATGTTTAAACATTTTTTGTAATTGTCCTTGTTTGGGTTATATGTTGCATTCAACGATTGTTGCTTGTAGTGAATTTACGGACTATTGTCCCTGTCTGGGTCTATTTATGCATTATGACAGTTCTGCTTTCCTTCACACTTTTGTTTGCTTTGCCAGTAGTACTTGGCTTCTCCTGATGGAAGGATCTTTGTTTGAGGTTGAACTTCCTTCAAAAGGTCGATTCTTTGCGAGGTTATTTACGAGTGAGAGTGAGGGTTTTTAGTTAAACTTGGTGAGGAGCACAATTGTGTGCATGGATGGCTCTGGGGCTGAAAGTATCGGCTTTGAAGGCCGAGGACTGCACTCGAGGGTTCAGGCCGAGATCGCTAGGGAGCATAAGATAGAACTGCTTGCGAGGAGTCGTGTAAGGGATCTGAGGCTGGAAGTAACAACTCTAGGGGCCGAGGACTATACTTGGGGGTTTCGCCGAGCTCATTGAGGAGCGTAAGATAGAACCGCTTGGGAGAAATTTTGTAAGGGCTCTGAGGCCGAAAGCAACAACTCTAGGGGTCGAGGACTGCACTCGGGAGTTCAGACCAAGCGCGCTGGGGAGCGTGAACCGCTCATGAGGAGTCTTGTAATAGGCACTGAGACCGAAAGTAATGGCTCTAGGGGCCAAGGACTGCACTTGGGAGTTCATGCCGAGCTCAATGGGGGGCGTAAGGCGGAACTGCTTGCGAGGAGTTTTGTAAGGGCTTTGAGGCAGAAAGTAACAGTTATAGGGGTCGAAGACTGTACTCGGGGGTTCAGGCCGAGCTCGCTGGGGAGCGTAAAGCGGAACCACCTCATGAGGAGTTTTATAAGGACTTTGAGACCGGTCGTAACGGCTTTAGGGGCCGAGGAGTGCACTCGGGGGGTTCATGTTGAACTCGATGGGGAGCGTAGGGCAGAACCGCTCGCGAGGAGTTTTGTAACGGCTCTGAGGCCGAGAATAATGACTCTAAGGGTTGAGGACTACACTCGGGGGGTTCAGGCCAAGCTCGCTGGGGAGCGTAAGGCGGAACTGCTCGCGAGGAGTCTTGTAATAGGCACTGAGGCCGATGAGCCAGACCCATGTAAACCAATTTCTGGTCGCTGAGTAGAGCATTCATGTTTCGAGACAAGAGATGACAGCTCTATTAGTCAAGAAATGTGTGCAAGAGTTTTGAGCTCGCTGAAGAGTGTTTAGGTAGGACCGTGCGTAAGGCCTTTAAAGCGGCGAGATCGCGATTGAGTTTCCTAGGCATGTACAGAGAGAGTATGCAAAAAATGTTATTTTGTTAAGTAATAGGGGAATTATGTGTACAGAAAAAGTGGCGATTTGATCACACGTTGAGCTCTTCGAAGAGTTGGGTTTCGTCTATGTGCATTCCACCCTAGGCTTGGCTTGGAACCCTTTACCGACTGCTTTCCTTTAAAGCCCAATGGTTGAGGATATCTGTGGCCATTAGAATCTTTCTTTGATTTTGATCTGAGGCATTGATTGTAACACCATCGGCTTCCTTCTGGTCAGCATGGAGTACACCCACTTTTGTTTCCAAAATGAAAAATTTTATTACCAAATGGGGAGTGGATACAACTGCTCCCAATTTATTCAAGGATGCTTGTCCTAGAATCATATGATACGGGCTGGGAATGTTGATGACTAGGTATTGCACATCAATGGTTTTGGCTCTTGGTTGAGAGTTGAACATTGTTCTTAACCATATGGCTCCTCGGACGTCGACCCTTTCTCCTGAGAAGCCTACCAGGTTTCCCTCACAGGGTGAGCAAGGCTTTCGTCAATTGCATTCTTTTAGAGGTAGGTTTGAAAAGGATGTTGGCCGAACTATGATCAATTATGACCTTTTTGACGATAAAATTTCCTGTAGTCATTGAGATTACAACTGGGTCGTGCAAGTTTTGATCTGTCCCATGAAAATCAGATTCATAGATCGGTATTACCGGGGTCCCAAGGGCAGGTCGGTAGGGATGAGTGGCACCATCACAGCTCGAGAAGATCTCTTTTTGGACGGGCTCACTTCTACGCTTCTTGTTAGTCCGCTTGCAATGTGGTCAATGACCCATCGAGGTTCGTTCTCTAGATGACAAGGTCGGTCGTCTTCCATATGATCTGAGTTGGGTTTCGATGGTGATGACTTCATTGTTTAGGGTCGCGGCTTTTGCTCTGACATCTCTCTCTTTGGTGATAGATGCATTTGTTCAATATCCCGCCCGGACCAAATCCTCAAGTTGGACACTGAGTACAATGTTGGCCTAAGGTTTTCAAGTGTGGTCTTAATCTCGATTTTGATGATAAGAAATATGGAACTAATGATTTCATGGAGAATTGCTTTCAGGTTCCATATCGGTTAGTGCTTGACGTCCACGATCAGAAATATTGGAGAAATCGGAAAATCTGAAGGATGTTGGTCAATGCGCTCGGATTCGTCGGGAAGATAGATTCTAGGTTTAGGGTGTCTAGATAAATTGTAAAATCCTCATTATGATGCAAAGACCCTTAAAGAATCAAACCCGTAATCCGAAACACAAACCGAAGAAAGAAACTGGCTGAAACTCAATGTAGAGTACAGATACAATAGATAGAGTACTGGTACTCTACGGCTGGTCGATAGGCCGGTCGATTGAAAGGAGGCCAGAAAGCACAGAGGGCTCCATACATGTCGATGGGCCGATCGTTCGATCGGCCTTCGACCGGCCTAGTGATTGGGCGACGCCAACAGGCAATGTTTTGCCTGTTGGGGGAGTTGTTTTGGCTCTCTCTTCTTGGGGCTTATAGATAGCAGCCCTTGAGTGCCTTCCTTCATGATTTCACACTTCCTTGAGCCATCTTTCATCAATCCTAAGATTTCATTGAGCCATCTTTGCAAGATCTAGCCTTCAAGCTTTAATTGATTCATCTTCAAGGCATCAAGGGGACTAGGGAGTTTCTTTTGGAGATAAGTATTTGTTGTTTGATTTATTGCTCCATTAAGTTGTGTATTTTTCTTTTTTATTTCATTGTATTTGAGCTTGTGAAGACCTAGGTTGTTAGGTCTTGTATGGTTGGTGGTTGCCTTGGTGTTAAGGCTTAATTCTACTGGTGTAAACGTACGTAGGTTACTAGGATTAGTTGACTTGTCCTTAGGGTTGAGGTGGGAGAGTGCTTTCAGTAGGAAGGCGAGATACTTCCGGGTATAGAAGTGCCTTCGATTTAAGAGCGGAGACTCCCTGATGTAAATTCCTCTTTGTAAGGAAACTAATTAATCTAGTATATCTAGTTTGGAAATCCTAAGCGGGGTGCTTAGATAATGGAGTAGGCATTGAGGCCGAACCACTATAAATCACCGTGTTTGTATTGTTTTTATTTATGTTTGCCTAATTGCTTATCATTTACTTCTGCACGCATTTAATCGTTGAATTGTGAATTGCCTAAGTTGTAAGAAACTATTGAATTCTATAAACCGGAATTTGGCTAAAAGTTTAGTAAACACACTATTCACCCCCATCTAGTGTAGGCCATTTCACCAACATACAATACATTCCTCAGTAGTGTGACCATAGGTATCATGAAACATGCATTTCTTGCTCCTATCAATGTTGGTGGTAGCTTTTGTTTTCCCGCATTGGCGGGGTATATGATAAGATTCAAATGAGATGTCATAAAGGATGATTTCCTTCTTAGTGTTGAGGGGAGTATACTTTTCGAATCGAGCGTTTAACCGAGACGGTGACCTCGGCCTTCGGTCATTGCTATGCTCGGGGCGGTTGTGATCTTCACTCTTTCTATCTCCTCTTCTGGATTTCTTATATCCGACGGTGGCCTTGAGATTTCGCCAGTCGATCTTTTTGGCTTCTCGGAGTTCTTCCATCTTTATGAAGTCAACGGCCTTCTCCTGAAACTCGACAATATCTCAAGGCTCTGTCAGGGCGATTTGGTCGACGAAGAGTCCGGGTCTTATCCTGAACTGGATGGATAAGATCTCGATCTATGGGTCAAGATTAGGAATTTTGACCACTACGGTCTAAAACCTGCATGTTCAGGTATTCTCTCAGAGGCTCATGTTGCCCTTGTCAGACATAGTGGAGGGAAGTCGTCATCTTATGATATACCAGTGACATGGTGAAACGACTGAGCAAGACGCGGGAGAGGTCTTCGAAGGAATGGATAGATTTTGGTGGAAGAGAGGCAAACCATAGCAAGACGATTTTTCCATTATATCGCGGAATGGATAGATTTTGGTGGAAGAGAGGCAAACCGTCAGGTGTATCGCGGGGTCGCCTGTTCCATTATAGGGTATCAAGGTGATAGGAAACTCGCTCCTCTACGAGAGGCGGATTGTTATGATGTGCTCAGCAAATGGTCCTGCGTCAAGGAGGGGGGGTAATTTCGGCCTTTCTAGCTTTGGGATCATCGTCTTTACCCGGGCAGCAAATGCTGGAGATTTCATTATGGAGGATAGGAATCATTTGTTTCTTGTTGGAGTGGTTGCTTTCTCCATGCTCTGAGTGGCGACGCTCGTGTTGGGCTGGCGATTGCCCCTGTGATTGTGTTAGCATCTCAACCTAGGATGTTAGTCATTGGTTTTATCCTCCAAATCATCTATTCAACGTTGGGTCTTTAGGGGTAGGATTGGCCAGTAACGGAGCATCGCTCCTCGCTGTTTCAGCGTCAGCGGGTTACGGTCAATCGTCGTCGTCAGGTCGTTGTCGTTCGCGTGCGGAGACGATCGCTTGGCTCTGGGTTCCGACCATTGTCGGGGAGGTAAGCTTTACTCGGCCCCACGGTGGGCGCCAAATGTTCCTGTTTGAGAGTTGGGGCCTTCTGGTCCGATTCGGTGTCTCTCCCTGTCGACACCAGCGGAGGGGGGGGGTCTATAAAAAACACTGCGACGCTCACGTTAGTGGAACTCTAATGTGGAGGTAATGGAAATTATAATTTGGGTTACCTGAGGCGCGCGGTGTCTATATTTATTATATGTGGAGGTGATAACGCCGCCCGAAGATCTCGTGGTGGTATTGCTTAGAATGGGTCGAGGTCGACCCCAGAGATGACGGGCTCGTAATGTGTGTATCTCTCCTGATAAGGTAGGATGCAAGTATACTTGTATAGCCATGTGGGGTCCCTGGGAGAGCCACTTAGTCTGGCTCGGGTTTGACTCAAGGGTGCGGTTGGGCGGAGCCCCCTGGGTGGAACTGCTTGGTTTGGCCTGGAATGGTAGGGCACTGCTGGGTCTAATCCGATCGATCCCAATGGTTTTAGTCCAGTCCAATACTTAAGTTGTACAATTTTGCCTCCAATCATCAGATATTTATTGTGTCAAGTTATCCCTCATTTGGATCTGTTTATTGCTAGGCTCAATGATGTTTAATAAATCAATTGGCTATTCTCCTATTTGCACTTTATCACATAAGATTGTAGTAGACTCCAATAGATCAATTTCCATACTCATTCGTATGAAGTTATGGATTAAACAAGAATCAAGAATGATACAATATCGAATTCACATTTGATTAAAAAGGGAGACTAAAGAATAACTCATATTTTCTTTAAATGATCAAAATATCTCCATATTACGTTCCTTGACTGAGCATGCCTATAGTTAAACTAATTTTTAGAATTTTGAGCTGCACCTCGACTACATTTATATGATGCAAGAAGTCCGTCCAACCACCATCCACAAGATTATAAGTTCCTAACAAGATATTTATAAGCTTGTTCAATAATTAATATACAATATTTCAATATCAAGAAAAAACTAAGTATATGCGTACCAACCTGGACGTTCAATTCATTAGGTCTAGTGACTGCATCACACAATATTGTAGAATTAGAAGCTAGCTTTTCATAGCATACAACTACATAGACACATTTCAATTCTAGTATATATATTCCTGCATTGTCACCCACCCAACACCCATTAACCCACCATTAGAGGTGGCAATGGGCTGGGTCCGCCCATGGGCGGCACAGACCCGGCTCGTAAAGGGGCCGGGCCAGGCACGACCCGCCCACGCCCCAAGGGACAGGTTGGGCACATTCCTTGGGGCACGCGTGTTGTGCTCGGCATGCCTCGCGTTCGTGCCAAGCTCGACACGCGCCAGGGCATGCCTGGCGCCAGCCAAGCCTGACGCAAACCATGCTAGGCCTGGCAAGTAGGCTAGCCCCATGTAAACCAGACTGGTGCAATTGGTCTACGCCTGGGCATAGGCCAGCCTCCCGAGCCGGCCCGAGCTCGGCCAGAGCCCAAAGGGGCGGGCCTTGTGCCGAGTTGAGCCGCCCCTTAATTTGGAAATCCGGGCCGTGCCTGGCATGACCTAGATTTCACTCGGGTTGTGCTAGGAAAGGCCTGCTCGGCATCGAGCCTGCCTAGGCCCAGTCCATTGCCACCTCTACCTATCATATACCGTTAGAAGCTCACAAAAATTTGCAAGACATTCCTAGACATTCTCAATTCTTAAATGCAATTTGTATCTCTTTGTCTAATTTTGAAATCTAGAGGCATGATTCTTACCAAAGTTGTTTCATCTAAAATTCTTCTATCATAATTGCTTTACATAATGGTGCTTAGATAAAATTAGGCAGATACATTCACATCAAACATGTTGAAATATATTCTCCAACCAACAAGGTAACAAATTAGTCCATAGTGACCTATTAATAATTAAACAAAAATAATTTACCAAGATTAACATATAATTTGGAAATATGGCTGATAACTCATAATAAAGATTAACAATTGATACCTAAACAACTTGATAAACCTTTACAAAATTAAATAAGTAAATTGTTCCAAGAAATAGCATATTAATCAATTTTGCACAAGAAATGCAAATGCAAGTAGCATGAGCAAAGATTATTTTCCTATGAGCAACTAGCATTATTATTCTGTTAACATGTTATATCTACTTGTGAAATCAAAGACGATTTAAAGAGATCATCTAAACATGGTAACTTAGCAGGTTTATGATGCTAATTGTATTAGTGGAAATCTCCTGAATACCTTTTGTGTTAATAATTAATTTTAACTGCAAGATCTTGGCTGATCAACTCAAAGCTTGGCTGATTCAGATACAGATCAGAATGCTCTTCTTCATGTTTATGTCGAAGTGACTCGTTCATAAAATTTTTGGTTATCCGTGTCACTAGAGATGCAAGTTCTTGAAAGTATGCTCCATCATGACAACAAGTTCAGCGAGCTGTAAGTAGATATTAGATGTGTATTTGTTCTGCAGTGTGCATGACATTAATATGATTTTTAGTTTAAGTTCCAGAATCAAGTTTGTAACTTGCCGGTGCATATTTTTTCAATGTACAATAATAATCACTTTCTTCTAGCAGCACTTTATATTGCCATAATGTTAAAAAAATTAATCCACCAAATGCCAATGCGAAACAACTGAGAATTCACTCATCAAATCAAGCACAACCAAAGTTTCTTGCCCAAGCCATGAAAGAATCCCCAAGGACCAAACCCTCCGAGCCACACCCCTATTTGATGGGCCCAAGTTTCTGTCACACCCCAACTGAGGGTAGTCTGACCGGCCAAGGCCTACATCATGCCCTGTAGCCTACTGTCTACACTAACATAAGGAAAATCAAATCGTATCGATAAAAGAAATCTCAACACACTTTATTAAAAGTTTTCAAAGTCACAATTTTATGTTTTCCAAAACAAGTAAGAACACCAACATCAAAATAACTGAACGTTTCAAGTAACAAGTTTTACAACACTTTTAAATACAACTATCAGTGCAGAAACTAAAAGTAACTACTAGACACTGGTCTAAGACTCATGGACACCGCTACAAGATATGACACTGCCTCCCGCCCACCAGCTGCACCATGTCGACATGCCAAAGTCACTGCTCATGCTCTGCAAATATAAAGAATAAACTGTGAGTCCACTTGGGACTCAGTGAGTGGCTCTAGCGAATCTCCACCTAAGCCTCAGTTATGCATGCATATCATATAAGGCAGCAAAATGAATGTACAAGGAGGTAAACTACTTCTAATGCGACTACCGACACTACTAGAAAAATGGGCATCAGCAACGGCTGATGCCGTTGCTGAGCCGTTGCTAAAGAGCATCAGCAACGGCCGCGCCGTTGCAATAGAGCCGTGACAGAAAGTCGCGTTGCTGATAACTTAGCAACGGATCAGCAACGGCCGCTCGGGCCGTCGCTCAAAACATTATCAGCAACGGCCGCTCGGGTCGTCGCTAAAAATATTATCAGCAACGGTTTTGCCACAGACCCGGCGCCGTTGCTGATAACATTAATAGCAACGGTCGCTGAGTCCGTAGCAACGCCGTTAGTAAAAGCCCGTCACTAAGCCGTTGCTGTAGGTCATCAGCAACGGCTTTCGATACACTTTTAGCAACGGCTTTCCCACGGACGGCCGTGGGAAAGCCGTTGCTGATGATGTGCACCTGGAAACAGAAAATTTGAAATTTGAAAATTTACATTGATACATTGATACATTATCTGATACATAACTCACACACCCATACCCTCATACACACATTCATTCACACATCACAAACACACCAAGATATACATCAAAACAATTATATTTATATTGATAATTATCCACGATAGTATAAAAACAATTCAAATGCAAAATTAAAGTATCAATATCCAAACAAAATAAGTTAAACTAGTTCAATATCTCAGTAACAAGTTCAATATCCAAACAGAAAATCTCACGATCACGATGGAGGATGGTCTAGATCATATGGCGGGGTCTAGAGTGCTTGAGTGTACACCGGCGTGGACTGACTCGAGGACGATGGATTAGATGATGCCGAAGAGATGACTGCTTCGGGATGACCTGACATGTTGCGTAGCATAGATTGTATATCCGCCATCATCTGACTCTGGCGCTCCATCATCTCAGTCTGACGCGCGACCGTGCCCTCTAGAGTCCTTATTCTGCTACTATGATCATAACTGGATCTAGAGGTGGACGGCCGCTCACCAGCGATCGGAGGGGTCGGTGCCCCAAGTGGCCCTAGTACGGCTCGCGCATGACCACTTTCTGCGAAGCCATATACGCGGCCATGGTCCCAGCCACCTGCGGCCTCGACCCACGATGCTGCGTCAAAGTCCTCGGGGGTACCCCCGCGCTGCACCACCGTCTGGCTGTAGGTCTCCTACTCGAGTTTGATTTTTTGTTTAATATTTATCATAAAACTTAAATTATAAATATATAATGAATAATTTAAACAAATATATAATTACCATAATGTATGCAGCGCGGTTGTGGATGTACTCCCCCGTCCCATGTGCTCGACGGTGAGTCCGCTCAAACACCGCCATCGGGGAGGGTCGCTGGACAGTCCCGTCATCCGACACCGTCGTCTACATTTACAAAACAAATACATTAATTAGTACACATAGTAACAAATAAAATATATAATTAAAAGATATACTTACCATACCGTTCGCGTGCACTGCAAATGCAACAGAGCCGCCAATGTGACGCGCTGCTCCCCCCGACATGCGATTTCTAGCCGCATTCCGAGAAACCGCCTGCCATCGATCCGTCGACCATATTCCCACGAGCTGGTCCCATATATCCGGAGTAATCCAACCGGGGTCGTATCCCTGAGTCTCCGCGATGTTAGTGGTCCCAGCTCGGGCCATCGCCTGGGACCGAGCCTGCCCCAGCTGCCCGTTGTACCTTGCCCGGGAAATAGCCTCCCAGGCAGCGTAAATGAAGGGCCTCTGGTCCTCGGCCCATGTATAGCGAGCCTGCAAAATAATAATATAAGTACCAATATTAATCATCATGCATGTAAAAAAAAAAAAATACGTGCCTCAAACTCGCGCCATAACATGTCGACGTGCTCGCTAGGCACGTGAGACCATGTAGGCCATGCCCCGTGCATGTATCGTCAAATAGTAGAAGAAATGCTCATCGGCACTTCTTCTTGCTCGAACCTGCACAACAAAAATAAATTTTAATATTATATTATGATATAATGATTTTGTAATGATTCATAATTCATGATATATTACCGCTCCCCAATCACGCTAATCAATCTACGTGACTCTGTGGCTGGTGGAGGCTGCCACCTGTTCGGCCCGCGTGGCCGCCTGCATCTGGATGTACTAGCCTCGGCAGTATCATCGGCATGAGGATCAGCAACAGGAGGATCAACAGCATGAGTAAGTGCTGGAGTCTCACCGATCGGAGACTCTGAAGCTCTCCTGCGTCGATAACCATGACCAGACATATCTGTCGAACAGACATATAATCAGATTATTGTATAAATAGTAGAGATATATTTAATAAAATATATACTTTACAATTATTCCTCGTCATCTGAATAATAGTCTTCGAATTCTTCCTCTTCTTCCTCTTCGATCTTCCTCTTCTTCATCTCCAGCTTCCTCAATTTCATGATCGTCATCATCAACATATTCAACTTCTAATTGAATTGACGTTGTGTCTGCATCCTCGAGTATTGGAATAATACGATCTACAGCAGGAGGACCATCTTCTTGATAGAAACCATCTGTCACATCAGGTATTGGCTCATTTTCTCCTACTATCGGATCAATTTTTCCTCTACCTTTTGTCTTACAGACTACACGCCAATCTGCTCTATCTTTATTTCAAGCCGGATACTTCGCGTAATATACTTGTTCGGCTTGTGATGCCAATATAAAAGGCTCATTTGCTGCCAATTTTGATTTGTAATTAACCTCAACAAGTTTGTATTTTGGATGAACTTTCATGCCCCTTTCTGTTGTATCGAACCAATGACATCTAAATAGGATCACTGATTTCAAGCCGAAGTAGTGTAACTCTATCACTTCTTCCACCAGTCCATAAAAATCCATATCACATTCAACATAGGTTGTCCCTTTCACGCAGACCCCAGCATTCATCGTCTTCTTTGTAAATGAATATTCAACCATGTGAAATTTATACCCGTTAACAAAATATCCGCTATAGCACGACACAAGTCGCGACGGTCCACTAACAAACTCAAAGATTCTTTCATCTATTTTAGCTCTGTGATCTTTGCTGTAAGTCTGAATCCAAGTAGGGAAATCACGATTCCGTAATCTCTCCAATTCTTGATCGTTGTGAATAGAGTATTTTTGCACCATCTCAATGTCAAATATTTCAATGAATTGTTCAATCTCTGGACAATTGAGTAATACATACAAGTGTGCCAAATGATACTCTTCATCGCTTAAGTGTCGAGATGGACGAGAACCAAAAGCACGACCAGAGTGACAAAATATATTTAAACGTCCATCTGAATGTCGAACACCCCCGTCGTCGTTACGTGGAAGATGATCAAATCTTGTATGTACTGTCAATTCAAAGTAAAATGAGCAGAATGTTGAAATTTCTTGGATGATATACGATTCAGATATTGATCATTCAACAGCTGCGGTATTCTTTACTTTTTTCTTCAGACGATTCATGTATCTTTCAAATAAGTACATCCACCGATATTGAACGGGGCCACCAACTCGTGCCTCGTATGCCAAGTGTATCGGTAGATGCTCCATCGAGTCAAAAAATGCAGGAGGGAAAAACTGCTCCAGCTTGCATATGATTTCAACAATATTATTTTCAAGTGTTGACATATCTTCAACTCGAAGGACATTTGCACAGATGTTTCTAAAAAACATACTTAATTTAGTCAACGGACCCCAAATATTATCAGGTAGAAGATCTCGAAATGCAATCGAAAGTAATCTCTGCATGAATACATGACAATCATGGCTCTTCATCCCTGATATTTTGCAATCATCGACGTTCACACATCGAGATAAGTTTGAAGCATATCCATCGGGTAATCTGAGTTCTTTTACCCATTGACAAACATCTTTGATCTGTTGTTTATTTAACACATATAGGGCCTTCGGTTTCAGATATCATCCGTTGACCTCTTGTAACTCCAACTCTGGTCTTTTACAAAGTATTTTCAGATCATGTCGGGCTTTGACATTATCTTTATTTTTTCCAGAAATATCCATCAAAGTGTTGAAAATATTATCAAACACATTTTTTTCAATATGCATGACATCTAAATTATGTCGAATCAATAATGAACTCCAATAGGGCAATTCCCAAAAGATACTTTTTTTCACCCAGTTGTGTGTTTGGCCAAAACCTGACACTCTTTCATTGCGACCAAATACTATATCTGGAAGTGCTGAAACACGTGCTAACATTTATTCACCAGACAACATCGGTGGTGGCCCATCTCTTTCGACTCTGCCCTTAGTAAATTTATTACGATTCCTTCGATACTGGTGATTAACCGGTAGAAATCGACGATGACAATCAAAGAATGAGATTTTTCGTCCGTTCTGAAGACTGATTGATTTAGAGTGTTCCATACAATACGGACAAGAGAGTCGGCCGTGAGTGCTCCAACCTGACAACATGCCGTACGCCGGGAAATCATTGATTGTCCACAAGACCGCGGCCTTTAAATTGAAGTTTTGCTTCCGATGACAATCATAAGTGACAGCTCCCTCAGTCCACAATGTTTTCAATTCATCTATCAAGGGTCTGAGAAATATGTCAATTTCTTTTCGCGGACCCTTAGGACCCGGAATAATCATCGAAAGATAAATAAATTCATCTTTCATGCACATTGACGGTGGCAAATTATAAACTGTCAGCAGCACTGGCCAAACTGAATAAGGAGTTGCAGAATGTCCAAACGGATTAAAACCATCTGTGCACAATCCCAATCTGATATTTCTAGTATCCCTAGCAAATGAAGGATAACATGTATCCAAATGTTTCCATGCTTCACTGTCAGATGGATGAGTCATTACTGTATCATCACGACTTCTTGCATGCCAACTCATGTAGGGGGCTGTCTTTTCCGACATGAATAATCTTTGAAGCCTCGGTGTTAGTGGAAAATACCGAAGCACCTTAAACGAGATATTTTTCTGTCGGACCGATTTCTTCTCCTTGTAACGAGGGTGTTGACATACAGGGCATTTATCCAACTGCACATTTTCTTTATAATATAAAATGCAGTTATTTTGGCACGCGTGTATTTTTTCGTACCCAAGCCCCAATTTTCTCATTAGCTTTTTAGTCTTATAAAATGTTGGCTCAAACTTGTTATCAGTAGGCAGCATTCCATTAATCAATCCAGCAATCCGATCATACGCAACTCCGCTGATATTACAATCGGCCTTGATGTTTAAGAGCTGTGTCATTGCTGAAAACCTAGTGTATTTAGGACAATTCTCATACAAAGGTTCATCGGCAGCTTTCAACATCTCGTAAAATTCCGCAGCTTCTTTATTCGGTAATTCAATCTCTACCGCAGCCCCTACTTCTATGATATCAACCGCTGTAGTATCTGGTGGGACTGATGTCTGAAGAACTGGCCGATCAACATTATCATTCAGGTGGAATTGACCCCCAAGACTATCAAGTATCATAGTTCTATAGGGATTACATTGACCGGATGAAGAAGCACCAGTAGAGGAAGATTCACCATATGTCTGAACGACAGGATTGCTCGACGTCCTGACTTCGCGTGACTCCCCGTGACAAGTCCATAGAAAATATCTTGGTGCAAATCCTTTGGTATATAGATGCAGAGTGACAGTCTCCCGATCCAAAAATCGTCCATTCGAACAAATGCGGCACGGACATCGGATTTGATCACCCATGCTAAAGAAATTCCGATTCGAATAGGCGAAATTTAGGAAGTACGTTACGCCTAATCGAAACTCATTCGTTAAAGCTCCACGAGCAAGACGTTAGTACATCCAACTTCGATCAGCCGACATGATTCTGTCAATCAATGACAATTTCTTTGGTTAATGTCTTTAGGTGAGATTGTCCTATTCCATTCGGGATTTATGTTATTCGTACTGCACTTACGTTTTTATTTTAACTGTTAACTAATTATTCTAAATTTCGGCAGCATCTCCCTACAGTTCTCCGAATACGCATATCATCTGGGGGCGTATCGGAGAACAAGAGAGATGTTGCCGAAATTTAGAATAATTAGTTAACAGTTAAAATAAAAACGTAAGTGCAATACAAATAACTATATTCCCAAATTGTCCAATCAGGGACAATTCAAGAATTGTACGTCGTATAAAAGATCATCTACTTCTTTTACACGAACATACAATCCCCGAACGGATCTAAGGTTTTGCTAAATCAAATCCGACTCGTCGATGCGTACGTGAAACATATCAACTCGTCGGATGGATGATTATTTTCTAAATGTTTCGAGACAATTCGAGTCCATATTGGACGATTTCGGCGCGCGTCCAAAGTGGACAATTCCGGCGCGAGTCCGAATTGGACGATTCTGGCGCGCGTCCAAAGTGGACAATTCCGGCGCGAGTCCGAATTGGACAATTCCGGCGGGCGTCCGAAGTGGACGATTCCGGCGCGAGTCCGAATTGGACGATTCCGGCGCGCGTCCGAAGTGGATAATTCCGAAATTAATCTAAACCCTAAAAATTATTCTAACAAATTAAATAATTAATCTAAATAATTAATTAACAATTAATTAACAATTAAAAAACTATTAAAAAACAATAATAAAATAATATTAAACTACAAATTCCGGCGCCGGAGTCAGGTGGACTCCGGCGCCGGCGTACACTGGCCGGACACACTGTCCGGCCAATGTACAAGGTCCGGTGGTGGCCATCGGCCCACCGCCGCCGGCCGAAACCCTATTTTTAGGGTTTCGATCGGATTTTCTATCGGCATATGTCGGAGGGCAACGGGAAGAGACGGCAGTCGGAGGGCACATACCTGACAGTGTCGGCAGCAGCGGGAGGCGTCGTCGGCGTCGGCAGCGGCGGCGAGAGGAAGGAGAGGAGGCGGCGGCGGCAGCAGCGGGAGGAAGAAGGGGGGCGGGCGCGATCTGCTACCTATATAAACTTATCAGCAACGGCTCACTCGCCCGTTAGAAAGCCGTTGCTGATAAGTTATCATCAGCAACGGCTCACTTGTCCATTAGCAAGCCGTTGCTAATAAGTTTCCATCTGCAACGACTCACTTGTCCGTTAGAAAGCCGTTGCTGATAATTAACATCATCAGCAACGTTAATTATCAGCAACGACTCACGTGTCTGTTAGAAAGCCGTTGCAGATACAACATATCTGCAACGACTCGAGCGGCCGTAAGAATCTTGTTGCAAATAGCAACGGCTTGAGCGGCCGTTGCTGATAGCCGTTGCTGAAGACCAAGTTTCTAGTAGTGCGATCCCAATGGGTTAATCTGTACAAACTGAACATGTGATAACCTACCATCTCGACCTATCAAGCCTCCGGCATCGGGCCCTTGGGCCTACTTATGGAATAAATATCTCGACTACAGCCGTCCCTACCATATTAGGTAGTATCATACTGGCCATCGGCCACATCATCTCAAGATGTAAGCAAATAATCCCGGGCCGTCGACTAGGATGGTCCACTAATCTTCGGACACCGTTTGGGGTAAGGATAGCTAGTCCCACCCAACTGGGGTCTGGCACCTAGCGAGCCCACTGGCGCACCTCAAGACCCAACACTGGCCGAGCTGAGCATTGGTCATTCCCGACCTCCACGCTCCTCGGCGGACCATCTCAAGCACATCACACAATTAATGTCCTAGGGTTTCCATATATACACTTCGGGCCATTGCCCGTATCTGGCCCTAATCCGGGCTACAGGGTCAATAATTTATGCTGCCCTTTCAAAATCTGTACACTTAAGAGTTCTAGGTTTCCAAATATTTACAAGAAGTCCTAGAAGTGATATCATCTCCTAGCTAAGTTTCCATATAAGTTCGATGAACGTCTTGCGACGCCTTACATGTTATCTAACCTTCCACACTACCTTGGGTGAGGAATTCCTTGTATCGACTTTGGAATTCCGCCCATGAATATTTTTGGACAGCATGTATAATCTAAAGAAAAATATTCAAATGTTACAACATCTACTATATATAACCACAATATTCATGCATAACAACTTTACACTACCTTAGGAACTAAGCTCAATAAGAAACAATTATCTAGCATGGCAAGGTAGCAATGAATTAAAAAATGTAGGAAATACTAAGCATGGTAAACAATTGCAACATTAAAGATCTAATGCTAAGGATGGTCATAAAGCTAGCATTCTTACAATCTCATAATCAATCAATTTACTTGCTATGATTGGTGTTCTTCCTAAGTATCGTCATACCTCTATTGTTGAACCTTATAACCATGAAAGTTTTCATCTAAAGCTACTCTCTTTCCCCCTCCTTAGTCTTGGCCGAGCCATGAGCAAGGAAAACCTTGCTCGGCCATGACCCTTAAGGTAGAAAAGGGAAAGGGGACTCTAACTATGCCTCTAATTCTTCGATTCCGATATAACCCTTCCCTTACCCTTGGCCAAACCCTCTTCATGAGGTGTAGGGTTCATTCGCCCACATCAAAGGTTTCTAGGGAAGACATGCTCCATAACACGTAAAATTGACGATTAATACTACATTATTCATGAACATGAGATCGTCCAAGGGCTTTCTTTCCGTCAAGAGAATTGGGAAAATTTTTGGCATGACCTTTCCCCTTTTCCCATGACTCGGCAACCCTAGTACTTAAGAAATCGGCGAAGAAACAAGATGATCCGACAAGAACTCGTACAAAACAGTGAATCCACATCGATGAAACCAAGATCCGTCAGAAAGATCACGAGAAAACTCATCCTATCACATCTAGGGGTTCGGCTACCTGCGTCCCCCAAGCTTTCAAATTCTAACCACTCACCTTGATGGTGGAGAACGAAAGATCGGATGATGACGACTTCGAATCTTCCAGCGACGGTGCGAAATCCCGTATCGATCCAAGTCCCCCTTCTCCTTGCTCTTCTCCCTCTCTCTAGGTTGCCTTGTGCGACTCCAAGGATGAGTCGCACGACACAAGGATGAGGGGTTTTAATCCCTTATCTAGCCTTCCATATAGGCTCTTGACTCACCTGACTCATACTCAAAACTCGACTAAACCTGAACTCAACTTGGGTTCCGACTCAACCCACAACATGAGTCGATTTAAACTTGATTTAAGGTATGATTGCATAAAAGGAAAGTCAATCACCCAATAAAATTCAATGCATCATTGTCGAGTCATACCTTTTTACTCGAGGCGATCCTGAGGCTCGACTCGACTATCCATGGGTCCGGCGTGCTGCACCAAAAATAAATTTTTATATTAAAAAATTTTCCCGGATCTTACGATTTCCCTCACCTGGCCCCACTTTTCAACTAACAAAAAGCAGATCCACTAATTAAATCACCCCTAACTAAACTAGCATCACATTGATTAAACTCATAATAAATTACATCATGGGAGTTGACATGTCCCTGTAGCAGTCTATAATCAACACTCAAAGATGTAACCATTGTTTTATCTAGTTGTTTCTCTCTTAGGAGTGTCCAAATATTTCCAGTTAAAATCCAAAAAACCTAGATTAAGATTTCTAGTTCACTTTGTTTATTTTCTTTTTATTAATGAAAAGTTATGAGGGATTTGATTTTCCTAATTCAGACCAAGTTGAAGTACTAAAAATTTAACATTTATTATTTTAAATTAATTTATGCAATACTTTAAAATTAATAATAAAACAATAATTATGATTATTCAGTTCAAATAAGAAAAATATAATTAGTCTATAGGGAAAATTTGACAGTTAGGTTTCATTCAAATTGAATTGACATCCCCAGACTAAAGTAAATGATTATTTTTTGACTTGAATTTAGTAAAGAAAAATCATTATATTTATTTATTGCTGCAAGTCTTCAAATCTGGATTACCCAAATTAGAAAGAAGCATTATGCGGCATAAATCATTGCATCAAACTCTCGTAGTATAAATGAAATCTCGTTCATGGCCTTCCTTTCTTTATCTGTTTCTTTTACCATAAACTACACCTTCGCCACTGCAGCAAAATAATTCCCCTCCCATGTGGTGGGAGAGAGAGTGAGGGAGGAAGGCAAGCAAGAAAGGGGCATTCTGGGAAACAGTGGTCCTCAACATTTCTTACCAACTTCTCTCTTCTCTCTCTCTCTCTCTCTCAAATGAACACAAATCTCTCCCACCGCCACCTCCACCACCGCCGACGGCAGTCTCGGTGCCTCACTGAACACACTCATTTCGGCTTTTGAGGGGGCTTTGCAGTGAAGCTCAAGAAAGCATAATAGCGGTGGTTGCTGCTGCTGCTGCTGTTGCTGTCTTTGGCGCCACCGAATCCCACCCGTCCTTTTTCTTCTCTCCGTCGAGCCAACTGCATCGCTCTCACTCTATATACTTGCGTAGACACACTGTGTGTATTCTCGTACTGGCTGCAAAATCTGGACTTTTCTGCCTGATCTCGCGGTCGCCGGTTTCGGGGTACATGAACTTTGGCGCGTGATCGTGGAGGGCTTCTTGAAGAAGGATGGCAATGGTGAATGGGGAGGACTGTTGCGTTAAAGTGGCCGTCCACATCAGGCCGCTCATCGGCGACGAGCGGCCGCAGGGATGGAAGGATTGTGTCACCGTTGTTCCCGGAAAACCGCAGGTTCTTACTTTTATTTTTCTTTTCTCCTTGTCTACCAAAAGCTTTCAGTATGTCAGTAGATGAGATTTATGTGTGTTTCCGATCGGCTATCAGTTGAACAATGAGAACAAGATGATCTTTTCGTCCGCTTATTGCTAGCTAACTGTGATTCTATGAATTGGGGGAAAAATTAACTACTTTGTATAGCGCATTGCACTTAAAACCAAGTCTTTCTTTCTAATTATGCAAGCATCAAAACGCAATGCACGTGAATTGACTGCTCCGATTTCTGCGTTTGTAATTGATGTCCATCTTGATGTAGTTGCATAATCTCTTCCGTAGGTTCTTAATATCTTTCAAGTAGCACATATTTCATGTCGGTTGGATGATTAAAAAGGCAAGACAATTTTGAACTATTTATTTCTGATTAATTCTCCACATAAGACAATCTCCACATAAGAGTCTATTTTTTCTCTTACTCTCAAAGCATATACTTCAGATTAACTATGCACGTTTCCTAGTCTAACTGGTGTTCTTTATTGTTCTCAATTTTATAGAAGCACTACAAAGATAACCGAGAACTCTGTTTTCTCTTTAAGAAGTTTAAGGTCGACAGAGAGTCATGTTTTTTTTTAATTGAGTTATAATATGATGACTTTTCAAACTACTGGATATTGTTTTCTTGTGTGCTGATGCAAGAAGCTTAACTCCATGCTTTGAGTAACTTTTTAGTGCTTGATTGGGGAGATTGGAATTATCCAATTTATTATAGATGGTGCATAGTTACTGGTTATTATTGATGATTTGGTACTGAAACTGTTATGCTCATAAGCTTTGCCTTCAACATTTTGGTGCTTTTCACTTGTCATGCTTATTTATTTGTTTCTCACTCTTGCTTATATTATACTTGCGTCCTATAGCTTTCAAAGTTTTCAAGTTATTCTACTTCATCACTTATCATTGTGAATCTTGGTGAATATCAACTTGAATATATATAGTCCAACCACTGTTACATACCTAAAACAATTGAGATAAACAACAATGCATTTTGCTGATTGTAGTACATTATATGTGTTATATACATCTCTGTGTGATACATTGAGAGGAGATTGAGGTTTGAACAGTGGTAGACAGGACTATGGTTTATACTCAGCATTATGTTTGACTGCAAGAACCGGAAGACAGGAGTTTGTTGACTGCTAGAGTTTCTAGATGGGAATTGGAGAAGAGAGACATTTTAATAGTATTTTGTAACTGATGTTGAAGCAGAAATTATATGACTGCTGCTATTTATAGAAAGTAAACTCACATGATTTTTCCATATAAACTACAAATAATAATTATTGAATGCTTTTGATATGCAGGTGCAAATTGGCACCCATTCATTTACATTTGATCATGTATATGGGGCTACTGGTTTTCCACCATCTTCCATGTTTGAGGAATGTGTTTCTCCACTTGTTGATGGTTTATTCCAAGGATACAATGCTACTGTTCTTGCATATGGACAGGTTAAGAAGCACCATGCACAATGCAAAAATCAATTAAATACTTTCTGCAAAAGTGTCATGAATTTTTAACTCATCTAACAACTTGATGCTCCTCAGACGGGCTCAGGAAAGACATACACCATGGGAACTGGATGTAAGGATGGCTCTCAAACTGGAATTATACCTCAAGTAATGAATTCGTTATTCGGAAAGATTGAGAATTTGAAGGATCAGGCCGAATTTCAGCTGCGCGTCTCATTCATTGAGGTACAAAATTTATTATTGGTTATATCTTATCACATTGTTTTGGAACTAATTCTAAAAATTTCCTGTTTCTTTTCCAATTTTTCTGAGCATGTTGTGTTAGCAATAATGAGTATATGATGTGCCTTAATTTCCGAAGGAAATGCCTTGGTGTTAAGTAGGTGCAAAGCTAGTTGTCTCTTATCAAGCAATTTATGGTGTAGACAACATAGTATATCTGCTGAAGAAGTCACCTCAATCTTGCTGCTGTTGTAAATGTCAATTATCAATGATTTAGATACCAACTTTTTCTACTTCAACATTAATCTTCGTGTTCAGAAAATAAATAATAAAATTGGGCCCCTTTGTAACAACTTAAGCATTAGGGAAAGTTGCTTACCCAAACAAATATAACATACTACCAATCATGCCAATAACTAAAATAAAATTCACCCACTTAAGTAAGTCCACATGTCGGGCTCGGGCAAACCATTCTAGTTCACTCAGCCCACACATGAGGGGAATATTAAGATACAAATAAAAAACTGCACAACTTTCCTAACAGCATAATCATTGATAAAGTTGGTTGCCCAATCAAATTTAACACTTTGAAAAATTTCCAATTTCATTCCTTCTTCCTTTATTTTTCCTTTCCTGTACTCAATGTTTGCCAAGGTGGATACAGAGAAGGAACAAATTGAACTAGTTGTACTCCCTTTCAAAGAGTTTCACACTCGAAGTTTGTCTGTTACCATACTGAGTGCACTAACAGAAAGATTACTGCTGAAATTTATACAACTTTATTTTTATATATGAACAAAGACACAAAATTGTGTAGCCTCATTTGTTCTCTACTTATAAAAAATGAACCACTTTTGGGTTTGATATTTAGATACTACAATTTCTTTCTCTGGTTTACCTTTTAACATATGATCTTTTGGATATAATAGGATCACCTCTAAGCTGTCATTCTAGTATAATTGTCCCATTTTCTTTGTTAACAGCCAGGTTACATGATGAAGTTGGTTAAGTCAGAATTGATGCCATACAAGTTAATTTGACTGTTCTTTGTGCCACAGACAGATTTTTCGATGAAGTTAGTTAAGTCAGATCTAGAAAAAAATTTGATTCCTTTCCTATCTCTATGCCTGAACTTTTTTTGCTTGCAAAGACAATTTCTTGTGTAAAAGCTATATATTTTAAGACTCTTTGTTGTTAATCTCAATGAATCTTTTCTGTACATGGCATGAAGGTTGAAGACCAATTCTCATATCAGTATGAAGTGAACTTTTCTGTACTAATAATTAGTGATGACAAACTAATACTTGCTTAGATAGCTTCTTGAAGGCTGTGTAGTGTTACTTATAGGACTAATGGAGAAAACTGCGTTGACGCTAACAACAGCACATAATAAATTATAAGATGGTCATGGGACTAATTATCACTTGTCAAATGTTTGTTTTCATCAATAATTGCTCTTAGTTGATGGGTTCTTGGGAGCAAGAATATTCTATTGTTGAGCCACTATCACTAAGAAATGGATTGATCAAGTCGCTGTTTTCAGACAATAAACTGTAAGTCATCTAATGTAAACTACTGTCTGTGGTATATACTTCATGATATGGATTTTAACAATAACATCCATTATATTCAGCTAAATTTATATAACTAATATCTTGGTACATCAATTGAATTGGAATAGTACATGTATAAAATATTGTTTGCAAACCTATTTTGTCATCTGATCCAGAGAGTTTGCTTTGGGTTGTGAAGATTTTGAAGGAAGAAGTGAGAGATCTGTTAGATAGTTCTTATGTTGGCAAATTCGAGGCTGTCAATGGACATGTTGGGAAGTTGGCAGTCCCTGGAAAACCACCTGTACAGATACGCGAGGCATCTAATGGGGCAATAACCCTTGCTGGATTAACTGAAGTTTTTGTTACGACACAAAAGGAAATGACTTCATGTCTAGAGCAAGGCTCATTGAATCGTGCAACTGGAAGTACAAACATGAACAATCAATCCAGGTTTATAAGATATCACTCTCTGACTCTTCCTGTTTGTCTTTAGGAAAATTAAATTATCTTATCTGATTTACGTGAATGCCACTTTCATAGTGTTCTTGTAAAATTTATTTTTCTATCTTACTTCAGATGCACATATATTAAATTTTTAGCTGCACTTGCTATAACTTATCTGCTTATTCTCTGAAATTATATATATATTCTTGTGGTTGTGCGTTTTTATTAGCAAAGACAGACAACTTTTAGCCTTTTAAGCTTGTCTCATAGTATCTCTTATAGCAGATTCTTTGACTCATATATCATAATGCAGCTTTCATTTGGAACCAAATCATAGTAGACAACTAGACACACAGCCTTAATGTAGAACTGTATATGGTTCATGTCATTTATAGAATATTGACAAGTCATCTATGATCAACTACTTTTGAAATAAGTTATAGCTACTATCATCAGGAAAGAAATTGCTATCTTATTTCAAGGTTGGTTAGTTTCTGAGTTAAATATTCTAACGGTCATCATTTATGCATTTGGTAAAACTTTCTCAACCAATAAATTTGTTTAGGATTTGAATCATCGTTTGTCACTTTCTATGATTCATAGAGGAGATTCTCTATTGAGATTGTTAATATTATTTCTTATTAACTATATTCTTCAACTTAGACATTGGCATTATCTAGTTTGAGTTCTGCCTAAACTATATCCATCTTCTTCATAAATATGTTAAGAATACAAATGTATAGCTCCTTCCTAACAGCTTAAGCTTTCGGAGAATATGATGACCCAGTCAACTTTAACATGGTACCAGAGGTCCTAAGTTCTAATCCTGCAATGCCACTATATTTTTAAAAAATACTCCTAGTTTAGTTAAGTCTATGTGTTGGGCTTAGGCTAGTCTAACAAAGTTTGCCAGTTGACAACAATGGGAAGTGTTAAGAATATAAATGTATAAATTGAGCCACTTCCTCACAGCTTAAGCTTTTGGGAAAGATGATCACCTGACCAACTTTAACAATATATGTGTGTATATATAAGAAAAGACCTAGATGGTACCAAGGTCAAATACAAAATGAAAACATTGTCTTTGTTCAGAACAGGTGATAATTGCAAATAGTTGGATCAAGATTAAAGTTTATATAATACTCTTATATTTTATTCCATCATGCAATTCATAATCATGTTCTCTTTTATTATTCTTTATGTAATAGTCGTTCCCATGCCATCTTCACAATCACATTGGAGCAGATGCGAAAACTTGATCCATCTGTTACTGAAAGTGCTCAAACTGAAGATGTGAATGAAGACTATTTATGTGCGAAGTTCCATCTTGTAGATCTTGCTGGATCAGAACGTGCTAAGAGAACCGGATCAGATGGTTTGCGATTCAAGGAAGGTAATTCACCTTTCCTTAACAGATACAACTTCTTATTGAATTAGGCAAAGTTTATTGACATTATCTTCCTTCTTGTTTCAGGGGTTCATATTAACAAGGGACTTCTAGCCCTTGGAAATGTCATTAGTGCTCTTGGAGATGAGAAAAAGCGTAAAGAAGGTGTCCATGTTCCTTACCGTGATAGCAAGCTTACTAGGCTCTTGCAGGTTTTCTGTATCTCTTTTTCTCATCATTATTAATTGTTACACAGTTTACATTGATATATTCTTCCCATTTGCCAATTATAAAATACCTACATGACCAAGCACAAAGAAGATCTTGTCCTCTTGTTCCTTCTTTTGGTCATGAATTGTGCAAAGTTGTTTACTTTAGTGACCCTCATTTTATTTATTCTGTATATAACACAGCAAGTTCAACAGTTATTCAGGATAGGAAAAAATTTGTGTTGCTACTATATATCTCTTTTTTGGAAAGTATTTTTTTCTTTTTCCCCGTTAGTAAAGATGCTTCAACACTTTCCTTGAGACCTTTTTACTTGTAGATTCAACAGCAGTTGGTCATAATGATGAAAATAGCAACGGTTACATAGTTAAAAATTAAAAATAGCCAACTATATGCTCCATAAAACAAATACCTCCCAAATCCTCCTAGTGTCAATCCCACTTAAGTTGAGCCAATTCACGTGCTAGACTTGAGTCAGTCTCCTCAAGTTTACTTGCCCACACGTGAGGGGATTATTAAGAGTATAAATACCTAAATTGGTCTTTTTTCTAATAGTTTAAGTTTTTGGAAAAGTTGGTCATCCAATCAAATTTAACATATATGAAAGAATTGAATTAGCATTATGATCATAAAAATTGAAAAATGTAATTATTGCATTATGTATAAGTTAATAGATTGTAGTATTCTTACTGGTATGTTTTCAAAGTGAGTGCCCTGCTATTATTCACATAATTTTGCTTGCTTCCTTTGGATTAATTCATGGTCAAGCCTTTGGAAAAAATTGGTAATGTTAATGACCATTCTAAAGAAACTCCTTTTAATTGTCTGTTCAATTTATTGCAGGACTCGCTTGGTGGAAATAGTAGGACTGTAATGATAGGTAAAAGTTTACTATTAGTCTAAGTGTTATGTCAACTGCCCCAAGCTTAACTGCAAATTAGTAAATAGTAGTCTTGTCTGATATATCTCTTCCTTAGTGGAATTCATAACTGAGAACTGTCTACTGATGATCATAGTAATTGTTTCATTAGCATATATTATTGGAAACATGGGTTGTCACTTGTTGGTGCCTCTTACTGCCTAATAGGGATGTGTATTTTTCTGCAAATTCTTGCTGCCCACAAGATGCCATACTCTTGCACATTGTATGTTTTCCTCATTCATAAATAAAGTGATAATTGATTTGTACAGCACTGTTCAAGGTTGCCACATCCACAATGACCAAGATCATATCTTTCTGCGGATTTTTTCCTTTCTTTTCCTTTATCTTTTTTATATTATTTTCTGTCTATTTTTCAAGTTTGGGGAGGAGAAACAAAGTTACTTATACTTCTAGTACTCAAATACATATTAAACTATATTTCCTATACTTACATGTATGTTTTAAACTTGACAACTAAGGAGGCTATATTAATTTTAATCAACAAAACATGAAAAATGGTTGTCCACCCACTAGTGGTTTACTGGTTAGACATCTAGGCATATTGCCTGAGGTTGTGTTCAAACCCTACTTATAGCGCTTTATGCAAATATTTCTGAGTTTGTCTACTTCTTGTAATGGCTATGTCATATAGCCTAATATTAAAAAAAAACATGAAAAATGGTTCCAATGCTTCACAGATATGAATTTATCTTTTTAAATACCATAAATGGAGAGGATACTCATTGGCGAGATTAAACATGAACTTAAGTCATTGTCATTTAAATTATAGAATCATTTCTTACTTACAATCTCATGCTGCCATCCAGCTTGTATGAGCCCTGCTGATATTAACGCAGAGGAAACTCTTAACACATTGAAATATGCTAATCGAGCTCGCAACATCCAGAATAAGCCAATTGTGAGTTTTATGACTGTTGATAATTTGTGAGTTAATAGCCATCATTCAGCAGAGATATGTTTGTATTTTATGCTATGAACTTAATACCTCCCTATTCCTTGGACTCTTTCCAGATTAACAGAAATCCCATATCAGAAGAGATACAGAGAATGCGTCAACATATTGAATACTTACAGGCAGAACTGGCTTGTTATCAGGGTGGAGGAGCATCTGATGAAATTCAGGTAATAATTTCCTTCTCTCTGTTTCTCATGAGAAAACTGTCATGATTGCCATTTCCTTTTTAGTTTGTGTTACCATACCATAGTCTAAATTACGAATGACATGGGCTTGACATATTATATATACTAGATTTCAAGTTACCTTTAACTTCTTCATGATTTAGCTCCTGTTTTGTGTCAACAGTGATGACTAACAATGTTTAAAATCTCATGCTGGTAGTCTGGTACTTATCCAGCGCTTGACTGGTACCACTACATACCAGTGCCATACCATACCCACACAAGGTATAGTCTGGTACAAATGTACCAGCCCCTTTTATCATTTCACTCTCCAAACAATGTTTTTTCGATGGATTAGTTCATTAAATTTAAATCCAGAATGTGGTTTGCAATTTTGCATAATAATATTTAGGCTCTATCTTGATGGGCTCAACATGATTGAGGTCAATGCCACTACATTACAAATTTATCCCATGTTATCATTTTCTTGTATCCAGAATACCATTTGATAGATATCAAGAACAACATATTGGCATTAGACTTTCTTTGCTTAGAGCTCAATGACTAGTCGTGAAAGTAGTGGACTCTGGTTCATAGCATAACTTTTGGAGGGTCGTTGTTGCTCTTTGGTGGCATTTTGATAAAATTTTAGGACGAAAATGAGAGATTGGGAGAGAGTTTGAGAGTTTTGGGATGATAGCGGATGAAGATCGAGTAATAAAGGGATTGAGATTTTCATATAAGTTTAAAACTCCAAAAAAATGCCCCATTGGAAACTAAAAAATAGCCATTGAGTGTATATGATCAGTACCAGGCTTGTACCAGACTATACCAGTCCCATACATCCCCGTACATGGTCTACATCTGGTACATGGTTTGCATGGGGCAGACTTGGTACAGGTGATATTTACATGTACTGCCCAATACTAATCTCGGATTCTTCAAAAAACAGTTGGTACCGCCTATATGGAATGGTACGGTACGAAATTTGAAATCATGATGATCAAGACATTAGCTTGTACTGATCCATAAAAGGTCAGTGGTATGTATAACATACAAGATATGCTCTTAAATAGTGCAATGAATGTGCAGCTTTCGTGTCGATTAATTAATCACCCATACTGCTGCATATGTTTTGTGTTGATATTTAATTTTCATTTGTATCTTTTGTGTTTTGCTATGTAGGCTCTCAAAGAGAAAGTATCTTGGCTGGAAGCTACCAATGAAGATCTTTGTAGGGAACTCTACGAGTACCGGAGTCATTCAGTTCAGAATGATCATTTTGCTATAGATAATCAAGTATTCAATTCAGTACCTGCACAGTTCCTTATTTAAATGTTTATCTTAAACTTCAACATATTTTATCGTAGAAATTTCATTGCACCTAATCGCATAGATAGGGAGGACTCTTCTAGGGAGCATAGGGCTACTAATAACTTAAAACTTCAATTATAATGTTGATTTAATTTAAGTTTAGATCACTGTGTCATAAAACACGGACACTTTGGCTAGGACTTCATGATGCCAACAAAAAATTAAATGAACTACTGATTCAAAAACTGAACTTCTGAGTTTTAGATCTCCATTTAATCAATCAAATTAATGGGAATAGGCTCTAAGGCCAATTTAAAAATTGATCTCAACTTAATAGAAGATTTAGATATAATTGATTATAAATCTATATTCTTTTCTGGAAGTGCCAATCATCAACCACGAAGGGAATGTGCTAGCTGTGGTTTGGAAAGAAGATGAAAAAAGCGAATTGGTAGTGAAAGGCTAAATATCCTAAACTGATAACAGACATTTTAAGGTAAAAGTTAATTAATGATTGAACGTGGTACTGAAATTCACTTACTTATTCCTGATATTTTGGTAATCTGTAAAGAAAGTTTGGGCCAAGTACATTTAACATGGGCTAAGTATACTGGAACTTAGTGCTTGATCCCAAATGAAATCTTATCAAGATTCACTTGTGCTGGAACATTAGAATATTGCTGTACACACTTTGCTGAACTAAGTCATGTCTGCTTGAGTCATGTTGGTCTTGTGCTTACATGATATCTATTTTTAGTTCCACTGTTTCCTCCTACCATCCACATACTTTTATCACATTTTATATTTTTTTTTATAAAAAAATTCACTTGAAAAAGGAATCAACCCTTCACATTTCATAATGTAAAGTGTAAACAAGTGCAAAAAAATTAGAAATCACTAATTTTTTGAATTTTGAGTTGTTAGCTACACTGTGATCTAAAATGGGCATCTCTTTCCATATGTAATATGAATTTTCTACCTTTCTCTATGAATGGTGCAAGTTTGTCACTTGGACAAATATAATAAAATGCATTATTTTGTACTTAATTTCAGAAATCTGGAAATTCCTTTTTGAAAACGGAAGGTCTAAAGAGGAGCCTCGACGGCATTGAAAGCTTTGACTACCAGATGGCTGAGGTACTAAGAGGTAAATTCTCTTGTCACACTTAAGCAAAGAGCTGTTATGCCATTTGTGATACTTTTCTGAGCATTTATGCATGTGAAAGATTTATTCCACTATTAATTTTAGTGATCAGAAGGTCATTCTTTCCTAAGCCTGCCACTATTCAAATTTTTCTTTCTGATATATAACTGTATCAACAGGTGATTCTAAGGGCATAGATGAAGAAGTAGCCAAAGAGTGGGAACACACATTGTTGCAAGATTCTATGGGCAAGGAACTGAATGAGTTAAATAAGCGACTGGAGCAGAAAGAGGTTAATAAAGAGTTTCACTTAATTCCTTATGATATTGCTTTCTCTTTAGATAATTAAATATGTTAGCTAAATTTGTTTTGTCCAGCATGTAAAATTTAAGAATGTTGATAACTGAACTTCAAGTAAATATTACCTTTGCTATGTGTCATGTTCATGTACAAACATTAATATGCATATAAACTGCAATAACTTTCATCTTTATCTACTGCTAGTGCTTCTAATTCTCAAAAATTCATAGCATCATAAATATGAAATTATGCAAATCTTTGCATTTCTTTGGCAACTTTCTGGACAAAAAAATCAGAATGTCATTTATAATGCACAAAAAATATTCCATTATTTATTTTATATAGGATATTGGTCAATCTATTATTTTTAATGACATTTCATTTCTTAATCTGTGTGTACAACATCTATTTGGTAAGACCGTTCCTTTATGACCTAGGATATTAACTGACTCTTTTTAAGGCACAAGAAACAACCTCTCTGCATTGGTTAGTTATTAAAATAACCCTTGCCGAACCCAGCAGGATTTTTCGCACATTGTCCATCTTTCACATCTTTAACTGATTCATTAGTTAATAATGGTTCTACTAATATCGTTCATTAGATATGCTAAAAGATTTTGCTTCTTATGATCCATTCTCAGTAGGCTTCTGCCTCCTTAGTTTACTTTTTTAACAAGCATTTACTCCTTGATTGATTATTCTATGAAGTATTAAGATTTTAAAAATTGATGGATTAACAATGTCAACATTCAGTGTGGATAGTTATAACCATTGATTACTCACAATGCAGTCTGAGATGAAAATGATTGGAGGGTTTGACACACTTGCTCTTAAACAACACTTCAAAAAGAAGCTCATGGGGCTTGAAGAGGAGAAAAAAGCAGTGCAGGTTGGTTAATATTTTTAGAATTTTAATACTTTATTTATCTGATTACCTTATTGAATTACTCTGAAAAATAATATTTTAGCAAGAGAGAGACAGATTGTTGGCTGAAGTGGAAAGCCTTGCTGCTGCCTCGGATGGACACAAGTTGCCAGACAACCATTTGCAGAAATTGAAGGCCCTTGAAGCACAGGTGATGCACATGCCTTGATATTATTGTGTGGCTTGTATATCAGAAACACATTTTTTTTCGAACTTGATGATTGTTAAAGTTAATCTCTTGCAGATATTGGAACTTAAGAAGAAACATGACAATCAGGTTCAACTTTTAAAGCAAAAACAGAAGAGTGAGGAAGCAGCAAAGAAGCTGCAAGAAGAGATACAATTTATTAAGGCACAAAAGGTTGTTGCTTCTGCCCTATATATCTTCTTCTGTCACTCTCATCTTTTTAGATTCTTGTCCATCAAAAACTCATCTCTTCTGCAGGTTCAATTGCAACACAAGATTAAGCAAGAGGCGGAACAATTTCGCCTCTGGAAGGCTTCTCGTGAGAAGGAACTCCTTCAGGTACATCATCTGCCATGAATTGTACTATGAAGAATCCATATAAAGCTTGTGCATCATCTAGTCATGAATAACTAGGGATGACAACGGTTCGGTTAACCGCACTTTTGGGGGTTAACCGAAACCGAAACCGATTTCCAAACCCACTAACCGAAAGTGAAACCAACTTTGGAAAGTTCTAGAGACCACACATGAAGGGACTTCACAAGTCATGAAATCTAAAATAAACTTACTCATGCATGACTATGAAATGTTTAAAATGTTATCGCATGAATCCATTAATGCCATGTATGCTAGATTTTAAAATATTACAAATTGATTAGCTAACCTTGGTAGAGAAATAAAGGAAGATGAGAAGGTAAGAAAGCTCCTTCGTTCCCTTCCAAAATCTTGAGAGCCCAAGGTCATAGCTATCATGGAAGCAAAAGACATGAGCACCTTGAAGATCACTGAGCTCATTGGGTCTCTCATGACACATGAGACCCACATGAAGCAATATCAGGAGGAGGATGCTGTGATCGAAATGGCGACACTAGTGGGGGGTGAATAGTATGATTACTAATTCTATTAGCTTAAATTCCAATTTTGATCGTTTACTTAGATTGGTTTTGGCAAGATGCAATTATGCGATTGAATGCGGAAGCAAGATAAAGCAATTAAACACAAACAATTTAAAACAACGCAAACACAAGATTGATAACGGTTCGGCCCCAATGCCTACTCCACTACCTAAGCACCCCGCTTAGGATTTCCAAACTAGTTATACTAGATTAATTTACGTTTCCCTTACACAGAGGACTTTTCACTTGAAGAGTATCACTCTCGACCTAAGGTACTTCCACACCCGGAAGTCTCCGCCTTCTTATTCAGAGCACTCTTCCACCTCAACCCTAAGGGACAACTAAACTAATCCTAGTAAACACTAAGTTTACACAAGTGGCTTTACACCTAACACCAGGTAACCACTTCCGAATTCAGACCTAACAATCCTAGATCTGTCACACACAAATTCAATTAAAACACGTTCAAATAATAATAAAGATTAGAACGAAAAGAGCTAATAATAAAATAAGAATAACTACTCTTTTCAATCATTGTAGCCTTCAACTCGTCAAGATGTAGAGCTTGATCAAAACCCGAGTTGAGCCTAGCTTGTGCGCTTGAAGAAGATGTCCGCGGAAGGAAACAGAGCACACTTCAATCAATCATTGGAAGGCTTTAATCTCCATTTAAAGTGATCAAAAAATATGTAGGAGTCATGGAAGAAGGTTAAATGAAGTATATGAGAGTGTATTTATACCCTCGTGAAGAAACGATAGCTCAACGGATAGATTTCTATCCGTTGCAGGCCAGCGGTCTAATGGTCTGTCGACCGACTGTTCGACCGACGGGTCAATCGCCCGAGCTACTGCCCATTTTGGTCGCCCGAGCTACTGGTCGACCGAAGTAGCTCTGCTACTTTTTACCTTCATTCGGTCGACCGCCCGGTCGATCGAACGTACGCTAAAGTTTATTTCTTTAGTCTATTTCTTCCGCACTTCGTTTTCAAGTTTCGGCTTTCAATGACCATCAACTTGGAGAGCTTTCAAGTGATCTTTGAGCCCGTCCAATACGTCTTTGGTGCACGCGTCGCTCTTCGAGAAGTTTTCACGACGAACCCGAGCGCAACGATCGATGTCCTTCCGATTTCTGATTTCTCCAATTTTTCCGATCGAGGACATCGAACGCTAATTGATATGGAATCTGAAAGATATTCTCAATGGAATCATTAGTCCCATGTTTGTTATCATCAAAACCATCAAAATCGAGATTAAGACTAAGGTTGAAAACCTAAAGCCAACAATCTCCCCCTTTTTGATGATGACAAACATCCTTAAGAAAATATAGGAGACCCAACATGAAGAACCTCCATCCTCAAACCTACCTCAAGTTGAAGATGATGAAGAAGAAGCTCTACCACCTCTCCCTAAAGGATATCGATTGGTAATAGATCATCCAATGGACCGAGTCATTGGAGAGCCTTCAACGGGAGTGGTAACACGTTCTAAACTCAAGAATGTTTGTCAATATGTAGCTTTTGTATCTCAAGTAGAGCCTAAGAAGATTAAGGATGCAATAGAAGATGAGTTTTGGGTACTTGCTATGCAAGAAGAACTCAACCAATTTGCTAGAAATGATGTATGGGACTTAGTGCCTAGACCTAGTGATCAAACTATAATTGGAACTAAATGGGTATTTAGAAATAAGCTAGATGAAGAAGGATTTGTTATTAGAAACAAAGCTACGTTAGTGGCACAAGGGTACAATCAACAAGAAGGAATAGACTATAATGAGACGTATGCTCCCGAAGCTAGATTAGAAGCAATTAAAATGCTTTTGGCATATGCTAGCTTTAAGGGTTTTAAACTCTTTCAAATGGATGTAAAAAGTGCATTTTTAAATGGTTTCATTAATGAAGAAGTTTATGTTGAACAACCCCCCAGATTTGGAAGTTTTGAGTTTCCAAACCATGTTTTCAAATTTAAAAAAACATTATATTGTTTAAAACAAGCTCCTAGGGCTTAGTATGAAAGACTTTCAATTTTCCTAGTTGAACAAGGTTTTGATATTGGAAAAGCCGTTGTTTCACTTTTCATTAAGCATCATGAAAATGACATGTTATTAGTTCAATTTTATGTTGATGACATAATTTTTGGTGCTACTAATGAAATGCTTTGTAAGTGGTTTGCTAAATGTATGCAAGATGTGTTTGAGATGAGTATGATGGGAGATCTGTCCTTCTTGCTTGGTCTCCAAATCAAGCAAACCAACAAAGGGATCTTCATCAATCAAGCCAAGTACACAAAGGAGCCTATCAAAAGGTCCGAGATGAGTGAAGCCAAGATAGCTTCTACACCTATGAGCACATCCATCAAGGTTGACAAAGATGAAGAGGGCATTAAAGTGGACGAAAAATGATATCGAGGTATGATTGGTAGTCTTCTTTATTTAATCGCAAGTAGACCCGATATCATGTTTAGTGTGTGTGTTTGTGCTAGGTTTCAATCTTGCCCTAAGATGTCTCATTTAAGTGCGGTAAAACGCATATTGAGATATTTAAAGGGCACGGTTGACTTAGGATTATGGTATCCATGTCATACATCATTTGATTTAATCGATTTTTCGGACGCTGATTTTGCTGGATGTAAGGTAGATAGAAAAAGCACTAGTGGGTGTTGTCAATTCTTAGGAGCAAGTCTTGTTTCTTGGTTCTTAAAAAAACAAAACTCAGTCGCGCTTTCAACTACCAAAGCGGAATATATCGCTGCGGCTAGCTGTTGTGCGTAAGTCATTTGGATGAAACAAACGCTTTTAGATTATGGACTTAGGTATTCTTGCATAGCTATTCATTGTGATAATACTAGTGCAATAAATTTAACCAAGAATCCCATTTTACACTCTAGAACTTAGCATATAGACTTAAGACATCATTTTCTTAAGGATAATGTGACTAAGGGAAATATATCGGTAGAATTTGTATCCATCGATAAATAACTTGATGATATATTCACAAAACCCTTGGTTGAAGAAAGCTTTACATATTTAAGGATGCAATTAGGAATTTGTGCTTTTCCTAGTAATTAAAATGTATTTTCTTCAAAACTTGCATTCTATAAAGTATCATCACACTTATGTATTGCTCTGTAGTGGGGCTTTGCGACCTATTGGTGTTTGCCTTCTATAGGCTTACATTAATGGGGAGGACTATAGTGGTAGATGATACTTGGTTTTTATGGCTTTCTTGGTTTTTATGATGACCCTCATAAATTGTACCTTAATTCTTACCCTTTTTGATTGATGTCGAAAGGGGGAGAAAAAGTAAGGTCACACTTGGTTTTCACGATGCATATAGTTAGGGTGAGTTTTATAGCAAAGGGGGAGTTAAAAAATGATATGCACATTGATAGGGGGAGCATAGGTTGAGTAATAAGTAGTTGAATACATATGCTAAGTTACATAGTTGAATGCATATGCAAAGTTACATATCTTGCATGCCCTAACTCATGAATGCACTAACTCAAACTCACAAACACTTATGCTTTCTAAAAATTTCATGCTATGTTTGTCATCATTAAAAAGGAGGAGATTGTTGGCTTAAGTGTCTCTCTTAAGCCTCGATCTTTATTTTGATGATAACAAACATGTATTTAATCCAAGTGTGAAGTTTTGAGTTCAGATTGAGGTTGCGATAAGCATGCCAAGTCCGTTCAAACGAGACTAAAGAAAAGATCGTCAAAGGAACGAAAGAAGAAAACGTTGGAGAAAGGCTCGAGCTTAGATCAAGTAGAATTCAAGTAATATACCCCTAGGATAAGTTTATCCCAAGCCAAAATTGTAAAGTTATCCAAGTTCAAACTTGATAACTAAACCCATAAAGAAGGCATGTAAAAATCCAAAAGAACTCAGCCTTAGCCTGAGTTCGATCGACCGGTCGGTCGATTGAACAAGGCAGTAGTCTGCCAAGTAGCCTATTTGGTCGACCGAACGGTCGACCGAATGACGGTAAAAACTGATGAATGACCGATCGGCCGACGCAGCCTTGCACAAATAGCTTTGCCAACTTCGGTCGACTGACTGGTCGACCGACCGAAGCAAAAAATAGGCAGAATGGTCACCGGTCGACCAATTGGTCGACTGGATTGGAGATCGCCTGTCGCGTGACCCTGGCTCCATTGATTCAATCGATCGACTGGTCGATCGAATGTGGGATCGATAGTTTTCCATCAGTCGGTCGACCCGTCGGTCGATCGAGCTCTCTCTTACAGCCAGCGATCGCATTGGCGATCGATCAGTCTGTCGACCGACTGATAGATCGGCCAGCGACCGAACGGCTTCAACGGCTATTTTTTAACCCATTGAATGGACCATTTGAGTGAGGGGTTATAAATACCCCTCATCTAACTTCTTTACTTCTTCTTAGAACTTTTATTGAGCAATTAAAGAAGTTTTTGAACCTTGATTAAGAGTAAATTCGTGCGCACCCTCTTCTTTTGTCGATAACTCATTTCGAGCACTGCTTCCCTACTTCCTTCAATCTTGCTGCAACACAAAGAGTCATCTTCCTGCAAGTTGGAGATGTGAAGGTGGTGGAAAGGAGCCTTGGTTCATTTTACATTCTTAAGCTCTTTTCTCTGTATTTGACGTTTATTGTAAACTTGTTTTCCATTCGAGATAGCTGCTAGGTGTGCTAGGAAACACTTAGGGATAACTTTATAGAAGTGTGTTTTGCCCAGGTAAATGGGATTGAGGTGTTCTCAGAATGGTGAGAAGGGTGTCCTCATTGTATTCAAAGGGAAACACATATTCTATAAAGTAGTGGTTAGAAATCCTTGGTGAGGAGCCAAGGTAGTGGAGTTGGCAGTTGGCCAAACCACTATAATTACTTTTGTTTGCATTGCTTATTTGCTTGTTTATCATTGCTATTTATATTTGATCACATTTACCATTAAGAGACAATTGCATTAAGTGCAGCTAAAATTGAGTAAGAAGAAAATATAGAAAAATGGGACAAATACTATTCAACCCCCCCTTCTAGTGTCGGATTTCACACAACAGGGGGTTGAGATGACGGCTCCCAGGTTGTTCAGTGAAGGTCTCCCCAAAATCATGTGATAGGGGTTGGGGATGTCAATGGCCAGTGTAAATTTTAGTGAAGGTCTTCCAAGTTGCATGTGATAGGGGCTGGGGATGTCAACGGCTCCCAAGTTGTTCAGTGAAGGTCTTCCAAGTTGCATGTTGTAAATTTCTCAGAGAACGGTCTCCCTTTTAGTGTTCAGTGGGGTGTATTCATCAATTTTGGCGCTATGTTAGGGGGGCATCTCTTTCTTTTATCGTCATTCTATCCTCGGCGATCCCGTCCATCTCCTTCTTATCGGGCTCCTTTGCTTTTATGTCCTTGGAGCTATCTTTGGTGGTTTGTCTATCGGCTTTTCTTGCCTCTCTAAGCTCATCCATCTATATGTAGCATACCACTTGTTCCCGGAACTTGGCCATATTTTTTGGCTTGGACAAAGTTATTTGGTCTCGAACTATCAGGGCTTCAGGTTGAGCATAATATAATAGAGCTCGACGTGGGGTCGAGGTTGGGGATTTCCATGGTTACGACGTGGAATCTCTTTAGGTACTCCCTTAGTGGCTTATTTGGTCGATCGAATAAGGCAGTAGTCTATTCGGTCGACCGAATGACGATAAAAATTGGCTGTAGCCATTTGGTCGACCAGTCGGTCGACCGAAGTTGGCGAAGCAATCTGCGCAAGGCTGCATCGGTCGACCGACCGAAGCAAAAAATGGGCAGAATGGTCACCGGTCGACCAATCGTGTCAACCGGATTGGAGATCGCTTGTCGCGCGACCCTGGTTCCATTGATTCGGTCGACCGACTGGTCGACCGAATGTGGGATCGATGGTTTTTTGTCAGTTGGTCGACCGAATGTGGGATCGATAGTTTTCCGTCAGTCGGTCGATCCATCGGTCGACTGAGCTCTCTCTTGGTGGTCGATCAGTCGGTCGACCGACTGATCGACTGGCCAGCGATCGAACAGCTTCAACGGCTATTTTTTTACCCGTTGAATGGACCGTTCGAGTGAGGGGTTATAAATACCCCTCACCTAACTTCTTTACTTCTTCTTAGAACTGGAATCTCTTTAGGTACTCCCTTAGTGGCTGATTTTGTCCTTGCTTGATGTAGTGGAGGGAATCATTGGTCTTGGAATATATCTGAGAAGAGGAGAACTAGTTGACGAATGCCTTGGAGAGCTCCTGGAAGGAGTGTACGGATCATGATGAGAGGTTGGAGAACCATAGCAGTGCGGCTTTTTCCAGGAAGGTGGGGAAAGCTCATCACAAGGTGGAGTTGAGAAGCACCATCGATATGGTTGTCAGATCACTTGTGTCATCAAAAGAATGGAGCTTGGTCGGCATCTCTTTTCTTTTATCATCGTTCATAGTATATTCTTAGGGAACTTCTGTTAATGGGCAGTTGTACAAGAAGTTACAACTGCTATTGCAACTGCTTGAAGTAGCAAACTAAGAACAAAAACAAAAATCACACGCAAACACAAAGATTTGTTTACGCAGTTCAATGAAAAAGCATGTCACCTAATTTGCCAGGCACTCACCGGACAAATGCTCAATCCACTATCAATAAGTACAATATTTGCTTCAGGATTTCACACTCTGAAATCCAACTATCAGTACTACAGTGAATTGGAAATAACAAAAAACTATTTGCTATTACAAGTGCATACCAACTTGCCTCTAAATGATATCCCGGCCATAGAGTTCTATCCTCCACAGAGTCCTTGTGTTGTAGCGAGTTAACATCCCACAACCATCTTCTCTTAAAGATAAGAAAGGTAGATTGTTGTCGTCTTAGCACTCAGCAGTCTAAACTTCTTATATAACTGGCAACACAGTGTAGACATATTGGAGATGGATATTATAATCTTTTCACCAGTATATATATATGACAACTGGCCAATCTTAATAAATGTAGACTTAAATACTTATCATTAACAACATTAATTCAAACTAAACAGTCGACTCTAAATCACCACAAAGCATCGATCATTAAGCACAAGGAGTAATGCCTAGAAACATTCATGAAGAACGTTCCACTACCCATAATTAAATCAGGCAATAAACAAGTAATTAAAGATGATTAAAAATATCAGAGATATAAAAGAGAATCATCATTAATATTAGATAGCATAACAATTTATGCATGGGTCTTGAACTTGATCACGAATACCAATCAATTAATTTCACATTCTTCTTCTATCATGTTCATCATTCCTACCGTATATAGCCATAAAAAAGAACCAATTGAATGATCTTCCCAAAGACAATATACTCCAATGCAAAAAATAATTTGATAATCAAATTCATGCCAAACATATTCGATCATTGGGAGTAAAATTTGATAATCCTCTAAGCAAGCCCTAACGAGAACTATATAGCACGAAACATTAATAAAAATAAAAATAAAAATAAAATGACTAACATTGCTCTTTTCCAAATCTAGAAACATAGGAAAATATGAACTTCTAATTCCCAAGAAAAATGTTGACAACAATCTAGAAACATTTCTCTTTTCCAAATCTAGAAACATAGAAAAAACATAGAAACATTGCTCTTTTAAATCACAGCAATCTAGAAACAAGAAATATGAACTTTTAATTCATAGCAATCTAGAAACATTGCTCTTTTACAAATCTAGAAACTGCTCTTTTACAAATCTAGAAACATAGAAAAACCATAAAAACATAGAAAAATGTCATTAACAGGAAGTTACTTGCTTGGCTTGAACATTGGAAGGAAGTGAATATAAAATACTCAGAATGCTGACCATCGCGAAATACTCAAAGTTTAGTTTGCAAATTGTGTATGTAAACCAACTAATCATACTAGTGTGTTGAGCTGGAACAAATGGAAGAAATTCTTACCTTAGGGGTATTTTGCAGTTTTGATAACATCATCATCATTGCTTTAATCTGAGCTGACATCTCTTCTTGACATTTTTTCATCTACTCAACTCTAATGTTTGCAAGGGCTGCCTCTTTTCGTGCTTCCTCGGCTTCTATTTTTCCTTTCTTAGCTTGTTCCTTCAATCCCTGAACCACTTTTCCTGCTTGTTCCTTTAATGCCTCAACTTCTTTTTCTGCTGATTCTTTCACCACAAGTACTTCTTTCTTTGGAAGTTGAAGCTCTTTCTCCTATAGTGCCTTCTCTCGCTTAGCCAATTCTTTCTCCCTCCCAGCTAATTGTTAGACTCTCAACCCTTCATGCTTACGTCCCGGCCCACGACCACGTATATAATTTTTCTTTTGTCAAAGAACCTCGGAGTATATCTTATCTTCATCAACTTCCTTGTAGGCTTCTTTTAGAGATTCAATTCTTGTCTTCGCTGCCTCCTAAAAAACAAAAAAATAATGGATTACAACTAAAACCTATTGCAACTAATATTTTACTATATAAGGAGAATTATATATCAACTAAACTTACATAATTTGTCCTAGCATGCTCATTGACCCAATTATTCTTCTTCTTACTCTAGTGAGTTTCATAATACAACTTGGACATAGAAGGTCGCTCCATTGTATCTTTATTGGTCTAACATAAAAATAGGACGAGCCAAAAGTACATTAAAGATAAATTTTTACTAGTCTATTCTGATTTATCCTCGACGAGTTCAGAACAATTTTGGAACATGTAAAATTGAACAGACCAATAAATTAGAATAGTTCTGATTTTTGAATAGTTTTGAAAATGTTCTGAAATCAGAACTGTTCACAGATAAATTTTGGAAGACAAAACTTTACTTTTACAAAAAAGAAAATTCATAAGCCCATCAGAACTCCTGAAAAAGTCATTTCTTTGTTCAACCTCGACTTCTAGTGACCTAATTACTTCTGAAAAGAATTCTATATAAACAAGACATGTAGTAAATTCTAGTCAAACGAGGGCATTTTGTAAGACCCGGAAAAGTTTCCTAATATAAAAATCTATTTTGGTGCAGCGCGTCGAACTCGGGGGTAGTCGAGTCGAGCCTCAGGATCACCTCGAGTGAAAAGGTATGACTCGGCTAATGGATCATGAAGTCTATTTGGGTAATTAACTTTCCTTTTATGAAATCATACCTTAAATTAAGTTAACTCGAGTCATGTTATGGGTTGAGTTGGAACCCAAGTCGAGTTTGGGTTTAGGTCGAGTTCCGGGTATGACTTAAGTGAGCCTTGAGGCCATCTTTGGAAAGATGGTTGAGGGGACAAAATCCCCCTTATGGCAGCCGTGCGACTCACCAATTGAGTCGCACAAGGCCGGAAGGGAGAAGAGGAGAAGGAGCAAGGATGAGGATTAGGGTCTTGGATCGATCTGAAACTCGCGTCGTCTCCGGAAAATCTCAAGTCGTCGTCACCTGATCCTTGTTTCTTGGCGATATAGGTGAGTGGTTAATGTTTAAAAGGTTTGGGGGAGGCGGGTGGCCGAACCCTAGATGATAGGTTGAGTTCTCGCTATTTTTTCAACGATCCATGATTTCAACGACATGTGTTCACTGTTTTATGAAGTTTCTTGTCAGACCTCACTGTTTTAATCATCAATTTGCATATTCTTGGGACTGTCGAGTCATGGGAAAAGGGGAAAGGTCATGCCGAAAATTTCCCCGATTCCCTTGACGACAAGAAGGCCCTTAGATGACCTTATATCACTGTTTTGATATAGTTCCTTTGAACATGTCGCGTGTTATGAAGTGTGCCCTCTCTAAAGTCCCTTGAAGTGGCTGAATGAACCCTACAACTCATGAAGAGGGTTCGGCCAAGGGTGAGGGGAAGATTAAGTAGTTCATTGGTATTTAAATTGTTTGCGGAATTGAAGAGGTAAAGGTATAGCTAGAGTCTCCTCCCTCTTTTCCTACCCCAAGGACCTTGGCCGAGCAAGGTCCTCCTTGCTCATGGTTTGGCAAAGGTTAGGGAGAGGAGGAGAGACTTGCTTTAGATTGAAATTTCATGATTTTAAGGATCACAGATAAATATATGACAATACTTAGGAAGAACACCAAACTTAGCAAGTAGCTTATTTGATTTTGAATTGTAGAAATGCTAGTTTTGTAACCATACTTAGCATTAGATCCTTAAACTTTGGATGTTGACATTGTTACCCTGTTTTGTATTTTATACATGTCATTTAAATTCATTACCTACCTTGCCATGCTAGATAGCAGCTTCTTATTGTGCTAATATTCCTAAGGTAGTATATGAATTGTTATGTATAAACATTATGGTTGTATATGATGAATGTTACAATATTTGCACATTTTTCTTTGGATTGTACATGCTGCCCTAAATGTTCTCGGATGGTATTCCAAGGTCGATTCATGAAAATTCTCACCTAAGACAGTGTAGGAGGATAGGTACCATGTAAGGCGTCACTAGATGATCACAACACATTTATGGAAACTTAGTTATGAGATAATAACACTTCTATGTCTGCTTGTATACTTTTGGAAACTTAGAGCTCGTACGTGCATATATATTGAAAGGGTGGCATAAACTGCTGACCCGGTAGCTGGACATAGGCCAGATATGGGCAAAGGCCCGATGTGTGTATATATGGAACCCCTAGGATATTGATTGTGTAATGTGATTGAGATGGTCCACCGAGGGGCGAGGAGGTCGTAGATGACCAATGCCCAGCTCGGCCAGTTGGGTCTAGAGGTGCGCCAGCAGGCCCGCTAGGTGCTAGACCCCACTTTGGTGGGACTAGCTATCCTTACCCCAGTCGGTGTCCGAAGACTAGTGGACCATCCTAGTCGATGGCCCAGGATTGTTTGCTTGCATCTTGAGATGATGTGGTTGATGGCCAGTATGATACCACGTGATATGGTAGGGACGGCGGTAGTCGGGATATGATTCGATGAGAAGGCCCGAGGGCCGGATGCCGAAGACTTGATAAGCCGAGGTAGCAGGTTATCTTGTACAGTTGATGTTGATGGATCCGTTGAGGGTCTGTAGTCGCATTAGAAATAAATTTTACCTCATTGTATATTCCTTTATTGCCTTATATGATATATATACATGACCGAGGCTTATGTGGAGGTTCATTTGAGCCACTCACTGAGTCCCAAGTGGACGCACAGTTTATTTCTATTTCTACAGAGCATGAGCAGTAGCTTGGTGTCGACATGGTGCAGCTGGAGGGCGGAGGCGGTGCCATATCTCGTAGCGGCGTGCATGAATCTTAGACTAGTGCCTAGTTATGTTGGTTTTGTTTCTGCACTGACAGTTGTAATTGAAAAGAATTGTAAAACTTTATATTTGACTATTCGGATTTGATGTTGATGTTTCTATTTGTTTAGAAAAACTTATATATTGTGACTTGCAAACTTTTATAAAGTATGTTGAGTTTTCTTTCAGTCGATATGTCTTGGTTTTCTTGATGTTAGTGTAGATAGTAGGCTACAGGGCAGGATGTAGGCCCTGGCTGGTCACACTACCCTCAGTTGGGGTGTGACAACGATGATGCATAAGAACTCAAAAACCAAACCCGAACTAAGCCTAGGGTGCCCCTTGAAGGGTTATATGACCTAGACATTTTTTGGCACTAGAAGTGCCAATAATTGTTCCTTGGGTAAAAACTAGATAACGAGATATTTTTAAGAATTTTTTGGAAGCCTTTAGCCTACCATATATACTTGACCCGAAGGATTATAAAATTTCTATTTTTCAGAAATTTATACTAGACCCCAAAAGTTAGATTATGATTGTTAAGGATTTTGATTGTTTTAGATATTTTTATTGAATCCAAATGGGGGTAATCCTTATATATCATTTATGTTTTAAAGTTATATAACATTTTGATTGGTTGACCGAATGCTGCAAAAAACTTGCAGTAGGCAACTCGGTTGACCGAAGTTTGCCAGAAAACGGCAGAATGCCTTCGGTCGTTCGGCGGTCGCTCGATTGGTCGACCAGCGATCGACCAGACCTGCGACCAATAGTCGGTAACGGGCAAAAATCCATCCGTTGAGAAGAGGGGAGCTCTCTCTTCTCTTCTTGACTTATAAATAGGAAGCTATGAGAGCCTTCCTCTATGATGTTGATCACTTCTAACCTCCTTGATGTTGGCCCTAGGGTTCCCCTTTGGCTTCAATCTCTATTTTGATGATAACAAGCATGTATTTAATATATGTGTGAAGTTTTGAGTTCAGGTTGAGGTTGCTATAAGCACGCGAACTTTGCTAAGAGAATTGCAAACATTGTCAAAAACGGCTCGGATGTAGATTAAGTAGATTCTATGTAATATATCCCTAGGATCTCATCCCAAGCCTATTTGTAAAGTTATCCAAGTCAAAACTTGGTAACAAAACCCAAGAAAAAGCGTGCAACAAAACAAATGTAAAAAATTAGCCTCAGCCCAAGTTCGGTCGACCGGTCGGTCGACCAAACAAGTCCAAAAACTGGCAGTGGCTACTTCGGCCGACCGGTCGATCGACCGAACAAGGCCAAAATCCGGTAGTGGCTAATTCGGTCTACTGATCGGTCGACCAGACAACAGAGGATATAATCATGATCAATTCGGTCGACCATGTGGTCGACCGTACATGGTTTTAGAAAGGCAGAACGCCAGCGGTTGCTGGGCGGTCGATCGGTCGATTGACCGATGATCGATCGGCAAGTGATCGATCGGTGTCCAATGGACAGAAAAATGCCCGTTGGAGCGATGCTCCATTTGAGGGGTTATAAATACCCCTCACCAACCTTCATTAATCCTTCTTAACCATTGATTAAAGCTTTCAAAGAATGATTTATGCCTTCCAAGCTTGATTCGCTCGCGCTTGCTTCTCCAATCGATGATTTCTCTCAAGCGCTCATCTTCCCTCGACTCCAGCTTCGATTCAACCTCAACATCTTGTGGAGTTGGAGGCATTGAAGGCTGGGAAAAGAGCTATTTCTTGTGGTTTAATCTTTAGCTCTTTTCGTTGTAATTTTACTTGTTGCTTGAACTTGTTTTTCATTGATTAGCTTGCTAGGTGTGCTTGTTTAAACACTTAGGGTTTTCATTGTAAAATTGTGTTTTGCCTAGGTGAATAGTTTTGAGGAGTTCTCAAAGGGTTGAGAACCGAGTCCTCGGTTGTATTCAAAGGGAAACACAAGGTCTATAAAGGATTTGGTTAGAAATCCTTGGTGTGGAGCCAAGGTAGTGGAGTAGGTGGGCGGTTGGCCAAACCACTATAATTTCTTGAGTTTGCATTGCCTTGTGTAATTGCTTATAATTGTGTTTCACACTCGCTAACAAACATCGTGTGGTTGCACTTACTTTCGGTTGAAGTTGGAATTGACTTAAAAGAAATTGAAGAAGAAGTAAATAGTCACCCAACACTATCCAACCCCCCCTACTTGTGTAGGTATTCACTCAACAATTGGTATCAGAGTAAGATTGTAGGATTAGGTTTAACCATCTACCCTACAATTTAGAATGACTAGTGAAATCCAACTAGCTCAAGGGTCCTCTACTGATACTCCACCATTGTTCGATGGAAACAACTATGCCTATTGGAAGATACACATGAATGGCTTCCTACAATCACTTGGCATGGATGTATGGAGAATGATCAAGTAGAGTATAAGCAATGAACTAAGGATATGGATGAGTGGGATCAAGAAGAAATTAAACTCTTTAATGCAAAAGCAAAGGCCATCAATACACTATATTATGACCTATCAATTAATGAGTTTAATAGAATTTCTACGTGTAAGTCTGCATATGAACTTTGGAAAGTCTTAGAGACTACACATGGAGGGACTTCACAAGTTAAAGAATCTAAGATAAACCTACTCATGCATGATTATGAAATGTTCAAGATGTTATCACATGAATCTAATGATGCCATGTATGCTCGCTTTCAAAATATTACAAATGGATTAGCTAACCTTGGTAGAGATATAAGAGAAGAGGAAAAGGTAAGGAAGCTCCTTCGTTCCCTTCCAAAAGGTTGGGAGCCCAAGGTCATCGCAATCATGGAAGCAAAGGATACGAGCACCGTGAAGATCACCGAGCTCATTGGGTCTCTCATGACACATGAGACCCATATGAAGCAATACAAGGAGGAAGTTGCTCCCAAAGGCAAGACCATTGCCTTAAAAGCATCACACCGGGGTGAAGAACCCTCATCATCCGAGGAAGAGATGGATGAGTTTGAAGAGATGGCGATTTTGGCAAGAAGATTCATGAGTTTCTTGAGATGAGGCATGAGGAAGGGAAGAGGAGGCTACACATGCTTCAATTGTAACAAAATTGGGCATCTAAGGAAGGATTGCCCACTTCTCAAGATGGCTTCCACCTCCAACCCTCACAAGAAAGACAAATACAAGAGGAAGAAGAAGAAGAAGGCAATGATGGCTTCTTGGGATGAAAGCAAGTCATTGTCAAGTGAAGAAGACTCCAAGAGTGAAATGGCAAATCTTTGCCTCATGGCAAATGACAACGAGGTAAGATTTACATTTCAAGAGCTTTCATTCACGCAAGAAGAACTAGAAAATGAATTTGATCAAATGCATGATGAATTTAATGCTATTAGGAAAAAGTTTAAAGAGCATAAAAAGGACAACAAATCTTTAGAGCTTGAAAATGATAACTTGCTACTTTCATTCAATGCATTAAGGAAAGAAGTAGATACCCTTAAGGAAGAGAAGCATGCCTTAGATGATGCTAAGAAAAACTTAGAAAATGAAAATGAAAAGTTGGAAAATGAAAACAAGTTCTTAAGTGATAAAGTAGAGCACTAGAATGATAGCATGCTAAACTTAAAAAAGGAACTTTGCATGCTAAATGAAAAAATGACAACCCTACAAAATGCCATGCCTAAGGTTGTACATGCTAGAAAGTCATCAAACAATCATACTCATGCACACTTCCATGCTCACACATATAGCCCAAGAAAGTTTAATGGAAGTTTCTTTTCATGTGGTATTTTTGGCCATATGGCTAGAGATTGTGCACTAAGAACGAACCCTCATGCTAGATTCACTTGGGTTCCTAAGATGACTAACACTCAAGGACCCAAGAAGATTTGGGTACCTAAAATTGTCTCTTCTCCTTTTGTAGATGGAGAAACATCCTCAAGCAAGTAGAAGCACATGGATATTGGATAGTGGTTGCTCAAAACACATGACGGGTGATATCAATCTTTTCGCAACCCTATCAAGAAAGGATGGTGGACATGTGACATTTGGAGACAATGCCAAAGGTAAGATTGTTGGCATTGGTGATATAGGTATACTCCCCTACCCATGCATTAAAAAGGTCTTACTAGTTGATGGGTTAAAGCATATTTTGATTAGCATATCTCAATTATGTGACAATGGATATGTAGTCATTTTTGAAGCATCTAAATGCATCATTAGAAGTGCACCATCTAATGATATTGTGTTAATTGGAAATAGGCAAGAAAATGTTTACACATTAGTTCTAAATGATTTGCGTAATCCCCATGTTAGATGCTTGGTTGCCATGGAAAATGATTCTTGGTTGTGGCATAGAAGGCTAGGACATGCTAGCATGAGCCTCATCCAAGAAATATCTAAAAAGGACTCAGTAAAAGGAATACCTAAGATAAAATTTGAAAAAGACAAACTTTGTGATGCATATCAACATGGTAAACAAGTTAAGTCTTCATTTCATAGCACTAATCAAGTGAGTACATCTAGAACACTTGAACTTGTGCACATGGATCTCTTTGGTCCTTGTGATGTAGCTAGTCTAGGTGGAAAATTATATTGCTATGTTTTGGTTGATGATTTCTCGAGATTTACATGAGTTTTCTTCTTAGCTAAGAAAAATGAAACTTTTGATTTTTTCAAAAAAATTGCTATGAAAATTACAAATGAGAAGGGAACTTCAATTTTGAAAATTTTGAAGGCATAAGCTTGGGATTTTAAAATATTATTTTCACTTATGATTTTTGGGTTCTCAAACTTCAAAATTTCATTCTCAGGTCTTAATTTCTTAAGCTCAAGTTTCAACCTATCATGGGAATAATCAAATGAAGTAGATTTCAATTTCTCATTTTCTAGTTGTAGTTCATCCACATGAGAATTAAGCCTTACATTATCTTTCTTCAATCTTTTATATTCATTATCCTTTTTAACAAGCAAGGTATACATGTTTTTATACTCATCCATTAATTCATCATAAAGCAAGTCATGAGAGCTAGATGAGTTAATGCTATCATTATCATTAAAATGAATAGAAGGAGAAGTACCTTTATCATTCATGAGGCAATCTTTTGAGATGACTTCATATTCATGGCAAGAGGATGCTTCACTTGAGTGGAATGAGGATGTGGAAGCATTCGACCTCTTCTTTGCCTTGTTCTTCATGGTTGGGCAATTCTTCTTCACATGCCCTTTTTCTTTGCACACATGGCGAATCACCTTCCTTTTCCAATTTTCTGTGCTCCTATGACTAGAGGCACTATGTGCTTCAAAAACCATATTAGTATTGGGTGGATGACTATTGTCATCACTCCCCTCATTAAGTGTATTGAGATCCTCGGTTTTTGCATAATTATAAAGCATATTTAAACAACCCCAAATATCGAATGCGGAAGTACAATGCATGACTTTTCAAAGATAACATTTTCCAAGGAACAAAATATGCAATTCATAGTTTTAGCATTTGATTCAAACATATTTATTTGTTCTAGGTCCATGCATTCATGTTTTCCTTAGGTTCAATATATTTAGTCTTTACCTTGTCAAATACACATAAACCTTGAGTCTTTAGGAAAGTGTACATTCTACTCTTCCAAAGACCAAAGTTAGACTTATTGAACCTAGGAGGTATAGACGCTACCAACTCTAGTGACATTTTCGGATTGAGACTAGATGTAGACGAGATGGTGAAATCTCAATCCACGACCCACTTTGATACCAAATGTTTGTGAAATAGCCTACATTAGAGGGGGGGTTGAATAATGTGTTATCTAATCTTTTCACCTAATTCCGATTTTAAACGTTTCTTGATGAGTTAGGCAAATTACAATTAAATAGCAAGAAGAAGCAAGATATAAATAATAAGCAAGACGATACGCAAAGTAAACAATGTTAACACAATGATTTATAGTGGTTCGGCCCCAATGCCTACTCCACTACCTAAGCACCTCGCTTAGGATTTTCAAACTAGTTTAATTAGATTAATTAGTTTCCTTACAAAGAGGACGTTTTCACCAAAGAGTCTCCGCTCTCAAACCAAAGGCACTTCCACACCCGAAAGTATTCCGCCTTCCTATCGAGAGCACTCTCTCACCCCAACCTTAGGATAACTCAACTAATCCTAGTAAACTATGCTTACACCAGTGGATTTAAGCCTTAACACCAAGGCAACCACCAACTATACAAGACCTAACAACTTAGGTTTTTGACCTTTGAAATACAATGAAATAAATAATAAAATACACAAGTAATGGAGAAAATAAACAATACAACTTATACTTAGCTCCAAACAATGAATCCTAGCTCCTTTAGATGCCTTGATGATGAATCAAATCAAGCTTGAAGGCAAACTCAAGAAAGACAAGGTGGAAAGCTAGGCTTTCAACAAAGATGGCTCAATCAAAGCTTGTAGGTGTCAAAGGATGTCTCTTGAAGCATTAGTAGGTCATAGGAAGGCTTAGACGGCCTTTAAATAGGTAGCACACCACGTGATGGTCAGGAACAATGGGTATAAACGACTATTTTTTGAGTCGTTATGCCGTCCGATCGCTAGTCCGGTTGCTAGTCCGATCGAATGACCAAGCGACTGGAGCCCTCTGTGGATTCTGGGATTCGTTCGGTCGACCACCCCTACGATCGAATCTGGGAAATTGGCTTTTTGCTGATTTCTTGTCACGATATTCATTTTCGAATTTTGGGTTTGGTTTTTAGGTTCTTTGCATCATAAAAGAGGATTACATATTCATTCTAGATACTCTAAACCTAAACTCTAATTTCTTGATGAAATTCGAGTGCATCGATCAACGCCCTTCTGATTTTCTGATTTTTCGATTTTCCAATTTTCCGATTTCTCCGATATATTTGATCGTGGACGTCGAGCGCTAACCGACTTGGAACCTAAAAGTATTTCTCAATGAAATATTAGTTCCATGTTTGTTATCATCAAAACTGAGATTAAGACCAAGGTAGAAAACCTTAGGCCAACAAATACTCTCGACGACTCTTCAAGTGCATCACCCAATCCAGGATAGCTACCATAATGACGGAAGTCCACGACGGCTTTTGTGGCAACCACATCAGAGGAAGATCCCTGGCGGCCAAAATCCTTCGGGCCGACTACTTCTGGCAAAGCATGAAAGTAGAATGTAGCCTCTACGTCAAAAAATGTGACAAATGCCAAAGATTCTCTAAAGTCTGTCAACTACACCTTGAACCGCTGCACAGCTCGGACACCAGTTGGTCATTCCACAAATGGGGCATAAACCTCCTTGGCCCATTTCCCCCAACACTAGGGCAATTCAAATACTTGGTCGTACCAATCGACTACTTTTCCAAATTGATAAAGGCTGAACCCCTATCTTCAATTGTGACTGACAAAGTTTAGAAGTTTGTTTGGAGAAACATCATCTGCAGGGATGGAATACGGCATGAAATCGTCAGCGATAATGGAACGTAGTTGAACACCACTTTTCATTTGTTGAACACCCATAAACAAATAGCCTCGTCAATTTTCTCCCCTGAGAAGCCCACGAGACTTCCTCATAAGTGTTTGGCTTTTATATGTTGGCTATATTTGGCAAAAGTATTCCAGGTTAAATCTTAGTTTTTGCACAGTCACAACTATGAGGAGCTCTACGTATATGAGGACAGTTTATACTGTGTGAGGATAGTTTTAACCGTTTCTTCAATCTGTGGTTTTTTTGGATAAGTATGCTGCCAATGAGATGACTATTGGACTTCAATATTGATGATGATTCTCTTGATATATCTGATATTATTAATCATCGTTAATTATATGTCTTCTATCCATTTTGATGTTATGAGTATTGGAGAGTTTCCTACTCTTTATTTTCTGGGCATTACTCTTTGTCTCTTATGATTATGTGTTTATGATGTTTTCAATTTTGGCCATTTAAACCGATGACTATTTGATTTGAAGTGAAGATTGATTAAAGATCGGTGATTAAAGTAAGTATTGATTCAGATCCTTCGGGTGTTATATATAAATACTTGTGAAGAGATCTATTTTGATCAACTCCTATATGCGTACACTGCGTTGCCAATTATTCTGAGGAGTTGAGACTGTTGAGTGCAAGACTGCTGAGTGCAGACGACAAGAATCTATCTTTCTTATCTTCAACTGAAGATGGTTTAGGGCTGATAACTTGCTACAACACAAGGATTGTGTGGAGGATGGAACTCTATGGCTGGGATGTCGTAGAGAGGCAAGTTGGTATGTAGTTGTAATAGCAAATAGGTTTTTGTTATTTCCAATTCACCGTAGTTCTGGTAGTCGGATTTCGGGTATGAAATCCTGAGGACTTATATTGTACTTATAGAGAGTGAATTGGGCATCTGTCCGGTGAGTGCCCCACATATTAGGTGATAGATTTTGTCACTGAATTGCGTAAACAAACCTTTGTGTTTAAGTGTGATTTTTTGCTTTGGTTCTTACTTTGGTACTAGTAGCAGTTGCAACTTCTTATTCAACTGTCCTTAACAGAAGTTCCCTGAGAGACACCCATACTATATTATTAATTGGTATCAGAGCGATTGTGCTAACCTTTACCTGCACAAGATCCTTGGTGTGTATCTTCTTTGCCAGGCTCAAGATAGAAGGAATGCCTATGGGAAATTCTATCAATGTTCCTCCTATACTTATTGGAACAAACTATGCATATTGGAAGGCTAGGATGAGGGCATTCATCAAATCATTGGATGACCATTGCTGGGACTCTATAGAAGTCGGCTATACTTCTCCAACAATTGATGGGACTAAGCGCAAGCCAAGGAACCAATATACGTAAGCAGAAATAGTTGCAGCAATCTATGATAAAGCTAAGATCTTTAGTGGAGTTGATCCTTCTCAATTTAAACTATTCTCAGCTTGTACCTTGGCAAAGCTAAGATTAGAAATGAATCATGAAGGATCATTGATGCTTCGAAAGTCAAAAGTTGAAATCCTCAAACCAGATTTGAGAATCTAAAAATGGGAGAATATGAAAGTATACAAGACTTTCATGGATGTATCAAAGACCTCATGAACAATGCTACCAACCTTGGAGAGTCATTCTCTGAAGAAAAGGTAGTAAGGAAAGTTCTGAGATCCATGCCTACCAAGTTCGATATGAAAGCTGCAGCCATAAGTGAAGTTCATGACCGATCTACTATTAGTCTTGACACTCTGATGGGCAAACTTGAAACTTATGAGTTGGAAATTATTATTAAAATATTATCACAAAGAAAGGAAGAAGAATCTGGCCTTCAGAGCTACTAAAGATGAGATCAACTCAAAAAATTGTTCCGAAGAGGAGATGGATGCCATATTGGCTCTTATAATAAAGAATTTCAAGAGATTTCTGAGAGCTAAGAATAGGGTAAACCAGAACTCTCAATCCAGTTTGCAGTCCAAACAGCAGCTTCAACCGCTTGAGTCTGCTAGTTCAAGATCAAACTCCTATGCTGGAGAGAATAGAATAAGTCAATTGTCTAGACAAAAGGATGATCTCAAACAAAAGTTCAAAGGCATCCAATGCTTTGAATGTAAATGATTTGGACATATGAAATTAGAATACCCAAATCTTGAGAAGAAGATCAAGAAGTCATTCACTACTACTTGGAGGGTAGAATGATGAATTCTATAGGTACTCTTAACAAAATTCTAAGTACAGGAAAAAGAGCTTCTAATCATAAGTTACTAGGGTACACTAGTTCATGCCAGTTGAAACCCCGAACTAAACTTCCTACTCAACCGAGGAACTTTCATAGAGGCTCTTCAAGTCATGAAAAGCTTGCTACAAGAAAGGGAAATAGGGTGCCCATATACTACTACTGCAGGTGCAGAGGACACATTATAGCAAATTGCTTCAAACTCTCCAACAAACAGAGGAGAAAGAATCATATAAATTACCCAAGGCAAAAGCTTAAGCGAATTTGGGTAAGAAGGACTGATTTTAACTGTCATGTTGCTTTTATGTCAAAAATTGTTTCTTCTCTTGGATCTTGATACTTCGACAGTGGATGTTCTCAGCATATAACTAGAAGTCCTAAAATTCTGAAAGATATTCAAGAACATAGAGGAGCAACTGTCACTTTTGGGGATGGAGGCCATGGAAATATCATAGGAGTCAGAACTCTAAATTTTCCAAGAATTCCTAATCTAGAAAATATCCTGCTCGTAAGAGATCTCAAGGCTAATCTTGTGAGTATAAGCCAATTGTGTGATTAAAATTTAAATGTTTAATTTACTAAAAACAGTTGCAATGTTCTTGATAAGGATGGTGACTGTATTTTTGAAGGGAATAAATCGAGGGATGTCACTCCCCAACTCAGGGTCGCGCGACCGGTAGGGTAAGTGTCAATACCCCGAAGCCTACCACATGCACTAAACAATAATACCAAGTATACACCTACATCAAGGAAGACATGAATAAAAGAAACAAAGTCGCCATTCTTATTAAAGTCAAAACAGTTTTTAAACAGTTTTAGTTTCAAAGGAATCAACCAAAACTTTCAAAAGAACATCTCAAGTTTAAAATAGTATATGTTTTCAAAAGTAAACAATTGTTCATTGCATCTCTAACAACTCAAACAACACGACTACGACTACATGGCGGCCTGCTACGAGATCCGCATCACCACCTGCCCTCCAGCCACACCATGCCACCAAGCCGTACCTCAATGGTCAGGCTCTGCAAAAACAAAACAATAAACCGAAGTTCATGAGGAACTTAGTGAGCGGTTCTTCCGAACCTCCATTTAAATCCCCGGTAAGATAACATGTATAAAAATATGATACAAATATGGAATTTAGGCTAACCACATCATGATAGCCAACCAAATTTCCATGCCTTGTGAGTAAGTAAACCGATCTCTTCGGTCCTACCAAGTCAGCAACACTCGGACACTTGGGGCCTAAATCTATATGGGAGGTTCGGCCAAGCAAACCTCCACCTCTCTACTTTACTTGGCCAAACCGGCCTACACAATCACACCAATAATATATATATCACATAATTTTGCATAAAACAAGTAAGTCAGTGGGCCCATCAACTAGGATGGTCAACTAGTCTCAGGAACCCACCGGGTTAGGGATAGTAAGTCCCACCCAACTCGGGTCTACCGTCAGCATGACCCACTAACAGAATCTCAAGACCCTCCGCCACTCGGGTCTAACACCTAGTGTGTCGGCTGGTGCAATCTCAAGACCCAATCACTCGCTGGGTCGAGTACTAGCCGTTCCAGCGTTCAATACTCCTCAGCCCTACCATCTGACCCCCTCGGGCGTTCTATAATTCTTTATGTAACCCCGGGCATCCACCCGCATCCGACCCCCTCATCTTGGACCCCCATTGGCCACACACTAGTGTTCAATAAAATTTCCTAAGTGTGAAACCTAGCCCATTCACATTCAGTAAGTAGAAACTTAATGCCATAAAAGTCGAGATGTCCGTACACTATGTATCACAACATATGATTTATAAATAAATTTACTCTGTAGCTAATACCATAATTAACCACACAGATACAAGAGTAAGTAATTAAATTCTGCATTAAATCAATAAATTTCAGCAAGGAAGAAATTGATCTAGCATGGTAAAAATTGAACTAGTATCATGCGGATGAAACCAAAGTCCAACAATTTCTGCAACTGCATTTTTAACTCCCTGAGTTCGACCAGTGCCATTCTATAGGGTGGAATGGAGATCGACTTCACCCTGGGCTGCAAATCAATGCAGAACTCTATCTCCCTTCTTGGCGGCAGACCCATTAACTCTTCGGGAAAGACGTTAGGGAACTCACAAGCCACGTCCCCGCCGTGTCTCTATCCTCCTCGGTCACAGATACGAAGGCCAGGAAAAACTGACAGCCGCCCATAAGTAATTTACGAGACTTTAGGGCTGAAATGATTCCCATAGGCTCACCCCTTCCATCTCCTTCGAAGGTGAACTGCAAGAATCCAGGTTTACTGAAAGTGATAGTTTTAGCCTTGTAATTTACTAACGTAAAGTGATCCGACAGCTAGTCCATGCCGAGTATAACATCGATTTCAAGCATCGACAAAAGTGTAAATTCTGCCTTCAGCACATGCCCATAAATGAGCACCTCACAGTCTCGAAAGGTAGTCTCAGCCAAAATTGGAGCGTCCGTATGGATCGACACAACATATGACACATCAAGCAGGGAAGGTGTCACAGGTAACTTAGCAGGAAAACTAGCAGATACAAATGAGTGCGTAGCACCCGGATCAAATATCACATAAGCAGCGGATAAACTAACTACAAGAGCACCTGTTACCACCGCCTTGGATGCTTCAGCGCCATCTCTGTTCATAGCATAAACCCTGGCATCCGATCTCTCATAATGACTGGTCTATTGTTCCATGCCTTGCATCTGTCCCTTATGTGCCACTGAACCAACTGACATCGGCGCTTTCCCTCTAGATTGCTCGGTTCTCTGACTGCCATTGTCCGGATAATCCTTCCTAAAGTGCCCAACCTGCCCATACCTGAAACATGCATCCGTGCGATCATAGCAAGTCCCCCAGTGCCTTCTGTTACAATGGCCACACTATGACACTTTCGACTTCTGAGTAGCACCCCCTGACTTTGTCTGCCGAGCCATCCCTGCCTTGGGCCTCCGCGGCCACTCTTATTGTTGGGTCCCCTGCTCGGCTGGTGCTCTGCCACGGCAACAGTCCCCTCAGAGGGCCAAGGTCACCCCCTTGCTCCCTAAGATCAGAACTTCTTCTTTGTGGGCCCGTCATATTTCTTGAACAGCACTAGTGCTTCCTTCCGGAGTGCCTCATCCACTACTCGAGCAAATGTGGTATCCTCGGTATAATGGATAAGCTTGCCGATCTGTGGTCTCAACCTCCCAACGAATCTCTTGACCCTGCCAATCTCAATAGCCACTAGGTTTGGGTGGTACTTAAAAAGCCGAGTGAACTCCATCTCATAGTCTGACACGGTCATTCGACCTGTTTGATGCAACATCTCAAACTCCTTTGCCCGCTTATTGCAGACACTCAGCGGTAAATACTGCTCCACCACGGTCGTCTTGAACTCTTCCAAGTAGGGTGTGGTGCATCTGCTGCCCTGCGGTCCCTCCAAGTGTGTAGCCAGTTCTTGGTTGGTCCCCTGAGCTGTAGGCCTGCCATGCGAGCTGTTGCCTCAGATGAGCACCTAAGCTCAACACACAGCTCGTAGCAGTCACCCAAAAAATCGGTGACCTCTATCCGTCTATCTGTCCCGGTGAACTCTAGCGACCTTAGTTTGACGAAGTCTGCATAGGTGGGTGCCCCTGGAACTCTGACCACCGACACTACTAGCTCAGTCACCTCTGTTATCACAGGTACCACTAGTACCGACTGCGACTGTTGTTGCTCTTATTTTCTCAATTCTTGCTGCCCACAGAGCACCTCTGTCAACAGGGCCACCTGAGTCTACAACTGAGCAACTATTGGGTCTTGTACCCCTCCTCTAATTGCTCTCTCCCACGACCCCGACCCCGACCTCGGCCTCGTCCCCCACCTCAGTCTTGGCCCTGGCGTTCTGTGGAATTATTACCGATGCCGCTCAACACAGCATTGTGAGTCTCCATCATACTAGCATAAAAGAAAATTTTACCATTATTATCAAACAACTTATTCAACTATAATTTAAATTAGTAACCTCATGGTGTGCTGAGGTGCAGTCGTGGATGCCTGATCTCGTAAAATAACTATATCGTATGTCGACATGCTAGCTATGCCTCATACGACACCCAGATCCTAGCCTTAGTCAAGACCTAACCTAACGCTCTGATACCAACTTTATCACGCCCCAATTCAGGGTCGTGTGACCGGCTAGGGTATGTGTCGGTACCCCAAAGCCTACCACATGCACTAAACAATAACACTAAGTATACACAAACATCAAGGAAGACATGAATAAAAGAAACAAAGGCGCCAATCTTATTAAAAGTCAAAATAGTTTTTAAACAGTTTTAGTTTCAAAGGAATTGACCCAAACTTTCAAAAGAACATCTCAAATTTAAAACAGTATATGTTTTCAGAAGTAAACAATTGTTCAGTGCATGTCTAACAACTCTAACAACACGACTACAACTTCATGGCCGCCTGCTACGAGATTCGCGTCACCGCCTACCCTCCAGCCGCACCATGCCACCAAGCAATACATCTCTGGTCAGGCTCTGCAAAAACAAAACAATAAACCATGAGTTCACGAGGAACTTAGTGAGTGGTTCTTCAGAACCTCCACTTAAATCCCCGGTAAGATAACATGTATAACACTATGATACGAATATGGAATTTAAGCTAACCACATCATGATAGCCAACCAAATTGCCATGCCTTGTGAGTATGTAAACCGACCTCTTCGGCCCTACCAAGTCAGTAACACTCGACTACTATGGGCCTAAATCTATATGGGAAGTTCGGCCAAGCCGGCCTCCACCTCTCTACAGTACCCGGCCAAACCGGCCTACACAATCACACCAATAATATATATATATATATCACATAATTTCGCATAAAACAAGTAAGTTACCGGGCCCATCAACTAGGATGGTCAACTAGTCTCAGGAACCCACTAGGTTAGGGATAGCTAGTCCCAGCCAACTTGGGTCTACCGTCAACGTGGCCTACTAATGGAATCTAAAGACCCTCCGCCACTCGGGTCTAACAACTAGTCTCAGGAACCAATCACTCACTGAGTCGAGTACTAGCCATTCCGACGATCAATACTCCTCAATCCGACCATCACAATCACAATATACAAACAAATGTTCTATAATTCTTTATGTAACCCCGAGCATCCACTCGCATCCGCCCCCCTCATCCTGGGCCCCCATCGGCCACACACTAGTGTTCAATATATTTTCCTAAGTGTGAAACCTAGCCCATTCACATTCAGTAAGTAGAAACTTCATGCCATAAAAGTCGAGATGTCCGTACACTATGTATCACAGCATATGAGTTATAAATAAATTTATTCTACAGCTAATACCATAATTAACTGCACGGATACAAGAGTAAGTAAATAAATTATGCATTAAATCAATAAATTTCAGCAAGGAATAAATTTATGTAGCATGGTAAAAATTGAACTAGTATTAGTAATTCAATATAGGAAAATTTCAGGAATACATACTACCTCATTTGTGCACCCATGTTATTGTTTTCCTATAATTGTAAACTCACCTAATTCTACCATAGATCTACTTGTCAAGCCAAATAATCTACGTCTGATACGGTCTACAAGATTTCTAAGGTGAGGAAGTTGATTTCTCGGTCACGTTTCCCTTCATCCTTGCTCAGCCGAACATTGAGCAAGGCATACCTTGCTCGGCCAAGTCCTTAATGATAGGGAAAGATAAATTTCGACCATGCACCTTAAAGAATAAATCATTAATATACCTAAGTTGAATTCTCGATCCAATTCCCCTTCCTCCCTGCTCGGTCGGACCTTGAGCAAGGCATACCTTGCTCGGCCGAGCCCTTAATGGTAGGGAAAGAGGAATTTCGACCATGTACTTCAATGATTGAATCATTAATCTACATATTCTTGATTAGAAATTGATCTAAGGGGGTTTAAATCACTCGAGGGAATTGAGAAAAAATTTGGCATGACGTTTCCCTTTTTCCCTCTATTCGGCTGGCCTCTAGATCATCAAGAAAGATTCATCTAAAGCAAATCCAACACATCAATGAAGAGAAACAATGGAGAATTTGAGAAACGTCACCAATCGACAAGAAACATCACGGAAAAACCTCGATCTAATATCTCAACTCAGTTCAGCCACACGCCTCACCATACAAGTCAAGATTCGATAACTCACCTTGATTGGAAGAAGAAGATGGACGAGACGAATGCGTTCCCTATCTCGGGCGATGATAACAGACTCGACGCCGCCCACAACATCTCTCTCTCCCCCTCCTTTCTTCGAGCTATGTGCGGCTAAGTTTCTTTTTTTTTTGACAAAATTGCTCTCCTTACTTAAGCCATATAACCCGACTCAGCCAAAGCCTGGATCAAGCCTTGGGTATTACAAGAGACAACTACTACAAAATTGCCTATTCTTCTATTTGTCTTTCAGTTGTCTCTTCTGACATTAATCTGTGGCATCGACTGTTAGGTCATGCTAATTAGAGAGATTTGAAGAAACTTATAAATGCTGAAGCAGTCAGACACTACTAGAAATATGTTATTCGGCAACGACCGTTCAAGTCGTTGCAATGACTAACGACGTTGTTACAGCTGCTCGGGCCATTGTAGATGTGATATATCTACAACGCCTTCTTTACGATTGCTGGGGCCGTTGCTGCCAAGTGGATGGCGCAAACGTGGCGCGCGAAGGAAATAACTTATCAACAACGACGTCCTTAAGGCTGCGTCGGCCGTTGTTAATGATATTATCACATTAGCAACGGATTAGTTATGGGTTCTCCACCCGTTGCTCTTGTAAACCAAATAACCACACTAGAGGGGGGGGGGGGTGAATAGTGTGTAGCCTAAATACTCTAAGTTTAATTCCTTTTTATTTTCTTTTCTTTTAAGTTGGCCTAAATATGAATTTTTGCTATTTTGAGTTATATGCTTTCAAGATGCAAATGAGTAATGATTAATACCAAGCAAGATTAAATAGATAAGCAATGCTAACATGTGAAATTTAGAGTGGTTCGTCCACACTGCTTACTCCACTACCTTGGCTCCTCATCAAGGATTTCTAACCTTAAATCTTTATAACTTGAATGTTTCCTAAAGAATACAAAGAGGACTTATCCCTCAACCTTAGAGGATGCCTCAACTACTATTCCAAAGCAAAACACTCAAAAATAAAGAAACCTAGGTGTAACACTACACCACACTTAAGAACATGGAATGGGAAGCAAATAAGAAAGAAAATACAAGTAAATGAGCTATAAATCAAAACAAACTCAAATGAGCTCCTCCAAGTTGCCTCCTAGTACTCCAAGGCCTCAAGATGATGTAGAAATTTGGATTGAAGACTTGAAATGAAGTTTTGAAGACTTTGAGAATGAGAAGTTGAGGTTTGCACTTAGAATCACTCTTTAAGGCTCAGAAAATGTTTTGGTATCTCAATGGAATAGTTGGGAGCCTTAGGAAGGGAGTTTTGGGTGTATTTATAGAGTTGGTATTGGAGTATGGAAGCAAAGAGCCATTCAAACCTTGTCTAATTTGAAAAAGAGTCGTTTAGGGGCATTCTAGGAACACTACTAGAATTGTTGTCATCACCGACGGTGTCACTATGGGTGATAGATATCACAGGCGGCATCAACTATGGCAAACCGCCGTCAGTGATGCGCTCATCTCAGATAAGTTGTGACGGCCGTGCTCGGCCGTCACAAGTAATAATCAGCGACAACCGCGTGCGCTGTCGCTGAATAAAAACCATCAGTGGCGCCTTTAGGTGGCTGTCACTGATACCAACCATCAGCCACGGCCCAGTCCCGTCGGTGATACTATTAGTAACCATGATATTTGGTGCTGCTGAGGCCATCCTCCATTTATGATAAGCTTTCAGCCATGGCTTAATGACGGTGAACCGTGGGTAAGCCGTGGCTAAAGGTGTATCCTGTAACTGAAAAAATTAAAAATTTTGTAAATTCCTGTATACAATGATATATCGACTATAAACTATTTTCAATCACATATTACAATTAGAAAACATCATACACATGCATTTGAAACCAAACATACAAGTTTTACATAAATATCAACAATATCAGCGTCAAACTGGAGGCAAACAATTATCAAAATATCATCTATATACAACCAAGTATTAAAATATAAACAAAATACAATTAATCAAAATCTCACGACTCTAGTGAGTCGACAACGACTGGGTCGGGAGCGTCGACTGGGTTGAGGAGGACGACGGCTGCGACATCATCGGTAGAAGCCCAGTGTGAGACGCAATCTGAGTGAGGAGTGTCTGCATGTTCTGGATTGTCTATCTCAACTCGTCATTCGCCCTCCTCTGCTCCTGCATCTTCAGCCTTTGCTGGGTGAGCTCCGACTCCATGGCTGCTATCCGACTCTGGTCCTACGCTCGAGATGTCGAGGGCTGCTCACCCGTAGTCGGAAGGGTCGGTGCCCCAAGTGGCCCGAGCACGGCGCGTGCATGGCCACTGTCTGTAAAGCCATAAACACGGCCGTGCTCCCAGCCACCTGCGGCCTCCACCCAAGCTCCTGCGTCGAACTCCTCCGGTGTCAACTCGTTGATGCGTACGTGAAACGTATCAACTCATCTTGATTTCTGCGTGAGTCCACCGTGGATGATTTGGCCACGAGTCTAAAGTGGAGGATTCCGGCACGCGCGATTCCATCCTTTATTGACGATTTCGGCGCGAGTCCAAAGTGGACGATTCCGGAGCATGCGAGTCCAAAGTGGATGATTTCATAATTATAATTACACCCAACTAATATTAATCCTAACATTTATTCTACCCTAATTAAATCTAATTAACAATAATTAAATCTAAAATTAACCCAAATTAATCTCTAATAACAGTAATTAATAGCAAATAAATCTAATTAATCACTAATAATAGTAATTAACACTAATAATAGTAATTAACACTAATAATAGTAATTAACACTAATTAATTAAATTAATATATTATATATATATATAGTATATATTGGTCGACGCCGGATCGGAAAGGGGAGGGGGGATGAACTTACTTGGTGGTGGCGGAGAGGGGAGAGGGATTGGTGGCGAGGGCGAGGGAGAGGGGCGGCGGAGGTGACGTGGTGAGGGCGAGGGAGCAGGCGGCACGGCGAGGGTGCGGCGCGGTGATAATCGGTGGCGATAAATCGTCGGCAACGACGGAGAGAGAAGAGAGCGGGGGAAAGAGGAAGGGTCGGGCGCGAACGCAAATAAAAAGTATTTTTACCCACGGCTCGCCAGCCGTCGGAAAATTGTGGATTCATAATTTTAATATCACTGACGGCTGGCCCTGTCTAAGCCGTTGGTTTAGAGTGTTTTAGTTTTCGTGCTGCGTTCGCGCCATTAATTAATAAGCGACGACCGCTTCTAGTTGTGGCTAATGACTTATTCGTATCACCAACAGCTCTCGCGCCCCCACTAAGCCGTGGCTAATAACTTATTTTATTTCGTGCCCCGTGCACGCCATCAACTATGAGCGAGGGCTCTAAGCGGCCGTATGCGAGCCACGGTTGATTCAATTACATTAGCCACGGTCGCTACGGCCGTCGAAAAGTCGTGACTTATACTAACGGCTGAGGTGGCAGTCGGTGATTCCCGTGGCTGATGTGGTATATTCTAGTAGTAGAATTTTGGGCAATTTTTTAAAAACTAGCTGGGGGCATTCTGGGAATTCTGGGTAGTTTGGAGGTTTCTAGCCTTTCAAGCCTTATTTTTTAAGTTAACGGTTTTAAAAAATTTCTTAAAAATATGTCTTTAATTTGTTTTTTATGTAAGGAACAATTATTGAGATTTTTTATGTCAAGAAAATATCTATATTTTGGAGCGCTCTATACTTAGAAATTTTCAAGACCATTTTTTCATTTTTCTAGTTTTTAAGTTTTCGGGGTTCGGGTTTTGGTTTTTTGGTTATGAATTCAAAGAGGACATCAAACTAAGGCTTAGGAGCATTTACAATAAAAGAAACTAAGTCCTAAACTAATTTTGACATGCTCAACTCCGAAGCCTTCGATTCTTGGTTTTTCGTTATTTTCCAACGAGCTTTGGATGCGTATTGTATGTCCAACCTGAGACCAAAACTTGATGAAACTATTAGAACCATGTTTGTTATCATCAAAACTAAGAGTGTTGCCAAGATTGAACCCTTGGGCCAACAGCTCTTTAGTCGATGGTGCATCCACAGTGCAAAAATGAAATACTTATCAGCAATGGCTTTCATAGAACGTGTGGCCGTTGCTGATGATATGTATTTATCAGCAACAACTTTCTAAGGAATAAGTGAGTCATGGCTGATGAGTTTGTTTAATTCGACCTTGCGCCCGACGCCCCCATTTCTTACCTAATACGTCGTTGCCATCGCCGCTGGCCTGCTACCCGATGCCGGTGGTGCCTACCTACTTGCTACCCGCCGACGTCGCCCACCGACGCCCGCCGAGGACACCGCTGCGCCCTCCGCCTATAGGTATTCGCAAAGCTCCCCCTTCTTCTCCTTACTAGGGTTGACCAAAACTTTAAATCTTAGGGTTTGGGTCAACCGTCGGCCATCGGAGCAATATTCAGTGTCCAATGTCGGACACTGGACGCTAGCGCTAGAGTCCACTATGGTTAGGGTTAAACCCTAAATATTTTTTTTTTCTTTTATTAAACCCTAAATCTAGATTAGATTAATTAATTGTTTAGATTAATATAGATTAATTTAGATTATTGTTTATATTAGATTAATTTAGATTAATGTTTAGATTAATATTTATTTTTAGGTTAAATGTTTAATGTTTAATGATAATATTGTTAATTAAATTTAGTTTAGATTAATTAGATTAATTTTATTGTTAATCTTTAGATTTAGATTAATTAGAATCGTCCACTTTAGACTCGTGCTAGAATCGTCCACTGTGGACTCGAACCAGCATCGAAAAATTTAGAAAACAATAATCCATCCGATGAGTTGATACGTTTCACGTACGCATCGACGAGTCGGATATGATTTAGCAAAACCTTAGATCCGTTCGGGGGTTGTATGTTCATGTAAAAAAAGTAGATGATCATTTATACGATGTACAACCCTTGAATTATTGATAATTTGGGAACATATTATTTGTATTGCACTTAGTTTTTTTTTTTAACTGTTAACTCATTCTTAAATTTTGGCTATTGTATCTCTCTTGTTATCCAATATGCGCCCAGATGATATGCGTATTCGGACAACTATAGGGAGATGTTGCCGAAATTTAGAATGAAGTTAACGGTTAAAAGAAATACTTAGTAAAATATGAATATTATGAATTCCGAAGAGAATAGGACCATCTCACCTGAAGACATAAACTGAAAATATTGTCATTGATTGATAGAATCTTGTCGGGCGTTCGAAGTTGGATTTACCGACGTCTTGATCATGGAGCTTTAATGAATGAGTTTTGATTAGGCGTAACTTACTTCCTAAATTTTGCCTATTCGAATCGGAAATTTGTTAGTGCCGGTGATAAAATCCGATATTCGTGTCGCATTTGCTTGAATGCACGATTTTTGGATCGGGAAACTATCACTTTGCATCTGTATAGTAAAGGATTTTCACCAAGATATTTTATATAGACTTATCATGGGGAGTCACATGAAGTCAGGACGTCGAGCAATCCTGTCGTTCAGACACATGGCGAATCTTCCTCTGCTGGTGTTTCTCATCCAGTCCGTCTAATCCATGTAGAACTATGATACTTGATAGTCTTAGGGGTCAATTCTAGCTAAATGATAATGTCGATCGGTGAGTTATTGAGACGTTAGTGCCACCAAATACTATGGGTGTTGATGTCACAGAATTACCACCATAAGTACAACCAAGGGTAGAGATTCAATTGTCGAATAAAGAAGCCGCAGAATTTTACGAGATGTTGAAAGCTACTGATGAACCTTTGTATGAGAACTGTCCTAAATACACTAGGTTTTCGGCAATGACGCAACTCCTGAACATTACGAGTGTTGTCTATTGATAACAAGTTTGAGCCAACTTTTTATAAGACTAAAAAGTTGATGAGAAAATTAGGGCTTGGGTACGAAAAAATACGCGCGTGCCAAAATAACTGTATTTTATAATATAAAGAAAATACACAATTGGATAAAAGCCCTGTATGTGAACATCCTCGTTATAAGGAGAAGAAATTAGTCTGACAAAAAAATATCTCATTTAAGGTGCTTCAGTGTTTTCCACTAACACCGAGGCTTCAAAGATTTTTCATGTCGGAAAAGACAGCCCCCTACATGAGTTGCATGCAAGAAGTCGTGATGATACAATAATGACTCATCTATCTGACAGTGAAGGATGGAAACATTTGGATACATGTTATCCTTCATTTGCTAGGGATACTAGAAATATCATATTGGGATTGTCCATGGATGTATTTAATCTGTTTGGTCATTCTGCAACTCCTTATTCAGTTTGGCCAGTGCTGCTAATAGTTTATAATTTGCGACCATCAATACAATGTGTATGAAAGATGAATTTATTTATCTTTCGATGATTATTCCGGGTCCTAAGGGTCCGCGAAAAGAAATTAACGTGTTTCTCAGAACCCTAATAGATGAATTGAAAACATTGTGGAATGAGGGAGCTATCACTTATGATTGTCACCGGAAGGAAAACTTCATTTTAAAGGCTGCGGTCTTGTGGACAATCAATGATTTCCCGGCCTACGACATGTTGTTTGGTTGGAGCACTCATGGCCGACTCTCTTGTCCGTATTGTATGGAATGCTCTAAATCGTTCAGTCTCCAGGACGAACGAAAAATCTCATTCTTTGATTGTCATTGTTGATTCCTGCCAGCTAATCGTCAATATTGAAGGAATCATAATAAATTTACAAAGGGCATAGTCGAAAGAGATGAGCCACCACCGATGTTATCTGGTGAACAAATGTTAGCATGTGTTTTAGCACTTCCAGAGATAGTGTTTGGTTGGAATAAAAGAGTGTTGGGCTTTGGTCAAACACATAACTGGGTGAAAAAAGTATCTTTTGGGGATTATCGTATTGGAGTTCATTACCGATTCGGCATAATTTGGACGTCATGCACAGGGAGAAAAATGTGTTTGATAATATTTTTAACACTTTGATGGATGTTTTCGGGAAAACTAAAGATAATGTCAAGGCTCGACATGATCTGAAAATACATTGTAAGAGGCCGACGTTGGAGTTATAATAGGTCAATAGATGATATCTGAAGCGGAAGGCCCCGTATGTGTTAAATAAACAACAGATGAAAGATGTTTGTCAATGGATCAAAGAACTTAGATTACCCAATGGATATGCCTCAAACTTATCTCGATGTGTGAACGTCGATGATTGCAAAATATCAGGGATGAAGAGCCACGATTGTCATGTATTTATGCAAAGATTGCTTCCGATGGCATTCCGAGATCTTCTGCGTGATAATATTTGGGGCTCGTTGACTAAATTAAGTATGTTTTTTAGAAACATTTGTGCAGGTTTGAGCAGGAGGATGTCCCTAGGACTATATTGGGGACAACCCGACAATATATGCATGGGGCATGCCCCACTTGGTCTTGCGTGCCCTGTGACCACGTGGACATGCTCTGGCGCGAGTTTGAGGTACGTATTTAAATTTTTATATACGTGATAATTAATATTGGTACTGACATTATTGTTTTGCATGCTCGCTATACACGGCTAGAGGATCAGAGACCCTTCATTTACAGTGCCTGGGAGGCCATTTCCAGGCAACGGTACAATTGCCAAATGGGGTAGGCCCGGACACATGCGATGGCCCGAGCTGGGGTCACAAACATGGCAGAGACTCGAGGCTACGGCCCCGATTGGATTGCAGCTAGAAATCGCATGTCAAGGGGAGGAGCAGTTACACTCGTGGCTCTATTAATTCATTTGTAGTGGACACGAGTCGTATGATAAGTATTATACCTTATTTTGAATTATATATTATATTTGTTACTGTGTGTACTAAATAATGTATTTTTTTTGTGAATGTAGACGATGGTGTTTCTTGACAGGTCTATCCAGCGACCGTCCTCGATGGACGTGTTCACGTGAGTCGTATGGTAAGTATTATACCTTATTTTGAATTATATATTGTATTTGAACTCTATGTACTAATTAATGTATTTGTTTAGTAAATGTAGATGATGGTGTTGCCTGACGAGTCTGTCCAACGACCATCCCTGATGGACGTGTTCAAGCGGACCCACCGTCGAGGTCATGGGACGGGGGAGTACATCGACACCTGCGCTGCACACATAGTGATAAGTATATTTGTTTCAATTATGCATTATTTATTTATAATTTAAGTTTTAGGAAAAATATGAAACAAAAACAAAACTCATGTAGGAGACCTACACATAGACGGTGACAAAGCACGGGGGCACCCCCGAGGACTTTGACGTGGGAGCGTGGGTCGAGGCTGCAGGTGGCTGCGACCACGACCATGTCTATGGCTTTGTTGATGGTAGCCATGTCCGAGCCATGCTCGGGCCACTGACCCCTCCGGAAAGTCTCCGCTCTCAAACCGAATTCACTTCCACACCCGGATGTATCCAGCCTTCCTACCGAGAGTACTCTCCCACCTCACCCTAAGGGACAACTCAACTAATCCTAGTAAACTAAGTTTACCATGGTGGATGTAAGCCTTAACACCATGGCAACCACCAACTCAATCAAACCTAGAAACCCAAGTTTATACAAATGATATACAATGAAAATAAACCACAAAATACAAAAACAATTGAGGAAAAAAATGTTCTCTAGACTCGTCCAAGACGTCTTTGGTGCACATGTCGAATTTCTAGAAATTTCCGCGATGAACCTGAACGTGTCGACCAATGTCCTTCCAATTTTTTGATTTCTCCGAAATTTCCGATCAAGGACATTAAGCGCTAACCGATTTGGAACCTAAAAATATTTCTCAATGAAACATTAGTTTCATGTTTGTTATCATCAAAACCGAGATTAAGACCAAGGTAGAAAACTTTAGGCCAACAATCTCCCTCTGTTTGATGATGACAAACATACTCAAGAAAATATATTCAATTAAAGTGCAGAGGATATCAACCATGGGATTTCTTCCCCTATCAACATACATATCTAAAAAATTATACTCCCCCTATCTATATGCATGGTTTTCCTATATTTTCTTCCCTTTTACCTATATTTTTCTCCCCCTTTTGATATCAATCAAAAAGGACGAGAAAAATCAACCTATGGTCAATCTTGAGATTCTAAAACTTTTTTTCATGGAACATGAAAATCCAACCAAAGGGATGAAAAATAAGTATTTAATATGAGACTAGATCATACATGATAGCAAAGAGTGATAACTAAAATCCAAATCCGGAAATCATGTATAAACTTGAGTATCAATTTTTTCAAGTATCGGTCAAAATATCAAAAACCATTTTAGAAATGATTTTTCTCGGGTAAAAGTCAGAACGATACCAAAAATAGAGTTATGATATCATACTTGAAGTCTCATTTGAAAGTTTCAACGAAAATCCAAAGTATCCGAAAAAGATGAGTAATTTTGAGAAGAGACTTTAGTGGTATTTTCGTAAATATTAGCTATTTTTTTAAAAAAATCAGTTTTCATTCAAACTTTCCAAATATCAAGATATAATCATTTAAAACATGTTTATCATGTTTGAAATGAAAAGAATATCATTTGATCAAAATATGAACTTAGCACGGTTTCATTCAAAATAGGCATGAAACCATGAAAATAGCTAAGTATCAAATTTTGCTATCTACTCATGTTTTCTCTAACTTAGGCATTTAGGCATCTAACATGAGTGAATCTAAGTGTGTGAGTCAAGTTTGGGCCTAAAAAGAGGTTTCTAAGTTACTTTGTTGACTTAGGTCAAAGTACACTTCAAGTTTACAAACATCAAACTTTTAAATCCTTATAAAATTATATTATTGACAAAAAAAATTCAAATTTTAACCGGACAATCTAGATTTTTCAAGGAATCTACAAGTTCAAGAATCAATAAAAAACAGTCAAAAATCAATTTTCTATAAATTCATAAGATTCCTGTAAGTCTAGGGGCATTTTTGTAAATTTCAAGTAATTTTTTTTTCTCAAAAGTTATCAATTTTGCTTCAAACTTTCCAGACATCGCTGAATGATCATTTAAGATGTGTGTGTCAAGTTTGAGCTCAAAATGAATTTTCTACGTTCATTTTTCATCGTATCTTGATTTCAATGAAAAATTGTTATTTCTATCTATCATTCAAGTTATCAAAATCATTCCTATAAATCATTTTACTCAAGCAATGGTGTCAATTATATTAGAAGTGAAATCAAAATAGTATACACAATATTTCATTTGAATTTTCCGATGAAAAATCAAAGTATCGGAAAGATTGATATTTCAAGAGGATGATACTTTGTATTTCTAAAATCCAACTTCAAAATTCAACTATAAATTCGATTCTTAATGAAAATTTATGAAATTTTTACTCGAGAAACTAGATTTTTTTAACGAAGATGCAGTTTAATGAAGACGCAGTTTTAATGGTGTGATTTTTCTACATTTTTTTATAAATAATTGAAAATGTTGAAATTTCAATGGCATTTCCGTAATTTTTAATTATTTTTCGACACGTTCTCGGTTTTCATTCAAACTTTTATGAAACCACATAATGATCTTATAAAGGGTGTATGTCAAGTTTGAGATGAAAATAATGTCCTTAAGTCAAGATATCAACCTAGCATGATTTCATGCAAAACTAAGCTAGTTATCATGAAACTTGCTTAGTATCAATTGTATCATTTACTCATGATTTTTTAAATTTAAACCTATGGACACCTAACATGAGTAAATCTAAACATGTTCCTCAAATATGGCTTGAAAATGAGAACTCTAAGTCAATTTGTTGTCTTGGGTCAACTTTGTTCAAAAAGAGGTTATCATGAAATGACCTCTATGTCATTTTATCCATATCCATATGAATTTTTTATTCTAAATGCATGAAAAAATGTCATACCTATTCCTCAACATGTTTATGAAGTTTGGACTTAAAATGAAGTGTTCAAGTCAATTTGTTGACATGGGTCAAACTTTTCAAGTTTAAGTCCCCTAAAGTGATCTTTTTATCACCTTATTCATCTACACATGAATTTTCAAGTTTGAACACCTAGAATCATGTCATGTGTGTATGTAAATATGTTTCTTGGGTGTAGACTTAAAAACGAAGTCTCTAGTGACAAATCTTAACCTAAAGCAAGTTTCATTCAATCAAGATATCATGAAATTGCCTAAGTTATCAAAATTTTACCTACTCATGAAATTTCATATATTTATCTTGCAAAACCAATGATGAGTATAGAGACGTCATTATATCAGAAGTATTCAGGTACTATACTATGATTTTTGCAATCGTCTTTTTCTTTCAATTTCTATAGTCTTCCATTTTATCATAACTTGCAAGCAATATTCATTAGTAGGACAATGAAAAGGTAATTAATTACTAGCAAGTTATCAAACTAAATAGCAAAGAGAGGCATCAAGTATCGATATCAAACATTACTTTGCTAAATAGTTTCAAATTCGTTTCAAAATGAAATCGAGTGATATCAAAATGAATTTAAAGAGATCAGATGTGAAATATAAATGAAAACATAATCTCCAACCCTTACTATTGGATGAAAACCGAAAGGCCACAATTAGCCTAGGATTTAGAATCACAAGGTCGCTTAGACCCATTATAGGCCACATAGGTCTCCGAAGAGACCGAAAATCAAAAATCAAAAAGATTTTTTCAAACTTATATCAAGAGTGAAAAATCTATTAATATTAAGCATATATCAAAGCTCCAACAATAATTTAAGCAAGTGGGTATAGGAGATGATACCAAAGTCTTTGATGCCAATTTCCATACCTATGGCATAATGATAGCTTGAAGTTGCAACCTCTTGGAGATTTCTCATTCATCCTTGTGTGGTAGCTCCCACTACAAAAGAGCATGAGATCTTTATGTTGTGTGAAATTTGACACTAGAAGGGGGGGTTGAATAGTGTTTGTCCCCCTTTTCAATTCTTTTCTTTTTGCTCAATTTTATCTTCACTTAGGTGCAAGTGTTTCTTAACAAGAGATGTGATCAAATATTAATAGCAAGTAAGCAATGCAGACAAGAGTAATTATAGTGGTTCGGCCAACTGTCTACTCCACTACATTGGTTCCTCACCAAGGATTTCTAACCACTACTTTATAGAGTTTGTGTTTCCCTTTGAATACAATGAGGACACTCTTTTCACCACTCTGAGAACCCCTGAATCCTATTCACCTAGGCAAAACACAATCCTATAAAGTTTTCCCTATGTGTTTACTAGCAAACCTAGCAGCTATCTCAAATGGAAAATAAGTTTACAATAAACTTCAAATACAGAGAAAAGAGGTTAAGAATGTAAAAATGAACCAATGCTCCTTTCCCTAGCCTTCAAGCTCCAACTTGCGGGAGGGTTACTCTTCGAGTTGCAGCAAGGTTGAAGAAAGCAGGGAAGCATCGCTCGAAATGAGATGTCGATGGAAGCAGAGGGCACGCAGCAGTTCAATCCTTTTTAAAGCATAAAACACTTCTTTAATTGCTCAACAAATTATGTAAGAAAGTTTAAAGAAGTTAGGTGTGGGGTATTTATAACCCCACACCAAAATGGACCGTTCAACGGACGAAAAAAGAGCCGTTGATGCCGTTCGGTCATTTGGCCGACCGATCGTCGGTCAACCGACTGATTGATCGCCAATGCAACCGTTGGCTTATGTAAGTGCTCTGTCGACCGATGGGTCGGCCGAATGTCACAAAATTATCAATCCCACATTCGGTCGACCAGTCAGTCGACCAAATCAGTGGAGCCAGGGTCGCGCGACTTGTGATCCTCAATCCGGTCGATCGGTGAGCATTCTACCATTTTTTTGCTTAGGTCGGTCAATCGACGCAACCTTGCGCAGATTCCTTCACCAACTTTGGTCGATCGATAGGTCGATCGAATGGCTACTGCTAGTTTTTACCGTCATTCCGTCGACCGATCGATCGACCGAATAGGTTGCTTAGCAGAATACTGCCTTGTTCGGTCGATCGACCTGTCGACCGAACTCAGGCTGAGGCTGATTTCTCCTTGAAATTTTTAAATGCTTTTTTTATGTATTTAGTTACCAAGTTCGAACTTGGATAACTATACAATTAGGCTTGGGATAAGATCATCCTAGGGGTATATTACAAGATATCTATTTGATTTATGCCCGAGCCTTTCTTTGACGTTTTCTTCTTCCATTTCTTTGACGATCTTTTCTTTCGTCTCATTCGAACGGACTTGGAATGGTTATCGCAACCTCAACCTGAACTCAAAATTTAACACTTGGATAAAATACATCTTTGTTATCATCAAAATAAAGATCGAGACTTAAGAGAAACCCTTAAGCCAACAATCTCCCCCTTTTTGATGTTAACAAACATAACATGAAATTTTTCAGAAAGCATAAGTGTTTGTGAGTTTGAGTTAAGGCATTCTTGAATTAGGGAATGCAAGATATGTAACTTAGCATATGCATTCAACTATGTAACCTAGCATATGAATTCAACTACTTATAACTCAACCTATGCTCCCCCTATCAATGTGCATATTCAAATACTTATAACTTCAACCTATGCTCCCCTTATCAATGTGCATATTATTTTTAACTCCCCCTAACTATGTAACTCACCCTAACTATATGCATCGTGAAAACCAAGTGTGACCTTACTTTTTCTCCCCCTTTTGACATCAATAAAAAAGGGTAAGAATTAAGGTACAATTAATGAGTTTCATCATAAAAAACACTAAGAAATCCATAAAACCAAGTATCATCTACCACTATAGTCCTCCCATTGCAGTAAGCCTATAGGAGGCAAACACCAATAGGTCGCAAAGCCCCACTACAAAGCAATACATAAGTGTGATGATACTTTATAGAATGCATGTTTTTTTTTTTTAAAAGTAAAACATATACGTTTTGAAGAGAAACATTTTAATTACTAGGAAAGGCAGAAATTCCTAATTGCATCCTCAAGTTGTAAAGCTTTCTTCAACCAAGGATTTTGTAAATATATCGGCGAGTTGTTTATCGGTGGATACAAATTCTACCGATATATTTCCCTTAGTCACATTATCCCAAAGAAAATGATGCCTTAAGTCAATATGCTTTGTTCTACAGTGTAAAATAGGGTTCTTTGTTAAGTTTATTGCACTAGTGTTATCACAATGAATAGGTATGCAAGAATACTCAAGTCCATAGTCTAAAAGGGTTTGTTTCATCCAAAGAACTTGTGCACAACAACTAGCCGCAACGATGTATTTCGCTTCGGTAGTTGAAAGTGCAATAGAGTTTTGTTTCTTTGAGAATCAAGAAACAAGACTCGCTTCTAAGAATTGACAACACCCACTAGTGCTTTTTCTATCTACTTTACACCCTGCAGAATCCGCATCCGAAAAACTGATTAAATCAAATAATGTATGACATGGATACCATAGTCCTAAGTCAACCGTGCCCTTTAAATATCTCAATATGCGTTTTACCGCACTTAAATGAGACATTTTAGGGCATGATTGAAACCTAGCACACACACATACACTAAACATGGTATCGGGTCTACTTGCGATTAAGTAAAGAAGACTACCAATCAAACCTCGATATCGTTTTTCGTCAACTTTAATGCCCTATTCATCTTTGTCAAGCTTGATGGATGCGCTCATAGGTTTAGAAGCTATCTTGGCTTCATTCATCCCAAACCTTTTGATGAGCTCCTCTGTGTACTTGGCTTCATTGATGAAGATTCCTTTGTTGGTTTTCTTGATTTGGAGACCAAGCATGAAGGAGAGCTCTCCCATCATGCTCATCCCAAACTCATCTTGCATACATTTAGCAAACCACTTACAAAGCATTTCATTAGTAGCACCAAAGATTATATCATCAACATAAATTTGAACTAATACCATATCATTTTCAATATGCTTAATGAAAAGTGGAACATCGGCTTTTCCAATATTAAAACCTTCTTCACATAAAAATATTGAAAGTCTTTCATACCAAGCCCTAGGGGCTTGTTTTAAACCATATAAAGCATTTTTAAGTTTGAAAACATGGTTTGGAAACTCAAAATTTTCAAAATTGGGGGGTTGTTCAACATAGACTTCATTTATGAAACCATTCAAAAATGCACTTTTTACGTCCATTTGGAAAAGTTTAAAACCCTTAAAGCTAGCATATGCCAAAATCATTCTAATTGCTTCTAATCTAGCTATGGGAGCATACGTTTCATTATAATCTATCCCATCTTGTTGATTATACCCTTGTGCCACTTACCTAGCTTTGTTTATAATAACTAATCCTTCTTCATCTAGCTTATTTCTAAATACCCATTTAGTTCCAATTATAGTTTGTTCACTAGGTCTAGGCATTAAGTCCCATACATCATTTCTAGCAAATTGGTTGAGTTCTTCTTGCATAGCTAGTACCCAAAACTCATCTTCTATTGCTTCCTTAATGTTCTTAGGCTCTACTTGAGATACAAAAGCTACATATTGACACACATTCTTGAGTTTAGAACGCGTTACCACTCCCGTTGAAGGTTCTCCAATGACTTGGTCCATTGGATGATCCTTTACCAACCGATATCGTTTAGGGAGAGGTGGTAGAGCTTCTTCTTCATCATCTTCAACTTGAGGTAGATTTCAGGATGGAGGTGCTTCATGTTGGGTCTCCTCATTATCTTCATCCTCCACTTCTTTATCATGAAGTGTGAGATCCTCAAGTTCCTCACCTACATTCACAATCTTCACATTTATAGAAGAATCATTAGTTTCATTAAACGTGACATGCATGGATTCTTCAACAATCATGGTTCTAAGATTGTAAACTCTATATGCCTTATAATTAATGGAGTAACCTTGGAAAATCCCTTCATCGGATTTAGAGTCAAAATTTCCTCCAGTATTTAATATAAAACATTTGCATCCAAAAACATGAAAATATCCCACATTTGGGATTTTACCATTCCAAAGCTCAAAATGTGTTTTCTTAATTTTAGGTCTTAATAAAACTCGGTTAAGAACATAGCAAGTGGTATTTATGGATTCGGCTCAAAAATACTTAGGCAAATTATTTTCGCATAGCATGGTCTTAGCCATCTCTTGTAAGGTTCTATTCTTTCTCTCAACCACCCCATTTTGTTGAGGGTCCTAGGGGAAGAAAAGGTATGTTGAATACCTAAATCATCACAAAACTCGGGAAATTTTTCATTTTTAAACTCCCCTCCATTGTCACTTCTAATTTTTAAAATTGAAACTCCCTTTTCATTTGTAACTTTTTTCCAAACTTTTTGGAAAATTCAAAAGTTTCATTTTTCTTGGCCAAAAAGAAAACCCAAGTAAATCTAGAAAAATCATCAACTAATATATAACAATATAGCTTTCCACCTAGACTAGCTACATCACTTGGACCAAAGAGATCCATGTGCACAAGCTCAAGAATTCTAGATGTACTAATTTGATTAATGCTATGAAATGAAGATTTGACTTGCTTACCTAGTTGACATGCATCACAAAGTTTGTCTTTGTCAAATTTTATCTTGGGTAAGCCTTTAACTAATTATTTCCTAGATATCTCTTGGAGGAGGCTCATGCTAGCATGTCCTAGCCTTCTATGCCACAACCAAGAGTCATTCTCCATGGCAACTAAGCATCTAACTTGATCAGGATTTGGCAAGATATTTAATTCTAAGGTCTATACATTCTCTTGCCTATTTTCAATAAACATGATATCATTTGATGGTGCACTTCTAATAATACATTTAGATGCTTCAAAAACTATTATGTATCCATTATCATATAATTGTGATATGCTAATCAAATTATGTTTTAACCCATCAACTAATAAAACATTCTCAATGCATGGGTAAGAGAGTCTACCTATGTCACCAATGCCAACAATCGAACCTTTGGCATTGTCTCCAAATGTGACATGTCCACCATCTTTACTTGATAGGGTTGCAAATAAATTGATGTCACCCGTCATGTGCTTTGAGTAACCGCTATCCAATATCCAAGTGCTCCTATTTGTTTGAGGATGCTTCTCCACCTACAGGAGGAGAAGAGACCACTTTAGGTACCCAAATTTTCTTGGGTCCTTGAGTGTTAGTCATTTTGGGAACCCATATAAATCTTGCATGTGGGTTCCTTCTTAATGCACAATCGTTGGCCATATGGTCAAATATGCCACATGAAAAACAATTTCCATTAAATTTTCTTATAGTGTAAGTGTAAGAATGGAAGTGTGATGATTTCTTTTTATTAACTACTTTTGTTATGTCCGGGTAATAATAATAATAATAAAAAACAGTGGAGAGGTGGCAGTGGCAGGTGGCGGTGGGAGAGAGGTGGTGTGGTTGTTGAGTGGTTTTAAAGAGGGAATGTGTGAGGAGAGGTAGAGAAGAAGAGGAAGAAGCGAGGGCGTCGGCAGGCGGCGGAGGAGTCGGCGCATGTCACCGGTGGAGCTCGTCGTCGCCGGAGTCGCGGGATCGAGGTAGGAGATCCCTCCCTTCTCCTTTACTTCCGCGTTTATCTTCTGACGACGACGAAGGATGAGGTCGCGATGAGGAGCCGTGCCGGGTTGGCGGCTGGCTGGCCGTGCTTGGTGGTGGCTTTCCCGGCCACTGCTCGGCCGCCAGTGGGTCGGATTGAGCCAGGAGGTCGATGAGAGGGCGGAGAGGTCGGCGTGTGGGTCATAGGCGGCGGCCGAGAGGGAGAGACGAGGGGTCTGAGAGAGAGAGAGAGAGAGAGAGAGAGAGAGAGAGAGAGAGAGAGAGAGAGAGATAGGTAGGTAGGTGGAGGTGGTGGTTGTCCCGCCGGTCGCGGAGGTCGGGGAGAGGGCGGCCGTGCCGCCGGAGTGATCGCCGGCGGCCGGGATGGCCGGTCGGCGTGAGTTCGAGCGGAGTAGGGAGGTGGCATCGGGCGCAGGGGCAAGGGGGCAGCGTGAGGGGTGAGGGGAGAGGGAGACGAGTGGGTGGGATATGAACAGTGTTACAGAGAATGGAGCTGTATCATATGAAATTGGGTTGATTTATGAATTATTGGGGTATTTTTGTAGTTGATCGTAGAGTCGTTGGATCGAGTCGAGGTGAATACCAAAGTTGTAGATTTTCGTGTGCTGAACGCGATGGTGCTGTCGGATTTCAGATTGGAGATCATTTGGTACGATTTTGATATATTTTAGTATTTTGCTCTTGTTTAGTAATTGAATGATATAGTTATGTTTGAAATTAATTTATTTGGTGGATCTCGAGTTGTCGGTTGAAGTTGAGGTGAATAGTAATCTCGATCATTTTCACGTGCTGAACGCGATGGTGGTGTCGGATTTCTGATTGGAGATCGTTTGATATGATTTTGATATTTTGTTGTTGTTGAGTAAGTGATTGATAGTTGTAATTGAAATTAATTTAGTTGGTGGGCCCCGAGTTGTCAGTTGAAGTTGAGGTGAATAGCAATCTTGATCATTTTCGCGTGCTGAACGCGATGGTGGGGTTATTTTTCTGAGAAAGCATTGTTACGTTGTTCTTTCAGTTGGTTAGTGGTTGAGGTTGTCGAGGTGTTTAAATAATAGTAAATTATTAGTCTGAGAATTTAGTCGATTGATTGGTGTGAAGTAATTGTGGTTTGGAGAATGAGTTGAGCATGGGTGTTTGGAGAGTGTGCTGAAGGTGGGTTGAGCCTGTAAGTCTGTTGTTGATTTATCGTCGGAGATAAATTACGGAAATACCATTGCTTCCATTGTTTGCTTTGCTTCCTGAAATTTATTGAACTCCTGTTGCACATTATTATTGGACATGCCATGTAGAGAAATTGCATGTGTTGCATTTTATTGTTGCTTATTGGCGTTGTTTATTTGTTGAGCATGTTATTATCCTGTTGATCATGTCATAATCACTTGGAGTTATTATATTGTTGATCATGATGATGTTATATTAGTAGCATGTTGATCATGTCATAATCACTTGGAGTTGTTGCTATGTTGTTGATCATGGTGATATACCTTGTTGCACTCTTGGAGTCGAGTTGCATGGTTGCTGTCGATCTGGAGGCTACGGCCTCGGAGAGGACTTCGGTCTAGGACCATTTTATTGCGGTACCCTCCAGACATGGGTGAGGGTATGGATATTGACTAGTCACTTTGGGCACCTTCGGGTGTGCGGATGTCGGATACGACTCCCGTCGGGCTACCTGCTTGGTGGGGGTAGTCGCGTCACCGTTGGAGCGGACGGTTGATGCCACTCTACGGGTGGTAGAGTGTGGGGTTTTTACCCAATGGTCCACACGCTTGATGATTCAGTTGATGTTGTTTAGGAGTAGGTGAGGTGTATTTGTTGTGTTCATCGCCTTTGACTGCATCTTAGGCCATGTTGTTATTCATTGTCGAGTTGACACTTGATACTTGTTGATCATATTGTGATTCTCCTACTCAGCATTCGCTGACTCCTATTGTTTTTGCTTCAGATTTGCAAGGGTGAGCGGTCGATTTGTAGATCGAGGTGTAGATAATTTTTAGACAGCTAGTAGTCAGTCGTAGATGTGGAGCTCTGATGGCGACTGCTTTTGTATTTTGGTTTGTTTGGTCGTCTTATAGCTTGGCTTTGATATTGTTATTTTGGAGCTATAATTTGTAGATCAATTTTATATTTGGTTAAATATTGTATTTGATCGGACTTATGAATTGTAGTTATTGGTTTTTATGTTGTTGTTGTATTTTATGTGATTATTCGTGGCTTTTCATTCCGCTGCGCGGTGTTGGAGTCGCCGTCGCTTCCCGGGACCGGGCCAGGGCGCGACAACTTTAGGCATGGCATTTTGCATGGTTGTCATCTTTTCATTTAGCATGCAAAGTTCTTTCTTTAATGTTAGCATGCTATCATTCAAATGCTCTACTTGATCACTAAAATACTTGTTTTCATCTTCTAATTTTTGGTTATTATTTTCTAAGTTCTTCTTAGCTTTTTCTAGGGTACATGTCCCTTCCTTAAGGGTGTCAACTTCTTTCCTTACGGCATTGCATGAAAGTAATAGATTATCATTCTCAATCTCAAAAGACCTATTATCCTTTTTGAGATCTTTAAATTTTCTCCTAATGACATTGAATTCGTCATGCATTTGCTCGAATTCATTTTCTAGCTCTTGTTGAGTAAATGAAACTTCACCAAAAATAAATCTTACCTCATCATCCTTTGCCATCAAGCAAAGGTTTGCCTTTTCACTCTTTGCTTCTTCTTCACTCGATGAGGCCTCGCTTTCATCCCATGTGGCCCTCATTGCCTTCTCTTCTTCTTGTATTTTTCCTTTTTGTGAGGGTTAGAGGTGGAGGCCATCTTGAGAAGTGGGCAATCCTTCCTTAGGTGCCCGGTCTTGTTGCAATGATAGCAAGTGTAGCGTCCTCTTCCCTTCCTCATGCCTCCCCTCATGAAATTCATGAATCTTCTTGCTAGGATCGCCATTTCTTCGAGATCATCCGTCTCTTCCTCGGATGACGATGACTCTTCTGCTCGATGTGATGCTTTTAAGACAATGGTTTTGCCTTTGGGGGCATCTTCCTCCTGGTATTTGCTTCATGTGGGTCTCATGTGTCATGAGAGACCCAATGAGCTCAGTGATCTTCAAGGTACTCAAGTCCTTGGCTTCCATGATGGCTGTGACTTTGGGCTCCCAAGGTTCTGGAAGGGAACAGAGGATCTTCCTTAACTTCACCTCTTCCTTTATTTCTCTGCCAAGGTTAGCTAAGCCATTTGTAATATTCTGAAATCTAGCATGCATGGCATCAATAGACTCATGTGATAGCATTTTAAACATTTTATAATCATGCATGAGTAAGTTTATTTTTTGATTCCTTTACTTGTGAAGTCCCTTCATGGGTGGCCTCTAGGACCTTCCATACTTCATATGACTACTTACATGTAGAAATCCTATTGAATTCATTAATTGATAGGCCACAATATAAACCATTGACGGCCTTTGCATTTGCATTAAAAAGTATAATTTCTTCTTGGTCCCATTGGTCCATGTCCTTATTGGGTTGTTTATACTCTACTAGAATCATCCTCCATACATCCATGCCTAAGGATTGTAGGAAGCCATTCATGTGGATTTTCCAATAGGCATAGCTGTTTCCATCGAATAGTGGTGGAGTATGAGTAGAGGACCCTTGAGCTAATTAGATTTCACTAGACATCTTGAATTGTAGGGAAGATGGTTAAATCTTGACCTACAACTTGGCTCTGATACCAATTATTGTGTGAAATCTGACACTAGAAGGGGCGATTGAATAGTGTCTGTCCCCTTTTTCAATTCTTTTATATTTGCTTAATTTTATATTCACTTAGGTGCAAGTGTTTCTTAAGAATAGATGTGATCAAATATTAATAGCAATGGCAAAAGCAAGTAAGCAATGCAGACAAGAGTAATTCTAGTGGTTCGGCCAACTACCTACTCCACTACCTTGGCTCCTCACCAAGGATTTCTAACCACTACTTTATAGAGTTTGTGTTTTCCTTTGAATACAATTAGGACACTCTTCTCACCACTCTAAGAACCCCTCAATCCTATTCACCTAGGCAAAACACAATCCTATAAAGTTTTCCCTAAGTGTTTCCTAGCACAACTAGCAGCTATCTCAAATGGAAAATAAGTTTACACTAAACTTCAAATATAGAGGAAAGAGCTTAAGAATGTAAAAATGAACCAATGCTCCTTTCCCAAGCCTTCAAGCTCCAACTTGCGGGAGGATGACTCTTTGATTTACAGCAAGGTTGAAGAAAGCAAGGAAGCGGTGCTCGAAATGAGTTGTCGACAGAAGCAGAGGGCGCGCAGCAGTTCAATCCTTTTTAAGGCTTAAAATACTTTTTTAATTGCTCAATAAATTCTGTAAGAAAGTTAAAGAAGTTAGGTGTGGGGTATTTATAACCCCACATCAGAACGGACTGTTCAACGGGTGAAAAAAGGGCCGTTGATGTCGTTTTGTCATTTGGTCAGTCGATCGACGCCAATGCGACCGCTGGCTTATGTTCGTGCTCAGTCGACCAACGGGTCAACCGAATGTCATAAAATTATCAATCCCACATTCGGTCGACCAGTCGGTCGATCGAATCAGTGGAGCCAGGGTCGCACAACTTGTGATCCTCAATCCGGTTGACCGATCGGTCGACCAGTGAGCATTCTGCCAATTTTTTGCTTCGGTCGGTCGACCGACCGATCGATTGACGTAGCCTTGCGCAGATTCCTTCTCCAACTTCGGTCAGCCTTGCGCAGATTCCTTCACCAACTGACCGGTGTGCATTCTGCCAATATTTGCTACTGCCAATTTTTACCGTCATTCGGTCGACCAACCGTTCAACCAAACTCAGGCTAAGGCTGATTTCTCCTTGAATTTTTTACATGCCTTTTTTATGGATTTAGTTGCCAAGTTCAAACTTGGATAACTATACAATTAGACTTGGGATAAGATTGTCCTAGGGGTATATTACAAGATAACTATACAATTAGGCTTGGGATAACAAACATGCCTTATTACAAGATCGTTCTAACTCAGTCTATTTGATTTATGCCTGAGCCTTTCTATGATGTTTTCTTCTTCTATTTCTTTGACGATCTTTTCTTTCATCTCGTTTGAACGGACTTGGCATGCTTATCTCAACCTCAACCTGAACTCAAAACTTCACACTTGGATTAAATATATGTTTGTTAACATCAAAATAAAGATCGAGGCTTAAGAGAAACCCTTAAGCCAACACTTTATGTCATGCCTCAACTTAGGGTGACGTGATCGGCCAGGGTATACGTGCCTATACGCCGTAGCCTATCCCATACACATGTCAACTCACAATAAATCATGGCGGAAAGAATATCAGATTTTATTATGAACAAGAAACCAAATAGATTCCATTTAAGAAGTAAAGATTTAGCACAACGTTTAAAGTGCGAAAGTAAGTAAATCAAAGTTTAACAGTTTGCTTTAACAAATGAAATCTCAAAGAAAGACATGAATGTCCCCATGGGACTACTGTTCCAAAATACTAAAACACAAGTGCATGACAAATCTACCAAAGACTCGACTACGACTACTAACTAGGACTACTATGAGATCAATGTGACTCATCTGCCCTCCAACCGCGCCAAGTGCTCCTGCCCACCTCACTGGTCAGGCTCTGCAGAAAAAAATAGAAATAAATAATGGGTGAGTTTAAAAGAACTCAGTGAGCAATTCTACCAACCCCCACCATAAAAATCAACCACAAAGAAAAATGAATAAATGCCCCTGTCTTATACAGGGATAATGCATCAAGTGGTATCACTAGCTAATAGGCCATCTAGCCATCACATCCCCAAAGACAAACCTATTCACTTAGTAGTGAAGTACAACAGGCCTCAACCTACCTATGCCCTAAGGAAACAATTCACACTCAAGGGTTATGAGGATAATCGAGATTGACTCATCCGAGTTTTTCCTATAATCATACCCTTAAAAATAGCACAAGAATAATCGGGATTCTCCCATCCAAACTTATTCCTTAAAATAAAAAAACTCGTGAATAAACGGGATTTGCCCATTTGAACTTTTTCCACTAGAAACGCAGCAACAATCGGGATTCGCCCAAATATGAACTTGTTCCTTAAAATAATTGCAGGAATAATTGGGATTCACCCATCCGAACTTATTCATTAAACAAGGTTGGGAATTAGCCGTCCAACCTTCTGGGCCAAGCCCGCAATCCAGCTCCTATCCAAGCCTCTCTGCCATTCATAAAAATATGGCGGTAACAAGACCTAAGTCAAGTGTCTCCTACGGTGTCTTAGGGGCGTCTTTACTGGGAAACGCTGCAATACTCTATGCCCAATCCCGACACTTGGACCCGTATTATCATCAACCCATGAGGTTTTATTTGATGCAGATAAATTATTTTGCTGGTTGGTATCAGATTATGCTGCCTCTTGAATTTTAATTCTACAATTGAAATTTCCATTGCCGAAATTAGGGTTTTGTTATAGGGGTTTTGTTTCCAGTTTACTATTGAGCCCAAAACTGGTGCACCCAAGCCGAATCTAATTCCCAAAGTATGTCCTATGGTTCCAAACTATGTTTTCTGGTTAAAATGATAGGTTACGTGACTATGTTCATAAACCTATACACATCTTAACAGAGATTATAAAATCAGCCTTGATTCAACAATTCAAGGTAATTAATCCAAAAATCACAGTAATTAAATACTTAATTACCACCACAACAGATTTATAACATCATGATAAATCATGCAAGGATTAAACCATAATTCCTAAACTAAGATTAGCATGCATCCACACCATCTTTAAATCAAGATTCAAGCATCTATACCAAGAACCCCAAACAAGAACATACATGGCGTCAAGATTAAATCCTTTCACATGCAACGTAGATTCTTATGCTGAAATTTTATATCTAGATACAAATCATGCATTGGTATCATAGGAATTTTAATTAAGAAAACTAATCAAATGCCTAGATCTAAAAAAAAAACATCAAGAACTTCTCTTAGGCATTTCATCGAACATCTTGAGGGAGACCCTATTTCCACCTTGGCCGAGCACCCCTAGGGTAGTCCTATGTAATATCCTAGATATTTTTTTTTTTTTATGTTGCGTGTGTTTACCAGCCTAGAGGACTAGTTCATGGTTGAGCCGAGTCGACTCATGGTCCGGAGCGAGCTTGTGAGCTCAGGTAAGTAGAATATTTTTTTTTTTGAATTTATGAAATTAGGCTTGAGTGGTTAACATTATTTAAATTGATGTTGTGTGTGCATAGTTATTAATTATGTTCATGTGGGTGCATTTAATGCTTATGATTTATTTTGTATTAAATCAAGTCTAATTAAATTAATTAAGTCTATCGGGTTAGCGGGTTGGATTTGGCTTAATGTGGATGAAGGTTTGAAATTAGGTTAGAGGGGTTAGGATTGAGGAGGAAGTATGAAACCCCCTCCCCTTGGTTGTGGCTCCAATTTTTGGAGCCACCCAAATTTGTGACAGAGGAGAGCCAGCCGCCAGCAGCCAAGCCAGCCAGCAGCCGATCCTCCCCTTTTCCCCCTTGGAGCCGCCGCTTGTGAGCCAAGCCGCCGAGCCGCCTGCCTCCTTTTCTCCCTTCTACCTCTCTTCTTTTCCTTTGGAGCTGAGCCAGGAGGAGCCAGCCGAGCCACCCTCTTCTTCCCCTCTCTCCCTCTCTCCAAGCCGGTCTCTAAGCCACCACCTTGTTTTCTATTCTTTGGGGTTGAGCAGCCAGATTTCGAAGCCAAAATCGGAGGCCGTCAATTGGATTTTCGTCTCCAATCCCTTTCTTAATTAGGTGAGTGGTTTTATCCCTCCTATTCGGGTTTTCTTCTAATTTTTTTGAAGCCACCTTGAAGATTCTTGATCTTGATGTTGTTTTTTTTTTGTGTTCTTGAGATTTTCTTGGTTTCCATGGCATGCTTAGATTTTAAATTTTGATCTCATAACATGGGGCATATGTTTAGTGGAAGATCTGTGATTTTATAATTTAATTTTGTGAATCTTGGAAGCAACCTCATCTTGGAGTTCTAGATGTTCTTGATGCCATAGATTAATTAATCGCCTCGATTCTTGATCTAGGGATTCTTGATATATATGCTAGTTTTTGTTTAGTGAAAATTATTAGATTGTATGCATGATTGGCATGATAACATGAATCTGTGATGTTGGAAATTTAGGGATTTAATTTTGTAAAATTCGGATTTTATTTCAAGAAGTGCTGGAAATTTCAGCTTTCTGTAATTTATATGTTATTTGTTGAATCTGGGCTGATTTTTGATTTTTATGTTATTATGTGCTTAGATCTCTGGACATAGTCGTGTAACCTATCATTTCGACCAGAAAACATAGTTTGGAAACATACGACATACTTTGGAGACAAGATTCGGGGTAGACACAACATTTCTGGGTAGAACAGTAGCCTAAAACAAAATCCTAAAATAAAAGCCTAATTGAGATGAACTAAATTATAATTCTATAATTAAAATTGTGTTAGGGATGAGCATAATCTGTTATGAATCAACTTGTAAGGTATGCATGAAATAAAATCACACGGGTTCATGACAATACGGGTCTAAGGGGTAAAGGTCGGGTTTGGGGCGTCGAGACGCTTCATGATGAGGATACCTCTAGGACACCGTAGGAGGATCTTGACTTAGGTCTTGATGCGCCATATCCTTAGGAATGGCAGAGCGGCTCAATTAGGAGCTGGGTTACGGGCTACGCCCGGGTGGTTGGATGCCAAATTCCCAACCTACAGGATAAGCTCAGAGGGCCCTTCCCGATTATGCTAGTTGGTGATGTTGCCTGCGAGCATGGTAGGGCTTCGGCCCGATGAACCTTTTTGTTGGTGACGTTGCCTGCGGGCATGGTAGGGCTTCGGCCTGATGCACCTTTTTGTTGGTGATGTTGCCTTCGGGCATGGTAGGGCTTCTGCCTGATGCACCTCCTTAGAGAGTTAGATGTCGTGGGCATGGGTGGCCTATTGGCCTGGTAGCTAGTCACACCTTTGTGACATTGCCTTTTTACAGATAGAATTTATTTAGGTTATCTCTGTGTTTATTTGTGAGGGTGGGTAAAACCGCTCGCTGAGTTCTTTGAACTCACCCGTTGTCATGTGATTTCTATTTTGCAGAGCCTAACCGGTGAGATGGGCTAGATGCACTTGGCATCGCTGGAGGGTAGAGGAGCCGCTGGATCTCATAGCAGTCCTAGTTAGGGTCGTAGGCGAGTCTTTTGGTAGTCGTCATGCACTTGTATTAGTTTGATTTGGAGTTGTAGCCATGAGGACATTTATGTTATTTATTTCAGGTTTTATTTGACTGAACTTTTGAACTATTGGATTTAATCGCATTTCTACATTTTTCTTTATTTCTGAGCTATTAAACTAAACTTGGTGTTGGTTCGCTTTTCCTTTAAAATAAAACTTGTTGTTTTCTTTATGCTACATTATTTGTTTTGGAATGTGCATGGTTAGACTTCGGGGTATAGGCATGTATACCCTGGCCGGTCACGTGACCCTGAGTTGGGGCGTGATATCCTAGGGTTGTCGAGCCCCTTAGGGGGGAAATCTTCGGCCCCCTCTTTCACAGCAACAAAAGAAATCGGCAAGAACTCGAGAATCGACGGAAAACCTGACAAGAAACGCACCAATCTTCAAGATTGGCTCAACAAACATGAAAGAAACCCAAGACGAGGAGAGGTAAACCACTCACCTAATTTGGAAGAAGAAAAAGAGAATTTTTTTCGATCGGCAGCTCCCGAATCCGGCCTCAATCATGCGGCGGCGGCTCGGCTCCTACCAAGCTGGCGGCTTGGCTTCCAAGGGAAAGGAAAGAAGAGAGAGGGAGGAGTGGATGGAGAGGAAGGGGCTCGGCTTGGCTCCTTTCCTTGGTGACTGACTCCAACAGAGGGGGAGGGGGTCGGTGGCTCGACGACAACTCTCTCTCTCTCTCTCTCTCTCTCTCGGCGGCTTGTACGGCTCCAACAGGGAGCCGTCTAGCCAATGCGGGGAGTTTTATACTCCCCTCCTCAAAACCCTCATTCCACTAATCCCTTAACAAACCCGCATCCGCCTGGAGCCCGAATCCAACCCACAACCCGGCTTAACTCAATCTAACCCCATGCTTCACATAAGCATCAAACACATGCACACCCATGCACACCCATGCAATACAATTTAATAAATCAAGCACACACATTAAACAATTAAATAAATTTATCTAAGTAAGAAAAGAAAACACATATTTCATATTCCTACTTACCCGATCTTTCAAGCTCGCACCGGATCATGACTCGACTCAGCTCGATCTCGAATCAGTCCGCAAGACTAGCAAAGATAAATAATAAAAATTATCATAATATCTCGGATATTAAACTTTGGTACCCAAATGGCTTTGGGTCCATGGTGGTTAGAGGGCTTAGGAACCCAAAGGGCATGTTTGCTTCATAGGATAAGAGAGGATAGGATAGAGGATGGATTAATATCCATTGTTTGTTTAGTGCATGGATTAGAATAAAATGTGAATAGAGGTGTATTTATATCCGATGTACACCGGGTTAAAAAAATTCATATCCAATCCTCCATTGTCTATTATCCAATCCAATCCTTTCCTATCCAACAAAGCAAACATACCAAAAGTATCTTTCCCACACTTGGATTCATCTTAAAAGCATAATCATAAATGGCATGCCCGTAAACACTACAACAAAAGCAATGTCCATTAAATTTCGTTTCAATTTTGCTATGGACATGAGATTTATCATTAGAATGCTTGACATGTGAACTATGATGAGCATGCGCATTCTTAAAGGAAATATTTTTCTTTTGAGGTTTCCTAAGTGAGTCATTTTGATTTTTAGAATAAAAAGAGTATTAACTTTCCTACTCAAATTCAACATCTCATTCTTCAAATCATTCATGGATTTATGCAAGGCATGCAATTGAGATTTCAACATGTTATTTTCAACATTCAATTTTTCATTCTCAATTTTGAAATCATTATTCCTAAACTTCGATTTTTCTTTCAAATCCACATTTTCATTTTTCAAAGCTTTTAGCTCAAGGTTCAATGTATCATGGCAAGAGTCAATAGAATTAGTCTTTAATTTGTCATTTTCTAATTCTAAGGCATGCACATGTGAGTTAAGCTCTAAATTTTCTTTCTTCATTTTTTTGTTTTCCTTATCCTTTTTAACTAGCAAGGTGTACACTTTCTTATATTCACTTACTAACTCATCATATGGCATATCATGTGAACTAGAAGAGCTAGTATTATCATTATCATTATCATTATCATGACTAGGTGAAGAAGAAAGTACCTCATTATTTGCAACCATGAGGAAAACTTTGGATGTGGCTTCATAGTCATGGCTAGTGGGTGCTTCAAATGAGTGAGATGTGGAGGTGGACACACGTGACCTCTTCCTTGCTTTATTCATCACGGTAGGATAATTTTTCTTCACATGCTCCTTTTCCTTGCAAGCATGACAAATCACCTTTCGTTTTCGGCTCTTAGAGTTGCTCCTTTGACTAAAAGCACTTGTACATCAAAACCAAGATTAGTAGTAGGTGAGTGACCATTGTCATCACCACCTTCATCAAAAGTGTCAATCTCTTCGATTTTGGCATAATCATATAAAACATTTAAAGTGGCCCGTAAATCATAAGCCGGAGAGCAATGCATGACTTTATCTAGGAAGCAATTGGTAATGTGCAAAGAATACAATTCATGGCATCTCCATTATACTTAAATATTTTCTTATCTAATTCACTCCAAGTATGCATGTCAACCTTAGGTTCAATGAATTATAAATTTACCATGTTAAAGACACCAAAACCTTTAGTCTTTAAATATGTGTACATCCTATATTTTCAAAGACCAAAGTTCGAGGCATCGAACCTAGGAGGTGAAGATGTTAAACTCTCTAGTGCCATTTTCCGGATCAAGAGTCGATGTATAGGAGATGGTGAAATCTCAATCTACGATCTTCTCTGATACCAAATGTTGGTGAAATGGCCACACTAGGGGGGAGGGGTGAATAGTGTGTTAACTAAACTTGTCGCCTAAATTCGATTTTACTCATTTTGTTAAATTATTTAGGCAATTCACAATTTAATGACTAATTGCGGAAGCGATTAATGATAAAGCAATTAATACAAAATAATATATCAATACTAACACAATTATGTATAGTGGTTCGGCCCCAATGCCTACTCCACTACCTAAGCACCCCGCTTAGGATTTCCAAACTAGCTTTACTAGATTATATCGTTTCCCTTACAAAGAGGACTTTACACCGAAAAGTCTCTTCTCTCAAACCGAAGGCACTTCCACACCCGGAAGTATCCCGTCTTCCTACCGAGAGCACTCTCCCACATCAACCTAAGGGACAACTCAACTAATCGTAGTAAACTAAGTTTACAATGATGGATTTAAGCCTTAACACCAGGGCAACCACCAACACAATCAAACCTAGCAACCTAGGTTTATACAAATGATATACAATGAAAATAAATCACAAAATACACAAATAATGGAGCAAATAAATAATACAACAAATACTTAGCTCCAAAGAAAACTCCGTAGTCCTCTTGATGCATCAAGATGATGAATCGGTGAAGCTTGCAGGTTAAATGAAGGAGTGGAGTTCAAAACTAGGGTTCTTGCAAAGATGGTTCAATGAAAGCTTGTAGAGATGCTTAGGATCATACTTTAAGGCTTGGAAGCATCAATAGTTGGCTTGTAATGAGTTTGAGATGGGTATTTATAACCCCCCAACACTAAAGGCTCGTCAATTGGCATTTTTTTTCTCGTTGCCAACGCTAGGTAGCTTGCCGGTCGATCGTTGGTCGACCGACCGAGTGACTGCCGAGCAATCGAAGGCATTCTACCCATTAAGGGCATCATTCGGTCGATCGATCGATCAACCGAAATGCCTTCTGCCCATTTTCACTTTTTGCCAGTCAACCGAATCTTGGCAGGGCTGAATTCTTGTGAATTTTTCTTGCGCGCTTTGTTGTCGGGTTTCAGCCATCAGCGTGCGTCAACTTAGAGATCCTTCCATATGTTCCCTAGACTAGTCCCAAACGTCTTTGGTGCACACGTCGAACTTCTAGAAATTTCCACGATGAAATCGAACGCGTCGACCAATGTCCTTCTGATTTTCTGATTTCTCCGATATTTTTGATCGAGGACATTAAGCGCTAACTGATATGAAACCTGAAAATATTTCTCAATGTAACATTAGTTCCTTTTTTGTTATCATCAAAACCAAGATTAAGACCAAGGTAGAAAACCTTAGGCCAACACGGCCCTCGACCTCCTGGATAAATGATTAGAGCAAGAGGATATCAACACTGGAGGAGACGACCGCACGGTAGAGTGAGATGATGGCTCATGAGAGTCTTATGATGGCTAAGATGCATGCCATGCTAAGACAGATGACAGGTCAGTCCAGCTGTGTACACTCAGATCCATCGTCATCGACTCAGTCCACGCTGGTGTACACTCAAGCCCTCCAGACCCCGTCGTATGATCCCGACCTTCCTCGACCGTCGTAGTGAGCTTTTATTGTTTTATGACTTGATTGACTTGGATATTGACTTGTTATATACTTGTTACTTGGATATCTTAGAGATACTTGTTTTGTGACTTGTTTCTTGGATATATTGATTCGTATCATGTTGATACGATAGTTTTGATTTTGTATATTTTTTATACGATTGTGGATAATTATAATTATAAATATAATTATTTGGATATATATCTGGATGTATTTGTGATGTGTATGTGAATGTATGTGTATCTGAATGGATGTGTGTATGAGTGTGTGAGTTATGTATCAGTTATAAATGTATCAATGGAAATCTCTAATTTTGAAATTTCTCAGTTACAGGTTAACATCATCAGCAACGGCTTTTCTACGGTCATCCGTGTGAAAGCCGTTGCTGAAAGTGTATCGTAATTCCTGGGCTGCAAACTCAAAGCTGTTGCTGATGAACTACAACAATAGCTTAGCAACAGCCTTTCAACATTTTAAAAAGAGTTGCGAAACATCAACTACAAAATAAAATAGCTCGGGTTAAAGTCGAATACATGTTTTCAAATAAACAACTCCCAATGTTTGTAAAGAAAACAATCCTAGACATCACGACTACGACTACTGGACGCTGCTACGAGATCTACACCACTGCCTGCCCTCCAACTGCACCATGACTCCAAGCCTCACCTCACTGGTCGGGCTTTGCAAAATAAGAGAAATAAACCGTGAGTCCACATGGGACTCAGTGAGCAGTTCTTCCGAACTTCCCCATAAATCCCCGATAAACACATGTATGTAAGTCAGAAAAACATAAAGTTAGAGATCTAATCTAGTCCTGATATGACAACCAATCCCAAGAGCTGTCCTGTATCAACCGTACAGTCATATAACCAGCCATAACAGACCAACTAAACAAAATAGTACCCGGCGACTTGGGCCTGCTCATGAAGCAATGGTTCGGCTCTGACCAGCCTTACCACATAATGACAGAAGTATTCTGGCCGCATGACCTACATATCACATAAGTAAATCAGAGCAAACACCGGGCCGTCGACTAGGATGGTCTACTAGTCTTCGGACTCCTATCGGGTTAGGGATAGCTAGTCCCACCCAATTGGGGTCTAACAACTAGCGGGCCGCTGGTGCAATCTCAATACCCAAATCACTGGCCAAGCCAAGCACTAGTCATTCCGACTATCCATGCTTCTCGGCTGACCATCCCAATTGCTCGTTGGTTGTTCCCTCAGTGTGAGACCTAGCTTGTCTACATTCGAGTTTCTCTAAATAACAAGCACCCTAGAGTTTTCTAATCGTCATCTAGCGTAATATGCCACATTTCGAGTGGGAACTACATGTCATAAGTGTAGAAATGTCCAAATACATACATGTCACAACCTATAAGTTATAAGGTAATTATCCTACCTCTACTACCATGAATAACCGCATAGTTGCAGCAATAAAATAATTAAAATTTGCATTTATTCAATAAATTCCAGCAAGGTAACAATTAATCTATCATGGTAGTTTCAATACTAGCATTAATAATTTGATGAAGGAAATTCTACAAATCATATACCATACATAATCTTAGTCATATATGCACATTCAAGAAGATTTTCTCCTACAATTTTTAAATCTCATCTACTAGCATCAACAATCCATTCATCAATCGCTAAATCGACAATTTCAATCGACCAACATAATTTCCAAGAGATGAAATCAACATGTTGTATCAAATCTACTCTCCTCTCCACTCGGCCGATCCCTAAACAACGTTCGGCCGACCCTTCTTGAAGGGAAAGGAAGGACAATTTGACCATGAGATCGTAAGATCTAACTTCACGAATTATCTACACATGAAAAGGGATCGACCCAAGGGGTTTAAGCCACTCGAGGGGTTTGGGGATAATTTTGGCATGACCTTTCCTCTTTCTCCCTCAGTTGGTCAGCCCCTAAAACCAAGAAAACGATGCGGAAAAATTCATCGCTCGATTACAACTTGCATCAGAAAACCTCGAGAAACTTCAGATCCATAAGATCCGACGTGAGAAAAACAATGTTTCATCATCTCTAAGGGTCGGCCACACGCCTACCCTACTAAACTAAGTTCAACCACTCACCTTGATCAAAAAGGAAGACGATCTAGGCGACGACGACTCCGATCTCTGGTGACGATACCAATTTCTCGCGCCACCACTCGGAATACTCTTCTCTCCCTTCACCTCGGGCTGTGTGCAGCTCCTTCTTGAGCCATGCGGCGGCTGGGGTGAGGGGTTTTATATTTATTTATTTTTTTGACTAAAAAGCCCTTCCTCACTTAAGCCCTTACTCAGCTCAGTCTGAGTCCGATTCGAGCCTCGATTAATTCCACATACACGATTTGAACTCGACTCATACTAAGGCATCTTATGTTTAAAATGGAAGGAACATTTAACTAATAAAATTTTATAAAGCTTAAATTATACCTTCTACTCGCGGCGATTTCACGACTCGACTCGACTAACTCCGATCTGGTGGACTGCACCAAAAATAAATTTTATATTAGGAAATCTCGGGTTTTACAGGTAGGCCCTCCAAACTTATTCCATGAAGGCGAATTGAAACAATCAGGATTTGCCCCTCCGAACTTGTTCCAATAAATAATGCGGGAGTAATTGGGATTCGCCCATCCGAACTTACCCCTTAAAATAAGAATCTTAGGAACAATCAGGATTTGCTCGTCCGAACTTGTTCCACAAAATACGCTGGAACAATGAGGATTTGCCCATCCGAACTTGTTCCACAAGTTGGGAATTAGCCATCCAAACTTCCGGGCCTAGCCCGCATACCAGCTCCTCAACGAGCTTCTCCGCCATTCATAAAGATATGGCGCATCATAACCTATGTCAAGTCTCTCCTACGGTGTCTTAGTGGTGTCCTTATTGGGACGCGTCTCAACACTCCAATACTTGATCCCCAACTCCTACACCCATAATGTCATAAACCCATGAGGTTTTATTTTATGCACAACTCATTTGTTGGTTCATACTTGACCCCTTGCTCAATTTTAATTATGCAATTAAAATTTAGATAACCAAGATTAAGGTTTTATTTTAGCTTACTGTTGTACCTGAGACTGATGTATCTAACCCGAATCTGGTCTCCAGAATATGACCTATGTTTCCAACCTATATTTTCTAGTTGAAACAATAGGTTACATGACTATATTCAGCAAACTATGCAAATTACAAATAGAATTTTAAAATCAGCTATAAAACAATCAATTCAGCATGCAGTTTTCAGCCTAATAAAGGTAATTAAATTCAAAAATTTCAAAATTAAATTCCTTAATTATCAACACAATAAAATTATATCATTGAGGCAAAGCTTCTCAAGAATCAAGTCATGATTGCATGAATCAAAACAATCTTCAAGCAAGAATCAAATTACATGATCAAGAATCTCATATCAAAAACACTCATGGCTTCAAGATCAAATCTTATTTTTTTGTAGAACATGCTCCATATCAAAAATCACAGATTTAATTCTAAGGCATGCAACCACAATTCAAGAACCTAATTAGGCAAGCAACTCAAGATATAAACTTCAAGATAAACAAGATCTCTCACTTGGGCATTTCATCGAACACCTTGAGGACACCCTTGCTTCACCCTTGGCCGAGCACCCCTAGGGTAAACCTAGGGCTGCCGAGAAACAAAGGGAGAATCTCAGGCCCTCCTCACACAAATCGGCACAAGAACACGACGATCAAACCCACGATTCGACGAAAATCACAAGAAACAAGAAGATGCCCAAATTGGCTCAAGATTGCGAGAGAACCCGAAAAAGGAGAGGTAAAACCACTCACATGATTAGGAAGAGGAAATCGGGGAAATTCCCAATCGGTGGCCTCCGAATCCAACCTTAAAGGTAGCGGCGGCGGCTCGGGTCCACCAGGAGGAAGGGGCGGCGGCTCCACCAAGCCGTCGGCTTGGTTTCCAAAGGGGAGAAGAAGAGAGAGAAGGGGAGAATGGCTCGGCTAGGCTTGGCTCTTCTCCTCGGCGGTTGGCTTCAAGGGAAGGGGGAGAGGGGCGGGCAGCTGCTGGCTTGGCTCGACAGCTGCTCTCCTCTCTCTCTTGGCTGGTGCGGCTCCAATAGGGAGCCGCCAGCCCTAGGGGAGGATTTTTATAATCCCCTCCTACTTCCACCTAACCACACTCTAACCCGCACTTTTCTCAACCCGGATCCGCAACCCGCTAACCCAAACTAACCCCATGATAAAATACAAGCAATAAATACATGCACATCCATGTGTAACAAAATCAAATAAATTAGCTATATAATTATAACTCATAATTCAACTTACCCGAGCTCGCAAGCTCGCACCGGACCATGAGTCGACTCGGCTCGACCTCGAACTAGCCCGCTAGGCTGGCAAACACAAATAGTAAAAGGGAAAAATAAATAAAAATATATAGGATATTACACCAAATATCTAGCTAATCCGAAGGAGTCTCGTCTACAAGTAGTTAAACAGATTCTCAAATATGTTAAAGGTACTCCAGATTTTGGTCTTTGGTATTCTAGTGATTCTAACCCCTGTCTAGTAGGATTTAGAGATGCGGATTGGGCTAGCAATATTGATGACTGAAAAAGTACTTCAGGTGCTTGCTTCCATATCAGAACAAATTTGGTGGCCTGGTTAAGTAAAAAGCAAAATTTTATTTCTATTTTTTTAGCAGAAGCAGAATACTTGACAGTAAGCAGTTGCAGCACACAGCTGATTTGGATGAGGAGTATGTTGATTGAGTATGGTTCCGAATAAGAAGAAATGATTCTATATGAAAGAAATAGTGCCCTTGAGCCAATCACATGTTGATGTGTAGGGAACTATTTTTGGTTAATGAATAATATGAGGCATCTTTTCATCATATGCGGCATCTATATTTTATATATATTAGATTGTGATGAACCCCATGAACTCGGGCAACAGATTCTAAGGCCATGAGGAGATCATGCCAATGAGACTTGGAATCCAGATGTCCCTGTTCCTAATATTCCCAGTCGTAGGTTCACCAATTAAGGGATTGATGATTCTAAATAGACTGGTGCACTTGGTACATGCCTTATACGATAAGGGGTAGTTAATCTCACAGTTACCTATGACCCATCATTAATGTACAAGTGCAGATGCTCATTAGGGAATGAGTTCACTAAAAGGACCTGCACGAGGAACACATAATGGAATCCTTACATGAGTATCAAAGTGATGTTCCTCGGGTGATATTAGGTGCAAGCAGTCCTTGGACTTGAGGTTGTCATGGTTACCTTGTGAGTGACAACCCATTGCCTTGGTTTTATCCCTACATGGCCCTCAGCGTCATGTGCCGGATATTACTGGGCATGGGGAAACATTCATGGAGGTAGGTGAGCAACCAACATGGAATCGGTTACTCCTACTAAGAGGAGATAAAGTCCTTTGTGTCCCTACAAATGTCAACTCGGGAATCTCTGGCTAGAGTAGACATGAAAGTTAGGAAGATGTTTTTGACATTTCATTATTGAGATGACATCTTGGTGGGTGGAATACATATGAATCAGTATTAGGGTTTGACACTTCTTCCGTAACCTAGCCGACTTCGGGATGTTGTAACTGAGGAACTTAGTTGCACGGTAACTGGTCACTGAAGGGCATTCAATCCCTTTAGATCGAACCTTACACTATCCGGATAGTCATGAAACGTTGCTAGATGTCAATCTTTACTTATGAGTGGAGTCTCTCACGACTACACTAAAGGGGTTTTAGTCGTGGCTCATAAGATTCGAATAGAAGTCAGTCTGTCTGATCCGACTCTCGGTTATGCACAACTCATAGCTGGCTTAGTGTGGGGCCCAATGGGTCACACACAATAGGCTAACCTCGTAATAGACTTTATGAGATAAAGTCTGAATGCGGCACTATATGTTTACTAGCATGGACATGCTGCAACACGATCACATATCTAGTTTATGGACATGATAGGAAAGATTTTTCCTATAGGAACGAATACGCGAGGAAGGAGTTCCAAGGTAACATGATAAATCCTAATTGTAGGGATTGGCACATGATAAATCCTAATCAATAAGAATTTAATTTATAGAGATAAATTAAAGTTTATATTTAGTTGGATTTAAGTAATTTTGAATTAATTATAAATCCTTTAAATATAAATTATTATTTTGTAGGCAAACCCCAGAATTTTGAATTTCGGGGAGAAGATTTAAAAAGGGAGGGCCGGGTCCACCTTGGGGCCACTCACCTTATAAATAGATGGCCTAACCTCCTTTGAGAGGGGTTAAGCAAATTGGTTAGAGATCTTGGAGAGTAGCAAAGGCTTGGATTCTTGAGAAGCTTCTTGTAGACCAAGACATCAAAGAGCTCCTCTTGATCTGAATGGGTGGCCAGCCGTCAAGCTCCTCCTTCCTGGGTTTGTGAAGCCGATTTGGAGGTCTCTTCCTCTTGGGTGTGTCATCTCCTTCATCTTCTTGCAGGAGTCCAAGGAGGACAGCGAGGTATTCCTTCATCTTCCTCCTCATTCCGTGGTTTTCTCATCCCCTCTTCCTCCCTTTTGGTGCTCGGTTCTTGGTGGAAGGGCCGACTTCGCCTAGGTGCATTTTGGGGTTGAGTTTCCCTCTCCGTGAGTGACAACGGGTCTTGGTGTTCATTGTCCCTTGGTTGCAAGGCATTTGGTGTGGTCCTTCCTTGGTGGACGTTCATTTGGGCATCTTGAAACGAGGATAGAAGTAGTCTTACCATCCACGGTATAAGGTATATCATCTCCCTCTACTCGTAGATTTAATTCCTTAAAGATTGCTAAGGTTGATCGCTGGTTTTGGGATTGTTTGTACTTTTTTAAAATCGCTTTTTCCGCTGTGCTTCTTTTTCCATCCCAACACTATATTGTGATAATACTAGTGCCATAAATATCTCAAACAATCCTATTATACATTCTCACACTAAACACATTGATATCTGTTTTCATTACATCAGGGAGCTAGTCGAAAGAAAGGAGTTGCAACTGGAATACATTTCTACAAATAAACAAGTTGCAGATATCTTCACAAAGGCGTCAAATGGAGAAAAAATTGAGCAATTGAGATCTGCTCTAGGACTGTGTGTCATATGATGAAATTTTTACAGGGGAGTGGAAAAATTGAAGAGTCTTTCAATTATTTTTTCACTTACCTTGTTCATTAAAGGTTTTTCTCAATTTATTCTGCCTCATTTTTTTTTGGCATGCATTTTATACTTTCAATTCTCCTCTTATTGCTCATTGAAGATGGTCTTTTGAAGAGTCCCTCACTTCGGCAAGAGGCTTCTATTTATGAGGATCCGCACTTTTGGGATTTATGTCTTTAATTATGAATACTTGACGTTGTAACTCGGTTAATTGTCTTTAATGATAATCGACGATTTTTTTTGCTCTTCAAAGCTTCCTCTTATCTTCCTCTCATCTATTTAAATAGAAGATTCAATGATGGGAAGTGAAATTAGCCTGATAAGTTTCTTGAAAATAATGGATACTTCCTTGGAAAAGAAAATGGTGTTTTCAAATCCTTTTGAGAAACTAGAAACACCTGTTCCAATTTTGTCTCCTGATAAAATATCTCCACCTTCTACCTCTCAAAGTCAAAATCTGAGAAAGAAATCAGGGAGAAGAGCTTCTAACTGTCCTCTAAGAACAAATGGTAGAGGTATGGCACCTAACCCCCCCCCAAATCCCTATCTTAAATTTCTATTCCTGAGGAGGAGGAATTATCTTCTGAGGGGGAGGGTAAAGATGAAGTCAATATTCATGATGATTATAAAATAGTAGATTTTGGTACTAATTTTGTTGTTGCTAATGAAGAGTTTGACTCAATTCCAAGAAAGACTAGACATCCTTTGTTTTCGACAAAGTCATACAACTAAGATAGTCACAGTGTAAACTGTATCTAAAGCAGTTAAAACTGCTGATGCTAGTCTTGAAACAGACACTGTTACAACTGCTATTGTTGTAACTTCAGCTCTTGCAACTAAAGTTCTGGACCTCTATTCGGCTCCCTCATCTACAGCCGAAAGAGCTATTTGAGATGACCTATTTAAAATGCAAGTGTCATTGGCTCAGCTCCACCTGCAAATAATCTCTATTGAGAAGAAAATTATTAAATATTTCACAACTAGTTCTGCAGGCTTTGCATCTTTATCTTCTAGAAGGGTCTCTGGTTCATCCAATCCTGACTTCTGTGAGTGACTGATTTCTCTCCTTTGGCTTATTAAGCCAAAAAGGGTGAGAACAAGTTCAGTTCAGTTGCAATCCTTGTTTTTACTGCTTTTGTGTTGGTTGCAACTGAACTTCTCTGGACAATGGTAATTTAAACTCTCTGTGTGGTGATACTTTAAACATTGACTAGTTGTATGTTTGCTGTGCATGTCTGACTTTTTGTAATCTTTTAGTCTGATCGTGTGTTGGTAGTTGTGACTCTAAGATGATGCTTTTAGCTGGATATTTTGGATATTGTCTTAATTGATGATTTATAAGTTTTGACAATTATTTTTCCAGTGAATGTTTTCTCTATTATCTATTGCGATATTAAACTTGTCAAAATAGGTTTTGCCAGATAAGCCAAAGTGAGAGATTGTAAGTGTTTGGTTTTTATATGTTGGCTATATTTGGCAAAAGTGTTTTAGGTAAAATCTCAATTTTTGCACAGTCACAACTATGAGGAGCTCTGCCTATATGATGACAGTTTAAACTGTGTGAGGACAGTTTCAATCGTTTCTTCAGTCTGTGGTTTTTTTGGATAAGTTGATTCCAATGCGATGACTATTGGACTTCAATATTGATGATGATTCTCTTGATATATCTGATATTATTAATCATCATTAACTATATGTGTTTTGTCCGTTTTGATGTTATAAGTAGTGGAGAGTTTCATACCATTTATTTTCAGGGCGTTACTCTATGTCTTTTATGATCATGTGTTTATGATGTTTTCAATGTTGACCATTCAAACCAATGACTATTTAACATGAACTGAAGATTGATTAAAGATCAATGATTAAAGTTACCATTGATTCAGATCCTTCAAGTGTCACATATAAATACTTGTGAAGAGATATGCTTTGATCAACTCCTATGTGTGTACACTTCGTTGACAATTATTCTGAGGAGTTGAGACTGCTGAGTTTAGATGGCAACAATCTATCTTTCTTATCTTCAAGTGAAGATGGTTTTGGGTTGATAACTCACTACAACACAAGGATTGTGTGAAGGACTGAACTCTATGGCTGATATGTCATAGAGAGGCAATTTGGTATCTACTTGTAATAACAAATAGTTTTTGTTATTTCCAATTCACTATAGTACTGATACTCAGATTTTGGGTGTGAAATTCGAAGGACTTATATTGTACTTATAAAGAGTGAATTGGGCATCTGTCTGGTGAGTGGCCCGCAGATTAGGTGACTGGTTTTGTCACTGAACTGCGTAAAAAAACCTTTGTATTTGCGTGTAATTTTTTGCTTTGGTTCTTACTTTGCTAGTAGTAGCAGTTGCAATTTCTTATTCAACTGTCCTTAACAAAAGTTCCCTGAGAGTCACCTATACTATATTGACATTCCCTTGCATGGGGTAAGTGAGGCTTCTATTAATTGCATCCTCTCGAACGTGGAGTGGAAAATAATGTCGGTTGAGCGGGCATGGTCCACTAGGACCCTTTTAATAATGAAATTACCTGCAATCACAGAGATTACGACTAGATCATGCAGATTTTCATTAGTTCCATGAAAATCAAATTCATAGAACGATATTACCGAGGTTCTTTAGGGAAGCCAGTATGGTCGGGTAGCATTGTTGACTATTGTTACTATATGAGAAGATTTTTTTCTGATGGAGAGTGATTCCCCGCTCCTTGTATGTCTGCCAGCGATGTAATTTGTGAGCCCTCGGGGTTCTCCCTCTGAGGGATCGGCTCGCTTGCCCTCCTTATGACCTAAATGAGGGCCGGGGGGTGTTTGCCTTCGCCACCTAGAATCGCGGCTTCTGCTTTGACCTCCTTCTTTTTGGTGCTGGAGGTACTTATCTAGGCATCCTGATCGGACCAAGTCCTCTAACTAATCACCAAACACCACGCACTCCTCGGTTGTGTGTCCATTGGTGTCATGGAATGCACATTTCTTGCTCATGTTAGCATTCGGCGGTAGCTTTTGTTTTCCTACGTTGGCAGAGAATCTGATGAGCTTCAGGTGGTAGATGTCATGAAGGATTGTTTCCTTCCTGGTATTGGAAGGAGTATATTTCTTGAATCGGGAGCTCAATCGAGGTGGTGACCTTGGCCCTCTTCCGCTATTCTGCTCGTGACGAGTGCAATCCACACTTTTGCCGTCTCCCTTCGTAGACTTTTTATCTTCGATGATGGCCTTAAGATTTTGCCAATCGAACTTTTTGGCCTCAAAGAGGTCTTATACTTTTATCAAGCTAGAGGGCGATCTGGTCAGCAAAGATTCTGAATTTTAACTCGAGTTTTAAGCAGAAAAACTCGATCTATGGGTCGAGGTTAGGGATATCATATGCTACAGCCTGAAACCTATTCACGTATTCTCTTAAGGGCTCATGTTTCCCCTGCATATTGTAATGGAGGGAGGCTCCCGTCTGGTGGTATACCTGCAATGTGGTGAATCAGCTAAGGAAAATGTGGGAGAGGTCGTCGAAAGAATGGATAGATCCCGGTGGAAGAGAAGCAAACCACTGTAGGGCCATTTTTCCTAGTAAGGTCGAGAAGGCTCTGTAGAGAGCGGAATCGGTTGCCCCGAAATTGAGCATCTTGGTTCGAAACGATGTCAAGTGTAGTGCGGGGACACCTGTTCCATTGTAAGGTGTTAGGGTGGTGGGTAACTCACTCTTCGGTGGGAGACGGGTTGTCATGATGTGCTCAGCAAAGGGTCCCATATCGAGATGGGGAGCAGCCCTAGCCTTCCCAATTTTAGGATCTTCGCCTTTCTCTGAATGGGGAGTTATGGAGACTTTGTCATGGCGAGTTGGATCGAGTCTCCTTTTTCTTGAGTGAATGTTATCTTTAGGTTGTGAGCGACAGCGTTCGGGGTCAACCGGGGGCTGTCCACGGGATCGCGTCAACATCTCGATTCGGAATGTTACATGTTGGTTTTTAGCTTCCAAATAATTTATTCATGGATAAGGATCTTCGGGGGGAGGATTGGCCGATACCGGAGCGTCACTCCTCGCTATTTCAGTGTTACTAGGATGCGGTCGATCGTCGCTGTCGGGTCGTGGCCGTTGGTGTGCAGTGGCGGTCGCTTGACTCCGGGTTTCAACCATTGTTGGGGAGGTAAGCTTTACTCGATCCCACGGTGGTTGAATTTAATTGTGGAAGAATCCATGCATGTTGATTTTGATGAATCTTTGAGAAGATGAAGTTGTGCAAGAGGAAAATGAAGAAACTCAACATGAAGAGCACACTCCTTCTACCTCACAAGTTCAAGAAGATGACTTACCACCACTACCCAATGCTCATCGCACGTCAATAAATCATCCAACGGAGCAAATCATTTGTGATATGTCAAGGGGCGTGGTAACAAGATCTGCTATTAGAAATACTTGTTAACTTGTCATTACTTGTCATTAAAGGGTTCAATCAAGAAAGAGGAATATATTACAATGAAAACTTTGCACCGGTAGCTAGATTAGAAGCTATTAGAATGCTTTTGGCTTATGTAAGTTTTAAATATTTTAAACAATTTTCCAATGGATGTCAAAAGTGCATTTTTGAATGGTTTCATTATGGAGGAAGTTTATGTAGAACAACCTCCTAGTTTTGAAAGTTTTGATTTTCTCGATCACGTGTTTAAATTTAAAAATAATTTATATGGTTTGAAGCAAGCTCCTAGAGCTTGGTATGAGAGATTGTCAAAAAAATTTATTGATCAAAGTTTTTGTATGGGAGAAGCGGATGTTTCACTATTTATAAAGCATGATAAAAATGAGATCCTACTTGTTCAAATCTATGTTGATGATATCATCTTTGGATCTACTAATGAAACACTATGCAAGTGGTTTGCTAAATGTATGCAAGATGAGTTCAAGATGAGTATGATGGGAGAGTTAACCTTCATCCAGACTCCAAATAAAAGAAACCAAGGAACCATCATAAGTCAAGCAATGTATGCAAAGGAGTTGATCAAGAAGTTTGGGATGCAAGATTGCAAGATTGCCCCAACTCCGATGAGCACCTCAACAAAGCTTGACAAAGATGAAGATGAAGAAATAATTGATGAGAAATGATATCCGGGTATGATAGGTAGTTTACTTTTCTTAACCGCAACTAGACCGGATATAATGTTTAGCATTTGTCAATGTGTGCGTTTTCAATCTTGTCCAAAAAATTCTATTTTAGTGTCATAAAACGTATTTTGAGATATTTGAAAGGCACTATTGATTTTGGTTTATGGTATCCGGCTTCTTCTCATTTTGACTTGTTTGGTTTTTCGGATGCGGATTTTGCAGCTTGTAGGGTTGATAGGAAAAGTACTAGTGGGTGTTGTCAATTCCTTGGTATGAGTCTTGTCTTTTGGTTCTCCAAGAAGCAAAACTTGGTTGCACTCTTAACTACTAAAGCTGAATACATGGTCGTGGCTAGTTGTTATGCTCAAATACTTTGGATGAAGCAAACACTATTAGACTATGATTTGAGCTATTCTTGTGTTTCGATCTTTTGTGATAACACCAGTGTTGGTGAAATGGCCACACTAGAGGGGGGGGGGGGTGAATAGTGTGTTAACTAAATCTTTTTGCCTAAATTTGGTTTTACACATTTTCTTAAACTACTTATGCAATTCACAATTTAACGACTAAATGCGGAAGCGATTAAAAATAAAGCAATTAACACAAAATAATATATCAATGCTAACACAATTATTTAAAGTGGTTCGATCCCAATGCCTACTCCTCTACCTAAGCACCCCGCTTAGGATTTCCAAACTGGCTATACAAGATTATATCGTTTCCCTTACAAAGAGGACTTTACACTGGAAAGTTTCCACTCTCAAACTGAAGGCACTTCCACACCTGGAAGTATCCCGCCTTCCTACCGAGAGCACTCTCTAACCTCAACCTAAGGGACAACTCAACTAATCCTAGTAAACTAACTTTACAATGGTGGTTTAAGCCTTGGCACCAAGGCAACCACCAACTCAATCAAACCTAGCAACCTAGGTTTACAAACTTGAACATACAATGAAATAAACAATAAAATACAGAAGTAATGGAGCAAATTAAAAACAATACAACTTATACTTAGCTCCAAACATGAGTCCAAGTTCCTCTTGATGCCTCAATGATGAATCGATCAAAGCTTTGAAGGCAAACTCAAGTTTTTATCATGAGAACTAGGGTTTGAAAAGAAATGGCTCGAGAAATCTTTAGAGATGATCAAGGATGGCTCAATGATGGTTAAGATCCTAGAGGAAAGCACTCAAGGGCAAGTATATATAAGCCCCAAGAAGAGAGAGCCAAAATAGCTCTCCCAACGAGTTGATTTTTCCTCGTTGGTGACGCATGGTCGCTTGTCGGTCGATCAACCGAGCGACCGCCAAGCAACCGATGGCATTCTGCCCATTCTGGGCATCGTTCGGTCGATCGAAATGCCTTCACCTTCTGTCGATCGACTAGTCGGTCGATCAAATATGGGCAGGGCTAAATTCTCGTGTATTTTTCTGGGTAGCTTTAAAACATAAATGTTATATAAGGATTACCCCCTTGTTTGGATTCAATAAAAATATCTAAAAAAACAAAATCCATAAGAATCAAAATCTAACTTTTGGGGTCTAGTACAAATTTTCGAAAACCGAAAATTTTATAATCTCCCGGGCCAAATATGTATAGGTTAAAGGCTTCCAAAAAATTCTTTAAAATATGTCGTTTACTAGTTTTTACCTAAGGCAATTACTGGGACTTTTGGTGCTAAGAAAATGTCTAGGTTGTATAGCCCTCCAAGGAGCTCCCTAGGCTTAGTGAATTTCAGGGCCTTTTTTATTTTTCTGGGTTTTTGTGTTTTGGGGTTTGGATTTGGTTTTTCAGTTTATTTGCATCATCATGAGGATTTACAACACATTCTAAACACCCTAAACCTAAACTCTATCTTCCCAACAATGAGCATCCTTGCTGATTTCTCTGGTTTTTTCGATCGGGGACGTTGAGCGCTAACCGATATAAACCTGAAAATAATTCTCCATGCTTGTTATCATCAAAACCTTAGGCCAACAACCAGTGCTGTCAATTTATCCAAAAATCCTATTTTACATTAAAAAACCAAGCATATAGATCTTAGGCATCACTTCCTTAGAGATAATGTCTTAAAGAAAAACATTTCTATTGAATTTGTGCCTACCGACAAGCAACTTGCAGATATTTTCACAAAACCCCTTGGTGATGAAATATTTTCAAACTCAAGAATGCAACTATGTAAATTCCCCGAAAATTGAAAAATGCATATGTCTTTCAAAAATAAATTCTCGAGGTATCATCCTCACTTATGTACATGCCTTGTATTGGGGTTTTGCAACTTATCAGTATTTGCCTACTATAAGCATCCACAGGTAGGAAGGACTATAGTGTTTGATCATATCCGGTTTTTGTGAGATTTTAGTTTTCATGATCATATCATTAATAGAACCTTGCATTTTTGTCTTTTGATTTATGTCAAAGGGGGAGAGAAGACTTGATCACACTTGGTTTGAACGGTGCATATAGATAGGGGGGAGTATGGATTTCATGTTTAACTAATACGCATGTTGATAGGGGGAGCTTAAGCTAGCTTTCGATACCAATTTCATTAAAATAAAAAACTGGATGCTTAAAATGAACCTTTGGTGTAGTGTTTTTAATGAAATTTTTGTCATCATCAAAAAGGGGCAGAATGTTGGCCCAAGGGTTCAACCTTGGCAACAGTCTTAGTTTTAATGATAACAAACATGGTTCTAATGGTTTCATCAAGGTTTGATCTCAGCCTCTCAGGTTGGACATACGATACGCATCTGAAGTTCGTCGAAAAATCATGAAAAATTAAGAATCTGAGACTTAGGAGTCGAGCATGTCAAAATTAGTTTATGACTTAGTTTCTTCTATTGTAAATGTTCCTAAACCATAGTATGATATCCTTATTGAGTTCATAACCCAAAAACCAAAACTCGAACCCCGAAAACTTGAAAACTAGAAAAATCAAAAAACGGTCCTGAAAATTTCAAAGTACAGGGGCTCATTGGAGGGCCACATAATTTAGATATTTTCTTGCCATCAAAAGTCCCGATAATTGTTCCTTAAGTAAAAACAAGTTAAATGCCTATTTTGAAGGAATTTTTGGAAACCGTTAACCTAAAGTTAAGAAATGTATATAAGGCTTGAAAGGTTAGAAACCTCCAAACTACCGAGAATTCTCAAAATGTCCCCAACTAGTAAAACTGCCCAGAATTCCCAAAATACCCCCAACGGCTCTTTTTCAAACCCTTGAACGGCTATTTTCTTCCATACCATAATACCAACTTGATAAATACACCCAACACTCTCTTTCGTAAGTTATCTACTATTCCATTGAGCTATCAAATATTATCTTGAGCCATAAAGAGTGATTCTAAAGTGCAAATCCTAGTTTTCATCTCTCATTGTCTTCCTTCACTCTCAACCCCTCAAACTTAGTGTGGACATCATCCTAAGGCTTGGAGTTCTAGGAGACATCAAGGAGAAGCTTCAACTACTATTTTTGATTTACTTAAGCTTTTCTCCTTGCATTTTCTACTTGTTGTTTTGTTGTTTTCATTTCAACTCAAAATCGGTTTGTAATAAGGTGTGGGTGACACACCTTGGGTTTGACTTGTGAGTAACTTTTACAGTTCCTTAGGTTTGAGGTAGAGACACTCTCATTGTGGAGAGGCAAGCGCTTGGTTGACCCTCATTTCTAGGAAAATAAAAGTTAGTAGTTGTGAAATGCTTGGTGGTGAACCAAGGTAGTCGAGTAGGGAAGGTTCTCGAACCACTCTAAATATTTCATTGATATTTTGAATTCCTTAGCTCATCAATTGTTCTCATTGACATTCTCATTATCAAGCATAATCATATCAAACATCCATCATAACTTAGAAACCTAGAGTAGAATTTGAATTAGTTGCGATCAAACTATAATTGAAGTCAATCACCTTAGACTCACACTTTTCATCCCCCCCTATAGCACTACAAAAAAAAAACATCTTCTGCAACGACTTCTGCGATCGCAAATCCGTCGCAGAAGTTCAGTAACTGCGACCGCTCTGTGCGACCAGGTCATAGACTTTCTACGACAGCAAGAGCGGTCGCAATACCGTAGCAGAATTATATTTTTTTCAAAAAAGTAGAAAAATATAAATTCATTTCCTGTTCAATGATAGCCTGATACTATATTATATTATATATTATATTAACCAAAGTTAAAAAATTAGAATTAAATCAGCTTATTAAGAATATTGTCTTCAAACAAAAATAATGAGAAAATTGTGGGAACACAAACTTCATCTCATGAGAATTTGGAATTACATATCATTTTATCAATTAACTTGAAAAGAAAATACAGCAAATCATTTTATCAATTAACTTGAAAAGAAAATACCGCAAATCATTTTATCAATTCCTTTGCTAAGCCAGTATACAAATTTGTATAATATTCCATAACAAACAAGTTGAACATGAAAGATTAATGCTACGACAGAGATTTCTTCAGAGGGGAAGCCATGTGCTGATGACAAAGCCCTTACATCACAGCAAGCTGAAGTAAAAAACATTGTAGCCATGCACTTGGATTATTCTATATTGAGCATTTTTAACTTGTAAGAATGGATCATTTGTTGATACCAATCTATGTGTAAATCAAAACAGGAAGAATGAAATAATGGACGAAGTTGGAATACCATCTGGTATTGGGGGTACTTTGCAGTTCAAAGGCATAAAAATTGAATTTGCTGAGAAAGAAGATTCTGGTGATACTAAATCATCATCTAATGATATTGTTGACTGCTCTCATGTCAATCTCATTAGAAGCATAGGTAATCTGTTAGACTGAATGTGCTATTATGCTTTACTTGTGATTCTTGCATAATATTCTTGTACTTCTGGCTATCTCAGGTGTTGACCAAATGGATTCATCAATCATGGGCAAGAGTTCCAACAATAGCAAGAGATTTTGTTTGACTTCAAACTTGATATGGTTGCGAAGAGGTAGTCAAGCCTAATGATCTGTAAGGGCTAGCAAAACAAGGATCGTTATACAAGAGAAAGAGAAAAGACAGATCAACTAATTATTTGGTACTTTTTTGGAGAAACAAACATGACTAGCAAATTGTAACACAGGTTAAAATTAGCATGAAGCTACACAACATAACTAGGTATTTATGAGATGGATGCCAAATATGAACTTCTTTACAAATTCATAGAACTATGACAAATCATAAGAATCCAACTAGGTTCATATTGAAATCCCTTACAAGCAAAGAGACTCTGTCCATGACCAAAAACCTAGTCACCCAAATGGTAAATGAGCGACCTTAACATGGTATAGAGTTGATCAGCAGTTTGTATCAACTTGTAAACCACTATAATTAAATCAAGAATAAGTGCCAATTGTAGAGTAAGTTTCATTGCTCTTATAAGCATGATTTCAGTGCAGACAACAAATATAAGTATATACGCTAAACTACACAAACATATAGTAACAACCAAGTGAGAGCAGCACAAGTTTAATCAATAAATTTCAATGTTGGTACATGCTGGAGGGCTTCATTCACCATTTGTTGAATAGACTTTCCATTTGTTTGATCAAAATAAACATATTTTTGGTGAAATATGCATATTAATGACACAAGGCAGGTTGACATTGTTAAATTGTATAACATAAGAGATTGAGTACACAATATAGATCTTAAATTTTAAAAATTTGGGATGAAAAGAAAGTGCTATATATATCAGGCAAGCTTGACATGCTACTCTCTTATCATAAAATTATGCCATATATCCTACTATACATCTCAATTGTGGTAAGCTTGGATGAGCCACAGCAGCTTAGCAGGCTCAAAAGCAACATCTTGCCCTGGTATAAGATCATAAATGACCAACAATGTGACTAATTATAAGATCTATTTTGCCAAAGCATGAGGAACTTGGTAATAAGAGATTACCTTCACTCTGACCTCCATGAAGCAACAAGTGAGTAACATATGTAACAATTAGAATGAGCAAAGCAACAAATAACAATGAATAAATTTTTGCATTAACATAATTCAAAAGTAGACCTTCCATAAAATTCCTCTGCAATTTCAACAGCAAATGATAACCGAGATATATCAGCCTCACAGATCTATAACATGAACCACCAAAAACAGAGAGATTGAACCATCAATAATGGAATCAAATTAATATAATTTAACTCATATTGAAGAATAGTATACTAGCCCCCATTATGGATTGATGAAATTTCCACCAGATAGAAAACAAACCGTCTCGGGGAGATTATAAATTAGCGCAGTCATAACTGTAGCTAAAGCAAACATCCTGTAGATAGGAAAAACAAATTGAATATGCAAATTGTATTTGATACATTTTTTTTTTTTTTTGAAATTACCTATCATCATAAACATTTGATTTTCTGACACTTTCAAACCCTTCTGTGTCAAGGTACAAGACAAACACTTTTCTTCCATCAATATCCATTTCGATTGGTGTACCCCAAACCCATATTCTTGCATCAAAAGATATTGGCTTACTAACAAGATAAGGCATAAGACAAAAATGTAGCATGATAAAGACTGCAAAAATGCCAGAGAAATGAGAGAGAGAGAGAGAGAGAGAGAGAGAGAGAGAGAGAAGTTAAAATTTTCAATCCAATTGATAATTACAATACTACAATAGTATGATTTTCCTATTGACGCCTTACATGTTGCCTATCATCCTACACTGTCTTAGGTGAGAATTTCCATGAATCGACCTTGGAATACCATCCGAGAACATTTAGGGCAGCATGTATAATCCAAAGAAAAATGTGCAAATATTGTCACATTCATCATATATGACCATAATGTTTATACATAACAATTCTTATACTACCATAGGATTATTAGCACAATAAGGAGCAGCTATCTAGCATGACAACGTAGGTAATGAATTTAAATAACATGTATGAAATACAAAACATGATAACAATGTCAACATCCGAAGTTTAAGGATCTAATTCTAAGTATGGTTACAAAACTAGCATTTTTACAATTCAAAATCAATTAAGCCACTTGCTAAGTTTGGTGTTCTTCCTAAGTATTGTCATATCTTTATGTGTGATCCATAAAATCAAGAAATTTCCATCTATAGCAAGTCACTCCTCCTCCCCCTAACCTAGGCCGAACCATGAGCAAGGAGGACCTTGCTCGGTCAAGGTCTTGTGGGTAGGAAAAGAGGGAGGAGACTCTAGCTATACCTTTACCTCTTCAATTCCGCATATAATTTAAATACCACTGAACTACTTAATCTTTCCCTCACCCTTGGCCGAACCCTCTTCATGAGTTGTAGGGTTCATTCGGCCACTTCAAGGGACTTTAGAGAGGCCACACTTCATAACACGCGAGATGTTCAAATGAACTACATCAAAGCAGTAATATAAGGTCATCTAAGGGCCTTCTTGCCGTCAAGGGAATCGGGGAAAATTTCAGCATGACCTATCGCATTTTCCCATGACTCGGCAGCCCCAAGAACATGCAAATCAACTATTAAAATAGTGAGATCCGACAAGAAACTTCATAAAATAGTGAACACATGTCGTTGAAATCATGGATCGTCGAAAAAATCGCGAGAGCTCAACCTATCATCTACGGTTCGGCCACCGCAGGCTTAAGGTGTTCGGCCTTCACCTGCTAGCAGACCAGACATTTGGAAATAAACTCTGTTACCTCTCTTTTCATACCTTTCCTCCAGCAATGCTGCCTTAAATCTCGGTACATCTTGGTGGCCCCCGGATACATCGTGTAAGTGGAACGATGACCCAGTTCTAGGACTTACCTACGCACCTCAGCCATATCTGGTAGTACCATCCGGTCTCTAAACCTCAGTACACCCTCTGAGTCCAATCTAAAACCGTTCTCTGCATCGTCTCTTTGCACCAAATCCTTGGTCAGCGCACAAAAGGCATCCTCCCCCTGCGCGGCTCGCAGCATATCCACCAACGTGGACTGTACCCGCAGGTGTGCCACTAGGGCACCTAAAGCTAACACTGATAAGGTTGAACCCCCATTTAGGCACAAAGCCAACTCTATAGCTAGAGGCCTCTGCTTAACTTCCAAATGAGCTAAACTTCCCATGGACTTCATGCTCAGAGCATCTGCTACCACATTTGTTTTCCTCGGATGATACATAATGGTGCAATCATAATCCTTTAGGAGCTCTAGCCACCTCTTCTGTCTGAGGTTCAGCTCCTTTTGGGTAAGCAAGTATTGGAGGCTCTTGTGATTTGTGTAGATCTCGCAAGTCTCCCCGTACAGGTAGTGTCGCCAAAGCTTCAGTTCAAAGACCAGTGCCGCTAGTTGTAGGTCATGCGTCGAATAGTTCTTCTCATGAACTTTCAGCTGGAGGGATGCATAAGCGATGACTCTGCCAAACTGCATTAAGACGCAGCCCAGGCCAACCCGAGAGGCATCACAGAAGACTACAAACCCTCCTGAGCCAAAAGGTACAACCAACACGGGTGCAGATGTCAAACATGCCATGAGCTTCTGAAAGCTTACCTCGCATTTGTCATCCCAAATGAACCTGACCTTTTTCTGGGTCAACCGAGTCAAAGGGGCTACAATATCGAGAAGTTCTCTACAAACTTCAGATAGTACCCGACCAAACCAAGAAAACTACGGACCTCAGTCACGCTAGTCGGCTGTTTCCAGCTCTGCACCACTTCTATCTTGGCAGGATCTACCCTTATCCCTTCCTTGGACACTACATGGCCCAAGAACCCTACACTTTCCAACCAAAATTCACACTTGGAAAATTTTGCAAACAAATGGTGCTCTCTGAGGGTTTCCAGGACCATTCTCAAGTGCTTAGAGTGCTCTTCCTCACTCTTGGAGTAAACCAGAATGTTGTCAATGAAGACGATCACAAAGCTGTCCAGGTACTCCTTAAATACCCTGTTCATTAGGTCCATGAAGGTAGCAGATCCATTGGTTAGGCCAAAGGACATCACTAGGAACTCATAGTGACCGTAGCGAGTCCTAAAGGTCGTCTTAGGCACATCGCAGTCTCGGATCCTCAGCTGATGGTACCCGAACTTTAGATTTATCTTTGAAAACAACTATGCCCCCTGCAGCTGGTCAAACAGATCGTCTATCCTCGGTAATGGGTAGCGATTCTTGATGGTCACCTTGTTCAGCTGCCTATAGTCGATGCACATGCGCATCGACCCATCCTTCTTCTTCATGAAGAGAATCGGGGAACCCCAGGGTGACACGCTCGGTTGGATGAAACCCAGGTATAGCATTTTCTGCAATTGCACCTTTAACTCCCTGAGTTTGGCTGGTGCCATCCTATAAGGTGGAATGGAAATTGGTTTCACCCCAGGCTGCAGGTCAATGCAAAATCAACTTCCCTTATGGGCGGCAATCCCAGCAATTCTTCGGGAAACACATCAGGGAATTCACAGACAACTGGGGTTCCACTGACATTCCTTGCCTCACCCCTTTCCTCCTCGGCCATGATACAAAGGCCAGGAAGGATTGGCAGCCGCCCCGAAGCAACTTACGAGCCTTTAGAGCTGAGATGACCCCTATCGGCTTGCTACCTCCCTTCCCTTTGAAGGTGAACTGCGGCAGCTCAGGCTTATTAAACATTACCATTTTAGCTCTGCAATCCAATATCGCAAAGTGCTTTGCCAACCAGTCCATGCCAAGAATGACATCAAGCTCAAGAGTGATTAGGAGTGTCAAATCCGCACTCAACACATGGTCGCAGATGAGCACCTCACAGTATTGGTATATTGAATTTGCTTAGATTGCATCGCCCGTAGGCGTTGATACTATCAATGGCCCATCGAGCATGGAGGGTGCAATTGGCAATTTCACAGCAAATATGGCAGACACAAACGAGTGCGTGGCACCCGGATCAAATAAAACATATGCAGCAGACGAACATACTAAAATAGTACCTGCCACCACTGCTTTGGACGCCTCTGCCCCATCACGATTCATAGCATATACCTGAGCAGGCGACCTCTCTGAATGACTGGTCTGCAGCCCCTTATTATGTGTTTGCCCCCTGTGAGACACTGACCCTACTGACATAGGCACCTTTCCCTTAGACTGCTCAGGCTTCTGGCCAATTTCCTCAAGACAGTCCTTCTTGAAGTGCCCGACTTGGCCGCACCTGAAGCAAGTGTTTACGCGACTAAGGTAGGCCCCCCAGTGCCTCCGGCTACTGCTGATGGCACATTGCAGCATCTCAACCTTCCGATAGGCACCTCGAGGCACTGACATGCCACCAGACTTGCACGGCATCTCAAAGTCCCGTGTCCGCTTATCGCGAACACTCATTAATACATCTCACGATCATGAATGCGAAGATCACTCGGCCCATGCCGGCCCAACAGAAAACAATACATTCACACGACCCAAACCGGCCCAAACCTAGCAATCATACTAGTCGGTCGCTAGAATCTATCTAGCGAGCCTTCTACCCGAGCCCTCTCTGGTTTGGAATAGCCCACCCAACCAAATCCACTCGCCGAGTTGGGACCAACTTGCCAAGTCGGCATGCTTCTCGGCCCGGCCATCGCTCATCCACGAGCACAAACACAATCAACATCCATGCACAGTACATACAAGTACATAAAGAATGCTTCTCGACTCTCTCTTGGGTCCAACCTCTTGACTCTATGTTTAACACCCAAATTACTGTCACTACCGCTTAGTGCAGCATTGTGAGTCTCCATCACACTATCATAGAGAGAACAAGGAAAGAATTATCTTTCTAACATAAATAATTCATTCAACTATAATTTAAATTACTAACCCCATTGTGCGCTGAGTGCAGGAGTGGTCGCCCAATGTCGTAGCATAACTATACCGTATGTCGACACGCTAGCATATGTCTAATACGGTACCCAACACTGAATCATAGACAAAACCTAATCTAGTGCTCTGATACCAACTTTGTCACACCCCAACTGAGGGTAGTATGACCGGCCAGGGCCTACATTCTGCCATGTAGCCTACTATCTAGACTAATATCAAGAAAACCAAGACATATCGATTGAAAGAAAACTCAATATAATTTATAAAAGTTTGCAAGTCACAATATATAAGTTTTTCAAAGCAAATAGAAACATCAACATTAAAACCGAATAGTAAAATATCAAGTTTTACAATTCTTTTCATTACAACCGTCAGTGCAGAAACAAAACCAACATAACTCGGCACTAGTCTAAGATTCATGCACGCCGCTACAAGATATGGTACCGCCTCCGCCCTCCAGTTGCACCATGTCGACACCAAGCTACTACTCATGCTCTGTAGAAATAGAAATAAACTGTGAGTCCACTTGGGACTCAGTGAGTGGCTCAAATGAACCTCCACATAAGCCTCGGTCATGCATATATATCATATAAGGCAATAAAGGAATGTAGAAGGAGGTAAAATTTATTTCTAATGCGACTACAAACCCTCAACGGATCCATCAACATCAACTGTACATGATAACTTGCTGCCTCGGCTTATCAAGCCTTCGGCATCCGGCCCTCGGGACTTCTCAACGAATCATATCCCAGCTACTGCCGTCCCTACCATATCAGGTAGTATCATACTGGCCATTGGCCACATTATCTCAAGATACAAGCAAATAATCCTGAGCCGTGGACTAGGATGGTCCAATAGTCTTTGGACACCACTGGGGTAAGGATAGCTAGTCCCACCCAACTGGGGTCTGGCACCTAGCGGGCCCGCTGGTGCACCTCTAGACCCAACTGGCCGAGCTGGGCATTGGTCATCTCTGACCTTCTCGCCCTCGGCGGACCATCTCAAGCACATTACACAATCAATATCCTTGGGTTTCCATATATACACACATCGGGCCTTTGCCCGTATCTGGCCTATGTCCGACTACCAGGTCAACAGTTTATGCCACCCTTTCAATATTTATGCACGTACGAGCTCTAAGTTTCCAAAAGTATACAAGCCGACATAGAAGTGTTATCGTCTCATAACTAAGTTCCCATAAATGTGCTATGATCATCTAGTGACGCCTTACATGTTGCCTATCCTCCTACACTGTCTTAGGTGAGAATTTCCATGAATCGACCTTGGAATACCATCCGAGAACATTTAGGGCAGCATGTATAATCCAAAGAAAAATGTGCAAATATTGTCACATTCATCATATATGACCATAATATTTATACATGACAATTCTTATACTACCTTAGGAATATTAGCACAATAAGGAGCAGCTATCTAGCATGGCAACGTAGGTAATGAATTTAAATAACATGTATGAAATACAAAACATGGTAACAATGTCAACATCCGAAGTTTAAGGATCTAATGCTAAGTATGGTTACAAAACTAGCATTTCTACAATTCAAAATCAATTAAGCTACTTGCTAAGTTTGGTGTTCTTCCTAAGTATTGTCATATCTTTATGTGTGATCCTTAAAATCATAAAATTTCCATCTAAAGCAAGTCTCTCCTCCTCTCCCTAACCTTGGTCGAACCATGAGCAAGGAGGACCTTGCTCGGCCAAGGTCCTTGGGGTAGTAAAAGAGGGAGGAGACTCTAGCTATACCTTTACCTCTTCAATTCCCGCATACAATTTAAATACCAATGAACTACTTAATCTTCCCCTCACCCTTGGCCGAACCCTCTTCAGGAGTTGTAGGGTTCATTCGGCCACTTCAAGGGACTTTAGAGAGGGCACACTTCATAACACGCTAAATGTTCAAATGAACTACATCAAAATAGTGATATAAGGTCATCTAAGGGCCTTCTTGCCGTCAAGGGAATCGGGGAAAATTTCGGCATGACCTTTCCCCTTTTCCCATGACTCGACAGCCCCAAGAACATGCAAATCGATGATTAAAACAATGAGATCCAACAAGAAACTTCATAAAACAGTGAACACATGACGTTGAAATCATCGATCATCGGAAAAATTGCGAGAGCTCAACCTATCATCTAGGGTTTGGCCACCCGCCTCCCCCAAACCTTTTAAACATTAACCACTCACCTAGATCGCCAAGAAATAACAAGTTTTATTTTAATGAAAAGAGAACCAAAACAAAGTTTAATTCAAGTAGCTCAAATGAAATAAAAAGTGCGGAATAACATTTTAAGTTCAGTAGTTCAAAAGTTCAGATACAATACAACCTGAAATAAATGACATAAATGCCCTCAGGGCTACAACTCCAAATCAAGCTAATACAAGTGCATGACTACTACCAAAGGACTCGACTACGATCCTAACTAGGACTGCTATGAGATCATGCGGCTCCTCTGCCCTCCAGCGACGCCAAGTGTATTTGACCATCTCACTAGTCAGGCTCTGCAAAACAGAAATCAAACGACAACGGGTGAGTTCAAAGAACTCAGCGAGCGGTTTTACCAACCCTCACAAATAAAAATTACAGAGATAACAAGAATGAAATCTATCTCTACAGAAGGAAGAGTCACGAAGATATGACAACCTAATAGGCCAGCAGACCACACATGCCCCAAGGCATCTAACCCTCCAAAGAAGTGCATCAAGCCGAAGCCCACCATGCCCGAAGGCAACAACACATACTAAAGAAGTGCATCGGACCGAAGCCCACCATGCCCATAGGCATCAGCACATACTAGGATAATCGGGATAGGCCCTTCGAACTTATCCTAGTATAAGGAACCTCGGGAGCAATCGGGAAAGGCCCTCCGAACTTGCTCCATGAGACGTGATATCACAAGAGAAATCGGGAAGGCCCTCCGAACTTATTCTTCTAAAAATAACCTCGGTGTTAATCGAGAAAGACCCTCCGAACTTATCCCACGAGGCCAAGATCAGAACAATTGGGAAAGGCCTTCCGAACTTGTTCTGCAGGTTGGGAATTTGATGTCCAACCACCCGGGTGTAGCCTAAAATCCGACTCCTAATTGAGCCGCTTCGCCATTCTCAAGGATATGGCGCATCAAGACCTAAGTCTAGAGTCTCCTACGGTGTCCTAGGGGTGTCCTCATTATGAAGCGTCTCAACACATTAAACCCGACCCCTATCCCTTAGACCGGTAATGTCATGAACCCATGTGGTTTTAATTCATGCATACTTTTTAAGTTGGTTCATAACAGATTATGCCACCCTTAACCCAATTTTAATTATATAATTAAAATTTAGATCATCTCAATTAGGATTTTATTTTAGGTTACTATTCTGCCAAGAACTGTTGTGTCTAACCCCAATCTAGTCTCCAAAGTGTGTCCTATGTTTCCAAACTATATTTTTTGGTCGAAACAATAGGTTATACGACTATATTCACACATAAACACACATCACAGCAACAAATTAAAATCATCACAGATTCATCATCTCAGCATACAATTCTAGCAACATGCAATTTCAGCATACTTATAGAATTAAATCCGAAAATTAACAAAAAATAACCTCTAAATTACCATTAGGACAGAATACTAATCTCAGAAATTAATTCATAGAAATCATGCTTTTCATCAAGATTAACAAGAACCCACACACTTAAACCAAGAATCAAGCATTAAGATCAAGAACCCCCTTTCTCAAAAACCCCTAATTAGTCATTATCAAGATCTTAATCCTACCTCATGATTTCTACCCAAAAATCACAGATTTAATTCTAAACAAGAAACTCATAATCAAGAATCTCAAATTAGGAGAATAGATCAAGATTTCATATCAAACGAAACAAGAAGACATTCGGGCTTTTCATCGAACACCTTGAGGGTGACCCGGGTTTCCCCCTTGGCCGAGCACCCCTAGGGTTACCCTAGGGCTGCTGAGCCCCATAGAGGGGAGATTAGGGTCTCCTCAAGAACAATCTCAAGGAAACATGGCAAGAACGCGAAGAACAGTCAAGAAACGAAACACAAATACCAAGCTGTCGGCTCAACCCAAAAAAAGGCTCCAAGGGGTGGCGGCTCACTCCAAGCCGCCGGCTTGGAGAGAGGGAGAGAGAGGAGAAGGAGAGGGGCTGGCTCGGCTGGCTCCAAAGGGAAGGAAGAGAGAGAGAGAGGAGGAAGGGAAGCAGGCGGCTCAGCGGCTTGGCTCACTGGCGGTGGCTCCAAGGGGAAGAGGGAAAGGCGGTTGGCTGATTGGCTCACAAGCGGCGGCTGGCTCCCTTTCTCAACCTTTGAGTGGCTCCAAAATAGGAGCCACAAGCCATGAGGAGGGGGTATACTCCCTCCTCAACCCTAACCCCTTAAACCCTTAATCCACAACCCGCATCCACCTTAAGCCAAACAAAACCCGCTAACCCGATAGACTTAAATAATATAATTAAACTAATTCTAATAAATCACAAGTACTTAATTAAATACACCCACATGAACATAATTAACAATTATGCACACAACACCCAAGCCTAAAATTCATAAATTCATAAATTCATATCCTACTTACCCGAGCTCGCAAGCTCGCTCTGGACCATGAGTCGACTCGGCTTGACCACGAACTAGTTCGCTAGGCTGGCAAACACACATAGGAGGAAAAATAATAAATTTAAATATCTAGGATATTACAATCCTCCCTCCTTAAAGAAAATTCGTCCTCAAATTTCAGAAAAGAAAATAAGGACTCACCACAACATCAAACAATGAAGGATAATGCTCCCTCACATCCTGCTCCACCTCCCAGGTCGCCTCCAGGCTGGAATGGTGCTCCCGTCTGACCTTGACCAAGGGGATCTCCTTGGACCTCAACTTCAGAATTTGTCGGTCTAGCACCTCAACTGGCCGCTCCTCATAAGAGACTGCTGAATACACCTCTACTGCAGTAGGATCAATCACATGGGACTCATCCCGAATTTACTTCTCTAGCATAGACACATGGAACCCGGATGTACTCGGTCCATACAGGAGGTAAGGCCAATTCATAAGCCACAGCTCCCCTGTGCCTGATAATAGGAAATGGCCCAATGAACCTAGGGCTTAGCTGTCCTTTCTTACTAAACCTCACCACCCCTTTCATAGGGGACACCTTGAGGAACACCATACCCCCCTCAGCGAACTCTACCTCCCTGGCCTTTCCATCCGCATACCTCTTATGGTGACTTTGAGCTGCTAACAACCTCTCTGTGATTTTCTTCACTTTTTCCATAGCCTCCTCCACCAAATCAGGTCCCATCATAAGGGAATCCCCTGCCTCAAGCCAACCTTCGGGCGACCTACATCTCTGCCCATACAATGCCTCAAATGGGGTCATCCCAATGCTGCTGTGGTAACTGTTATTGTAGGCAAACTCAATCAAAGGTAAGTGCCTCTCCCAACTGCCCTCCAGCTATAGGACACATGCCCTCAGAATATCCTCCAGCGTCTGAATAGTCCACTCTGACTGACCATTTGTCTGAGGGTGAAATGCGGTACTGAACTGAACCTGAGTGCCCAACGCCTCCTGGAAGGACTGCCAAAATCCAGTCATGAACTGGGTGCCCCAATCTGAGATGATCATAACAAGAACTCCATGATAAGCGACGATCCGATCCAACAACAACCTCGCATACTACTCAACTGAAAAGGTCGTCGTGACTGGTATGAAATGTGATGTCTTAGTTAGATGATCCACCACTACCCATATAGAATCATTGCCTTTCTTGGACTTCTGGAGCAACCCTTTCGGCTTCAAATGCTCAGTCTTCACCTTCTGACACACCAAGTACTTAGACACGAATTCGGCCACCTCTCTTTTCATGCCTTTCCACCAATAATTCTATCTGAGATCTCGGTTCATCTTCGTGGCTCCTGGATGCATAGTATAGGTAGATCGATGAGCCATCTCCAGCACCTGCCTGCAAACCTCGGTCATATACTGCATCTCCGAGTCCACACTGATCCCATTATCTGCATCTCCACTCCTGGCTAGATCCTTAGTGAGTGCGCAAAAAGCATCCTCCTCCTACGCTACCCGCAGCATGTCAACTAATGTGGACTGCACTCTCAAGTGGGCCACCAACGCACCAGAATCTGATACTGACAAGACTGCTCCGCCATCCAAACATAGGGCTAAATCTTGAGCCAACGGCCTCCTACTGACTGCCAAATGCACCATACTACCCATAGACTTCCTGCTCAGAGTATCAGCTACCACATTAGCCTTCCCTGGATGGTACATGATCGTGCAGTCATAGTCCTTCAACAGCTCAAGCCATCTTCTCTGTCGTAGGTTCAACTCCTTTTGGGTGAGCAAATACTAGAGACTCTTATGATCAGTGTATATCTTACAAGCCTCGCCATAAAGGTAGTGACGCCACAGCTTCAATGTGAACACCACCGCTGCCAGCTCAAGCTCATGAGTTGGGTAATTCTTCTCGTGAACCTTCAACTGCCTGGAGGCATAGGCTATCACTCTGCCATTCTGCATTAGCACACAACCCAAGCCGACTCGGGAGACATCACAATAAACAACAAAACCTCCTAAACCCGAGGGCACTGCTAGAACTGGCGCCAACGTCAAGCGGTCCTTGAGCTTCAGAAAGCTCTCCTCGCACTAACTGTCCCATTCAAACTTGACCTTCCTATGGGCCAGGCGGGTCAATGGCGCTGCAATCCTAGAGAAATTCTCAACAAACTTTCTGTAGTAACCCGCAAATCCCAGAAAACTGCGAATCTCCAAGACATTAGTCGGCCTCTTCCAATTTTGAACTGCTTCAATCTTTGCAGGGTCCACTTTTATTCCTTCCTTGGACACCACATGGCCAAGCAACCCCACAATCTCCAGCCAAAACTCGCACTTGGAGAATTTGACATAAAATTTGTGCTCTCCGAGAGTTTCTATAACTACCCTCAAGTCCTCAGCAAGCTCCTCCCTACTCCTGGAATAAATTAAAATATCATCAATGTACACAATCACAAACTTATCTAGGTATTCCTTGAACACTCTGTTCATCAGGTCCATAAATGATTCAGGTGCATTAGTCAGCCCTAAAGGACATCACCAGGAAATCAAAGTGCCCAAACCTCGACCTGAAAGCAGTCTTAGGGATGTCACTACCCTGAATCCTCAACTGATGATACCCTGACCGCAGGTCAATCTTAGAAAACCACTGCGCCCCCTGAAGCTGATCAAACAAGTCATCAATCCTTGGGCAATGGGTACCGGTTCTTCACTGTTACCTTGTTAAGCTATCGGTAATCAATGCACATCTGCATAGACCCATCCTTCTTCTTTACAAAGAGCACTGGAGCACCTCAAGGCGAAACAATGGGGCAAATGAAACCCAGATCAAGCAGTTCCTGCAACTGGGACTTCAACTCGCTCAACTCAGCTGGTGTCATCCGATATGGAGGAATGGAGATCGGCTTCACCCCTGGTTGGAAATCGATACAGAATTCGACCTCTCTCTCTCTAGAGGTAGCCCTGGCAACTCCTCCGAAAACACATTAGAGAATCCGCATACTATGGGCATCTCCCCGATGTCTCTAGCCGCACCTTCGCCTTCCTCTGCCACTAACACAAAGGCCAAAAATGACTGACACCTGCCAAAGAGTAACTTCTGAGCCTTAAGAGCTGATATCGCCATCAATGGTTCACCTCTTCCCTCACCCTGGAAGGTAAACTAGGGCAACCAGAGCTTACTAAACGTGACAGTCTTAGCCCTGCAATCCACTGAGGTGAAATGGTTCGCAAACCAGTCCATGCCCAATATCACATCAAGCTCTAACAACGGTACGAGTGTCAAATCGGCCATCAGCACATGCCCAGAAATGACAATCTTGTAGTCTCAAAAGAATGTCTCTGCTATCACAGAAACACCCGTAGGTGTAGAATAACTTGTATAGTGGCATGTCAACAATGTATGCATGAAATCCCATAATGCCCTCATCACTAAGTAGAAGCGAGTGGCTACTCGACGTGATGACCTTTTTACAAATTCATACAAGCTTTAATCAAAGCATAGATCATGGAAATAAAAAATACTTGGCTGTGATACCATTTAAAGGTTTCTTGAATTGAACTATAGCATCTCTCCTTTGATAAATTGAGAGAAGAGGGTAAAGTCCCTCTTTTCAGATCTTTGTATTAGTGGAATTGAATGGTAACGTCCCCCCATTGATGAATTGAGAGAAGAGAGTAAGAGCATGAGCAGGAGCATCAGTTGGCACCATATGGCCAGCTCCTCTAATAGTATTGAAGCTCAAGCCCTCCACATACTCTACCATACATCCAGCGATTTGCCCCTTGTAATACCATTTTCTCCACCCTCCCCACATGTCCCATGTTTTCTCTGTAAGATTCATGCTCATGATACTATCTCTTGTTGATTGCACTGGCACAGCTACATCTGCATCGCCCCTATTTATGTTGCGACAACAAGCCAAGTAATGTATGTCATAAATTTAATGCTAATGACTTCAACCTAATTATTGGTACATTGGTTGAATTTAGATCATCTTCAGTTGCATTTAGGGGTTGTGAATGGGAATTGGTTATACTCTATAGATATTATGTTAGGATAGTATGAGTAATAACTTGTTCATTGAATAGAAGAAAACTAATTGAACATGACATGAACAAAGAGTAATACATGTAGATCTATACACGATATCCAACTTCCATTAAGTTGCGCAATATAGGAAGAACACTTGTTACTACAAAGCTATTGTAATTTTTACATACATTGTGACTGCACGACCATTCCATACCTATTAGTCTATTATAATTCAACTAAATTACAGAAGATATATTGAAAGTATTAAACTTTTAATCCAAAAGATTAAGATTCTAAGAATGAAAATTTTAATAAAAAATATTTGCACTGTACACTTTCTTGAAACATATAAGATGTTAAGATAAATGGTTATTAAATCAACATTTAGCATAAAACTCCTATGTTGCTTTATATTTTTAGCATTAGATAATCGAGAAGATAAACAAATGACAGTAATGAAAATAAATTATTGCATGACAATGAACCTGCAAGCTGAGTACGAATATGGAAGGTTAGAAACATTAGCATGGAGTGCCTTCTGAACATCAAGCCGATTAAGATAAACATCTGGCATAGAAATTGCACATGGATCATAATAAACTGTTGGATCAAGCAATCTAGTCTCCATCTCCTGTGATCTCAAAAGATACAAAATAATGAACAATGTGGTATATATCTTAAATACACATGTAATATAATCAACAAATGGCGATCAGTATGGATCCATACACTTTGAGAATTCAATTTGGAGCATGTGGGCAAGAAGATATTGAACTGGTTGATAAGACCAAATATTTCCTACATTGCATTAATTGCATCACCACAACCTTAATTCCAATTGTTGATGGTGTAGTTCATAGGATGAGGATCACATTGGTTGATACAAGTTTGATATAAATCGTATGATATAATACCTTGAGTCCAAGCAAACTTTGCCATGGAAATATAATTAACCACTAGATCGAGTAAAGGATTGCCAATCTACAAAAGATTTTTAAAAAAATCTAATTTAATTAATGAGAACTTATGCAATGATGATTAACAAAATCAATCACTATTGTCGAGTTTATTGGCTCGTGTAGATTTTTTTATAACTACACTTCCTACAACTAAATTTTAGCTCTTCATTATGTAAAATATAGAAAATGAATGTATTGATTCCTTAATGTCTTACCAATAGACCTTTAAGATAGATATAAGAGTCCTTTGTAGCTATTTTACTATTTTCATGGATGAGAATCAATAGTTGAGGCACATAATGCCCTGTAAAGCAACAAATAAAAATATATATTGTATATTAGAATGCCAATTGAAAAGTTATGAAGAAGTTATAGTTATTCACGTATGTACCAGTATAACTCTCTCCAGCGATGTACAACTCATGAGATTTAAATTTAGGAAATTTGATAAACCAATTGATAAGAAATGTATATGTGTCTTTAGCTGTTATCTTATCATTTTGGTCCTCCAAGTCAGATGACTTATTAGAGTAGGAGAAACCTACTCCTACAGGAGACTACGAGAATAGAATATTAGCAACTATAAACCATAGTAAATGGAAGAGGAATTAGGATCCAAGTCATGAAATGAATATGTAAAAATAATTGTAATGACAATTACCATTGCTCCATGTGTAGGGGTTGAATACGAGGTTAGATCCATCGTTTGCAAAAAGAAAAGGGCCTAACTCTTGAAGAGCTCCTTTTGCAATGGATGAACATCCAATTCCTACGTGCAAAATTTGATACAATATTATTATCAAAATTTAATATACATCATAATTAATTAATAATAAGTAAAATTGAGCCATTGATATTGACCTCCATTTAGCCACAAGAGGAGTGGCTTTTCACTAGGCGTCTTAACAGCCTCATAAAACCAATAGAACATAGACTTGTCCTCATTAATCCTCACATACCCAGCATAATGTCAAAATTTAACCTGTGGTTGTCCCAGTAAATCGACAACCAAGTCGGATTGCCCCAAGTAAGTCGGATTTTGTGTCCAACTACTCTTTATCATTGCAAGAATCACTACTGTGAACATGAGTGTTCGAATAAATTAGGGAACTAAAAGGGCCATCTTCTTTGATTTTGGGTTTACGGGAAGTCCCACATCAAGATGCTTATAAAGATAAGAAAAGTTGTAGAACAACTCTATTTCACACTGCAAACTGGCAAATGAAACTAATTGCGCCTATATTGAGATCAATCTCCAAGAATAGGGAATAGTTTGTATTTGCAAAATATGGTAGATATAGTATAGGCTTTAAAAAAAATCAAATGATATATATTTATTACTGGAGGCTTCAATGGGTTGTGCTCGAGCGCGAAGCTTGTGCAGGCATGCATAACTTATACTCAAGGAAAATTCTATCCAACACCAGCGCATCTCACATAGTTTGATGGTCTAATTGTATGTCTCGTTATTTAAAAAATTAGAGAGAACACCAAAAAATACTTCATATTCTATTTTATATATAAAAAAGATAGAAAACTAATTATATTTTTAATATTAGAATTTTTTTAGGTAAAGGGTGTGTGTTGGCATAAGGTTTTCAACATTGGTCTTAATCTCGGTTTTGATGATAACAAACATGGAACTAATGATTTAATGAAGAGTTACATTCAGTTGTCATATCGGTTAGCACAAGACGTCCCCGATCGGAAAAATCGGAGAAATCGGTTTAGTGTGTCTAACATGTGTTGTAAATCCTCTTTTATGATGCAAAACCCAAAAACCAAAACACGAACCCCAAAACAAGAAAACTCGAAAAATTATAAAATGACCCAGAAATTTACTAAGCCTAGGGAGCTCCTTGGAGGTTGTCACACCCCAAATCCAGTATGACCGGCCAGGGTATGCCACGTACCCCGAAGCCTAACCCAAACCAAACCACATGAGCACATAAACCAGACCTAAACATTTAATAATATCTCAAGGATTTCAAAAAAACATTTATTTTCAAATAAACCCTAGACCACCAACTCAACAAAAAAAAACAAATGTTCAAATCGGTTACTAAAATTTAATTACTAAACAAGTCACCTCAAATGACAAAAGTGCGGTAACAAATAAATAAACCGAGTCGACATGACTCAACAACTGAAAGAAGTAGAAACGATTCGGGTATCCCCCTTTACCCCGACATGTCACGAGACTCGCTGCCCTGCCGCCACTAGCCGCGCTACTGCACCCTAGTGCCTCTCTAATATAGTTCAAGTACTACAAATAATAGATATGAGGGGTAAGTCCAACAGAGACTTAGTGAGTAGATCAATTATCAATTTCCACCACATCAACATCATCATGCAATAACCAAAAGCATACAGGTTAGCATAAGAACATAGAGTATAATTTTATTTTGAGCATTTATTTTAGTAGTGCAATCATCCTCATCAACATATAGCAACCTGCAAGAAAAAGCCACCACATATATGATGCACAATGCAACCATCCACATGCTCAACCAGATCCGTCGGTCCTCATCGCCACATAGGGTAGGTAGTTGGTGCGGCCTTCGATCTACCACCCAGGCAATGATGTCTCTTTAAGGTATGCTCTCCCCTCACCGACACAGCTCTTCTGATCCGTCTCTTTAGGGCATACATTCCTCTCAGCTGTCGGGTCTCTGGACTGTCCCTTTGGGACTATGAACTCTCCTCACCAACCGGACTTCCGGAATCAAGCCAACACTTTCTCTTTGGGGCATACCCTCCCCTCACCAGCGAGGCATCCGAGAAATGCAAGGGAAGGGGTCGACATACACTAGTTCTTCCCCAAAACCCTTCCTTTCCTCAAGATCCCAAGCAAGCATCAAGAAACCTCAACAATCATCAAGAAGCCTCAAGAAAACATCAAGAATTTGAAGGAGAAGGGGGTGGCACGGCAAGGTACGGGGCAGCCAATCACCCAAAAATCATTTCAATAGAATCGTTACGATCACAGTAAAACTCTCAACTCGATTAATCAATTTGATTCACGAAAAACCCAACGGAAAATGACAAGAACCCCATGACATAGGGGCAGCATAGTTGATGAAGAAAAGAGGAACAAGAAGGCTAATCCACTCACTTTTTTGGAGAAACCGGGGAGGAAGAAGAAGCGGATGATCTTCCTACATTGAACGTCGACGAACTCGCAAAATCTCGGCTCCAGCGGCTCCACCTCCTCTTGGTGTCACCTCCTCTCTCTCTCTCTCTATCTATCTCTTGGGTGATGTGCAGCTGGAAACAGCAGCCGCGCCCAATCCCCCCCTTTGGTTATTTATGGGCCTTGGCTAGCCCAAATTACCAAAACGCCCTCACTTATTCGCCCGACTTATAAAATCCACAACTAATTCATTCTAACTCCGATTCTAGTTCTGATTCAACCGCTAAATTCTTCTCGAGACCCTCTATTATCCTAGCTTGCTAAATCACACACATATATATATATATATATATATATATATATATATATATATATATATATATATATATTTTCCTAAAAGAGGGCTATATGACCTAGACATTTTGTTGGCACCAAAAATCACGGTAATTGTTCCTTAGGTAGAAACTGTTTAGCGACATATTTTAAAGGAATTTTTGAAAGCTTTTAACCTAATCATATTTGACCTAGTTGATTATAAATTTTCCAATTTTCATAAATTTGTACTAGACCCCAAAAGTTAGATTTTGACTTTTTTAAGGATTTTGATTTTCTAGATATTTTTATTGAATCCAAATGGGGGGTAATCCTTATATTAAAGTTAAGAGATGTTATCTAAGACTTAGGGAGACTAGACCTCGCTAAACCGCCCATGTAGCAGCGATCGACGAGCGATCGAAAAGAGGACAAAACCTACAGTGGACATTCGGTCGACGTCCAGTCGAGCAGTTGGTCGATAATGGCCCTATATATATTGAGTGGTGTTTCACACGAGCCCACTTCATGGACCTATATATATTGATGTCCCTGCCATCCTTACACTACCTTGATCACTCATAACATTCTTCAGTCTTCTTGTGATCATTCCTAAGCTTTATTGAGTTAATTCTTGTGGAAACCCTAGACCTGTTCTCTCATCTCTTTGATTGAGCCTTACCTTCATTGTTTCATCATCAAAGGCATCAAGAGGAGCTAGGTGATCTTGTGTTGGAGCTAAATATAAGTTGTATTGTTTATTTGCTCCATTACTTGTGTATTTTCTAGTTTATTTAATTGTTACTCAAGTGTGTAAAGATCTAGTGTGTAGATCTTGAGTTTGGTGGTTGCCTTGGTGTGGAGGCCTAAATCCACCGGTGTGATTAGTTTACTAGGATTAGTTGTGTTGTCATTAGGGTTTCAGGTGGGAGAGTGCTCTCGATAGGAAGGCGGAGACTTCCAGATGTTGAAGTGCTTTCGGTGTGAGAGCGAAGACTCTCTGATGCGAACGTCATCATTGTAAAGGAAAAATCTAGTACAGCTAAGTTGGAAAAATCCTAAACAGGGTGCTTAGGTAGTAGAATAGGCATTGGGGCCGAACCACCATAAATCGATGCATGTGTACTGTTTACTTGTTGTTTTATTATCACTTCCGCATCTAGTAGTTGAATTGTGCATTAGCCTAAGAATTCATGAAAAAGGAATAAAACCAGATTTAGGTTAAGTTCATAGTTAACATACTATTCATCCCCCACCCCATCCCACCCCCCTGTAGTGTAGGCCATTCATCAACAATGTGTTTGTTTCATGGAAATCGTATTAGAGGAAAAAAATTGTTTCTTCTGAAAATTGTATCACTAAAACAAAAAAGAACTTAAATTAAGATAAAATGTCTTCTCGCCTGAAATCGGGGGTGTTGCAAGCCTCCGCGTCTCCTGATCCAGTGCGGCACCGATGGTCACTTTGGCATTGTACAACAACTCTATTTTACAATGCCAAGTGGCAAATGATAATTATGCCTATATTGAGATCAAGCTTCAAGAATAGGGAACCCTGTTGTATAGTTTGTATTTGCAAAAAATGGTAGATATAGTATAGGCTTAAAAAAGATCAAATGATTTATATTTATTTCTAGAGGCTTCAATGGATTGTGCTCAAGCGCGAAACATGTACAGGCATGCATAACTTATATTGAAGGACTATTCTACCCAATACCAGCACATCTCACATTGTTTGACAGTCCAATAGTATATCTGATTATTTAAAAAATTAGAGAGAACACCAAAAAATACTTCATATTTTATTTTTTTAATAAAAAAGATAGACAACTAATTATATTTTTAATATTATATTTTTTTTAGCTAAAGGATGTGTTTGTTTCATGGAAATCCTATTATAGGAAAAAATTATATTTTTTCTGAAAACTGTATCACTAAAAAAAAAAAGAACTCAAATTAAGATAAAGTATGTTCTCGCTTGAAATTGGGGGTGTTGCAAGCTTCTGCTTCTCCTAGTCCAGTGCGGCTCTGGTAGTGACCTGCAAAGACACTCTAACGCTCAAGTGAGAGAGAATTCCAAATGATGCGTATTAAATTGGAACACAGTATACCTTGTTTGTTTGTCGTGTCTATTTTGTGAGGCGGGTATGGGTGTTCGACATGATATCTCCCAAAATTCCACAGGGATATGCCCTCAACGGGTCGATTGTATCCCTTAGATCGTGGGTTCATCACTACCGAATTCTTGGTTATAAATGTAGGATGTTGTTATCCTTGTTTTGTCGGTTGGATCCCCCGGGCTAAATTATAGCTGGTTCAATCTGAGTTTGGTTCTTGATGTCAGTGTAGACAGTAGGCTACAGAGCAGGATGTGGGCCTTTGCCGGTCACACTACCCTCAGTCGGGGTGTGACATAACCAAACCCCTAGAAAAGGCATGTAAAAATCCAAGGAAGAAGCCATCCTCAACATCGGTTCGGTCGACCGAACAAGGCAATAGTATGGTGAGCACCCCATTCGGTCGACCGACAAGTCGACCGGCTATCGGTAAAAGTAGGCAGTAGCCTGTTGGTCGACCAGTCGGTCGATCAAAATTGGTGAAGGTAAAATTACAGGGTTGCGTCGGTCGATCGATATATGCGAAAAAGAGGCAGAATGGTAGCGGTCGACCAATCGGTCGACCAAACTGGAGATAGCTTGATCGGTCGGCCGAATGTCGGAAGAAAAGGATTTCCGTCAGCCGGTTGACCCGTCGGTCAACCGAGCTCTCATAGATCATCAGTGGTCGCACTGTCGGTCGATTCGTCGGTCGACTGATCGATCGACTGGCCTGCGACCGAATGGCTTCAACGGTCAATTTTTCACCCGTTGAACGGGCCGTTCGGGTGAGGGGTTATAAATACCCCTCACTTAACTTCTTTAACACTTCTTAGAAAGTTTATTGAGCATTAAGGAAATTCTCTAAAGCCTTCAACGATTGACATCTGCGTGCGCCCTCTACTTCCGTCTTCAACATCAAAAACCAGGCGCTGCTTGTGCTTCTTCAATTGTGCTGCGGTCCTTTGAGTAATCCTTTTGCAAGTTGAAGACGAGAAGGCGGTGGAAAGAAGCTTGGTTCATCTTTCATTCTTTAAGCTCTTTCCTTGTATTTTAATTTTTCTATAAACTTGTTTTCAAGTTGAGATAGCTGTTTGGTCTGCTAGGAAACACTTAGGGATAGCTTTATAGAATTATGTTTTGCCTCGATGAATAGGACTGAGGTGTTCTCCGAGTGGTGAGAAGGGTGTCCTCATTGTATTCAAAGGGAAACATAAATTCTATAAAGTAGTGGTTTGAAATTTTTGGTGAGGAGCCAAGGTAGTGGAGTAGGCGGTTGGCCGAACCACTATAAGCATTCTTGTTTGCATTGCTTTCTTACTTGCTTTTATCATTGTTATTGAATTTTGATCACATTAATCAGTAAATAACAATTGCATTAAGTAAAGATAAAATAGAGTAAGAAGAAAATTATAAAAGGGGACGGATGTTAGCAAAATGGTGACACTAGAGGGGTTAGTGTGTTTACTAAATTGATTAGCCTAAATCCCAATTTAAATCATTTGTTGAATAGTTTAGGCAATTTGCAATTTTATGATTGGATGCGGAAGCGATAAATAATTAAGCAATTAAAAACAAACGATAACGCAAAACAAACACGTTAATTTATAGTGGTTCGGCCCCAATGCCTACTCCACTACCTAAGCACCCCGCTTAGGATTTCCAAACTAGTTTCACTAGATTAAATTAGTTTCTTGTACACATAGGACTTTGCACCAGAAAGTCTCCGCTCTCCAACCGAAGGCACTTCCGCACCCGGAAGTATCCCGCCTTCCTACCGAGAGCACTTTCCCACCTCAACCTAAAGACAACTCAACTTAATCCTAGTCAAACTACGTTTAATTACACCGGTGGATTTAAACCTCAAACACAGGCTACCACCCAAATTCAAGACCTAACAATCCTAGGTCTTCACACGCACAAATCCAAAAATAGTTCAAATAACAGTTAAAATTACAATTGAAAAGAGCTTAAAATAGGAATCGTGCGCTTTTCAAGCCTTGGAGCCTCCAACTCGCCAGAAGATAGATCTCGAATCAATTCCCGAGTTGAGCCCAACGTGTGCGCTTGAAGAAGGTGTCCGCGGAAACAAACAGAGCGCAAGCAGTTCCTCTTTTGGAAGGCTTAAATCTTCCTCTTAATTGCTCAATTAAATCAGTTGAAGCTAAGGAAGAAAGTTTAAAAGAAGTAGATGAAGGTATATTTATACCCTCACGAAGAAACGACAGCTCAACAGATAGTTTTCTATTCGTTGCAGGCCGCCGGTCGATTGGTCGGTCGATCGACCAATCGATTGGTCATTCGATTGTTGCTCTTCTCTCTGTGCTCGGTCGACCGACGGGTCGACCGCCCAGACACAACTTTGGTGATTTGCCATTCGGTTGACCAGTCGGTCGACCAACGCGATCTTACGTCTTCAGCAAACCCAGTCCGGTCGATCAATCGGTTGATCGCTACGGCTACTGCCCTTTTTGCCATTTGGTTGATTTGCCCAGACACAACTTTGGCAATTTGCCATTCGGTTGACCAGTCGGTCGACCGATGCGATCTTGCGTCTTCAGCAAACCCAGTCCGGTCGACCGATCGGTTGCCCTTTTTTCGCCTCTGCCGGTCGATCGACTGGTCGACCGAAGTAGCCACTGCTTATTTTCAGCAGTGTTCAGTCGACCAACTGGTCAACTGTAAGACCCAAAAAAAAATTCCTAATATAAAAGTCTATTTTTGGTGTAGCGCACCGGATCGGAGGTTAGCCGGGTTGAGCTGTGGAAATTGCCTCGAGTAGAAGGTATAGCCCGACCCATGGAAATATGAAGTTGAATTAGTTCAATAGTTTTCTCCTTTCTTGCTTATGATGTCTTATTAAAGTCAAGTTTGACTCATGAGTGCGGATTGGATCAGAGTCCGAATCGAACTAGGATCGAACCGAGTAGAGGTCAAGTCAAGTGAGGGGCAATGGGTCATTGAATAAAACCCCTCACCCAAGCCACCCGTGCGTCTCAGAGGGAGAGCCGCACACAGCCCATCAAGAGGGAGAAAGGAAGAGAGGAGTAGGAGATCTTGTCGGTGCCGAGTTCGCGACGATGCACGAGGAGATCAGAATCTTGTTTCATCAAGATTTCTTCATGATCCAATTCAAGGTGAGTGGTTAGAGTAGATGTTAAGGGGAGGTGGGTGGCCAGACCCATAGGTTTTGAAATCGAGGTTTTCTCCGCAAGTTTTGCCAATCGAGTTGTTTGCCCATGTTAGATTTTTAAATCGTTGTACATACTGTGATTTCATGTTTGAAAATGTGTCAATTTCTTGCTTTATGGGGCTGGTCGAGTCGAGGAAAAAGGGGGAAGGTCATGTCGAGAATTTCCCCAATTTCCTCGCTCGTCTCGCAACTCGCATATCGACTTGTATTCATTTTGTTTTCGGTTTTGTATTGATGCTCGATTGGATGCTGCAGCCAAGTCCACCACCTCTAGAGGGTTCAGCCGAGCATGGTCATCATCCTGCTCTAGTTGGCCGAGCAGTAGAAGGTGGAAAAGTTCGATTGTTTATATTGGATTGTTGGATCTCTTATTTTATCGCATTAACTCGCACCTTCATGTTTAAATGTTAGATTAAATTTGATGTTTATGTTTACCGTTCTACTGGTTAATATGCATAAATTCCAGCTCCTTCCCACATGGATGGTTCGGCCGACCAAGGTTTACCTTGCTCGAGCTTCGGTCGATCAAGGGAAAAGGGGAGGAAACGAACGATTTTGTGTAGTTGTTCATATCCCTCTGCTTAATGTTTATTTATATTCATGTTAATGTTAATCCATATTCGTGTTGTGATTTGTTGGGGTAGATCTACATTATCATTTTGGAAATGTTCTTGCCAATGTTTATATGGTATATGTAGTCAAAAAGGTTTCATTTAATTGCTCATATCATGTTTAATTGTTGCTATGCTTAGTGTATGTTCCATATTGGTTTAACCTTTACATTACTTACTTTTTATTTCGATTCTTCATGATGTTACTATCCGTAGTTAATTTGGTAAGTGATGTGGAAATGGTAGGTCGAGTGTCTACATAGTCGGCGAGTTCGCTCGTTCTAGGAAGAATGGGTTAGATAACATGTAGGACGTTTGCAAGATGCATAGTATATATGGAAACCTAGCTAGGAAATGACACAACTTCTAGGACTTCTAGTATTCATTTCTGGAAACCTAGAACGATTAGGTGTACACATTTTTGGAAGGGCAGCACTAATTTGTTGACCCGGCAAACCGAATTAGGGTCGGATACGGACAACCGCCCGAAGTGTATATAAGCAAACCCCAAGACATTTGACTGTGTGATGTGCTTGAGATGGTCCGCCGAGAAGCGTGGAGGTCGGAAATGACAAATGCTTAGCTCGCCCAGTGATTGGGTCTTGAGATGCACCAGCGGGCCCGCTAGGTGTCATACCCCAGTTGGGTGGGACTAGCTATCCCTACCCCAGACTGTGTCCGAAGTCTAGTAGACCATCCTAGTCGATGGTCCAGGATTTCATGTTTATATCTTGATATGATGTGGTCGAACGACGAATGTGATTCTACCTTGTATGGTACGGCCGGTTGTAGCTGGGATTCTTATACCATAAGTAGGCCTTAAGGGTCGGATGCCAGGTGGCAAGGTTAGACCGTTATGGCAAGTTTCTCCTATATGGTTTATACAAAATGACCCACAGGGTCGATAGTCACATCAAAAAGTAGCTTACCTTCCTGATTATATTCTATGTTGTTTATATGTTATTCATGACTAACTGCAGATTATGTGGAGGTTCGAAAGAACCGCTCACTGAGTCCCAAGTGGAATCACGATTTTTTCCTTTGTTTTTCAAAGCATGATCAGTGATCGAGGCTTGTCGTCATGGTGTAGATGGAGGGCAGGTGGTGGTGCCATACTCGTAATGGCGTCCTTTGGTCATAGTCCAGTGTCTTGTTGTAGTTATTTTCCTTCTCTACACTGACAGTTGTGTTTTGAAAAGTTTGTAATAACTTTGATATTTGAAATATTCTATTTGTGATGATGTTGGTTTTCTTCTTTGGGTTGTAAAACATATATTTGTGAATTTTGAAAACTTTAAATAAAGATTGTGTTGTGGTTTCCTTTCTCGATATGTTATGTTTTATTGTCAGTCAGTGTAGACAGTATGCTATAGGGCAGGATGTGGGCCCTGGCCGGTCACACTACCCTTAGTTGGGGTGTGACAGCGACCGACAAGGCTACTGCCTTTTTCTTACCCTGTTTGGTCAACCGCCCGGTCGATCGGACTTAGGCTGAGTTTTATTTCTTCAGCCTTTTTTCCTCAGCGCTTCATTTCCGGGTTCCGGCTTTCAACGACCATCAACTTGGAGAGCTTTCATGTGATATTTGAGCTCGTCCAAGACGACTTTGGTGCTCTAGTTGATCTTCGAGAACTTGCGCGACGAACCCGAGTGCGACGATCAATGTCCTTCCGATTTTCCGGTTTCTTCCAATTTTTCTGATCGAGGACATCGAACGCTAATCGATATGGAACCTGGAAGATTTCTCGATGAATTATTAGTTCCATGTTTGTTATCATCAAAACCGAGATTAAGAGATTAAGACCAATGTTGAAAATCTAAAGCCAACAATCTCCCCCTTTTTGATGATGACAAACATCCTTGAGAAAATATAACATTAAAGCATAGAGGATATCAACTAAGGGATTTCTCCCCCTATCAACATGCACATCTATGAAATAAACTCCCCCTATCTATATGCATGGATTTCCTATATTTTCCTCCATATTTCTCCCACTTTTGACTTATATTTTCTCTATAATTTTGTCCCCCTTTTGACATCAATCAAAAAGGGCAAGAAAGAACAATCTAGTTAAAGGGATGAAACACAATATATATATATATATTCATGAAGTTGAGACTCTAAAGATTATTTTCATGAAACATGAAAATCTCAACCAAAGGGATGGAAAATAATATTTTATGTAAAAATTAAATCATACATGATATGTTCAAAACTAAATATTTGCATTCAAGGTTAAATCATGTATGTTCTCATGAATGAATGTACTCATATCCTTTTTATGACTATTTAAGATTTCATTCAAACTCTCAACATATCAAGATATGGTTATTTAAATCACGTATATCAAGTTTGAAGGGAAACTAATGTCATTTAATCAAACTTTTAACTTAGCATGGTTTTATTTGAATTAAACATGAAAAACATGAAAATGCTAAGACTCAAGTTTTGCTATCTACTCATGTTCTCTCATATTTAGGCATCTAGACATCAAACATGAGAGAATGTAAGTCTATGAATTAAGTTTGGGCTTAAGATGAAATTTCTAAGTTATTTTGTTGACTTAGGTCAACCTATACTTCAAGTTTTCAAAAATCAAGCTTTAAGTTTATACAAAATCATATTTTGACAAATATTTTTGAAACCAAATTTTTTGGACAAAAATTTTGATACCAATTATTGAATGGTCATTTGAAATGCATGAATAAAGTTTGAACTCAAAAGAATTTTCAAAGACCATTTTCCTCCTATATTGATTTTAATAAACAAATGGATATTTCTAGCTATCATCCAAAATATCAAAATTATTCCTAGAAATGATTTTACTCAAGAAATTGTATGAATGATATTAGAAATGGAATCCAAATGGTATACATGAGTTTTCATTTGAAGTTTTTGAAGAACATCAAAGTATCGGAAAGATTAGTGTTTCAAGAATGATGATACTTTGTGTTTTGAAATCCAACTTCAGAATTCCATTATTAATTAGATTGTTGATGAAATGTTTTGAAATTTTTAATGAAGAAACTAGATTTTTCAGTGAACGTGCAATTTTAAGAATCATTTAAAAAATATTTTTCTATATTTTCCTAGAAATAACTGAAATTATACCAATTGTAGGTTGAAATGATATTTTTGCAATTTTCAGTTATTCTTAAAACTTCTTCAATTTTCATTCAAACTTTCATGACACCACATGATAGTCATGTAAAGAGCATATGTCAAGTATGAAATGAAAATTATATCCTTAAGGTTAAGATATCAACCTAGCATAGTTTCATTCAAAACTAACCTAGTTTTTATGAAATTGCTAAGTTTCAATCTTAACATTTACGCATGATTATTCAAATTTAAACCTATGGATACCTAACATGAGTAAATCTAAACATGTTTATCAAATATGGATCAAAAATGAAACCTTTAAGTCAACTTATTGACTTTGGTCAATTTGGTTCAAAAGAGGTTTTCATGAAACCACCTCTATGTCATTTTATCCATATCCATATGGATTTTTCACTGTAAGTGCTTTGGAAACATGTCATACCTATTCCTAAACATGTTTATGAAGATTGGACTTAAAATCAAGTGTCCAAGTCAATTTGTTCACATGGGTCAAACTTCTCACACTTAAGTCCTCTAATGTGATCTAGTTATCTCTTTTTTATCTAGACATGAATTTTCAATTTTAAATACCTAGACAACTAACTATTAACACATCTAAACATGTTCATCAAATTTTTAACTTAAAATGAAGTCTTTAAAGAAGAATTTTAACCTAGTTCGATTTCATAAATATCATGATTTCATGAAATGAGCTAAGTTATCAAAAAATTTCTTACTCATGAAAATTCAAGGATTTGTCATGCAAAAACAATCATGAGCATAGAGACATCACTTGAGCATAAGTATTCAAGTATTATATTAAGATTTTTGCCAAAGTTAAATCCATACTTCAGTCTTAGAAATTTGCCCAACTTTTCTTTTCCTTTTTCATTTTCTTTTACATAGCATATCCTTCCAAATTTTTATCACTTTCTTAACTTGCAAGAGGACTTCATTAGTATCATAATGAAATAATAAGTCAACTAGCAAGCTAACTTACTACATAGCAAGGTTCAATGCAAAGTTTCATTTAAAACCTTAACCTATGCTAGATAGTAAAGATTCATTTTAAAGAATTAACATGTTATCAAAATGAATCTAAGGGATCTTAAGATGTGAAACATTTGAAGAATAAGGTCTCTAGGTATGTTTAACTAGTTTGGACTTAAAAGAATGTCTCTAATGGTAAGTATCAACCTATAGCAAATTTCACTCAATGAATTTTGCCTAGGTGCTAAAATTCTTCCTACTCATAAGAAATCAAGGATTTTATCATGCAAATCTAATCATGAGTATAGAGACATAGTTTAAGCTTAAACATTGAGGTATAACACTAAGATTTTGAATTTATCAAAGTTATACCCTATTCATGATAATTTAGCCAAACTATTTTTTTTTTCTTCCAAATTAGCCTTCCTAAAATATTTATAACTTGCAAGTATACTTTATAAGTAGAAAATGAAACCAAATCTACATGCAAGCTATCAAACTAAATAGCGAAGAGAAAAACCAAATATCATTTTCAAAATTCAACTTCACTAAATAGCATGAATTCATTTTCAAATAAATAATTCATGATAACAAAATGAATCAAGAGATCTCAAAATATACAATTTTGAAAAATAAGATCTCCAACCCTTCCTATTGGTTGAAAACTGAAAGCCACAATTAGCCTACGATTTAAAACCGCAAGGTTGCTTGGGCCCATTACAGGCCACTTAGGTCTCCAAGGAGACCGGAAAATCAAAATAAAAAATCATTTTATAAAACATATCAAGAGCGGTAAGAATCAACTCGAATTAAACAAGTATCATAAACTCCAACTTGAATGAATTCAAATAAAGTAAAGGAGATGATACCTCATACCGAAGGCATCCATATGATGCGAAGTTGCAATTTGGATTTGGTGAAGCTTTAAGCCTTCCTGCAACTCCCACCAACCATCATCAACTCATCCTTGTGTGGTTGCTCCCCCTACAAGAAAAGATGAGATTTTTGGTACCCAAATGGCTTTGGGTCCTTGGGGGTTAGAGGGCTTAGGAATCCAAAGTGTCATAGCAACACTTGGATTTCTCTTTATTGCGCAATCATAAATAGCATGCACATATGTACCACAACAAAAGCAATGTCCATGAAATTTTTTCTTTTCATTTTTAACATGTACATGAGATTTAATGTTAGAATGCTTAACATAGGAGGCATGATGAGCATGGGCATTCTTAGATGAAATATTTTTATTTTGAATATGAGGTTTAAAAGTGGAATGCCTAACATGAGAATGATTTTGAACATTGGCATTCTTTACATAGGCATTTTTCATTCTTGTGTTCTTAGGGAATGAAACTTTTTTCAATTCGTTTACTTTCTTATTTAAGGACACAACCTCATTTTTCAATGAATCAAGAAATTGATATAAGGCTTTAGATTGAGATTTAAAATTATTGTTTTACTTGTAATTTTTGAATTCTCAAGTTTCAAACTTTCATTCTTAAGCTTTATGTCCTGAAGCTCAAGTTTCAACTGTTGGCTTTAGGTTCTCAACCTTAATCTTAATCTCAGTTTTGATGGTTTTGATGATAACAAACATGAGACTAATGATTTCATTGAGAATATCTTTTAGGTTTCATATCAACTAGCATTCGATGTCCTCGATCGAAAAAATTGGAGAAATCAAAAATCAGAAGGACATTGATCGTCGTGCTCGGGTTCGTCGCCGAAACTTCTCGAAGAGCGACACGTGCACAAAAGACGTATTGGATGGGCTTAAAGATCACATGAAAGCTCTCCAAGTCGATAGTCGTTGAAAGCCAGAACCCGAAAACGAAGCGCGGAAGAAATTGGCTGAAGAAATAAACTTCAGCCTAGGTTCGAGCGACCGGGCGGTCGACCGATGGAAGCCCAAAAAGGGCAGTAGCTCGGGTGGTCCACCCGTCGGTCGACCGACCTGCTGATACCCGAATACACAAATCGCGTTGGTCGACCGATGGGTCGACCGAAGATTGGGATCAATGTTTTTGCGTCTGGACCGACCACAGAGTAAAGAGTAGTGATTGAAGCTACGGTCGATCAATCGGTCGATCGACCATTCGATCGGCGGTCTGCAACTGATAGTTTTCTATCCGTTGAGCATTCCTTTCTTCACAACGGTATAAATACACCCTTATATACATCATTTAAACTTCTTCCTTGATCATAACAGAGTTTATTGAGTATTCAAAAGGAAGATTTAGAGCCTTCCAAAAGATATAAAGCTTGCGCTCTTCTTCTCCGTCGAGTTCATTCTTCAAGCGCCAGATGCTGCCTCAACTCGGGTGTTGATTCAATCTCTACTACTTGATGAGTTGAAGGATTGAAGGATTGCAAAAGAGCTTTTTCTATTGGGTTCATTCTTAGCTCTTTTCATTGTAATTTTTGTTGTTATTTGAACTGTGTTTTCATTTGTACGTGAGAAGACCTTGGGTTAGGTCTTGGGTATAAGTGGTTACCTGGTGTTAGGTGTAAAGCCACTTTTGTAAACTTAGTGTTTACTAGGATTAGTTTAGTTGTCCCTTAGGGTTGAGGTGGAAGAGGACTCTTGATAAGAAGGCGGTGACTTCCGGGTGTGGAAGTGCCTTAGGTCGAGAGTGCGTCTCTTTGGTGAAAAGTCCTCTGTGTAAGGGAAACGTAAATCAATCTAGTAAAACTAGTTTGGAAATCCTAAGTGGGGTGCTTAGATAGTGGTGTAGGCATTGGGGCCGAACCACTATAAATCTTCTGTTTGCATTGATTTCTTTAATTGCTAAATCATTTATTGCTTCCGCATATAAAATCATCTAATTGCAAATTGCCTAACTAATCAAGTAAATTATTAAAATTAGAATTTAGGCTAATCGAATTAGTAAACACACTATTCACCCCCCCTCTAGTGTCGCCATTTCGTCCACATTTGGTATCAAAGCAGGTTCGTAGCTTGAGATTTCACCATCTCGTCTACACCTAGTCTCGATCTATAAATGGCTGTAGAGAGTGTAGCGTGTTCTCCTCCTAGGTTCGATGACTCGAACTTTGGTCTTTGGAAATATAGGATGTAAAATTATTTAAAGACTAAAGGTTTTGGAGTCTTTAACATGGTACATTGGGAATTCATTGAACCTAAGGTTTACATGCATGCTTGGAGTGAATTAGATAAAAAAATGTTAAAGTATAATAGAGATGCCATGAATGATATTCTTTGCACATTACCAAATGGTATCTTAGAAAAAGTCATGCATTGTTCTTCGGCTTTTGATTTATGGGCCTCGTTAAATATTTTATATGATTATGCCAAAACCGAAGAAATTGGCACGTTTGATGAAGGTGGTGATGACAGTGGTCACACACCTACTACTAATATTGGTTTTGATGCCCATAGCTCTTCTAGTCAAAGAAGTAGCACCAAGAGCCGAAAAAGAAGAGTAATCTGTCATGCTTACAAAGAGAAGGGGCATGTGAAGAAAAATTGCCCAAGCATGAAGAACAAATCAAGGAAGAAGTCAAGTGCTTCCACCTCCACCTCTCACACATTTGAAGAACCCTCTAGCAATGACTATGAAGCTACTTCAAAAGTTTGCCTCATAAGTACCAAAGATGAGGTACACTCTTCTCCTTCTAGTCATAATAATAATAATGTTAGTACTAGCTCATCTAGTTCATTCAATATGCCATATGAAGAACTAGTTGATGAATGTCAAAAAAATGTCTGCCTTGCTAGTTAGAAAAGATAAGGAAAACAAAATGCTAAAAAAGGAAAATGTAATGCTTAATTCTCATTTGCATGAATCCAAACTAGAAAATGAAAAATTGAAATCTAGTTCATTTGATTCATGCCATGATAATGTAGAACTTGAGCTTAAGGACTTGAAGCTCAATAATAACAATTTCGAAAAAGAGAATTGCATGTTAAAATCTCAATTACATGCATTACATAAATCCATGAATGAAATGAAAAGTGAGATTACTTTCTTGAATAAGAAAGTAAATGGATTAAAAAATGCTTCATTTCCTAAGAACACTAGAATGAAAAATGCTTATGTAAAGAATGCCAATGTTCATCATCATTCCCATGTTAAGCATTCTACCATTAAACGTCATACTCAAAAGAAAAATGTTTTTTCTAACAATGCTCATACTCATCTTGTTTCACATGACAAGCATTCAAAAATTAAATCTCATGTCCGTGTTAAAAATGAAAAGAAAAAATTTCATGGACATATATTGCTTTTGTTGTGGTGTATTTGGGCATGCCATCAATGATTGCACTTTAAAGAGAAATCCAAGTGTTGCTAGGACACTTCGGATTCCTAAGCCCTCTAATCCCCAAGGACCCAAAGCTATTTGGGTACCAAAGGTATCATGGTCTTTTGTAGGGGGAGGAACCACACAAGGGTAAAGAAATTGAAGGATTGAAGTTGACCTGGGATCTTAATGAGAAATCTCCAAGAGGTTGCAACTTCAAATCACCTTGATGCCTTAGGTAAAGTTGGCATCAAAACTATTCCGGTATCATATCCTATATCACTTTGCTTTATCTAAGTTGGAGTTATGATACATGCTTAAAATTGATTGATTTTCCCCGCTCTTAATATATTTCAAAAATGTTTTTGATTTTTGATTTCCCGGTCTCTTCGAAGACCCAGCTGGCCTGTAATGAGCCTAAGCGACCTTGCGGTTTTAAATCGTAGGCTAATTGTGGCTTTTGGTTTTCAACCAATAGGAAGGGTTGGAGATCATGTTTTAATTTATTATTCTTGTGATCTCTTAAAATTCGTTTTGATATCACTCGATTTCATTTTGAAACAAATTTGAAATAAATTAACAAAGTGGTATTTGATGATGATACTTAATGCTTCTCTTTGCTTTTTGGTTGAGTTAGCTTGCTAAGTAGCTATATTTTCTCTAAAAATATTAGAGTAGCTTACATGCAAGTTATAAGTATTTTAGGAAGGCTAACTAGGAAGAAAATGATTAGTTTGGCTAAATCATCATTAATAGGGTATAACCTTGATAAATTCAAAATCTTAGTGTTATACCTCAATGCTTAAGATTAAAGTATGTCTCTATACTTATGATTAGAATTGCATGATAAGATCCTTGGTTTCTTATGAGTAGGTAGAATATTAGCACTTAGGCAAATTTCATCAAATGAAACTTGCTCTAGGTTGATACTTGCTATTAGAGACATTTCATGTAAGTCCAAACGAGTTTAACATGATTAGAGATCTTATTCCTCTAATGCTTCACATCTTAGGATCTCTTAGATTCATTTTGATATCATGGTAAAACTTTCTTAAAAATGAATCTTAACTATCTAGCATAGGTTAAGTTATTTTTAATGAAAACCTTGCACCAAACCTTGCTATTTAGTATGTTAGCTTGCTAGTAGTCATATTATTTCATTATGATACTAATGAAGTCTACTTGCAAGTTCAAAAAAATTTGAAAGGCTATGCTATCTAAATGAAAATGAAAAAGGAAATGAAAAGTTGGGCAAATTTTCAAGAAATAAGGTATGAATTTAATTTTGCAAAAATCTTTGTAAAATAATTGAATATTCATGCTTAAATGATTTCTCTATGCTCATGATTGATTATGCATGATAAATACTTGAATTTTCATGAGTAAAATTTTTTTTGTTAACTTAGCTCATTTCATGATATCATGATATTTATGAAATCGAACTAGGTTAAAATTCTTCTTTAGAGATTTCATGTAAAGTTACAAATGAAACAAACATGTTAAGATACACATATCACATGAGTATAGATATTTAAAATTTGAAAATTCATTTCTAGATGATCAAATACAATTGGTATCTCATTTTAGGGGACTTAAGCTTCAAAAAAGTTTGACCCAAGTCAATAAATCGACTTGGTCATTTCATTTTAAGTCCAAATATCATAAACATGTTTAGAAATAAGGATGACATGTTTCCATGCACTTAGAGTGAAAAAATCATATGGATATGGATAAAATGACAATAGATGTCAATTATTGCTTACCTCTTTTGAACCAAGTTGACCCAAGTCAACAAGTTGACTTAAAGGTCTCATTTTCAATCCATATTTGTGGAACATGTTTAGATTTACTCATGTTAAGTATACATTGATTTAATTTTGAAAAAACATGAGTAAATGTTAAGATTGAAACTTAGCAAGTTTCATAAAAACTAGTTTAGTTTTGAATGAAACCATACTAGATTGATGTCTTGACTTAAGGACATAATTTTCATTTCAAACTTGACATATACTCTTTACATGATCACAAAAATACCATTGCAACCTACATTAGGTATTAATTTCAGTTATTTCTAGGAAAATATAGGAAATTATTTTTTAAATGATTCTTGAAACTACACATTCACTGAAAATTCTAGTTTTATCAATAAAAATTTCAAAAAGTTTCATCAAGAATCTGATTTAAAATAGAATTTTGAAGTTGGATTTCGAAAACACAAGGTATCATCATTCTTGAAACGCTAATCTTTCTGATACTTTTATTTTTCTTCAAAAATTTCAATAAAAACTCTTGTACACCATTTGGATTCTATTTCTAATATCATTCATAAAATTTCATGAGTAAAATCAATTCTAGGAATGATTTTGATATTTCGGATGATAGCTAGGATCCATTTGTTGATTAAAATTAATATAGGGTGAAAAATGGTCTCTGAAAATTCTTTTGAGTTTAAACTTTGTTCATGTATTTCATATGATCATTCAATACTTGGTATCAAAAATCATTATCAAAAAATTGGTACCAAAGTTTTTCATTAAAGATATGATTTTGTTTACATCTAAAAGTTTGATTATTTGAAAACTTTAAGTATAGGTTGACCTAAGTCAACAAAGAAACTTAAAATATTCATCTAAAGCCCAAACTTAATTCATAGACTTGCATTATCTCATGTTTGATGTCTAAATGCCTAAGTTTGAGAAAACATGAGTAGAAAGCAAAACTTGAGACTTAGCACCTTCATGTTTTCATGCTTATTTCAAATGAAAATGTGCTAAGTTCATATTTAGATCAAATGACATTAGTTTCACATCAAACTTATTGTCACACCCTGACTGAGGGTAGTGTGACCGGCCAGGGCCCACATCCTGCCCTGTAGCCTACAGTCTACACTAACATTAAGAAACCAAAATATATCGACTGAAAGAAACTTAACATACTTTATAAAAAGTTTGCAAGTCACAATATATAAGCTTTTCAAAACAAGAAGAAACATCAACATCAAATCCAAATGGTCAAATATCAAGATTTATAATTCTTTTCAATTACAACCATCAGTGCAGAAATAAAACCAACATAACTAGGACTAGTCTAAGACTCATGGACGCCGCTACGAGATATGGCACCGCCTCCGCCCTCCAGCTGCACCATGTCGACACCAAGCTATTGCTCATGCTCTGCAAAAATAAAACTAAACTGTCAGTCCACTTGGGACTCATTGAGTGGCTCAAATTAACCTCCACATAAGCCTCAGACATGCATATATATTATACAAGGCACTAAAGGAATGTACATGGAGGTAAAGTGTGTTTCTAATGCAACTACAAACCCTCAACGGACACATCAGTACCAACTGTACATGATAACCTGCCACCTTGGCTTACAAAGCCTATGGCATCCGGCCCTTGAGCCTACTCATAGCAATATATCCCGGCTACAGCCATCCCTACCATACCAAGTAGCATCATCCTAGCCATCGGCCACATCATCTCAAGATGCAAGCAAACAATCTCAGGCCATCGACTAGGATGGTCCACTAGTCTTCGGACACCATCTGGGGTAAGGATAGCTAGTCCCACCCAACTAGGGTCTGGCACCTACCGGGCCCGCTGGCGCACCTCTAGATCCAAATTGGCCGAGCTGAGCATTGGTCATTTCCAACCTCCTCGCTCCTCGGTGGACCATCTCAAGCACATTACAAAATCAATATCCTAGGGTTTCCATATATATATATACACTTCGGGCCTTTGCCCGTATCTAGCCTATGTCCGGCTACGGTTCAACAGTTCATGCCGCCCCTTTCAGTATATATGCACCTACGAGTTCTAAGTTTCCAAAAGTATACAAGCAGTCATAGAAGTGTTATCGTTTCATATATAAGTTTCCATAAATGTGCTATGAACATCTAGTGACACCATACATGTTACCTAGCCCTCTACACTATCTTAGGTGAGAATTCCCATGAATCAACCTTGGAATACCATCCAAGAACATTTAGGGAAGCATGCATAATTCAAAGAAAAATGCTCATATATTACAACATTCATCATATATAACCATAATGCACTTGCATAACAATTCTTATACTACCTTAGGAATATTAGAACAATAAGGGCAATTATCTAGCATGGCATGGTTGTAATGAATTTAAATAACATGTATGAATTATAAAACATGGTAACATTGTCAACATCCAAAGTTTAAGGATCAAATGCTAAGTATGGTTACAAACTAGCATTACTACAATTCAAATCAATTAAGCTACATGCTAAACTTGAAGTTCTTTCTAAGTATTGTCATATCCCTATGTGTGATCCCTAAGATCATGAAATTTTCATCTAAAGCAAGTCTCTCCTCCTCTCCCTAAGCTTGGCCGAACCATGAGCAAGGCAAACCTTGCTCGGCCAAGGTCCTTGGGGTAGGTAAAGATGGAGGAGACTTTAACTATACCTTGTCTCTTCAATTCCACATACAACTTAAATACCAATGAACAACTTAACCTCCCCCTCACCCTTGGCCGAACCCTCTTCATGAATTTTAGGGTTCATTCGGCCACTTCAAGGGGCTTTAGAGAGGACATACTTCATCATACGCGAGGTGTTCAAAAGAATTACATCAAAACAGTGATATAAGGTCATCTAAGGGCCTTCTTGCAGTCAAGGGAATCGGGGAAAATTTCGGCATGACCTTTCCCCTTTTCCCATGATTCGGCAGCCCCAAAAATACATAAATCGACGATTAAAACAGCGAGATCCGACACGAAGCTTCATAAAACAATGAATACGTGATGTTGAAATCATGGATCATCGGAAAAAAAATCGCGAGAACTCAACCTTTCAACTAGGGTTTGGCCACCCGCCTCCCCCAAACCTTTAAAACAATAACCACTCACCTAGATCGCCAAGAAATAAGGATGTGATGACGACTTGAGATTTTTCGATGATGGCGCGAATTCCAGATCGATCCAAGCCCCAAACTCCCTCCTTGCTCCTTCTCCTCTTCTCCCTTGCAGCCTTGTGCGACTCAATGGGTGAGTCGCACGGTTGCCATAAGGGGGATTTATTCCCTCAACCATCTTTCCAAAGATGGTCTCAAGGCTCACCTAAGTCATACCCGGAACTCGACTAGACCCGAACTCAACTCGGGTTCCGACCCAACCCATAACATGACTCGAGTTAACTTAATTTAAGGTATGATTTTATAAAAGGAAAGTTAGTTATCCAAATAAACTTCATGATTCATTTGCCGAGTCATACCTTTTCACTCGAGGCGGTCCTAAATAGACCCTTCTTGCATAAATAGCCGAGTCATAAATAGTTTTTTATATTAGGAAACTTTTTCCATGCATATGTCAAATGAAAGCATGCTTCATGAAAAAGGGGGAGATTTTCATCCCTTTGGTTGAGATTTTCCATCCCTTTGGTTGAGATTTTCATGTTTCATGAAAAATCTTTAGAGTCTCAACTTCATGAAAAAATACTTGTCTTTCATCCCTTTGAATATATAGACCCTTCTGGCCCTTTTTGATTCATGTCAAAAGGGGGAGAAATGTATAGTCAAAAGGGGTAGAAATGTATAGTTAAAATGACGAGAAAAGTATAGGTAAATGGAAGGAAAATATTGGAAATCCATGCATATAGATAGGAGGAGTTTATTCTTATAGATATGCTTGTTGAAAGGGGGAGAAATCCCTTAGCTGATATCCTTGTGCTTTAATGATTATATATTTTCATAAGGATGTTTGTCATCATCAAAAAGGGGAGATTGTTGGCTTTAGGTTTTCGACCTTAGTCTTAATCTCGGTTTTTATGGTTTTGATGATAACAAACATGGGACTAATGATTTCATTGAGTATATCTTTCAGGTTCCATATCAATTAGCGTTCGATGTCCTCGACCGGAAAAATTGGAGAAATCGGAAATCGGAAGGACATTGATCATCGCGCTCGGGTTCGTCGCGAAACTTCTCGAAGAGCGATGCATGCACCAAAGACGTATTGGACGGGCTCCTGCGTCGATAGTCGTTAAAAGTCGGAACCCGGAAACGACGCACAGAAGAAATAGGCTGAAGAAATAAACTTTAGCCTAGGTTCGGTTAATCGGGCGATCGATCGAATGATGGTAAAAAGTAGCAGAGCTACTTCGGTCGACCAGGCGGTCGAGCGATGGAAGCCCAAAATGGGTAGTAGCTTGGGCGATCGACCCGTCGGTCAATCGACCTGCTGATACCCGAAGACGTAGATCGCATCGGTCAACCGACGGGTCGACCGAAGATCGGGATCGATGTTTTTATGTCTGGGTGGTCGACCCATCGGTCGAACGACCACAGAGTAAAGAGCAACGGTCGAAGCTGCGGTCGACCAGTCGGTCAACCGACCATTCGACCGATGGTCTACAACGGATAGTTTTCTATCAGTTGAGCAGCCATTTCTTCACGAGGGTATAAATACACCGTCGTATACATCATTTAAACTTCTTCCTTGATTATAACAGAGTTTATTAAGTATTCAAAAGGAATATTTAGAGCCATCCAAAAGATTTAAAGCTTGCGCTCTGCTTCTCCATCGAGTTCATTTTTCAAGCGCCAGCTGCTACCTCAACTTGGGTGTTGATTCAATCACTACTACTTGACGAATTGAAGGATTGAAGGATTGAAAGATTGCAAAAGAGCTTTTTCTATTGGGTTTATTCTTAGCTCTTTTCATTGTAATTTTTGTTGTTATTTGAACTGTGTTTTCATTTGTGCATGAGAAGACCTTGTTTTAGGTCTTGGGTATAAGTGGTTACCTGGTGTTAGGTGTAAAGCCACTTTTGTAAACTTAGTGTTTACTAGGATTAGTTTAGTTGTCCCTTAGGGTTGAGGTGGAAGAGGACTCTCGATAAAAAGGCGGTGACTTCCGGGTGTGGAAGTGCCTTAGGTCGAGAGTGTGTCTCTTCAATGAAAAGTCCTCTGTGTAAGGGAAACGTAAATTAATCTATTAAAACTAATTTGGAAATCCTAAGCGGGGTGCTTAGGTAGTGGAGTAGGCATTGAGGCCGAACCACTATAAATCTTGTGTTTGCATTGATTTCTTATTTGCTTTAATTGCTAAATCATTTATTGCTTCCGCATATAAAATCATCGAATTGCAAATTGCCTAACTAATCAAGGAAACGATTAAAATTGGAATTTAGACTAACCGAATTAGTAAACACACTATTCACCCCCCCTCTAGTGTCGTCATTTCGCCCACATCAACCTATCAAGGGAAAAGTCAAAAGAGCTAGATTTCATTCTCTCATTTTCTAGTTTTAAGTCATCCACATGAGAGTTAAGCCTTATATTATCTTTCTTCAATATTTTGTTTTCATTATCTTTTTTAACAAGCAAGGCATACATTTTCTTGTATTCATCCACTAACTCATTATATGATATGTCAAGAGAACTAGTAGAGCTAGCATTATTATTAGCATGACTAGAAGGAGAAGTGTGTACCTCATCATTAGCATCCATGAGGCAAACTTTAGAATTGGCTACATGGTCATGAAAAGAGGATGCTTCACTTGAGTAAGATGTGGAGGTGGAAGCACTTGACCTCTTCTTTGCCTTGTTTTTCGTGGTAGGGCAATTCTTCTTCACATGCCCTTTTTCTTTGCACAAGTGGCAAATTACTTTTCTCTTCCGGCTTTTACAGTTGCTTCTTCGACTAGAAGCACTATGGGTATCAAAATTGAGATTAGTAGTAGGTGAGTGACCATTGTCATCACCACCTTCATCAGAAGTAGTAATCTCTTCGGTTTTTGCAAAATCATATAGCATGTTTAATGTTGCCCAGATATCAAATGCGGAAGAGCAATGCATGACCTTTTCAAGTATATCATTTGAAAATGTGCAATATAGAAGATGCGTTGTTTTACCATTAAATTCAAACAATTTAACTTGTTCTTGGGTCCATGCATTCATGTTTTCATTCGGTTCAATATATTTTGTTTTTACCATGTCAAATATATCTAAACTTTGAGTCTTTAGGAAAGTATACATTCTACTCTTCCAAAGACCAAAATTAGACTGATCGAACTTAGGTGGTATAGACACTACACTCTCTAGAGTCATTTCAAGATCGAGACTAGATGTAGAGGAGACGGTGAAATCTCAATCTACGACCCGCTCTAATACCAATTGTTAGCAAAATGACGACACTAGAGGGGGGGGTGAATAGTGTGTTTACTAAATTGATTAGCCTAAATTCCGATTTTAATCGTTTCTAGATTAGTTTAGGCAATTTGCAATTTTATGATTGGATGCGGAAGCGACAAATAATTAAGCAATTAAAAACAAACGATAAAGCAAACACGTTAATTTATAGTGGTTCGGCCCCAATGCCTACTCCACTACCTAAGCACTCCACTTAGGATTTTGAAACTAGTTTCACTATATTAAATTGGTTTCTCTTACACAGAGGACTTTGCACCGGAAAGTCTCCACTCTCCAACCGAAGGCACTTTCACACCCGGAAGTATCCCGCATTCCTACCGAGAGCACTTTCCCACCTCAACCTAAGGACAAATCAACTTAATCCTAGTACTACGTTTAATTACACCACTTACCGCTAAGTGTCCGCGATAAGCGAACAAGGGAGTTTGAGATGCTATGTCAGATGGATGCATGTTTCAAATGTGGGCAGGTGGGACACTTTAGGAAAGATTGTCCGGACAGAGGTGTCTAGAGAACTGAGCAGTCGAAAGGAAAAGCACCGATGTTAGTTGGGTCAGTAGCTTAGAAGGGTCCAATGCATTGCAGGGGGCACAATGGTTTTCAAAGATTGATTAGAGGTCCGGATACATTTGGAGAATCCGGGACTTCGATGTGCCTAAGACTGCCTTCAGGACTCGCTATGGGCACTTTGAGTTCCTAGCGTTGTCCTTTGGATTTGATGAACCGAGTGTTCAAGGAGTACTTGGACTGTTTTGTGATCGTCTTCATTGATGACATCTTGGTATACTCCAAGATCAAAGAGGAGCACTCCAAGCATTTGAGTATGGTCCTGGAAACCCTCAGAGAGCACTGGTTGTTCGCCAAATTCTCCAAATGTGAATTCTGGTTGGAGAGTGTAGGATTCCAAAGCCATGTAGTGTCCAAGGAGGGGATAAGGGTGGATCCCGCAAATGTAGAGGATGTGAAGAACTAGAGGATGTCGACCAACATGACTGATATCCGTAGTTTCCTTGGGTTGGCCGGGTCAAATTCGTATGGGATGACAAGTGTGAGGCGAACTTTTAGAAGCTCAAAGAGTGCTTGACGTCGGCGCCCGTGTTGGCCATACCTTCAGGCTCAAGAGGATTCGTGGTCCACTGTGATGCCTCTCGGGTTGGCCTGGGCTGTGTTCTGATGCAGTTTGGCCGAGTCAAAGCCTATGTGTCCTGCTAGCTAAAGGTTCATGGGAAGAACTACCCGATACATGACCTAGAATTGGCAGTAGTAGTTTTTGCATTGAAGCTTTGGGGGACTTGTTATGGCCGCACGGATGAATGTTTCAGATGTGGACGGATTGGACACTTTAGGAAAGTTTGTCCGAATAGAGGTGGCCAGAGAATTGAGCAATCGAAAGGAAAAGCACCGATGTCAGTTGGGTTAGTAGCTCAGAAGGGTCCAATGCAGAGCAGGGGGCCGCAGGCTAGTCACTATGAGAGACCGTCTGCCCGAGTTTGCACCATGAACCATGATGGAGCAAATGCATCTAAGGCAGTGGTGACAGGTACTATTTTAGTTAGTTCATCCGTACCTTATGTATTCTTTGATTCGGGTGCCACACACTCATTTGTATCTACTAAGTTTGCTGCTAAGTTACCTGTAGCACCTTCCTTGCTTAATGTGTCGTATGTGGTGTCGACGCCTACGGGCGATATAGTAATAGCTCGATCAATTTTCCGCAACTGCAAGGTGCTTATATGCGAGCATGCTTTGAGGGCAGAGTTGACACTTCTACCAATGCTTGAACTTGATGTCATACTCGGCATGGATTGGCTGGAGGATCACTTTGATTCAGTGGATTGTAGGGCTAATACTATTATTTTTTGTAAGCCCGGGTTGTCGCAGTTCATCTTCCAATGAGACAAAAGAGGTGAGCCTTCCTTCAGGATCAGGGGGATTTGTGGTCTACTGTGATGCCTCTCAGGTTGGTCTGGGTTGTGTTCTAATGCTGTTTGACAGAGTCATAGTCTATGCGTCCCGCCAGCTAAATTTTCATGAGAAGAACTACTCGACGCATGACCTAGAGATGGCAGTAGTGGTTTTTGCACTGAAGCTCTAGTGCCACTACCTGTACGGGGAGGCCTGTGAGATTTATACTGATCACAACATCCTCCAGTACTTGCTTACCCAAAAGGAGCTGAACCTCAGGCAGAGGAGGTAGCTGGAGCTCCTAAAGGACTATAGTTGGCTTAAGGTTTTCAACCTTGGTCTTAATCTCAGTTTTGACGACAACAAACATGGAACTAATGTTTCATTGACAAATCTTTCAGGTTCCAAGTCGGATAGCGCTCGACGTCCCCGATCGGAAAAATCGAAGATATCAGAGAAATCGGCAAGGACACTCGTCGGCGCACGAGATTCTTCAAGAAGTTAGAGTTTAGGTTTAGGGTGTCTAGATATGTTGTATATCCTCTTTATGATGCAAAGAACCCTAAAACCAAACCCAAAATCAAAAACATGAAAACCCAGAAACCGCCCTGAATTCATTAAGCCTAGGGAGCTCCTTGGAGGGCTATATTACCTAGACATTTACTTGACCTAAAAAATGGTGGAAATTTTTCCTTGGGTTAAAATTAGATAACGAGGTATTTTTTAGAAATTTTTGGAAGACTTTAGCCTAACCATAATTGACTCCAAAGAGTAGAAAATTTCCGTTTTACGAAAATTTGTACTAGATCCCAAAAACTAGATTTTGATTCTTAAGGATTTTGATTTTTTAGATATTTTTATTGAATCCAAATGGGGGGTAATTCTTATCTAACATTTATGTTTTAAACTTATTTAACTTAGTAGGCTTAGCGAAAACGGAACCCAAACGAGCAGAGAAACAAAGCAAACCAAACTGCTCAGCCTATTTTCGGTTGACTGGTCGGTCGACCGAATGGCGTTAAAAGCGGCAGAAGTCCACTTCGGTCAACCTGTCAGTCGATCGAAGTTGGTGAAGAAATTGCGGAAGGCTCATCGGTCGATCGAATTGTAGATCACAGGAATCGCATCTGGCGGTCGACCCGTCGGACGACCGCACAGAGAAATTGAGCCAGCGGTCGCTCGAGCGATCGATCGGTCGGTCGATCGATGATCGATCGACATGAGACTGAATGGCGGAAATGGCTAGTTTTTGGCCCGTTGACGCGCTATATCCGTTGTAGGGATATAAATACCCAAACCCAGCATTCCGTAAAAAAACCTTTGATCACTCCAAAAACTTCATTGTGCCAATTCTTGATCTTTCTAAAGCTTTTCTTGAGCTATCTGTTTGATAACCCTAGTTTCCAGGATAACACATTGATTTAGCCTTCAAGGTTTATCGATTCATCATATCAAGGCATCAAGAGGACTAGGGAGTGTCTTTTTGAGCTAAGTACTCATTGTTTGATTGCTCCAATTGTTATTGTATTTTCTTATTTATTTCATTGAATTTGAACTTGTAAGAAGACCTAGTGTTAGGTCTTGTGATTGAGTGGTATCCTTGGTGTAGAAGGAGTAAAGCCACTTGTGTAAACATAGTGTACTAGGATTAGTTGAGTTGTCCCTTAGGATTGAGGTGGAAGAGTGCTCTCGGTATGAAGACGGAGACTTCTGGGTGTGGAAGTGCCTTAGGTTGAGAGCGAGACTCTTCGGGTCAAAGTCCTCTTAATTTGTAAGGGAAACATTATTAATCTAGTAAAACTAAGTTTGGAAATCCTAAGCGGGGTGCTTAGGTAATGGAGTAGGCATTGGGGCCGAACCACTCTAAATTCTTGTGTTTGCGTTGATATTCTGTTTGTGCTTAATTATTTTATTATTGCTTCCGCATTTAGTCACTCAACTTGTAATTTGCCTAAGTAACCAAAGAAATGATTAAAATCGGATTTAGGCTAATTGATTAGTAAACACACTATTCACCCCCCCCCCTCTAGTGTGACCATTTCATCCAACAATGGTATCAGAGCGGGTTGTAGATTGAGATTTCACCATCTCGTCTACATCTAATCTCGATCCGGAAATGGCTCTAGAGAGTGTAGCGTCTATACTTCCTAGGTTCGATGAATCTAACTTTGGTATTTGGAAGAGTAGAATGAATACTTTCCTAAAGACTCAAGGTTTAGGTTTTTTTAACATGGTAAAAATCAAATATATTGAACCTAAGGAAAATATGGATGGATGGACCCAAGAACAAATTAATAGGTTTGAATTAAATGCTAAGGCAACAAATTGCATATATTGTTCCTTGGACAACAACATTTTTTAAAAGATCACGCATTGTACTTCTGCCTTCGATATTTGTGCTTGCTTAAATGTCTTATATGATTATAGTAAAACCGAGGAGTTAGAAACTTTTATTGAAGGAAGTGATGACAATGGTCATCCTTCCAATACTAACATGGTGTTTGAAGCCCAAAGTGTCTCTAGTCATAGGAGCACTAAAAATCTATAAGACCCAAAAATTTCCTAATATAAAAATCTATTTTGGTGTAGCGCACCAGATCGGGGGTTAGTCGGGTCGAGCCACAGAATCACCTCGAGTAGAAGATATAACTCGACTCATGAGAATATGAAGTTCAAATTAGCTCAATGGTTATTTCCTTTTATGCATAAGATGTTTGTTAAAGTCGAGTTCGACTCCTGAGTGTGGATTGAATCGGAGCCCGAATCGGACTCGGATCGAATCAAGTATAGGTTAAGTCATATGAGGGGCATTTGAGTCATTTGTGGAAGAGGGAATATAATCCCTCATCATTAGCCGTGCCGCTCATCTTGGAGCCGCACACAGCCTGAGCAAAGGGGAAAAGGGAGAGAGGGGAGATCTTGTCAGCGCCGAGTCCGTGTCGACTCTCGAGGAGATCATAGTTCATCTTCATCGAGGCTTCCTCGGGATCCAATCAAGGTGAGTGGTTAGCATAGTTTTTAAAGGGAGGCGGCCCTATAAGATTTGAAATCAGGTTTTCTCTCGCGAGTTATTGCTGATCGATGTTCTTCTTCGTATTAGAACTTTAACCGTTGTGTATTCCTATGATCTTGTGTTTTAAACGTGTTTATTTCACGTTCTTGAGGGCTGGCCGAGTAGAGCAAAAAGGGGAAAGGTCATGCCGAAATTTTCCCCAATTTCCTCGCTCGTCTCGAAACTCGTAGATCACTTTATGTTCGTATATGTTAGATTTATGGATTTATCACTCGTGTCATTGTCGCAAACATGCTCGTTCATCCTTGAGGACTCGGCCGAAAAGGGCATTAGCCTGCTTCAGTCGGCCGAGCAAGGCAAGGGTGAGAAAAAGTGGACTGCTCGGATTTAACATGCTTGGTTTCAGGTTGTGTTGTTTTGATTCGCGATCGCATGCTTATAGATAAGTTGAACTTGTATAATATGATTGATGTTCGTCTTAGAGATTGTTGCAACTATAGATCAATATTTATCTCAGTTATGGTAATGTTCTTGCTAAAACTATAGAGACATGATGATACTTAGGAAGAACTCTAACCATGGCAAGTAAATTTATTGATTTATGTAATTCTAGGAATGATTGCTTAGTGACCATCCTTAGCTCATTCCTCTTTAATTTTTGAAATGATGAAATATGTTACCATGCTTAGTATTTCGTGCGTTGCGAATTTATGGTTATCTTACCATGCTTTATAAGTTGCTTCTTATTGAAATAAATTCTAAATGCAATCTATAAATGATTATTGATGAATCTCGTAGGTATATATAGTAGTTGCTGTAAGTTGTTCTTGTTTTTCTTTAAATTATATATGCTGTCCTAAAATGTTCATGGGTGGAATTCCAAGGTCGGTACATAGAATTCCTCACCCAAGGTAGCGTATAATGGTAGACAACATGTAGGATGTTACAAGATGCTTAGCATATATGGAAACTTATCTAGGAGATGACACAACTTTCTAGGACTCCTAGTGAACATTTTTGGAAACCTAGAACTATTAGGCGTGTATAATTTAGGAAGGGCAGCAATAATTTGTTGACCCTGTAGCCCGAATTAGGGTTGGATACGAGCAAGGGCTCGAAGTGTATTTAAGGAAACCTTAGGACATTTGATTGTGTGATATGCTTGAGATGGTCCACCGAGAAGCATGGAGGTCGGAAATGACCAATGCTTAGCTCGGACAGTGTTTGGGTCTTGAGATGCACCAGCGGGCCCGCTAGCTGTCAGACCCTAGTTGGGTGGGACTAGCTATCCCTACCCCAGACAGTGCCCGAAGTCTAGTGGACCATCCTAGTCGATGGCCCTGGATTTCTTGTTTACATCTTGCTATGATGTGGCCAGTCGGCCAGTGTGATTCTACCCTGTATGGTCGGGCCGGTTTTAGCTGCGATTCTAATACCATAAGTAGGCCCAAGGGCCGGATGTCGAAGACTTGGTAGGCCAAGATGGCAAGTTTTTACATATATGGTTTATACAGAATGACCCATAGGGTCAGTAGTCACACTAGAAAGTAACTTACCTCCTTGAATATATATTATGTTGCCTTATATGTTATGCCTAAATAACTGAGGATTATGTGGTGGTTCACAAGAATCGATCACTGAGTCCCAAGTGGACTCACAGTTTGTTTCCTTGTTTTTTTTTTGCAGAGCATGAGCAGTAATTGTGACCTGTCGACATGGTGCAGCTAGAGGGCGGGTGGTGGTGCCATATCTCGTAGAGTCGTAGAGGCGTCCTTGGGTCATAGTCCAGTGTCTTAGTAGTTGTTTCCTTTTCTTCACTGACAGTTGTGTTTGGAAAAGTTTGTAAAACTTTGATATTTGAGATGTTCAGTTTGTTCTGATGATGGTTTTCTCTTTGGTTTGAAAACATATATTGTGAACTTTGAAAAAATTTAAATAAAGCTTGTGTTGAGGTTTCTTTTTATCGATATCCTCTGGTTTCTTATATGTCAGTGTAGATAGTAGGCTTCATGGTAGGATGTAGGCCCTGACCGGTCACGCCACCCTCAGTTGGGGTGTGACAAAGTTGGTATCAGAGCACTAGGTTAGGTCTTGACTTTGACTAAGTATTGGGTACCGTATGAGACATATGCTAGCATGTCGACATACGGTATAGTTATGCTACGAGACTGCACTCAGCGCACCATGCGGTTAGTAAATTTAAAAAGCTTTTGTTAAAAATTTATTATGTGACAGGAAACTTTTTCTTTTATGTGATAGTGTAATGGAGGCTCCCAATGCTGCACTGAGCGGCAGTGGCAGTAAATTAGGTGATGAAACATAGAGCCAAGAGGTTAGACCCAAGAGAGAGTCGAGTTGGGGCACGTAGACACGTACCCCGGTTGTCAGTAGAAAATATTCTTTATGTACTTGTGCGTACGGTGCTTGGATATTGATTGTGTTTGTGCTTGTGGATGAGCGATGGCTGAGTCGAGAAGTGTACCGACTTGGCAAGTTGGTCCCGACTCGGCGAGTGGATTTTGGGTCTTGATACTGCATGAGTGAGCCATGCTGATGTCAGACCTAAGGGGAGCCACACTAACTTTGGACTCGAGTGGATTTGGTTGGGTGGGCCATACCCATCCAGAGAGGGCCCAGGTAGAAGGCTCGCTAGATAGATTCTAACGACCTACTTGTTTGATTGCTAGGTTAAGGTCGGTTTCGATCGTATGAATGTATTGTTTCTGTGGGGGGGCGGCATGGGCCGAGTGATTTTGGCATTCATGAACATGTCATGTATTAATGAGTGTTCACGATAAGCGGGCAGGAGACTTTGAGATGCTGCGCAAGTCTGGTGGCATGTCAGTGTCAGAGTATGAGATAGAATTTCACCAGCTTTCCAAATATCATCAGACCTCAGTGGCATCTGAGACTGCTAGGGTCAAGAGGTTTGTTGGGGGATTTAGGCCTTAGATAGGAAGGCTCATCCACTACATCGAGGATTCCACTCTTGCACGGGTGGTGGATGAGGCCCTTCGGAAGGAAGCCTTGGTGCCGTTCGAGAGGAATGACGGGGCGACCAAGAAGAAACTTTGGCCGCAGGGATCTGGGGGTCGACCATGGCATTCAAAGGGGGCCGCAAGCGAGCCATTCAGAGAGACCGTTTGGTAGGGTGTTTGCTATGAACCAAGATGGGTAGAGGCGTCTAAGGCAGTGGTAACATGTACTATTCTATTATGTTCATCCACTGCTTATGTTCTATTTGATCTGGGTGCCACACACTCATTTGTATCTGCCAAATTTTCCACGGAGTTGCCAGTGGCACCCTCCATGCTCGATGGGCCATTGGTAGTATCAACGCCTACGGGCAATGCAATCCTAGCAAATTCAATATACCAAAGCTGCGAAGTGCTCATCTGCGGCCTTGTACTGAGTGCATATTTGACACTCCTACATAGACTTGAGCTTGATGTCATCCTTGGCATGGATTGGTTGGCAGAGCACTTTGTGATGTTGGATTGTAGAGCAAAAACGGTGATGTTTAGTAAGACTGGGCTGCCGCAGTTCACCTTCCAAGGGGAGGGAGGGAGCAAGCCGATAGGGGTCATCTTAGCCCTAAAGGCTCGTAAGCTGCTAAGGACGGTTGCCAATCCTTCCCGGCCTTCGTATATGTGGCTGAGGAGGAAAGGGGTGAGGCAAGGAATGTCAGCGGAACCCCAGTGGTATGTCAATTCCCTGATGTGTTTCCAGAAGAATTGTCGGGATTGCCGCCCAGAAGGGAAGTTAATTTTTGCATTGATCTGCAGCCCGGGGGGGGGAACAATTTCCATTCCACCTTATAGGATGGCACCAGCCGAACTCTGGAATTTAAAGGTGCAATTGCAGGAAATGCTAGACCTGGGTTTCATCCGCCCGAGCGTGTCACCCTAGAGTGCCCCGGTTCTCTTTGTGAAGAAGAAGGATGGGTCGATGCGCATGTGCATCGACTATAGGCAGCTGAACAAGGTTACTATCAAGAATCGTTACCCACTACTGTGGATAGACAATCTGCTTGACCAGCTACAAGGGGCACAATAGTTTTCAAAGATAGACTTAAGGTCCGGATACCATCAGCTAAAAATCTAGGACTGCGATGTGCCTAAGATGGCCTTTAGGACTCGCTCTGGTCACTACGAGTTCATAGTGATGTCATCTGGATTAACCAATGCACCTGCTGCCTTCATGGACCTAATGAACAAGGTATTTAAGGAATACCGAGACAACATTGTGAATGTCTTCATTGATGACATTCTGGTCTACTCCAAGAGTGAGGAAGAGCACTCTAAGCACTTGAGAATGGTCCTGGAAACCCTCAGAGAGCACCGCTTGTTTTCAAACTTTTCCAAGTGTGAATTCTGGTTGGAAAGTGTAGGGTTCTTGGGCCATGTAGTATCCAAGGATGGGATAAGGGTAGATCTTGCAAAGGTGGAAGTGGTGCAGAACTGGAAACGGACAACTAGCGTGACTGAGATCCGCATTTTTCGTGGTTTGGCCGGGTACTATCAAAAGTTTGTGGAGAACTTCTCTAAAATTGTAGCCCCTTTGACTTGGTTGACCTAGAAAAAGGTCAGGTTCATTTTGGACGGCAAATGCGAGGCGAGCTTTCAGAAGCTCAAGGAATGTTTGACATCTGCACCCGTGTTGGTTGTACCTTCTGGCTCAGGAGGATTTGTAGCCTACTGTGATGCCTCCCGGGTTGGCATGGGCTGTGTTCTGATGCAGTTTGGCAGAGTTATAGCTTATGCATCCCGCCAGCTGAAAGTTCATGAAAAGAACTATCCGACGCACGAACTAGAGCTAGCAGCAGTGGTCTTTGTACTATAGCTCTGGCGGCACTACTTGTATGGGGAGACTTGCGAGATCTATACGGATCACAAGAGCCTCCAATACTTTCTTACCCAATAGGAGCTAAACCTCAGGCAGAGGAGGTGGCTGGAGCTCCTAAAGGGTTATGACTGCACCATTACGTACCATCCGGGGAAAGCAAATGTGGTAGCAGATGCTCTGAGCAGAAAATCCATGGGCAGTTTATCTCATTTGGAAATTAAGTGGAGGCCTCTAGCTCGAGAGTTGGCGTTTTGCCTAGATGGGGGTACAACCTTGTCAGTGTCAGTTTCAGGTGCCTTGGTGGCACACCTGCGAGTACAATCCACGCTGGTGGACATGTTGCATGCCGCGCAGGGAGAGGATGCCTTTTGTGCACTAACCAAGGATCTGGTGCAAAGAGGCGATGCATAGAATGGATTTAGGTTGGACTTGGAGGGTGTGCTGAGGTTCAAAGACTGAATTGTGGTGTCGGATATGGCAGAGGTGCGCAGGCAAGACCTGGAGTTGGGCCATTGTTCCACTTACACGATGCATCCAAGAGCTACCAAAATGTATCGAGATCTACGGAAACATTTCTGCTGGTTGGGGACGAAAAGAGAGATAGCAAAATTTATATCCAAATGTCTGGTCTGCCAGCAAGTGAAGGCCGAACACCATCAGTTGGTTGTAGACAGTAGGCTTCAGGGTAGGATGTAGGCCCTGGCCGGTCACACTACCATTAGTTGGGGTGTGACAAAATCGGAAACGGAAGGTGATTTGCCATGTGTGCAAAGAAAAAGGGCATGTGATGAAAAATTGCCCAAGCATGAAGAACAAAGCAAAGAAGAGGTCAAATGCTTCCACCTCCACCTCTCACTCACTTGAAGCACCCTCTAGCCATGACTATGAAGTCAAATCCAAAGCTTGCCTCATGGTTGCGAATAATGAGGTACCTTCTTCTTCATCTAGTCAAGATAATGATAATGATAGTACTAGCTCTTCTAGTTCACATGATATGCAATATGATGAGTTAGTAAGTGAATATAAGAAAGTGTACACCTTGATAGTTAAAAAGGACAAGGAAAACAAAAAATTGAAGAAAGAAAATTTAGAGGTTAGCTCACATGTGCATGCATTAGAATTAGAAAATGACAAATTAAAGACTAATTTTATTGATTCTTGCCATGATACATTGAACCTTGAGCTAAAAGCTTAGAAACATGAAAATGTAGGTTTAAAAGATAAATTGAAATTTAGGAATGATGATTTCAAAATTGAGAATGAAAAATTGAAAGTTGAAAATAACATGTTGAAATCTCAATTGCATAAATCCATGAATGATTTGAAAAATGAGATGTTGATTTTGAGTAGGAAAGTTAATACTTCCTCTTTTAATTCTAAAAATCAAAATGTGTCATGTAGGAAATCTCAAAAGAAGAATGTTTCCTTTTGAGAATGCTCATGTTCATAATCCTCCTCATGTCAAGCATTCTAACTTTAGACCTCATGTTCACAAAAATGACAAAAAGAAATAATTTCAAGGTCATTGTTTTTGTTGTGGTGTTCACGGGCATGCCTTATATGATTGTGCATTTAAGTTGAACCCAAGTGGTGTTAAGACACTTTGGGTAGCTAAGTCCTCTAACCCCCAAGGACCCAAAGTCATTTGGGTACCAAAGATCTCATCTTCTTTTGTAGGGGGAGCAACCACACAAGGATGAGTTGATGATAGTTGATGGGAGTTTCATGAGGACTTAGAGCTTCACCAAATCCAAGTTGCAACTTCACATCTTTTGGATGCCTTCGGTATGAAGAGTCGGAATCTAGTTAATTTGGTATCATCTCCTTTACTTTATTTGAATTCATTCAAGTTGGAGTTTATGATACTTGTTTAATTCGAGTTGATTCTTACCGCTCTTGATTTGTTTTATAAAATAATTTTTTATTTTGATTTCCCGGTCTCTCCGGAGACCTATGTAGCCTGTAATGGGCTCATGCGACCTTGCGGTTTTAAATCGTAGGCTCATTGTGGCTTTCGGTTTTCAACCAATAGGAAGGGTTGGAGATCATATTTTCATATTTACTATTTTTTTATGATCTCTTAAAATTCATTTTAGTATCACTTGACTCTATTTAAAATGGATTTCAAACTATTTAGCAAAGTGAAGTTTGATAATGATACTTGACGCTTCTATTTGCTTTTTGGTTTGGTTAGCTTGCTAAGTAGCTTTATTTTCTCTAAAACATTAGTGTAGCTTACTTACAAGTTATGAGTAATTTAGGAAGGCTAATAATTAGGAGAAAAATGATAAGTTTGGCAAAATTCCCATGTAAGAGGCATGTCTTTGAATTTCCATAAAATCTTAGCATAATACCTCAATATTCACGTTTTATTGGTGTCTCTATACTCATGATTAGAATTGCACGTTAAACCCTTGAATTTTCATGAGTAGGTAGAATTTTAGCACTTAGGCAAATTTCATTAAATGAAACTTGCTCTAGGTTGATATTCATTATTAGAGACCTTATCCTTAAGTCCAAACTAGTTAAACATGTTTAGAGATATTATTCCTCAAATATTTCATATATTGAGATCTCTTTTATTCATTTTGATATCATGACAACTCTTTAAAATGAATCTCCACTATCTAGCATAGGTTAAGATTTTAAATGAAACTTTGCATTAAACCTTTGCTATTTTGTATGTTATCTTGCTAGTTGGTATATAATTTCATTATGATACTAATGAAGCCTACTTGCAAGTAAAGAAAGTGGTAAAATTCGAAAGGCTAAAGGAAAATAGAAAGAAGGTGGAAATTTTGAAATTTCTCAAGAAATGAGGCATGAGTTTCATTTTGGTAAAATTCTTACATAACACCTCTAATTTCTTGGTAAAATGATTTCTCTATAAATTCTTACATGAAAATTGATTGAAATCTCATGAGTAGATAAAATCTTGATACTTAGGCAATCTCATGAAACCTTGTTTGAATGAAATGTGCCCTAGGTAGAAATCCATCTTAGAGACTTCATTTTAAGTTAAAACTAGATAAACATGTTTGGTTCACTCATCATTTATATCCATGTGGTTAAAATTGAAAAATTATATGTAAATGGATAAAATGACAACTAGCTCACCTTAGGAGACTCAAAATTGAAAATATTTGACCTAAGTCAATAATTTGACTTGAAAATTTCTTTTTGAGCTCAAAGTTCACAAACATGTTTAGATTTACTCATGTTAGGTGTTCATGTGTCTATGTTTGAAAAACCATGAGTATAGGTTAAAGATTGATACTTAGCAATTTCTTGTTAACATGCTCATTTTTGAATGAAATCATGCTAAGATAAATTTTTGACCAAATGACACTAATTTCATTTCGAACTTGATAAACATGCTTGAAATGATTAGATCTTAATATATGAAAAGTTTGAATGAAAATTGAGAACTTTTGAAAAATAGCTAATATTTACGAAAATGCCACTAGATTTCAGTTATCTTTAGATAAATGCAGAAAATTGATTTTTTGATGATTCTTGAAACTGCATGTTCTTTGAAAAATCTAGTTTCTTCAGTAGAAATTTCAAAAATTCTCAGTAAGAATATGAATTGATATGGGTTTTTGAAATTGGATTTCAAAATTTCAAAGTACCGTTCTTTCCAAATGTTTATTTTTCCGATACTTTGATTTTTGGTCCAATCTTCAAATGAGACTTCGAGTATGATATTTTGAATTCATATTTGGTATAGTTCCACTCATGTGATGAGAAAAATCATTTCTAAAATGATTTTTGACTCCTTGATCGATACACGAAAATATCAATATTTAAGCCTATACAGGATTTCTAGACGTGGAATGTATTTATCATATAATGCTCATGTATGGTTTAGTCTCATATTAGATATTTGATTTTTCATCCCTTTAGTTGAGATTTTCATGTTTCATGGAAAAAGTTTTAGAGTCTGAACTTTGATTTTAGGTTGACTTTTCGTGCACTTTTTTATTAATGTCAAAAGGGGAAGAAAATATAGGTTAACCATGCATATAGATAGGGGGGAGTTCCATTATGTAGATATGCATGTTGATAGGGGGAAAAGAGAAACCCCATGATTGATATCCTTTGTGCTTGAATGATATATTTTCTTAAGGATGTTTGTCATCATCAAAAAGGGGGAGATTGTTGGCTTATGGTTTTCAACCTTGGTCTTAATCTCGGTTTTGATGATATCAAACATGGAACTAATGTTTCATTGAGAAATCTTTCAGGTTCCAAGTCGGTTAGCTCTCGACGTCCCTAATCAGAAAAATCGACAAGGATGCTCGTTGGCGCTCGAGATTCTTCAAAAAGTTAGAGTTTAGGTTTAGGGTGTCTAGATATGTTGTATATCCTCTTTATGATGCAAAGAACCCTAAAATCAAACCCGAAACCCAAAACATGAAAACCCGGAAACTGTCATGAATTCACTAAGCCTAGGGAGCTCCTTGGAGGGCTATATGACCTAGACATTTACTTGACATAAAAAATGGCGGTAATTGTTCCTTGGGTTAAAATTAGATAACGAGGTATTTTTTAGGAATTTTTGGAAGCCTTTAGCCTAACCATAATTGACTCGAAAGAGTAGAAAATTTCTGTTTTCCAAAAATTTGTAGAAGACCCAATAAACTAGATTTTGATTCTTAAGGATTTTGATTTTTTAGATATTTTTATTGAATCCAAATGCGGGGTAATTCTTATATAACATTTATGTCTTAAAGTAAATAAATGTTATATAAGTAGGCTTAGCGAAAACGGAACCCAAACGAGCAGAGAAACAAAGCAAACCAAACTGCTCAGCCTAGTTTCGATCGACCGACTAATGCCAAAAAATGGCAGTAGCCATTCGGTCGACCTGTCGATCGACCAAAGTTGGTGAAGAAATCGCGGAAGGCTCATCGGTCGACTAGATTGCAGATCACAAGAATCGCATCTAGCGGTCGACCCGTCGGTCGACTGCATAGATAGATTGAGCCAGCGGTACCTCGAGCGGTCAATCGGTCGGTCGACCGATGATCGACCGACGTGCGATCAAACGGTGGAAACAACTAGTTTTCTGCCCGTTAAAGCGTTGTTTCCATTGCATGGATATAAATATCCAAACCAGCCTTCCGTAAAAAAACTTTTGATCACTGCAAAAACTTCATTGAGCCAATTCTTGATCATTCTAAAGATTTTCTTGAGCCATCCGTTTGATAACCCTAGTTTACAGGATAACACCATGATTTAGCCATCAAGATTTATCGATTCATCATCTCAAGGCATCAAGAGGACTAGGGTGTATCTTTTGGAGCTAAGTACTCATTATTTGATTTATTGCTCCAATTGTTATTGTATTTTCTTGTTTATTTCATTGAATTTGAACTTGTAAGAAGACCAAGTGTTAGGTCTTGTGATTGAGTGGTATCCTTGGTGTAGGAGTAAAACCACTTGTGTAAACATAGTGTACTAGGATTAGTTGAGTTGTCCCTTAGGATTGAGGTGGAAGAGTGCTCTCGGTAAGAAGGCGGAGACTTCCGGGTGTGGAAGTGCCTTAGGTTGAGAGCGAGACTCTTCGGGTCAAAGTCCTCTTTGTAAGGGAAACATCATTAATCTAGTAAAACTAAGTTTGGAAATCCTAACCGGGGTGTTTAGGTAGTGGACTAGGCATTGGGGCCGAACCACTATAAATTATTGTGTTTGCATTGATATTCTATATGTGCTTAATTATTTTATTATTGCTTTCGCATTTAGTCACTCAACCTGTAATTTGCTTATGTACCCAAAGAAATGATTAAAATCGGATTTAGGCTAATTGATTAGTAAACACACTATTCACCGCCTCCCCCCCCCTCTAGTGTGGCCATTTCATCCAACAACTATGACTGTATTATTATGTGTCACCCGGGGAAAGCCAATGTAGTGGCGGATGCTTTGAGCAAAAAGTCCAAGGGTAGTTTGGCCCATTTATCAATCAAGAGAAGGCCACTAACTCGGGACACCATTCCACTTATACGATGCATTGAGGGGCCACCAAAATGTACCTAGACTTAAGGCAACACTACTGGTGGAAAGGCATGAAAAGAAAGGTAGCATAGTTTGTATCCAAGTGGTTGGTCTGCCAGCAAGTGAAGGCCGAATACTTGAAACCCGCGGGGCTGCTTCAGAACCGCAAGGTGCCCGAGTGGAAGTGGGAGACGATCACCATGGACCTAGTGACTGGGCTGCCTATGTCAAGAGGAGGGTTTGATTCCATTTGGGTGGTAGTAGATCGGTTGACTAAGACCGCACACTTCATTCCAGTCAAAATAACCTTTTCTGCTGAGTAGTACGCTAGACTATTTTTAGACAAGATTGTGGCATACCATGGTACCCCAATGATGATCATATCAGATCGAGGTACCCAGTTCACAGCCCGATTTTGGCAGTCCTTTTAGGAGGCCTTGGGTACTCAAGTGCGATTTAGCATAACTATCCATCCACAGATGGACGGTCAGTCTGAGAGAACCATCCAGACCCTGGAGGATATTCTATGGGCATGTGTCCTCGACATGGCTGGCGGCTAGGAGAAACACCTGCCGTTGATTGAATTCGCCTACAAGAATAGTTGTAACAGTAGCATTGGTATGGCCCCGTTCGAGACCTTGTACGGGCGGAGATGCAGATCACCAGTGGGCTGGTTTGAGACATGAGAGACTCTCATGGTGGGTCCTGACTTGATTGAGGAGGCAGTGGAGAAGGTGAAGTTGATAAAAGAAAGGTTGTTGGCGGCTCAGAGTCGCCAGAAAATGTATGCTGATAAGAAGGCTAGTGAGTTGGAGTTCGCTGAAGGCGATTTGGTGTTCCCGAAGGTTTCCCCCATGAAAGGGGTAGTCCGGTTTGGGAGGAAGGGGAAGTTGAGCCCTAGGTTCATTGGGCCTTTCCTTATTCTAAAGTGGAGGGGCGCTGTGGCCTACGAGCTGGCTTTGCCCCTAGCATGAGCATAGTTCACCTAGTTTTTCATGTGTCAATGCTCCGGAGATATGTGAGGGATGAGTCCCACGTGATCGAGCCGACTGCGGTTGAGGTGGACACGATGGTCTTGTATGAGGAGAGGTCAGTAGAGGTACTTGACCGGCAGATCAGGAAGTGGAGGTCCAAGGAAATTCACTTGGTAAATGTCAGGTGGGAGCATCACACCGGGGCAGGAAGCTATTTGGGAAGTAGAGCAACACATGAGGGAGCGCTACCCCTCCTTGTTCGAGGATATGGTGAGTCCCTATGCTCTACCAAATTCGAGGACGAATTTTCCTTAAGGGGGGAAGGTTGTAATACCCGAGGTTTCCTAATATAAAAATTTTATTTGGTGCATCTCACAGGATCGGGGAATAGAAGGGTTGAGTCACAAAAATCGACGTGAATAGAAGGTATAATTCAATTTGTTTGACTCGTGAGTTATGTTTATATGATTTATGTGCTAGATCGATTCAAGTCGGGTTGAAATTGGGTTCGCGGGTCGAGTCGGGGCTAAATTCAGACTTGGGTTGAGTTGAGTGAGGGAACTTAAGTAATGAGGGCATTTTTGTCAAAGAAAAAGGGGATTAAAACCCTCTCACCCCAAGCCGCCATGTGGCTTAAGGCAAGAGGGAGCCACACGCAGCCCGAGGGAAGAGGAAAGGGGAGAGGAGCTTGTGGACGATGCCGGTCTCGTGTTGTCGTCGGAGAAATTGGGATCGACCTCGTCTAGTCCATCTCCTTCATCCGATCAAGGTGAGTGGTCTAACCAAGATCCATAGGGTAGGTGGGTAGTCGACCCAAGGTATTGAGGATTTTGTCGATTTGTCGTTATATTTCCGTTGTCTCGTTGAAAGTTTTATCGAGATCTGATCCTCTTGTGTATATGTTGTTTAACGATGAAGTTTCATGGAGTTTTCCTCGGATTTAGGGGTTAGCCACATGAAGGAAAAAGGGGAAAGGTCATGCCGAATTTTTTCCCAATTTCCTAGAGTGGTTGTAACCTCTTGGATCGAGTTCTTTTCATGATTTGTGGCTCGATTGTTCTTGATCATAGTCAAAAACCCTCTTCTTCCACCCTGATCAATCTTGGCTGAGCATGAGTAACCAAGGTTAGGTTCGGCTGAGTGGATGTGAGGATGGGAAAGGGGCCCCACTTGGTTCATGCTTACACGTAGAGTTTTATTTCATTGTTTATGCTATAGATTTCTCACTTGATGTTTGATCTGTTAGTAGTGGTAGATTGAGTTTATCGTGCTATAAGGAAATGTTCTTGAACACACATATATGGTTAGGATTTAGAATGGCATGTGAATTATGGAAATGTTTCATTTATTTTCTAATGTAAATGCCCAATCCTTGCCATGTTATATTCCTTGTTTCCTTATCGAATTTTAGAAATTTATGGCTGAATTTAATCTCCTTATTTTTGGAAATCATGTGATTATTCATGTGGATAATTGTAGAACAAACTTCCTATGTTATATATGCTGTGATGAACCCGAAAGTTGACATTTTCATGATTATGAAATGTGGTTACACTTAAGGAATATAATTTATAGACTAGGTTTCACACCTAGGGAAGGATAGCGGACATTAGTACTCGACTAGTGCGACCCGAGGAATGGGTCGGGTACTGGTTGATGCCCGAGGATTTAGATGGAGTACCGATAGCCGGAACGACTACTACTCGACTCAACGGTGATTAGGGTCTTGAGATTGCACCAGCGGGCCCTCTAGGTGTTAGACCCGAGTGGCGGAGGGTCTTGAGATTTCGTCAGTGGGCCACGTTGACGGTAGACCCAAGTCGGGTGGGACTAGCTATCCCTGACTTGGTGGGATCCTGAGACTAGTTGACCATCCTAGTCGACGGGCCCGGTGATTGTCATTAACATTCCTTGTATGTTGTATAGGTCGGTGCGGCCGAGTACTGTATTGTGGTGAAGGCTGAACAGAGCCAAATCATTCATGTAGGATGAGGCCATAGTGGCCGAATGATACTCAGTCTGAAGGAGCCGATATGGCCAGACTACTTATTCGCATAGGTTGGCCAATTGGCCGGTTACCATGATATGACTAGCATAGACTCCTAATTTATGTGCTTGTGTATATATTTATATGTTATCATATCAGGGATTTAAGTGGAGGTTCGAAAGGACCGCTCACTGAGTTCCTTGTGAACTCATGGTTTCTTGTTTTGTTTTTTTGCAAAGCCCCGACCAGTGAGGTACGGCTTGGTGGCATGGTGTGACTGGAGGGCAGGCATTGGCGCAGATCTCGTAGCAGGCAATCATGTAGTCGTAGTCATGTCGATGGGGTTGTAGACATACACTGAGTAGTTGTCTTTGAAAAACTTGTATCTGCTTTAGACTTTGAAACTTGAGTTGTTTCCTTCGAATTTGAAATTACTAAAACTGTTTTGACATATATTTTTTTTAAAAATAAAGATTTGCACCGCTATCTTTTGTTCATGATACTTGGATGTACAGTGTTTTCCTTGGTGTATTTGTTTAGTGCATGTGGTAGGCTTCGGGGTACCGACATATACCCTGGTCGGTCACGCGACCCTGAGTTGGGGCGCGACAAAGTTGGTATCAGAGCTTCTGGTTAGGTATTGACTACGACTAGGAATTGGGTACCGTATGTTGCATATGCTAGCATCTCGACATACAGTATAGTTATGCTACGAGATTAGGCGACCATGATTGCACCTCAGTAGACCATGTGGTTAGTACTTTAATTTTCATTTATGAGTTGTTGGTATTAATGGTACAAATAAAATTATTATTATGCTAGTATGATGGAGACTCACAATGCAGCGTTGAGCGGTAGCGGTAGTAATTCCACCGAACGCCAAGGCCGAGGTCGAGGCCGTGGACGAGGTCGAGGCCAAGGTCGGGGGCTGGGGGTGGGGAAGAGAGCAGGTAAAGAAGGGGGTACAGGACCCCATAGTTGCTCAGCTACAGACTTAGGTGGCTTAGTTGACAGAGGCGCTACGCAGGGAGCAAGAGTTGAGGCAACAACCGTAGCCGGTACCAGTGGTACTCGTAGTGCCAGAAGTGACTTAGCCAGTAGCACCGGTAGTCAGAGTCCCAGGGGTGCCCACCTACGAAGACTTCGTTAAGCTGAGGATGCCGGTGTTCACCGGGATAGATAGGCAGGTAGAAGTTTTTGAGTTTTTGGGTGACTGCTACGAACTGTGTGTGGAGCTTGGGTGCTCATCCGAGTCAACGGCTCGCATGCAGCAGATGCACCACCCCCTGCGTGGGAGGAGTTCAGGGCGGCCGTAGTGGAGCAGTACTACCACCGAGTGTTCACGATAAGCGGGCAAGGGAGTTTGAGATGGTACGTCAGATGGGTGGTATGGCCGTGTCAGACTACAACATGTAGTTCACCAGACTCTCGAAGTACCACCCAACCCTACTGGCTACTGAGACCGCCAGGGTCAAGAAGTTCATCGGGGGGTTAAGATCCCAGATTAGCAGGCTCATCCATTATACCAAGGACACCACATTTGCTTGGTTAGTGGATGAGGCACTCATGAAAGAAAACATTGGTGTCGTTCGATAATTTTGACGGACCCGCAAAGAAGAAATTCCAACCTCAGGGGGCAGGGGGCCGGTCTTGGCATTCTGAGGGGACTGTTGCCACTACAGACCACCAGTCGAGCCAGGGACACGGCAGTGGCCGGGGCCGTGGTGGCCCAGGGTCAGGGGCAGCGCGACAGGTAGAGTCTGGGGATGCCACTCAGAAGTCAGAAATGCCATAGTGTAGTCGCTGTAACAGAAAGCACAGGGGGACTTGCTATGGCTGCACGGATGCATGTTTCAGATGTGGACAGGTTGGACACTTTAGGAAAGATTGTCCGAACAGAGGTGGCTAGAGAATTGAGCAATCGATAGGAAAAACACCGATGTTAGTTGGGTTAGTAGCTTAGAAGGGTCCAATGCAAAGCAGGGGGCCGCAGGCTAGTCACTCTGAGAGACCGTCTGCCCGAGTTTGCACCATGCACCGTGATGGAGCAAAGGCATCTAAGGCAGTGGTGAAAGGTACTATTTTAGTTAGTTCATCCGTAGCTTATGTATTCTTTGATTCGGGTGCCACACACTCATTTGTATCTACTAAGTTTGCTGCTAAGTTACCTATAGCACCTTCCTTGCTTAATGTGTCGTATGTGGTGTCGACGCCTACGGGCAATACAGTAATAGCCGAAATAATTTTCCGCGACTGCAAGGTGCTTATATGCGGGCATGCATTGAGGGCAGAATTGACACTTCTACCAATGCTTGAACTAGATGTCATACTCAGCATGGATTGGCTGGCGGATCACTTTGCTTCAGTGGATTGTAAGGGGACGATTGTTATTTTCTGTATGCCTGGGTTGCCGCAGTTCATCTTCCAAGGAGACAAAAGAGGTAAGCCTATGGGAGTCATTTCAGCCCTAAAGGCTCGTAAGTTACAAGTGGGCAGCTGTCAGTCTTTCTTGGCCCTAGTATTAGTGGCCGAGTAGGATAGAGACATCGCGGGGAACGTCAAAGGAACACCGGTGGTATGTGAGTTTTCTAATGTCTTTCCCGATGAGTTACCAGGTCTGCCGCCAAGAAGGGAGATAGAGTTCTGCATTGAATTACAGCTCGGGGTGAAGCCGATCTCCATTCCACCCTACAGGATGGCGCCGGCCGAACTCAGGGAGTTAGAAGCGCACTTGCAAGAGTTGCTGGACTTGGGCTTCATCCGGTCGAGCGTATCACCGTAGGATGCTCCGGTGCTCTTCATGAAGAAGAAGGACAGGTACATGCGCATGTGTATCAACTATAGGCAGCTTAACAAGGTGGAAATTAAGAATCGTTACCCACTGCCAAGGATAGATGACATGTTCGACCAATTGTGGGGGGCAAAATGGTTTTCAAAGATTGATTTGATGTCTGGATACCATCAGCTGAGAATCTGGGATTGTGTTGTGCCTAAGACTTCATTTAGGACTCGTTATGGCCACTTTGAGTTCCTAGTGATGTCCCTTGGTCTGACCAATGTACCTGCGACTTTTATGGATCTAGAAAACTGGGTGTTCAAGGAGTACCTAGACAGTTTTGTGATAGTCTTCATTGACGACATCTTGGTGTACTCCAAGAGTAAAGAGGAGCACTTCGAGCATTTGAGGATGGTCTTGGAAACCTTCATAAAGCAATGGTTGTTCGCCAAAGTCTCCAAGTGTAAATTTTGGTTGGAGAGTGTAGGGTTCCTGGGTCATCTAGTGTCCAACGAGGGGATTAGGGTGGATCCCGCAAAGGTGGAGGCTATGCAGAACTGGAGGCGGCCGACCAACTTGACTAAGATCCGTAGTTTCCTTGGCTTGGCTGGGTATTACCGGAAGTTTGTGTAAAACTTCTCCAAGATTGCAGCTCCTTTGACTCGGTTGACTCAGAAAAAGTTCAAAATAGTATGGGATGACAAGTGCGAGGCGAGCTTTCAGAAGCTCAAAGAGTGCTTGACGTTAGCACCCGTGTTGGCCGTACCTTCAGGCTCAGGAGGATTTGTGGTCTACTATGATGCCTCTCGGGTTGGCCTGGGCTATGTTCTAATGGAATTTGGCAGAGTCATAGCCCATGCGTCCCGCCAGCTAAAGGTTCATGAGAAGAACTACCCGATGCATGACCTAGAACTGGCAGTAGTGGTTTTTTCACTGAAGCTCTAGCGTCACTACCTATACGGGGAGGCCTGTGAGATTTATACTGATCACAATAGCCTCCAGTACTTGCTTACCCAAAAGGAGCTGAACCTCAGGCAGAGGAGGTGGCTGGAGCTCCTAAAGGACTATGACTGCACTATTATGTACCACCCAGGGAAAGCCAATGTCGTGGCGGATGCTCTGAGCAAATAGTCCATGGGTAGATTGGCCCATTTGCCAATCAGGAGAAGGCCACTAGTTTGGGAACTAGCACTGTGCCTAGATGCGGGAGCAATTCTGTCTATATCAGATTTGGGTACGCTGGTGGCACACCTGCAGGTACAATCCACCTTGGTGGACATGTTGCGTGCCGCGCAGCAGGAGGAGGCATTTTATTCCCTGACAAGGGATCTGGTTCGAAGAGGTGACGCATATGACGGTTGTAGGGTCGACTCAGAGGGTGTCCTAAGATTTAGAGACTGGATCGTGGTGCCTGATATGGCAGACGTGCACAAGCAGGTTTTGGAAATTGGCCACCATTCCACTTATAGGATGTATCGAGGGGCCACCAAATTGTACCGAGACTTAAGGCAACATTACTGGTGTAAAGGCATGAAAAGAGAGGTAGCAGAGTTTGTATCCAAGTGGTTGGTCTGCCAGCAAGTGAAGGCCGAACACTTGAAACCCATGGGGCTGATTTAGAACCTCGAGGTGCCCGAGTGGAAGTGGGAGAAGATCACCATGGACCTAGTGACCTGGCTGCTCTAGGTTATAATTTGCTCTATGTTTTATCTTGATTTGATGAAATTTGCTCTAGGTTATAATTTTTATTAGAGACCTCATTTTCTATGGATTGGCAAGCATGTTTTTAATACACACATCACATGAATCTAGGTTATTACACTTGGTATCACATGAAAACTCATTACTATATGAACAATGTGATCACTAGATTAGTTTATGAGACTCAAATTGAAAATGCTTGACCTAAGTCAACAATTTGACTTAGAAATCTCTTTTTGAGTTTAAATTTTCACAAACATGTTAAAATTCACTCATGTTAGATGTCCAAGTGCCTAAGTTAGAGAAAACATGAGTAGATAGCCAAATATGATACTTAGCATTTTCATGGGTTCAAGCATACTTTGATTAAAATCGTGCAAAGCTCATATCTTGATTAAACGACATTAATGTTACTTCAACCTTAATAGACGAGTGTTAAATGATCATATCTTGATATCTAGAAAATTTGAGCAAAATCTGAAATCAGTGGATAAATGACCCATATTTACAAAAATGCCACTGAGATCTTGTAGGATTTCTAGAAAATTGTAGAGACAACCTTTTTGAGTGATTCTTGACTTCTTGGAATCCTCATAGAGTCTATTTCGTGTAAATAAAACTTCACAAAATTTGAATGCTCACATCCTCTCAAAAATAATTTTTCTTTAAGGGATAAAAACTAGGGATCGAGGGGTCAATCGGCATTCGATCGCCTGATCGACCGGCGGGCGAAAAATGATCTGGATTGCCTGTTTCTTCGGCCAGATTTAATCCTGGCCGTTCAAACCATTGGTTTAAGACCGAAACTAGGGCTTCCTTGCCCATTCCACCGGCTGCCCCATTCCAAGACTTCTCCTTTCATCTTCTAGGGTTCTACCTCCTCTCCAAGACTCTTCTCCAAGGTAAAAAGCCTTCCTTCATCCATCATTCATGAAGTTGCTCTCAAAAACATGATTTCTTCACTTTTACTCTCACAATGTGTGTGGATTCATATATAAAAATATCATTCATGCTTATTTTTCTTGGATGATAACTTCTCTTTAGCATGTTTACTCCAAAAATGAGTTTTCTTTCAACAAAAATCAAATATCCCATGTTTTCTTCAAATGATTCATCATTTACTCTTTAATAGAATTTTATTTTGAACAAAAATTGTTAGTCAAAGACTCTCTTGTTTTTCTTTCATGAGTTTTTCTCAACTTTAACTTTAGCCTTCTTTAAAATTTTTGTTTTGGTCAAAAAGGAAAATGTTTCTTATTCTTCTCTAGTCAAAACAATTTTTTTTGATCTCTTCATTTATGGATCACTTTGTTTAATCTTTCCTTTTTATTTTGATTTAGTTTTATTTATCTTGAGATTTAATGAGAAAATCTTTTTGTTCTTGCTTGAATCTATGCCGATCTTTAAACTTTTAGCTTTCTTTCATTTGTGTTAAAAGCATGCATCTTTCATTTAAAACTTATCATCTACATCATCTTCATAATTGTCTTGCAGAATGGCTCCCAAAACTAAGCTCTCATCCTTACCTCATAACCTTTTGACCCAATTAGGCAAGAAACAAGCTGCTAAGTTTGTTGATAGAGCCATCCTGCAAACACGGCCAGTTAATTTAGATGACCTAGAACAATTTGATATCCGAGGGAAACTTGTTAGTATGGGAATGGTAGAATTTTTAGGAAAACAAGTACCAGTATGCCCCATCCTGGTAAAAGCCTTCTTCTCTAACCTAGTGATAGAAAAGGCAAGGCTTAGTGATGATTTAGTTCTTCGATCTGAAATCTTGGGAAAATCCATAGTCATCACCAAATCCCTCATCAGAGATGCATTTGGGTTTCCTCGAGTGGGAAGACAAATTTACAAGATGTCCGCACATCGTTTTCATGAGGAGTTTCCTCCTTATGAAATTGTGTCAACTATTTGTCCTGAGGATTATCAGGGAATGATCCCCACCCAAAGCATCAAACTATCAATCACTGCCAGGATCATGCATCTTATCATCTCATATAATATTCTTCCTAGGGCAGGTCACAATGATGAGGTCACCTCTATGAGTTCTAGGGTTCTTTTCTTTGCCATGTCTTGCATTCCTATAGATGTCCCTGACCTCATGCTTAGGTATATAGCTGAAGTCCATTCCTCCATAAAACATGGCCTACCATATGCCTCAGTGATATCTCACTACATATATGAAGCTGGGGTAAATAGATCTAGATATGAAATAGAGCCCATTACTAGAGCCATAGATTCTTCCTCCCTCAGCCGCATGAAGATTCTTGAAAATTAGCGCGATAAAAGAACGCGAGGAGATCCTATGGAATAGCCTGAGCATGACACAGAGATGGAGGAAGACGAAGGTGGTGGATGTTCATCATCTGGCACTTCCCTAACGCGCCTAAGTGATCTGGAGGATCGCTTTGCTCAATTTCACATCGGTCAGATGGAATGGAACAAAAACACATCAGAACGCATGGACGAATACGGCCGTCAGATGGATGAGTATGGTATCATGATCGGTGACCATAGCTGGCGCATCTACGAGTATGGTCAACGTGTTGACCAGTATGGTCAGCAAATAGATGAGTACAGTCGTCGAGTTGATGAAATGTATGGGAGAGTGGATGAGATGTGGCAATATTATCAGTCACATCTACCACCTCTTCCACCACCTAAGGACGAGTAGTCCTCTATGATGTATTGATGTTATTCATCTATGAACATGTATTTCACACTTAACTTTCATATGTATTTGGTTGACTATACAAAGTGATGATTAGTAATGTAAGTGTGTTTTTTTTTATGGATGATTAGTAACTTGAATATGCATATCGATAGGGGGAGCACTAAATGAATACTTCATTTCATTATCCGTATAGATAGGGGGAGAATTAAAAAATATATGCATATAAATAGGGGGAGCTCTAATTGAATACATTACTTCATTTCCTTGATGCTTTCATGTATCCATGTAACAAGTCATGCTCCATAAGAATTGTTGGATACATTACTTCATCCTAGATATTTATCATCAATGGTTTGTCATCATCAAAAAGGGGGAGATTGTTAGCTGAAGGGTTCCTCCTTCATGCCTTATTCTCCTCATGTTTATTTTGAAGATAACAAACCTATTTAACAAGTGCTTGAAGTATGAAAATTATAGGATCGATGAAAGATACGTCAAGCTTTACGTCTCTCGATCAATCTCCAAAATAGATCAATGTGTGCATCAAAAATGTCTTGGATAGCATGGAGAATCCTTAAAGTTAAAGCACGCTGAAGAACGAAGCCGGAAAAACAAGCGCGAAATGAGAAAGCCAAGAAACATATTTTCCAGCTCGAGTTTGGTCGACCGAATGATGTTATGCATTGGCAGTAGCCAATTCGGTCGACCGAATGTCGCTGAAAAATGGCAGTATCCTTTCGGTCAACCGAAGTAGGTGAAAATTTTGGCTATGGCTACGTCGGTCGACCGACCGATGCCAAATATTTGCAGAATGCTCATCAGTCGACCGGATGGCATAGCGCGAGTCGGGGAACTCGATATCACTGAGTCGGTCGACCGATTGGCATGTAATACCTGGCTTCGGTTGACCGATTGGTCGATCGAATTGGAAGTAGACATTTTTCCGTCAACCGGTCGAACCGTCGGTCGATCGATCATGAGAAATATCTTACAGTAAGCCAGTGATCGATCAGTCGATCGATCGACGATTCGACCAGACCATCGATCGGGCGTCTGTAACGGTAAAAAATAATCCCGTTGACGCCCTATTTCAGTTGGGTTTATAAATCTCCCTTCTAATCTTTTTTATCACTCTCTCTTAGATTCTTGGATGATAAAAAGCTTCAAAGAGTGATTCAACTGCATCCTTCAAACCTTCAAGCGCTAAAGTTCATCGGCTGAGTCTTGATCCCCTGCTGTCAAAAAGAGTTTACTTTCAAAAGGGTTCATCAAGCGGTTAGGCACGGGAAGAAGAGGCGTCTAAATGTGTTAAGCTATTATTCCTCTTCTTGTAACAAGTTTCTGTCTATTTTGTTCCTCAAACTCTTTGTATTTGTTTTGTAGGAAGACCTAAGTTGTTAGGTCTTGTGTGTGGAAGTGGTTTACTTGTTTTGAAGGAGTAAAGCCACTTGTGTAAACTTAGTTTTACTAGGATTAGTCAAGTTGTCCCTTAGGGTTGAGGTGGAAGAGTGCTCCTGATAAGAAGGCGGAGACTTCCAGGTGTGGAAGTGCCTTAGGTCGAGAGTGCGACTCTTCGAGTCAAAGTCCTCATTGTAAGCAAGACAATAATTAATCTAGTAAACTTAGTTTGGAAATCCTAAGCGGGGTGCTTAGGTAGTGGAGTAGGCATTGGGGCCGAACCACTATAAATCCATGTGTTTGCTTGATATTTTGCTAGCTCTTAAATTACTTCATCATTCATTGATTTAGCACTTAGTAGTCGAATTACACATTGCCTAAATAATTCAAGAATCGATTAAAATCGAATTAGGCAAATAGTATTAGACAACACACTATTCACCCCCCCTCTAGTGTGCGGATTCTTATAACACTGCCAACCAGTCCATGCCCAAAATTACATCAAGCTCTAACATCGGCAGGAGTGTCAATTCGGCCATCAGCACATGCCCACAAATGACAACATCGCAACCCTTAAGGACTATCTTTGCCATCACAGAAACGCCTGTAGCCGTAGACAATGCAAATCAAGCATAGAAGATTCCCCTACCAACTTAGCAGCAATCAAAGCAGACATGAATGAGTGTGTAGCACTCGATCAAACAAGACATATACAATGGCAGACCTAACAACAACATTACCTAACACCACTGCCCTAGACACCTCAGTGCCCTCTTGGTTCATAGCAACCACCCGTACAGCGGGCGTCTATGAACCACCAGCTCGCTGGCCTTCTCCTTGAGTCTGAGCTCTCTGAGCTACGGAACCCACTGACATCGGTGCCTTTCCTCTGGTATGATCAGGTTGTTGGCTACCTCTTCCAGGACAATCCCTCCTGAAGTGCCCAACCTGTCCGCACCCAAAACATGCCTCAGAATGAAACCGCTCTAGGTCCTGCTAAACTCTGATCGCACATAATCATGGCCCTTAAACATAAGGTCGCTCTACACCCATAATTTATATTTCCTAAAATCTAAGGGAAAGATCCTCCAATCGATTCAAAATTTCAGCTATAGGGGAAATTTACCATCAGCCAACCCCTGCATATCCCTTTTGCAGAAATCCATCAGCCGGCCCCCAAGGATCCCTAGGGCCGCCCTAACCATACTGCACCATAAGTATTTAAACTATATGACAAGACCCAATTAATCATTCAAGATACTAAGCAAACATTGCAAGGATCTATAATCCAGGATTAGCCCCCAAAAATGGTGCACTCTCTAGCACAGGGCCATTCATGGCCTCGAGCTATGGTACCCTAGGACTGTCCCAGTTTCTCCTCCCTGCGGAGTGCCTTATTCAGCTCAGCCACTCAGGCCTAAACAACCATGGGATCCTATCCCATATCCTCTCGGGCCCATGGTGGTCTCCCACGACCTTGGCCCGACCTCAGCCTCGGCCTCGGCGCTCAGTAGAGTTGTCATCACTACCGCTCCTAGCGGCATCAAAGGCCTCCATCAATCTGGAATAACCAGAAAAGAAACATATCATAATCAAGAAATTGAATTCACCCTAATATTTAGCAAACTTAACCACGAGTCGCGCTGAGGTGCAGACTTAGCCCAATGATCTCATAATATATCCCTATCGTATACTGACACGCTAGCAATGCCCTATACGGTGACAACTCTAGGTCATAGTCAAACCGAACCACATGTTTTGATACCACATTGTCACGCCCCAACTCAGGGTCACGTGATCGGCCAGGGTATACATGCCTATACCCCGCAGCCTAAACCATGCACATGTCAACTCAACAAATAATACAGCGAAAAGAAATGATAAGTTTTATTTTAAATGAAAAGCGAACCAAAATATAGTTTTATTTCAAGAAGCTCAATGAAACGTAAAGTGCGGAAATAACAGTTTAAGTTCAACAATTCAAAAGTTCAGATACAAATAAAGTCTGAAATAAATGACATGAATGCCCTTAGTGCTACAACTCCAAATCAAACTGATACAAGTGCATGACTGCTACTAGAAGACTCAACTACGACCATAACTAGGACTGTTATGAGATCATGCGGCTTCTCTGCCCTCCAGCGGCGCCAAGTGATTTTGACCCATCTCACCGATCAGGCTCTGCAAAATAGAAATCACACGACAACGAGAGAGTTCAAAGAACTAAGCAAGCGGTTTTACCAACCCTCACAAATATAAATCACAGAGATAACAAAAATGAAATATGTCTCTACAGAAGGCAAGGTCACGAAGGTGTGACTAGCTAACAGGCCAACAGGCCACACATGCCCCAAGGCATCTAACCCTCCAAAGAAGTGCATTAGGCCAAAGCCCACCATGCCCGAAGGCAACAACACATACTAAAGAAGTGCATCGGGCCGAAGCCCACCATGCCCAAAGGCAACAACACATACTAGGGAAAGTGCATCGGGCCAAAGGCCACCATGCCCAAAGGCAACATCACATACTAGGATAATCGGGAAAGACCCTCCGAGCTTATCCTAGTATAAGGAACCTTGGGAGTAATCAGGAAAGACCCTCCGAACTTGCTCCACGAGACGTGACATCACAAAAGTAATCGGGAAGGCCCTCCAAAATTACTCTACAGGTTGGGAATTTGACGTCCAACCACCCGGGCGTAGCCCAAAATCCGGCTCCTAAATCAGCCGCTCTGCCATTCTCATCGATATGGCGCATCAAGACCTAAGTCAAGACTCTTCTACAGTGTCCTAGGGGTATCCTCATTATGAAGCGTCTCAACGCTCCAAACCCGACCCCTATCCCTTAGACCCGTAATGTCATGTACCCGTGTGGTTTTATTTCATGCATACTTTATAAGTTGGTTCATCACAGATTATGCTCACACCTAATCCAATTTTAATTATAAAATTAAAATTTAGATCATCTCAATTAGGATTTTGTTTTAGGTTACTATTCTGCCCAAAACTGTTGTGTCTAACCTGAATCTAGTCTCCAAAGTGTGTCCTATGTTTCCAAACTATATTTTCTGATCAAAACAATAGGTTACACGACTATATTCACACACATCAGAGCGAACAAATTAACATCAGGACAAATTCATCATCTCTGCATACAATTCAAGCAACATGTAATTTCAGCATACTTATAGAATTAAATCCAGAAATTAACCCCTAAATTACCATTAGGACAAAATACTAATCTCAGGAACTAATTCACAAAAATTATGATTTTCATCAAGATTAACAAGAATCCACACACTTAAACCAAGAATCAAGCATTAAGATCAAGACCCCCCTTCTCAAGAACCCATAATTAGTCATTATCAAGATCTTAATCCTACCACAAGATTTCTACCCAAAAATTACAGATTTAATTCTAAACAAGAAACTCATAATCAAGAATCTAAAACAAGGAGAATAGATCAAGATTTCATATCAGATAAAACATGGCAAGAACGCGAAAAACAATCAAGAAACCTAACACAAATACCAAGCCGTCAAGAACGACTTCAAGAATCCGATTGAAATCCCGAAGAGAGAGGGTAAACCACTCACCTTAATTTGAAGAATAACTAAGGAAGAAATCCTGGATGACGGTCCCCAAATCCAGCTTCAAAAGGCCGGCGGCTCAACCCAAGAAAAGGCTCCAAGGGGCGGCGGCTCACTACAAGCTGCCGGCTTGGAGAGTGGGAGAGAGAGGAGAAGGATAGGGGCTGGCTCAACTGGCTCCTCTCAGCTTGGCTCCAAAGGGAAGGAAGAGAGAGAGGGGAGAGGAAGAGAAAGCAGGTGGCTCGGCTCGGGGCCTCTCGGCACGGCTCCAAAGGAAAGGAAGGAGAAGAGGAAGAGGAAGATAAAGTAGGCGGTTCGGCTTTAGCTCTGGGTGTCGGCGACTCCAAGGTGAAAAGGGAAAGGGGGCTGGCGGCTTGGCTTGGCTTGGCGGCTGGCTCCCTTTCTCAATCCTTTGCGTGGCTCTAAAAATAGGAGCCACAAGCCATGGGGAGGGGGTTTTATACTCCCTCCTCAACCCTAACCCCTTAAAAACCTTAATCCAAAACCAGCATCCACCTTAAGCCAAAACCAAACCCACTAACCCGATAGACTTAATTGATTTAATTAAACTTATTCTAATAAATCACAAGTAATTAATTAAATACACCCACATGAACACAATTAACCATTATGCACAGACAACATCAAATTAAATAATTTCAACTACCGAAGCCTAAAATTCATAAATTCATATCCTACTTACCCGAGCTCGCAAGCTCACTCCGGACCATGAGTCGACTCGGCTCGACCACGAACTAGTCTGCTAGGCTGGCAAACACACATAAGAGGAAAAATAATAAATTTAAATATCTAGGATATTACAATAGTACCCCAATGATGATCATATCAGATCGAGATACGTAGTTTACAACCCTATTTTGGGCAGTCCTTCCAGGAGGCCTTGGATACTTCGGTACGGTTCAGCATATCGTTCCATCCGCATACGGACCGACAGTTAGAGAGAACCATCCAGACGCTGTAGGATATGCTGAGTGCGTGCGTCCTGGACCTGGCTGGCGGTTGGGAGAAACACCTATCGTTGATTGAATTCGCCTACAACAATAGCTATTACAGTAGCATTGGTATGGCCCCTTTCGAAGCCTTGTATGGGCGGAGATGCAGATCATATGTGGGCTAGTTTGAGGTAGGGGAAACTCTCATGGTAGATCCTGATCTAGTTGAGGAGGCGGTAGAGAAGGTGAAATTGATAAAAGAAAGGTTATTGGTGGCTCAGAGTCGTCAGAAGATGTATGCTGATATGAAGGCCAGAGAATTGGAGTTTGTAGAGGGTGACCTGGTGTTGCTGAAGGTCTCCCCCTTGAAAGGGGTGGTTCGGTTTGGGAAAAAGGGAAAGTTGAGCCATAGATTCAATCGGCATTTTCCTAATCTCAAGTGGAGGGGCGCTATGACTTATGAGCTGGCCTTGCCCCCTAGCCTAAGCAGAGTTAACCCAGTTTTTCTTGTGTCAATGCTCAGGCGGTATGTGAGAGATGAGTAAGCATGTAATTGAACCTTCTCTGGTTGAGGTGGATTCAGTAGTCTCGTATGAGGAGAGGCCGATAGAAGTTCTTGACCATGAAATCAGAAAGTTAAGGTCCAAAGGAATCCCCTTGGTGAAAGTCTGGTGGGAGAACCACTCCGAGCAGGAAGCTACTTGGGAGGTGGAGCAGGACATAAGAGATTGCTACCCTTCCTTGTTTGAAGATCTGGTAACTCCTTATAATTCAACAAAATTCAAGGACGGATTTCCCTAAAGGGGGGAAGGTTGTAATACTTGGGGTTTCCTAATATAAAATTTTCATTGGTGCAGCCCATCAGATCGGGAACTAAATGGTCCAAGTTGCGAGATCGCCGCGAGTAGGAGGTATAATTGAAATTTTAGACCCATGGCTAATGTTTATTTGGAATGTATGTGTTGGTTGACTCAAGTTGGATTGAAATCGGGTTCGCATATCAAGTCGGGGCTCAATATGGGTTTAGGTGGAGTCGAGTGAGGGGGATTTAAGTGATCAAGGGTATTATGATAAAAAAAAAGGAGATAATTAATCCCTCACCCCAAGCCGCCGTGTGGCTCAAGACAAGTTGAGCCGCACGCAGCCCGAGAAGAGTAGAAGAGGAGCTCCTGGTCGGCGCCGGACCTATGTCATCATCAGAGAAATCGGGATCGTCTTCATCTCATCCATTTTCTTCTCTAGCCGAGGTGAGTGGTCTAACCGAGATCCATAGGGTAGGCGCGTAGCCAACCCAAGGTATTGGATATTTTGTCGATTTTTTGTTATATTTCCATCGTCTCGTCGAAATTTTTATCGAGATCTAATCCCCTTGTGTATTTGTTGTTTAACGACGAAGTTTCACGGAGTTTTCCTCGAATTTAGGGGTCGGCCGCATGAAGGAAAAAGGGGTAAGGTCATGCCGAATTTTTCCCCAATTTCCTAGAGTGGCCGTAACCTCTTGGATCGAGTTCTTTTCATGATTGGTGGCTTAATTATTCTTGATCATGGCCAAAGACCGTCTTCTTCCACCCTAATCAATCTCGGCTGAGCATGAGTAACCTAGGTTAGGTTTGGCCGAATAGGTATGAGGAGGGGAAAGGGGCTCGACTTGGTTCATGCTTACATGTAGAGTTTTATTTCATCGTTTATGCTAAAGATTTCTCACTTGATGTATGATCTGTTAGTAGTGGTAGATTGAGTTTATCATGCTATAAGGAAATGTTCTTGAACGCACAAATATGGTTAGGATTTAGAATGGCACGTGAATCATGGAAATGTTTCATTTATTTTATAATGTAAATGTCCAATCCTTGCCTTGTTATATTCCTTGTTTCCTTATTGAAATTTAGAAATTTATTGTTGAATTTAATCTCCTTATTTTGGGAATCATGTGATTATTCATTGGATAATTGTAGAATGAATTTCCTATGTTATATATGCTGTGATGAACCCGAAAGTTGACATTTTCATGCTTATGAAATGTGGTTACACTTAAGGAATATAATGCATAGACATTTTCATGCTTATGAAATGGATAGAGCCGGTCCAATCATGCAAGGTGAGGCCATAGTGGCCGAATGATACTCAGTCTAAAGGAGCCGATATGGCCAGACCTACTTATTTGCATAGTATGGCCAATTGGCCGATTACCATGATATGACTAGCATAGACTTCTCATATATGTGCTTGTGTATATATTTATATGTTATCATATCAGGGATTTAAGTGGAGGTTCGGAAGGACCGTTCACTGAGTTCCTCGTGAACTCATGGTTTTGTTTGTTGTTATTATGTAGAGCCCAACCAGTGAGGTACGGCTTGGTGGCATGGTGCGAATGGAGGGCAGGCGTTGGCCCAGATCTCATAACAGGCAGTCATGTAGGCGTAGACGTGTCGAGTAGGGTTGTTAGACATGCATTGCGTAGTTTTGTTCTTGAAAACTTGTAACTGTTTTAGAATTTGAAGCTTGAGTTGTTCCCTTTGAATTTGAAACCCTTTAAAACTATTTTGATTTTGAATAAAGATTTGCGCTGCTCTTCCTTGTTGTGTAGTGCATGTGGTAGGCTTCGGGGTACCGACACATACCCTGACCGGTCACGCGACACTGAGTTGGGGCGTGACATTTAGGGTGTCGAGAATGTGTTGTAAATCCTCATGATGATGCAAAGAAAAAAGAAACCAAATCCGAACCCCAAAACACGAAAACCTGAAAAATTAGAAAAGGCTCTCAAATTCACTAAGCCTAGAGAGCTCCTTGGAGAGCTATATGACCTAGACATTTTCTTGGCACCAAAAGTCTTGGTAATTGTTCCTTAGGTAACAACTAGATAATGATATATTTTAAAGGAATTTTTAGAAACCTTTAACTTACCCATATTTGATCCAGGAGATTATAAAATTTTTGATTTTCGAAAATTTGTACTAGACTCTAATAGTTAGATTTTGATTATTAAGTATTTTGATTTTTTAGATATTTTTATTGAATCCAAATGGGGGGTAATCCTTATATAACATTTATGTTTTAAAGTTATTAAAGTTAAGAAATGTTATATAAGAGAACTTAGCGAAGACGGAACCTAGAAACGAACAAACAAGCAGAAAACTCAACCAAACCAAACATGTTTTTCCAGTTTTAGTCGACCGGTCGGTCGACCGAATGGTGCCCAAAAGTGGTAGAATACATTCGGTCGCTCGGTCGGTTGACTGACGATCGATCGGCAAGCGACTGGCGGTCTATAACGGGTAAAATTCTGCTCGTTGAGAAGAGAAGACTTGTCTCTTCTTTTCATGGTCAATAAATACAAGACCTTGAGAGCCTTCCTCCTTTATGTTGATCACTTCTAACATCATTAAGTCATCTTTTGATCAATCCTAAGCCTTCATTGAGCCAATCTTGTGAAAACCCTAGCTTGGATCCTTCATCTCTTTGATTGAGCCTTTACTTCATTGTTTCATCATCAATAGCATCAAGAGGAAGCTAGGAATCTTGTTGTGGAGCTAACTATTTTATTGTTTTATTTATTTGCTATATTTACTTGTATATTTGTGGGTTATTCATTGTATTTTATTGTATTTGAGTTACTTGTATTTGAGTGTAGGTCTTAAAATTGGGTGGTAGCCTTGGTGTTTGAGGTTTAAATCCACTGGTGTAAACATAGTTTACTAGGATTAGTTTTGTTGTCCTTTAGGTTTGAGGTGGGAGAGTGGTCTCAGTAGGAAGGTAGAGAATTCCGGGTGTGGAAGTGCCTTGGGTGTGAGAGCGGAGACTCTCCGGTGAAAACATCCTCATTGTAAAGGAAATAATTAATTTAGTAAAGTTTAGTTTGGGGTGCTTAGGTAGTGGAGTAGGCATTGGGGCCGAACCACTATAAATCTTTTTATTTGCATTGCTTACTTTGCGTATCGTTTACTTGACTTGTTTTATACACTTCCGCCTTCATTTAATAGTCGAATAGTGCATTAACATAAGTAATCAAGAAAACAATTGAAACCAGAATTAAGTTTAAGATTAGCAAACACAATGTTCACCCCCCTCTAGTGTGGCTATTTCATGAACAATCAAGACATGATATGATAGAATGATAAACATAATCTAAAACTATTAATCATGTACTAATTCACGAATCGATATTACACGTATCGGTCAAAGTATCAAAAATCTTTTTAGAAATGATTTTTCTCAAATAATAATAAGAGCGATACCAAAAATAGAATTATGATATCATACCTGAAGTCTCTTTTGAAAATTGGATCAAAAATCAAAGTATCGGAGAATTGAACATTTGTAAAGAACGATATTGAAAGTTTTAAAATCCAATTTCAAAAATTCATATCAAATCAAATTCTTACTGAAAATTTTTGAAATTTTTACTGACATACTAGATTTTCCAAAGAACATGCAGTTTCAAGAATCATTCAAAAATAAATTTTTTGCATTTTTCTAAAAATAACTAAAATTTGGTGGCATTTTCATAAATATTAGCTATTTTTCAGAAGTTTTCAGTTTTCATTCAAACTTTCAAAATATCAAGATATAATCATTCAAAACATGTCTATCAAGTTTGAAATGAAAATAATGTCATTTGGTCAAAATTTGAACTTAGCATGATTTCATTCAAAAACAAGCTTGATAACATGAAATTGCTAAGTATCAAATTTTATCTTTTACAATTGGTTTTTCAAACTTAGATACATAGACACCTAACATGAGTAAATCTAAACATGCTTGTGAAGTTTGGACTCAAAAATAAATTTCTAAGTCACTTTGTTGACTTAGGACAAACTTTTTCAACTTTAGGTCCTCTAAGATGATCTACATATCACTTTGTTGATCTACATATGACTTTTAAACTCTTAACACCTAGAAGCATGTCATGTGTATATCTAAACATGTTTCATGAGTTTCGACATAATATAGAAGTTTCTAATGTCAAATTTTAACCTATGACAACTTTCATTCATATGAAACTTGCCTAAGTACTAAAATTCTTCCTACTAAAGAGATTTCAAAGATTTAACATGCAATTTCAATCATGAGTGTAGAGACATCATTAAAGCATAGATATTAAGGCATGTATACAAGGATTTTTAGAAAATAGAAATCATACCTCAAACATGAAATTTTTGCCAAAGTAGTTTTTTTCATTCTATTTAGCCTTCCATTAACCTTAGATTTAACTTGCATAAGGAAATCATTTGTAACATAATGGTGTAATCATTTCAAGCAAGTTAATCACTCCAAATAGCAAAGTAAGCATCAAAGTTTTCATTCAAAATTCAACTTTGCTAAATAGTTAAAGATTCATTTCAAGAAGTACGATACAATACCAAGATGAATCAAAGAGATCTCAAAAATATGAAAATTTAAAAAGTAGGATCTCTAACCCTTCCTATTGGTTGAAAACTGAAAAGCCAAGATGTGCCTACGATTTTGAACCGCAAGGTGGCATTAGCCCTTTATAGGCTACATAGGTCTCCGAAGAGACCGAAAATCAAAAACAAAAATCATTTTTTCAAAAGCCTCTTATCAAGAGCGGAGAAAACAACTCAAATCAAACATGTATCATATACTCCAACTTAAATGAAACCAAGCAAAGTAATGAGATGATACAAAATATTTCTAGATGCCAATTTCCATACCTATGGCATCATGACGGTTTGAAGTTGCGACGAAAGGATGAATCTTCATTTAAGTCCATGGTCAACTTCCACTCTTCACTTCTCTTTACCCTTGTGTGGTAGCTCCCCCTACAAGAAAACAAGAAACCTTTGGTACCCAAATGGCCAGCTTTGCGTCCTTGGGGGTAAGTTGGCCTAGGAATCCAAAGTGTCTTAGCTACACTTGGTTTTATTTTAAAAGAAAAATCATATATTGCATGGACATATGTACCACAACTAAAACAATATCCATAAAACTTTTTATTTTCGCTATGAACCCGAGATTTATCAATAGAATGCTTGACATGTAAGCTATGATGAACATGAGCATTTTTAAAGAAAACATTCTTCTTTTGAACATAAGGTTTAATGGTAGAATGCTTAACATGGGAATGATGATGTCACGCCCCGACTCAAGGTCGCGTGACCGGCCAGGGTAGCTGTCTGTTCCTCGAAGCCTACCACATGCACTCATCAACAAAATAACAATATGCAACTAGACCGACATAGAAAATATAAATAAAGTCTGCTAAACTTTATTAAATGTTTGAAAACAAGTTTTACAACAAAGAAATGACTCAGTGCATGAACTAAAACTCCCTCTACAAGACTACGACTACATAACTTCCTACTACGAGATCTGCGACACCACATACCCTCCAGCTATGCCAAGCCATCAGGCCGTACCTCACTGGTTACTCTCTACAAAACAAAAACAAACAAAACATGAGTCCACGAGGAACTCAATGAGTGGTTCTTTCAAACCTCCACTTAAATCCCAGTATAATAGCAATCGATAAGCAATATAATATGCTTAAAAAAAAACGTACTGGTTTAATCACATACCTTGGCCAGTCGGCTGCACCCTGCTAAGGCACTATCTCAACCAATCATGGCTTTACACTACAAATGCCACTCGACCCATATGGGCCTCACCCCATGGAATAAGCTCGGGCATACCCGGCCCTCATATCATAGAAGTACTTGGCCAATCGGCCTACAAGATCGAGCAATAATAAACAACCTCTATAGGTTATATTTTAGACAAAATTCGCGTAGAGCGATTCAACCACTTGGTCCGTCAACTAGGATGGTCAACTAGTTTCTGGAGCCCTACTGGGTTAGGGATGACTAGTCCCACCCAAACACTCGAGTCTAACGTCAGCATGGCCTACTACCGCAATCTCAAGACCCCTGCAACTCGGGTCTAATACCTAGCGTTGTTGAGTGAAACCCGACACTAGAAGGGGGGGTTGAATAGTGACAGTCCTCTTATTTAATTTATTCGTACTCAATTTTATCTTTACTTAATGCAATTGTTACTTACTGATTAATGTGATCAAAATTCAATAACAACGATAAAAGCAAGTAACAAAAACAATGCAAACAAGAATGCTTATAGTGGTTCAACCAACCGCCTACTCCACTACCTTGGCTCCTCACCAAGGATTTCTAACCACTACTTTATAGAATATATGTTTCCCTTTGAATACAATGAGGAGACCCTTCTCACCACTTGGAGAACACCTCAATCCTATTCACCTAGGTGAAACACAATTCTAGAAAGCTATCCCTAAGTGTTTCCTAGCGCACCTAGCAACTATTACAACTTTGAAAACAAGTTACAATAACATTCAAAATACACGGAAAGAGCTTTAAGAATGAAAGATTAACCAAGGCTTCTTTCCACCGCCTTCACATCTCCAACTTGCAATAAGATTGCTCTTTGATTTGCAGCACAGTTGATGAAGCAGAGGATCAGCAGCGCCTGGAATTCATTGTCGAAGGAAGTAGAGACGCGTGCGCATAACTTTTTCTTTGAAGGCTTAAAAAACTTCTTTGATTGCTCAATAATGGTTGTTAAGAGTTGTAAAGAAGTTAGGTGAGGGGTATTTATAACCCCTCAGCCGAACGACACGTTCAACGGGTAAAAAAATGATTGCTGAAGCCATTCGGTTGCTGGCCGGTCAAACGGTCGGTCGACCGGCGGATCGACCACCAATGCGATCGCTGGCAGTCTTTGAGAGCTCGGTTGACCGGTTGACGAAAAACAATTCCTTCTGACATTCGGTCGACCCATCGGTCGATCGTATGACTGGAGCCAGGGTCGCGCTATAGGCTATCTCCAGTCTGGTTGACCGATTGGTCAACCGCTACCATTCTGCCTATTTTTACCTTCTGTCGGTCGACTGACACAGCCTTATATTTTTTTCTTCGCCAACTTCGGTCGACCGACTAGTCGACCAAATGACTACTGCCCATTTTTTTCTTTACTCGGTCGACCGACCGGTCGACCGAATAGGCTGCTTCGGCAGAGACTACCTTGTTCGGTCGACTGAACTCAGGCTGAGGCTGACTTCTCCTTGTATTTTTACATGCTTTTTTCATGGGTTTAGTTACCAAGTTTCAACTTGGATAACTTTACAACTTCGGCTTTGGATAAACTTAACCTAGGGGTATATTACATGAATTCTACTTGATCTAATCCCGAGCCTTTCTTTAACGATTTCTTCTTCCGTTTCTTTGATGATGTTTTCCTTCGTCTCATTTGAACGGATTTGGCATGCATATTGTAACCTCAACCTGAACTCAAAACTTCACATTTGTATTAAATACATGTTTGTTATCATCAAAATAAAGATCGAGGCTTAAGAGAGACCCTTAAGCCAACTATCTCCCCCTTTTTGATGGTGACAAACATAACATGAAAATTTTAGAAAGCATAAGTGTTTGTGAGTTTGAGTTAAGGCATTCATGAGTTGGGGCATGCAAGATATGTAACTTAGCATATGTATTCAACTACTTATGACTCAACCTATGCTCCCCCTATCAATGTGCATATTCATATTCAACTACTTATAACTCAACCTATGCTCCCCCTATCAATGTGCATATCATTTTTAACTCCCCCTATATATATAATTCCCCCTTAACTATAAAACTCACACTATCTATATGCATCGTGAAAACCAAGTGTGACCTTTCTTTTTCTCCCCCTTTTGACATCAATCAAAAAGGGTAAGAATTAAGGTACAATTAATGAGTTTCATCATAAAAACCAAAAGAAACCAAGAAAGCCACAAATCCAAGTATCATCTGCAACCTCCTATTGTCGAGATCATTAATTGGAAGGCTATCCAATAGTAGTCATACCAATTTTCGATACAACGTAGAACATGTAGCGGATCACTTAGCAAGCCGAGGAATTCGAGCGATCCCTGGCCAACCAAGAACGACATCTGGATTGCAAGGGCGACAATGGGTAATACGACCCGCAATATTACCCAACACACAGAACCCTCAAACATCCAGCATTCAGTCAAGATCAGATGGCACACTGATGGTGCAATTCTCGGACTACACGGCAATTCTCGATACAAACACAGTTAATACTGAGGATGACCTAGACATAGCACAGGAATTGGCCCTTATGATGACATGTGACTGGTCCGACGAATATGATGAGGACGAAGACGAGGACTTGGCTGTTATCCGACAGCTCATGTCTCTACAAGTAGAGGATGAACAACCTCTCCCTACTGAAGACATTGATGACCTACCCCGATGGGATACGTCATGTGAATCTGAAGACAACTGTTACTATGAAAATGGATGGAATCCATTTTTCTTCCCTGGGGGTGATGATGAAGATGATGATGAAGATGATGATGATAATGATGAAAATAATGATGATAAAGAAGGCGATGAAGTGATATATGCAGCTGAAATGGATTATCCTATGATCCGTCAACTAACAAAGAAAGCCACAAAGAAAATAATAACTGAGTCAGCCTTTTCAAGTGCAGAATCATCTCTTACCAGGTTACCTAAAGAGCCGATAATGGGGCCTGCCTTGTACCCTCCAGGCGCAACCTCAAGACCATCAATGGGCAGAAATAATATACCCGTGATAAATTCAATAGTGAGTAACCTAAGAGGAGGATACTCCAAACAGTATAGTGAAAGATTCAATCTGCCGTCAGCACAGGCAAATACTGGCGCAATACTAGTCCTACCGGAACATTTAGGACAGTATAGTGATGTAATCTCCAGGTGGGAGTCAATTACATTAAACCTAATCAATGAGCGCAACTGGCCTGACAATAAATCAAAGATGTGCTACATTGATAATTTATTGGGAGAAACAGAAAAGAAGACGTGGATGCAGTGGAGAATGGCTTTTCCTACTGAGTATGACGAGCTAACAAACATAGCATATGATCCACAAAATGTACTATCCCAAATCCAAAGAATGTTTCTACTGGAAGACCCAGCAACCGGATCCACGGAGGAGCAAACTAGAGCATATGAAGATCTAGAAAGATTATCCTGCCACAATGTGAAAGACTTATTTAATTACATCAATGATTATAAGATCCTAGCAGCAAGGTCAGGCAGAATGTATGTTTCCCCAGAATTATTGGAGAAATTTTTCTGAAAAATGCCCCCTATCATAGGGAAAGAATTGGTAACGGCATTTGCGGAGAAAAACCCTGGAAACACTGTCGGAATATTTCCCAGAATTCACTTCATATACCAATACTTGGAAGAACAGTGCAAGAGAGCTGCCTTCCAACGAAGCCTGAAAGATTTGTCAATATGTTCAAAGATACCCATACCTGGGTATTACAAAAGGGAGAAGAAATATGGCTTGAGAAAAGCCAAAACGTATAAAGGAAAACCACATGATACGCATGTCCGCATTTTCAAAAGAAAGCATGCAGATAAGGTCAGGCGTTGTAAGTGTTTTATATGCGGAGAAGAAGGGCACTTTGCCCGTGACTGTAAAAGGAAGCATGGCAATATTGCAAGAGCCGCGATCATTGAAAATCTGGAACTATCTGACGACTGGGATGTAGTTTCAGTCGAGCAAGACGAGCCAGATAGTGAAGCAATTTGCTCATTCTCGGAAGGCGAATCAGGCATGGCTAACACACTTTCAGCAGACCTAGGTGAGATGCCTTATGAGACAGCATTCGTGATCATTACTGACGAAAAGACTGAGAAAGAAAATTCCTGGAGGACAAAAGTAACCTTGCCAAGCAAGATGAACGAGTGTCCGCATAAATGGGAAGATAATAACCAGGAGATAACAAGTGGGTGTGAGAGATGCACCATTTGCAAAGAGATAACCAATCCTTTGATGAGAGCGCACTGCAGAAACTGTTTACTGACTGTATGCCCAATGTGTTCAAGGTTTAATCTGGGCAGAAAAATAATCATCAAGAAAGCCGCCTTTAGACCCTATGATGATAAGGATAGCCTTATCAAGGAATTACTTGAATACACCAGCTACCTCTTAGCGAAAAATGACAGGCTCAAGGAAGAATTGAATGAGCTAAGGTTATCACAAGATATGAATGATTTGGAGAAAGAATTCAACAGTTTAAAACTCCAGCAGAGCGAAAAAGAAAGAAAAGGAAAAGCTCCTTCAGAAGGGGAAAATCCCTCTAAAAAAGAGATCCCAATGAAGAAACAGACGGGGATCATTTTCAAGGAAACTGCAAATGCCGCAATTGAGATGATCGAAGATGTAGAAGAAATGCAGTCCATATACCAAGGATTAAAGAAAGGGAGAAGAGTCTTGAATAGACTCTACAACATGGAAATTATAATGGAAATCCCCATAACCAAAAGCTTTAAGGTACAAGCTATTTTAGACACCGGTGCGACTGTATGTTGCATCGATCAAGACTCAATCCACACAGAAGCATTAGAGCCAAGTGCCTACCCCATCCTGATTAACGGGGTAAATTCTCAGCAAACTGCACGACTAAGGCTCAAAGGAGGGTTGATGTCAATTGAGGAAAACAAATTCATGATCCCGTTCACTTACGCATTCCCGATGGGAAAACGAGACGGCATCCAGATGTTAATAGGATGCAACTTTATCCGAGCAATGCAGGGAGGTGTTCGGATTGAAGAGCAGACTGTGACATTTTATAAGAAAGTCATTACTATTACCACCAGAATAGACACTGAGGTTATGGCCACCTCTGCAATTGATGAATTAAGTCTTTCTGAGGAAGAATACTTAGAGGTTAAGAATGCAGTGGCATATGACGATTTTAAAGAATCAGTCAACTTTAAGCGGAGGTTCAGTCCCCTACTACAAAAGCTGAAAGAGCAAGGGTTTATAGGAGAAAACCCAGCCCAACATTGGGCCAAGAATCAAGTGACCTGTAAATTGGACATCATCAACCCGGACTTAACAATCCAAGACAAACCACTGAAGCACGTTACGCCATTGATGAAGGACCAATTTGAAAGACACATTCAAGCACTGTTGAAAATCGGAGCCATTCGACCCATCACTAGCAGTCACAGAACAATGGCTATAATGGTAAATTCAGGCACAAGTATAGACCCGATAACAGGTCAGGAAACGAAGGGGAAGGAAAGAATGGTTTTCAATTACCGCACACTGAATGATAATACACACAAGGATCAATACAGCCTTCCAGGTATTAATACCATTCTTAAACGAATTGGCAATAGTTGAATCTTCTCTAAATTCGACTTAAAGAGCGGATTCCATCAAGTAGCGATGGATCCAGAATCAATAGCATGGACAGCTTTCACGGTGCCAGGAGGATTATACGAATGGTTGGTCATGCCGTTCGTATTAAAAAACGCACCAGCAGTCTTCCAACGCAAAATGGACCAGTGCTTTGCAGACACTGAGGAATTCATTGCAGTATATATTGATGATATACTAGTCTTTTCGGAAGATGAACAAAAGCACGCAAAACATCTGGAAAGGATGCTCAAAATCTGCGAGAAATGGGGATTAGTCTTATCCCCAACGAAAATGAAAATTGCTACCAGAGAAATTGAGTTCTTAGGAGCAATCATTGGCAACAGCAAGATTAAACTGCAACCACACATCATCAAGAAGATAGTCAGCTTTGAAGAAGAAAAGGTGAAGAGCAAGACTGGCATGAGATCGTGGTTAGGTATACTGAACTATGCCAGATCTTATATCCCAAACCTCGGAACCTTGCTGGGACCATTATACTCTAAAACTGGTCCACATGGAGATAAGCGCCTTAAGCAATCAGATCTCCATCTTATTTCTCAGATCAAAGAGGTCGTTCAGAACCTACCTGACCTTGAACTACCCCCCCCCCCAAATTCATATATAATTCTTGAAACAGATGGTTGCATGGAGGGCTGGGGAGGGGTGTGCAAATGGAAGCCCAGGAAAAATGACCCCAGGAATATGGAAAGAGTATGCGCCTATGCTAGCGGAAAATTTTCAGTGACCAAATCCGCAATTGATGCAGAGATACATGCGTGCATGGAAATGCTAAAATCTCTAAAGATCCATTATCTCGATCAAAAGGAGATAACGCTCAGAACAGACTGTCAGGCCATCATAAGTTTTTACAATAAATCAGCACAGACTAAGCCCTCTAGGGTGAGATGGCTTAATTTTGTTGACTTTATTACAGGAACCGGGGTACTAATTATCTTTGAGCACATTGATGGTAAGCTCAACACTTTGGCAGATGCTTTGTCAAGGCTCACTGTAAATCTCGTTCAAATCCAAGAACTAGAGGATATTATTTCTTCTTACATAGAAGACTTAGAAGGTGCCCTAAAGGAAGCCGAGACAGCACCCCCCGAAATAGTTCAAAGTCTCTGCACTGCTATTATAAACATAAGTGAGCTCTTAAGCACGAACACCCTAATGACCGTCACCACATGGGATGATGCATGGCAAGAAATACTAGAAGAAAATGAAACGGCTATAGGGGGCATCTTTGAAGCAGGAAGAAGAATAATGGGGATGCCTGAAGAAAACCCACCACCTTATTGGGATGAAATCCCTTACTGGGACGAATTCGAAGAGGTGGAACAGATCCTCAGACGAGTGGCACGATTCGAAGAAGAACAAGGGTATGACTCGCTAATCAAGGATAAATCAGAAGAAATTACACCAAAAGAATTGAAGGAGAAAGAGACAATAGAAGCTCTTTACATTCCACCGCGTTCATATACCCGCATCCACGAACAAGCTGAGTGTTCAAACGCAAGGGCTAATCTGCCCGACAACACCTAGAGTTGGGAAGAAATGGAACAAAGGTACAAGAAACCAACCCACGAAGACATTGATCAAAACAAGCAGAACTGGGAAGAACCTGACCCAGAGGAAATCCTGCTGGACTATGAATCCCTAAGAAAAGGGAAGTATCCAGCCCGCAATTAACAAAGAAGGAACACAGGGGAAGTGGATAACCCCTAGGATAAGATCCACACTTATTTTATTAAATTTCATTTGTAGGTTAAAGAAGATGATTCTTGACGAACTCAAAAGGCTAGCAGATGCTAATCGCGGAACGTACGCATCTACAAGGAAGGACATTTCAATAGCTCAGTATTGGGCAGTCTTAGGAGGAGCAACCGGTTTGGAGGAGCTCGAAAGACTAACGGGAAAAATTCTGTTCAAATTCCCGAGAGTAATGGACAAAGAAGACAAATGGGCTCAGAAAGTCTATCAGATCCACCATGCGCAGACCTTAAAGACCATCGGAGAACTGGAGAAACTACTAGCTATGGTGTATCTACAAAAAGCCAGGCTAGAGCAAGCTGCTACCAAGGATAATTACGCATCGGATGCATTAGAACCAGTAAATCATCACATCAAGAATCTAGTTCAATGTCATAAGATGCTTAGCAGCAGCAAACAAAGTAATACCTACTTTGTCTGACAAGACCAGGCACCACCACAGGCTATAATTCACACCATGAGCTGGAAGGATAACAACGAAGGACACCATGAGCTGGAAGGATAACCAAGAAGGACAATAATTGAGTTCTGTCTTAATCATGTACAGTAGAAGTCTTATCTTAAGTTGTACGAAGGAATCTATCCTACTGACAAGAGCTAATAATTCAATGGACGATGGGGCCCAATGAGCACCCGCATTGAATTATTGAGCTTCTTCAGGAAGCTTCCTATATGTCTATATAAGGTGTGTAACTTAGAGTTGCAGAACACACTTGAGATCCAAGGAGTTCTACTTCTCTCGTTTGTACTAAGATTTCTAATCTAAGCTTCTAAGCTTTCCTTTTCCACTTCTAGTCTCCCTCTCTCTACTTCTAAGTTCCTCATTCTGCTCCCGCGTTCGTAGTAACCAGCGATCAGTTTGAGACGCGTGCTTCCGTTCTACTTTGGTATCAGAGCTTGGATTCCTATCATATTAACTTATTCTGCAATTCAAAGGTACGATTATTGCTTCAACTTCTAGTATTTTATCTGAGCTGAGCTGAAAAACTTAATCTTGGACAAATTAAGATTGTACGTCTAAAACAAATAACTTAAGATAGGCGATAAAGAGGGCAGAGTACTCAAACAAGAGGAAGATACTCGTTACTTTCGTAATCTTAAGGAGTTTTTTTTTGGATTACAATTGCAATTTACCCAGACTAAGGAACAAGATCAGCCTGATAGTTACTAAGAAGTATTACATAATCGTATTAAATTTCTCATGAATGACTGGCGCCAAACGGCTGCTAGTACTGTCTATGTGCAAGCTCTAAAAGCTACAAAATCTCTCGGACAACCAGCCGAAGGGTTCATAAGACCAACAACGATAACTCAAAAATACTTTGAAACATTGTTTAAACAGCTAAACACTCTTATTCAGCTGACAGTCAAGATTAAAGAGAATCTTGAGATCTTAAAAACAGAAGTAAAAGGCTTGAAAGAAGCAAAAGCAAAAGATCTAGCCAACCCAGACGAGTTAGCAAGTTCTATAGACTCCTTGACAAAAGACTTACAAAAATTACAGTTGGGAGAACCAGCTAAGCAGACAGTCCCCAAACTCAAAGAAAAACTGTACGTCTACAAAGACCCTAAACAAATACCACTATAGTCCTTCCCATTAATGTAAGCCTATAGAAGGCAAACACCAATAGGTCGCAAAGCCCCACTACAGAACAATATATAAGTGTGATCATACTTTATTGAATACAAGTTATGAAAAACATATATATTTTGAAGAAAATACATTTTAATTACTAGGAAAAGCACAAATTCCTAATTGCATCCTTAAATTTGTGAAACTTTCTTCAACCAAGGGTTTTGTAAATATATCGGCTAGTTGTTTATCGGTAGATACAAATTCTACAAATATATTTCCCTTAGCCACATTATCCCTAAGAAAGTGATGTCTCAAGTCAATGTGCTTAGTTCTAGAGTGTAAAATGGGATTTTTCGTTAAGTTTATTGCACTAGTATTATCACAATGTATAGGTATACAAGAATACCTAAGTCCATAGTCTAAAAGGGTTTGTTTCATCCAAAGGACTTGCGCACAACTAGCCGCGGTGATGTATTCCACTTCAGTAGGTGAAAGCGCAACCGAGTTTTGTTTCTTTGAGAACCAAGAAACAAGACGCGCTCCTAAGAATTGACAATACCCAGTAGTGCTTTTTCTATCTACCTTACATCCGGCAAAATCAGCGTCCGAAAAATGGATTAAATCAAATGATGCATGACATGGATACCATAATCCTAAATCAACCGTTCCCTTTAAATATCTCAATTTGCGTTTTACCGCACTTAAATGAGACATCTTAGGGAAAGATTGAAACCTAGCACATACACAAACACTGAATATGATATCGGGTCTACTTGAGGTTAAATAAAGAAGGCTACCGATCATACCTCGATATCATTTTTCGTCCACTTTAATGCCCTCTTCATCTTTGTCAAGCTTGATGGATGCGCTCATAGGTGTAGAAGCTATCTTGGCTTAATTCATCCTAGACCTTTTGAAGACCTCCTTTGTGTATTTGGCTTGATTGATGAAGATCCCTTTGTTGGTTTGCTTGATTTGGCGACCAAGCATGAAGGAGAGCTCTCCCATCATGCTCATTTCAAACTCATCTTGCATACATTTAGCAAACCACTTACAAAGCATTTCATTAGTAGCACCAAAAATTATATCATCAACATAGATTTGAACTAATAACATGTCATTTTCATGGTGCTTAATGAAAAGTGAAACATCGGCTTTTCCTACATCAAAACCTTGTTCAATTAGAAAAATAGAAAGTCTTTCATACCAAGCCCTAGGGGCTTGTTTTAAACCATATAGTGTTTTTTTATGTTTGAAAACATGGTTTGGAAACTCAAAACTTTCAAAACCGGGGGGTTGTTCAACATAAACTTCTTCATTAAGAAAACCATTTAAAAATGCACTTTTTACATCCATTTGAAAAAGTTTAAAACCCTTAAAGTTAGCATATGCTAAAAGCATTCTAATTGCTTCTAATCTAGCTACGGGAGCATATGTTTCATTATAGTCTATTCATTCTTGTTGGTTGTAGCCTTGTGCCACTAACCTAGCTTTGTTTCTAATAACTAACCCTTCTTCATCTAGCTTATTCCTAAATACCCATTTGGTTCCAATTATAGTTTGATCACTAGGTCTAGGCACTAAGTCCCATACATCATTTCTAGCAAATTGGTTGAGTTCTTCTTGCATAGCTAGTACCCAACACTCATCTTCTTCTTTAGGGAGAGGTGGTAGAGCCTCTTCTTCTTCTTCATCTTCAACTTGAGGTACATTTGAGGATGGAGGTTCTTCATGTTTGGTCTCCTCATTATCTTCATCCTCCACTTCTTTATCAAGAAGTGTGAGATCCTCAAGTTCCTCACCTACATTCACAATCTTGACATTTCTAGAAGAATCATTAGTTTTATTGAAAGTAACATGCATGGATTCTTCAACAATCATTGTTCTACGGTTATAAACTCTATAAGCCTTAGAGTTAGTGGAATAACCTAGGAAAATTCCTTCATCGGATTTAGAATCAAATTTTTCTAAATTATCCTTAGTATTTAATATGAAACATTTACATCCAAAAATATGAAAATATCCCACATTTGGGATTTTACCATTCCAAAGCTCAAAACGTATTTTCTTGATTTTTGATCTTAATAAAACTCGGTTAAGAACATAACAAGAAGTATTTATGGCTTCAGCCCAAAAATATTTAGGCAAATTGTTTTCGTATAACATGGTCCTAGCCATTTATTGTAAAGTTCTATTCTTCCTCTCGACCACCCCATTTTGTTGAGGGGTCCTACGGGAAGAAAAGGTATGTTGAATACCTAAATCATCACAAAGCTCGGAAATTTTTTCATTTTTAAACTCCTTTTTCATTTGAAACTTTCTTTGCAAATTTTTTGAAAAACTCAAAAGTTTCATTTTTCTTGGCCAAAAAGAAAACCCATGTAAATCTAGAAAAATCATCAACCAATACATAGCAATATAACTTTCTACCTAGACTAGCTACATCACATGGACCAAATTAAGAGATCCATGTGCACAAGCTCAAGAATTCTAGATGTACTAACTTGATTAATGCTGTGAAATGAGGATTTGACTTGCTTACCTAGTTGACATGCATCACAAAGTTTGTCTTTTTCAAACTTTATCTTAGGTAAGCCTTTAACTAATTCTTTCCTAGATATCTCTTGGATGAGGCTCTTGCTAGCATGTCCTAGCCTTCTATGCCACAACCAAGAGTCATTCTCCATGACAACTAAGCATTTAACATGAGGATTTGGCAAGACATTTAATTCTAATGTGTGTACATTTTCTTGCCTATTTCCAATGAACATGATATCATTTGAAGGTGTACTTCTAATAATACATTTAGATGCTTCAAAAATAATTATGTATCCATTCTCACATAATTGGGATATGATAATCAAATTATGTTTTAACCCATCAACTAATAAAACATTCTTGATGCATGGGTAAGGGAGTATACCTATGTCACCAATGCCAACAATCTTACCTTTGGCATTGTCTTCAAATGTGACATGTCCACCATCTTTACTTGATACGGTTGCAAACAAATTGATGTCTCTCGTCATGTGCTTTGAGCAACCGCTATCCAAAATCTAAGTGCTTCTACTTGGTTGAGGATGCTTCTCCATCTACAAAAGGAGAAGAAACTTTCTTAGGTACCCAACTTTTCTTGGGTCCTTGAGTGTTAGTCAATTTTGGAACCCATGTGAATCTTGCATGTGGGTTCCTTCTCAATGCACAATCCTTGGCCATATGGCCAAAAATGCCACAAGAAAAGCAATTTCCATTCAATTTTCTTTTTGTGTGTGTGTGAGCATGAGAGTGTGATGATTTCTATTTATTGACAACCTTTGGCATGTCATTTTGGATGGTTGTCATCATTTCATTAAGCATGCAAAGTTCATTTTTTAATGTTAGCATACTATCATTTAAATGCTCTACTTTATCACATAAATACTTGTTTTCATTTTCTAGTTTTAGATTGTCAATCTCTAAGTCCTTCTTAGCATTTTCTAGGATACAATTTTCTTCCTTAAGGTTGTCTATTTCTTTCCTAAGGTCATTGCATGAAAGTAATAAGCTATCATTTTCAATTTCTAAAGATCCATTGTCCTTTTTGAGGTCTCTAAATTTTCTCCTAATTGCATTGAATTCGTCATGCATTTGCTCAAATTTATTTTGTAACTCTTCTTGAGTAAATGAAACTTCACCAAAAATAAATTTTACCTCATCATCCTTTGCCATCAAGCAAAGGTTTGCTTTTTCACTCTTTGACGATCTTTTCCTTCGTCTCGTTTGAACGGATTTGGCATGCATATCGCAACCTCAACCTGAACTCAAAACTTTACACTTGGATTAAATACATGTTTGTTATCATCAAAATAAAAATCGAGGCTTAAGAGAGACCCTTAAGCCAACAAGCGTGTCCCACTGGTGCAATCTCAAGACCCTGTATCCTCCCATTGAGTCGTGCAATAACCGTACCAGCTAAAGATGCTCATCAGCCTAACCATCTCAATCACAATACAAGGTATTCTAAAAAATTCCATACATTTTCCGAGCTTCCGCCCGCTTCCGGCCCCTATCCCGGGCGTTGGCTGAAGGTTTTTCCTTCGTGCTCTACTCTCTTCATGATTATTTTGATGATAACAAACCAAGTCTATCTAGCTGATTTGTTGAAGCATGAAGGTCGCAGGTTCGATAAAAGACAAAAGTCGATTTCACGATTTGCGACATCGATCTCGATACGACGTACATTTACGATGACTCACAGGAGTTCGACGCATGCACCAAAGACGTCTTGGATGAGTCTAGAGAACATAAAAGACGCACGATGAAGGCCGAACCCCGGAATCAAAGCGCGCAACAAGAAGATCTAAAGAAGAAATTTCTAGCCCAGGTTCGATCAATCGGTCCGTTGACCGAATGTTGCAGAAAATTGGTAGTAGCCAATTCGATTGATTGGTCAATCGGCCGAATGCGGTCAAAAACTAGCAGTAGCCAATTCGGTCGACTGATCGGTCGACCAAAAGTGGTGAAAAATTGGCAGTAGCCTACTCGGTTGACCAGTCAATCGACCAAAGTGAGCCCAAAAGTGGCAGATTGCCGCGGTCGCTTGGGCGATCGATCAATTAGTAGACCGATGATCGACCGGGAAACGACCGGGCGTTGCCAACGGGAAGAAACATGCGCGTTGACGACACCTTGAGTTTGGGGGGTTATAAATACCCACCCAAAACTCTCTCCCAGCTGGTTGTTGATGCCTCTAAGTCCAAAAGAGTGATCTTAAGCATCTTCTGACCTCTTTCTTGATCAAATCTTCAAAACCTAGCCTTTGATCCCTCAATTTCAAGTGTTCATCATTGGAGGGTCATTCAAGCTTGCTAAGCTCAACAAGAAGAGGTGATCCTATTGTGAAAAGTCATTTTTTCTCTCTTCTCGTGATTAAAGTGTTTTTGGTTTGTTTTTTATTGTATTAACTTGATCGTGTAAAAGACCTTGTGTAGGGTCTAGCTAGTTTGTGGTAACTTGGTGTTTAAGGTGTAAAGCCACTTGTGTAAAACTAGATTAGGAGTTGTACTTAGGAATTGAGGTGGGAAAGATCACTCGGTGTGAAGGTGGATACATGCGGGTGTGGAAGTACCTTCGAAGGGAGTGTAGGGTCTTTCCGGTGTAAAGTCCTCAATTGTAAGCTACTCTTAATATAGTGTATTTGTGTGTGAAATCCTAAGCACGGGTCTTAGATAGTGGAGTTGGCGGTTAGCCAAACCACTATAAATTCCTTTGTGTTAGCATTGTTCTTCTTGCGTTTGCTTAACTGATTTATTTCATCGCTTCTTTATTTAATCATCTAATTGTGAATTGCCTAAGTCGTATGAAAATGATTAAACTCAAAAAATTGGAATTAAGCAAAAGATTTAGTTAACACACTATTCAGCGCCCCTCTAGTGTGGTCATTTCTCCAACATTTGGTATCAAAGCAGGTCGTAGATTGAGATTTTACTGTCTCCTCTACATCTAGTCTCGATCCGAAAAATGACACTAGAATTGGTAGCGTCTGTACCACCTAGGTTTGATTAGTCAAACTTTTGTCTTTGGAAAGGAAGAATGTATACATTCTTAAAGACTGAAGGTATAGGTGTGTTTAATATGGTAAAGTCAAAATATATAGAACCTAAGAAAAATATGGATGCATGGACCCAAGAAAAAATTAACAGGTTTGAGTTAAATGCTAAGGCAACAAATTGCATATCTTGTTCTTCGGAAAATAATATTTTTGAAAAAGTCATGCATTGTACTTTGGCATATGATAATTGGGCTACTTTGAACATGCTTTATGATTATGCTAAAACTGAAGAACTTGTTACCCTAAATGAAGGATTCGATGACAATTGTCATACTCCTATATCTAATGAAGTTGTTGAAGCTAATAGTGTATCTAGCCAAAGAAGTACAAAGAGTTGGAAGAGAAAGGTGATATGTCACCTATGTAATGAGAAAGGGCACGTGAAGAAGAATTTCCCTAGTATGAAGAACAAGGCAAAACGGAGGTCAAATGCTTCCCACTCACTCACGTGCATCAAGTGAAACATCCTCACACCATGATCACGAAGCTAACCTCATGAACGTTGATGAGGAGGAATGCTCTTCTTCTAGTCATGATAATCATAATCATAGATCTAATTCATCTAGTTCCTCAGATCATCTTTGTGATGAATTATTAGACGAATGTAAAATTATGTATACCTTGATCATTAAAAAGGATAAAGAAAATAAAAAATTAAAAGAAGAAAATTTGTCACTTAGTTCTCATTTACATGAAGTAAAACTAGAAAATGAGAAACTAAAAATTAGTGTCACTAATTCATGTCATGATATCTTAGACATTGACACTAAGGATTTAAAAAACAAAAATGACATTTTGAAAAAATAAAATAGCTTGTTAAAAATTCAATTGCATGCATTGCATAAATCTACGAATGATTTAAAAAATGAGATGTTGATTTTGAATAGGAAGATTAATGTTTCCTCTCTTAAAAGTTCTAGAAGTCAAAATGATTCATTTAGGAAACCCCAAAATAAAAATGCTTTTTCTAAGAATGCTTATGTTCATCATAACTCACATGTTAAGCATTCCAATGCTAGATCCCATGTCCATAGTATAAATAGAAATAAATTTTATGGTCATTGTTTTTCTTGTGGTATTTTTGGTCATGCCATTAATGATTGTGCTTTCAAGAAAAATTCAAGTGTGACAAAGACACTTTGGGTTCCTAAGCCCTATAACTCCCAAGGACTCAAAGCCATTTAGGTACCAAAAGTCTCTTCAAGAAAAATATTGAAGTTGACCTTGTATCCAGATGAGAAATATTCCAATAAGTTGCAACTTCAAGCTATCATGATGCCATAGGTATGGAAATTGGCATTAAAGACTTTGGTATCATCTCTTATACCCTCTTGCTTAACTCATATTTTCGTAATCAAAACCAAATAATGTTGTCATTTTCATAACCACAACCACTAGTATCAAGCATCTATAATCGTGTATATAGTGTATCAAACAATTACAAAAATACACATCATACAATACTAAAAGTCAAGTCTTCCCTAACAAAAGTTAAATTTTCATAAAAAAATTAATATATAATAATATGAAAAATAATGTAGAGGAACTGATCCGAAAAATCCTTGTATTATACAAAAGAAAGAAAACTTACCATCTTTGGATATCTTTAAAATGACTTGCAAATCGGTTGGTTTTCCACATGGATGTATTCTTGTTCTTGAATGCCCTCTGACCTTTGCACTTCCTACATGCATTGCAGCAACTTTTCATGTAATTATCCAGCAACTTTAGTATTCTTTGTATTCATCGCATGCATCATTGGCGATGGGCTGCTGTGGTTTGAGCATGTGATTGGGTCCACCGAGAGTTCCCTGATCCTCACCAGCTTCAGCCAAAAAGTTGGATAAGGTTTTTGGTATCTTGCAAAATATCCACGTTTTCAACAATGCTAGCAGTGCAATTAATTTGTAGTAGTGAGGATTCCAGTCTTGTTGGATCAAGTTATGCATCACTTGATGTACAATGATTAAAGAAAATTATCTTTTCTGCTCATCTACAATTCTTACGTATAAGAAGTGTAACCTCCTCCAAGGAAAACCCTAGGCTTGAATGTTGAGGCTGTTGAAAGGGAAGGGCAACACCTGAAGCAAATGCTCTAAAGAAGAAAAAAAGAGTGATTCATGTTAGTATGTTAGAAATAATAATTTTGATTCATGATTCAAATGCTTTACTCAAACAATTTTTCAACATAAAGAATAATTTATGAGTTTTCATATTCATAAAATATAAATGATATAATGATATGCAACTAATAACATCTCAACTATGGTTCAAAAGTATAGGTTCATGAACTCACAGGTATACTAATTAGAAAGCCATCACAACTAACAAGAACTGGTATCCCTTTTCTTAATTTTTTAGATATTGTTTCATGCTAATAATATAGTTTGTCTTAATCTTTTAGATGGACAAGAGCATTAGTAATCATAATACAAAAGGTCAACCCTTTATCAGCAATAACCCGGTTTGTTAACCACTAAGATTCTATTTACAGAGTAAATTTTTTGTTACTATGACATAGAAATATAACAGAAAAGAGCAAGCACATTAACAACTAATTCCCTCAAGAGAATACAAGTAATTGGAATTCTAGAAGAAATGGATCGAACTGAGCAAATTTTTGAAATGGTGACAGCAGATAGCTCAATAGAATAAATAGGATATTTTTCAAATGATGACCATTGATCAAGAACTATGCCTACTATGTTTCGGTGACTTTAAATTGCCTTATGTTCCCGGACATATAATTAAGGATTTGCAAAAAAAAAAATTTGTACTTGAGCTATAGCTCATAAATTGCCAAACTGGAATACCAATGATAATATTCCAATTAATAGTAAAAACCTAGAAAATTAATTTAGCTATTGGTGGTAGGATAACTTTGAGTTGAGTGTGAAATCACTGCATTTTTTTAGTACTTATTTTGTGGATTAAATCCAGCTTACTTTGTGGATTAATAACACACAATACTCACATCCACACAAGATATATACCATATGTACTAATTCCCTCATTGATCAAGCACGTATTCAAGACATATTCGCCACTTTCTAATTGAAGGTCAATCTGAAAAGTATTTAGCAAGCTCCAAATAACTATTTATTTCACATACTTTATTATTAGACTCATCAAATTCTCTTGAACATGGAGCAAGCATTCATACTTTATTATTTGATGTAATACGTATCAACCAGCTGGCTCAGTGCAACCAAGTTAGCACTTGATTTAACTTTGACTAGATTTATTAGGGGGCTTGCCTCTATTTGCTCTTTCAATCCAGAACACCAGTTGAGAATCCCTAGTTTGAATCATCTAATTCTAGGTAGCCTATTTCTTATATGTCAAATGCACTAAGGATTTTGACCTAAGTGTTCAATCTTCCAGCATAGATTTTTGAAAATAATGCTCTAGTTTAAGAGTCTGTGCATTTGAGAAACAGATGAAATTTGCTTCAATATTTCTCTCAAAAATCCATGTCATCCATTCTCTCGACATTTAGCTTTTGGTCAGATTCCATCTAACTTTGATCGTAATTCATGCTTTGAAGCTGCTACATGGGATGATGTTATGTTTACGCTTCTAATATTCTTGTTGATTTAATAATGAAAAGCAACACATTCAAACTACAATACCACGAAGGGCGATAGGATATCCACCACACTTATAGACAAAAATATTAGGGTACTCCACAAGAAGCTTATGACATTAGGACACATGACAAGCCTGGCCATGGTTATTCAACAGCCCTCACTATCTGGTCCCATGAACTTGATAAAAATCTTATGATGAAAATGGTGCATCCTTTAACATTTATCCTCTCTTGCACACCTGTTGAATGCTAGAATTCTTGGAGTCTTAGATTATGGAAGATCACGACAGTGAACATGGTCCGAAGGAACTTTTTTTTTCTTGAAGACTAATGTATAGAAAAGACTAAAATTCTATGCCTGAATGATTCTGCTACATGCAATCAAAATATAAAAAAAAATGAATATACTTTCAGATCAATCAAATCAAGCAGATCCATTTATAAATTTGGCAAGAAAAGTGAAAAAGGGAAAAAATGAAGATGATACAAATCATAGGTTACTATTCCCTCCTTATACAAGCACCAAACAAAATCCATCATCATATAGAGCAAATGAAGGAAGAAAGGAAGGTAAGGAAAAAAGAAAGCATCTCTAATTCGTGGGGAAAAAAATATACTGACTCACTGTATTACCAATCTGCTTCATTATCTATCAAACATTGAAGTTCTTTATAGGAAAAAGAAACCCATTGAATGCCCTAAAAAGTTCAAAACAATTACCACTTGAATAAAGAATAAAAGAAAAATCACTAATCCTCCACACAACTGATTAACATAAGAAAGAATGGGATTGCAAAAAATACCCAAATCAAGAACAGGAAGAAAAAATAAAAGAAGGAAATAATTACCTCTGTAATTAAAATGCATGGATGCCTCTATTTCTTCGTTGTTCTTCTTTCCCCTTTTCTCCACCCTTTCTTCAGAGAAACACACGATTCAGATCAAAACAAATCCAACCTTTACTTAAACAAAAAGAATGCTTAGGTCACACAATCTCAAAGGAGAGAAGGAAAAGCAAAACCAAATCAACAAGATGATCGATGTTGATTTGATGAGATGATGAACATCGATGAGATGATGCCACGGAGCCGAACACGACGAGTATCGATGTTACTATGACTGCCACGATGCTATACACACCGAGAAAAAATGGGAGAGAGTCACACAGGGATTTGGGGGGAAAGTATTTTGGTCGGCTGACAAATAAGAGGGAAAGAGAAAAAATAAGAATTTAATAAAATTGTAAGATGAATTACCAACGGAGTATATATCCATCAGTATTACCAACATAATAGATCCGTTGGCAATAAATCCGTTGATGAAAGTATGTTTTCATTTAGTGATTATCTCCTAACTCAATTCCCCTCTTCCTCCCACCCGGCCGAACCCTACTAATGGGTTTAACATGTTTGGAGCCCTTAGGGGGGGAGAAGAGGAGTTTCTATCGTGCTCTCAAAGTTCATTGACCTCTACATTAATTTATCATGCAGGAAACACAGATCTACAAGCTTAAACAACCCGAGGAAATTGGGGAAACTTTCGGCATGACATTTTCCCTTTTTCTCTACTCGGCCAGAACCCCAAAACCAAGAAAACGACGTGGAAAAATCACAATCTCAACGACGATTACATAAAGAAACCACAAGATTCAAAAAGCCTCAAGGAAATGACAAGAAACACATCCAAAACGTGAAATCTCATCACAAGGGGTCAGTTAGGGCCTTCCCCTAAATCCATTGTAATACACGAGATTTACCTAATATAAAAACTTTAATTGGTGCAGCGTACCAGATTGAGAATGAAGCGAACCGAGTCGTGAAGTCATTGTGAATAGAAGGTAAAATTTAAATAGTTGGACTTGTAATTAATGTTTTAGGATGTAGATGCTGAACTGTTTCAAGTTGGGTCGAAATTAGGTTCACGAGTTGAGTCGAGGCTTGATCCAGGCTTAGGATGAGTCGGGTTAAATGGCTTAAGTGAGGAGGGCAGTTTTGTCAAGAAAAGAGAGATAATAACCCTCCCCACCCCAGCCGTCGTGCGGCTCAAGAAACTTAGCCGCACTTAGCCCGAGGAAAGGAGGGGGAGAGAGAGAGCCTGTGGGCGGCGCCGAGTCTGTTGTCATCACCGGAGATCGGGAACCCCTTCGTCTCATCCATCTCCTTCTTCTAATCAAGGTGAGTGATCGAATCTCGGGTTGTATGGTGAGGCGTGTGGCCGAACCGAGTAGAGATGTTAGATCGAGGTTTTTTCGTGATGTTTCTTGTCAATTGTTGACGTTTCTCAAATTCTCCGTTGTTTCTCTTCATTGATGTGTTGGATTTGCTTTAGATTAATCTTTCTTGGTGATCTAGGGGCCAGCTGAATAGTGGGAAAAGGGAAAGGTCATGCCAAAAATTTCCCCAATTCCCTCGAGTGATTTTAACCACCTTAGATCAATTTCTAATCAAGAATATGTAGATTAATGATTCAATCATTGAAGTACATGATCGAAATTTCTCTTTCCCTACCATTAAGGGCTCAGCCGAGCAAGGAGGAAGGGGAATTTGATCGAGAATTCAACTTAGGCAGATAAATGATTTATTCTTTAAGGTTCATGGTCGAAATTCCACTTTCCCTATCATTAAGGAATCGACCAAGCAAGGTATGCCTTGCTCAGTGTTCGGCCAAGTAGGAGGAAGGGAAACGTGATCGAGAAATCAACTTCCTCACATTAGAAATCTTGTAGACCGTATGAGACAAAGATTATTTGGCTTGACAAGTAGATCTATGGTAGAATTAGGTGAGTTCACAATTATAGGAAAACTATAGCTTGGGTGCACAAATGTAGCGAAATTTATGAGGTATCATATATTCTTGAAATTTTCCTATATTGAATTACTGATACTAGTTCAATTTTTACCACGCTAGATCAATTGATTACTTGCTGAAATTTATTGATTTAATGCAGAATTTAATTACTTACTCTTGTATTCGTGAGGTTAATTATGATATTAGTTGTAGAATAAATTTATTTATAAATCATATGTTGTGATACATAGTGTACGGACATCTCGACTTTTATGGCATGAAGTTTCTACTTACTGAATGTGAATGGGCTAGGTTTCACACTTAGGAAAATTTATTGAACACTAGTGTGCGGCTGATGGGAGCCCAAGATGAGGGGGGCGAATGCGGGTGGATGCCTGGGGTTACATAAAGAATTATAGAACACTTGTTTGTGTATTGTGATTGTGATGGTCGGGCTGAGGAGTATAGATTGCCAGAACGACTAGTACTCAACTCAGGGAGTGATTGGGTCTTGAGATTGCACCAGCGGGCACGCTAGGTGTTAGACCCAAGTGGCAGAGGGTCTTGAGATTCCGTTAGTGGGTCACATTGATGATAGACCCAAGTTGGGTGGGACTAGCTATCCCTAACCCAGTGGGTTCCTGAGACTAGTTGACCATCATAGTTAACTGGCCCAGTGACTTACTTGTTTTATTCAAAATTACGTGATATATATATTATTGCTGTGATATATATATTATTGGTGTGATTGGTGTGATATATATATTATTCAAAACTATGTATAACTACAAGATTCAACGATAAAATTCTATATACTGCATTTAGAAATAAATTCAACATCTTATCTAACATGGTAAGATATCAAATGAAATCAACAAGGAATATACTATTAAGCATGGTAAAATGTCACATCAATTCAAAAATTTCAGGAGGGATAGCCTAAGAATTGTCACTATACTATCATTCCTATAATCACATGCATCAACAAAATAGCCTTCTATAGTTAGAGTCTTTCCTAAGTGTGATCATGTCTCTATTGTTTTGAGTACTCTAACTATGGAGTTTACCATCTAAAGCTCATCCTCTCCCTCCCCCTATGCTCGGCTGAGCCTTGAGCAAGGTAAACCTTGCTCAGCCGTGCCTCATAGGGTGGGAATGGAAGAGAAGGATTAACCCTAACCCTAATTCCTTGTCTCCGCTATATCCTAATTTCACGTTGATCAATTTACCCCTCCTCCTATACTCGGCCGAGCCTTGATCACAGAGCTTTCATGTTGCTCGGCCAAACCTATAAGCCTTAGGGAAGATGAGTTCCATCAACACTTGCAAACAACAACTTTGAACACACTTTTCATGAAATTAGATCATCCGAGGGCTCTTCCGTCAAGGGAATTGGGGAAAATTTTGGCAAGACCTTTCCCCTTTTGCCTTGGTTCGGCAGCCCCTATTATTCAAGGAATTCGATGAGAAACCACGACGATCCGATAATAATCGATGTAAAGCAGCGATAAAACAATCTGATATCAAGAATCATCGGAAACTCGCGAGAAATTAAAACCCAACAATCCTAGGGATTCGGCTATCCGCCTCCCCTGATCCACCGAATTCAACCACTCACCTTTGCTTGAGGAAGATGAAGGATCGGACATTGGCGATCTTGAATCTTCCAGCGACGACGTGATTTCCAGATCGACCAAGATCTCTCCTCCTTGCTCCTTCTCCCCCTCTCCCTATGTGCTGCTTTGTGCAGCTCCTAGACGAGCCACACGGCAGCTATGATGAGGGATTTTATTCCCTCATCTAACATGCCTTAATTGCCCTTACAACTTAGCACTGACTCGACTCAATCAGAGTTTGACTTGGGTTCCGACTCTATCCGTAACACGAGTCGATCTTAACTCAATTAAGGTATAAATGCATAAAAGGAAAGAGTCATTTAACCAATTTAACTTCATACATCATTAGTCGAGTCATACCTTCTACTCAAGGAGATTCCGAGGCTCGACTCGACTACATCATTGGTCTGGCGCGCTCAACCAAAATAGATTTTTATATTAGGAATTTATTTTTTATTTTTTTTCGGGTCTTACACATATGACGCAATTTTAATGGGGGAGTGGAAAAATTGAAGAGTCTTTCAATTATTTTTCCACTTACCTTTTTCATTAAAGTTTTTTCTCAATTTATTCTCCCTCATCTTTTTTTTGTAGGCGTTTTATACTTTCAATTCTCCTCTTATTGCTCATTGAAGATGGTCTTTTGAAGAGTCCCTCATTATGGCAAGAGGGTTCTATTTATGAGGATCCACACTTATGGGATTTATGTCTTTAATTATGAACACTTGGCATTGCAACTCAGTTAATTGTCTGAAATGATAACGACGATTTTTTTTGCTCTTCAAAGCATCCTCTTATTTGCCTCTCTTCTATTTAAACAGAAGATTCAATGATGGGTAGTGAAATTACCAAGATAAGTTTCGCGAAAAAGATGGATGCTTCCTTGGAAAAGAAAATGGTGTTTTCAAATCCTTTTGAGAAGCTAGCAACACCTGTTCCGGTTTTGTCTCCTGATAAAATATCTCCACCTTCTACCTTTCAAGGTCAAAATCTATGAAAGAAATCAGGGAGAAGAGCTTCTTCTAACTGCCCTCTAAGAAGAAATGGTAGAGGTATGGCATCTAAACCCCCCAAAACCCTATCTTGAATTCTTGTTCCCGAGGATAAGGAATTATCTTCTAAGGGGGAGGGTAAAGATGAAGTCAATATTCATGACGATTCTAAAATAGTAGACTTTGGTACTAATTTTGTTGCTGCTAATAAATAGCTTGACTCAATTCCAAGAAAGATCGGACCTCCTCCGTTTTCTCCAAGTCTTACAACAAAGAGAATCACAGTTGAAACTGTATCTCGAGCAGTTAAAACTACTGATGCAAGTCTTGAAACAGTCACTATTCCAACTGCTATTCTTGCATCTAAAGCTCTTGCATCTAAAGCTCTGGACCTCTATTCGGCTCCCTCATCTATAGCCGAAAGAGCTATTCGAGATGACCTATTTAAAACACAGGTGTCATTGGCTCAGCTCCACCTACAAGTAATCTCTGTTGAGAAAAAGATTATTGAATATTTCACAACTGGTTCTGCAAGTTCTGCTTCTCTGTCTTTTGGAAGGGTCTCTGGTTCTTCCAGTCTTGACTGCTCTGAGTGACCGCTTTCTCTCCTTTGGCTTATTAAGCCAAAATGGGGGAGGACAAGTTCAGTTCAGTTGCAATCCTTGTTTTTACTATCTATGTGTTGGTTGCAACTGAACTTCTTTGGATGATGGTAATTTAAACTCTCTGTGTGGTGATATTTTAAACATTGACTGGTTGTATGTTTGTTGTGGATGTCTGACTTTTTGTAATCTTTTGGTCTGACTGTGTGTTGGTAGTTGTGACTCTAAGATGATGTTTTTGGCTGGATATTTTGGATATTGTCTTAACTAATGATTTATAAGTTTTGACAATTATTTTTCCTGTGAATCTTTTCTTTATTATCTATTGCTGATATTAAACTTGTCAAAATAGGTTTTGCTAGATAAGCCAAAGCGGGAGATTATAAGTGTTTGGCTTTTATATGTTGGCTATATTTGGCAAAAGTGTTTCAGGTTAAATCTTAGTTTTTGCACAGTCACAACTATAAGGAGTTCTGCCTATATGATGACAGTTTAAACTGTGCGAGGACAGTTTCAACCATTTCTTCAGTTTGTGGTTTTTTCGAATAAGTATGCTGCCAATGAGATCACTATTGGACTTCAATATTGATGATGATTCTCTTGATATATCTGATATTATTAATCATCGTTAATTATATGTCTTTTGCCCGTTTTGATGTTATGAGTAGTGGAGAGTTTCCTACTCTTTATTTTCAGGGTGTTACCCTTTGTCTTTTATGATCATGTGTTTATGATGTTTTCAATGTTAACCGTACAAACCAATGACTATTTGATATGAACTGAAGATTGATTAAAGATCAATGACTAAAGTCAGCATTGATTCAGATCCTTCATATGTCACATATAAATACTTGTGAAGAGATCTATTTTGATAAACTCCTATGTGCGTAAACCACGTTGCCAATTATTCTGAGGAGTTGAGACTGCTGAGTGAAGATGGCAATAATCTATATTTCTTATATTAAAGTGAAGATGGTTTTGGGTCGATAACTCGCTACAACACAAGGATTGTGTGAAGGACGAAACTCTATGGCTGGGATGTCATAGAGAGGTTAGTTGGTATGTACTTGTAATAGCAAATAGTTTTTGTTATTTCCAATTCATTGTAGTATTGGTAGTCGGATTTTGGGTGTGAACTCCTGTTGACTTATATTGTACTTATAGAGAGTGAATTGGGCATCTGTCCGGTGAGTGCCCTGCAGATTAGGTGAATGGTTTTGTCACTGAATTGCGTAAAAAACCCTTTGTGTTTGCATGTGATTCTTTAAGTAAGTGTACATCCTAGACTTTGAAAGATCAAAGTTCGATTCATCTAACCTAGGAGGTGAAGATGCTACCAACTCTAGTGCCATTTTGGGATCGAGACAAATTGTAGAAGGGATGGTGAAATCACAATCTACGACCCACTCTGATACCAATTGTTGTGTGAAATGGCACACTTGAGGGAGGGTGAATAGTGTGTTATCTAAATCTTTCGCCTAATTCCAATTTTAATCATTTCTCAAATCGTTTAGGCAAATTGCAATTTTATGATTAAAGGCGGAAGCAAGATAAACTAATTAAGCACAAACAAAAGATAACAATGCTAACACATAAATTTATAGTGGTTCGGCCCCAATGCCTACTCCACTACCTCAGCACCCCGCTTAGGATTTCCAAACTAAGTTTACTAGATTAAATTGGTTCCCTTACAAGAGTACTTTAACCTGAAGAGACACACTCTCAATCTAAGGCAATTCCCCACCCGGAAGTCTTCGCCTTCCTACCGAGAGTACTCTTCCACCTCAACCCTAAGGGATACCTCAACTAATCATAGTAAGCTATGTTTACACAAGTGGCTTTACACCTCCTATACTTAGATAACCACTTAGATCCAATACCTGACACTAGGTCTTACACAAACTCAACTTCAATAAGTAAACACGTTCAAATAACAATAAAGATTACAATGAAAAGAGCTAAAGAATAAAAACATGAATTAGTGCTCTTTTCCAAGCCTTCAAGCCTCCAACTCGCCAAGTTGCTGAGCTTGAATTGAAGTCGAGTTGAGGAGAAAATTGGGCGCTTGAGAAAATGTTGACGGAAGAACAGAGCGCTTTTAATTGATCTTTGGAAGGCTCAAAACTCTCTTTTTAATGCTCAATAAAATCTGCAAGAGGAATTAAAGGAGTTAGATGAGGGATATTTATAACCTCTCAAAGAAACGTCAGCTCAACGGGCGAAAAACTAGCCGTTACCGCTGTTCGGTCGCATGTCGGTCGATCGACCGATCGACCACTTGAGCGACCACTGGCTCAACCTCTCTGTGCGGTCGGTCGACGGGTCGACCGCCAGATGTGATTCCTACGATCCGCAATCCGATCGACCGATAGGTCGACCGATGCGCCTTTTGCCTCATTTTGGCTTCGGTCGGTCGACCGACATAGCCTTCTGTCAAATTTTCACCAAATTCGATCGATAGATAGGTCGATCGAATAGCTACTGCCATTATTTGGCATCATTCGGTCGACCGTTCGGTCGATCGACAAGGCTACAGCCAATTCTTAACACCATTTGGTCGACCGATCGGTCGACCAAACCTAGGCTGAACTTGATTTTTTCAGCCTTCTTCTTGCGCGCTTCATTTTCAGGTTTTGACTTTCTACGAGCATCAACTTGGAGAGCTTTCCATGTGATCTTTGGACTCGTCCAATATGTCTTTGGTGCATACGTCGAACTTTGAGATATTCCTTGACGAACCCGAGCGCGACGATCAATGTCCTTCCGATTTTCTAATTTCTTTCGATATTTTGTATCAAGGACATCGAGTGCTAACTGATATTGAACCTAAAAGATATTTTTAATGAACCATTAGTTCCATGTTTGTTATCATCAAAACCGAGATTAAGACCAAGGTTGAAAACCTTAAGCCAACAGAGTTCATAGATCACCAAGTAGATTCCATATAATATATCCCTAGTATCACATCTCAAGCCTATTTGTAATGTTATCTTAGTCAAAACTTAGTAACGGAACTTGGGAACAAAGCACACAACAAAATAAATGTAAAAAATAGCCTCAACCCAGGTTCGGTTGATCAAATGAGGAAAAATATTGGCAGTAGCCACTTCGGTCGACCGGTCGGTCGATCATACAAAGCCAAAAATTGGCAATGGCCAATTCGGTCGACCGGACAAGCGCAAAAACTGGCAGTAGCCAATTCGGTCGACCAAATTTGGCCGTGAAAGGGAAGTAGCCTAGAAGTCACTAGGGCGGTCGGTCGACCGACGATCGACCGACAAGTGACTAGACGACGTCCAACGGGGAAAAAAGTGCCCGTTGGAGTGAGGGGTTATAAATAACCCTCACCGACCTCTCTTAAACCTTCTCAATGATCATTAGTGCACTCCAAAGAGAGATTTAAGCCTTCAAAGATTGATTTGTACTCGCTTGCTTCGCCGATAGCTTCATCCTCCTCAAGCGATCTTCTCGTCTCAACTCTAGCAACAATTCGACCTCCCCATCTTGAATAATTGGAGACTTGGAAGGCTTTGGAAGGAGCTCACACTTGTGGTTTCATTTTTTAGCTCCTTGTCATTCTTCATCACTTTTAAATTGTAATCGTCATTGTTAGCTTGCTAGGTGTGATAATGTAAACACTTAGGGTTTCCTTCATACAATTTAAATCATGTCTATAAAGGATTTGGTTAGAAATCCTTGGTGTGGAGCCAAGGTAGTGGAGTGGCCGAACCACTATAACTACTTATCATTGCATTGCTTGTTTGATTGTGCTTATTGTCTAATTATTACTTGTCGAGCATCGTAATTCAATTGCATGATCAATTTGGTTGTATTAGAAATCAAACTCTAAAGAAATCAAATAGAAGATAAAATTCATCCAACACTATTCTACCCCCCCCCCTTCTAGTGTGGGTATTCACTCAACTATTGGTATCAGAGCGAGTTCATAGGATTAGCCTTAACCATCTATCCTACAATTTAGAATGTCTAGTGAAATCCAACTAGCTCAAGGATCCTCTACTCATACTCCACCATTGTTCGATGGAAACAACTATGTCTATTGGAAGATACGCATGAATGGCTTCCTTCAATCACTAGGCATGGATATATGGAGAATGATTCAAGTAGAGTATAAGCAACCAACTAAGGATATGGATGAATGGGATCAAGAAGAAATTAGACTCTTTAATGCAAAGACAAAGGTCGTCAATGCACTATATTGTGGCCTATCAATGAAAGAGTTTAATAGGATCTCCACTTGTAAGTCTGCATATGAACTTTGGAAAGTCTTAGAGACTACACATGAACGGACTTCACAAGTTAAGGAATCTAAGATAAACCTACTCATGCATGATTATGAAATGTTCAAAATGTTATCGCATGAATATATTGATGTCATGTATGCTCGCTTTCAAAATATTACAAATGGATTAGCTAACCTTGGTAGAGACATAAGGGAAGAGGAGAAGGTAAGGAAGCTCCTTCGTTCCCTTCCAAAAGCTTGGGAGGCCAAGGTCATCGCGATCATGGAAGCAAAGGATATGAGCACCTTAAAGATCACCGAGCTCAATGGGTCTCTCATGACACATGAGACCCATATGAAGCAATACAAGGAGGAAGATGTTATGAGTGGCATGGGACGTGGTCACATCAGTAAATATGGACGAGCTGGCGTTAGTGGATGTAGTGAAGGAAACACAATAGAAGATGATGCCTGATGGGGCATGGATCGGATGATACATGGTGTGCAGCGGGAACGGAAGAAGCCACTATGTCTTAGTGATTACGAAATATAGTTACAATAATAATTGAATTGGTATAACATGTAATAGTTTTAGGAAGAGGTTATGAAATGATTTGATCCTTCTTCCACTCTCGTCTCCAGATCCCTCTCTCTCTCTCTCTCTCTCTCTCTCTCTCCCGATCTGATCTTTCTTCCTCTTCTGTCTTCTTCTTCTTGTTCTTCTATCTCGATCACCTCCTGCTATGACGATTCCGAAGTCTACCTCTTGATGGAAGCACTACGATGAGAAACACCTTCGACGAGTGATTGGCAACAGGGGCCACCTGTGTTAGCTGCTCGTGCACGAAGTCAGGTACACATCTTCGTGACATTAGTGCTTTCATTGAGATTATTATTGCCATGGAAACTTGATCGCAAGCAGTAGCTGAATCCATCTGATTACTGCAGGAAACTAGTTCTCGACATGATTAGTTGCTCGGATCGATTCAGAAAGGAATAGAAAGCGAACAACAATCAATCGAAGCTCAGCAAAAACTGTTGAAGAATGTGGCTGCACGGGTCAGACACTTAAAAATTAGATTGTCCAGATGAATAAGATCAAAACCGAGTCGATTGGATCTGGAAATAATGACAGTCCCCAATTGAGCCGAAGGCGATCGTCATCGAGAATGGATATGGTTGATGAAGATAATTTTCCTTTCCCACCGAAGCCTCCTTAGGTGGAACTACCCATATTTACCGAGGCAGGCGCGGAGGATTGGATAGCTTATGTCGAAGAGTTTTTCAATTTCTCTGCTACTGAAGACGAGCATAGAGTGACGATGGCCTCGTTCAGGATGGAGGGAACCGCTAAAAAGTTGTTCCGCTGGATGCAAAGGAGAAGCCAATTGGCGGGCTGGAACCACTTGGTGGAAGCGATCTGGAAGGGCTTTGAGTTGACGGATCTCGAGCCGCCGGAGGGCCAATTGATGAATCTCGTACAAGAAACTAATGTTAAGAATATGAGAGCCGATTTGAAGATTTGGCGCTTTGAACTACCAACTTACCGGAGTCATTCCTTTTGAATTGCTTCGAGTATGGGTTACGAAATGATATCAAAGCGAAGGTTCTGGTGATGCAACCAGCGTCTATGCACGAAGCCATCATGATGGCGAAACGGTGCGAGGCAAAGATAGCTTCATTAAGGATATCTCAAGGTCAGGCGGGTAATTTTAAGGGAACTTCTCTTCTACTCACGCCTACCAGAAAATGGAGGCCATACTTTCTCCATGAATCAGGGTGGTTGAATGGGAGTAACCAGTACAATTCTGATGAAACCTATGGCTGCAGTTACTTCAGCAGGCACACAGTCGACACCCAAGAGGATCACTTCTGCGGAAGCCCAGAAGCGGAAAGAACAAGGGCTTTGCTACTACGTGGGGGCATAAGTGTAAGTCGCCGCAATTTTTCATGTTGGATGATGGGGTGGTGAACCAAGGAATAGAAGAACCACTCTCCCTTCCTTCCAACAGCGCAGAGGAGGAACCAGCAGAACACTCCTTGATATCTTTTAATGCAATGTCAGGCTGTGTCTCGCCTATGACTCTACCATTTTAGGGAAAGATTAAAGGCAAAGAGGTCTGAGTCCTGTTAGATGGAGGCAGTACGCACAGCTTTGTGCAAACCAGAGTCGCCAAGTTCCTGGGTTTACACATTGAGCTTACACCTGCGCTAGGAGTCATGGTTGGCAGTGGTGCCAAAATTATGACCGAAGGAGTGATCAAGGATCAGCAGCTAGAGATACAAGGTGTGAAGATTGTTACTGATTTTTACGTACTGCCCATCAAAGGCTCGGAAGCAGTCTTAGGTGTAGCTTGGATGGCTACCTTGGGGCCTGTCGTGATGGACTTTGCAAACCATAAGTTTGAATTCAAGCTGCATGATCAGAGACACTCTTGGGTAGGCCAGGGAACAGTGCAATCTAAATCCATTCCACATAAAGCACTTAAACGTTTGACGGAGACTCAGGGAGTGGCTGAAATGTATCAACTCGAGTTGATAACTGATAACAGTGAAACGGAGGGTGTGGAAGACAACGGCTTGAGCTCACTGTTGGAAGAATTCTCTGACGTGTTTACATCCCCGGCAGGGCCACCACCAGCAAGGCCAAATGATCATAGTATACACCTCCTTCATCACCAGGCACCTATCAACGTAAAGCCATATCGGTACCCTCACTTCCAGAAGATCGAGATTGAATGGCAGGTGCAGAAAATGTTGAGTGAGGGCCTGACACAGAACAGTGGAAGTCCATTCTCGTCGCCGATGCTCCTAGTGAAGAAAAAAGATGGTACTTGGCATTTTTGCGTCGACTACCGAGTGTTAAACGCCGTGACCATCAAGGACCGATTCCCGATCCCGACTGCTGATGAGCTATTCGATGAACTGGGGAATGCTCGAGTCTTCTCTAAGCTGGACCTATTGGCGGGTTACCATCAGATCCGGGTTCAGCAAGAAGATGTGCCAAAAATAGCCTTTCATACGCATGAGGGGCATTACGAATTCCTGGTAATGCCCTTCGGATTGACGAACGCACCGGCAACTTGCGGAGGTTCCTACTGGTATTTTTCAATGATATCTTGGTATACAGTCGGGACATAAAGGAACACTATCAACACTTGCGGCTCACTTTGCAAACCCTAAGAAAAAATGGACTGGTGGCAAAAAGATCGAAATGTGCCTTCGGCCGAAGAAGCATTGAGTACCTTGGACATATTGTGACTATAGATGGGCTGAGGGTGAATCCTGAGAAGATTGCAGCCATACAAAGTTGGCCCCCACCTCGTAATATTAAAGGGTTGACGGGATTCCTTCGCCTTCCAGGATATTATCGGAGATTCATTAGGAGTTTTGCTCAGTTTGCAGCGCCATTAACGGATCTCTTAAAAAAAGAAGCTTTTATGTGGACAAAGGATTTACAGTTGGTGTTTAACACCTTGAAGAATGCTCTAAGTACGCCTCCAATGTTAGCTTTGCCCGACTTTGAAAAGGAATTCACCGTGGAGATGAATGCATCTAGCCAAGGTATCGGAGCAATGTTAACGCAATCAAAGCAACCAGTGGCCTTCTTCAGTCAGAAACTATCCTCACAGATGCAAGTGGAGCCAACGTACCAAAGAGAGATGTATGCTGTGGTTCGAGCGGTGCAAAAGTGGCGTCAGTATTTACTGGGAAGAAAATTTACCATCCTAACTGACCATGCTTCGTTAAAGGAGATGAAAACATAGCTGATCCAGACGCCGGAGCAGCAGAAATGGTTAGTCGAGCTCATGGGGTATGAGTTTGACATTAATTACCGATCGGGAATGTTGAATAAAGCAGCAAATTCATTGTCGAGGAAACCCGAGTTCAATCAAATGCTGCTCTCTAGACCAGTATTTGGGATTTTGGAGGAGATCAAGCGACTCAACTGAGAGGATGGTGAGCTCAAAAGCCTTCGGAAGGAAGTTAATCAGAATGACAATTGGGAAGTCTGGTATGAGGATCGGAATGGCACCTTAACGTTCCATGGAAGGATTGTAATCCTTGTTGTTGAGGGAATTCCATAGCTCTGTCATCGGAGGTCATACCGGAGTTAGCAGAACCTATCACAGGCTCTCGGCTAACTTCTATTGGAAACAGATGCGCAAGGATGTGCAGAAATTTATATCAGAATGCCAAACTTGTCAACAAGTAAAAAATGAACAGCTTTCTCCTGCGGAGCTGCTTCAACCTCTACCAGTGCCAGATGAAGTGTTTGAAGAAATATCGATGGACTTCATCACAGGATTACCTGTCTCAAATGGGAAGGCAGCAATCTTGGTGGTGATCGATAGATTGACCATATATGGTCATTTTTTCCCATTGCCTAAGAACTATTTAGCTGAAAAAGTAGCTGAGGTACTCTTGAAAGGAATAGTGAGGCTCCATGGCATTCCAAAATCGATCATTAGTGATTGAGATAGAATCTTCTTAAGTGAGATATGGTGGGAGTTATGCAAGTTGCAGGGAACCAAATTAAGCTTCAATTCAGCTTATCACCCGCAGACCGATGGGCAAACAGAGGCTCTTAATCGTTGTCTCGAAATGTACCTTCGGAGTTTTGTGTTTGAAGAACCTAAGAACTAGAAAAGATACCTGGCACGGGCTAAGCTCTGGTACAATACTTCCTTACAATCTTCGGCGGGAATGACACCCTTCCGAGCATTGTATGGACATGATCCTTCGGTTTTAATTAAATACTCGGGGGGAGCTGCTAAGAACTCAATAGTAGATCAATCCTTACTGAACAGGGATGATATCCTCCGACAATTGAAGACAAATCTCGCTCGAGCTCAAGAGAGAATGAAAGTTCAAGCGGATAAGGAAAGAAGGGAAGTAGAGTTCTAAGAAGACGAGTGGGTGTTCGTCAAGCTACATCCATATCGGCAGTTATCTGTAAGATTGCAACGGCAGCAAAAACTAGGTCCTCGTTCCTTTGGACCCTTCCGTATCATTAAGAGAATTGATCGAGTTGCTTATAAATTGGACTTACCAGCGACATCGAGAATTCACCCGGTGTTCCACGTTTCAGTATTAAAAAAATGTAAAGGGACGCCAGACGTTCAGGTGTTACCACTGCCACTCTTGGAGGTTCCAACGAACTTAGAAGGTGGACGAGTCACAGGGGAGGATGTTCGTGAGAACCTTGAGGACAAGGTTCATCTCGACCAAGGGAGAAATGTTACGAATGGCATGGGACGTAGTCACATCAGTAAAGATGGACGAGCTAGCATGAGCGGACGAGATGGCGTTAGTGGATGCAACGAAGGAAACACAAGAGAAGATGATGCTAGATGGGGCATGGATCAGATGACACATGATGTGCAGTGGGAAAGGAAGAAGCCACTATGGCTTAGTGATTACGAAATATAGTTACAATAATAATTAAACTGGTATAAATACATGTAATAGTTTTAGGAAGAGGTTATGAAATGATTTGATCCTTCTCCCACTCTCTCTCTCTCTCTCCCGAAAATAGCCTTGGACCTAACTCCACCCCAAAAGCTAGATCAATGGGGGAGGATTGCCCAATCTATTTAAAGGCCATCTAAACCACAACCTCAAGCAATGTGAGACTTTAACACACCCCCCTCACGCCAAGGATCCATATCTGGAGCGTGAAGTTCTGCAGGTGGCCCACTCTCAACCATAACCTTACTCTGATACCATGTTAGAAAATAGCCTTGGACCTAACTCCACCCCAAAAGCTAGCTCAAAGGGGGAGGATTGCCCAATCTATATAGAGGCCATCTAGACCACAACCTCAAGCAATGTGGGACTTTAACACTTTCTTCCTCTTCTATCTTCTTCTTCTTCTTCTTCTTCTACTATCTCGATCACCTCCTACTGTGACGATTCCGGAGTCTACCTCTTGACAGAAGCTATGCGATGAGAAACACCTTCGACGAGTGATTGGCAACAGGGGGCGCCTGTGTTAGCTGTTGGTGCACGAAGTCAGGTACGCATCTTTGTGACAGAAGATGCCCCCAAAGGCGAGACCATTGACTTAAAAGCATCACATCGGGGTGAAGAACCCTCATCATCTGAGGAAGAGACGAATGATCTTGAAGAAATGACAATGTTGGCAAGGAGATTCATGAGTTTCATGAGAGAAAGCATGAGAAAGGGAAAAGGAGGCTACATACACATGCTCTAATTGCAACAAAACCGGGCATCTAAGGAAGGATGGGCCACCTCTCAAAATGGCTTCTACCTCCAACCCTCACAAGAAAGACAAACACAAGAAGAAGAAGAAGAAGAAGGCGATGATGGCTTCTTGGGATGAAAGCGAGTCTTCATCAAGTGAAGAAGACTCCAAAAGTGAAAAGACAAACCTTTGCCTCATGGCAAATGATAACGAGGTAAGATTTACTTTTGGCGAACTTTCATTTACTCAAGAAGAACTAGAAAATGAATTTGATCAAATGCACGATGAATTTAATACTATTAGAAAAAAGTTTAAAGAGCTTAAAAAGGACAACAAATCTTTAAAGCTTGAAAATGATAACTTGCTACTCTCATGCAAGGCATTAAGAAAATAAGTAGATACCCTTAAGGAAGAAAAGCATGCCTTAGATGATGCTAAGAAAAACTTAGAAAATGAAAACAAGTTCTTAACTGATCAAGTAGAGCACTTGAATGATAGCATGCTAAACTTAAAAAAAGAACTTTGCATGCTAAATGGAAAAATGACAACCTTACAAAATGTCATGCCTAAGGTCATCAAACAACCATACTCGTGCACACTTCCATCGTCATACACATAGCCCAAGAAAGTTTAATGGAAGTTGCTTTTTGTGTAGTATTTTTGGCCATATGGCTAGAGATTGTGCATTCAGGAGGAACCCTCATGCTAGATTCACTTGGGTTCCTAAGATGACTAACACTCAAGGACTCAAGAAGATTTGGGTACATAAAATTATCTCTTCTCCTTTTGTAGATGGAGAAGCATCCTCAAGCAAGTAGAAGCACATGGATCTTGGATGGTTGCTCAAAACACATGATTGGTGATATCAATCTCTTCGCAACCCTATCAAGCAAGGATGGACGACATGTGACATTTGGAGACAATGCCGAAGCTTAGATTATTGGCATTGGTGATATAGATATACTCCTCTACCCATGTATTAAAAATGTTTTACTAGTTGATGGGTTAAAGCATAACTTGATTAGCATATCTCAATTGCGTGATAATGAAGATGTAGTCATTTTCGAAACATCTAAATGCATCATTAGAAGTGCACCATCTAATGATATTATGTTTATTGGAAATAGGCAAGAAAATATTTACACCTTAGTTTTAAATGTTTTGCCTAATCTTCATGTTAGATGCTTAGTTGTCATGGAAAATGATTATTGGTTGTGGCATAGAAGGCTAGGACATGATAGCATGAGCATCATCCCAAGAAATATCTAGAAAGGACTCAGTTAAAGGAATTCCTAAGAAAAAATTGGAAAACATGTTAAGTCTTCATTTCATTGTACTAATCAAGTGAGTACTTCTAGAACACTTGAACTTGTGCACATGGATCTTTTTGGTCCTTGTGATGTGGTTAGTCTAGGTGGAAAATTATATTGCTGTATTTTGGTTGATGATTTCTCGAGATTTACATGGGTTTTCTTTCTAGCTAAGAAAAATGAAACTTTTGAATTTTTTTAAAAATTTGCTAGGAGAGTTACAAATGAGAAATGAATCTCAATTTTAATAATTAGAAGTGATAATGGAGGATAATTTAAAAATGAAAAGTTTTCTGAATTTTATGATGAATTGGGTATTGAGCAAACATTTTCTTCCCCTAGAACCCCTCAACAAAATGGGGTGGTTGAGAGGAAGAATAGAACCTTACAAGAGATGGCTAGGAATATGCTTTGTGAAAATAATTTGCCCAAGTATTTTTGGGCCGGATCCATAAATACCTCTTGTTAAGTACTTAATCGTGTTTTATTAAGACATAAAATCAAGAAAACACCTTTTGAGATTTGGAATGATAAAATCTCAAGTGTGGGATATTTTCGTATTTTTGGATGTAAATGTGTTATTTTAAACACTTAGGAACATCTAGAAAATTTTGATTCTAAATCCAATGAAGGCATTTTCCTAGGTTACTCAAATAGTTCTAAGGCCTATAGAGTTTATAATCGTAAACCTATGACTGTAGAAGAATCTATGCATGTTACTTTTGACGAAACTAATGATTCTTCTAGAAATAATAAGATTGTGAATGTAGGTGAGGAACTCGAGGAACTAACATTTCATGACAAAGAGGTTGAAGATGAAAACAATGAGGAAAATCACCATGAAGAACCTTCATCCTCAACTCTACCTCAAGATGAAGAAGAAGAAGAGGAAGCTCTACCACCTCTCCCAAAGGGTACCGACTGATAAGAGATCATCCAATAGATCAAGTCATTGGAGAACCATCAACGGGAGTGGTAACGCGCTCTAATCTTAAGAATATTTATCAATATGTAGCATTCATATCTCAAGTAGAGCCAAAAAATATTAAGGAAGCAATAGAAGATGAATTTTGGGTAATGGCTATGCAAGAGGAACTTAATCAATTTGTTACGAATGAAGTTTGGGACTTAGTACCTAGACCTAGCGGACAAACTGTAATTGGGACTAAATGGATATTTAGAAACGAGTTAGATGAAGGAGGTTTAGTCATTAAAAACAAAGCTAGGTTAGTGGCCCAAGGGTATAATCAAGAAGAAGGAATAGACTATAATGAAACTTATGCTCCTGTAGCTAGATTAGAGGCAATTCGCATGCTTTTGGCTTATGCTAGTTTTAAAGGTTTTACATTTTTTCAAATGGATGTTAAAAGTGCCTTTTTAAATGGTTTTATCGATGAAGAAGTTTATGTTGAACAACCCCCCGGATTTGAAAGTTTTGAGTTTCCAAATCATGTTTTTAAACTTAAAAAGACTTTATATGGTTTAAAAGAAGCCCCTAGGGCTTGGTATGAAAGACTTTCCACATTTTTTATTGATCAAGGCTTTAGCATTGGAAAAGCCGATGTTTCTCTTTTTATAAAAAAATAATGAAAATGATATTTTACTGGTGCAAATTTATGTTGATGAAATAATATTTGGTGCTACTAATGAATTGCTTTGTGAGTGGTTTTGAAAGTGCATGCAAGAGGAGTTTGAGATGAGCATGGTGGGAGAACTTTCTTTCATGCTTGGTCTCCAAAGGGATCTTCATAAATCAAGCCAAGTACTTAAAGGAGCTCATCAAAAGATTTGGGATGAATGAAGCCAAGATAGCATCTACACCAATGAGCACATCCATTAAGCTTGATAAAGATGAAGATGGTGTACAGGTAGATGAAAAACGATATCGAGGTATGGTCGGTAGCCTTCTCTATTTAACTGCAAGTAGACCCGATATCATGTTTAGTATTTGTGCATGTGCTAGGTTTCAATCTTGTCATAAAATGTCTCACTTAAGTGCGGTCATACGCATATTGAGATATTTGAAGGGCACGGTTGACTTAGGATTATGGTATCCATATAATGCATCTTTCGATTTAATTAGTTTTTTGGATGCCGATTTTGCCGTGTGTAAAGTAGATAGAAAAAGCATTAGTGGGTGTTGTCAATTCCTAGGGATAAGTCTTGTTTCTTGGTTCTCAAAGAAACAAAACTCTTTTGCACTTTCAACTACCGAAGCATAATACATCTCTGCGGGTAGTTGTTGTGCACAAGTCCTTTGGATGAAACAAACTCTTTTAGATTATGGACTTAAGTATTCATGTATAACTATACATTGTGATAGTACTAGTGCAATTAATTTAACAAAAAATCCAATTTTACACTCAAGGACCAAGCATATTGATCTAAGGCACCACTTTCTTAGGGATAATGTAGAGAAGGGAAATATATCCGTGGAATTTGTATCCACCGACAAGCAACTTGCGGATATATTAACAAAACCCTTAAGTGAAGAAAGCTTTACAAATTTAAGAATGCAATTAGTGATTTGTGCGTTTCTAAGTGTTTGAAATTTTATGATTTACATGCCTCTTGAAAAAATGCATCTCATGTAATATCATCACACTTGTGTATTGCCTTGTAATGGGGCTTTGCGACTTATCGATGTTTGCCTTCTATAGGCTTACATTGATAGAAAGGACTATAGTGATAGATGATACTCGGTTTTATGGTTTTCTTGGTTTTTCTTAATAAAACTCATCAATAGTACCTTACTTGTTGCCCTTTTTGATTGATGTCAAAAGGGGGAGAAAAGGCAAGGTCACATATGTTTTGTGATGCATATAGATAGAGGGAGTTATAAGCATGACATGCATATTGATAGGGGGAGCATATGTCAAATTGCAAAATAGGTTGTGCATTCCCTAACTCAAACTCACAAATGGTACTTAGAGTTTCATAGAATTTCATGTTGTGTTTGTCATCATCAAAAAGAGGGAGATTGTTGGCCCAAGGGTTCCCTCTAGGCTTCGATATCTATTTTGATGATAACAAACATGTATGTAATATATTTGTGAAGTTTTGAGTTCAGATTGAGGTTATGAGACGCACGTGAACTTCGCTCGAAAAAATATAAAATTGTCAAAAAGGCTTGGATGTAAGTTGAGTAGAGTTCATAGATCACCAAGTAGATTCTATGTAATATATCCCTAGGATCACATCCCAAGCCTATTTGTAATATTATCCAAGTTAAAACTTGGTAACGGAACCTGGGAACAAAGCGCGCAACAAAATAAATGTAAAAAGTAGCCTCAGCCCAAGGTCGGTCGACCGAACGAGACAAAATATTGGCAGTAGCCACTTCGGTCGACCGGTCGATCGACCGAACAAAGGCAAAAACTGGCAGTGGCCAATTCGGTCGACCAGTCGGTCGACCGAACAAAGGCAAAAACTGGTAGTAGCCAATTCGCTCAACCAGTCGGTCGATCGAATGTGTCCGGAAAAGGGCTATAGCCTAGCGGTCACTAGGCGATCGGTCGGTCGACCGATGATCAACCGACAAATGACCAGACGGCATCCAACGTGCACAAAAATGCCTGTTGGAGTGATGTGCCGAGTGAGGGGTTATAAATACGCCTCACCGACCACTCTTAAACCTTCTCAATGATTATTAGTGCACTCCAAAGAGAGATTTAAGCCTTCAAATATTGATTTGTGCTCGCTTGCTTCGCTGATAGCTTCATCATCCTCAATCGATCTTCTCGTCTCAACTCCGGCAATGATTCGAGCTCACCATCTTGAAGAGTTGGAGACTTGGAAGGCTTTGGAAGGAGCTCACACTTGTGGTTTCATTTTTTAGCTCCTTGTCATTCTTCATCGCTTTTAAATTGCAATCATCATTGTTAGCTTGCTAGGTGTGCTAGTGTAAACACTTAGGGTTTCCTTCATAGAATTGTGCTTTGCCTAGGTGAATAAGTTTGAGGAGTTCTCAAAGGGTTGAGAAGCAAGTCCTCAGTTGTATTCAAAGGGAAACACAAAGTCTATAATGGCATGTTTGATTGTTTGTTTGCCAGGATATGGTGGGTGGATAGGATTTGGCATATCCTATCCGCTATTTGATGTGAACTCCGGATTTTCATTGTGGTGGATATGACCGGATCTAACTCCTCATCTTATGGGATAAATATATCCTTCTAAGGGGGTGGGAATTAAAAACCCCTGATTTTTTTTGTTCTCCCGTTGGCTTAAACCTCACGTCTCGACTACTGACCTCTTTCACGTGAAGAAAATTTATTCTCCTCACTAGCGACGACAAACGCAGATTCTCCTCATCCGACTGACTGCAACAAGTAAGTTTGCTTCCTTCTCTTTCTCTCATCCTCCTCCTCCTTCCTCTTCTCATTTTTCTTTTCCTCCACGAACAGATGCAGTTCTCCTTCCTTTTCTTCTTCTCCTCCTCCTTCTTCTTCTTCTTCCTCTTCCTCTCCTCCCCCTCCTTCTTCTCCTCCTCTATTCCTTTCTCCAGATCGCGCAACTTGATATACCAAGTTTGATATGCAATCAGGAGAAGGGAATAAAGGAGGAGGAGAAGAAGGGGGAGGAGAAGAGGAAGAGGAAGAAGGAGAAGAAGATAAGGAAGGAGAAATAGGAGGAGAAAGAATTTGTGATATATTCTTTAATTTTTTTGCTATTCTTACAAATGAGAAATCTCCACTTGAATCCGGAGCCCGGATTCCAGAGGGGTGACATTTTATTCCAAAATCCTATTGAGAAATAGTTGTATTCAATGTTGATGTGAGTAGGCAGTGAAATAGTTGTATTCCTGCACATGGTTGCTCCTCTCATCCTCTGTAACCTTGGTAACTAGAACTTAGGTCAAGGAATCACTCTTTTTGCTGGCAATGATGTTCACATTTTGCATACCCTACATTTGTGTAACCTTCACACACTTGGCTACGTACCCAATAATCTATCTAGCTTTTAGTATTTGTAAATTAGATTTTAGGTAGAAAGCATTGAATCTTTCTCTCTGAACCAGTATCAGTAAATTATGATTGAACCCTTACCACAATCTTCTTAGATTTTTTTTTTCTTCCATGTAAAAATTATAAAGGCTAATGCCCGGAGTGTAACTCTGAACCAGTGTCGAAGTTCCTAGTTTTTGAGCAATTCTGATGAACTAAAAAATCCTAGCTATCTGAAAGGAAATAATATGTTCTCTCTTACACATTTTATTGTCCTTTTAGGGCAATTATGAAATTCCCTCTTTTATTACATGTTGAAGTCCAATATCAAAAGATCATCACTCTGATCTTTCAATCTGCAGAATAACATCAGAACACGAGCCCTCACTTAGCAATGCTGCTTTAGGACCAACTGTGGGATTACTAGGTTTCTTGACTTGTAAATTTCTAACAGTGCAAGCATTTTGATAAATTGGATAGTAGGAGTTGCATAATATTCAGAAAAACACAGAAGTATTATTTCCATTTGTGGTTATTATTTATGCATTTGAATTTGCTCTTCTACAAGAATTAGCTAATTTGTAGATATATGTACTTGAATATTTTAGTTAGTGCTTCTAGATTTGAATATGATTTGTGAGGAAACCCATTTAGAAAAATACAAGTCTTGTTCGGTAATTAAAAGATAAAAGATTGTGTGCACCATATTGTTTTTTATTTTTCTACCTAATACTTTAATCTGCATTACTCATTTTCTATTAATATGTTTTGTTTAATGCTAAAAATTAATATGAATTACTTTAAACACTTTAATGTTGAAAATTAATTTTCTTTATTAATATGTTTTCTTTTAATTTATTTCTCGTAGACATGTCATCCAGAAATAAAGTAGTTGTTGCATATGTAGCAACATTATCGACAATAATTTGCGAAATTATTTCAGCTGTTAGTGCTTGTACTGTGTTGCTCATAGAAAATTTAAATAGAAGAGAGGAAGAACGTGTTGTAAGAGAGCGTCGATTTTTGAGTCACCACACTTGATTTGAAAGATTAAATGACCTTATACATAATAGTGACATAAATTATATTGAACAACTAAGAGTAGATAGACGCACCTTTGGGATATTGTGTGAGTTACTCTGCACAGTGGGTAGACTAAGGGGAGGCAGATTAGTTATAGTGGAAGAGCAAGTTGCAATGTTCCTACATATACTTGCACACCATGCCAAAAATCGCGTGATCAAGTTTAACTTTGTTTGTTCAGGTCAGACGGTGAGTAAGCATTTCAATGTTGTATTAAATGTCATGATAAGATTGCAAGGCATATTGTTGAGATCTCCAGATCCCATACCAGATAATTGTACATACCCAAAATGGAAGTGGTTAAAGGTATGTAAAATGAATCTAAAAAAGTATCCCTCTTTATGATAATTACAAAAAGATAATTATTTATCATTATTTTTTTAAAATTTAGAATTGCTTAGGATCACTAGACGGCACTTATATTAAGGTGCGAGTCCCGTCTGAAGATAAACCTCACTACCGCAATCGTAATGGGGACATTGCCACTAATGTGTTGGGTGTTTGTGCTCCCGACATGAACTTTATTTTCATTATGCTCGGGTGGGAAGGTTTTGCTTCAGATTCTAGAATCCTACGAGATGCTCTTAATAGGAGGAATGGATAAAAGTCCCCATTGTAAGTCCTTATGAAAATTTAAATCATAATTAGATGTGTTGGACCCCTTATAAAAGAAACTTATAATATGAATCGTTATTTTTGTTTTAGGAAACTATTACCTAGTGGATGCTGGTTATACTAATGGAGAAGGATTTCTTGCACCATATAGATCGACGAGATACCATTTATCAGAATGGGGAGAAGGTTCTAGAGCTCCATCAACACCGCACGAGCTTTTCAACATTCGTCATTCATCGGCTAGGAATGTGATAAAAAGATGTTTTGGACTTCCAAAGATGCGTTGAGCTATTCCTAGAAGTCCATCATTTTATTCAATCACGATACAAAATAGAATAATTATTGCATGTTCTATTTAGCATAATTTTGTTAGAAGAGAAATGAGTTTAGATCCTTTTAAGGTGCAACTAAGTCATATAGAAGAAAGTAATGATCATATCAATGGCGATGATACTGATGCCATAAGTAGTGCAGAGACATCACCTCAGTGGATCAAATTTCGTGAGAAACTAGCAAATGATATGTATAATGAGTGGAGAGTTAACAATTAATATATGAATTATACTTGTTACATGAACTCTTGAAATTTGTTGGTTTTTATAACATTTTTTATTTTGTTATCATATCTACTTGGTTCCAAAGTGATGTTAAATAGTGCAATGAATGCTAAAATTTTAAATGCTAAAATCATAATATGTTGAGGTTTTGATTGCTGAAATTTTATGATTTTAATATTTTGAAATGCTAAAATGTGTTTGGAAAGATGGATCGCTCAAGCAATCAAACTAAGAAGACTCGCGATAGACGTGTTTGGACAAAACAAGAAGAGGATTTTTTTATTATTAATATTTTAGAAGATCTTGTTAATGCTGGTAGGAAAAGTGATAATGGATTTAGGCCTGGGATGTATGGAGAGATTGAAAAGCGAATGGAAAATGTATGTCCAGGATGTGGGATACGAGCTAACCCACACATTGTATCAAAGCTGAAAATTATGAAAAAACAATTTAACATAGTATATGATATGTTAAACCAATCAGGCTTCGAATGGGATTCATAACGCAAATGTGTAACCACCGAAGAAGGTGTATGGGAAGAATATTTAAAGGTATAATTTAATTACTTTTAATAAATTGTATATTTTTTATGTATAAATGTTAATTGTGAGCAATTTATTTGTGTGTAGAATGATGCAGATGCTAGGATTTTGAAAAACAAGCATTTTCCTTATTATGAAAAACTTTCAGTAATCTTCGGGAAGGACCGAGCACCCGATGCTAATGTTCAAACACTAGTAGATGTAATTGAAAGGCTAGATGAGGAAGAGGATGAAGTAAGAGATGACGTGGAGTTAATAGATTCTCCACATTCGATTAATGTAGCACCGTCAAGTAATATGACTCGCCAAGGGTAGAAAAGGAGACGTTTTAGAGAATATAATATGGACATTTCAAAGATTGGAGAATACATGGGTGTTATGGCAAATAAAATGGGAAATATAGCTGAAAATTTAGTAGTGTTGTCCAACCAATTTGGTCAAGACATGGAGTTGGGAAAGATGAAAAAAGAAATTCATGATAAGTTGAAGAAACTTCCAATTAGAGATAGAACGGATGCCATTTTCCTTACTCGCTACATGGGGACACATGATGAAGAACTTTTGATTTTTATAGGGATGCAAAGCGTGGAAGATAAGCTTCAGTACTTAAATTTCATTCTAGATAATGAGTGTCACACCCCAACTTAGGGTCATATGACCGGCTAGGGTCTATGTCCTACCCTGAAGCCTACTACATACACTGACTGACGAGAAACCAGAAGCACGTAAATAAAAACAACGATGCAGCTTTATTTAAATTTTAAAGAAGGTTCACAATTTTTATAAAAAGGAAAAGTTGCGAAACATCAACCACAATATGAAACAACTCAAATTTAAAGTCGAATACATGTTTCAAATAGACAACTCTCAATGTATGAAAAACAACAGTCCTAGACATCTAGACTATGACTACTGGACGCTACTACGAGATCTATGCCACTACTTTCCCTCCAGCTGCACCATCACTCCAAGCCTCAACTCACTGATCGAGCTCTGCAAAATAAGAGAAATAAACTGTGAGTCCACATGGGACTCAATGAGTGGTTCTTCCGAACCTCCCCATAAATCCCCAATAATCATAAGTATATAAGTCAGCAAATATAAAGTAGGGATCTAATCTAGTCCTGATACGACAACCGACCCCAAGGATCATCCTGTATAGACCATACAGTCATGTAACCAGTCATAGCAACCCTACCACACAATGACAATAATATTCTGGCCATACGGCCAACATAACACGTAAGCAAATTAGAGCAATCTCTGGGCCGTCGACTAGGATGGTCTGCTAGTCTCCGGACACCTACCGGGTTAGGGATAGCTAGTCCCACCCAACTGGGGTCTGACACCTAGCGGGCCCGCTGGTGCTATCTCAAGATCCAAATCACTGGCCGAGTCAAGCATTAGTCATTCCGACTATTCATGCTTCTTGGCTGACCATCATAATCACATCACACAAGCAAAGTGTCCTAGAGTTTCCTTAATTAAAATCTCGGGCGTCCACCCATGCTCAACCCTTTATCCCAGGCCTTACCATCCGCACACTATTACTAACTGGTTCTTCCTTAGGTGTGAGACCTAGCTTGTCTACAGTTGAGTTTCCATAAGTAACACATACCTTAGAGTTTCCTACTAGTCATCTAGTGTCAAATGCTACATTTGCTAGTGTGAGCTACATGTCATAAGTGTAGGATGTCCAAGTATATACATGCCACAACCCATAGGTTATAAGGAAGTTAACCTACAACTATTACCATGAATAACGGCATGATTGCAACAAGAAAATAATTAAATTTTGCATTTAATCATAAAATTCCAGCAAGGTAACATTAAATCTATCATGGCAATTCATTACTAATATTAGTAATTGATAGAGAAAAACTTGGAAATAATTGCTACCTCTTCATGTCGGTATGAGTATATATACATATATGCACTAGAGGTGTAGTTTTCCTTAATTGATGTCTTACCTAATTCTCATCTTAGTTCTACTTGTCAATCGAGGTGACACTCGTTTCCTAGTGTCTCCAATATTTCCAAGTATGAATGTTAGTTCCCTCCGGTAACCTTTCCCCCTTCTTGACTCAGCCGAACCTTGAGTAGGGCATGCCTTGCTCGGCTGAGCCTATAAGGGTAGGAGAAAAGGGTTTTTGACCATGAACCCTTACAATTAAACTTGTGACCTACCATAGTTAAATTCTAGATCAAGCTTTTCCCCCACCTTACTCGGCCGAGCCCTCAAGGCACTAGGGAGAAGGAATCTTGATCATCCACTACATCGATTGAATCCCAAATCTACGTTAGTTTAAATTTAACCTATCTAAAGGGGTTTAAACCAAGCGAGGGAATTGGGAAAATTTTTGGCATGACCTTTCCCCTTTTCCCTCCACTCGGCCGGTCCTTAGAACATCAAAATTTGGACATTTAAATCAAATCTAATACATCAATGGTTAAAAACAGCGGAGAGATCAAAGAAATACCACGAATCGACATGAACAAAGAGAAAAACTTTCGATCTAGCACCCTAGTTGGTTTGGCCACCCGCCTCATCATGAAATCCAAAATCTAACCACTCACCTTGATTGAGGAAGAAGAAAGGATGAACGATGGCGATCTCGATCTATGCAACGGTGACATGATTCTGGTGCCGACCCAAGACTTCCCCTCCTCCCTCTCTTTCTCGGGATGCATGCGGTTCCAAGGATGAGCCGCATGGCTACAGATGAGGGATTTTATTCCCTCATCTACAAATGACCTATATGCCCTCCTTAATGACTTAGCCCCTACTCGACTCAATCCGAGTCCGATTCGGGCCCCAAATCAATCCGCATACCCGATTTGAACTCGACTCAAATAGGACATCTAAAGCTTAAGAAGGAAATGTTCATTTAACCAATTAAACTTCATAAGCCGAGTTATACCTTCTACTCGAGGCGATTCCATGGCTCGACCCGAATAACTCCGGATCCAGTGCGCTGCACCAAAAAATAGATTTTTATATTAGGAAACTTCGGGTCTTACAATTTATGAATTAATACTTAGTATTTTGATATGAGATAGAAAATTATGCATTCATGATTGCTATAATTTTTAGATATATGAATATGTTTGTATTTTTTGGGGGATATATATAAATCTACGTTCTTTTCATGAATACATATTTGTGATACGTCAATTTTGATTCAGTTTTTAGGGACATTTTGTCAAAATTTTCTTATTATTATGTTAAAAATTAATTTAAATTTAATTTTATAATTTTATAAAATGATAAGTTGTTAAAATTAAATTTAAGTATAAAATTATTAATATCCGACTCCTTTATCCGGAGCCAACACAATCATGGGATTTGGAAATTTTGTCTTATCCGATTTTCTTATCCGAGATTTCAACAAATGATGGATACGATATAATCTTATCCCACGGGATTCTTATCCCAAATAATTTCAATTGAATTCCTATACGACTGAAATCCTATCCTGCGAAACAAACGTGCCATAAAGGATTTGGTTAGAAATCCTTGGTGTAGATCTAAGGTAGTGGAGTAGGCGGTTAGCCGAACCACTAAAACTACTTGTCATTGCATTGCTTGTTTGATTGTGCTTATTGTCTAATTATTACTTGTCGAGCATCGTAATTCAATTGTGTGATCTATTTGGTTGCATTAGAAATCGAATAGAAGTTAAAATTCACCCAACACTATTCAACCCCCCCCCTCTAGTGTGGGTATTCACTCAACAGAAGGAATATATTACAATGAAAACTTTGCACCGGTAGCTAGATTAGAAGCTATTAGAATGCTTTTGGCTTATGCAAGTTTTAAAAATTTTAATTTTTTTTCAAATGGATGTCAAAAGTGCATTTTTAAATGGTTTCATTACGGAGGAAGTTTATGTAGAACAACCTCCTAGTTTTGAAAGTTTTGATTTTCTCGATCATGTGTTTAAATTAAAAAAGACTTTATATGGTTTGAAGCAAGCTCCTAGAGCTTCGTATGGGAGATTGTCAAAAAATTGATCATGGTTTATGTATGGGAGAAGCGGATGTTTCATTATTTATACAGCATGATAAAAATGAGATCCTACTTGTTCAAATCTATGTTGATGATATCATATTTGGATCTACTAATGAAACACTTTGCAAGTGGTTTGCTAAATGCATGCAAGATGACTTCGAGATGAGTATGATGGAGAGTTAACCTTCATCCTTGGACTCCAAATAAAACAAACCAAGGAACCATCATAAGTCAATCAATGTATGCAAAGGAGTTGATCGAGAAGTTTGGGATGTAAGATTGCATGATTGCCCAACTCCGATGAGCACCTCAACAAAGCATGACAAAGATGAAGATGAAGAAACGGTTGATGAGAAATGATATCGTGGTATGATAGGTAGTTTACTTTTTGTAACCGCAACTAGACCGGATATAATGTTTAGCATTTGTCTATGTGTACGTTTTTAACCTTGTCCAAAAAATTCTATTTTAGTGTCATAAAATGTATTTTGAGATATTTGAAAGGCTCTATTGATTTCGGTTTATGGTATCCGGCTTCTTCTCATTTTGACTTGTTTAATTTTTCATATACGGATTTTGCAGCTAGCTTGTAGGGTTGATAAGAAAAGTACTAGTGGGTGTTGTCAATTCCTTGGTACGAGTATTGTCTCTTGGTTCTCCAAGAAGCAAAACTCGGTTGCACTCTCAATTACTAAAGCAAAAGACATGGTCGTGGCTAGTTGTTATGCTCAAATACTTTGGATGAAGCAAATACTATTAAACTATGATTTGAGCTATTCTTGTGTTTCTATCTTTTGTGATAACACTAGTGCTATCAATTTATACAAAAATCATATTTTATATTGAAAAACCAAGCATATAGATCTTAGGCACCACTTCCTTAGAGATAATGTCTTAAAGAAAAATATTTCTATTGAATTTGTGCCTGCTAATAAGCAACTTGCGGATATTTTCACAAAACCCCTTGGTGATGAAATATTTTCAAACTTAATAATGCAACTAGGTATTTGTACTTTCCTCGGAAATTGAAAAATGCATGTCTTTCAAAGATAAATTCTCGATTTCTCATCCTCACTTATGTACATGCCTTGTAGTGGAGTTTTGCAACTTATCAGTATTTGCCTACTATAAGCATCCGCAGGTAGGAAGGACTATAGTGTTTGATGATATCCGGTTTTAGTTAGATTTTAGTTTTCATGATCTTATCATTAATGGAACCTTGCATTTTTTGTCTTTTTGATCGATGTCAAAAGGGGGAGAGAAGACTTGGTTTGAACAATGCATATAGATAGGGGGAGTATGGATTTCATGTTTAAATAGTATGCATGTTGATAGGGGGAGCTTAAGCTAGCTTTCGATACCAATTTCATTAAAATCAAAAAATGGATGCTTAAAATGAACCTTTGGTGTAGTGTTTTTAATGAAATTTTTGTCATCATCAAAAAGGAGCAGAATGTTGGCCCTAGGGTTCAACCTTGGCAACACTCTTAGTTTTGATGATAACAAACATGGTTCTAACGGTTTCATCAAAGTTTGGTCTCAAGTTGGACATACGATGTGCATCCGAAGTTCGTCAAAAAAATCATGAAAAATCAAGAATTGAAGACTTCGGAGTCGAGCATGTCAAAATTAGTTTATGACTTAGTTTCTTTTATTGTAAATATTCCCAAGCCTTAGTATGATGTCCTCATTGAGTTCATAACCCAAAAACTAAAACTCAAACCCCGTAAACTTGAAAACCATAAAAATCAAAAAATACTCTTGAAAATTTCAAAGTATAGTGGCTCCTTGGAGGGCTACATAATTTAGATATTTTTTTGCCATCAAAAGTTCCGGTAATTGTTCGTTAAGTAAAAATAAGTTAAAGACCTATTTTGAAGAAATTTTTTAAAACCGTTAACCTAAATTTAAGAAAGGTAAATAAGGCTTGAAAGGTTAGAAGCCTCCAAACTACCTAGAATTCCCAAATTGCCCCCAACCAATAAAACTGCCCAGAATTCCCAAAATGCCTCCAACGGCTCTTTTTCAAACCCTTGAACATCTATTTTCTTCAATACCATAATACCAACTTTATAAATACACCCAAAACTCCCTTTCCTAAGTTATCTACTATTCCATTGAGCTATCAAACATTATCTTGGACCCTAAAGAGTGATTTTAAAGTGCAAATCCTAGTTTTCATGTCTCATTGTCTTCCTTCACTCTCAACCCCTCAAAGTTGGTGTGGACATCATCCTAAGGCTTGGAGTTCTAGGAGACATCAAGGAGAAGCTTCAACTAGTGTTTTTGATTTACTTAAGCTTTTCTCCTTGCATTTTCTACTTGTTGTTTTGTTGTTTTTATTTCAACTCAAAATCGGTTTGTAACAAGGTGTGAGTGACACACCTTGGATTTGACTTGTGAGTAACTTTTAGAGTTCCTTAGGTTTGAGGTAGAGACACTCTCATTGTGAAGAGGTAAGCCCTTGGTTGACCCTCATTTCTTGGAAAATAAAACTTAAAACAAGTAGTTGTGAAATCCTTGGTGGTGAACCAAGGTAGTGGAGTAGGGAAGGTTCTCGAACCACTCTACATATCTTGTTAGCACTATTTCATTGATATTTTGAATTGCTTAGCTCATCACTTGTTCTCATTCTCATTATCAAGCATAATCATATCAAACATTCATCATAACTTATAAACCTAGAGAGGAATTTGAATTAGTTGTGATCAAACTAGAATTGAAGTCAATCACCTAAGACTCACACAATTCACCCCCCCCCCCCTCCCCTCTAGTGTGCCTTAACACCTTTCAAGATTGACTTTGGAAACACATGAACAAATTAGATTCTTTTTTGTATTTTGTTTCTAGAATCTATCTAGCATGTTTTGATTATATTTCTAGCTATTTGCACCAAATTTTGACCTAAAATTGAAAAATCAACACTAAAATTTAAAACTACACATTACTATAGTTCGACAAAAATCTAGTCAAAACTTGGTTGGTCAACCTTCGGGTGAGGTTCGACAAGTAATTGTAGCATCTAGTTCTCTGGATGCTGGATAGTTGTTTTCCACGATACACTCGACTCCTAACACTATAAAATCCACATCTCATCCTTTTGTGCTATATTAATGATGCGTCTAGTTGTTTTTATGTTATTCCTTATCCTCCCTATGTCACACCCCAAATTCGGTATGATCGGCCAGGATACGCCACGTACCTCGAAGCCTAACCCAACTCACAACAGCAATAACCTGAACAGTGGGAGAATTTTTTTTTGAAAAAAATAAACATGACATCATAAACCATACCAAACCAAAACTCACTATGAATACACTGAACAAGTTATTAAAAAGGAGTTCAAATAAATAAACAAGACTCCTAAAATAAAAATAGAATGCGGAAACAACAACCCGAGTCAACATGACTCAACAACTCAAGAGACACTAAAATCACATGTCACGAGACCCGCTGCCCTGCCGCCACCAACCGCGTTACTGAACCCCGATACCTCTCTGATCTAACTCAGGTGCTGTAAAATAATAGAAATGAGGGGTAAGTCCAACTAGGACTTAGTGTGTAGATTAGTCCTCAATTCACCAAATCAATCATCATGCATAAGAACACAAATAGCTGATATATAATGAACAACAACGATGATAGGAATAATCAACAATAATCATCATTTACATGAGATATAAATATCACCAAGCATAACCATCCACCCATATAAATAATAATCATAGTGAGCATATCCAATAATCCAACAAGATATAACATTCATCAAGTGTAACCATCCATGAGTATAAATGACAACCGAAATCCACATATCCAATATCTTAACTAATATAAACCTCATGTAATTAACCAACCATCCAATCAAGCCACCCAGGTCAGTCGTTAGTGTGGCGGTGCTAACGAGCTTCCCGATCCAGGGACCCGTCGGTCCAATAATCCAGAGACCCATCGGTCTACAAGTCGGGCGCTGATCACTTTTGTCTCAGCGTGCTTCCCACTCATGCCACCCGAGTCGGTCGTCACTGTGGCGGCTGACGAGCTTCTTAGTCCACAATCACAAAAACATCTAGGCATGTATATAATAACCAGTAATTAACAATAACTAAATATAACATCCACAAATCAACAAAAATCATCCAACATCCACACAAGCCACCCGAGTTGGTCGTCAGTGTGGTAGTGCTGATGAGCTTCTCGGTCCAGGGACCTGTCAGTCCAATAATCCTAAGACCAGTCGGTCGACGAGTCGAGCGCTGATCACCTCTATCTCAGCGTACTTCCCGCTCTTGCCACCCGAGTCGGTTGCTAGTGTGGCGGCTTCCCGTTCCATATCCACAAGCACATCCAAGTATTCACAACCAATCCACAGTATATATATATATATATATATATATATATATATATATATATATATTATACATGAAATAAAATAAATGTGTAACACCTTCATGACTGTAAATCGTCCCGAGACCACCGGAGCCTTTAATAGCCACAAGTAAAGGGGTGCATGTCCCATATTATTCATGGCATGAGAGTAATGACAATTTACGAGATAGTCAAAATAAATCGAATTGTGCACAATTAAATCAAACCATGCCATTATCTATAAAATATAAGGAAACACCATCCATATTTTCAACACGTCAAGGGAAACCTATCTTTTACTTGTCTTTAACCTCTTCCTTCCCGTGTTTGCCCCTGAATTGAATGTATAAGCATATATGAGCAGATTAATTCCTACTACCAAGTTTAAGATCCCTAAATTGATGTGTACTACCCTAATGCTTGATCAATCAAAAATTATGAAACAATGCCAAAAGGAACTTCAACAGTAAAATTTATAGAGTGGAGCAACAAGATACTATTTCGGCATAGGATGATACTGATCTAGGATGAGATTCACTTTATTCACTATTAAAAATAGCAAATCAACCTAGATTGGAATCATAAAACATATAAAACATGAACTTTCAACTCGGCACGCAAAACAAGGCGACGTCCGCATACTATTTTCAAGTTTCGAATGTCTGTTGGCGAAACAGACCTCGCCAATGAATCCAAAATGTCGGTTAGGTGAAAATTCATATATAACTTGAATATTTTTGTTAACTTTAAGGTCTCAAATAATTATTTAGAATAATAGAAGAAATGTCTTAATTTATTTAATAAATAACTATTACGAATAAATATAACGGTGCTACAATTCAAATAAATCCACAATGAAATTTCAGCCTTCCATATAACATGATGCAATCACAGCCTTACATCTAACATGATGCAATCACAACCTTACATCTATCATGATGTAATCTCAGCCTTCTATCTATCCTGATGCAATCACAGCACTACATCTATCTTGATGCAATCTCAGCCTTCCATCTATCATGATGCAATCCCAGCCTTCCATATATCATGATGCAACCACAGTCCTACATCTATCTTGATGCAATCTCAGCCTTCCATCTATTATGATGCAATCTCAGCCTTCCATCTATCCTGATGCAATCACAGCCCTACATCTATCTTGATGCAATCTCAGCCTTCCATCTATCATGATGCAATCACAGTCCTCTATTAAACATGATGCAATCTCAGCCTTACATCTAACCAAATGCAATCACAACCCTCTATAACATGATGCAATCTCAACCCTCCATCAACACAAGATCAATCCCTGCTCTTCATCTCAACCAATTCAATCCAGCCCTTCATCACACCAAATCAATCTCAGCCATCCATTTCATCTCCCCACCTAGGTCATCATCTTCATCTCCTCCTCCACACAACCCGCCGCCGCTGCCCCTTCCCCAGCCGTCGCCGCCGCTCACCACCGGGATCCGGCTGGACGAGGTCCCCGCCGGGTCCCCCGCCATCCAACGACGACACACCGCCGCCTGGCGCTCGGCGGCGGCCCCAAAGGATGCAGCTAAGCCGACTGCCCCAAAGTGCGAGCAACCGCACCCGGCGGCGCCGTCGCCAGCCTGACCCACCGCCGCATGGCAGCGGACGCGCCGGCGATGGCTGCACAAGGCCAAGAGAGAGAGTTTTCCTTCTTCTTTTTATTTTAAATTCTCTATATATTTTTTAAAATCAATAAAAGGAAAAAACAACGATTTTATTTCCGATTCAAAGTGAGAAAACACGCCAAAAATTGACGAAAAATCCTGAGACATGAGAACAGCAACATGAATCAAGAATTGGAGAAAAGAAGGTCTAAATCCACTCACCGGACAGAGAGAAAATGGAAGGAAAATATGCACAAGATCTTCCCCCGATCGACACCTATGAACTCGCGAAAATTCGGTTCCAGCGGCTCTACCTCCTCGGCGACACCCAATCTCTCCTCTCTCCTTTACCTCAGGTGGTGCATGGCTAAAAACCCCTGGCCGCACACCCCAGGGTCTAATTTATAGACACTGATAGGGTCCAAATGACCAAAATACCGCTATCTGACTTAAATAGCCCATAACTCACCCGTTCTAACTCCGATTCAAGATCTGATTGCAGCGCTAAATTCGCCTCGAGACCCTCTATCATCCTAGCATGCTAAATCACATAGATAAGGCAAACAAAATTTCCCTTAATTTTTCTACATTAAATGCCTATTCGAGTCTAATCGTGAAGCTTCCCGCTAATCCGTGATAACTAGGGCCCACAATCCCCCAAAAATATTATTATTAAGATTTTGGGTATTCCACCCTAATGGTATAAAAGAGAAGACTTGGATTCTAAACTTCTATTGAGCTATTTTTCATACCTACCCTCTTCGAAATCCTTGTTTTAAAGTACAAATACATTGAAGGGTTGTTCATATATTGCTAAGAGACCAGAAGAGGACTTATGCTTTATTGGCAAACATTTCCTTCCTCTTTACTTATTATTTTGTTGTTTTATATTTGTTCTATTGTTATCATACTTGTAATATTTCGAAGGGCAAATTTCTTGGTCTTGTTGCATGGTTGTCTTGCCAATTAGGCGTAAATCCATGTGTAACTTAAATAGTGGATGTAGTCTTCGTTAGAAGCCAAACAACTATAAACCATTTGTGTTCGTATAGCTACTTGTATTATCCTTGTTATCTTGTTATTTATCATTTGAAGACATTGTTGTTTCTTTTTGCTTAGTGTCATCTTACGTGGTCACACTTGACATATTTAGCTTATATTGATACTTAGCATTAGTTGCAAAACAATCCTAAAAGTGAACACTATAGCCATAGCTACATTATTTACCTCAATCTCTAGTATGTCTGAACACCAAAAGAAATAAAATAATTTGTATTGTGGCATGTCAACAATGTATGCATGAAATCCAATAATGCCCTCGCCACTAAGCAGAAGCAAGTGGCTACTCGACGAGATGGCCTTTTTACAAATTCATACAAGCTTTAATCAAAACATAGATCCTGGAAAGAAAAAACACTTGGCTCTGATACAATTTAAATGCTTCTTAAATTGAACGATAGCATCTCTCTGATAAATTGAGAGAAGAGGGTAAAATCCCTCTTCTCATATCTTTATGTTAGTGGAATTGAATGGTAACATCCCCCATTGATGAATTGAGAGAAGAGAGTAAGAGCACGACCAGGAGCATCAGTTGGCACCATATGGCCAGCTCCTCAAATAGTAATGAAGTTCAAGCCCTCCACATACTCTACCATCCATCCAGCGATTTGCCCCTCGTAGTACCATTTTCTCCACCCTCCCCATATGTCCCATGTTTTCTCCGCATGATTCATGCTCATGATACTATCTCTTGATGACTGCATTGGCACAGCTGCATCTTCATCGCCACTATTTATGTTGCGACAACAAGCCAAGTTATGTAAGTCATAAATTTAATGCTAATGATTTCAACCTAATTCAGTTGCGAATGGGAATTCATTATACTCAATTTATAAACAATAGATATTATGTTAGGATAGTATGAGTAATAACTTGTTCATTGAATAGAAGAAAACTAACTGAACATGACATGAACAAAGAGTAATACTAGTAGATCCATACATCGTTATTGTAATCTTTACGTACATCGTGACTGTTGGGAGAAATGGCACACTAGAGGGGGGTGAATAGTGTGTTATCTAAATCTTTCGCCTAATTCTAATTTTAATCGTTTAGGCAAATTGTAATTTTATGATTGAATGCAGAAGCAAGATAAAACAATTAAGCACAAACAACAATAGATAACAATGCTAACACATAAATTTATAGTGGTTCAGCCCCAATGTCTGCTCCACTACCTAAGCACCCCGCTTAGAATTTCCAAACAAGGTTTACTAGGATAATTCTTGTTTCCCTTACAATGAGGACTTTGACTAGAAGAGTCGCACTCTCGACCAAATGCACTTGCACACCCAGAAGTCTCCGCCTTCTTACCGAGACCACTCTTCCACCTCAACCCTAAGGGATACCTCAACTAATCCTAGTAAAACTAAGTTTACACAAGTGGCTTTACACCTTCACAACAAGGTAACCACTTCCACACAAGACCTAACAACCTATGTCTTCTTATAAGCTCAAATCCAAGAAACCAGTTCAAATAACAGTTAAAAATTACAATGAAAAGAACTTAGAAATGAAACCAAGAGTCAGTGCTCTTTTCCAAGCATTCGACGCCTTCAACTCGCCGAGAAGTAGAGCTCGAATTAAATCTCGAGTTGAGACAGAGTGTGCGCTTGAAGCGGATTTTGACAGAAGTTTAGGGTGCAGCAAAATCGATCTCTAGAAGCTTGAAATCTCTTCTTCTTAATGCTCAATAAAATATATATTAGTGAGATAAGAAGTTAGGTGAGAGATATTTATAACCTCTCAAAGAAATGGCAGCTCAACGGGTAGAAAAATAGACGTTATAGCCATTTATGTGCTTAACTCGCACTGTCCGGTTGACCGACGGGTCGACCGTTTGCGTTCTATGTGATTTCTGCACTGTCCGTTCGACCGACGGGTCAACCGAGTGAGTCACAACTTCTTCAACCCAGATATGGTCGACTGATGCAGGGAAGCTAGGCGCGCGATTTGCAATTTTTGATCCGATCGACCGATCGGTCGACCAATGCAGTGAAGGCTAGTCGCACGATTTGTGATTTGCAATTCGGTCGACCGATCAGTTGACCGATGAGCCTTCTGCCAAATTTTGGCTTCGGTTGGTCGATCGACTGATCGATCGACACAGCCTTCTTCAATTTCTTCACCAACTTTGGTCGACCGACAGGTCGACCAAATGGCTACTGCCATTTTTTCGCAACATTCAGTCGATCGACTGAATTGGCTGCTGCCAAAGATCTGCCTTGTTCGATCGATCGACCGGTCGATCAAACTCAGGCTAAGGTTAATTTTTACTTTAAATTTGTTACATGCTTTTTTGGGGTTTAGTTACCAAGTATCAACTTGGATAACTTTACAATTTGGCTTGTGATAAAATCATCCTAGGGGTATATTACATAATTTCTATTTAATTTATACCTGAGCCTTTCTTTGACGTTCTTTTCGATCATTTTTTGACAATCTTTACTTTCGTTTCTCCGAACGAAGATAGCATGCTTATCGCAACCTCAACCTGAACTCAAAACCTCACACATTGATTAAATATTTGTTTGTTATCATCAAAATGAAGATGGAAGCTTAAGAGAGACCCTTAAGCCAACAATCTCCCCCTTTTTGATGATGACAAACATAACAACGAATTTAAAGAAAGCATATGTATATTTGTGAGTTTGAGTTAAGGCATTCATGAGTTAAGGTATACAAGATATAAAACTCAACATATGCATACAAATGCTTACAACTTAACCTATGCTCCCCCTATCAATGTGCATATCATTTTCGAAACTCCCCCTATCATCATGCTCCCCCAATTGATTATGCATATATCTTTGATACCATAATTCTCCCCCTTTGTCATCCATCAATAAATATCAAACATAGCAAGCATGCATATATATATAAAATATCACTTACATTACTAGTCATCAACCATAGTCAACCAAATACATATAAAGTCGATTATAAAATACATGTTCATAAGATGAGTAACATAAACACATTAACTCTACTCGTCCTCAGGTGGTGGAGGAGGTGGTAGATGCGACTGATAAAATTGCCACATCTCATCCACTCTACCATACATTTCATCAACTCGATGACCGTACTCATCTATTTGCTCTCCGTACTGGTCAACACGTTGACCATACTCGTCTATACGCCGACCATGGTCACCAATCATGATACCATACTCATTCATCTGACGGCCGTACTCGTCTATGAGCTTTGTTGTTCGTTTGTTCCATTCCAGCTTACCAATGTGAAACTGAGCAAAGCGATGCTCCAGACCACCTAGACGGGAAAGGGGAGTGCCGGATGATGAACTTCCACCAGCTTCACCCTCCGCCAAGCCTATGGCATGCTCGGTCTCCTCCATGGGTTCTCCTCGCAATCTTTTACCGCGCTGATTTTCAAGGATCTTCATGCGGCTCAGAGAGGAAGAATCTATGGCTTTAGGTATGAGCTCAATTTCAAATCTAGACCTATTTACCCCAGCTTCATATATGTAGTAAGAAATTACTAAGGCATATGGCAAGGCTTGTTTTTTCGAGGCATGAACTTCAGCTATATACCTAAGTATGAGATCAGGGACATCTATAGGAATGCGAGACATGGCAAAGAAGAGTACCCTACGTACAACTCATAGTAGTAACCTCATCATAATGACCTGCTCTAGGAATGATATTATACGAAATGATGAGATGTATAATCCTGGCAGTGGTTGACAGTTTGATGCTTTGGGTAGGAATCATTCCCTGATAACCATCAGGACAAATGGCTGATACAACTTCATGAGTAGGAAAATCCTCATGAAAACGATGTGTGGACATCTTATAAACTGGTCTTCCTACTAGAGGAAACCCAAAAGCATCTTTAATGTGGGATTCGGTGATTACTATGGATATTCCTAGGATTTCAGACCGAAGAATTAATTCATCACCATACTTTGCCTTTTCTATCACAAGATTGGAGAAAAAAGCTTTTATCAGGATGGGGGCAAATAGGTACTTGTTTTTCTAGACACTCTACCCATCCCATGCTAATAAGTTTGCTTCTAATGTCAAATTGTTCTAAGTCATCTAAATTGACTGGACGTGTCTACAGGATAGCTCTATCTACAAACTTAGCAGCTTGTTTCTTGCCTAAATGAGTCAATAGGTTATCTGGTAAGGTTGGGAGTTTAGTCTTGGGTGCCATTCTGCAAGATAATGAGGATGAGGATGAAGATGATTAGCTTTGATCAAAAATGCATGCTTTTAACACAAATAAAAGGAAGCAAAAAAATATTTATTTATTTTTTTTTAAAAAAATCTGCATAGATTCATGCAAGGCCAAAAAGATTTTATCATTAAATTTCAAAATAAGGAATAATAAAAAAAGATAAAAATAAAAAGTAAGATTGAATAAAATGATCCATAAATGAAAAGAGAATACATTAAAAAAAACTTGTTTTGGCTAGATGAGGATGAGAAACATTTTTCTATTTAACCAATACAAAAATTCTTTTAAGAAGGGCAAAATGAATGTTGAGAATATCTCATGAAAGAAAGCAAGAGAATACTAGTTCTTGACTAATTTTTTTTCTAAAAGGTAAAAGTTGAATCATTTGAAGAAAACATGAGATATTTAGATTTTTCAAAAAAAATTGTTTTTACAGTAAACATACCAAAGAGAAATTATCATCCAAGTAAAGTAAGTATGAAACACATTTTTATGTATGAATCAAGACACATTAAGAGAATAAGAGATGAAGAAACCACGTTTTTGAGTATAACCTCATGAATGATGGATAAGGATTAAGCTTTTTACCTTGGAGAGGAACTTGGAGAGGATGAGAGGAGAGGTTTGATTTGAATGGTCAAGGTGAATCTGGCGGAAAAATGGGCGTACCAGATCGATTTCCGCCCGCCGGTCGATTGAGCGGTCGCAGGTCGATCGACTGCTCAATCTGCCCTAGGTTTTTAACCCTTAAGGAAAAATTATTTTTGAGAGTTGTGAGCATTTAAATTTTGTGAAAAAAATTTCATATGAACTAGGCTTTATGAGGTTTCCAAATATTGAAGAATCACTTAAAAATGATATCTCTACAATTTTCTGGAAATTTTACAAGATCTCAGTGGTATTTTTGTAAATATGTGTCATTTATCCACCGATTTTAGATTTTGTTCAAACTTTCTAGATACCAGCATATGACCATTTAAATCATGTACGCTAAGTGTGAGACAAAGATAATGTCATTTCAACGAATTTCTTAGCCTCATTTTGTTTAGGGGATAAGCGTATTCTACAAAGTTGCTAGATATCAATCCTTAACTTCTACTCATGGTTTTTAAGAGAAGACACATGAGCACTCAATATAAGTAAGTCTAAACATGTTTTCCCGCCACTAGATCAATATGATAGCCTTTAATGTGAATTTTGACCTAGATCACATTTAAATTTGATCAAGCAATCATAGAATTTCTCAAGATATCAAGTTTTGTCTACTAATGTAATTTCATAGATTTAGCATTCAAAAATAATCATGAGTATACAGGCATCATGAAATCATGAATATTCAATATTCTTCAAGGATTTTGCCTAACTTGAACTCATACCTCATTCTTGAAGTTTTGCCAAACTTGCTTTTTTCTTTTCAATTTCATTCTACTATACTTCAATCACATTTTTTATAACTTGCAAACAATATTCATTAGTAGCATAATGAAACTAAAACTACTAGCAAGCAACCCAAACCAAAATAGCAAAAAGAAAAATCAAGTATCATTTTCAAAATCCACTTTGCTAAATAGTTTGAAATCTATTTCAAAATATGTTATCATGAATCCGAAACGAATTTTAAGAGATCATAAATGTAATATTAATGAAAACATAATCTCCAACCCTTCCTATTGGTTGAAAACCGAAAGGCCACATGTGCTTACGATTTAGAACCACAAGATCGCTTAGGCCCATTACAAGCCACATAGGTCTCCGAGGAGACCGGGAAATCAAAAAATAAAAAAACATTTTCGAAAGGACTCTTAACAAGAGCGGGGAAAATAACTCAAATTAAACAAGTATCACAACTCCAACTTAGATAAAGCAGACCAAAGTAAGAAGATGATACAAAGTATACCTAGATGTCAATTTCCATACTCAGGCATCATGATGATTTGAAGTTACAACCTCTTGGAGATTTCTCATTTGGATCCAAGGTCAACTTCAATGTTCCATTTTTGTTTACCCTTGTGTGGTAGTTCCCCCTACAAAAGAAGATGATATTTTTAGTACCCAAATGGCTTTGGGTCCTTGGGGGTTAGTGGTCTTAGGTACCCAAAGTGTCTTAACAACACTAGGGTTCATTTTAAAGGCACAATCATAAGTTGCATGCCCATATGTACCACAACAAAAACAATGTTCATTAAATATTTTCTTTTCATTTTTCTTATGGACATGAGGCATAATGTTAGGATGCTTATGATGAGCATGAACATTTTTAAAGGAAACATTTTTCTTTTGAGGTTTCCTAAATGAGACATTTTGAATTTTTGAATTAAGAGAAGAATTATTAACTTTTCTATTCAAGATCAACATTTCATTCTTCAAATCATTCATAGAATTATGCAAAACATGCAATTGAGTTTTCAACATATTATTTTCATTCTTTAACATGTCATTTTTGTTTTTCAATTCCTTAGTGTCAATACTTAAAACATCATGGCATGGATTAGAGACACTAATTTTTAGCTTCTCATTTTCTAGTTTAGCATCATGTAAATGAGAGCTAAGAGTCAAGTTTTCCTTCTTTAATTTTTTGTTTTCTTTATCCTTTTTAACCATCAATGCATACATATTTTTTACATTCGTCTAATAATTCATCATAAAGAAGATCCGATGAATTAGATGAATTAGATCTATAATTATGATCATCATGACTAGAAGAAGAGCATACCTCCTCATCAACGTTCATGATGTTAGCTTGGTGATCATGGTGTGAGGATGCTTCACTTGATGCACGCGAGTGAGTGGAAGCATTTGACCTCCATTTTGCCTTGCTCTTCATACTAGAGCAATTCTTCTTCACGTGCCTTTTCTCATTGCATAGGTGACGCATCACCTTTCTCTTTTGACTCTTTGTACTTCTTTGGCTAGATATACTATTAGCTTCAAGAACTTCATTAGATATAGGAGTATGACAATTGTCATCGTCTCCTTCATTTAGAGTAACAAGTTCTTCAGTTTTAGCATAATCATAAAGCATGTTCAAAGTTGCCTAAATATCATATGCCGAAGTACAATGCATGACTTTTTCAAGAGTGTTATTTTCCAAAGAACAATATATGCAATTTGTTGCCTTAGCATTTAACTCAAATCTGTTAATTTGTTCTTTGGTCCAAGCATCCATGTTTTCCTTAGGTTCTATGTATTTTGACTTTAACATATTAAACACACCTATACCTTGAGTCTTTAAGAATGTATACATTCTTTCTTTCCAAAGACCAAAGTTTGACTCATCTTTAAGAATGATTTAGATGTAGACGAGATGGTGAAATCTCAAATTACAACCACTCTGATACCAATTATTGGGAGAAATGGCACACTAGAGGGGGAGTGAATAGTGTGTTATCTAAATCATTCACCTAATTCCAATTTTAATCGTTTCTCAAATCGTTTCGGCAAATTGCAATTTTCTGATAAATTTAGCACAAACAAAAATAGATAACAATGCTAACAAATAAATTTATAGTAGTTCGGCCCCAATGCCTACTCCACTACCTAAGCACCCCGCTTAGGATTTCCAAACTAGATTTACTAGGTTAATTCTTGTTTCCCTTACAATGAGGACTTTGACTTGAAGAGTCGCACTCTCGACCTAAGGAACTTCCACACCCGAAAGTCTCCGCCTTCTTACCAAGACCACTCTTCCACCTCAACCCTAAGGGATACCTCAACTAATCCTAGTAAAACTAAGTTTACACAAGTGGCTTTACACCTCCACAATAAGGTAACCACTTGCACACAAGACCTAACAACCTAGGTCTTCTTATAAGCTCAAATCCAAGAAACCAGTTCAAATAACAGTTAATAATTACAATGAAAAGAGCTTAGAAATGAAACCAAGAGTCAGTGCTCTTCTCCAAGCCTTCGACGCCTTCAACTCACCAAGAAGTAGAGCTCAAATTAAATCTCGAGTTGAGACAGAGTGTGCGCTTGAAGCGGATTTTGAGGGAAGTTTAGGGCGCAGCAAAATCGATCTCAAGAAGGCTCAAATCTCTTTTTTTTAATGCTTAATAAAATCTATATTAGTGAGAGAAGAAGTTAGGTGAGAGATATTTATAACCTCTCAAAGAAACGATAGCTCAACGGGTAGAAAAATAGCTATTACAACCATTTATATGCTTAACTCGCACCGTCCAGTCGACCGTTTGCGTTCTGTGTGATTTCTGCACTGTTCGGTCGACCAACGGGTCGACCGAATGAGTCGCAGCTTCTTCAATCCCATATCCGGTCGACCGATGCAGGGAAGCCAGTCGCGCGATTTGCAATTTTTGATCCGGTCGACCGATGCAGTGAAGGCTAGTCGCGCGATCTGTGATTTGCAATCCGGTCGACCGATGAGCCGTCTGCCAAATTTTGGCTCCGGTCGATCGGCCGACCAGTCAACCGACGCAGCCTTCTACGATTTATTCACCAACTTCGATAGACCGACAAGTCGACCGAATGGCTACTGCCATTTTTTTGCAACATTCGGTCGACCGAGCGATCGATCGAATTGGCTGCTGCCAAAGATCTGCCTTGTTCGGTTGAGTGACCGGTCGATCAAACTCAGGCTGAGGTTGATTTTTACTTTAAATCTGTTACATGCTTTTTTGGGGTTTAGTTACCAAGTATCAACTTGGATAACTTTACAATTTGGCTTGGGATAAAATCATCCTAGGGGTATATTACATGATTTCTACTTAATTTATACCCGAGCCTTTCTTTGACGTTCTTTTCTATCGTTTCTTGATGATCTTTCATTTTGTTTCTCCGAACGAAGATAGCATCTTAAGAGAGACCATGAACTCAAATCCTCACACATTGATTAAATATTTGTTTGTTATCATCAAAATGAAGATGGAAGCTTAAGAGAGACCCTTAAGCCAACAGTGACTGGATGACCATTCCATACCTATTAGTCAATTATAATTCAACTAAATTACATAAGATATATTGAAAGTATTAAACTTTTGATCCATCATAAACTTGTCATAAAAGATTAAGATTCTAAGAATAAAAATTTTAATAAAAAATACTTGCCCTATACACTTTTTTGAAACATATAAGATGTTAAAATAAATGGTTATTAAATCAACATTTAGCATAAAACTCCTATGTTGCTTTATATTTTTAGCATTAGATAATCGAGTAGATAAACAAATGACAGTAATGAAAATAAACTAATGCTTCTAGTATGGAGTGTCTTTTAAACATCAAATCAGAAATAGGACCACCCCTTTCATAGGAGAGACCTTCAGAAATACTAAGTCACCCTCTGCAAATTCCAATTCCTTGGCCTTCTTGTCGGCATATATTTTCTATCGACTCTGAGCTGCCAGCAATCTTTCCTTAATGGCCTTTACTTTCTCTACCGCTTCCTTAACCAGATTGGGGCCCACCATGAGTGATTCCCCTGCCTCAAATAGCCCACTGGAGACCTACACCGTCGCCCATAGAAAGCCTCAAAAGAAGCCATGCCAATGCTACTCTGATAGCTATTGTTGTAGGCGAACTCTATCAGCGATAGGTGCCTCTCCCAGTCGTCGGCCATATCCAAGATGCATGCTCTCAGCATGTCCTCCAAAGTCTGGATGGTCCTCTCTGACTGCCCGTCAGTCTGCTGTGCTGAAACGCACCTGGGTACCCAAGGCTTCCTGGAAGGACTGCCAAAATTGGGTTGTGAACTGGGTACCGCAATCAGATATAATCATCACCGGGGTACCATGATATGCCACAATCCTATCCAAGAACAGTCGGGTGTACTGCTCCGCAGAGAAGGTAGTTTTCACTAGTATGAAGTGCGCGGTCTTGGTTAACCGGTCCACTACCATCCAATGGAATCAAAACCGCCTTTTGACTTAGGCAATCCAGTCACTAGATCTATGGTGATTTTCTCCCATTTCCACTCGGGCACCTCGAGGTTTTGCAGAAGCCCTGCAGGCTTAAGGTGTTCGGCCTTCACCTGCTGGTAGACTAGACATTTGGAAACAAACTCTGCCACCTCTCTTTTCATACCTTTCCACCAGTAATGCTGCCTTAAATCTTGGTACATCTTGGTGGCCCCCGGATGCATCATGTAAGTGGAAGGATGACCCAGTTCCAGGACTTGCCTGTGCACCTCAGCCATGTCTGGTACTACTATCTGGTCTCTGAACCTCAGTACAACCTCTGAGTCCAATCTGAAACCGTTCTCTGCATCGCCTCTTTGTACTAGGTCCTTGGTCAGTGCACAAAAGGAATCTTCCCCCTGCGCGGCATGCAGCATGTCCTCCAGCGTGGACTGTACTCGCAGGTGTGCCATCAGGGTACCTGATGTTGACACTGATAAGGTTGTACCCCCATCTAGGCACAATGGAAACTCTCGAGCTAGAGGCCTCCGCTTAACTTCCAAATGAGATAAACTGCCCTTGGACTTTCTGCTCAGAGCATCTGCTACCACGTTTGCTTTCCCCGGATGATACAAAATGGTGCAATCATAATCTTTTAGGAGCTTCAGCCACCTCCTCTGCTTGAGGTTCAACTCCTTTTGGGTGAGCAAGTACTGGAGGCTCTTGTGATCTGTGTAGATCTCGCAAGTCTCCCCATACAGGTAGTGCCGCCAAAGCTTCGGTGCAAAGACCACTGCCGCTAATTCTAGGTCATGCGTCGGATAGTTCTTCTCATGAACTTTCAGCTGGCGAGACACATAAGCAATGACTCTGTCATACTGCATCAAGACGCAGCCCAAGCCAACCCGAGAGGCATCACAGAAGACTACAAACCCTCCTGAGCCGAAAGGTACAGCCAACACGAGTGCAGATGTCAAACATGCCTTGAGCTTCTGAAAGCTCGCCTCGCATTTGTCATCCTAAATGAATCTGACCTTCTTCTGGGTCAACCGAGTCAGAGGGGCTCCAATTCTAGAGAAATTCTCCACAAACTTCCAGTAATATCCGGCCAAACCAAGAAAACTGCGGACCTCGGTCACGCAAGTCGACCGCTTCCAGTTCTGCACCACTTCAATCTTGGCAGGATCTATCCTTATTCCTTCCTTGGACACTACATGGCCCAATAACCCTACACTTTCCAACCAAAATTCACACTTGGAAAATTTGGCAAACAAGCGGTGCACTCTGAGGGGTTTCCAAGACCATTCTCGGGTGCTTAGAGTGCTCTTCCTCACTCTTGGAGTAAACCAGAAAGCCGTCAATGAAGACGATCACAAAACTATCCAGGTACTCCTTAAATACCTTGTCCATTAGGTCCATGAAGGCAGCAGGTGCATTGGTTAGGCCAAAGGACATCACTAGGAACTCATAGTGATCGTATCGAGTCCTAAAGGCTATCTTCGGCACATCGCAGTCCCGGATTCTCAACTGATGGTATCTGGACCTCAGATCTATCTTTAAAAACCATTGAGCCCCCTACAACTGGTCAAACTAATCGTCTATCCTCGGTAGTGGGTAGCGATTCTTAAAAGTCACCTTGCTCAGCTGCCTATAATCAATGCACATACTCATCGACCCATCCTTCTTCTTCACAAAGAGAACCGGGGCTCCCTAGGGTGACACACTTGGCCGGATGAACCCCACGTCTAGCATTTCCTGAAATTGCACCTTTAGCTCCCTGAGTTCGGCCGGTGCCATCCTATAAGGTGGAATGGAAATTGGTTCCACCCCGGGCTGCAGGTCAATGCAAAAAATTGACTTCCCTTTTGGGCGGCAACCCCGGCAATTCCTCGGGAAACACATCTGGGAATTCACAAACCACTAGGGTTCCGCTGACATCCCTTGCTTCACCCCCTTCCTCCTCGGCCACAGATACGAAGGCCAGGAAAGATTGGCAATCGCACCGAAGCAACTTGCGAGCCTTTAGGGCTGAGATGGCCTCTATCGGCTTGCTACCTCCCTCCCCTTGGAAGGTGAACTGCGACAGCCCCGGCTTATTAAACATCACTGCTTTGGCTTTGCAGTCCAACATTGCAAAGTGCTCTGCCAGCCAATCCATGCCGAGGATGACATCAAGCTCAAGTGTTGGTAGGAGTGTCAAATCCGCACTCAGCACATGGCCGCAAATGAGCACTTCACAACCTTGATATATTGAACTAGCTAAGATTGCATCGCCCATAGGTGTTGATACTATCAATGGCCCGTCTAGCATAGAGGGTGCCATTGGCAACTTTGCAACAAATATGGTAGACACAAACAAGTGTGTGACACCCGGATCAAATAAAACATATACAACAGACGAACATACTAAAATAGTACCTGTCACCACTGCTTTGGACGCCTCTGCCCCATCACGGTTCATGACATATACCTGCATAGGTGGCCTCTTTGAATGACTGATCTGCGGCCCCTTATTCTACGCCTACCCCCTCTGATCTATTGACCCTACTGACATAGGTGCCCTCCCCCTAGACTGCTTATGCTTCTGACCAGTTCCCTCAGGACATTCCTTCTTGAAGTGTCCGACTCGGCCGCACTTGAAGCAAGCGTTAGTGCGGCTAAGACATGACCCCCAGTGTCTCCGACTGCAGCTACCACACTTCGGTGCCTCAGACCTCTGAGAACCACCTCCTGACACTGCCGGCCTCACTGCCCTGGCTGCCATTCTACCTTCCGCTTTGCTGCTGATCTGCTACAGTCATTGCCCCCTCAGAGTACCAAGGCCAACTGCAAGAACCCTACGACCGAAACTTCTTCTTAACTGGCCTGTCATTTCTCTCAAACAGCACCAAGGCTACTTTCCACAGGGCTTCATCCACTACCCGAGCCAGAGTAGAATCCTCTGTGTAGTGGATAAGCCTACCAATCTGTGGCCTCAATCCTGCCACGAACCTCTTAACCTTGGCGGTCTCAGATGCCACTAGGGTTGGATGGTAATTGGAGAGATGGTTGAACTCCATCTCATGCTCTGATACTGTCATGCCTCCAGCTTGGCGTAGCATCTCAAAATCACGGGCGCAATTATCGTGGACACTCATGGGTAGGTACTGCTCTCCCCAACCACCTAGAATTCCACCCACGTGGGAGGTGGTGCACTAGCTGCCCTGTGGGTCTTCCATGTTTGTAGCCATACCTTAGCCGGTCCCCTCATCTAAAGACCGACCATACGAGCAACTGCCTCTGATGAACACCCCAGCTCCATACATAGCTCGTAACAATCCCCCAAGAATTTTGTCACTTCCGCCTAACGATTTGTTTCGGTGAACTCCGGTGGCTTTAGTGTGACAAAATTTGCATAAGTTGGGGCCCCTGGGGTTCTGACCATCGGTGTTGTTACCTCTTCCACTTCTGGTACTGCTGAAACCACGGGCACGGGTTTTGGCGGTGGCTGCTGAGACTGCTGCTGCATTTGTTGTCTCAGTTCCTTTTCCTTATGGAGTGCCTCAGACAATTGATTCACCTGAGCCTGCAGTAGAACAACCGCTGACTCTTGCCCCTAACGCTTAGACGGCTCTCTATCCCTGCCCCGGGCCCGCCCTCGGCCTCGACGTTCTGTCGAGTTACTGCCACTACCGCTCAAAATAGCATTTTGAGCATCCATTTCACTAGCACAGGAAAGAAAAGAAATTGCATGTCATATAAGAAATTCTTAACACAGAGCTTTTTAAACTTACTAACCGCATGGTGCGCTGAGTGCAGGAGTGGTCGCCCAATCTCGTAGCATAACTATACCGTAAGTTGGCACGCTAGCATATGCCTCATACAGTACCCAACACTGAGTCATAGACAAGACCTAACCTAGTGCTCTTATACCAACTTTGTCACACCCCAACAGAGGGTAGTGTGATCGGTCAGGGCCTACATCCTGCCCAGTAGCCTACAGTCTACACTGACAGCAAGAAAACCAAGACACATCGAATAAAAGAAATCTCAACATACTTTATAAAAAGTTTTCAAAGTCACAATCTATATGTTTTCCAAAACAAGTAGAAACATCAACATCAAAATAACCGAATGTTCAAGTAACAAGTTTTACAAAAAAATTTCAATTACAACTGTCAGTGCAGAAACAAAACCAAACACTACTAAGCACTAGTCTAAGACTCATGGACGCTGCTACAAGATATGGCACCGCCTCCCGCCCACCAGCTGCACCATGTCGACATGCCTAGTCACTGCTCATACTCTGCAAAAATAAGAATAAACTGTGAGTCCACTTGGGACTCAATGAGTGGCTCAAATGAACCTCCACATAAGCCTCAGTCATGCATATATATCATATAAGGCAACAAAGGAAATGTACAAGGAGGTAAAATTTATTTCTAATGCGATTACCGACCCCCAACGGGTCCATCTGCACCAACTAAATATGATAACCTGCAATCTCGGCTTATCAAGCCTTCAGCATTCAGCCCTTCGGCCTACTCATAGAATAATATCCCGGCTACAACCGTCCCTACCATATCAGGTAGTATCATACTGGCCATCGGCCACATCATCTCAAGATGTAATAAAAAATCCTGAGCCGTCGACTAGGATGGTCCACTAGTCTTCGGACACCTTCCGGGATAAGGATAGCTAGTCCTACCCAACTGGGGTCTGGCACCTAGCGGGCCCGCTGGCGCACCTCAAGACCCAATACTGGCTGAGCTGAGCATTGGTCATTTCCGACCTCCACGCTCCTCGACGGACCATCTCAAACACATCACACAATCAATATCCTAGGGTTTCCATATATACACTTCGGGCCTTTGCCCGTATCTAGCCTTAATCCGGCTACAGGGTCAACAATTTATGCCGCCCTTTCAAGATGTGAACATCTACAAGTTCTAAGTTTCCAAAAGTTTACAATAAGTCATAGAAGTGTTATCGTCTCCTAACTAAGTTTCCATATAAGTGCTATGAATGTCTAGCGACGCATTACATGTTATCTATCTTTCTACAGTGCCTTGGGTGAGGAATTCCTTGTGTCGACCTTGGAATCCTGCCATGACCATTTTAGGGCAGCATGTATAATCCAAAGGAAAACATTCAAATATTGCAACATCTATTATATATGACCACAATATATATACATAACAACTTTACACTACCTTAGGAATCTTAGCAGAATAAGGAACAACTATCTAGCATGGCAAGGAAGTAATGAATTCAAATAAATTGTAGGAAATACTAAACATGGTAACAATTTCAACATTTCAAAGTTTAAAGATCTAATGCTAAGGATGGTTATAAGGCTAGCATTCCTACAATTCAAAATCAACCAAGCTACTTCCTATGTTTGGTGTTCTTCCTAAGTCTTGTCATATCTCTATGTATGATCCTTATAATCATGTAATTTCCATCTAAAGCCACTCTCTTCTCCCCTCCCTAGCCTTGGCCGAACCATGAGCAAGGAAGACCTTGCTCGGCTATGGCCCTTAAGGTAGGAAAAGGGGGAGGAGACTCTAGCTATACCTCTAATTATTCAATTCCGAATATAGCTTAAATGTCAATGGACTGATGTACCCTTCCCTCACCCTTGGCCGAACCCTCTTCATGAATTGTAGGGTTCATTCAGCCACTTCAAGGAATTCCTAGGGAAGGCATGCTTCATAATGCGTGAGATTTACGAGTGGAACTACATCGAACATTGACATGAGATCATCTAAGGGCTTTCTTGCCGTCAAGGGAGTCGGGGAAAATTTTGGCATGACCTTTCCCCTTTTCCCATGACTCGGCAGCCCTAGAAACTTAAAAATTGACGAAGAAACAGTGAGTTCCGACAAGAAATTCCACAAAATAGTGAACATACATCGTTGAAACCAAGATTCGTCGGAAAGATCGCAAGACACTCAACCTATCACATCTAGGGATTCGGCTACCCGCCTCCCCCAAGCTTCAAAACTTAACCACTCACCTAGATTGTGGAGAAATGAAGATCGGGTGATGACGACTTGAAATTTTTCTGGCGACGACGCGAATCCCGGATCGATCCAAGTCCCCAAGCTTTCTCCTTGCTCTTTCTCCTCTCTCCCTAGGCAGCCTTGTGTGACTCAAAGGATGAGTCGCACAGTTGCAAGATGAGGGTTTTAATCCCTCATCTAGCTTTCCAAAGATGGCTCCATGACTCACTTAACTCGTACTTGGAACTCGACTAAACCCGAACTCAACTTGGGTTCTGACTCAACCCATAGTATGAATCGAGTTAACTTAATTTAAGGTATGATTTGATAAAAGGAAAGTTAATCACCCAAATAGATTCCGTGAATCATTAGTCAAGTCATACCTTTTCACTCAAGACGATCCCGAGGCTCGGCTCGACTACCCCCGGGTCCGACGTGCTGCACCAAAATAGAATTTTATATTATGAAATTTTTTCGGGTCTTACAAAAAGGACCTAACTCTTGAAGAGCTCCTTTTGAAATGGATGAACATCAAGGTCCTACATGCAAAATTTGATACAATATTATTATCAAAATTTAATATGTATCGTAATGAATTAATAATAAGTAAAATTGGGCCATTGATATTGACCTCCATTTAGCCACAAGAGGAGTGGCTTTTCACTAGGCGCCTTCACAGCCTCATAAAACCAATAGAACATAGACTTGTCCTCATTTATCCTCACATACCCAGCATAATGTCAAATTCACCTGCGGTTGTCCCAGTAAATCGACAACCAAGTCGGATTGCCCCAAGTAAGTCAAATTTTGTGTCCAACTACCCTTTATCATTGCGGCAATCAATACTATGAACATGAGTGTTTGAATAAATGAGGGAACTAAAAGGGCCATCTTCTTTGATTTTGGATTGACGGAAAGTCCCACATCAAGATGCTTATAAAGAGAAGAAAAGCTATAGAACAACTCTATTTCACACTGCCAAGTGGCAAATGAAACTAGTTACGCCTATATTGAGATCAAGCTCCAAGAATAGGGAACTCTATTGTATAGTTTGTATTTGCAAAAAATAGTAGATATAGTATAGGCTTTAAAAAAAATCACATAATTTATATTTATTTCTGGAGGCTTCAAGGGTTGTGCTCGAGCGCGAAGAATGTGCAGGCATGCATAACTTATACTAAAGGAATATTCTATCCAACACTAGCGCATCTCACATAGTTTGATGGTCCAATAGTATGTCTCGTTATTTAAAAAATTAGAGAGAACACCAAAAAGTACTTCATATTCTATTTTTTATATAAAAAAGATAGACAATTAATTATATTTTCAATACTATAATTTTTTTAGCTAAAGCATGTGTGTTGGCGTAAGGTTTTCAACCTTGATCTTAATCTCGGTTTTGATGATAACAAACATAGAACTAATGATTTCATGGAGAGTTGCTTTCAAGTCCCATATCAGTTAGCACACGATGTCCCCAATCGGAAAAATCAGAGAAATCGAAGAAATCGGTAAGGCCGCTCGTCGACGCTCGGGATTCTTCAAGAAGATAGAGTTTAAGTTTAGGGTATCTAGCATGTGTTGTAAATCCTCTTTTATGATGCAAAACCCAAAAACCAAAACCTAAACCCCATAACATGAAAACTCGGAAAATCATAAAACGGCCCAAAAAGCCTAACGAGCTCCTTGGAGGGCTATATGACCTAGACTTTTTTTGGTCAACAAAAGTCCCGATAATTGTCCCTTAGGTAGAAACTAGTTAACAACATATTTTAAAGGAATTTTTGGAAGCCTTTAACCTAATCATATTTGACCTAGGAGATTATAAAATTTTTGATTTTCGTAAATTTGTACTAGACCCCAAAAGTTAGATTTTGATTTTTTTAAGAATTTTGAGTTTTTAGATATTTTTATTGAATCCAAATGGGGGGTAATCCTTATATTAAAGTTAAGAAATGTTATCTAAGACTTAGGGAGACTAGACCTCACTAAACCGCCCATAGAAAACCCATAGTGGACGTTCGATCGACATCCGGTCGATCGATCGGTCGATAATGGCTCTCTTTCGAGCCATTGTGTGGTATTTCACACGAGCCCACTTCATGGCCCTATATATATTGATGTCCCTGCCTTTCTTACACTACCTTGATCACTCCTAACCTTCTTGAGTCATCTTGTGATCTTTCCTAAGCCTTATTGAGTTAATTCTTGTGGAAATCCTAGCCTTGATCTCTCATCTCTTTGATTGAGCCTTACCTTCATTGTTTCATCATCAAAGGCATTAAGAGAAGCTAGGTGATCTTGTGTTGGAGCTAAGTATAAGTTGTATTGTTTATTTTCTACATTACTTGTGTATTTTCTTATTTATTTCATTATTACTCAAGTCTGTAAAGATCTAGTGTCTAGATCTTGAGTTTGGTAGTTGCCTTGGTGTAGAGGCCTAAATCGACCGGTGTGATTAGTTTACTAGGATTATTTGTGTTGTCCTTAGGGTTTGAGGTGGGAGAGTGTTCTCGGTAAAAAGGCGGAGACTTTTGGATGTGGAATTGCCTTCGGTGTGAGAGCGGAGACTCTCCGGTGGAAACGTCATCATTGTAAAGGAAACAAATTAATCTAGTAAAGCTAAGTTGGAAATCCTAAGCATGGTGCTTAGGTAGTAGAGTAGGCATTGGGGCCGAACCACTATAAATTAAAGTGTTAGCATTGCTTTGTTGTGTATTGTTTACTTGTTGTTTTAGTATCGCTTCGGCATCTAGTAGTTGAATTGTGCATTAGCGTAAGAATTCAAGAAAAAATAAAATTAAAACCAGATTTAGGTTAAGTTTATAGTTAACATACTATTCAACCCCCCCCCCCTCCTAGTGTAGGCCATTCACCAACAATGTGTTTGTTTCATGGAAATCCTATCATAGGAAAAAATTATATTTTTTCCAAAAACTGTATCACTAAAACAAAAAAGAACTTAAATTAAGATAAAATGTGTTCTCGCCTGAAATCGAGGGTGTTGCAAGCCTTCACGTCTCCTAGTCCAATGCGGCTCCAATGGTGACCTGCAAAGACACTTTGACGTTGTACAACAACTCTATTTCACAATGGCAAGTGGCAAATGATAATTACGCCTATATTTAGATCAGGCTCCAAGAATAGGGAACTTTGTTGTATAGTTTGTATTTGCAAAAAATGGTAGATATAGTATAGGCTTAAAAAAATCAAATAATTTATATTTATTTCTGGAGGCTTCAATGGGTTGTGCTCGAGCGCGAAGCATGTGCAGCCATGCATAACTTATACTGAAGAAATATTCTACCCAACACCAGCACATCTCATATAGTTTGATGGTCCAATAGTATGTCTCATTATTTAAAAAATTAGAGAGAACACCAAAAAGTACTTCATATTCTATTTTTTTTTATAAAAGAGATAGACAACTATTTATATTTTTAATATTATGATTTTTTAGCTAATTAAGGATGTGTTTGTTTCTTGGAAATCCTATTATAGGAAAAAATTATGTTTTTTCTGAAAATTGTATCACTAAAACAAAAAAAGAACTTAAATTGAGATAAAATATGTTCTCGCTTGAAATCGGGGGTGCTGCAAGCCTCCGCGTCTCCTGGTCCAGTGCAGGCTTCGGTGGTGACCTGCAAAGACACTTTGACGCTTAAGTGAAAGGGAATTCCAAATGATGGGTATTGAATTGGAACACAATATACCTTGTTTTGTTTGTAGTGAGTGTTTTATGAGGCAAGTCTGGGTGTTCGACAGGATATATCCTGGAATTCCGTAGGGATATACCCTCAACGGGTCGATTGTATCCCTTAGGTCGCGGGTCCATTACTATCGAATTCCTAGTGATAAATGTAGGATGTTGTTATCCTTGTTTTGCCGGGTGGATCCCCCGGGCTAAACTGTAGTTGGTTCGATCTGAGTTTGGTTCTGAGCCCGGTCCGATCGGCCAAAAGAGCAAGTCAAGTCCACGGCCCCCGAGCTTTCTCGGAGTCTGAGCACTTTATGCCAAGCTCTAATAGTGTGCCGAGCCCCTTGCATTAGGTGAGGATATGTTGAATTATGTTCTGTCAAATCGCTGAGGTAGGTGAGATTAGCATATCTTGGCTATGTCATTTTGTGACTTTTCAATTTCTGCGCCTAGTATGGTGGCCGCGGGAAGGAGTGCCTTTTCCACGTGTTCACCTCGTATTAGTGATTGCTTTTCCAACATTTAATTTTGGCAAGGACTAATCATGATGCAAAGATTTGGTCGTTCATCTTTGAGGCATTTGGGTGTCCGTCGCTAATGAGGTGACCGGCCAGGATTCATTTTGCTATCTGAGTGTGATTGTCGACTGTTTGATAAGGAAGTTGTCACTTCTTGCACTTCAAAACTCCCTCCTTTTCTTTATTTTGAGCTTTCTCGCATTCCGAGTTCTTGCTTGTTTCTTGCTACTTACTCCCGTGCTTTTTGTCAACAACATCACCGCACTGTTCACCGTCTTGTTTTCCTTCATTTGTTCTTGGTGAGTCCTCATGACCCACCTTTCATTTATGCTTTATCGAGGATGGCCTTAGGTTAATAGGTTGTACTGACTCATTCCACATTTATTAGGATTCCTGTTTCATCGGGTTGATGGGAAAGAAGGGCATTGAGTTTGTAGTAGGTAGGTCGGGGACTGCCGTGGACCTTTACGACTAGGGCCGTGAAGAAATAAAAGAGAGAGGTCGGTGATGAGCAATCGAATGAGCATCGTGTAGTTCAGCAACCATGTGATGCTATCCTAAGTGGGCGACGACGAGGCTTTCGAGTCCTGCCTTGCTCTACCAAGGATAGTGTCTTCCATGGCCGAGAGGATCCTGAGTTCTTCTACATGTACCGAGCATTTTTCGAGGATCTAGGTATTCGTGTGGCTCCTCGTCCAATTGAACGTTGCCCCTACACAACTCAATCCGAATAGTTGGGTCTTCGTCTGTGGCTTCGAGATTTAAATGGAGTACCTTGATGAGCGCAACTTCAATCTCTTTTTTATCTTTTTCCAAATGAAGGCAATGCAGAAGGGCAGTGGATCATTTTGAGAAGTTCCCCCGGGAAAAGGTTGTTTGGTCTCTTCAAGAGTTCCTACAAGGGTTTCAAGAACAAGTCCTTTAGAGTCTGGTCCCGCGAAAGCGATTGGAAGTTGTTTTTAGAGAGGGTGTTGGGCGCTGAGAGATTTCCTCTCTACTGGAAACCAAAACCCACTAATATTTTGATGCCAGAGGATGAATTATTTACGCTAGCGAAGAAGGTAGTTATTCGATTCTTGGACTAGTGCACTTCATCTACTGCCCTCTCTTGTCGAGAGTTGCTAAGATGGGATCGAATTGAGGTCGGGACCATCATGCATATTAGTTAGTTGGCTAGTCGGGCAGTTCCCTACTATTCCTCTTTGTTTTAGACTTCTAATCGGGATTTTGACATTTGTGTATGTTGGCCTAAGGTTTTCTACTATGGTCTTAATCTCGGTTTTGATGATAACAAACATGGTACTAATGTTTCATTGAGAAATCTTTCAGGTTTCAAGTTGGTTAGCGCTCGGCGTCCTCGATCGAAAAAATCAAAGAAATCAGAGAAATCAACAAGGACGCTCGTCGACGCTCGGGATTCTTCAGGAAGTAAGAGTTTATGTTTAGGGTGTCTAGAATGTGATGTAATCCTCTTTATGATGAAAAGAACCCAAAAAACCAAATCCGAATCCCAAAACATGAAAACCCAGAAACCGCCCTGAAATTCACTAAGCCTAGGGAGCTCCTTGGAAGGCTATATGACCTACACATTTCCTTCGACACTTTTGATCACTCCTACACTTCATTGAGCCATCCTTGATCAATTCCAAGCTTTCATTGAGCCATTACTTGGAGAAATCCTAGTTTGATCTCTCATTCCTTGAGTTTTCCTTCAAGCTTGATTTGATTCATCATCAAGGCATCAAGAGGAGCTAGGATTCAATTGTGTTGGCACTAAGTATTTGTGTTGTTGTATTTTTGCTCCATTACTTGTATATTTTCTTGTTTATTTCATTGGATTTGAGCTTGTGAAGACCGAGGTTGTTAGGTCTTGAAATTGGGTGGTTGTCTTTGTGTTTGGGGCTTAATTCCACCGGTGTAAACTTAGTTTACTAGGATTAGTTGAGTTATCCCTTAGGTGAGATGGAAGAGTGCTCTCGGTAATAAGGCGGAGACTTCCGGGTGTGGAAGTGCCTTAGGTTGAGAGTGAGACTCTTCGGGTCAAATTCCCATTGTAAGAGAAACAAGATTAATCTAGTAAAGTTTATTTTGGAAATCCTAAGCGGGGTGCTTAGTTAGTGGAGTAGGCATTGGGGCCGAACCACTATAAATCATTGTATTAGCATTGATATCTTGTTTGTATTAATTGCTTTATCATTTATTGCTTCCTCATTTAGTCATTCAATCGTGAATTGCCTAAGTAATCTAACAAACATTTAAAATCAAATTTAGGCGATAAGATTTAGTTAACACACTATTCACCCCCCCCCTCTAGTCTGGCCATTTCACCGATAATTGGTATCAGAGCCAGTTCGAAGATTGAGATTTCACCATCTCTCCTACACTTTGTTTCGATCCAAAAATGGCACTAGAGTCGATTATTTTCACACCTCCTTGGTTCGAAGAATTGAACTTTGGTCTTTGGAAGTCTAGGATGTACACTTACTTAACGACTAGAGGTTTTGATGTTTATAACATGATTAAATTAGAATACATTGAACCTAAGGTTGACATGCATGATTGGAGTGAACATGACAAGAAAATTTTTCAATCTAATGGAGATGCTATGTATTGCATTTTTTGTACCTTACCTAATAGCATCCTTGATAAAGTCATGCATTGTACATCGGCATTTGATTTATGGGCTACATTAAATATGTTATATGATTTTGCTAAAACCGAAGAGCTTAATACACTTGTTGAGGGTGGTGATGACAATGGTCATCCCCCTAGTGCTAACCTCGGTTTTGATGCTCTTAGTGCTTCTAGTGAAAGAAGCAAATCAAAAAGTTAAAAAAGAAAGGTTATATGCTACTTGTGCAAGGAAAAGGGGCACATTAAAATAAATTGCCCTTCATCAAAGAAAAATGTCAAGAGGAAGACAAGTGCGTCAACTTCCACAACTGAATCACAAGAACCATCCTCCTGTCATGATCAAAAAGTCATATCTCAATTTTGCCTCATGGGTCTACAGAATGAGGTAAAATCTTCTACTTCTAGTCATGATAGAAATCTTGATAGTGATAATGAAGATAGTAGCTCAAATTCTTTAGGTATGACTTATGATGAGCTATTAGAAGAATCTAAGAAGATGTATGTCTTGCTTATGAATAAGATCAAAGAAAATAGAAAACAAAAAAAAAGAAAATTTAAGGCTTGATTCACAAGTGCTTGAATTAGAGAAATAGAAATTGAATACTAGTTTTGTTAATTCTTGCCATGACAATTTTAAGCTTGAAATTGAAGACTTAAAAAGTGAGAATATTGATTTGAAAAAAGAAAATGAGGATTTGAAATTAAAAATGAAGCTTAGAAGTAATGATTTGAAAAGTAATTTTAAACTTGAGAATGAGAATTTGAAAAATGAGAATTGCATATTGAAATCTCAAAAGTGTGCATTGCATAAATCTATTGATACCTTAAAAAATGAGGTTGTAGTTTTAAATAAAAGAGTAAATGAAATTAAGGATGCTTATTCTTCTAGAAAATTTGAAAAGAAAAGTGTTTCTTTCAAGAATGCTCATGCTAACCATAAATCTCACATCTCAAGAGTAAATGTTAGGCATTCCACATTTAAACCTCATGTTAAGAAAAATGAAAATAAAAAATTTCATGGTCATTATTTTTGTTGTGGTATTCACGGGCATGCTATATATGATTGTGCATTTAAGATGAACCATAGTGGTGTTAAGACACTTTGGGTAGTTAAGCCCTCTAACCCCCAAGGACTTAGAAATTTTCTTTTAAGCCCAAACTTGATCAATATACTTAGATTCACTCATGTTAGATATCTAGGTACCTAAATTTGAGAATACATGAGTAGATAGCAAAATTTGATACTTAGCCATTTTCATATTTTCATGCTTATTTCGAATGAAACTGTGCTAAGTTGAAATTTTGATCAAATGACATTAGTTTCATCTCAAACTTGATATACATGCTTTAAATGACCATATCTTGCTATTTTGTAAGTTTGAAGGAAATATAAAGATGTCATGAAAAAGATATGATATTCACGAAAATATCCATATTTGAGTACATACATGACTCTTAGTTTTGGATTCTATCTATCATTCTTTGATATCATGTATTGATTAGTCTCATATCAAATATTTATTTTTCATCCCTTTGGTTGAAAGTTTCATGTTTCATGAAAAATAATTTTAGAGTATCAACTTTGACTAGATTGACTTTTCTACCCCTTTTTGATTGATGTCAAAAGGGGGAGAAAATTACAGGTAAAGGGGAAGAAAATATAGGAAAATCATGCATATAGATAAGGGCGAGTTCTAATATATAGATATGCATGTTGATAGGGGGAGAAATCCCATGTTTGATATCCTTTGCGCTCTAATGAATATATTTTCTTAAGGATGTTTGTCATCATCAAAAAGGGGGAGAATGTTGGCCTAAGGTTTTTTTACCTTGGTCTTAATCACCATTTTGGTGATAACAAACATGGAACTAATGTTTCATTGAGAAATATTTCAGGTTCCAAGTCGGTTAGCGTTCGACGTCCCCGATCGGAAAAATCAAAGAAATCAGAGAAATCGGCAAGGACGCTCATCAACGCTCGGGATTCTTCGAAAAGCTACAGTTTAGGTTTATGGTGTCTAGAATGTGATGTAATCCTCTTTATGATGCAAAGAATCCAAAAAACTAAACCCGAACCCCAAAACATGAAAACCTGGAAAATGCCCTGAAAGTCACTAAGCCTAGGGAGCTCCTTGGAGGGCTATATGACCTAGACATTTCCTTTGACACTTTTGATCACTCCTACACTTCATTGACCCATCCTTGATCATTTCCAAGCTTCCATTGAGCCATTACTTGGAGAAATCCTAGTTTAATCTCTCATTCCTTGAGTTTGCCTTCAAGCTTGATTTGATTAATCATTAAGGCATCAAGAGGAGCTAGGATTCATTGTGTTGGAGCTAAGTAATTATGTTGTTGTATTTTTGCTCCATTACTTGTATATTTTCTTGTTTATTTCATTGGATTTGAGCTTGTGAAGACCTAGGTTTTAGGTCTTGAAATTGGGTGGTTGCCTTTGTGTTTGAGGCTTAATTCCACCGGTGTAAACTTAGTTTACTAGGATTAGTTGAGTTGTCCCTTAAGTTGAGGTGGAAGAGTGTTCTTGGTAAGAAGGCAGAGACTTCCGAGTGTGGAAATGCCTTAGGTTGAGAGTGGGACTCTTCGGGTCAAAGTCCTCATTATAAGGGAAACAAGATTAATCTAGTAAAGTTTAGTTTGGAAATCCTAAGCGGGGGGTGCTTAAGTAGTAGAGTAGGCATTGGGGCCGAACCACTATAAATCATTGTGTTAGCATTGATATCTTGTTTGTATTAATTGTTTTATCATTTATCGCTTCCGCATTTAGTCATTCAATCATGAATTGCCTAAGTAATCTAACAAACATTTAAAATCAAATTTAGGCGATAAGATTTAGTTAACACACTATTCACCCCCCCTCTAGTGTGGCCATTTCACCAACAATGCAAATGCCACGGCCCCCAAGATGAATCCAACCGCCCTTCAACCAAAGTTGGAGCAATTGAAGGGGAAGGTAGTGGTGACTGATAATGATCCTCCTCGTAGTCTTCCCCCTCCAAAGCCGGTAAGGATAGGCGAGCGAAAACCACCCGTAAGTTGAATGGCTACATTAGAGGAGGGTGAATAGTGTGTATGCTAAAACTTTCACCTAAGTTCAATTTTATCAGTTTCTTACCATCTTTAGACTAAGCTTTAATAGCAAGTGGAAGAAAGATAAATAACAAGTAATCAAACACGCGCGCACAAGAGAAATGCTAACACTAGATTAAAGTATTTTCTTACAATGAGGAATTTTCACTTGAAAGTCTCCGCTCTCACACCGAAGGCACTTCCACATCAAGAAGTCTCCGTCTTTCTACAGAGAGCACTCTCCCACCTCAAAACCTAAAGGACAATAAATTCAATCCTAGTAAACTAACTAAATCGGTGGACTTAAGCCTTACAACCAAGGCAACCACCGAGTCAAACAAACCTAGCACCCTAGGTTTACACAAGTTGAAATACAACAAATAAAACTAAAAAATATACAAGTAAATAGAGCAATAAACCAAACGAAGTGTACCTAACTCCAATACTGAATCCCTAGTTCTCTTGATGCCTTTGGATAATGAATCTTGAAATTTCAAAGGCAAGATCTAGGTGTAAGCATAGAAACTTGGGTTTGCTCAAAGAATAGCTCAAGATGGCTTAGAAAATATGAAGGATTGTCTCAATGAAGAATTAGGTAGCTAGGAAGGCATGTTTGGGGTCTATTTATAATGATCCCAAAGGCATGGGCTCAAAAAGAGTCATTCAATGGATCTATTTTGAAATTTTTGCACTTGGTAAAGAGGTCGGCTTAGCACTAAGTAAATAGCTCGGCTTGGCACTTGGTAAGGAGCTCAGCTCGGCACTAGGTAAAGAGCTTGGCTCGACATTAGGTAAAGAGCCTAGCTAGACACTGTGTAAAGAGCTCAACTCGGCACTGGCTAAAGAGCTCAGCTCAGCATTGGGTAAAGCGCTCAGCTCATCACATCAGCCTTGTGCAATTTTAGTGTTTTTTGCGTTTCACTTCGAGTTTTGTATTTCGGGTTGGTTTTTTTGGTTCTTAAGCAGCAAATAGAGGATTGCACATTCATTCTAGACACCTCGACTGGACTAGAACTATTGGGTTCGTTCAGATTAGACCTCGCATCACCCCACAACATATCTCGAGTCGAACCAAATGGCTCCACTCGGGGGCTCCACCCGACCACACTCTTGGACTAGATTTGAGCAAGACCAGACGTATCCACCCGGGGACCCCATCCGGTCATACATGAACATTCATGTCCTTTGTTATCATGAGGTATACACCACTACAAGCCCGCCATCTCAGAGATCAGCCTCGACCCATTCTAAGCAACATCCCCGTGAGATTACCGGGCGGTGCCATCACCTCCATCTGCAATAAATATAAACACGGCACGCCTCAGGTAACCTAAGTTCCATATTCCATTACCTCCACGTTGGAATCCCCCCCCCACCGGTGTTGATGAAAGAAATAGTGCCCTTGAGCCAATCAAATGTTGATGTGTAGAGAACTATTTTTTGATTAATGAATAATATGAGGCAACTTTTCATCATATGTTGCATCTATATTTTGTATATATTAAATTATGATGAACCCCATGAACCTGGGCTATTGATTCCAGGGCCATGATGAGATCATGCCAGTGAGACTTGGAATCTAGATGCCTCTGTTCTAAATGTTCCCAGTCGTAGGATCACCCATTAGGGGATTGATGATTCCGGATAGACTGGTGCACTTGGTACATGCCTCATACGATAAGGGGTAGTTGAGCCATCATTAATGTAGAAGTGCAGGTGCTCATTAGGGAATGAGTTCATTGAATGGACCTACACGAGGAACACAAAATGGAATCCTCACAGGAGTGTCAATAGGATGTTCCTCGGGTGATAGTAGGTCCAAGCAGTCCTTGGACTTGAGGTTGTCATGGTTACCTTGTGAGTGATGACCCATTCCTTTGGTTCTATCTCTACGTATCCCTCAACGTCATGTGCCGGGTATTACTGGGCATGGGGAAGCATTCATGAAGGTAGGTGAGCAACCAACATGAAATCAGATACTCCTAGTGAGAGGAGATAATGTCCTATGTGTCCCTGCAAGTGTCGACTCAGGAATCTCTAGCCAGAGTAAACATGAAAGTCAAGAAGATGTTTCTTACGTTTCATTACTGAGTCAACATCTTGGCAGGTGGAATACATATGAATAGGTATTAGGGTTTGACACTTCTTCCATACCCTAGCTGACTTCGCGACATTGTAACCGAGGGACTTTGTTGCACGATAACTAATCACCGAAGGGCGTTCGATCCCTATTGATTGAACCTCACACTATCCTGGTAGTCATAACACATTGCTAGACATCAATCTTGACTTATGAGTGGAGTCTCTCATGACAACACTAAAGGGGTTTAGTGGTGGCTCGTAAGATTCGAATAGAAGTCATTCTATCATATTCGACTCTCTGTTATGCACAACTCACTGCTGGCTTAGTGTGGGGCTCAATGGGTCACACACAACAGGCTAACCTCATAACGAGCCTTAGGAGATAAAGTTCGAATGCGGCCCTATATGTCTACTAGCATGGACATGTTACAACTCGATCATGGATCTCGTTTACAAGCATGATAGGAAAGATGTTTTCTATAGGAACGAATACGCGAGGAAAGAGTTCCTCTTGTAACCCTAATTTGTAGGGCATCCCTAAATTATAGGGATTGGCACATGACAAATCCTAATCAATAAGAATTTAATTTATAAAGATAAATTAAAGTTTATATTTAGTTGGATTTAATTAATTTTTAATTAATTATAAATCCATTAAATATAAATTATTGTTTTGGAGGCTAACCCTGGAATTTTGAATTCTGGGAGAGGTTTTAAAAAAGGTGGGCCATGTCTAACTTGGTAGCAACCTATGCCCCTTATAAATAGATGGCCTAACCTTCTTCAATGGGGTTAAGCAAATTAGTTATTGATCTTGGAGAAGAGTAAGGTCTTGGTTCTTGAGAGACTTCTTGAAGAGAAAAGCTCCAAGAATGGTCGGCCATCTAAAGCTTCCTTCCATGGTTTTGTGAAGCCGATTGAAGGTCTCTTCCTCTTGGGTGTGTCATCTACTTCATCTTCTTGGAGGATTCCAAGAAGGACAGGGAGGTATTCCTTCATCTTCCTCCTCGTTCTGTGGTTTTGTCATCCCCTCTTCCTCCCGTTTGGTGCTCGGTTCTTGGTGGAAGGGCTGTCTTCACCTTGGTGTATTTCGGGGTTAAGATTCCCTCTCCGTTGAGCCACAACGAGTCTCGGTGTTCGCTGCCCCCTTATTGCGAGTGTAACACCCCAACTAAGGGTAGTGTGACCGGCTAGGGCCTACATCCTACCCTATAGCCTACTGTCTATACTGACATATAAGAAACCAGAACATCTCGATAAAAAGAAACCTCAATTCTAGCTTTATTTAAAAGTTTTCAAAGTTCACAATATATGTTTTCAAACCAAAGAAGAAAAACCAACATCGTAACAATACGAACATCTCAAGTATCAAGGTTTTACAAACTTTTCCAAAACACAATTGTCAGTGCAGAAAAGGAAAACAACTACTAAGACACTGGACTATGATCCAATGACGCCGCTACGAGATATGGAACCACCACCTGCCCTCCAGCTGCACCATGCCGACAAGCCACAATCATTGCTCATGCTCTGCAAAAACAAGGAAACAAACTGTGAGTCCACTTGGGACTCAGTGAATGGTTCTTCCGAACCTCCACATAATCCTCAATTAGTCATGCATAACATATAAGGCAGCATTGTATATAATCAGGGAGGTAAGTTACTTTTTTAAATGCGACTACAGGCCCTATAGGTCATGCTGTATAAACTATGTAGGTAAAAACCTGCCATAACGGTCTATCAAGCCTCTGGCATCCGGCCCTTGGGCCTAATCATGGTATAAAAATCCCGGCTATAATCGGCCCTACCATACAAGGTAGAATCACACTGGCCGTTCGGCCACATCATATCAAGATGTAAACAATAAATTTCGGGCCATCGACTAGGATGGTCTACTAGTCTCCGGACACTGTCTGGGGTAGGGATAGCTAGTCCCACCCAACTGGGGTCTGACACCTAGCGGGCCCGTTGGTCCATCTCAAGACCCAATCACTGGCCGAGCTAAGCATTGGTCATTTTCGACCTCCACGCTTTTCGGCGGACCATCTCAAGCACATCACACAATCAAGTGTCCTAGTGTTTCCTTATATACATTTCGGGCCGTTGCCCGTATCCGGCCCTAATCCGGCCTATAGAGTCAACAATTCAATGATGCCCTTCCAAAAATGTGTACACCTAATAATACTAGGTTTCCAAAGATGAATACTGGAAGTCCTAGAAGTTATATCATTTCCTAGTTCAGTTTCCATATCTATTATGCACCTTACGATGTCCTGCATGTTATCTAGCGTTATACGCTACCTTGGGTGAGGAATTCTGTGAACCGAACTTAGGATTCCACCCCTGAACATTTCCGGACTGCATATATGAAATAAAGAACGGTAAACATAATTCACAACAACTACCATGTATAACTACGAGGTTCAACAATAAAAATTTATATACTGCATATAGAATTAAATTCAATATGGAACATCGTATCTAGCATGGTAAAAATATCCCAATGGCACTTACCAAATTAATCATGGGTAGCAACATCATGAAGAACCCGAATTAAAGAGGCAATTAATTCAGTGATTAAAACAATAAGGAACGTACATTAAGCATAGCAACAATTTAACATGATATGAGGGATTAAATGAAACCTTTCTTTGAATACATATACCATAACCATCATATCCATAAGAGAATTAGCAAGAACATTTCCAAAATATGATAATGAAGGTCTATCACTAAACAATTCATATGATATGCGAGAAATTATGTAACATGAATATGAATCAGCATCGAACGGAAAGGTACGAACAAGTACTCATATCATTCGGTTTCCCTTTTCTTCATTTTTTTCCTTGCTCGGCCGAAGCTTGAGCAAGGTAATTCTTCCTTGGCCGAACCCTTGGAAGAGAAGGAGCTGATATTTCATCCATAATTTATATGCATCAGTCTACGGATCTAATGTTTAACAAGAAACAAAACTTGGAATCATGCATCTTAACTCAAACAGTCCACACTCCCCATTCATATCACTGATCGGCCAACTCAAGTAGGGTAAACCCTTGCTCAGCCGAGTCCTCAAATTGAAGGGGGCATGGCTGTAGCAAAAACACCATATGAAGTCGTAGATCTAGCATATCATGAACATCAAGCGATCTACGGCTGCGAAACGAGCAAGGAAAATTTGGAGAAAATTTCGGCATGACCATTCCCCTATTTCCTCAACTCGGCAGTCCACAAAAATGCAAAAAAAACCACGATCTAATACATAAGATCACATGCACATACATTGATTTAAAACTCTACTCAAAGAAACTCGTCGATCGGCAAAAACTCGCGAAGAAAAATCCGATTTCACATCTCATAGGGCCGGCCACCCGCCTCGCTTCAAAAGCATGATAACCACTCACTTAGATCGGATCACAAAGAAATCATGAAGAAAATGGGCTGCCGATCTCCTCGAGCGTCGTCACGAACTCGGCGCCGACAAGATCTCCACCGCCTCTTGCCCTTTCTCCCTCTTGATGGGCTGCGAGCGGCTCTCTCTTTGAGCCACACGAGTGGCTTGGGTGAGGGGTTTTATTCCCCTCATCAAATGACCCAAATGCCCCTCACTTGACTTGACTTCTATTCGGTTCGATCCGAGTCCGATTCGGACTCCCATCCAATCCGCACTCATGAGTCGAACTCGACTTAATAAGACATCATAAGCAAGAAAGGAAATAACCATTGAACCAATTTAACTTTATATTTCCATGGGTTGGGTTATACCTTCTACTAGAGGCGATTCTCGCGACTCGACCCGACTAACCTCCGATCCGGTGCGCTACACCAAAGATAGATCTTTATATTAGGAAAAAAAATTGGGTCTTACAGCGAGGCGATTGGTGTGGACTTTCCTTGGAGGACTTGCCCGTGTGCGTCTTGAAACGGGGATAGGGGAAGTCATACCATCCGTAGTATAAGGTATATCTTCTCCTTCTACTCGTAGATTGAATTCCTTAAATATTGTTAAAGTAGATCGCTGTTTTTGGGACGCTTTGAATTTTTTAAATCACTTTTTTCCGTTGTGCTTCTTATTCCCATCCAAACAGTGGTATCAAAGCCACCTTTAGCAATTTTTCAGAATCTTCATTACGCGTTATTGTTGCGTTTATAAACTGTTCACTCCTTAAACGTCATGCTTCCCGGTTTTTATTTTCGTGGGTTCTTGAGTCGTTCTCTTGGCTCCACGGTTCATGCGATGAATCGGGGTGGTAGCCTACTATCCAAACTTGTCTTGGACAAATTTAAAACTCAAGAACCCCATGGGTTCATGGTTGAACAGCCTCGAAAACTGCAATTTTTAGCATGTATTGTTTGGACCATTTTCGGTGGAAACGTAACCCGATTAGTGCATTTACGGATTATGTTTTTTGCTTTCTTTTTATTAATTGTTAAGATGCATGAAAGGATGATTTTGTATGAGCCCTATGTGTTGTGACTGTGTGTCAAATGTGGTTGTGTTGATTGCTTGTAAATTTATGAAATTTCAGCATTGTAACTTTTAAATAGGGCCTACGTACCCCTGCCTTTCTCTTGAGAATTCTGATTTTTATCTTCTTCTCCCTCTCCTTAAACCTTTCCCCAAGGTTTGTTTGGGGTCTTTTTCTTTTAGTTTTGTAAAATTAGAAGTTTAGGGGCAGATTCGCGATGAGCACACTTGCTGCCCCATTTTGGTGCGCGCCCAGAGAGGAGGTGTTCTGCGCCATGATGATGACGACTTGAACCACGGGAAGGCACTGACGGAACCGGCAACCTACAAGATGATTTTGGGCAGCGCCCTGGCGAGACGGAGCTCCCAAAAACCCTAGGATGATGGCCTTGATTCGCCTGGTGGCTCGGGTGGAACCCTTAGAACATCCTAATCATCCTTATTTACTATATGCTTTTATTTATTGCTTTTGCTTCAATTGTTGATAGCTTAGATAATTATAATTGCAAGAAGAAACCCTCTAATAATATTGAGTCCGAATGACTAAGATATTAAGAATATCGGTCACGCCTTCCATCGTTATGAGGTACAAGTGTGTCTATTGTCACAACAGGTTTGTTGTGCAAACACAAGGCCTTTTTGTGATGATAGACACGTTGTTTCTCATATGGCACATACCCTTGTGTCTCTACTACTAGATTGAACGTGACTTACCTTGTTGAGCAAACTCAAGGGTGGTTGTTTTCTCTCTAGGGTAAACGAACTTTGGGTCTGACTCAACTAGGGCTCCTTGGTTTGTTGTGCAACCACAAGGCCATGGTAACCCTAGAGGCAAAACTTGATGGAAGTTGCGTAACGATGTGATCAATAAAGAGTTACCGACCCATGGACCTATTAGGGTTTGTCGTGTTAAATGCGAGACCCGAATAGGAGAAGTGGGGTTCCATCTTCCCCTAAGGAAGTCTACCAGCAAGGGCTTCCCGCTTCCCAATAGGAGGCTCAATTGGGAACCATGAAAATTAGTGGGAGACGTGATTAATTAAAAGACCTTAGTAATCATGCATATAGAATGGTAGCTTATATATATATATATATATATATATATATATATATATATATATTCCTTGTAGCATTTCATTGTCACCATGTCATTGCGTAGCATACTTTATGCAAATAAACTAACTAGACCGAACTATGTTGATTGGTTGCGGAACCTGAGGATTGTCAATATATATATATATTCCTTGTAGCATTTCATTGTCACCATGTCATCCCCACTATCATTGCGTAGCATACTTTATGCAAATAAACTAACTAGACCGAACTATGTCGATTGGTTGCGGAACCTAAGGATTGTCCTCACCCAAGAGAAACTTTTCTATATTCTTGATAATAGGCCACCGGATGCCCCTTCCCAAAGGGCTACTGAGTAAACGAGAGCAACTTACAAGAAGTGGCAAGATGACAACACTACTATTCAGTGCATTATGCTCACCTCTATGTCCGATGTGTTGTAGCGACAACATGAAAAGATGGATACAAGGGCCATCCTCTCTCACCACAAGGAGTTGTACGGTGAAGAGAGCCAGACTTCTAGGTTTGAGCTATCAAAACAACTCTTCCAGACCAAGATGGAGGCAGGGACCCCTGTTGAAACCCATGTTCTCAAACTAATCGATTTGATCGAGAGGTCAAAGAAATTGGGCGTAAACATTGATAAAGGGCTAAGTTAGGACTTAACACTCCAATCCCTTCCAGGGTCATTTTCATAGTTTATCATTAACTAACACATGAACAAGCTGGACGTCTCACTTCTTGAGCTCCTCAATATGCTGAAGACTACTGAGTCCCACCATTCAAAGGAAAAGAACAAAGTCTTGTTAATGGGTAGTGCCCCTAAAAAGGCAAAGAAGCGCTCTATTAAGAACAAAGCGAAAAACAAAGATGTGAAACCCAAGAAGGATATCAAGAAGAAAGGGAAGAAGGCTCCTAAGGGAACCTATTTCCATTGTAGCAAAGGTGGCCACTAGAAGCGCAACTGCAAGGAGTATATTGCAGAAGAAAAGTAGAAGAGGGCTTCTGAAGCCCCCTCTGCAAGTGCGTTTGTTACTGAAATAAATCTATCATTACAAAATTCAACTTCATGGGTATTGGATACCGGTTGTGATGCTCACATTTGCAATTCATTGCAAGGGTTGAGAATAATTAAGTAGAATGCTAAACAAAGGCGACTACGACCTTCGGGTAGGCATTGACGAAAGAGTTACAGCTTTAGCTGTAGGAATCTATTGTTTGTATCTGCCATCAAGCAAAACCATTGAATTGAGCAATTGCTATTACGTTCCAGTTCTAATAAAGAACAATATTTCTATTACTTTGTTGCTAGAACAAGGTTATGAAATGACTTTAAAAGGCAATTGTTACCACATATATAATTCTGATGAATTATATGGAACTGTGCACATTTCAAATGGTTTGATGGTCTTAAATGTAACTGATAATATTTTTCATATCGAACAAACGCACAAGAGGAAATGAGATAATCTAAACCTCACCTATCTTTGGCACTTGAGACTGGATCATATAAATGAGAATAGGATTAACAAGTTGTACAAAGACGGGTTGTATGGCCCATTCGATTTTGAATCATTGCCAACTTATGAATCATGTCTCAATTTTGCCTTAAATGGCTACAAATTGGAAACAACCAATATTACAACCATTAATCAACCATTAGAATATACTACAGTATACTTATTACAACCATTATCAAACATTGAAAACATCATCAAGTATTAACATACTACAATAATGAGTAATCTGGATTAATATACTAGCAATATGAATGAAAAATAAAGTCAAAGACACCATACCAACATTATAAAGTTCAAGACACCATACCTGTTGGCTTAAGGGTTTCTCTTAAGCTTCTATCTTAATTTTGATGACAACAAACATATATTTAATCAATGTGTGAAGTTTTGAGTTCAGGTTGAGGTTGCGATAAGCATGCAAACTTCGTTCGGAGAAACGAAAGAAAAGATCGTCAAGAATCAATAGAAAAAGAACGTCAAAGAAAGGCTCGGGTATAGACTAAGTAGATATCTTGTAATATACCCCTAGGACGATCTTATCCCAAGCCTAATTGTAAGGTTATCCAAGTTAGAACTTGGTAACTAAACCTATGAAAAAGCATGTAACAAATATAAAGAAAAAATCAGCCTTAGCCTGAGTTCGGTCGATCGGTCGGTCGATCGAACAAGGCAAAAAAATTGGTAGTAGCCTTGTCGGTCGACCGTTCGGTCGACCGAATGATGCCACAAAATGGCCGTAGCCACTCGGTCGACCGAAGATGGTGAAAAAGTGGCAGAGGGCTACGTCAGTCGACCGACCAATGCCAAAAATTGGCAGAAGGTGCTTCGGTCGACCGATCGATCGATCGGATTACGGATCACTGAACTCGCGACTCATTCGGTCGACCCGTCAGTCGATCGAACAACTATATTAAAGCAGCGGTCGCAGGCGGTCGATCAATCAGTCGACCGACAATCGACCGGCAAACGACCGAACGGCGGTAACTACTAGTTTTCCGCCCGTTGAATAGCCCATTCGGTTGAGGGGTTATAAATACCCCTCACCTAACTCCTTTAAGACTCCTTGGACACATAATTGAGCATTAAAAAGGAGAGATTTGAGCCTTCTTAAGTTTGATTTGTTGCGCCCTGATTCTTCCGTCAACATTCTTCTTCAAGCGCCCATTCTTCCTCAACTCTGCAAAGATTTAAGTTCATCTACTGGCAAGTTGGAGGCTTGAAGGCTTGGGAAAAGAGCATTGGTTCTTCTTTCAATTCTTAGCTCTTTTTCATTGTATTTGAAGAGTTGTTTTAAACTTGTTTTCACCTGTAATAGCTTGCTAGGTGTGCTAGAGAAACACTTAGGGGTAGGATTTGTAGTTTTGTATTTTGCCTAGGTGAATAGGTTTGAGGAATTCTCAAAGAGGTGAGAATTGTGTCCTCAGTTGTATTCAAAGGGAAACACAAGTTCTATAAAGTAGTTGGTTAGAAATCCTTGGTGAGAAGCCAAGGTAGTGGAGTAGGCTGTTGGCCGAACCACTATATTGCATCATGTTAGCATTGCCTTGATTGTTTACTTATCATTGTGCTTGATATTTGATAGCAAACATCATTAAGTTATATATGCATTTGATAGAAGTTGAAATTAAGCAAAAAGGGAAATTGATTAAACAATAAAAGGACACACACTATCCAACCCCCCCCCCCCCCCCCCCCCCTCTTCTTGTGTGGGATTTCATCCAACAATTGGTATCAGAGCAACGTCGTAGGATAAGATTTAACCATCTTCCCTACAAATTAAGATGTCGAGTGAAATCCAACTAGCTCAAGGGTCCTCTACTCATACTCCACCACTATTCGATGGAAACAACGATGCCTACTGGAAGATTCGTATTAATGGCTTCCTACAATCTCTAGGCATGGATGTATGGAGGATGATTCAAGTAGAGTATAAGTAACCCACTAAGGACATGGATGAGTGGGACCAAGAAGAGATTAAACTCTTTAATGGTAATGCAAAGGCCGTCAATGCATTATATTGCAGCCTATCAATTAATGAGTTCAATAGGATTTCTACTTGTAAGTCCGCATATGAACTATGGAAGGTCCTAGAGACTACACATGAAGGAACTTCACAAGTAAAGGAATCTAAGATAAACCTACTCATGCATGATTATGAAATGTTTAAAATGTTATCGCATGAATCCATTGATGCCATGTATGCTAGATTTCAAAATATTACAAATGGATTAGCTAACCTTGGCAGAGAGATAAGGGAAGAGGAGAAGGTAAAGAAGCTCCATCGTTCCCTTCCAAAAGCTTGGGAGCCCAAGGTCATAGCAATTATGGAAGCGAAAGACATGAGCACCTTGAAGATCACGGAGCTCATTGGGTCTCTCATGATACATGAGACCCATATGAAGCAATACAAGGAGGAAGATGCCCCCAAAGGCAAGACCATTGCCTTAAAAGCATCACACCGAGTAGAAGACTCCTCATCATCCGAGGAAGAGACGGATGACTTTGAGGAAATGGCGATGTTGGCAAGGAGAATTATGATCTTCATGAGAGGAGGTATGAGAAAGGGAAGAGAAAGCTACACATGTTACCATTGCAACAAGGTCGGGCATCTAAGAAAGGATTGCCCACTTCTCAAGATGGCTTCCACCTCTAACCCTCACAAAAAGGACAAATACAAGAAGAAGAAGAAGAAGAAGAAGACAATGATGGCTTCGTGGGATGAAAGCGAGGCTTCATCGAGTGAAGAAGAGTCAAAGAGTGAAAAGGCAAATCTTTGCTTAATGGCAAATGATGATGAGGTAAGATTTACTTTTGGTGAGCTTTCTTTTACTCAAGAAGAGCTAGAAAATGAATTTGATCAAATGCATGATGAATTCAATGCTATTAGAAGAAAATTTAAAGAGCTTAAAAAGGATAACAAATCTTTAGAGCTAGAAAATGATAGTTTATTACTTTCATGCAATGCTTTAAGGAAAGAAGTAGATACCCTTAAGGAAGAGAAACATGCCCTAGAAAAGGGTAAGAAGGACTTAGAAAGTGACAACAAAAAATTAGAAGATGAAAAAAAGTATTTAAGTGATCAAGTAGAGCATTTGAATGATAACATACTAACAGTGAAAAAGGAACTTTGCATGTTTAATGAAAAGATGACAACCCTACAAAATGCTATGCCTAAGGTTGTCCATAAAAAGAAATCATCACACTTCCATGCTCACACACATAATAAAAGGAAATTTAATGGAAATTGTTTTTCTTGTGGCATATTTGGCCATATGGCTAAGGATTGTGCTCTGAGAAGGAACCTACATGCTAGATTTACTTGGGTTCCTAAAATGACTAACACTCAAGGACCCAAGAAAATTTGGGTACCTAACACAGTTTCTTCTCCTTTTGTAGATGGAGAAGCATCCTCAAGCAAGAAGCACTTGGAAATTGGATAGTGGTTGCTCATAGCACATGACGGGTGATATCAACTTATTTGCAATCCTATCAAGCAAAAATGGTGGACATGTAACATTTGGAGACAATGCCAAAGGTAAGATTGTTGGCATTGGTGATATAGGTATTCTTCCTTACCCATGCATTAAGAATGTTTGATTAGTTGATGGGTTAAAACATAACTTGATTAGCATATCACAATTGTGTGACAATGGATATGTAATTGTTTTTGAAGCATCTAAATGTATCATTAGGAGTGCACCTTCCAATGACATCATGTTTATTGGAAATAGGCAAGGAAATGTCTACACATTAGATTTAAATGTCTTGCCTAATCCCCATGTTAGATGCTTAGTTGCCATGGAAAAAGATTCTTGGTTGTGGCATAGAAGGCTAGGACATGCTAGCATGAGCCTAATTCAAGAAATATCTAAGAAAGAATTAGTTAAAGGATTGCCCAAGATAAAATTTGAAAAAGACAAACTTTGTGATGCATGTCAACTAGGTAAGCAAGTTAAATCCTCATTTCATAGCATTAATCAAGTTAGTACATCTAGAATTCTTGTGCTTGTGCACATGGATCTTTTTGGTCCATGTGATGTAGATAGTCTAGGTGGAAAACTATATTGCTATGTATTAGTTGATGATTTTTCTAGATTTACATGAGTTTTCTTTTTAGCTAAGAAAAATGAAACTTTTGAGTTTTTCAAAAAGTTAACTAAAAAGTTACAAATGAGAAAGGGGTTTCAATTTTAAAAATTAGAAGTGATAATAGAGGAGAGTTTAAAATGAAAAATTTTCCGAATTTTGTGATGATTTAGCTATTGAACATACGTTTTCTTCCCCTAGGACCCCTCAACACAATGGGGTGGTTGAGAGAAAGAATAGAACCTTACAAGAGATGGCTAAGACCATGCTATGTGAAAATAATTTGCCTAAGTATTTTTGGGCAGAAGCCATAAATACCTTTTGTTATATGCTTAATCGCATTTTGTTAAGACCTAAAATTAGGAAAACACATTTTAAGCTTTGGAATGGTAAAATCCCAAATGTGGGATATTTCCATGTTTTTGGATGCAAATGTTTCATCTTATACACTAAGGAGCATTTAGGAAAATTTGATTCTAAATCCAATGAAGGGATTTTCCTAGGTTACTCCATTAATTCCAAGGCATATAGAGTATATAATCGTAGAACCATCATTGTTGAAGAATCTATGCATGTCACGTTTAATGAAACTAATGATTCTTCTATAAAATGTGAAGATTGTAAATATAGGTGAGAAACTTGAGGACCTCACACTTCATGACAAAGAGGTGGAGGATGAAGATAATGAGGAAATACAACATGAAGAACCATCATCGACAACTCTACCTCAAGTTGAAGATGAGGAAGAAGAAGCTCTACCACCTCTCCCCAAAGGATATCGGTTGATAAGGGATCATCCAATGGATCAAGTCATTGGAGAACCATCAACTGGAGTGGTAATGCGCTCTAAACTCAAGGATATTTGTCAATATGTAGCATTTATATCTCAATTAGAGCCTAAGAACATAAAGGAAGCAAAGAAGATGAGTTTTGGGTACTAGCTATGCAAGAAGAACTCAACCAATTTGCTAGAAATGATGTATGGGACTTAGTACCTAGACCTAGCGAACAAACTATAATTGGGACTAAATGGGTATTTAGAAATAAGTTAGATGAAGGAGGATTAGTCATTATAAACAAAGCTAGGTTAGTGGCACAAGGGTACACTCAACAAGAAGGGATAGATTATAATGAAACTTATGCTCCCGTAGCTAGATTAGAAGCAATTCGAATGCTTTTGGCATATTCTAGTTTTAAAGGTTTTAAACTTTTTCAAATGGATGTTAAAAGTGCATTCTTAAATGGTTTCATCAATGAAGAAGTATATGTTGAACAATCCCCCGGATTTGAAAGTTTTGAGTTTCGAAACCATGTTTTCAAACTTAAAAAGGCATTATATAGTTTAAAACAAGCCCCTAGGGCTTGGTATGAAAGGCTTTCAAATTTTTTAATTGAACAAGGTTTTAACGTTGGAAAAGCCGATGTTTCATTGTTTATTAAACATCATGAAAATGATATTTTATTAGTTCAAATTTATGTTGATGACATAATTTTTTGTGCTACTAATGAAACTCTTTGTAAGTGGTTTGCTAAGTGTATGCAAGATGACTTTGAGATGAGCTTGATGGGAGAGCTCTCCTTCATGCTTGGTCTCCAAATCAAGCAAACCAACAAAGGAATCTTCATCAATCAAGCCAAGTACACAAAGGAGCTCATCAACAGGTTTGGGATGAATGAAGCCAAGATAGCTTCATCACCAATGAGCACATCTATCAAGCTTGACAAAGATGAAGATGGTGTCAAAGTCGACGAAAAATGATATCGAGGTATGATTGGTAGTCTTCTTTACTTAACCGCAAGTAGACCCGATATCATGTTTAGCATTTGTGCATGTGCTAGGTTCCAATCTTGCCCTAGAATGTCTCATTTAAGTGCGGTCAAACGCATATTGAGATATTTGAAGGGCACGGTTGACTTAGGATTATGGTATCCATGTCATACATCTTTTGATTTAATCAGTTTTTCAGACACGGATTTTGCCGGGTGTAAAGTAGATAGAAAAAGCACTAGTGGGTGTTGTCAATTCTTAGGAGCGAGTCTTGTTTCTTGGTTCTCAAAGAAACAAAACTCAGTTGCACTTTCAACTACCAAAGCGGAATACATCGCTGCGGCTAGCTGTTGTGCACAAGTCCTATGGATGAAACAAACTCTTTTAGATTATGGACTTAAGTATTCTTGCATACCTATTCATTATGATAATACTAGTGCAATAAATTTAACAAAGAATCATATTTTACACTCTAAGACTAAGCATATTGATCTAAGGCACCATTTTCTTAGAGATAATGTGACTAAGGGAAATATATCGGTAGAATTTGTATCCACCGACGAACAACTTGCCGATATATTTACAAAACCCTTGGTTGAAGAAAGCTTTACAAACTTAAGGATGCAAATAGGGATTTGTGCTTTTCCTAGTGGTTAAGATGTTCTTTTTCAAAACATATATGGTTTCAAAATTTTGCATTCTATAAAGTGTCATCACACTTATGTACTGCTCTGTAGTGGGGCTTTGCGACTTATTGATGTTTGCCTTCTATAGGCTTACATTAAAACGAAGGACTATAGTGGTAGATGATACTTGGTTTTATGACTTTCTTGGTTTTCATGATGACACTCATTAATTGTACCTTAATTCTTATCCTTTTTGAAATCTGTCAAAAGGGGGAGAAAAAGTAAGGTCACACTTGTTTTTATGATGCATATAGTTAGGGGGAGTTACAAAAATGATATGCATATTGATAGGAGGAGTATGCACATTGATAGGGGGAGCATATGTTGAGTTATATATATTTTTGTATTTGTTGAGTTATATATCTTATATGCCTTAACTCATGTATGCCTTAACTCAAACTCACAAAGAATATGCAAATGTTTTCTTAAAATTCCATGTAATGTCATCATCAAAAAGGGGGAGATTGTTGGCTTAAGAGTTTCTCTTAAGCTTCGATCTTCATTTTGATGACAACAAATATATATTTAATCTATGTGTGAGGTTTTGAGTTCAGGTTGAGGTTGCGATAAGCATGCAAACTTCGTTCAGAGAAACAAAATAAAAGACTGTCAAAAATTAATAGAAAAAGAACGTCAAAGAAAGGCTCGGGTATAGACTAAGTAGATATCTTGTAATATACCCTAGGACGATCTTATCCCAAGCTTAATTGTAAAGTTATCCAAGTTAGAACTTGGTAACTAAACCTATGAAAAAGCATGTAACAAATATAAAGAAATAATCAGCCTCAGCCTGAGTTCGGTCGACCGGTCGGTCGATCGAACAAGGCAGAAAAATTGGCAGTAGCCTTGTCGGTCGACCGGACAGTCAACCGAATGATGCCACAAAATGGCAGTAGCCACTCGGTCGACCGAAGATGGTGAAAAAGTGGCAGACGGCTACGTCGATCGACCGATCGGTCGACCGACCAACGCCAAAAATTGGCAAAAGGTGCTTCGGTCGATCGATCGATCGACTAGATTGCGGATTACTGAACTCGTGACTCATTCAGTCGACCCGTCAGTCGACCGAACAGTGCTATTAAAGCAGCAGTCACGGGCGATCGATCGATTAGTTGATCGACGATTGACCGACAAGCGACCGAACAGCGGTAACGGCTACTTTTGCACCCTTTGAACAGCCCGTTCGGTTGAGGGGTTATAAATACCCCTCACCTAACTCCTTTAAGACTCCTTAGACACTTAATTGAGCATTAAAAGGGAGAGATTTGAGCCTTCTTAAGTTTGATTTGTTGCGCCCTAATTTTTTCGTCAACATTCTTCTTTAAGCGCCCATTCTTCCTCAACTCTGCTATGATTCAAGTTCATCTACTGGCAAGTTGGAGGCTTGAAGGCTTGGGAAAAGAGCATTGATTCTTCTTTCAATTCTTAGCTCTTTTTCATTATATTTGAAGAGTTGTTTTAAACTTGTTTTCACCTGTAATAGCTTGCTAGGTGTGCTAGAGAAACACTTAGGGGTAGGCTTTGTAGTTTTGTGTTTTGTCTAGGTGAATAGGTTTGAGGAATTCTCAAAGAGGAGAGAATTGTGTCCTCAATTGTATTCAAAGGGAAACACAAGTTCTATAAAGTAATTGGTTAGAAATCCTTGGTGAGGAGCCAAGGTAGTGGTGTAGGCGGTTGGCCGAACCAATATATTTCATTGTGTTAGCATTGCCTTGATTGTTTACTTATCATTGTGCTTGATATTTGATAGCAAACATCATTAAGTTATATTTGCATTTGATAGAAGTTGAAATTAAGCAAAAAGGGAAATTGATTAAACAATAAAAGGACACACACTATTCAACCCCCCCCCCTTCTAGTGTGGGATTTCATCCAACAATACCAACATTATAATAAAGTTCAAGACACCAAAATAAAGTCCAAGACAATGAGACACCACACCAACATCTGATATGCTTCAACAAATCAAAATAAAGAAGTCACAGTCGAATCAATTAGGAATGTCGATGATTGGCGGTGCAAAGTCGATCTTCACAAACTCTACAAAATAAGAAATCAACATGTATCAATATGATATAAATAAATCGAATATAATTAAAGGAACTTTTTAATGCAAAATATTTCTTCTTGTAATTATTCAACCTCTTCCAAATCATCCACAACTTGCTTTCCTTTTCAGAATCGAATCCCATCTTGAAGACAAATATGTCCTTCCACCATCGAATGATCCAATGAACTCCAAAACTCATCGAGAACTCGACCTCCCGTACTGAAAGTAGATTCAGATGCTACGATGGAGATAGGAATTGCAAGTATTTCTCGTAACATCGAAGCTAGAACAGGATACCTCCCACTATTGACACTCCACCATTTTAGAACATCAACATCATCAACTTAAGAATTAGAGACAAGTTATATTTTTGTTTCTAAATCTTCACATTTGGAGACTAATAGATACAAAATTTGCTCCTAATTAGCCTCTAAAGATCTATAGAAATAACAACAATAGAGTCACTCAATTAATTTGACTGTAAGTTATAGAAACACAAGCAACAGAGTCACTTAATTGATATGACTCTATAGCTATTTTTAGAGGCTAATTAGGGACAAATTTTGTGTATATTAGTCTCTAAATGTAAAGATTTATAAACAAAAATATAATTTATCGCTAATTATGTGTCTCTATAGGTCAGTTGTGTTGTAGCGATATTCATTGAAAAGTTCAAAAAACTTATCATTCATCTTCCTCGCAATAATTGGAGCATTCTAAAGTCGAAATGGCAACACTAGAGGGGGGTGAATAGTGTGTTTATAATTCAATTAGCCTAAATTCGACTTTTAACAGTTTACTTAAATTGTTTAGGTAATTTACGATTGAATGATTAGATGCAGAAGCGATATAAACAATTAAGCACAAGCAACAATAAATGACAATGCAAACACAAGATTTATAGTGGTTCGGCCCCAATGCCTACTCCACTACCTAAGCACCCCGCTTAGGATTTCCAAACTAGTTTAACTAGATTAAATCGGTTTCCCTTACACAAAGGACTTTGACTCGAAGAGTCTCACTCTCGACCTAAGGCACTTCCACACCCGAAAGTCTCCGTCTTCTTATCGAGAGCACTCTTCTACCTCAACCATAAAGTACAACTCCACTTAATCCTAGCAAAACTACGTTTAATTACACCAGTGGATTTAAATCTCAAACACGAAGGCTACACCCAATTTCAAGACCTAACAATCCTAGGTCTTCACATGCACAAATCCAAAAATAGTTTAGTTAAAATTATAATTGAAAAGAGCTCAAAATAAAACCAAGGAATCGTGCTCTTTTCAAGCCTTGGAGCCTCCAACTCGCCAGAAAATAGATCTTGAATCAATTCCCGAGTTGAGCCCAGCGTGTGCGCTTGCAGAATATGTTCGCGTAAAGAAATAGAGCGCATGCAGTTGTTCTTTTGGAAGGCTCAAATCTCTCTTAATATTACTCAATAAAATCTATAAAAAATCAGACAGAGAAGTTAAATGAGATAGGTGAGGTATATTTATACCCTCACGAAGAAACGGCAGCTCAATGAATAGTTTTCTATCCATTGTAGGCCGCCAATCGATTGGTAGGTCGACCGCTGCTTTCTCTCTGTGGTCGGTCGACCGGGTCGACCTCCCAGACGGAAGATGGTGTTCCCTCAATCCGGTCGACCCATCGGTCGACCGACGCAGGGATGCCAAGATCACACACCGCATAATTTTTAATCTGATCGACCGATCGGTCGACCGCTAGGGCTACTGCCCTTTATAGGCCTTTGTCGGTCGACCGAAGTAGCCACTGCCTATTTTCGATAGTGTTCGGTCGACCGACAAAGCTACTACCTTTTTCTTACCCTGTTCGATCGACCACCCGATCGACAGAATGTAGGCTAAATTTTTATTTTTCAGCCTGGTTTTCTTTCGCGCTTTATTTTCGGGTTCCGGCTTTCAACGACCATCAACTTGGAGAGCTTTCATGTGATTTTTGAGTCCGTCCAATACGTCTTTGGTGCACGCGTCTCTCTTCGAGAAGTTTCCGCGACGAACCTGAGCGCGATGATCAATGTCCTTCCGATTTCTAATTTCTTTTGATATTTTCGATCGGGGACATCGAACGCTAATTGATATAGAACCTGAAAGATATTCTCAATGAAATTATTAGTCCCATGTTTGTTATCATCAAAACTGAGATTAAGACTAAGGTTGAAAAGCTAAAGCCAACAATCTCCTCCTTTTTGATGATGACAAACATCCTTAAGAAAATATATCATTAAAGCATAGAGGATATCAACTAAGGGATTTCTCCCCCTATCAACATGCATATCTATATAATTAAACTCCCCCTATCTATATGCATGGATTTCCTATATTTTCCTCCCCTTTACCTATAATTTTCTCCCCAATTTTCCTAGACTTTTCTCCTCCTTTTTCTTATACATTTCTCCCCCTTTTGACATCAATCAAAAAGGGCAAGAAAGATCAATCTAGTCAAACGGATGAAGAACAAATAATTTTTCATGAAGTTAAGACTCTAAAGAATATTTTTCATGAAACATGAAAATCTCAACCAAAGGGATGGAAAACAATATTTCATATGAAACAAAATCCATACATGATATGTTCAAAAACTAAGTACTTGAATTCAAAATTAAATCATGTATGTTCTCATATGACATTTTTTATATCATTCAAACTTTCAAAAAACCAAGATCTAATCATTTAATGCATGTTTGAGAAGTTTGAAATGAAAATAATATCATTTGATCCAAATATGAACTTAGCACATTTTCATTTGAAATAAGCATGAAAACTATGAAAATGCTAAGTATCAAATTTTGCTATCTACTCATGTTTTTTCATATTTAGGCATCTAGACATCAAACATGAGAGAATGTAAGTCTATGAATCAAGTTTGGGCTTAAGATGAAATTTTTAAGTTATGTTGTTGACTTGGTCAACCTATACTTCAAGATTTGAAATACCAATTGTTTGGATGAAAATTTTTGATACCAATTATTGAATGGTCATTTGAAATGCATGTATCAAGATTGAACTCAAAATGAATTTCCTAAGTTCATTTTTCATCCTATATTATTTTCAATGAAAAAAAATTGAATATTTTTAGTTATCATTCAAATTTTCAAAATCATTCCTATGAATGATTTTACTCAAGAAATTGGGTAAAGGATATTTGAAATGGAATCAAAATGGTATACATGAGTTTTCATTTGAAGTTTTTGAAGAAAGATCGAAGTATCGGAAAGATTGATATTTCAAATAAGTGATACTTTGTGTTTTCGAAATCCAACTTCAAAATTCAATTTTAAATAAGATTCTTGATGAAACTTTTTGAAATTTTTACTGATAAAATTAGATTTTTCAGTGAATGTGCACTTTCAAGAATCATTTAAAAAGGATTTTTCTATATTTTTCTAGAAGTAACTAAAATTAATACCAATTGTAGGTTGAAATGGTATTTTTATAATTTTCGGTTATTCTTAAAACTTCTTCAATTTTCATTCAAACTTTCATGACACCACATGATGGTAATGTAAAGAGCATATGTCAAGTTTGAAATGAAAATTATGTCCTTAAGTCAAGATATCAACCTAGCATGGTTTCATTCAAAACTAAACTAGTTTTCATGAAACTTGCTAAGTTTCAATCTTATCATTTACTCATGATTTTTCAAACTTAAACCTATGGATACCTAACATGAGTAAATTTAAACATGTTTCTTAAATATGGATTGAAAATGAGACCTTTAAGTCAACTTGTTGACTTGGGTCAACTTGGTTCAAAAGAGGTTTTCATGAAACCACCTCTATGTCATTTTATCCATATCCATATGAATTTTCCATTCTAAGTGCTTGGAAACATGTCATACCTATTCCTAAACATGTTTATCAGATTTGGACTTAAAATGAAGTGTCCAAATTAATTTGTTGTCTTGGGTCAAATTTTTTCAAATTTAAGTCCCCTAAAGTGATATAGTTATCACATTGTTCATCTAGACATGATTTTTAAATTTTAAATACCTAGACAACTAATTATTAACACACCTAAACATGTTCATCAAATTTTTAACTTAAAATGAAGTCTCTAAAGAAGAATTTTAACCTAGTTTGATTTCATAAATATCATGATATCATGAAATGAGCTAAGTTACCAAGATTTTTCTTACTCATGAAGATTCAAATATTTATCATGCATAATCAATCATGAGTATATAGAGACATCATTAAAGCATGAACATTCAAGTATTATATTAAGATTTTTGCAAAAATTAAATTCATACCTTAGTCTTAGAAATTTGTGCCAAACTTGTCATTTCCTTTTCCATTTTCTTTTAGATAGCATAGGCTTTAATGTTTACCACTTTCTTAATTTGCGAGTAGGCTTCATTAGTATCAAAATGAAATAATATGTCAACTAGCAAGCTAACATACTAAATAGCAAAGGTTTAGAGCAAAGTTTCATTTAAAAAATTCAACCTATGCTAAATAGTAAAGATTCATTTTAAGGAGGTTAACATGATCAAAATGAATCTAAGGGATCTTAAGATGTGAAACATTTGAGGAATAAGGTCCCTAACCATGTTAAACTAGTTTGGACTTACAAGAAGGTCTCTAGAATCAACCTAGAGCAAGTTTCATTCAATGAAATTTGCCTAAGTGCTAAAATTCTACCTACTCATGAAAATTCAAGGGTTTAACATGCAATCCTGATCATGAGTATAGAGACATAATTTAAGCTTAAGCATTGAGGTATAACACTAAGATTTTGAATTTTTCAAATTTATACCTTATTCATTATAATTTGCCAAACTAATCTTTTTTTTCCTAACTAACCTTCCTAAAATATTTATGTCTTGCAAGTATACTTTATAAGTAGAAAATGAAACCAAATCTACATGCAAGCTATCGAACTAAATAGCGAAAAGAAAAACCAAATATCATTTTTAAAATTCAACTTCACTAAATAGCATGGATTCATTTTCATATAAATCATTCATGATATCAAAATGAATCAAGAGATCTCAAAATATAAAATTTTGAAAAATAAGATCTTCAACCCTTCCTATTGGTTGAAAATCGAAAGCCACAATTAGCCTACGATTTAAAACCGCAAGGTCGCATGAGTCCATTACAGGCTACATAGGTCTCCGAGAAGATCGGGAAATCAAAATCAAAAAATCATTTTCAAGGAACTGATCATTAACAAGAGCGGGGAAAACAACTCAACTTAAACAAGTATCATAATTCCAACTTAAATAAAAACAATCCAAAGTAAGGAGATGATACAAAATATACCTAGATGCCAATTTCCATACTTTAGGCATCATGATGATTCAAAGTTGCAACCTCTTGGAGATTTCTCATTTAGATCCAAGGTCAACTTCAACTCTTCACTTCTCTTTATCCTTGTCTGGTAGCTCCCCCTACAATGGGGCATGATATTTTTGATACCCAAATGGCTTTGGGTCCTTGGGGGTTAGTGGGCTTAGGTACCCAAAGTGTTTTAACAACACTAGGGTTCATTTTAAAGGCACAATCATAGATGACATGCCCATAAACACCACAACAAAAACAATGACCACAAAAAATTTTATTTTTATTTTTCTTAACATGAGGTTTAAAGTTAGAATGCATGACATGAGGAGGATGATGAACATGAGCATTCTTAGATGAAACATTTTTCTTCCTAGAATTTCTAAAGGATGAAACATGTGATAAACTACTAGTTTTCTTACTCAACAAAATAACCTCATTTTTTAAGTCATCAATGTATTTGTGTAAAGCATGAGATTGAGATCTCAAAAAACAATTTTCATTTTTCAAAATCTTATTTTCCATTTTGAAATCATTTGAAGAATCATTATCCTTAAGTTTTAATCTATTTTTCAAGCTCTCATTTTCATTTCTAATTTTGGATGTCTTGTTTAATAATTCATCAGTTTCAATTTCTAATTCTTCATTTCTATGTTTCAAGTCCTTAATTTCAAGTATCAATTGTGAATTTCTAGTTTTTAAAGCATCAAGACTATCATGGCAATCAACACTTGAGGAACTTAGATTTGCCTTTAAATTTTCATTTTCTAATTCTAGAGCTTGCAAGTCCTTAGTAAGCTTAGAGTTATCCTTTTTAATTTTCTTCATTTCTTTACTCTTTTTCAAAAGCATGGCACACATACTTTGACATTCTTGTACTAATTCTTCATATGACATTTTGATTGAATGTGAAGAACTAGCATCACTATCATATGCTATATCTTTATCATGACTAAAAGTGGAATATTGTACCTCATCGTGGATACCCATGAGGCAAACCTTGGATGTGCCTTCATAGTCATGACAAGAGGATGCTTCTTGAGATTTGGAGGTAGATGTCGAAGCACTTGTCCTCCTTTTGGCATTCTTCTTCGATAAAGGACAATTCCTCTTAATGTGCCCCTTTTCCTTGCACAAGTAGCATATCACTTTTCTTTTTCGGCTTTTTAATTTGCTTCTTTGACTAGAAACACTAAAATCAACAAAACTGAGGTTAGTACTAGGGGGATGACCATTGTCATCACCACCCTCAACAAAAGTGTTAAGCTCTTCGGTTTTCGCATAATCATATAACATATTTAAGCAAGCTCAAATATCGAATGCGGAAGAATAATGCATAACTTTTTCAAGTATATCATTAGAGAATGAGCAATAAAGAAAATACGTTGTCTTAGCATTCAATTCAAGCAATCTAATTTGATCTTGAGTCCAATGATTAATGTCAATGGTGGGCTCAACATATTCATTTTTTAGCATGCACAATAGATCTAAACTTTGTGTTTTAAGAAAAGTATACATCCTACTTTTCCAAACACCAAAATTTTTCTCATCAAACCTAGGTGGTGCAAATGCTATACTCTCTAGAGCCATTTTCGGATCGAGACAAGGTGTAGAAGAGATGGTAAAGTCTCAAGCTAAGGACCCGCTCAGATACCAATTGAAGTCGAAATGGCAACACTAGAGGGGGGGTGAATAGTGTGTTTATAATTCAATTAGCCTAAATTCGACTTTTAACAGTTTACTTAAATCGTTTAGGCAATTTACGATTGAATGATTAGATGCAGAAGCGATCTAAACAATTAAGCACAAGCAACAATAAATGACAATGCAAACACAAGATTTATAGTAGTTCGGCCCCAATGTCTACTCCACTACCTAAGCACCCCGCTTAGAATTTCCAAACTAGTTTAACTAGAATAAATCAGTTTCCCTTACACAGAGGACTTTGACTCGAAGAGTCTCACTCTCGACCTAAGGCACTTCCACACCCGGAAGTCTTCGCCTTCTTATCGAGAGCACTCTTCCACCTCAACCCTAAGAGACAACTCCACTTAATCCTAGCAAAACTACGTTTAATTACACCGGTGGATTTAAACCTCAAACACGAAGGCTACCACCCAATTTCAAGACCTAACAATCCTAGGTCTTCACACGCACAAATCCAAAAATAGTTCAAATAACATTTAAAATTACAATTGAAAAGAGCTCAAAATAAAACTAAGGAATCATGCTCTTTTCAAGCCTTGGAGCCTCCAACTCGCCAAAAGATAGATCTCGTATCAATTCCCGAGTTGAGCCCAGTGTGTGCGCTTGAAGAAGATGTCCGCGGAAAGAAACAGAGCGCAAGCAGTTGATCTTTTGGAAGGCTCAAATCTCTCTTAATATTACTCAATAAAATCTGTAAAAAATCAAAGAGAGACGTTAAATGAGATAGGTGAGGTATATTTATACCCTCACGAAGAAACGACAGCTCAACGAATAGTCTTCTATACGTTGCAGGCCGCCGGTCGATTGGTCGATCGACCGACCAATCGATCGGTCATTCGACCGCTGCTTTCTCTCTATGGTTGGTTGACCTCGACCGCCCAAACGCAAGATCGCGTTCCCTCAATCCGATCGACCGACGCAGTGATGCCAAGATCGTGCGCCATGCAATTTTTAATCCGATCAACTGATCGGTCGACCGCTAGGGCTACTGCCCTTTTTAGGCCTCTGTCGGTCGACCGACAAAGATACTACCTTTTTCTTACCCTGTTCAGTCGACCACCCGATCGACCGAATCTAGGCTGAATTTTATTTTTTAGCCTGGTTTTCTTTCGCGCTTCGTTTCCGAGTTGTGGCTTTCAACAACCATCAACTTGGAGAGCTTTCATGTGATCTTTGAGCCCGTCCAATACATCTTTGGTGCACACGTCACTCTTCGAGAAGTTTCTACGATGAACCCGAGCGCGACGATCAATGTCCTTTCAATTTCCAATTTCTTCTGATATTTTCGATCGGGGACATCGAACGCTAATTGATATGGAACCTGAAAGATATTCTCAATGAAATCATTAGTCTCACGTTTGTTATCATCAAAACCGAGATAAAGACTAAGGTTGAAAACCTAAAGCCAACACCTTCTTCTCCCTAAACATCTCTTCAAGTGCAAACTCAGCCAAGCCAAACTTATATTGAGGATCAAGGATCATGGCAAAAAAATAACAGCAAGTTCAATTTATCTGGATTTCCCCAATACTTATCTCGTTTCTCTTTCATCTTCATTGTCATCTCCCAAAACTCGCTAATTTAGAAGAGATGCAATCTCACTAATGTCATGCAAATAGACATTAGAAGTGGCAAGTCCCAGATATAGTCAAAGTGACTCGACAAAATATCTGAAGCATCTGAACCAATCCCTTTAGAATTACACAATCAAAATCCATAGGCTGCCCCTCACCATCCCCCTCGACAAGATCCTTTTCAAAACAAGGATCCTCTTACTGATACCTCTCAAAGGCCCTTCCAAACCTCAAAGCAACCTCCAACATTTGATAGGTTGAATTCCACCAAGTGGGGACATCAAGTCGCAAAAAAGCTTTACTTTCAATTTTCTCTTTCTCAACACATGCCTTAAATCTCTAAAGCCTAGTTTGAGATTGCCGAATGTATCTGATGGCCTCCTGAACACGAGTGAGCAACCATCCTGAACTACCAAATTCATGCAATGAGCAAAGCATCGCATATGCAGGAACTCACCATTCATGACACATCCATCGGGCCAATTTTTCATTTTCTTATTCAAAAAAGCAATAGCAGTGCCATTTGAGCTTGCATTATCAACCGTTATAGTCATGACTTTATCAATGCCCCAATCATTCAAACACTTCTCAATTGTCTTTCCAATGTTCTCACCTCTATGGCTACTAATTGGACAGAAGTTCAGAATTTTCTTTTGAACCTTCCACTTCCGATCAATAAAATGATTTGTAATGCACATATAATTGATTCTTTGAATAGAAGTCCAGGTATCTGTAGTCAGACAAACACGTTGACACTCAAACTGCAATAGCTTCTTCAGATTCAACCTCTCCTCCACATACAGCTCATAACAATCTCTACTGTCACACCCCAACTTAGGGTAGTGTGACTGGCCAGGTCCTACATCTTGCCCTGTAGCCCACTATCTACACTAACATCAAGAAAACCAAGACATATCGACTGAAAGAAAACTCAACATACTTTATAAAAGTTTGCAAGTCACAATATATAAGTTTTTCAAAACAAATAGAAACATCAACATCAAATCCGAATAGTCAAATATCAAGTTTTACAATTCTTTTCAATTACAACCGTCAGAGCAGAAACAAAACCAACATAACTAGGCACTAGTCTAAGACTCATGGACACCGCTACGAGATATGGCACCGCCTCCGCCCTCCAGCTGCACCATGTCGACACCAAGCTACTGCTCATGCTCTGCAGAAATATAAATAAACTGTGAGTCCACTTGGGACTCAGTGAGTGGCTCAAATGAACCTCCACATAAGCCTCGGTCATGCATATATATCATATAAGGCAATAAAGGAATGTACAAGGAGGTAAAATTTATTTCTAATGCGACTACAGACCCTCAACGGATCCATCAACATCAACTGTACAAGATAACCTGCTACCTCAGCTTATCAAGCCTTCGGCATCTGGCCCTCGGGCCTTCTCATCGAATCATATCCCGGCTACCGCCGTCCCTACCATATCAAGTAGTATCATACTGGCCATCGGCCATATCATCTCAAGATGCAAGCAAACAATCCCAGGTCGTCGACGAGTATGGTCCACTAGTGTTCAGACATCGTCTGGGGTAAGGATAGCTAGTCCTACCAAATTGGGGTCTGGCACCTAGCGGGCCCACTGGCGCACCTCTAGACCCAACTGGCCGAGCTGGGCATTAATCATCTCCAACCACCTGGCCCCTCGGCGGACCATCTCAAGCACATTACACAATCAATATCTTAGGGTTTCCATTTATACACACATCGGGCCTTTGCCCGTATCTGACCGATGTCCGGCTACCGGGTCAACAGTTTATGCCACCCTTTCAATATATATGCACGTACGAGCTCTAAGTTTCCAAAAGTATACAAGCAGACATAGAAGTGTTATCGTCTCATAACTAAGTTTCCATAAATGTGCTATGATCATCTAGTGACGCCTTACATGTTACCTATCCTCCTACACTGTCTTATGTGAGAATTTCTATGAATCGACCTTGGAATACCATCCAAGAACATTTAGGGTAGCATGTACAATCCAAAGAAAAATGTGCAAATATTGTAACATTCATCATATATGACTATAATGTTTATACATAACAATTCTTATACTACCTTAGGAATATTAGCACTATAAGGAGCAGCTATCTAGAATGGCAAGGTAGGTAATGAATTTAAAAAACATGTATAAAATACAAAATATGGTAACAATGTCAACATCCAAAGTTTAAGGATCTAATGCTAAGTATGGTTACAAAACTAGCATTCTACAATTCAAAATCAATTATGCTACTTGCAAAGTTTGCTGTTCTTCCTAAGTATTGTCATATCTTTATGTGTGATCCTTAAAATCATGAAATTTCCATCTAAAGCAAGTCTCTCCTCCTCTCCCTAACCTTGGCCGAACCATGAGCAAGGAGGACCTTGCTCGGCCAAGGTCCTTGGGGTAGGAAAAGAGGGAGGAGACTCTAGCTATACCTTTACCTCTTCAATTCCGCATACAATTTAAATACCAATGAACTACTTAATCTTCCCCTCACCCTTGGACGAACCCTCTTCATGAGTTGTAGGGTTCCTTCGGCCACTTCAAGGGACTTTAGAGATGGCACACTTCATAACACGCGAGATGTTCAAAGGAACTACATCAAAACAATGATATAAGGTCATCTAAGGGCCTTCTTGCCGTCAAGGGAATCCGAGAAAATTTTGGCATGACCTTTCCCCTTTTCTCATGACTCAGCAGCCCCAAGAACATGCAAATCGATGATTAAAACAGTGAGATCCAACAAGAAACTTCGTAAAACAGTGAACACATGTCGTTGAAATCATGGATCGTCGAAAAAATTGCGAGAACTCAACCTATCATCTAGGGTTCGGCCACCCGCCTCCCCCAAACCTTTTAAACATTAACCACTCACCTAGATCGCTAAGAAACAAGGATCAGGTGACGACGACTTGAGATTTTTCGGAGACGACACGAGTTTCGTATCGATCTAAACCCCCAATCGTCCTCCTTGCTCCTTCTCCTCTTCTCCCTTGCGGCCTTGTGCGACTCAATGGGTGAGTCGCACGGCTGCCATAAGGGGGATTTTATCCCCTCAACCATCTTTCCAAAGATGGCCTCAAGGCTCACTTAAGTCATACCCGGAACTCGACCTAAACCCAAACTCGACTTGGGTTCCAACTCAACCCATAACATGACTCGAGTTAACCTAATTTAAGGTATGATTTCATAAAAGGAAAGGTAATTATCCAAATAGACTTCATGATCCATTAGGCGAGTCATACCTTTTCACTCGAGGCGATCCTGAGGCTCGACTCGACTACCCCCGGGTTCGACGCGCTGCACCAAAATATATTTTTATATTAGGAAACTTTTTCGGGTCTTAATCTACTCACAGTTGCCTAGAAGGAATTTGAAACCTAGGCATTCCAGTAGCACAGAAATCGCTAAATCCTTCACCATCAACACATAAAAAGGGATATTCATCCTTAACAATCATCTGTGAAAGTGATTTTCTAGTTGTAGCTTGATCAAACCTCCATGTGCTCATTATGTTCGACCCAGGACCTGATTCAGCCAAGTTTGGTGTATAATCAATTTTTATTTGCTTCTCTAGGTGTCCGTTAAGTGTACTAGTACCGCACTGCTTCGTGTCACAAGCATACTCTTGTTCACAATAGTTACACACTTCAACTTCCCCTCCTTATTGCCAAATTTCGTGTAGTGATTTCACACATCAGCCCGTGGTTTCATAGCTTTTCTCTTCTTTGGTGGTGGTCCTAAACCTGAACCTGAACTCTCAATGAGATTATTAGGGTTCTCAATTGAAGTTTGAGGGGATATTTCTTTTGCCATCTATGCAAAATAAACTTACATATTAATCATAAGAATGGTGAAAAAAAAACCATAAGTAATTCAATTCATAACTATAACATTATTAATCATAACTGGAAAATAAACTTATATACAATTCATATATTACAATTCAATCATATTATATATAATACAATTCAATCATATTATCATATTACAGTTCAATTCAATTCATACTATAATCAATTAATCATAACTTACAATTCAATCATATTACAATTAAATCATAACTTATTAATCATATTACAATTCAATTCATACAAAATTATATCATATTATATACTAATTGTAACAATTAAATTACTGTAACAACTAAATATACAATTTATAACTGTAACATTACTGTAACAATGAAATGGGGACTGTCGGATTGGGTAATGTAACATTACAGACCCCATGTTACAATTCTATCATTATTGTAACATTACAATTCATAACTGTAAAATTACTATAACATTACTGTACGAAATGGGGAGTACCGAATTGGGGAATGGGGACTGTCGGCTTGGAGTGTTGGATTGGCCGATTGGCGCCAAAGTGGAAGAATGCTAGGCGTCGGAGTGTAGGAAGGCATCGTCGGAGTGGAGGACGCGAGTGCACCGAGTAGCCGACGGCCAACGAGGCATGGAGGAGAGCAAGTGATAGCCCTAAGCCGGAGTGCAGGACTAGAGTAGGGAGGAAGGCGAGTACGCCGGAATTGAGGACTTGAGGAGGCGAGTACGTCGGCGAGTAGGCGACGATCGACTCGACAAGGCGTCAAGCATTGAGATGCGGCGGCAGCGTGGCAGTCAGCACTCAGCATATGCTCTAGGAGTCGGATGTCGCTGTGTCGGGAGAGATGACTGTCGGGAGACAGGGAGAGAGTGAAATGAACCGGGTCAGGTCCGAGTGAAATGTTGGGTATTAAGTTAAAAATTAAAATATTTATTTTTTAAAAATTAATTCGATTTTCGATTCGGGTTGGTTCCTGAATTCTGGGAACCGAATCCGAACCGAATACTAGTGCTCGGGTTCGGTTTGAGTCAAGAACCGAACCCGACACTGTCGAAATTGAACCCAATCGAATAATTCGGCTCGATATTTGGGTTTGGTTTGGTATAAACCGAAATGTGGATCCCTATCCTCGGCACCCTAAAGGACTCAGTTTTCACCAGCCAGGCTCGCTGGCCATCGCGCTACTACTTTTGGCCTCAGAGCTCTTACTCGACTCCTCGCGCGCGGTCCTGCCTTACGCTCCTCGACGAGCTGGGCTTGAACCCCTGAGTTTGATCCTCGGCCCCTAGAGCCATTACTTCCGGCCTCTATGCTCATACGCAACCAGGACTCGGTTCTCACTAGCCTGGCTCGCTAGCCATCGCGCCACTACTTTCGGCCTCGGAGCCCTTACTCGACTCCTCGCGCTTGTTTCCTACTTTACACTCCTTGGCGAACTCAGTCAAGACAGCCCACACATGGGCAATTTAATGTTTTAACCATCATCAGAATCCATGGCCCCGGTCAACGTAACAGAAACCCTCCCCTCCGAAATGCCACTCCCTCACAAATGTCATCCAAGAACTACTGAAGTGACCTCTCACCGGGATAACTAGGAGTTTCCTCCTCAATCTTCGGAACCACAAGGACACAGCCCTTTACCTCCTTGGAAGCATCAACCCCTAAGAAGTCAACCCCAAGAGCGAAAAGTCAAGCATGCTCGATCGCCTTATAAAAACCTTCATCATACACCTCATAGGCAGCATCATTGAAGCGTCAGACTTCAGTCTCAAGGTCCTGAGCTACGGATCTCCATTTGTCTACCTCTGCTCTAGCTGACTCGACCTCGGCCAGCAAATGTGCTCTGGCCGACTCGACCTCGACCTGCAAACGTGAATTCTCCGCTATGGGCTTAGTCAAGTTTTGATAGAGCATAGCCAGCTCAACCTTTGTAGTCCCAGATTTGCTTTCCGCCTCCCTTACTCATGCATTCAGGTGATCAATCTCACCAGCCTTGGATTCCAGAGCCCTCTTTAGCGGCTCAACCTCACGAGAATGGGCCTCTAACGTCCTCGACAAAAACCTCGTTAGCCCCCGGTCAAGTCAGAAAAATGGGACTGATAAAATTCCCACAGATCCACCCCCTCAGGAAACTCCACCTGAGCACCAAGGTGAACATTCTTACCACCTCCAGAAGGAGCAGCTAGTTGCAGAGGTGCCAGCAGGCAATTTCCTGTCACCACCGTAGGCGCTGTAGTAACACCTCCCACCTGGAGCACAACCGTTTGAGGGCTTGGGCCCTCGTCAACACTCTTAACCTTTTTTCGTTGTCTCAAAGGTGATCCAAGACGGGTCGGAGAATCTGAAGGCAAAAACCACCCAATCGGATCAGGAGGCATTGAAGACCTCGAAGCCAAAGACTTCATAGCTTTCAACAAACTTTCTGCGAAGGGATTTTTCTCCTTACCACTCAAATCATTCCCCTTTATCTTTGCCCATCGAGTTCGAGCGCTCGGGGCCTTCCATAGTGAAGACACTCTTCCTGTATCAACCAAGAAAAAGTAGGTGAGTATTTTTCAAACGAAGGAAATACTGAAAACTCTGCACTACAAACCTACCTATGTATTCTAGATCCAAGGACTCGTCATGACTCCTATCAAATATCTCCTACAGAGCGATAAGAATATAGGACAATTTTGTGACAAAAAGGTGGTCAGAACTTCGTCCTAGGGGGAACACTTCTTTCCTCAAAATCTTGAACGGAAGAGGGCTCCGACCTCCAAGATAGACGAAATCTCTCTGTGTAGTAAGGTGACTCCAGAAAGAAGGTCCAAGCACCCTTTCCTAATCTAACCCTAAAATAGTGGGTCTTGAAGCCCTTATACAAACTCTTGAACAAAGCGAAGAGTTTCCTCTCGGGGATATCATTGATCAGACAATCGGCATGGAAGACACTCATAGTCCTCCTGAACACCTTCATAGGCAATGGACACATTGTCCCAAAAGAACAGAATAATATCAAGGTCGGTCTTCACCGAGCCCTACAAATTCACATCCTCCTGAACCCAGGAGTAGGAATTTGGATCCCTCACCAACGTCCCGAACTCCGACTTCACAACGGCACTCTTCTTCACCATTGTAGAAACCCTAGAATGGAGACAAGTCAATCCTAAGACAAGACCTATGAGAGCTAAGACAAAGCATCAGAAAACTCACTAGAGAAGAAAACGAAGGCGGCAACAATCAACCCTCGAAGCTATCGCTGAAGCTGAAGGGAATCTTCAAAACATCAATTGCTAAAAGCACGGCCAACAGTTCGGAAACAGAAAAAGAAAAATGCCTTATCAGTAGTATGAGGGGAGATAAACCAGTCATTGAATGACCAACAATCGCACCAGACAAATCTAGACCGTCCAAACTATTGGCTTTAGATTTTCAACCTTGGTTTTAATCTCTTAATCTCGATTTTGATGATAACAAACATGGAACTAATATTTCGTCGAGAAATCTTTCAGGTTTCATATCAATTAGCGTTCAATGTCCTCGATCGGAAATTCATATGGACATTGATCGTCGCGCTCGGGTTCATTGCGAAACATCTCAAAGATCGATGTATGCACCAAAGACGTATTGGACGAGCTCAAAGATCACATGGAAAGCTCTCCAAGTTGATGCTCGTTGAAAGCCGAAACCCGGAAATAAAGCGTGCAAGAAAAAGGGCAAAAAATCAATATTAGCCTATATTCGGTCGATCGGTCGGTCGACCGAAGAGTGTAAGAAATCGGCAGTAGCCAATTCAATCGACCGGTCGGTCGACCGAACACTACCAAAAAACTAGCAGTGGCTACTTCGGTCGATCGATAGAGGCCAAATAGAGGCAGTACCTCGAGCGGTCGACCGATCGGTCGACCGGATTGAGGATCACGCGTCTCTGCTTCCCCTGCGTCGGTCGACCGATGGGTCGACCGGATTGAGGGAATGCAAGTTTACGTCTGGCGATTGACCCGTCGGTCGACCGCACAGAGAGAACAGGCAGCGGTCGCTCCAAGAGGTCGATCAGTCAGTCGATCAACCAATCGACCGAGCGTCTGCAACAGATAGTTCTCTATTTGTTGAGCTGCCGTTTCCTTGAGAGGCTATAAATATCATTCATCTAACCTCTCTAATCTTCTTCCTTGACTTCTACAGACTTTATTGAGCAATTAAAAGGAAGTTTTTGAGCCTTCCAAAGATTGATTGCAGCGCACTCTGCTCTTCCATCGAGTTCTTCTTCAGGCGCCGTCTGCTTCGACTTCAGATTCATCTTCTGGCGAGTTGGAGGTTTCAAGGCTTGGAAAAGATCACGAATTCTTGGTTTTATTTTAAGCTCTTCTCACTTGTATTTTTAACGGTTATTTGAAACTATTTTTGTTTGATTTGTGCGTGTGGAAGACCTAGGGTGTTAGGTCTTGTTGTGTGAGTGGTATCCTCGGTATAGAAGGAGTAAAACCACTTGTGTAAATGTAGTTTGCTATGATTAAGTGAGTTGTCCCTTAGTGTTGAGGTGGAAGAGTGCTCTCGGTAAGAAGGCGGTGACTTCCAGATGTGGAAGTGCCTTAGGTCGAGAGTGCGACTCTTCGAGTCAAAGTCCTCGTTGTAAGGGAAACAAGAATTAATCTAGTAAATCTAGTTTGGAAATCCTAAGCGGTGTGCTTAGGTAGTAGAGTAGGCATTGGGGCCGAACCACTATAAATTCTCGTGTTTGCATTGATAACTTGTGTGTATTTATTATTTTATCATTTATCGTTTCCGCATCTAATCATTCAATTGTAAATTGCCTAAACAATCTAAGTAAATGACTAAAATTGAATTTTGACTAATTAATTTAGTAAACACACTATTCACCCCCACTCTAGTGTTACCATTTCGACTACACAAACTAACGCCAGCGCGGCGGCCTCCTTGGAAACCATGAAGCATGTGCGAGCGCTCTTTTTGCCATGATCACTGTAAGACCTGGGGAAATTTTCTAATATAAAAATCTATTTTTGGTCCAGCACGCCAGATCCGGGGATAGTCGAGTCGAGCCTCAGGATCGCCTCGAGTGAAAAGGTATGACTCGACTAATGATGCATGGAACTTTATTGGGTGATTGATTTTCTTTTATGCAATCATACCTTAAATCAAGTTTAAATCGACTCATGTTTTGGGTTGAGTCGGAACCCTAGTTGAGTTCGGGTTTAGTCGAGTTTTGAGTATGTGTCAGGTGAGTCAAGAGCCTATATGGAAGGCTAGATGAGGGATTAAAACCCCTCATCCTTGTGTCGTGCGACTCATCCTTGGAGTCACACAAGGCAGCCTAGGGAGAGAGGGAGAAGAGCAATGAGAAGGGGGACTTGGATCGATCCGGGATTTCGCGCCGTCGTCGGAAGATTCAAAGTCATCGGCATTCGATCTTTCGTTCTCCGCAATCAAGGTGAGTGGAAGTTATATCGGAATCGAAGAATTAGAGGCATAGTTAGAGTCCCCTATCCCTTTTCTACGTTAAGGGCCATGGTCGAGCAAGGTTTTCCTTGCTCATGGCTCGGCCAAGACTAGGGAGGGGGAAAGAGGGTAGCTTTAGATGGAAACTTTCATGATTATAAGGTTCAACAATAGAGGTATGATGATACTTAGGAAGAACACCAATCATAGCAAGTAAATTGATTGATTATGAGATTGTAGGAATGCTAGCTTTATGACCATCCTTAGCATTAGATCTTTAATGTTGCAATTGTTTAGCATGCTTAGTATTTCCTACATTTTTGAATTCATTGCTATCTTCACATGGTAGATAATTGTTTCTTATTGAGCTTAATTCTTAAGGTAGTGCAAAGTTGTTATGCATGAATATTGTGGTTATGTATAGTAGATGTTGTAACATTTGAATATTTTTCTTTAGATTATACATGCTGTCCAAAAATATTCATGGGCAGAATTCCAAAGTCGATACAAGGAATTCCTCACCCAAGGTGGTGTGGAAGGTTAGATAATATGTAAGGCGTTGTGAGACGTTCATCGTACTTATATGGAAACTTAGCTAGGAGATGATATCACTTCTAGGATTTCTTGTAAACATTTGAAAACCTAGAACTCTTAGGTGTACACATTTTGAAAGGGCGGCATAAATTGTTGACCCTGTAGCCCGTATTAGGGCCAGATACGGGCAATGGCCCGAAGTGTATATATGGAAACCCTAGGACATTGATTGTGTGATGTGCTTGAGATGGTCCGCCGAGGAGCGTGGAGGTCGGGACTGACCAATGCTCAGCTTGGCCAGTGTTGAGTCTTGAGGTGCGCCAGCAGGCCCGCTAGGTGCCAAACCCCAGTTGGGTGGGACTAGCTATCCTTACCCCGGACGGTGTCCGAAGACTAGTGGACCATCCTAGTCGACGGCCCGGGATTATTTGCTTACATCTTGAGATGATGTGGCTGATGGCCAGTATGATACTACCTGATATGGTAGTTACGGTTGTAGCTGCGATATTTATTTCATAAGTAGGCCCAACGGTCGGATGCCGGAGGCTTGATAGGCTGAGATGGTAGGTTATCACATGTTCAGTTTGTACAGATTGATCCATTGGGGGGTCGGTAGTCGCATTAGAAGTAGTTTACCTCCTTGTACATTCATTTTGTTGCCTTATATGATATGCATGCATAACTGAGGCTTAGGTGGAGGTTCGCTAGAGCCACTCACTGAATCCCAAGTGGACTCACAGTTTATTCTTTATTTTTGCAGAGCATGACCAGTGACTTTGGCATGTCGACATGGTGCAGCTGGTGGGCGGGAGGTGGTGCCATATCTCGTAGCGATGTCCATGAGTCTTAGACTAGTGTCTAGTAGTTGCTTTTAGTTTCTGCACTAACAGTTGTATTTGAAAGAGTTGTAAAATTTGTTACTTGAGACGTTTAGTTATTTTAATGTTGGTGTTCTTACTTGTTTTGGAAAACATAAAAATTGTGACTTTAAAAACTCTTAATAAAGTGTGTTGAGATTTCTTTTATCGATACGATTTGGTTTTCCTTATGTCAATGTAGACAGTAGGCTACAGGGGAGGATGTAGGCCCTGGCCGGTCACACTAACCTCAGTTGGGGTGTGACAACCACCTCTTCAACCGAAAAGGTAAGAGCCAAACAGGAGGCGCTGCGAAGGAAGAGAAACACCCTACTAAGCTATCATACTAGGCACAAAAGTCGAGGCAGCACAGAAATAACACGACAAGGATATGACAACTCGACCTCTACGATCACCTATTCCAGCTCGGCCTCACGGCCTCTCGCTCTAGTCTAACCTACACGGTCACTTGGTCCAGCTCGGCCTCCACGGTTGTTCGCTCCAGTTCGGCCTTTACGGTCGCTAGCTCCGACTCAGCCTCAATCGGCCACTCAACACAACTCAGCCTTTTCAATGGCTAGACACAACACGGAAATATATTTCTCAAAGCTGCAGAGAAACTAGAGACAGGAAAAGTTAACTCCACTTAAGAGCTCAACACGCAATCCTCCAAACTCCGACCGAGTTTGACAGCCGTGGACTGGACAAGAACTATTGGGCTCGATCGGATTAGACTCAGCAGCGCCCCACAACCTAACTTGAGCCAAACTAGATGGCTCTGCCCGGGGGCTTCACCCAGCCATATTCCTAAACTGACTTGAGCTAGACCAAATGGCTCCGCTCGGGGGCTCCACCCGGCCAAACAAGGAAAGCCACGTCCCTCTTTATTACAAGGTATACGCCATTATAGGCCTATCATCTCTGGGTCAGCCTCGATCCATTCTAAGCAATATCCTCGCGAGATTGTCGGGCGACATCTTCACCTCCACCTGCAATAAATACAAAAACGACAGACCTCATATACCCTAAGTTCCATATTCTATTACCTCCATCTTAGAGTATAACTAACTTGAGCGACGGAGTGTCAACAATGAGCCAAACCAGACTCCTCAGGCAGGGACATATATATACATGAATATATTAATGTTCATGTACTCTATATATGTAACTTAAGTTTATTCAATTATTTATATCAATTTTTCGTATCATATATATTATATCTATTCGAAAAACCCGTGTGATACACGGGTAATTGAACTAGGTTTTAATATTTGTTAGTTTTTTTATGTTTTTTGCTTTAATTAATCTATTAAACAAATTATTAAAGAATATAAAAAGTTAAGGATCTTTTCATTAAAATTATTATTCCTCACCCTAGCATTTAAATTTTTTACCAAAACAATGAGAGGGATATATTATCCCGTCCATCCACACTCTATCCGAACATGAGATGAGGGGCTGGGAGGGATGGGGAGGGGAAGGATAAAGAGAGTTACCGAGATGGCCTAATCTGGCTCGAACAAAAATCGTGCCCTGCTCGACCCGATAAAGTTTCAGGCCCAGGTCACGAGCTCGGCACGACACGAACAGTAAAATTACACCGTGCTATCGGGCCATATTCAGGCCCGAATCGTGCTATCAAGCCCAAATCAGTGTATTGAAATCAAGCCATTTGGCCGAAATCAAACTATCAGGCCAATTCGGGCTCGATAGCCTGATATTTCGATAATGAATAAAAAAATTTATCAGGTTGGCCGGGGCTACACCGTCTAACCCCCGTCCTGACTCGATATTTGTTCGCGCCTTATCGAGCCGACCGAATAACAGTCCGGGCACGATAAGAATCGACCTAAGCCCGATTTTATCGTGTCGGGTTAAGCCAAAAATTGTGAGCTTTAGTGAAAGATAAGAGCAAAATGATATTTTTGATGACACTAAAATATTCCAAATTTGTTATCCCTCTCTAGGGATTTGATGAAATTTGAAAAAATTTCTAACACTTCCAAATTTTTCCCTCCTAAAATTGAAAGCCAAATATAATATTATCCCCTCAGCTACCCATCGCTCCTTCTAGCTCTCTTTTACTAACCCCCAACTACTCAAGCCAAACATAGGATGAGTGCAAAAAAAATAATTTTGCTTGAGCTGGATCAACTGTTGCTAATTTCCCAATCGGGCCAAATCAGTATTAGTCTAATACCCTAAAATTCCACTGTAAACTACTAAAAAATAAAAACCATACCATCGGATCAAATACCAGCCTAAAAATCAAGCCGACCTTAACAATCTTGTTGTCAGTATAGATATTTTAAAATAAATAAACATGTAAAAGAAGCACGAGCCATCATCGGATCAAAGTAAAAATTGAAGCTTGAAGAAATGCAGGCACCATCCGGATCCTGCACTCATAATTTCCCAATATAACCATTACCATTGTCAACTTTACAGAAGTTTAGGATCTGATACACATTTTAAAGGACAATACCAACCACCTACATTTGCCTCCACTCTTGTCATGCTATTCTACTACATATCATTTCTGATGACACTGCTGTAGCTTTATCTATCACTTGGAATATATATATAGGTTCGAAATATACAAGAGAACAGGGGAAAATTTTTTATTCCAACATGCCTTTCCTTTATCTACATCAAGGCTGGTCCGGCTCAAACTTGCCATTTATGCTGGAAAGAAAGATAACTGATAACACTACCCTCATTATCTGTACAGGGATGTCATTGATCCAGTCAGACTGCGGCTTCTCAGGATGATGAATGTGACGATGCTCCAATGCGCCTCTCTGTAAGACAGATGTGATTCAGTGCTCACATTTTGTAGCATATGATGCTGGCCAGGAAGGGGAAAAGAAACAATGATTACCTCCTGCAGCAACAAGCTTCTCAACACGGGCAACTATATGTTTTCCATATGTATACTTCTTGAGGGCATTCAAGTGAACCTTGATGCGGGAAACAATTAGTTCCCGATTGTGGTCATCGCATGTCTCCAGAACCTTTTGCACAACATAGTTAGCAAATTGGTCTTTCATCATCGCCTGTAAAATTGATTTGGAAATCAAAATATCTGAAGGTGAGAATGAAGAATCATAGGAATGAACAACCTAATGTGGCATGCACATTTAATATTGATAACCCACAGAAGTAATACTGAATTGCTGATCAATAGATATGTTAAGGTCTTGCTTCTACATGATAAAATAGAATATAACTAAAACCTCTTAGATCACATGATAAAAGAGCAATAGAACTAAAACCACTTAGATCTAGTTAATCTTATGAAAAGCATATCAACTTTGCATTGAGAAACCAATACAATATCTACTAAATATCATACGGAAAGCAGTTAGTCCCAAATATAGACAAAGCAAGGATTCAAATAAAGGTGCTGCTTCATTTTTTAATTTTTCTAATCTTCTTTCTCCTTTTCTGAGGATGGGCTTTGGTGTAATGGTAAAGTTAGCCCACTTGTGACCCAAAGGTCATGGGTTCAAGATCACCCTTGTTCTTTCTTCTTTTCTGGATTATAGTCCTAAAAAACGCATACCCACCATACAAGCTACTGTCTAGTATTGTACCTGTTTTGGAACTGAACATACCACCTAGCGAGGGCTATGGTAACTGACTTGAAAGCATAGATAGAGAAAACATATTGTTGAATCCCTATTGACTTCACCCTGTTAATGAGCTTACATATCATCAATCTATCAGGAAAAGAATGAATAGCATACCTGTAAAGGTTCATTTTCATCAGTTGAACCAAGCATTTCATTTATTAAAAGCTGACGCTCCTCAACGGTCCCATAAGTCAAACACTTCTCAACAACATTTGATGCATATTTTTGCTGGCTCATCTTTACTATCTGCCCAGCCAGCTTGCTTATAATAGCTGATCGTTCTTCTTGTTTACCATGCTGCAAAACATGCTACAAAGCAAACAGAACAACCAATCAAGTCACTTCACATTATTTTTTTGGTGTGCATGAATATTAGTATGACACTATATTATGTATAATATAAAAATCGCTAAAAGAATGGAACAGAAAAGAGAGAAAAGAATAAACTACATGCCAAGGTTGTCAAAGGCGCTAGGCGCACTCAAGGCGCAAAGGTCCCATAATCGCCTGAGGCGCAAGGCGCAAAAAAAGTGCACGCCTGACTAAAGCAAGGCGCACATTTTTAAAAATATTGCTATCTACCCACTTCCACTATCCATAATGCTGTCCACTAAATGCTAAATGAAGTTTATGGTGAATGAAGGTGCTAGTAGTGGTAGCTAAAAGAAAAATAAATGATGAAAAACTATGAAAACAAAAGAAAAATCGGCTGAAAAAAATGAAGAAATTTGAAGTAATAATTAGTTAGCTAATACATGGTGATACAAGATAAATAATCCTTCATCAGAAAAAATAATACAAGAAATTTGAAGTAACAATCAGCTAGCTAAGACATGGACTTCACCCAGGCGCGCGCCTGGTGCGCCTGGGGCCTCAAAAAAAAAGCGCAGAGGCACAGCCAAGGCGCGCCTGAGTGAAGGCGCTGCGCCTTGGCCATGCAAAGGCGCTAGGCCTGTTTCGCGCCTCGCCTGGTGCGCCTAGGCGCTCGCTTTTGACAACCCTGCTACATGCATAAACACTAAGTAGTACACAATAAAATATTCACTAGAAATACTTTTACTTCTGGTTTGCATGACGTATATAAACTAGCAGGTATAAAAAACTAGGAAATTATAAGCATCATGATAAATCCATCTTAACAGCTACTCCCTATAAATTCATGATCCTAAAGAAATTCTATCAAAACAAGCTTGAGAGGAGCCAAAGTTATTTGTCATATGAATTTCATGTCATAACCAAATTTCTGGTGTGGGATTATGCATAATTTGAAATTCTTGAGCTAATTTCTTTGTGTTGTCCCAAAGATTGAAAGAAAATTCAAACAAGAATTTGCACCAAAGTATTTACAAATTCAGAAACAGGATAAATGTTTTGGGACAATTATCGGCAAGTCCTAAACATGAAATTCTACCAGGATAGCAGAGACAAAACAACAAATTTCACAATAGGGGAACATAATGGACATGAGTAAGTAAACAGGTCGTAAATCAATAATTTAACTGCAAGAGACATACTTGAATAACATAATTTCCATACTGGTCTTGCGCCAATGTACAAACAGATTGCATGATCTCTTCCATCATAATGCTTTGTGTTTTGGGATCATCACAGTGCTCCAAGACTCGCTGTCATAATTTAAGAAGTGATGTCAAAAGTGAAACAGAAACAGTTTTGAGCAAAATGATATTGTTTTGAACCTGTATGACCCGACAACCATATGGATGGGTGGACAGAGCTACGACATGCCCATAGAAAGATTCGATGATGAATTGTATTTTTTCCTGGGGAACACTTTCAATACATTTCTGAATTACATGGTTGCCATTCTGATCACGAACACATTTCATTATTTGCCCATCAAGCTCTAAGACCATTTCAGTCTGCTGATTAACATCAACAACTTCTAGTGCCTGCCAAAAAATCAGGCTGATGTTTAACTTCCTATGATTGGGGATTACTGGAAATCTAGTCCTATAATAGGTAAGAAGGCAAAAAGTGGCACTGATATCTGAAGACAATTTTTAGGTTGGGTACAGTTGAAATTACACTCCTGATTTCTAAGTAAGAAGGCAATAAGTAGCAGTAATGTGTAAACAACATTTGTAAATGATCTTGTATGATGTTCATTATCTTGCCCCTCAACTTTAAGAATGAAACCTGTCCATTAAGACAGATGATGACAAGGTTGTGAGGCCATTATGAAGAAAGGGAAACATTTAAAGTGCTAGTTATGGCATATCTTCAGGACATTGCTACCATCAATCGCTTTAGTTTCATCATTTTCAAATGCTTAATTACAAATTTACAAATTTACAAATTACATGAGGCTAGCAAACTGTAGCTAATAATCAAGATTATCCAAGTATCTACATCAGATCAGAATGATATACACATGAAAAAAGGAAAGAAAAAATTAACAGAAACCAGATGCAAATACCTTTCTGAAAACAACTCAAGCTATGAATTTTCAAAATATAAGATATTTCAATTACCTTCTGGATTACTCTACAACCATACATTTGGAGACTAAGAGGCAAAACATGGCCCTTCAGTTGACTTGCAAGTTGCTTTCTCTGAATTTCAGTACCATGCTCAAAGAACTGCAAATCCATGATCAACATTAAGATATACTCACAAATAGAACCTAAAGTCTAAATTTTTATCATGAAGACTTTATACTTTCTGGATCACATAATTCCCAAAAACATCAGTCATCAAAGAATGAGCTTTAGGAAGTATCTCAGGAAAAATTTCATCCTTCTCTTCAACAGAAGCTGTCTCAAGTTTTTGTTGGATAAAACGACTTCCAAACTGATCCGCACTAGACAAAAAAAGGACAACTGTCAGTCTTAATTTATTATTGCTCTGATCGTGATCAGATTCAATTACCTTTCAAACCTTTAACTGCTAGCAAAATATAGTACATAATATTGTGCATGATAAACTACATATAACATAATTGCATGTGTACAATACAAAAGGAAAGAAACTAGCTAATAGTAAAAAATCATACTGGTGCATAACGAAAGATAAAGAGCATAAATACAAAACTATAATGGATAGATCAAAACATAGTATACAATTAAATCGAATTAATGCATGTATGAAATTTTCATTTACATAATCACATCCACAAACTACCAAATACTAATAATGACATCAAAAATGATAGTACAATGTATGTGGTCAAACTCCTCATATCTAAAATCATGCTTCAAATATAAAAGACAGAAAAAATATAAACTAAGAAAAGAGTACCTGAACTCAACAACATGGCCTACAATATCGGACAGCTCGAAAGATCTTGTCTTGTTGTTCTTAAATTCTTCCAACAAAGAAGTCATATAACCATCTTTCATGACACCATTTTCTGTGCTCCATGATACAATGGAAGCTCCACCTGCATTTCTTATATTGGAAGGGATGCGAGAGAAGCACTCATTTTGCTTCACAGGGCTTCCAGAACCAATAGGAGAGTGAATATTAGGAGATAGTGGACTTCCTGGGTAAGTCATGCCAATGCCAAAAGAATGATTGTTATAGAAACCATGATTTAGACCACCAGGTTTGCTTAAGAGAGGCATGCCATATTGTAATTTTTGTTGTGCAAGCAGGGCTCCAAGATAAGCATTTTGGTAATCGGGCAAATCCATCTGAGAAGCACCATGATAATTCCTTCCTGGATACAGATCCAAGTTTCCAACATCAGAAGCACCCCGTAAATACTGGGCATATAGGGAGTCCATAATTGGTCTCTGGAAACCAGAACCCAGCTGGTTACCAGCTGTATTCAGATATTGTCCTGTACCGACCATTAATATTAGCAATGATACAATCTCATTCAAACATGCAGACATGATACATTAAAATATACACATACCATTGTACAAAGTAGCTAGCATGCAAAAGCTGCATGCATATATGTCATACTTAAGAAAAGAGAGAATGAAAGAAGAAAATATATTACCTGCATCTAACTGTTTGTTTAACATTGCCTGTGATCCAGGATAAGCTTTTGAGTTTGATCCATTGAAGTCAATACTTGGTAGATCAGCATGTGGATGTAGACTTTTAGAAATAGTTGTACCCGTTGATGGTACCTTCTTATAGGCATTAGTAAAGGAGGATTGCTTTTGAAAGTTCATTTGCCGATTAGAAGTTAATTTACTTAAACCAATGTCCACTGAATTGCTAATTTTCTCATGTAGATTCCCGTATCCAACAGCATTATGGGGATTTTTTAACAGTGCTGAATCAGACTTATCAATGACATTTTGCTGCAGAATCTCATCACCAGGTAAATCGTAAAATAATTCAGGTCGATTAGGAAATTCCTCAGTAAGATGACCTGATACATTATCTAATGTTATTTTTCTAGAAAACTTCAAGTCAGACAAAGCCGCTGCAACATCACCATAGTCACTCATGTGAGATGAAACGCCACCTAAACCATTTGTTCTATCACTATCACTGCTTCTCACTCCCACAGGTGGAAGGCGGGGACTAGGGGACCTACAAATTAATTGGGGATCAGGAGTTGTACTCCTAGAAAGGGAAGGAGCTAGAGCAGATGCGAAGGAATGAGAAATTGAGGACCCAAGGCTTTGGACCCTTGTTAGATTGGAGGAGGCTATCCCGGATTGCATGCCATCTAAAGCTTCTGGACCATTTTGAAGCTGCATCAGTGGTGAATCTGAAGCTCCTAAAGTATCAGCACTATCATATGCATTTCGACTAATTGGGCGTGAAGTATGACCAACAACTGAAGATGGACGACCGAGTTCCTCCTGCAAATCAATTTTATCTTAATGAAACTAAAAAATGAACATGCTTGAAAGTTGAAACACATCTAAAGCCAAAAGTAAGTATCCAATAAATAAAAAAGAATAAGCAAAGAACAATGAGGAAGTTGTTGTTCATTGCATTCATCATAGACCAATCATAGTTTTTGGAGATACTGACAACTATCATCCACAATGTCCAAAATGATTCATGAGTCACAAATGCTGACTGATTAAAAATTCTTCTTAGCTAAATTCATAAACCTTTGAATATGAGAATCTACAAGGATTTTGACTAATAAATTCCATAGTTGTCAAAGAACAAAAAACACCTAATATGAATATTCAAATACTAGCTAAAGTGCTAAACTATAACAGGAAAAGATATAAACATGGAAGATAACAAGAAGAGGAAAAATCTCAGCTACCTGAAGTGCATCAGCAAAACTCTTCCTCCTTGAACCAAGCCCTACATCTGGCAGCCCAATAAGGCCATCGCTGCTCCGCTCAAGCCATTCACCAGATTGCTTCTGAGGCAGATCCTGTGGCAGCATTCCTCTTCTGGAATTCAGCATCTCTCGTCCACCATCATGAAAAGGGAAGCCTGGCTGCAAAGAGAAAAGAGAGTTTATTTGGCCAGCACCATTCAAGGATTCTTTCTTCTTCCGCCTATCACCAATTCCTCCATATGAAGGCGCCCCTCCAAGAAACCTCTGTTGTGCACGCCAGTCCTCCTTGGATATTGCCGGAGGGGGCATCCTCGGGTTCAAATTCTCATTGGAATAATAGTAGGATGCATAGTCTGGATGTGACCTCAAGTCGTCCTCGGATAGCAAACCTCTAGAGTCTTGGCCATTGGGGCGGAGGGCAGGCTCAACGAATCCATTGTGTCCAAAGAAGCTCCCAAAGGCGCTTCTTGATCCCTCCACAGTGGGAGGGGCACTACCGCTCCGGTAGATATTAAGCTCATCTCCTTCAAGATCAAAGGTAGCTCTACCCTGATGCTGCTCCCGGACCAAAGCATCGATGTCTCTCTCGAAATCATCGTCATAACCCCCAACTGTTGGGCCTTCCAGCGCCATCTTCATACAACTCTGTGTCACCATCACACAAAACCCTTACACCACAGCCGTCACCGGATCATATCAAATTACATAAAAAGAAAATTCCAATATTAAAACGAAAACAAAAAAGAATGCTGGGGAAGCCACAATCATGCGATCAATGGCAAAATCTCTCACCTTTATAGCAGTTTCCTCATCAAATCCACCAAAACGGCACCTACAAACCCCCGTTCCCGAACGAAAAAACGCTGTTTTGTAATTCAGACAAGCAGACCCCGAACCGAATTAGGACAAGAATCTTGGTCCTCCTCAGTTTCGGATCGCCGCGATGCAGAGAGAGAGGATCTAGGGTTTCAAAAATCAACACGATCTGTCTTAAATTGAGAGGATGAAGCACGAAAAAGGAAAGGGAAGAGAGATGCCGAGAGATAACGGCTCCTGGGAACGATCGAGAGATAGCGTTCCCAAACAGGTCATCTGAACCGTCCGATCAACAATGGACAGATTCTGATCGCAGACAGCCTAACGTTTAGTGGCTCTTGAGGCGGTCGTCTCCTCGTCAAATCGAACGGCCCGATGATAAATCGGCCGTCCGATTCTTGTCCCCAGCAATCTCGGCCGTGTTTTTAGTAGGCTTATTTAAGATATCACGTGGGCTTCAGCCCAATTTTAGCCCATTAAAAGAGAACGTCTGCAGTGGTCGATTGGGCGGCAAGTGGGACCCATCGCGAGACAGAAACAGGAGAAGTGACGCCTACGTACTCGTATACGTCCACCTTTTTCTCTACCTTCCCTGGCATTGCGGTTGAATTGTGGGTCTCGGTCTTGCTTTCCAACCCAGGCGGGTACAAACTGAGTAACATTGCATCTGCCGGATTAAGGGCATGGGAAGCTGTGCGTCGACCTACGTTGTGCATTGCGGCTGTGGATGAGGACTTCAATTTTATTAGTACATGACAAAAGAGCTCATAAATAGTTAACCAACTGGCAGTATGGTTTGCAACAGTGCAGTTGGGAAATGCAGGCAATGTTGACATCAGTCTTCATCTTGTAGGGTTTTCTTTTTTGCATGAGTACAATATATTTCTTCAACGAGACATTCGATGTTAGGGTTTCTTCGAAGAGGAGAAAAGAAAAGAAAGAGTAGAGAGAAAAGGAAAACATTTCTTTTTTGGTTCACGTATAAAAGAAAGAACTAAAGAACTTTCTTTATTTGTATAATAAAAATTGAGAGAAAAGAAAATGAACAATGATCAAATTGGATTCCTTGACACCTCCAGATATTTTTCTCCAAGATTGGAAGGACACAGAGGAAATCGAAACTTAATTTCTTTCTTTTCAATCTAAATAGGAAAAGAAAATTTTCATTTATCTTCTCTTTCTTATTCCCTTTCATTTTTTATGTCGCATTTTATTTTTCCTTTTTCATCTAAATAGTTCTTTTATCGTCCTTTCTACTATCTTCTTAATATAGTATATGTTTTTTAGTTGGCAAAGCCTCGTACAAGTTGTCGTACAAAGTAAATAGGAAAATAGAAAAATGTGGTATATATATTTGATGAATGAAATATATTTGATTTAAGATACTATAAGGGTACATTTGATTACCTATTGAGAATTGAAATTGGAATTGAATTACCATAGTATAGGGCACATGAGATTTGAATCAATAAAGTACATTCCCGAGGTATTCCTTCTTATGAACCAAACTCAGATCAAATCAGCCACTAAACTTAGCTTAGGGGTTCCATCCGGCCAAACAAGAATACTAACATTTTATATTTATCGCTAGGGATACAACAATAATAAATTTGTGATCAGAGAGATAACAATCGACCTATTCAAGGTATATCCCCGCAAAATTAGCGGAGATATCCTCGCCGAGTACCTCTAATACCTTATAAAATTAACAAACATGACGCACTACGAATATATTATCTATTCCAATTCCCTAGACACCCATCTGGAGTTCTTTTTCACTTGAGTGTTGGAGTGCCGTTGCAGGTCACCACTGGAGCTGTGCTGAACCAAGAGAAGCAAAGGCTTGTAGCATCCTCAACTTTAGGCGAGAATATTTGGTGCCCATTGTGGGGCTGAGTAAATCTTATCTGTCCTACCATGGTAGACATCCGGAGTCAGGCGAATGCTGTCGCCAATAGGTAGCAACCTAGCAGCAGTGTTCCCCCGCTACCTAAAAGTATTAACACGACAAGGAGTGACACTCCAGTTCCCACCACGGAGTCCGTTCCTCCCCTCGTCGTTGACTCGGGACCGTCCGCAAAACATATCATGGTGGTTCCCCCTCCCTGACAATTTCAAGTTGTCGACCAGCCTCCAACCTTACGATAGCACGGGCGATCCGACCACCCACCTAATAATGTTCTGATCAATGATGCTTCTCAACTACAATACCAAATCCATCATGTGTCAAGCTTTTTCCACCTTTTTGGAAAAGGTCGTGTTGTTATGGTTCTCCACCCTCCCGATAAGAACTGTGCACACCTTTCATGAGCTCTCCAATGCATTTATCAACCAATTCTCCTCGTCTCAGATCTATTCCAAATCTGAGGAATCCCTCCACTACATCAAGTAGGGGCAAAATGAACCACTAAGGGAGTACTTGAAGAGATTCAACGTTGTAGCATTTTGGATATCCTCAACCTCGACCCTCACGTCGAGCTATATTCTATCAAGCACGACCTAAAGCCCGAACAATTCGTGGACCAAATAACTTTGTCCAAGCCAAGAACTATGGCCGAGTTCTGAGAACGAGCAGTATGCTACATGGAGATGGAAGAGCTTAAAGAGGCCAAAAAAGCCGACAAACAGACTAATAAAGATAGTGTTGAGGACAAGAAAGTAAAGAAGCCCGATAAAAAGGGAGAAGGGCGAGATCTCCGTGAACTAGATGACGAAAAAAGAAAGAGATCGTTGCCGCGACCTAGCATCAGATATGACGAATACACCCCACTGAACACCAAAAGGGAGACTATTCTCTGAGAGATCTACGATCTATAGCTTCTCAAATATCCTAGAAATGCTGGGAAGCAAAAGGTCACGCCTAACACTGATAAGAGTAAGAAGTGTGAATTTCATCGCACATATAGACACACCATTGAGGAATACATGGTGCTTAAAGACCAGATCGAGCACTTGATACGGGAAGGATGGCTCGATCGCTACATTAACCGCAGAAGAAGCTATAGTCGGGACCGAAACGATCATAATTACTAAGGCTGAAGTCAGAGCAAAACGCCTCTGAGGGACACTAGGGGCAATCGAGGCAGCAGCATAACAGATCAGTCGAACAATGAAATCCGCTGAGTCATCAACCACATAGTCGACGGATTCATAGGAGAATGCGAGACAAGCTCGATTATGAAAAGGTCTCTCCGGGCGATCATGGCAATTGACGACACAACTCACCTGCAAAGGTCTCCCGCTAGAACCCCGGTAATATCATTCCACGAATCTAACTTCCAAAGAATTGATAAAAACCTACATGACCCTATCATTATTTCTGTAATCGCTGACAACTTTATTGTCAGAAAAGTTTTGGTAGACCAGGGGAGCTCGACCGATATCCTATTCTACTCAATGTTCAGGAAGATGCAACTGCCTAAAGCCTCACGCCGCCCTTACAACATAGACCTTGGTGGGTTCTCCGGAGAACGATTCAACGTCCGAGGCTATGTGTGGCTAAGGACGATGTTTGACTCCCAAACGAAGACTAAGACGACCGATGTGTAGTGCCTGATCATTGACATCCCTATAAGTCGAATGGCCATACTAGAGGGGGTGAATAGTGTTGGGTCATAGCGGGATCGGGCAAGTAACAATTTTTTTTTACACACAGCGAAAATATGAAAATTGATCTTTTACCCTATCGGATCCATGCATTTCGGTTAAATCAATATTGTGTAAAGAATTATACCTTTGAAGATCGTACTCCATCTTCTGCTCCCCGAATCGAATATCACAATCTTGTTCCAAATCCTAGGTGCTGCCAAGCGACGAACACCCTCTACGGTTAGCACACGGACGAACGCGATGAGTTGGGCAGCTTTCGAGTGCTAGCTCGGCTCTATCGGAACTCCTTCCGATGTGGATGAGCACGAAACACCTTCCATGCTCTCCTCTCTCTCTCTCTCTCCGGGTTTGGTGGAGGTCGGCTGCCACAAAGAGAGCTCGGCTTCCTTCAAAAGGAGGTCGGCTTCCTTTCAGGAATAGGTCAACAGCCATTAGGAGATGATCACATACCCGTCTAAGCCATAGACGCGTCAATCATATTGAACGAGTCATCATAATTGTTGATCAATTCAAAACCATATCTGGAATCTTTAAAATAATTTTAATATCTGAATAAAATATATCCTTAATAATAATTATCAAGGATGAATTCTCTAAATTCAAGATGTCAATTATAATGTATCCTTTAATATCGAATATTAAAGATACATTACCTAAATTATAATCAACATAATTCTAGTTGTAAATATCATTTAAAATTCGAAATAATTAATTCTGATTTGAAAACTCTTTTTTAAAATTCGAAATTAGTTTCCAAAATTATGAAGAGAGAATTAGCGGGTTAATGGTCATGTGGATCCAATCTAATGAACCATAACCCTAAACCCAATTCGATTCGCCCTTTGTGTGCGACCCTGTTGGTAGTGGGTTTAAATCATATTTGCAATCCACAAGTCATAAGCAGCCTCTAGCAAGACATTATGACTATCCAACTCAAGTGAGGTCGGTGATCCGAGCAACCTAACTCATAATATGATACTCTATCATTTTGTCACACGATATATTGATCGAGAATAAGGCATGGATTGTATCATTCTTATATTGCTCAATCTAGTTTCTTGATTCTTGAGTAGACTGACTTAACATGCATTTTTGCATTTTTGCATGATTCATTGCAAGTCCAATTATAGTCCTTATTACCACCCGGTTAAATGTGATGTTAGATTAGGTCAAAACACAGAATTCCACATGTAGGAATCCATGGTGATATTAGGTCGGAGGACTGACGTATGACTATCGTTATGAGGATACTAATGATATAATCCACGTAGTATTCTCATAGTGGGTCTGTTCGACATCATGTTCTCCAATATGTATCTATGATCTGACTTTGATATCACATATCCATGACCAGCAAAACATGATCATCGTTAGTTAGACTGCATACTAGTCTTTATTCATTATCGTTCCAAGATAATGACTGACTAGGGACTGTTTAGAATAGGATTCCAATTGCCTTAGGATTTTACTATCAACTCTTGTACTTGATGACCATTAGGCGGAATCAAACATTCAAGAAATTTTTTATCAAGTCAAAATTGCTCATAATGAATAACAAAATAAAGCAAATGTTCCATTTAAAACAAAAGGAAAGTAACAATGTCAATTTTGTTGGTCTTAGGTTTTCAACATTGGTCTTAATCTTGGTTTTGATAATAACAAATATGGAACTAATATTTTAATGGAGAAATATTTTTAAGTTTCAAATCGGTTAGCGCACGACGTCCCCAATCGAAAAATCGAAGAAATCGTCAAGGACACTCCTAGACGCTCGGGATTCATCGAGAAGTTTGAGTCCAGGTCTAAAGTGTCTAGATTTTATGTATATCCTCTATTTGATACATAAGAACCCAAAAACAAAACTCGAACCTCGAAAACTTAAAAACCAAAAAAAATGAGAAAACAACCAAGAAATTTTCTAAGCCTAGGGAGTCCATAGAGGGCTATATGATTTAGATATTTTCTTGGCATCAAAAGTCATGGTAATTGTTTCTTAGGTAAAACAAGTTAACGACCTATTTTTAAGGGATTTTTGGAAAGCTTTAACTTATCAATATTTGACCCGGGAGATTATAAAATTTCTTATTTTCATAAATTTGTGCTAGACCCAAAAAGCTAGTTTTTGATTATTTAGATATTTTTATTGAATCCAAATGAGGGATAATCCTTATTTAACATTTATGTTTTAAAGTTAAGAAAATGTTAAATAAGCCTTGTGAAGAATCAACAAACCAAAAAAAACAACAAGCTGCCAAAATTGTAGTTATCGATCGAAAGGGTTTTGAAAATTTTCCAAAACCTGTTCAGCTTACCCTCGGCTTAATCTTGGGCGCTCAAGGGTCGCCCGACGGTTGACCAATCCCGACGGATCTTTTTAGATCTGTTGGACAGCTCTTTTTGAGCCATTACCCTTGGGATCTTTATAAATACTCCAAAGAGAGCCTTCCTTACTTGTCCAACACTTCATTGAGTCATCCGTTGAGATTTGCTAATCTTTCTTGAGCCTTTCTTTGAGCAAACCTTAGTTTTATAGTGAAAACTACTCTACTTTGTTGGTATTTGGCTTATGTGTGTTGGCTATATCTGGCAAAACACTTTCTAGATTGTTCTTAGTTGTAAAGACAAACACAACTGCTCTGGTTGCTCAGCAGTTATGCTAAAGCTTATGATACTAAGTGTGAAGTCTATTAACTCAATTACAACTCGTCTTGCTTGACGAGTTGCTTGAATGTTGTGACTGGCATATACTTTGGATATTCTCTTAACAACTTGTGTTTTTGCCAAATAAGCCAAAGGGGGAGATTGTTGGTATTTGGCTTATGATGTGTTGGCTGTATTTAGCAAAAGTTCTTTTGGTCAATTCTCAATTTTTGCATAGTCTCAACAGTAAGAAGCTCTGCTTATGTTTTGACAATTTCAACTGCTTACAGTCTGAGGTTTTTCTATAATTTCAACTGCTCCTTCTGTCAATGGTTTTCTAGATATGATGACAGTTTCAACTGCTTACAGTCTGAGGTTTTTATGGATATTTTTACTGCGAATGAGATGGCTACTGGACTTCTGGTTTAAATGATGATTCTTGATATTTTTGATTATTTAACCATCATTTATGGCTTATGTGAGTTGAGTAGTGGAGAGTTTCCTACACTTATGATGTGTTTGGCAAAAGGATTATCGACCAGTTCTCAGTTGTATGCGAGTGGCAACTGCTGTGGAGTTTTATGATGAAGCTCTCAGTTTATACTTATAGTTACATTCTATTGTCTAACTATTACTTGTTTTGTGGTTGCTTAAACAAAAATATTCCAGATTATTCTCAGTTAAATGGACAATCACAACTATGAGGAAATTCTGCTTATGTTGAAGGCAGTTACAACTGCGCGAGGACAGTCTTACACTACTAGAAACTTGGTCTTCAGCAACGGCTATCAGCAACGGCCGCTCAAGCCGTTGCTATTTGCAACGACATTCTTACGGCCGCTCGAGCCGTTGCAGATATCTGTATCGGCAACGGCGTTCTAACGGAAAACCGAGCCGTTGCTGATTATTTTAATTATCAGCAACGGCTTTCGGACGGAAAGGCGAGCCGTTGCTGATTTTTCAATTTTCAGCAACGGCTTGCTAACGGATAAGTGAGCCGTTGTTGATGATAACTTATCAGCAACGGCTTTCTAACGGGCGAGTGAGCCGTTGCTGATAAGTTTATATAGGGCACGCTCTCGCGCCCGACCCTTCTTCCTCCCGCTGCTGCCGCCGCCGCTCCTGCCGACGCCTCTCGCCGCCGCTGCCGCTGCTGCCGGTATGTTGATCGGCCGGCCGGCTCTTCACTATTTTTCGGCCGGAGTATAGGTTAAAATCCGACCGAAACACTATTTCTAGGGTTTCGGCCGGCGGCGGTCGGCCTATGGCCGCCGCCGGACCTTCTATAGTGGTCGGACAGTGTGTCCGGCCACTGTACGCCGGCGCCGGAGGGTGGACTCCGGCGTCGAAATTTATATATATATATATATATATATATTATATTATTTTATAATTGTTAATTAATTATTTTATAATTGTTAATTAATTGTTTAGATTAATTGTTTAATTTGTTAGATTAATTATTAGGATTTAGATTAATTTCGGACGCGCGCCGGAATCGTACACTTCGGACGCGCGCCGGAATCGTCCACTTCGGACGCGCGCCGGAATTAGGGGTGGCAAAACGGGCCGGCCCGCAGTTAACGGGCCGGGCCGGCCCGGCACGATAAGGTAGCGTGCCGGCCCGGCCCGGCCCGCTAACTCAGTGGGCCGAGAATTCCCGGCCCGGCCCGGCCCGCGAGCCCTCTTATTAATTAAATTTTTTAAAAAAAATTGTAAAAAAAATAATTTAAAATATTTAAGAGACCAAATAAGCATCAAATATGATATTTCACATGAAAAACTCCATAGATTAACTTCACATTTAATTTTAAAGCACTAAACAAGCCCTAATCTAAACTTTTATATATATATATATATATGTTTAGCGGGCCAAACGGGCCGGCCCGGCCCGATAAGAGCCGGCCCGCGTCGGCCCGCAATGTTATCGGGCCAAATTTTTTGGCCCGGCCCGCAGTTATCGTGCTGTGCTTGTGACGTGCTATCGTGCCGTGCCTATTTTTGCCGCCCCTAGCCGGAATCGTCCAATTCGGACGCGCGCCGGAATCGTCCAATTCGGACTCGCGCCGGAATCGTCCACTTCGGACGCGCGCCAGAATTGTCCAATTCGGACTCGCGCCGGAATCGTCCACTTCGGACGCGCGCCGGAATCGTCCAATTCGGACTCGCGCCGGAATCGTCCACTTCGGACTCGCGCCGGAATCGTCCACTTCGGACGCGCGCCGGAATCCTGCATTTTTTGACTCGATGGAGCATCTACCGATACACTTGGCATACGAGGCACGAGTTGGTGGCCCCGTTCAATATCGTTGGATGTACTTATTTGAAAGATACATGAATCGTCTGAAGAAAAAAGTAAAGAACACCGCAGCTATTGAAGGATCAATATCTGAATCGTATATCATCCAAGAAATTTCAACATTCTTCTCATTTTACTTTGAATCGACAGTACAAACAAGATTTGATCGTCTTCCACGTAACGACGACGGGGGTGTTCGACATTCAGATGGACGTTTAAATATATTTTGTCACTCTGGTCGTGCTTTTGGTTCTCGTCCATCTCGGCACTTAAGCGATGAAGAGTATCATTTGGCACACTTGTATGTATTACTCAATTGTCCAGAGATTGAACAATTCATTGAAATATTTGACATTGAGATGGTGCAAAAATACTCTATTCACAACGATCAAGAATTGGAGAGATTACGGAATCGTGATTTCCCTACTTGGATTCAGACTTACAGCAAAGATCACAGAGCTGAAATAGATGAAAAAATATTTGAGTTTGTTAGTGGACCGTCGCGACTTGTGTCGTGCTATAGCGGATATTTTGTTAACGGGTATAAATTTCACACACTTGAATATTCATCTACAAAAAAGACGATGAATGCTGGGGTCTGCGTGAAAGGGACAACCTATGTTGAATGTGATATGGATTTTTATGGACTGGTGGAAGAAGTGATAGAGTTGCACTACTTCGGCTTGAAATCAGTGATCCTATTTAGATGTCATTGGTTCGATACAACAGAAAGGGGCATGAAAGTTCATCCAAAATACAAACTTGTTGAGGTTAATTACAAATTGAAATTGGCAGCAAATGAGCCTTTTATATTGGCATCACAAGCCGAACAAGTATATTACGCGAAGTATCCGGCTCGAAATAAAGATAGAGCAGATTGGCGTGTAGTCTGTAAGACAAAAGGTAGATGAAAAATTGATCCGATAGTAGGAGAAAATGATCCTCCTGGTTTCTATCAAGAAGATGATGTTCCTGCTGTGGATCGTATCATTCCAATACTCGAGGATGCAGACACAACGTCAATTCAATTAGAAGTTGAATATGCTGATGATGACGATCATGAAATTGAGGAAGCTGGAGATGAAGAAGATGAAGAAGAGGAAGAAGAGGAAGAAGAAGAATTCGAAGACTATTATTCAGATGATGAAGAATAATTGTAAAGTATATATTTTATTAAATATATCTCTACTATTTATACAATAATCTGATTATATGTCTGTTCGACAGATATGTCTGGTCGTGGTTATCGACGCAGGAGAGTTTCGGAGTCTCCGATCGGTGAGACTCCAGCACTTACTCATGCTGCTGATCCTCCTGTTGCTGATCCTCATGAGGATGATACTGCCGAGGCTAGTACATCCAGACGTAGGCGGCCACGCGGGCCGAACATGTGGCAGCCTCCACCAGCCACAGAGTCACGTAGATTGATTAGCGTGATTGGGGAGCGGTAATATATCATGAATTATGAATCATTACAAATTCATTATATCATAATATAATATTAAAATTTATTTTTGTTGTGCAGGTTCGAGCAAGAAGAAGTGCCGAGGAGCATTTCTTCTACTATTCGACGATACATGCACGGGGCATGGCATACGTGGTCTCACGTGCCTAGCGAGCACGTCGACATGTTATGGCGCGAGTTTGAGGCACGTATTATTATTATTTTTTACATGCATGATGATATATTAATATTGGTACTGATATTATTATTTTGCAGGCTCGTTATACATGGGCCGAGGACCAGAGGCCCTTCATTTACGCTGCCTGGGAGGCTATTTCCCGGGCAAGGTACAACGGGCAGTTGGGGCAGGCTCGGTCCCAAGCGATGGCCCGAGCTGGGACCACTAACATCGCGGAGACTCGGGGATACGGCCCCGGTTGGATTACTCCGGATATATGGGACCAGCTCGTGGGGATATGGTCGACGGATCGATGGCAGGAGGTTTCTCGGAATGCGGCTAGAAATCGCATGTCGGGGGGAGCAGCACGTCACACCGGCGGCTCTGTTGCATTTGCAGTGCACGCAAACCGTATGGTAAGTATATCTTTTAATTATATATTTTATTTGTTATTATGTGTACTAATTAATGTATTTGTTTTGTAAATGTAGACGACGGTGTCGGATGACGGGACTGTCCAGCGACCCTCCCCGATGGCGGTGTTTGAGCGGACTCACCGTCGAGCACATGGGACGGGGGAGTACATCCACAACCGCGCTGCATACATTATGGTAATTATATATTTGTTTAAATTATTCATTATATATTTATAATTTAAGTTTTATGATAAATATTAAACAAAAAATCAAACTCGAGTAGGAGACCTACAGCCAGACGGTGGTGCAGCGCGGGGGTACCCCCGAGGACTTTGACGCAGCATCGTGGGTCGAGGCCGCAGGTGGGTGGGACCATGGCCGCGTATATGGCTTCGCAGATAGTGGTCATGCGCGAGCCGTACTAGGGCCACTTGGGGCACCGACCCCTCCGGTCGCTGGTGAGCGGCCGTCCACCTCTAGATCCAGTTATGATCATAGTAATAGGATAAGGACACTAGAGGAGACGGTCGCGCGTCAGACTGAGATGATGGAGCGCCAGAGTCAGACGATGGCGAATATAGAGGCTATGCTACGCAACTTGTCAGGTCATCCCGAAGCAGTCATCTCTTCGGCATCATCTAATCCATCGTCCTCGAGTCAGTCCACGCCGGTGTACACTCAAGCGCTCCAGACCCCGCCATATAATCCAGACCATCCTCCATCGTGATCGTGAGATTTTTTGTTTGGATATTGAACTTGTTTAACTTATTTTGTTTGGATATTGATACTTCAATTTTGCATTTGAATTGTTTTTATACTATCGTGGATAATTATCAATATAAATATAATTGTTTTGATGTATATCTTGGTGTGTTTGTGATGTGTGAATGAATGTGTATGAGGTGTTTGTGATGTGTGAATGAATGTGTGTATGAGGGTATGGGTGTGTGAGTTATGTATCAGATAAATGTATCAATGTATCAATGGAAATTTGAAATTTTCAAATTTTCTGTCTGCAGGTATACGTCATCAGCAACGGCTTTCCCACGGGCGTCCGTGGGAAAACCGTTGCTAAAAGTGTATCGAAAGCCGTTGCTGATGACCTACAGCAACGGCTTAGCGACGGCGTTTTACTAACGGTGTTGCTACGGACTCAGCGGCCGTTGCTATTAATGTTATCAGCAACGGCGCCGGGTCTGTGGCAAAACCGTTGCTGATAATAGTTTTAGCGACGGCCGGAGCGGCTGTTGCTGATAATATTTTGAGCGACGGCCCGAGCGGCCGTTGCTGAGCCGTTGCTAAGTCATCAGCAACGCGACTTTCTGTCACGACTCTATTGCAACGGCTCGGCCGTTGCTGATTCTCTTCAGCAACGGCTCAGCAACGGAATCGGCCGTTGCTGATGCCCATTTTTCTAGTAGTGTTAACTGCTCCTGCAGTCTATGTTTTTTTTGGATGAGGATGTTGCGAAATTGATGATCTTTGGTTTCTAGTATTAATGATGATTCTATTTTATATATCAGATATTTTTAAACCATCTTTAATTACTTGTTTATTGCCTATGGAAGAAATGAAGTAGTATTCATTGATGGGTTGGGGGTTATCTTGAAGCCTTTATGACCAAAGTCAAGTGGTATTCATTAATGGGCTGATAATTTTTAAAAGCAGAGTTGGCGACAGTTTTTCATGAAGCCTTTATGACCATTATGGAAGAAATGAACTGGTCTTCATTATTAGGCTGGTAGTTTTTCTTAAAACTTTTATAGCGGCAGTTTTTCTTAAAGCTTTTATGACCGAAGTGTTATGATGTGTTATGACTGTCTTTTGAGTTTAAAATCGTTGAAGTTAAGATCTTTTGTTAAGTGACATTTATGGAAGATGGTTGACCTTCTCTATTTATGAGGAAAGAGAAGATATGAATATGCAATTCTCCTATGTCAACACAGACGGTTTTAACTGCTCGTTGGCCAATCTTAAACTGCTCTTGCTGCAGTGAAGTTTATGCTGTTGCGATATTTATCTTGCTGCAATGTTGCTTGAATGTTGCTGAGACTATTGACAATATACATATATATAATATATCTTGATAATATATATTATATATGTATTTATGGTGGAGTTAATATTGATTGATCACTTATGGTGACTTTTGTACTTGAGCATTTTTTGTGACTTTTGGACTTGGTCTTTTATGATGCTTAGTGGAGTTTTGGCCATCATGGAACTCCTACTTTATGGCCTTGGTCATTCACTTTGAGGGAGCTACAGTCATCATGAAGCTTTATTGTGGAGTTAATCTTGATTGATCATTTATGGGTAATATTTGGTCTTGATCATTTATGGTGACTTTTGGACTTAATATTTTATGATGCTTAATGGAGTTTTAGCCATCATGGAGCTACTGTTTTATGATCTTGGTCATTCACTTTGGTGGAGTTATAGTCATCATGAAGCTTTATGGTTTTGGTCATTCATTGGTGGAGTTAATGGTCATCATGGAATTATGAGTTTCTCTTGTGTAGTTATGGCTATGTCTTTTGGGTTGTCTACTCAACTTATAAAAGGTGTGAGAGAATGTTTGAGAAGATTTGACCATCTCTGATGGATCCACTCATATCCACTCCACTACAGATCATATCCTATTAATCTACTCTTATGGATCCACTTCTATCAACTCCTATGTGTGTAAACTATGTTGCCAGTCTTATAGGAGTTGAGACTGCTGAGTACAGGCTGCTGAGTGCAGAAAAGCAATAATCTATCTTTCTTATCTTTTGTGTGAAGTTTGGTTTTGGGCTGATAACTCGCTACAATACAAGGCTATGTGGAGGACGAAACTCTGTGGCTGGGATGCCACAGAGAGGCAAGTTGGTATGTACTTGTATTAGCAAATGAGTTTTTTATTATTTCCAATTCACTGTAATACTGTAGTCGGATTTCGGGTGTGAAATTTAGAGGACGTACTTGTAAGTGTACTTAAAGAGAGTAGATTGGGCATTTGTCCGGTGAGTGCCCCGCAGATTAGGTGATTGATTTGTCACTGAACTGCATAAACAATTCTCTTGTGTTTGTGTATGTTCTTTTATTTTGTTTCTTATTTTGCTTCTAGTAGCAGTTGTAATAACAGTTGCAACTTCCTTTCAACTACCCTCAACAGACGTTCCCTAAAAGACCTATATTTTCATACTTGTATCATCCCTCATGCATCCATTCCTTGAGATTGAAGGAAGATGTTCATTCTAATATTCCAATAGGCATAGTTATTGCCATCAAAGAGTGGAGGAGCATGGGTAGAGGTCCCTTGAGCTAGTTGGTTTTCGGTAGTCATTCTAAAGTGTAGGTTAGATGGTTAAATCTAGACTTATAACCTTGCTCTGATCTCAAATATTGTTCAAATGTCCACACTATAAGGGGGGGGGGGGGGGGGGGGGGGTTGAATAGTGTGTAGGTTAATTCTAGGTTCAATTCAACTCTTTTCGGTTTAAAGCAATTTTAACAACCAAACTTGAATTCTCTTGAAGTTAATACTATTGATATAAAACTAAGCACAATTAACTAGCAAGTAATCAAGTAAGATCAATACATACAAACACAATGTATAGTGGTTCGGCCAACCCACCTACTCCACTACCTTGGCTCTTCATCATGGATTTCTAATCTTAACACTTTATAGATGTAATGTTTTCAAAGAACACAATGAGGACTTAATTCTCAACTCTTTGAGAATGCTTCAACACCTATTCTCTAGCAAAACAAAACTCTACAACAGATCAAGGTGTTCTCAAGCATACCTTGCAAGCTACACTTAGGAATTCAAACAAACAATATGAGAAATAACTTTAAAGGAGCTAAAATGTAAAATAAACTTGAAGAGCTCCTTTCACCAGCCTTTTAGACTTCCAACACCTCAAGAAGATGAACAACTTTGACTTGAGAGGGTTGAAGAATGAAGACCACCACTTGAGAGATCAAGAATGAAGATTAGGGTTTGAGATCACTCTTTGTAAGCTTAAACACTTGGGGGTTAACTCAATGAATAGTTAGGAGCCTTTGGAGGCTCAAATCAGGGCTATTTATAAAGGGGATGAAGGCACTAGGGCTAAATTAGTCGTTCAACAGATCTAAATAGATCTATTGGTGAATTCGTCAACCGTCGGCCGAACAAGTTCTAGAAATATTCCAGAATAGGCTAAATTCGATCAACCGAGGATCGGCTAAGGTTCAACTGATATCAGTTTCAGTTTCCTAAAACTAATTTTTATGCTGATTTTTCAACCGATTGGAGTTTTTGGGCTTTTTATTCGATTTTGACTTGTGAAACATCTGTAATAAGTTTGATTGATGTCCTTGGGATATATTACAATCAATTCTGAGCCTAAACCTAAGTTTCAACTCGATTACAACTCGATAGCCTTTAGAGCCGTTTTAACTCGATTCTTTGTGATTTTGCAAACAAACTTCGTAGGCATATCATTCTATCAACCTGAACTCAAAACTCAATAAATGAGTTAGTTTCATGTTTGTTATCATCAAAATAGAGAATGAGACCTAGGTTAAACCCTTGGGCCAACAATTACTTTACTAGGATTAGTTGTGTTGTCCTTAGGGTTTGAGGTGGGAGAGTGCTCTCGGTAGGAAGGCAGACACTTCCGAGTGTAGAAGTGCCTTCGGTGTGTGAGCGGAGTCTCTTCGATGAAAAGGTCCTCATTGTAAGGAAACAAATTAATCTAGTAAAACTAATTTAGAAATCCTAAGTGTGGGGTGCTTAGGTAATGGAGTAGGCATTGGGGCCGAACCACTATAAATCAAATTGTTAGCATTGTTTTGTTGTGTATTGAATCACTTGTTGTTTATCTTTCTTCCGCTTGTTATTAATTGTGCTTAACCTAAAGATTGTAAGAAACCATTAAAATCGAATTAGGCTAAAGTTTTAGTAAATACATTATTCACCCCCCCTTTTAGTGTAGGCCATTCGGCTTACATTTGGCATCAGAGAGGGTTGTGGATTAAGATTTCACAATCTCATCTATATCTAGCATCGATCCTAGAATGACACTAGAGTCGGTAGTATCTACACCCCCTAGGTTTGATAGTCTAAACATTAGAGTTTGGAAACATATAATGTACACATTCTTGAAAACTCAAGGTTTAGGGGTTTATGAAATGTTGAAAACCCACTATATCGAACCTAAGCTAAAAGACATAAATGAATGGAGCTAAGAATAAATTGACATGTTTAATTTAAATGCTAAAGCTATGAATTACATATCTTTGTTCTTTGAAAAATGATGTTTTTGAAAAAGTCATGCATTGTTCTTCGGTATTTGATGTTTGGGCTAGTTTAAATATTTTATATAACTATGCAAAAACTGAGGAATTGTCAACCTTTAATGAAGGATGTGATGACAATTGTCATCACCCTATTAGTAATGTGGTTTTTGATGCTCAAAGCACATATATCCAAAGAAGCACAAGTAAAAATCAGTAACGCAAACTTAGGTGCTTCCTTTGATAAGAAATGAGACGCAAGAAAAGAAATTGTCCCTTGATGCACAATAAATCCAAGAAGAAGAAAAGCAACGCCAAGTTCATTTCGGAATCATGAAGAGCGTCTTCTTGTAATCACAACGAAACTACTTCGCAATTGTGCCTCATGGGATTCAAAAATGAGGTAAATCTTTCACTTATTGTTATAATGAAAATTTTATTGATGATGATAGTCATAGCTCTTCTAGTTCATTTAATATGTTGGACTGAACTAGAACTATTAGGCCCGATCAGACTAGACCCAGCGGCACCCCATCACTCACCTTGAATCATGCCACGTGGCCCCGCTAGGGGGCTCCGCTCAAATTACACCCTCGAGCCAGACTCAAGCCAGGCCAGATGGTTATATTCAGGGAATTCACCCAACCATACATGGACTCTCACATCCTTCGTCATCAAAGAGGAACATACCATCATGAACCCACCATCTCCGGGATTGGCCTCGACCCATTCTGGGCAACAATCCTAGCAAGATCTTTAGGTGGCAACACCATCCTTTTCCTGTAATACAAATAGACACGGTGCACCCATCTAACCCTTATTTCTAATTTCATAATCCTCCACCTTGGAGTCCCCCTAACTTGGGAGTTAGAGTATCTTTTGCAGCCCCCCCCCCCCCCCCCCCACCAGCGTTGAACCATATAAGGAGAGACATCGAACTGGACCGAAAGACCCCCGACTCTTAGGCAGGAACATCTGGCACCCACTGTGGGGCTGAGTAAAGCTTACCTCCCCCACAATGGTTGGAACTCGGAGCCAAGTGAAAGGAATAGTGCCATTGAGCCAATCACATGTCGATGTGTTTGGGGACTATTCAAGGGTAATCAACTTAATGAGGCAACTTTTCATCATATGCTGCATCTTTATTTATAAAGATTATGATGAACCCCAAGAATTCAGGCAAATGATTCTAAGGCCATGATGAGATCATGCCAGTGAGACTTACAATCCAGATGCCCATGTTCTAAATGTTTCTAGTCATAGGATCATCGATTAGAGGATTGGTGATTCCGGATAGAATAGTGCACTTGGTATATGCCCTATACGATAAGGGGTAGCTGATCTCACAGTTACCTATGAGTCGTCATTAATATACAAGTGCATGTGCTCATTAGTGAATGAGTTCACTGAACGGACCTACACGAGGAACACAGAATGAAATCCTTACATGAGTGTCAATAGGATGTTCCTCGGGTGATAGTAGGTGCAAGCAGTCCTTGGACCTGAGGTTGTCATGATTACCTTGTGAGTGACGACCCATTGATTTGGTTCTATTCTTATGTGGTCCTCAGCGTCATGTGCCGGGTATTATTGGGCATGGGGAAGCATTCATGGAGGTAGGTGAGCAACCAACAAGGAATCGATTACTCTTAGTAAGAGGAGATAATGTCCTATGTGTCCTTGCAAGTGTCGACTCGGGAATCTCTAGCCAGAGTAGAAATAAAAGTCAGAAAGATGTTTGACGTTTTATTATTGAGATGACATCTTAGCGGGTGGAATACATATGAATCGATATTAGGGTTTGACACTTCTTCCATACCCTAGCCGACTTCAGGATATTATAACTGAGGGATTTAGTTATACCGTAACTAATCACTGAAGGGCGTTCGATCCCTATAGATTGAACCTCACACTATCCTGATAGTCATGACATGTTGCTAGACGTCAGTCTTGACTTGTGAGTGGAGTCCCTCACGACTACACTAAAGGGATTTAGTGGAGGCTCGTAAGATTCGAATATAAGTCGTTATATCGGATCTGACTCTCCGTTATGCACAACTCACTGCTGGCTTAGTGTGGGGCCCTATGGGTCACACACTACAGGCTAATCTCGTAACGAACCTTAGAGATAAAGTCCGAATGCGGCCCTATATGTGAGTCTACTAGCATGGACATGCTACAACTCGATCACGGATCTCGTTTACGAACACGATAGGAAAGTTGTTTCCTATAGAAACGAATGCGTGAGGAAGGAGTTCCTCGGTAACCCTAATTTGTAGGGTATCCCTAAATTGTAGGAATTGGCACATGATAATATTTCATGTAGTTGATTAAATTTAATTATAAATTAAATATTTAATTAACTACTTGACCTGGAATATATTTAATTATGAATTAAATATAATTTAATTTTGAATCAAATATACATGGTGGGAAAATCAGTTTTCAACCATGAGCCTAATTGATTAATTAAAAATTAATTTATTTGGATTAATTCTAATTAATAGGAATTTGATTTATGAAGATAAATCATAAAATTAATAGATATTTGATTTATGAGGATAAATCATAATTCTATTAATAAATAAGAAATTAAATTATTTAGATAAACCACTTTCCTACCTTTTAGGGAATTGGTTTGTTTCGATAATTACCATTCTTATTTGTAGGCTCTTAATTTATGGAGATAAATTAAAGTTTATATTTTTTTGGACTTAATTAATTTTGAATTAGTTATAAAGCCATTAAAATATGAATTATATTTGGAGGCAAACCCTGAAATTTTGAATTCTGAGGAGAGAGTTTTTAGGGGGGCGGGTCTACCTTGTAACCACCCCCTCTCTATAAATAGTGGCCGAGCACCCCATGGAGGGGGTTAGTGAATTAGTTCTTTCTCCTCTCCATTGGTGGCCGACCATCTTCTTCCTCCTTCCCCAAACTTTTGGTGAAACCAAATTGAAGATGTCTTCTACTTGGGTGTGCCGCCAACTTCATCTTCTTGGAGGAGTCCAAGAAGGACAGTGAGGTATTCTTTTCTCTACCCTCTCGTTCCGTTGTTTTCTCATCCCCACTTCCTCCCTTTTTGGTGCTCGATTCTTGGTGGAAGGATCGGCCTTGCCTAGGTGTATTTCGAGATTGAGAAAGCTTCTCCATTGAGCCATAACGAGCCCCGGTGTTCGCTGCCCCTACTATTGCAAGGTGCTTGCTGTGGACTATCATTGGAGGACGTGCACGTGTGCGTCTCAAGATGGGGATAGGATCAGCCATATCCAACCGCAGTATAAGGTATACCTTTCCCCTTCTCTTGTAGATTGAATTCCTTAATTGTTGCTAAAGTAGATCGCTATTTTGGGATATTTCAAATGTTTTAAATTACTATTTCCACTGCGTTTCTTATTCCCATCCAACACCAAGTGATCGCCGCCGCACGCCAACGGCAACGATCGACCGCAGCCTGGTTATGCTGAAATAGCGAGGAGCGATGCTCCGGTACTAGTCCCCCTCCCTCATAAAGAGCGCCGATAGCGGGTAAATGAGTTAAAAGCACCAAACCAGCAACAAGCGGCATAAATCGAGACACCAGTGCGGCCTTAGGGGCAACCCTCCGCCGAGCGTGAACGTTGCCACTCAGAGCATGGAGAGACCAACCACTCATAAAGTAGAAGACCAATCTCTGTCCTTCGGGACGAGGCCTCCAGCATCCCTCGACCGAAAAAAGATGAAGCTCCAAAGGCTCAAGGGACAGGGGTCACTTCCCATCTCGACGCAAGACCCTTCGCCATGCACATCATGACAACTCATCTCCCTCCAAGAAATGAGCTACCCACCACCCTGACACCCTATGACGGTACGGGTGACCCCACGCTACACCTAACAGTGTTTCGCACCGTGATACTCTATCACTGAGCAATTGACTTCATGCTTTGTAGAGCCTTTCCGATCTTCCAAGGGAAAACCGCCCTATTATGGTTCGCCTCCATCTCACCAGGATCAATCCATTCTTTCGACGACCTTTCCCGTGTCTTCCTCCATCGATTCACCACATCTCAGGCAACATGAGCCCTACACTATATCAGGCAATGGCAACATCAGCCACTGAGAGAATACCTAAACAGGTTTCAGGCTATAGCTCAGACCTTTCGCCAACCAGATCGCCTTAATCGAGCCTAAAGATGTAATACCCGATTTTTTTAAAAAATGTTTATTTAAGTATTCTAGCAGGATAATTTGGCCTTTGCGGGCAAGATAATTTATTTATCTAGGTGGATTAGTTCTTAGACAAGTAGTTGGGTATGAGACGAGTCCGGAGGTTCAAACGGAACTCAAATCAGACTTGTATTGGTCGGGTTATGGTTTGTTTTAGACTTTACTTAAGTTAAGGGGCGCTTTAGTCATTTGGCAATTGAGGTTTTAGTATTTATACCTCATCCCTCCGGGGCGCGCGGCTCATAGCAGCTGCCGCACACCCCTTGGGCGCCCATAGGAGGAGGGAAAATCTCGGCAGGTTGCTCCTGGCAGCGTTGGACGGCAGCAAACCTCGCGATTGACCGAGCGTTCGTGGTTGAATCGTAATGAAATTTGGAAAATAAGTTGCAGACTTCTTGATTTATATTTTGATCGGTGGAGATTGGTTTCTGAGGCTGAATTTGTAGCTGTTATGGAATTACCGAAGCCCTATTTTTGGTTTTCTTCTCCAGGATTCTACTACGTCAAGTTCCGCCGATTTAGGCGATCAGGACCCATCCTAGGGCTGATCGGGCTGAAATTTGGGGAGCATGTTTAAGATCCCTTTCTCCGAGATGTGAACGGTGGAGATCGGATTTGGACGACTAGATCCTATGTTACATGAGAGGAAAGGAGAAGGCAAGGGAAGGACTCGAAACTGGGCAACGCACCCGGACTCGTAGGAGCGCAGAGGATTGTTTACCTTTTAATTTCCTTCTTCGGTGAGTGGATAAAGCCTTCTTTCCCCCATCTTCTTCATTATGCCTCCGCCTCTATAAGAGGGGATTTTCTCGAATTTTTGAGTGGATTTTCTCATGTTGAACTCGAGTAAAAGATTGATGAATTTTACGTTGTTTGTCGTGGATTTATTGGTCCAGATTTTGGGTCTTAGCTGCATGCCCCATGGCAAGTTTTTGAGGAGCCGCCGCTCCCTTCCCTTAATAACCCATGTAGAGGATCTTGAGACTTGTTTAAACGTTGAGTCTACACTTTAAGGATATTTTCACATGTCATTAAAACATGCATAGGTGTTGAGACCTAGAATTGGGGAAAGTAAGGAATTTAGGGACATTTAGAGACATAGGGACTAAGGATGAGCGATGTGTCGAGACGACCCTATGGAGGGATTTGTAGGGCCGAACTCCCCTTGCTTTTAGAGCACTCGGGTAAGGGGATAGGCCGGCCCTAGGAGGTGCGGTAGGGGTCACAAGGGGTTAATTTTCTATCGTATATACTCGCTATGTTTTAATACCTTGCATAAGGATTCTTTACGACTAATATTTTTATTGCTTACATGTTTTATTTTGTTGATTCATGCCTATGTCATGTGCTTGTGATGATATGCCGGTTGAGATGTACTAAATTTCTTATGACATGATTTATGTGATGCACTGATATGATGTTATGTATATTCATGGCCTGCGTGTATTATGTTTCATAATTATGTGGCATGAACATTATTACTTATAGACATGTGAGATGTGTTGTATGGCATGAGGACATGGAGAGGCCGAGGTATGATCATAGCATATTTTTATATATCTGTTATGTGGATGGATGATTCTCCTTAGTATGCTATGCATGTGTGTGTGCTGTGCTTGGTGCATATTCCCAAAAGCCTCACCGGTGAGGGGAGGGTATGCCCCAAAGAGATGGTGTTGGCACTATTCTAGAAGTTTCGATCGGTGAGGGGAGATCATACCTCGAAGAGACAGTCTGGAATCTCGACCGGTGAGGGAAACGTATGCCCCAAAGAGATGGTTCGAAAGAGTTCGTTCCGGTGAGGGGAGAGCATGCCCCAAAGAGACGATTATGGGCTGGGTGGTAGTTTGGAGGCCACATCGACTACCTACCCTATGTGGCTTTGTAGGACCGACGGGTCCGGTGGGCATGTGTGATGATGCATTTGAGCATGTATTTTATACTTAGATGGCATGTCTACTGTTGGTTGTTATATGATGTACAGAAGGATTGATCTGCATATTGATAATTGCTTATGAGTTATGCTTTTACCATTTTATGCTTGATTATATGTTGGATTTAATAATGATGGATATGGTGGTTTAAGGACTGATCTGCTCACTAAGTCCTAGTTAAGTCCTAGTTGGACTTACCCTCTTTTATATTTTCTTTTTCAGCAGCTGAGCGTGATCAGAGAGGTACAGGGATGCAGTAGCACAGCTGGTGACGGCATGAACAACGGGTCTCGTGACATGTCGTAGTCGGGGGTGGATACCCTAGTCGTAGATTTTTATTTGAGTCATGTGGACTTGGGTTTAAACTTTATTCCGCATTTTATATCGAGGGATTCATTTTTTTAAATGATTTTATTCTTTAAAGGATTTGAACATTTGAAAATATTAAACGTGTTTGGTAACTTTGATAATTATTCTATTTATGTTTTCCGTAGTTCGAATTGGTTTTATAAAATGTTCAGGTCTGGTATTTTTATCTGTGGTTTGATTGGGTCAGGCTTCGGAGTACGTGTGGTACTCTGGCCGGTCATGTCCGGTTTTGCACTACTAGAAACTTGGTCTTCAGCAACGGCTATCAGCAACGGCCGCTCAAGCCGTTGCTATTTGCAACGGCATTCTTACGGCCGCTCGAGCCGTTGCAGATATCTGTATCGGCAACGGCGTTCTAACGGAAAACCGAGCCGTTGCTGATTATTTTAATTATCAGCAACGGCTTTCGGACGGAAAGGCGAGCCGTTGCTGATTTTTTAATTTTCAGCAACGGCTTGCTAACAGGTAAGTGAGCCGTTGCTGATGATAACTTATCAGCAACGGCTTTCTAACGGGCGAGTGAGCCGTTGCTGATAAGTTTATATAGGGCACGCTCTCGCGCCCGACCCTTCTTCCTCCCGCTGCTGCCGCCGCCGCTCCTGCCGACGCCTCTCGCCGCCGCTGCCGCTGCTGCCGACGTCGACGCCTCTCGCCGCCGCTGCCGCTGCTGCCGACGTCGACGCCTCTCGCCGACGCTGCCGCTGCTGCCGGTATGTTGATCGGCCGGCCGGCTCTTCAATATGTTTCGGCCGGAGTATAGGTTAAGATCCGACCGAAACCCTATTTCTAGGGTTTCAACCGGCGGCGGTCGGCCTATGGCCGCCGCCGGACCTTCTACAGTGGCCAGACAGTGTGTCCGGCCACTGTACGCCGGCAGTGGAGGGTGGACTCCGGCGCCGGAATTTATATATATATATATATATATATATATATTATATTATTTTATAATTGTTAATTAATTATTTTATAATTGTTAATTAATTGTTTAGATTAATTGTTTAATTTGTTAGATTAATTTCGGACGCGCGCCGGTTTGTCCACTTCGGACGCGCGCCGGAATCGTCCACTTCGGACGCGCGCCGGAATCGTCCAATTCGGACGCGCGCCGGAATCGTCCAATTCGGACTCGCGTCGGAATCGTCCACTTCGGACGCGCGCCAGAATTGTCCAATTCGGACTCGCGCCGGAATCGTCCACTTCGGACGCGCGCCGGAATCGTCCACTTCGGACTCGCGCCGGAATCGTCCACTTCGGACGCGCGCCGAAATCGTCCAAAATGGACTCGAACTGTCTCGAAACATTTAGAAAATAATCATCCATCCGACGAGTTGATATGTTTCACGTACGCATCGATGAATCGATTATGATTTAACAAAACCTTAGATCCGTTCGGGAATTGTATGTTCGTGTAAAAGAAGTAGATGATCTTTTATACGACGTACAATTCTTGAATTGTCCCTGATTGGACAATTTGGGAATATAGTTATTTGTACTACACTTACGTTTTTATTTTAACTGTTAACTAATTATTCTAAAATTCGGCAACATCTCTCTTGTTCTCCGATACGCGCCCAGATGATATGCGTATTTGGAGAACTGTAGGGAGATGCTGTCGAAATTTGGAATAATTAGTTAACAGTTAAAATAAAAACGTAAGTGCAGTACGAATAACATAAATCCCGAATGGAATAGGACAATCTCACCTAAAGACATTAACCAAAGAAATTGTCATTGATTGATAGAATCATGTCGGCTGATCGAAGTTGGATGTACCGACGTCTTGATCGTGGAGCTTTAACGAATGAGTTTCGATTAGGCGTAACGTACTTCCTAAATTTCGCCTATTCGAATCGGAATTTCGTTAGCATGGGTGATCAAATCCGATGTCCGTGCCACATTTGTTCAAATGGACGATTTTTGGATCGAGAGACTGTCACTATGCATCTATATAGCAAAGGATTTGCACCAAGATATTTTCTATCGACTTGTCACGGGGAGTCACGCGAAGTCAGGACGTCGAGCAATCCTGTCGTTCAGACATATGGTGAATCTTCCTCTGCTGGTGCTTCTTCATCCGGTCAATGTAATCCCTATAGAACTATGATACTTGATAGTCTTGGGGGTCAATTCCGCCTGAATGATAATGTTGATTGGTCAGTTCTTTAGACATCAGTCCCACCAGATACTACAGTGGTTGATATCACAGAAGTAGGGGCTGCGGTAGAGATTGAATTACCGAATAAAGAAGCTGCAGAATTTTACGAGATGTTGAAAGCTGCCGATGAACCTTTGTATGAGAATTGTCCTAAATACACTAGGTTTTCAGCAATGACACAGCTCTTAAACATCAAGGCCGATTGTAATATCGGCGGAGTTGCGTATGATCGGATTGCTGGATTGATTAATGGAATGCTGCCTACTGATAACAAGTTTGAGCCTACTTTTTATAAGACTAAAAAGCTAATGAGAAAATTGGGGCTTGGGTACGAAAAAATACACGCGTGCCAAAATAACTGCATTTTATATTATAAAGAAAATGTGCAGTTGGATAAATGCCCTGTATGTCAACACCCTCGTTACAAGGAGAAGAAATCGGTCCGACAGAAAAATATCTCGTTTAAGGTGCTTCGGTATTTTCCACTAACACCGAGGCTTCAAAGATTATTCATGTCGGAAAAGACAGCCCCCTACATGAGTTGGCATGCAAGAAGTCGTGATGATACAGTAATGACTCATCCATCTGACAGTGAAGCATGGAAACATTTGGATACATGTTATCCTTCATTTGCTATGGATATTAGAAATATCAGATTGGGATTGTGCACAGATGGTTTTAATCCGTTTGGACATTCTGCAACTCCTTATTCAGTTTGGCCAGTGCTGCTGACAGTTTATAATTTGCCACCGTCAATGTGCATGAAAGATGAATTTATTTATCTTTCGATGATTATTCCGGGTCCTAAGGGTCCGCGAAAAGAAATTGACATATTTCTCAGACCCTTGATAGATGAATTGAAAACATTGTGGACTGAGGGAGCTGTCACTTATGATTGTCATCGGAAGCAAAACTTCTATTTAAAGGCCACGATCTTGTGGACAATCAATGATTTCCCCGCGTACGGCATGTTGTCGGGTTGGAGCACTCACGGCCGACTCTCTTGCCCGTATTGTATGGAACACTCTAAATCAATCAGTCTTCAGAACGGACGAAAAATCTCATTCTTTGATTGTCATCGTCGATTCCTACCGGTTCATCACCAGTATCGAAGGAATAGTAATAAATTTACTAAGGGCAGAGTCGAAAGAGATGAGCCACCACCGATGTTGTCTGGTGAACAAATGTTAGCACGTGTTTCAGCACTTCCAGATATAGTATTTGGTCGCAATGAAAGAGTGTCAGGTTTTGGCCAAACACACAACTGGGTGAAAAAAAGTATCTTTTGGTAATTGCCCTATTGGAGTTCATTATTGATTCGACATAATTTAGATGTCATGCACATTGAAAAAAATGTGTTTGATAATATTTTCAACACTGTGATGAATATTTCTGGAAAAACTAAAGATAATGTCAAAGCCCGACATGATCTGAAAATACTTTGTAAAAGACCAGAGTTGGAGTTACAAGAGGTCAACGGACGATATCTGAAACCGAAGGCCCTATATGTGTTAAAAAAACAACATATCAAAGATGTTTGTCAATGGGTAAAAGAACTCAGATTACCCGATGGATATGCTTCAAACTTATCTCGATGTGTGAACGTCGATGATTGCAAAATATCAGGGATGAAGAGCCATGATTGTCATGTATTCATGCAGAGATTACTTTCGATCGCATTTCGAGATCTTCTACCTGATAATATTTGGGGTCCGTTGACTGAATTAAGTATGTTTTTTAGAAGCATCTGTGCAAATGTCCTTCGAGTCGAAGATATGTCAACACTTGAAAATAATATTGTTGAAATCATATGCAAGCTGGAGCAGTTTTTCCCTCCTGCATTTTTTGACTCGATGGAGCATCTACCGATACACTTGGCATACGAGGCACGAGTTGGTGGCCCCGTTCAATATCGTTGGATGTACTTATTTGAAAGATACATGATTCGTCTGAAGAAAAAAGTAAAGAACACCGCAGCTGTTGAAGGATCAATATCTGAATCGTATATCATCCAAGAAATTTCAACATTCTGCTCATTTTACTTTGAATCGACAGTACAGACAAGATTTGATCGTCTTCCACGTAACGACGACGGGGGTGTTCGACATTCAGATGGACGTTTAAATATATTTTGTCACTCTGGTCGTGCTTTTGGTTCTCGTCCATCTCGACACTTAAGCGATGAAGAGTATCATTTGGCACACTTGTATGTATTACTCAATTGTCCAGAGATTGAACAATTCATTGAAATATTTGACATTGAGATGGTGCAAAAATACTCTATTCACAACGATCAAGAATTGGAGAGATTACGGAATCGTGATTTCCCTACTTGGATTTAGACTTACAGCAAAGATCACAGAGCTGAAATAGATGAAAAAATATTTGAGTTTGTTAGTGGACCGTCGCGACTTGTGTCGTGCTATAGCGGATATTTTGTTAACGGGTATAAATTTCACACACTTGAATATTCATCTACAAAAAAGATGATGAATGCTGGGGTCTGCGTGAAAGGGACAACCTATGTTGAATGTGATATGGATTTTTATGGACTGGTGGAAGAAGTGATAGAGTTGCACTACTTCGGCTTGAAATCAGTGATCCTATTTAGATGTCATTGGTTCGATACAACAGAAAGGGGCATGAAAGTTCATCCAAAATACAAACTTGTTGAGGTTAATTACAAATCGAAATTGGCAGCAAATGAGTCTTTTATATTGGCATCACAAGCCGAACAAGTATATTACGCGAAGTATCCGGCTCGAAATAAAGATAGAGCAGATTGGCGTGTAGTCTGTAAGACAAAAGGTAGAGGAAAAATTGATCCGATAGTAGGAGAAAATGATCCTCCTGGTTTCTATCAAGAAGATGATGTTCCTGCTGTGGATCGTATCATTCCAATACTCGAGGATGCAGACACAACGTCAATTCAATTAGAAGTTGAATATGCTGATGATGACGATCATGAAATTGAGGAAGCTGGAGATGAAGAAGATGAAGAAGAGGAAGAAGAAGAAGAATTCGAAGACTATTATTCAGATGATGAAGAATAATTGTAAAGTATATATTTTATTAAATATATCTCTACTATTTATACAATAATATGATTATATGTCTGTTCGACAGATATGTCTGGTCGTGGTTATCGACGCAGGAGAGTTTCGGAGTCTCCGATCGGTGAGACTCCAGCACTTACTCATGCTGCTGATCCTCCTGTTGCTGATCCTCATGAGGATGATACTGCCGAGGCTAGTACATCCAGACGTAGGCGGCCACGCGGGCCGAACAGGTGGCAGCCTCCACCAGCCACAGAGTCACGTAGATTGATTAGCGTGATTGGGGAGCGGTAATATATCATGAATTATGAATCATTACAAATTCATTATATCATAATATAATATTAAAATTTATTTTTGTTGTGCAGGTTCGAGCAAGAAGAAGTGCCGAGGAGCATTTCTTCTACTATTCGACGATACATGCACGGGGCATGGCATACGTGGTCTCACGTGCCTAGCGAGCAGGTCGACATGTTATGGCGCGAGTTTGAGGCACGTATTATTATTTTTTACATGCATGATGATATATTAATATTGGTACTGATATTATTATTTTGCAGGCTCGCTATACATGGGCCGAGGACCAGAGGCCCTTCATTTACGCTGCCTGGGAGGCTATTTCCCGGGCAAGGTACAACGGGCAGCTGGGGCAGGCTCGGTCCCAAGCGATGGCCCGAGCTGGGACCACTAACATCGCGGAGACTCGGGGATACGGCCCCGGTTGGATTACTCCGGATATATGGGACCAGCTCGTGGGGATATGGTCGACGGATCGATGGCAGGAGGTTTCTCGGAATGCGGCTAGAAATCGCATGTCGGGGGGAGCAGCGCGTCACACCGGCGGCTCTGTTGCATTTGCAGTGCACGCAAACCGTATGGTAAGTATATCTTTTAATTATATATTTTATTTGTTATTATGTGTACTAATTAATGTATTTGTTTTGTAAATGTAGACGACGGTGTCGGATGACGGGACTGTCCAGCGACCCTCCCCGATGGCGGTGTTTGAGCGGACTCACCGTCGAGCACATGGGACGGGGGAGTACATCCACAACCGCGCTGCATACATTATGGTAATTATATATTTGTTTAAATTATTCATTATATATTTATATTTTAAGTTTTATGATAAATATTAAACAAAAAATCAAACTCGAGTAGGAGACCTACAGCCAGACGGTGGTGCAGCGCGGGGGTACCCCCGAGGACTTTGACGCAGCATCGTGGGTCGAGGCCGCAGGTGGCTGGGACCATGGCCGTGTATATGGCTTCGCAGATAGTGGTCATGCGCGAGCCGTACTAGGGCCACTTGGGGCACCGACCCCTCCGGTCGCTGGTGAGCGGTCGTCCACCTCTAGATCCAGTTATGATCATAGTAATAGGATAAGGACACTAGAGGAGACGGTCGCGCGTCAGACTGAGATGATGGAGCGCCAGAGTCAGACGATGGCGAATATAGAGGCTATGCTACGCAACTTGTCAGGTCATCCCGAAGCAGTCATCTCTTCGGCATCATCTAATCCATCATCCTCGAGTCAGTCCACGCCGGTGTACACTCAAGCGCTCCAGACCCCGCCATATAATCCAGACCATCCTCCATCGTGATCGTGAGATTTTTTGTTTGGATATTGAACTTGTTTAACTTATTTTGTTTGGATATTGATACTTTAATTTTGCATTTGAATTGTTTTTATACTATCGTGGATAATTATCAATATAAATATAATTGTTTTGATGTATATCTTGGTGTGTTTGTGATGTGTGAATGAATGTGTGTATGAGGGTATGGGTGTGTGAGTTATGTATCAGATAAATATATCAATGTATCAATGGAAATTTGAAATTTTCAAATTTTCTGTCTGCAGGTATACGTCATCAGCAACGGCTTTCCCACGGGCGTCCGTGGGAAAACCGTTGATAAAAGTGTATCGAAAGCCGTTGCTAATGACCTACAGCAACGGCTTAGCGATGGCGTTTTACTAACGGTGTTGCTACGGACTCAGCGGCCGTTGCTATTAATGTTATCAGCAACGGCGCCGGGTCTGTGGCAAAATCGTTGCTGATAATAGTTTTAGCGACGGCCGGAGCGGCCGTTGCTGATAATATTTTGAGCGACGGCCCGAGCGGCCGTTGCTGAGCCGTTGCTGAGCCGTTGCTAAGTCATCAGCAACACGACTTTCGATCACGGCTCTATTGCAACGGCTCGGCCGTTGCTGATTCTCTTCAGCAACGGCTCAGCAACGGCTCAGCAACGGAATCAGCCGTTGCTGATGCCCATTTTTCTAGTAGTGTTGGGGCGTGACAAAAGACATGACCGAATTCCAAGAAAAAGTGGCGGGCTTTTAAAAAATAGAAGATCTAGGAAAAGCAAAGAAGCTCGACTGGAAAAATCTTAAAGCTACGATCGAGGACAAAAGTCCAAAAAGGAAGAGAGAAGAACTGAATACTGCAGCCGGCACGAACGAGGAATTGGGAGGGGACCAAGGTCACCACCTCGCCCAATCGCCCGTTTGGAGAGGCACCCTGCTCAACACCAAGAAAAAAACTATCTTCCACGATATCTATCACCTGAAGCTTATCAAGTACCCCGCCAACGCAGGAAAACAAAAGTTTCCACCCAACGCCGACATGAGCAAGAAGTGTGCATATCATGATACTTTCTGACATACTACCGAGGAGTGTGTAATGCTCGAAGATCAGCTTGAATACTTAGTTTGTGCAGGACACCTTGATAAATACTTCTCTCACAAGAGGGAGAGAGTCCGAAGCAAGAGTCGCGACCCTCGACGGCAAAGCTGAACACCCCCAAGATCCCAGAAAGAGTATAGCCAAGCAAATGAACCCCGAGGGGTAATCAACTACATCATCGACGGATTCGCGAGAGGCGGAGAGTCAAGCTCGGCCAAGTAAAGGTCTATTCGGGCAATCATGGCAGTCGACAACGTCATCCGCCCACGCCAACCTATCCTCAAAACCCCGGTGATATCGTTCTATGAATCCGACTTCCAAGGCACTAATCAGAACCTACACGACCCAGTTGTTATTTATGTGATTGCATGAAATTTTATCTTTATGAAGGTTCTTGTCGGCCAACTGTGGGTAGCACAATTGGTGGCAACTTGTTGATGTTGCCTAGAGATCTAGGGTTCGATCCCTAGTATGATCACATATTGTGATTTTCTATCTTTATTAAAAAAAAAGGTTCTTGCCTAGAGCTCGGCCGACATTCTTTTCTACTCTACCTTTGAGAAGATGCAATTGACAGAAGCCTCACTCACACCATGCAAAGGGGATCAGACAGGCTTCTCAAGTGAGAGGGTTGATATCCGTGGGGCCATATGGTTGAGGACGACATTGCACTTGCAGCCAAAAGTAAAGACGATTGATGTGCAGTATCTTGTCATTAATATTTCCAGTCCATATCATATGATCTTGGGACGACTGTCCTTAAAGACTCTGGGGCTTGTCGTATCGACTCCTCACCTAGCAGTAAAATTCCATGTCTTTGAAACAAAGGTAGGAGTGCTGCATGTCGACCAGAAGGAAGCTCGATGGTGCTACAATGAATGCCTCAAACCAAAAACGGCCGAACCAAGAAACATGTCCATCGACCCTCAAGCACTTCTTAAGGACAAAAACAAACATCTGATCGAAAATCTCGAACCAAGCCCAAGACGAGACATGTGGAAGCAACCCCGGCTCAACCCTTGAAAAGAACTCTAGACGAGATTAAACCATCAATAAAGCTCACAAAATAGTACTTTCCCTGTACGCACAATTTCTCTATTACTCAAATAAAATTATATTTCTCGCGTTTTTCTCTATGAATGATCAGGAACCATTAGAGTAATCTCACTATTTTAACAAATACTTTACTTGGAATGTGCTCGAGGCTCCACATGCGAACTCGACCCAAAACCTCTAAAGCACAGATTTCCTCCTTTGGGTCCATGGTATTTGACTCCAGCAGCCGAAACATCTCATGCATCAACCAAAAACCGATCTTCACCGGCCTCAATCCCTAATATGGGCCTAAGGTTTTCAACCTTGTCATCATCTTGATTTTGATGATAACAAACTTATTCTAATGAGTTTATCAAGTGTTTGATCTCAGGTTGAGCGATCGATACGCACACGAAGTTCGTCGAAAAGTTACGGAAAAATCGCGAGATTCAAGTATCGATGGCTTTAGAGGCGATCGAGTCAAAAGTTAGGTCTAAAACTTTGAAATGATATTAAAATTCTTCTAAGGCATTAAGTCAACCTATTTGTAATATGTTGGAAGCTAAAACCTGAAGATGAAAGTCGGAAACAAACATCGCGCGAAAAAATTAGCAAAACGACAAGTTTCCAAGTTTCCAGGTTTCCGACCGATGGCCGGTCGATAGCCAATCGACTGGGCCATCATCCGGCCATCGACCAGCCTTGGCCCAAAATAGGCAGAAGGCCCTGGTCGATGGTCGGTCGCTCTGCCGGTCGATCGACGTTCGACCGGCGACTGACCGCACGACGACCAACGGGCAGATTTTCGCCTGTTGGGTTGAGTGTGAGGTGTCCCCTCACCCTGGCTTATAAATACAAACCTCATACTTACTTCCTAACCCCTCTTGAACTTCATTGAGTCAATCCTTAGAGATTTCAAGCCTAAAGGAGTTGATCTAAAGCCCTAATCTCCATTTTCATACTCTCAATCTCTCCTCACTTCATCAAGCTTGTCTTCACGAGTAATTCGCATTCCAAGCCTTGAAGTGCAAGGAGGAGATGCGTTGGAGCTTCATCAAGTTTGTTTTTATATTTAAGCTCCATTACTTGTGATTTACATATTATTTTCTTGCTACTTGTATGTGTGTAAGTGTAGGTGTAGTGTACACCTAGGGTTCCTTTGTAATTGAGTGTTTTTGCTAGAGAATAGGTATTGCGGCTCGCCTCTAGGGTTGAGGAATAAGTATTCATTGTATTCTTAGAAAAACATTCAAGTTATAAAGTGTAGTGGTTAGAAATCCTTGGTGAGGAGCCAAGGTAGTGGAGTAGGCGGGTTTGGCCGAACCACTATAAATCGTCTTGTTTGCATTGCTATATTACTTGCTTGATTGATCTTTACTTGTGCTCAATCCATTTGTAATCGCATCTAGTCACACTTAGGATCGAGAAACTTGAATCGGCTAGTTGAGTTGATTAAAACTGAAAAGAATTGGATTGAATGTAAAAGTAACCTACACACTATTCAACCCCCCTTCTAGCGTGGACATTCATTCAACATTTGGTATCAGAGCAAGGTTGTAGGCTTAGGTTTAACCATCTAACCTACACTTATGGCTTCTAGTATCACACTAGGTCAAGGGTTTTCAACTCATGCACCTTCTCTTTTTGATGGAAACAATTATCCTTATTGGAAAACTAGGATGAATATTTTCTTGCTTCTTGCAATCCCTAGGATTAGATGCTTGGAGAACTATTCATGTTGATTATGAACTACAATCCAAGAGCATGGATGATTGGTCTCAAGAAGAGATCAAATTGTTTAATTCAAATGCCAAAGCAATGAATGCATTATATTGTGGTTTATCTATAAATCAATTTAGTAGAATATCATGTTGCAAATCTGCTTTTGAAATTTGGCATGTTTTAGAGACTACTCATGAGGGAACTTCCCAAATTAAAGAGTATAAAATTAATTTTCTTATTCATGATTATGAACTCTTTAAAATGCATGCTCATGAGATCATAAAAGAAATGTATGCCCGTTTTCAAAATATTGTGAATGCCTTGACTAACCTTAGAAGGGACATACAAGAGGAAGAAAAAGTAAGGAAGCTTCTTCGATCGCTTCCCAAAGCATGGGAGCCAAAGGTAGTTGCTATCATGGAGGCCAAGAATCTTGGCACCATGAAGCTCACCGAACTCATTGGATCCCTCATGACCCATGAGATCCATATGAGGGCAAAAGGGAGGAAGATGCCTCAAAAGGCAAGAACTTTGCCTTAAAATCATCATATGTTGATAGGATCTCGTTATCATCATCGAACAATGAAGAATGGAGTACCAAGAAGATATGATTTACCTTGGAAGGATGTTGATGGGCCTAATGGGAAAGTCTCTCAAAAAGAAGAAGGGCAAATATAGACAAATGTGCTTCCAATGCAACAAGTCCGAACACTTGGAGAGCGATTGTCTTAAGTCCAAGCTCATCTCCCTATCATCCTCAAAGAAAGATAAAAGAAGAAGGATGAAGAAGAAAGCACTAATGGCCACTTGGGATGAAAGCAAGTCATCATCACCTTCAAGTGGGAAAGAAAGCTCAAGGAAGAATTCAAACCTTTGTTTCATGACAAAGGACAATGAGGTACCCACTATTACTATAGGAGGAAACATTTTTAACCATGTAGAATTGGAAAATGAAATTGGGCATATGTATGAAGAATTTAATATTATTAGAAAAAGATTTAAGGAACTTAGAAAGGAAAATAAATTGTTAGAACAAGAAAATGATGATTTCTTGCTTTCTTGTAATGATTTGAAAAGAAAAGTTGAATGCTTAGAAAATGATAAAAGTTCTTTAGGAAAGAAAAATATAGATCTACAAAATTTGAATGACTCATTGAAAATAGAAAATGCCTCATTATTCTTACAAATTGAAAATTTGAATATTGGCATGTTATCATTAAAGAATGAGTTAGTTTCATTAAATGATAAAATGAAAAATATGTATGCCCATGCCTCTCATGCAAAATTTTCTAAAGTATTTTCCCATGCTCATCCACACATTCATGTCCATCCTCATTCATCTACTAGATTTAAGGGTCATTGTCTATGTTGTGGCATGTATGAACATATGGTTAGGGATTGTGTCTTGAAAAGGAATCCCAATGCTAAATCACTTTGGGTTCCAAAAGTTTCTAACCCCCAAGGACCCAAAGAAATTTGGATACCAAAGTTTTCATGGTTAAATATAGGGGGAGACACTACACTTAAATGAAGACACATTGATGGCTTGAAGTTGCTTGGGAACTAAAGAAAGAGGAATTAACTTGATTGCAACTTCATGACAAATGTGATCGGTATCAACTCCTAACACTATTCTTGTCTACATTACTATTGGAGTTTGATGAATTGTGAATGTGCTTTATTTAGTATTCACTTGATCCTTGATTCTACTTGTTTATTTTTTATTAACATCTTTGTGGTATCAATTTTTGGATTTCAATTTTTTATTTTATTTTCGGTCTCCTTGGAGGCCATTTGTGACCTATAATGGGTCTATGCAACCTTTGATTTTGAAACCTTGGCTAATTGTGGCCGTGTCGGTTTTCAACATCAGGAAGGGTTTGAGATCTTGATTTTAAAATATTTCCACTTCTTGAGATCTCATTGATTCATTTTGATTTCATTTTTTATTATATTTTGAAAAAATGAATCCCCACTAGTTAGCAAAACTTGACTTTTTGAGAAATAAACTTGTTCCCTTTGCTATCTAGTTTATGAACTCGCTAAATAAGAAAGTGCCTATGTGTTATCTATGATTCACTTACTTGCAAGTTGAGCATTGGTTAGGAGGCAAAAGTTTTAGAGAACACATGCTAAACACTTGCAAATTCTATGAGGTAGTAGTTTCATCTTTGCACCATGTAGTATGATACCTCATAAAGCATGTAGAGACTCTTGCACTTTGCTCATGATAAAGCACCTATTTGTGTCTATATGAAAATTCATGAGTATTTAGGAAAATGACTTGTAGACAATTTCTTAATATGTCATGTTGATTTTTGATCAAAATTGTGCCAAGTCATTTAAGTAATCTTTGGGACTCTTTTTGATAATTCAAACTTTGTATGCATGATTAGAATGATCATATCTTAGTCATATACAAGTTTGATCAAAATTAGAAATTATTGTGAAAAATGAATATTTGTCGATAAAACGTAAAATCTGAAATTTCTGCAATTTATTGAAATATACAGAAAACTAATCTTTGGGAAATTCTTGCTTCTGCAGTTTGCTTGAAAAATCTAGTTTTCACTGAAAAAGTTTGAAATATTTTCATTGAGGATTCAATTTTATATGATTTTTGGTTCATCGTTTATCAAAAATCGGAAACTTAGTCTTTATCAAGTAAATGACTTTTGGATATCCCATAGTTGATTGTTTATAACCCTCTTGACATATCTTGATACTTGTGATATCTTTGTGTTTATTGTTTCAAAGTATCCTTGACATCATGTATGTTTAAAACTTGTCATTGGGTGACTAAAGGGGAGCCTAGAAATGCTTAACTTAGGCCCTTTTTGATTGATGTGAAAAGGGAAAGAAGAATTTAGACATAGACATGCATATAGTTAGGGGAAATTTATTCTAGATATGCATATTGATAGGGGGAGCGTTATACATTCACTTGATAAAATGTTATGCTTGTTGATACATTCCTTAATGCATTTATTGAGAAGTTTGTCATCATCAAAAAGGGGGAGATTGTTGGCCTAAGATTTTCAACCTTGGTCATCATCTTGATTTTGATGATAACAAACTTATTCTAATGAGTTTATCAAATGTTTGATCTCAGGTTGAGCGATCGATACGCACGCGAAGTTCGTCAGAAAGTTACAAAAAAATCGCGAGATTCAAGTATTGACGGCTTCGGAGGCGATCGAGCCGAAAGTTAGGTCTAAAACTTTGAAATGATTGTAAAATTCTTCTAAGACATTAAGCCAACCAATTTGTAATATGTTCGAAGTCAAAACCCAAAGACGAAACTCGAAAACAAATATCGCACAAAAAATCAACAAAACGACAAGTTTCCAGGTTTTCGGTCGATGGCTGATCGACCGGGCCATCAGCCGGCCATTGATTGACCTTGGCCCAAAATAGGCAAGAGGTCTCAGTCGATGGTTGATCGCTCGGCCGGTCGATGGTCGATCGATCGGCCTTCAACCGGCCACCGACCGAGCGGTGACCAACGGGTAGATTTTCTCCTGTTGGGTTGAGTGTGAGGTGTCCCCTCACCTTGGCTTATAAATACATGCCTCATACTTGCTTCCTAACCCCTCGTGAACTTCATTGAGTCCATCCTTAGAGATTTCAAGCCTAAAGGTGTTGATCTAAAGCCCTAATCTCCATTTTCATACTCTCAATCTCTCCTCACTTCGTCAAGCTTGTCTTCACCGAGTAATTTCCATTCGAAGCCTTGAAGTGCAAGGAGGAGACGTGTTGGAGCTTCATCAAATTTGTTTTTATATTGAAGCTCCATTACTTGTGTTTTACATATTATTTTCTTGCTACTTGTATGTGTGTAAGTATAGGTGTAGTTTACACCTAGGGTTCTTTTGTAATTGAGTGTTTTTCCTAGGGAATAGGTGTTGAGACTCGCCTCTAGGGTTGAGGGATAAGTCCTCATTGTATTCTTAGAAAAACATTCAAGTTATAAAGTGTAGTGGTTAAAAATCCTTGGTGAGGAGCCAAGATAGTGGAGTAGGCAGGTTTGGCCGAACCACTATAAATTGTCTTGTTTGCATTGTTATATTACTTGCTTGATTGATCTTTACTTGTGCTCAATCCATTTCTAATCACATCTAGTCACACTTAGGATCAAGAAACTTGAATCGGCTAGTTGAGTTAATTAAAATAGAAACGAATTGGATTGAACGTAAAAGTAACCTACACATTATTCAACCTCTCCTTCTAGTGCGGACATTCATTCAACAGCTAATCCGGGCTCTCACGCCTTCAACGACCCAAAGTGCGCTCCTCGCGAGCTCGGTTTTCACCGAGTTTGGTCCTCGGCTACCACACCGCTACCTCAGGCCTCAACGCCTTCACATAAACTCCTCGCACACGGTTCTGCCTTACGCTCCTTGGCGAGCTCAGCGTTAACCCCCCAAGTCTAGTTCCCGGCTACCTCACTGCTACCTCAAGCCTGTAATGCCCAAAATCCTAATGATAATATTTTATCCTTATCAGGGGACTGTGGGCTTGAGTTAGCGTGGATTGACATAGAGCTTCGGGATTGAATCCGGGTGAGCAATTTATGTAGAAAACAATTAGAAAATTTTTATTTACTATCCTTCTGTGACTTAGCATGCTAGGGTGATAGAGGGCCTCAAGTCGATTCTAACGGTCAAATCGAAACTCGAATAGGAGTTGGAACGAGTTAGATATGGATTTTAGAAGTCGAGTTATTTAAGTGAGGGTATTTTGGTAATTTGGGCCAACCAGGGCCAATAAAAAGCATTGAGGGGCGCACGGCTACAGGTTTATCCGCATGCCACCCAAGAGAGAGAGAGAGAGAGAGAGAGGGAGAGGGAAAGGGCGACACCTAGGAGGAGGAGGAGCCGTCGTAGCCGAATTCCACGATTTCGTCGGTGCCGATTGAAGGAGGATCCCTAGCATCTTCTTCCTTTTCGTTTTCTCCAAAGAGGTGAGTGGATTTAGCCCTTGTCCTCCCATTTTCTTCCTCATGCCGCCGCCCCTATGTCATGGGGTTTTCTTCGATTTTTGATGGGTTTCTCTTGTATAGAATTTGATATTCGGATTGAGGATTTTCTTGTTCTCATTGTGAATTTATCGGATAAATTTTTGGAGCTTGGCCGCCCCTCTTCTTCATTAAGCCGCCCCTTCCTTCTTTGATTTCTTGATGAAATCTTTGGCTTTTCTTGATGGTAGTTTGGGATCTTGATGCTTGGCTTGGTGTCTTGATAGAGTAGGGAGAATAGGGTTTGCTGCCCCTCTTAGGTGGTTCGTTAAGAACCCTAAGGGTGGCCGGTCTTGTTGGGGTTATTTTAGAGGGGCTAGATGAAATTTCACACCTAGGGAATATACAGTTAGAAATTCATGAATTAGATTTATTTTATTTAGTTGTTGCAAAAATTATAGAGATCTACAATTAGGAAAATAAAGACCTAGGGACACCTAGAGACATTGGAACCATAGGATGACATTGGAACTAAGAGAACCAAACGGGGCCGAACCCTCCTTGCCATTGGGGAACTCAGGTGTGGAGGGGGGTGGGTAGGCTAGCCCTTGGGTACACGGTTAGGAGTCACAAAGGCGGGTTAAAATCGTGTAGGCTCGCTAAGGAGTATTGCCTCGTTCTAGGATTATTTATGCTCATTATTCTCATCACCTACATGATTATGTTGGATATTCCAATGTTATGCGTGTTGATTATGTTTAGCCGGTTGGCATATTCCTAGTATGTGTGAAGTATTTCCTTAATTATGGCTAATTTATTATGTTGAATGATCATGGGATGTGTGCTTATTTATTATATGCATATGAGTGTGATGTATGGCATGGGAATGAGGAGGTCGAGGTATGTCCTTAACATATCTCTAATATTTCTGCTGTGTTATGCACTTTCCTTATATTTGTGTTTTGATATATGCGTGTGGGATGTGTTTGTTGCATTTTCCTGGAAGCTTCGTTGGTGAGGGGAGGGTATGCCCCAAAGAGACAGTGATGGCATTATTCTAAAAGTTCGGTTGGTGAGGACTGATCATACCCCAAAGAGACCATCCAGAGACCCGACTGGTGAGGGTAATGTATGCCCCAAAGAGATGGTTCGAAAGAGCCAGTGTCGATGAGGGGAGTGCATGTCCCAAAGAGACGGCACTGAGCTAGGTGGTAGTTCGGAGGCCACACCGTCTACCTACCCTACGTGGCTATGAGAGGTCGACGGGTCTGATGATCATTCATATTGTTGTGCTATTGCATTCTGTGATTATTTATCTATTGGTGGATGTTTATTCATGCGCAGGGTAGTGTATAAGCTTATGATAATATCTTGTCATTTACTGCTTATATTTTATGCCTACTTTTATTTGATTACACATGATGTTGATATGGTGAAATGAGGACTAATCTACTCACTAAGTCCTAGTTGGATTTACCCCTCATCTTTGTTGTTTTTCAGCACCTGAGAGAGATCAGAGAGGTACCGGGGTGCAGTAGCGCGGCTGGTGGCGGGAGGGCAGCGGGTCTCATGACATGTCCATGGTCGAGGGGGATACCGAGTCGAGTCATGTTACTTTTCGTGTCGTTTGAGTTATGTAGACTCGGTTTATTATGTTTCCGCACTTTTGTTATTTTGAGGTGTCTTTGTTTAGTAATTAAAGTTTTGAAATCGATTTGAACAATTAGCTAGTTTGTGGTTGGGGTTTTTGAAAATAAATGTCTTTTTATAAATCTTTGAAATGTTATTAAATGTTTAGGTCTGGTTTGCATGTATATGTGGTTTGATTTGGGTTAGGCTTCGGGGTACGTTGCGTATCCTGGCCGGTCATAGCGTGTTTGGTGTGTGACAATGTGGTATCAGAGCGGGTACAACAATAGGATAGTGGGTATCGTATGGGGGCATTGCTAGCGTGTTCACAAATGGTATGCCCTACTCATGAGATCGACAACTGAACCTGCGCACCAGCGGCGGTACGTATATTTTATTTAAGTTGTTTGTTCATATGTTAAATTGTGTAGTACTTGCTTTATTATTAATAGAATTGGAGGCACATTATGATGTTGTGATGAGTGGAAGCGAAAGTAACTCCATTGGCAGATGAGGCCGTGCTACTAGCTAGGTGGCTCAGGAGGATGCAGTGCGAGATCCTAGAGTTGTACTGCTAGAGACCCAGGTGACAGAGCTTATCGAGGAGCTTCGCAAAGAGCGGGATGAATTTCGTATAGAACGAGAGGAGTTTCGTAGGGAGCGAGTGTAAGACCCAAAAATTTAATAATATAAAAATCTATTTTGGTGTAGCACACCGGATCGGGGGTTAGTCGGGTCGAGCCGCGGAATCGCCTCGAGTAGAAGGTATAACTCGACCCATGAAAATATGAAGTTTAAATTAGCTCAATGGTTATTTCCTTTTATGCATAAGATGTCTTATCAAAGTCGAGTTCGACCCATGAGTGCAGATAGAATCGGAGCCCGAATCGGACTCGGATCGAATCGAGTAGAGCTAAGTCATAAGAGGGGCAATTGAGTCATTAGTGGATGAGGGAATATAATCCCTCATCATGTGCTGTGCGGCTCATCTTGGAGCCGCACACAGCCCGAGCAAGAGGGAAAAGGGAGAGAGAGGGAGATCTTATCGGCGCCGAGTTCGCGTCGACCCTCTAGGAGATCGGAACTCGTCTTCATCGAGGCTTCCTCGGGATCCAATCAAGGTGAGTGGTTAGAGTGCTTATGAGGGGAGGCGGGTAGCCGACCCTAGTAGTTTGAAATCAGATTCTTTTGGCGAGTTTTTCTTGGCGATCGACGTGTCTTCTCATGTTAGAACTTTAATCGATATGTATACCTACTATTTTATGTTTAAATCAGATCTATTTCATGTTTTTGAGGGCTAGCTGAGTGGAGGAAAAAGGGGAAAGGTCATGCCAAAATTTTCCTCAATTTCCTCGCTCGTCTAGCGACTTGTGGATCGCCTTATGTTCGATATGATTTAAACCTTTGGATTTATGCTTGTATTGTTGCCGCGACCATGTTTACCATCCCAAGGGGAGTCGGTCGAGCAGGTTATTACCCTGCTTGAGTCAGCCGAGCATTGGAGAGGGGTGGAAAGTGGGGACTGTTCGGATCGACACGTTGGATCTCACGTTTTGTCATCTTAATCCCTACTTCCATGCTTAGTGTTAGGGTTAATTTGCATTACATGATTACTGTTCATCTTAGTAGTTGATAGCAAATTTTAAATCTATATTCTCATGAGTATGGTAATGTTCTTGCTAATGCTCATATGGACAAGATTGTTAGGGTACATGCTTCAAATGAAAGGTTTATTTAATATTCAGATATTATGCCTAATTGTTGCTATGTTTATTGCATGTTCCTTATCGGTTTATTTAGTGAAATTATCCTCTTTAATTCGGCTTGTACATGAAAATTTATGCTCATGATATATTTGGTAAGTGGTGTTATTAATAGTAGACCGCGCACTCATCTATATTCGGTACGTTCTAACAACATTAGAAAGAAAGGTCTTGGTACCTTGCTGTGACATTCAACTTAGAAACAAGTGTAATAGCTAGGTTCTACACCTACGTATAGTCAACGGATTTCAACATCGAAATAAGGTGTCCCGAGGGGGTAGGGTCGGATATGGGCAATGCTCGGAAAGCAAAACATGAGAAAATATGCACAACCTGATTTTGGTTGTGGTTGAGATGGTCTACTGAGCAGTGTCATTAGCCAAGCGGCTACCACACTACTCAGCGGTTTTATGGGGTCTTGAGATTGCACTAGCGGGCCCGCTAGGTGTTAGACCCGAGTGGCGGAGGGTCTTGAGATTTCGTCAGTGGGCGACGTTGACAGTAGACCCGAGTTGGGTGGGACTAGCTATCCCTAACTCGGAGGATTCCTAAGGCTAGTGGTCATCCTAGTCGACGGATCCGAGGCATGATAATTCATAGTTGAGACGCCCTTATGGACTGGTTGTGAATAGGCCCACTGGCCTAGTTTCATAGAGGGAGGAATCGAATCTTCCATATATAATTGAGACCACTAGGGGCCGAGCTACTGAAATGGATAAGGGACCGACAGGCCGGTTCGTCCATTCTTCTATCTTGGCAAACTGATTAACTTATGTGGTGTGATCTTATTTTTAATTCCTTATATGTGTTATTTGCCAAGGTTTTAAGTGGAGGTTCGAAAGAATCGCTCACTGAGTTCGTCGTGAACTTACGATTTATTTATTGTTGTTTTGTAGAGCCCTACCAGTGAGGTACGACTTGGTGGTATGGCGCGCAGGAGAGCAGGCATGGGGGCAGATCTCACAGCTAGTAGTTTGTTACTCGTAGTCGTGTCTGGTAGAATCATGTTTATGCACTGTGTTATTTCTGTAAAACATTATGATGTTTCTTGAAAACTTTTGGATGTTATCTTAAAACTTGTGATGTTTTTGAACTTGGTTTGATCAAACTGATTTCAAACAGTTAATAAAGTTGGTACTGTTGCTTCTGTTTATGACTTTGATGGTATTCTGGTTATATTTCTATGAGTGTTGGTTAGTGCATAGGGTAGGCTTCGGGGTACTGACCTGTACCATGGCCGATCACGCATACCCTGAGTTGGGGCGTGACAAAGTTGGTATCAGAGCCTCATGTTAGGTCTTGACTACGACTAGGAAGTGGGTACCGAACGAGACATATGTTAGCATGTCTACGTGCGGTTTAGTTATGCTATGAGATCGGTCAACCACGACTGCATTCAGCGCACCATGCGGTTAGTAGCTTAAATTTTATTTGGATGAGTTGGTTAATATTAATGGTGATATTATTATTTTATGCTAGTTCGATGGAAGCTCGAAATGCTGCTATGAGTGGTAGCGGTAGCAATTCCATCGAACGTCGGGGCCGGGACCGTGACAAAGATTAGTCTGAGGTAGAGGGCTAGGATTCGGCAGTTGTGCAACTTTAGGCACAGGTAGCTCAACTAACAAAAGTGCTCTGCAGGGAGTAGGAGTTGAGACAACAGATGCAACAGCAGCAGCAATAGCCCCAGCTGGTACCCACAGCCCCTGTGGTACTGGAGGTGGCTAAGCAGGTAGCACCGCAGTTTAGGGACCCAGGAGCACCTACATACACCGATTTCATCAAGTTCAGGCCGCCAGTATTCATCGGTATAGACCAGCAAGTGGAAGTCACCGAGTTTTTAGGGGACTGTCACGAGCTGTGTAAAGAGCTGGGATGTTCCTCAGAGGTGGTGGCGCGCATGGTCGGCCTGCAGCTAAGGGGACCTACCAAATATTGGCTGAATACCTCGAGGGGCCGTAGGGCTGCACACGCACCACCTCCCACCTGGGAAGAATTTAAGGTAGCTGTTGAGGAGCAGTATTTGTCGATGAGTGCCCGCGATAAGCGGGCACGAGATTTTGAGCTGTTGCGCCAGTCTGGAGGTATGACAGTAGCTGAGTATAATATGGAGTTCACCCGGCTCTTTAGGTACCACCCAACTCTAGTGGCTACCGAGATCGCCAGGGTGAAGAGGTTCATGGAGGGTCTGAGACCTCAGATAGGCAGGCTTATCTATTACACCGAGGACTCCACATTTGCACGAGTAGTGGATGAGGCCCTCCTGAAGGAAGCACTGGTGCCGTTCGAGAGGAAAGATGGTCAGCCGTGGCATTCAGAGGGAACCGTGACCACCGCAGATCACCAATAGAGCTGTGGGCACAACAGTAGCCTTGCCACGGAGGCTCAGGGTTAGGGGCGGCAAGACAAGCAGATTCAGGGGGCACTACGCAGAAGTCGGACAAGCCGCAGTGTGGTCATTGTAATTGGAAATACTGGGGATCTTGCTATGGCCTCACAGATTTGTTTTTCAGATGTGGGCAGGTGGGACACTTTAGGAAGGATTGACCGGACAAAGGTGGCCAAAGAGCTGAGCTGTCAAAGGGAAAAGCGCCGATGTTAGTGGGGTCAGTGGCACAGAAAGGTCAGATGCAAAGCAGAGGACCACAGGCTAGTCACTCTGAGAAACCATCTGCTCGAGTTTATGCCATGAACCGCGATGGGGCAAAGGCATCTAAAGCAGTAGTGACATGTACTATTTTAGTATGTTCATCTGCTGCATATGTTCTGTTTGATCCGGGTGCTACACACTCGTTTGTATCCGCCAAATTTGCTGCTGAGTTACCTATGGCACCTTCTTTACTCGACGGGCCATTTCTAGTATCAACATCTACGGGCAAGGCAATCTTAGCCAAATCAAATTTTCAAGGATGCGAAGTGCTCATCTGCGGCCATGCATTGAGGGCATATTTGACACTCCTGCCCACGCTTGAACTCGATGTCATTCTCGGCATGGATTGGCTGGAGCACTTTGCGTTGCTGGATTGTAGGGCTAAGACAGTCATGTTCAGCAAGCCCGGGTTGCCACAATTCACCTTCCAAGGAGAGGGAAGAACCGAGCCGATTGGGGTCATCTCAACCCTTAAGGCTCGTAAACTGCTTCAAGGGGGGGGGGGTGCCAGTCCTTTCTGGCCTTCGTATCTGTGGCAAAGGAAAAAAGGAGATGCAGTAGGGGATATCGGTGGTACTCAGGTAGTCTGCAAATTCCTTGATGTATTTCCCGAGGAGCTGTCGGGATTGCCGCCCAGGAGGGAAGTGGATTTCTGCATTGATTTGTAGCCCGGGGTAAAGCCGATCTCCATCCCACCCTATAGGATGGCGCCGGCCGAACTCAGGGAGCTGAAAGTACAACTTCAGGAGATGCTAGACCTGGGCTTCATCCGGCCGAGTGTCTCATCGTGGGGTGCCCCAGTACTATTCGTGAAGAAAAAGGATGGGTCGATGCGCATGTGCATCGACTATCGGCAGCTGAACTAGGTGACAGTCAAGAATCGTTACCCACTGCCGAGGATAGACGATTTTTTTGACCAACTGCAAGGGGCACGATGGTTTTCGAAGATAGACTTAAGGTCCGAATACCATCAACTGAGAATTCGGGACTACGATATGCCTAAGACTGCATTCAGGACTCGCTATGGCCACTACGAGTTCCAAGTGATGTCTTTTGGTCTGACGAATGCACCTGCTACTTTCATGGACCTGATGAACAGGGTATTTAAGGAGTACCTGGACAGTTTTGTGATCGTCTTCATTGATGACATCTTAGTATACTCCAAGAGTGAGGAGGAGCACTCTGAGCATTTGAGGATGGTCCTGGAAACCCTTAGAGAGCACTGGTTGTTTGCTAAATTCTCCAATTGTGAGTTCTAGTTAGAAAGTGTAGGGTTCCTGGGTCATGAGGTATACAAGGAAGGGATAAGGGTAGACCCTGCAAAGGTAGAGGCGGTGCATAACTGGAGGCGGCCAACCAGCGTGACTGAGATTCGTAGTTTTCTTGGACTGGCCGGGTACTATCGAAAGTTCGTAGAGAACTTCTCCAGGATTGCAGCCCCTTTGATCCGGTTGACTCAGAAAGAGGTCAAATTTGTTTGGGATGACAAGTGCGAGGCGAGCGTCCAGAAGCTCAAGGAATGCTTGACGTCGGCACCCATGTTGGCCGTACCTTCCGGCTCAGGAGGGTTTGTAGTCTTCTGTGATGCCTCTCGGGTTGGCCTAGGCTGCGTACTAATGCTGTTTGGCAGTGTCATAGCCTATGCGCCCCGCGAGCTGAAAGTTCATGAAAAGAACTACCCGACGTAGGACCTAGAGCTAGCGGCGATGATTTTTGCACTGAAGCTTTGGCGACACTATCTGTACGGAAAGACTTGCGAGATCTAAACGGATCATAAGAGCCTCCAGTACTTGCTTACCCAAAAGGAGCTGAACCTCAGGCAGAGGAGGTGGCTGGAGCTCCTAAAGGATTATGACTGCACCATTATGTACCACTCGGGGAAAGCCAATGTGGTAACAGACTCTCTAAGCAAAAAATCGATGGGCAGTGTGGCTCATTTGGAGATCAAGCGGAGGCCTTTAGCTCGAGAACTGGCGTTGTGCTTAGATGGGGGTACAACCTTGACAGTGTCAGCTTCAGGTGCCTTAGTGGCACACCTACGGGTACAATCCACACTGGTGGATATGTTGCGTGCCACGCAGGAAGAGGACACCTTTTGTACACTGACGAAGGACTTAGTGCAGAGAGGCGATGCAGAGAATATATTCAGACTGGACTCGGAGGGTGTGCTAAGGTTCAAAGATCGAATTGTGGTGCTAGATATCGCAGAGGTGCGTAGACAAGTCCTGGAGTGGGGTCATCTTTCCATTTATACGATGCATCCTGGGGCCACCAAAATGTACCAAGATTTAAGACAACATTACTAGTGGAAGGGCATGAAAAGAGAGGTAGCAAAGTTTGTATCCAAATGTCTGGTCTGTCAGCAGGTAAAAGTCGAACACCTGAAGCCCGCAGGGCTACTGCAGAACCTCGAAGTGCCCGAGTGGAAGTGGCAGAAAATCTCCATGGACCTAGTGACCGGGTTGCCTAAGACAAAAGGCGGCTTTGACTCCATTTGGGTGGTCGTGGACCGGTTAACCAAGACCGCGCACTTTATTCCAGTGAAAATGACCTTTTCTGTGGAGCAGTACGCCCGACTGTTTCTAGATAGGATTGTGGCTTACCACGGTACCCAGTGATGATCATATCAAATCGAGGTACCCAGTTAACAGCTCGGTTTTGGCAGTCTTTCCAAGAAGCCTTGGGCACCCAAGTGCGTTTTAGCACAGCTTTCCATCCGTAGACAGACGGACAGTCTGAGAGAACCATCCAAACCTTGGAAGACTTGCTGAGGGCCTGCGTTCTGGACCTAGCAAGCGGTTGGGAGAAACACCTACCGTTGATCGAGTTTGCGTACAACAATAGCTATCACAGTAGCATTGACATGGCTCCCTTCGAGGCATTATACGGGCGGTGGTGTAGGTCTCCTGTGGGCTGGTTTGAGATAAGAGAGACTCTCCTGGTTGGTCCGGACTTGGTTGAGGAGGCGGTGAAGAAGGTGCAGTTGATAAAGGAAAGGCTGTTGGCGGCTCAGAGTCGCCAAAAAATGTATGCCGATAAGAAAGCCAAAGAGTTGGAGTTCGCTGAGGGTGACTTAGTATTCCTAAAGGTTTCTCCTATGAAAGGGGTGCTCCAATTTTGGAAGAAAGGAAAGTTGAGCCCTAGGTTCAAGCGAAGAGGCACGGTGGCTTATGAACTGGCTTTGCCTCCTAGTCTAAGTAGAGTTCACCCATTTTTCCATGTGTAAATGCTCCGGAGATATGTGAGGGATGAGTCCCATGTGATCGAGCCGGCTGCAGTTGAGGTAAACACGGTGGTCTCGTATGCGGAGAGGCCAGTGGAGATACTTGACCGACAGATCAGGAAGCTAAGGTCCAAGGAGATTCTCTTGGTAAAAGTTAGGTGGGAGCACCACTCCGGACAAGAGTCCACTTGGGAGGTAGAGCGAGACATGAGAGAGCGCTACCCTTCCTTATTTGAAGAGCCGGTAAGTCCTTGTAACCCAACTAAATTCGAGGACGAATTTCCCTTAAGGGGGGAAGGTTGTAAGACCCGAAAATTTCCTAATATAAAAATATATTTTGTTGCAGCGCACCCGATCGGGGGTTAGTCGGGTCGAGCCGTGGAATCACCTCGAGTAGAAGGTATAACTCGACCCATGAAAATATGAAGTTTAAATTAGCCCAATGGTTATTTTCATTTATGCATAAGATGTCTTATTAAAGTCGAGTTCGACTCATGAGTGCGGATAGAATCGGAGCCCGAATCGAACTCAGATCGAATCGAGTAGAGGCTAAGTCATCTTGGAGCCGCACATAGCCCGAGCAAGAGGGAAAAGGGAGAGAGAGGGAGAGAGGGGAGATCTTGTCGGCGCCGAGTTCGTGTCGACGCTCTAGGTGATCGGAACCCGTCTTCATCGAGGCTTCCTCGAGATCCAATCAAGGTGAGTGGTTAGAGTGCTTATGAGGCGAGGCGGGTAGCCGACCCTAGTAGTTTGAAATTAGATTCTTTTCACGAGTTTTTCTTGCCTATCAACGTGTCTTCTTGTGTTAGAACTTTAATCGATATGTATACCTGCTATTTTATGTTTAAATCAGATCTATTTCATGTTTTTGATGGCTGGCCAAGTGGAGGAAAAGGGGAAAGGTCATGCCGAAAATTTCCCCAATTTCCTCGCTCGTCTAGCGACTCGTCGATCGCCTTATGTTCGATATGATTTAAACCATTGGATTTATGCTTGTATTGTTGCCTAAACCATGTTTACCATCCCTAGGGGACTTAGCTGAGCAGGTTATTACCCTGCTTGAGTCGATCGAGCATTGGAAAGGGGTGGAAAGTGGGGACTGTTCGGATCGATACGTTGGATCTCACGTTATGTTGTCTTAATTCCTACTTCCATGCTTAATGTTAGGGTTAATTTGCATTACATGATTACTCTTCATCTTAGTAGTTGATAGCAAATTTTAAATATATATTCTCATGAGTATGGTAATGTTCTTGCTAATGCTCATATGGACAGGATTGTTAGGGTACATGCTTCAAAGGAAAGGTTTATTTAATTTTCAGATATTATGCCTAATTGTTGCTATGTTTATTGCATGTTCCTTATCGGTTTATTTAGTAAAATTATCCTCTTTAATTTGGCTTGTACATGAAAATTTATGCACATGATATATTTGGTAAGTGGTGTTATTAATAGTAGACTGCGTACTCATTTATATTCGGTACGTTCTAACAACATTAGAAAGAAAGGTCTTGGTACCTTGTTGTGATAATTAACTTAGAAACAAGTATCATTGCTAGGTTCTACACCTAGGGATAGTCAACGGATTTCAACATCGAAATAAGGTGACCTGAGGGGTAGGATCGGATATGGGCAATGCCCGGAAAGCAAAACATGAGAAAATATGCACAACATGATTTCGGTTGTGGTTGAGATGGTCTACTGAGCAATGTCATTAACCGAGCGGTTACCACACTACTCAGCGGTTTTATGGGGTCTTGAGATTGCATCAGTGGGCCCGGTAGGTGTAGACCCGAGTGGCGGAGGGTCTTGAGATTCCGTCAGTGGGCCACGCTGACAGTAGACCCGAGTTGGGTGGGACTAGCTATCCCTAACTCGGAGGATTCCTAAGGCTAGTGGCCATCCTAGTCAACGGATCCGAGGCATGATAATTCATAGTTGAGACGCCCTTATGGGCTAGTTGTGAATAGGCTGACTGGCCTAGTTTCATTGAGGGAAGAATCGAACCTTCCATATATAATTGAGACCACTAGGAGCCGAGCTACTGAAATGGATAAGGGTTCGAGAGGCCGGTTCATCCATTCTTCTATCTTGGCAAACTGATTAACTTATGTGGTGTGATCTAATTTTTAATTCCTTATATGTGTTATTCGCCTCGGTTTTAAGTGGAGGTTTGAAAGAATCGCTCACTGAGTTCCTCGTGAACTCACGGTTTATTTATTTGTTGTTTTGCAGAGCCCCGCCAGTGAGCTACGACATGGTGGCATGGCGCGCAGGAGAGCAGGCAAGGGGGCAGATCTCATAGCTAGTAGTTTGTTACTCGCAGTCGTGTCTAGTAGAGTCATGTTTATGCACTGTTTTATTTCTGTAAAACGTTGTGGTGTTTCTTGAAAACTTTTGGATGTTATCTTAAAACTTGTGATGTTTTCGAACTTGGTTTGATCAAAGTGATTTCAAACAGTTAATAAAGTTGGTACTGTTGCTTCTGTTTATGACTTTGATGTTATTCTGGTTATATTTCTATGAGTGTTGGTCAGTGCATAGGGTAGGCTTCGGGGTACTGATCTGTACCCCGTCCGGTCACGCGTACCCTGAGTCGGGGCGTGACAAAGTTGGTATCAGAGCCTCAGGTTAGGTCTTGTCTATGACTAGGTAGTGGGTACCGAATGAGACATATGCTAGCATGTCTATGTGCAGTATAGTTATGCTATGAGATCGGACAATCACGACTGCATTCAGCGCACTATGCGGTTAGTAGCTTAAATTTTAATTGAATGATTTGGTTAATACTAATGGTGATATTATTATTTTATGCTAGTTCGATGGAGGCTCGAAATGCTCCTATGAGTGGTAGCGGTAGCAATTTCACCGAATGCCGGTGCCGAGGCCGTGCCCGGGGGTGAGGCCGAAGTTGGGGCCGGAGCCGTGACAAAGAGTTGTCTGAGGAAGATGGCTAGGATTCGACAGTTGTGCAACTTCAGGCACAGGTAGCTCAACTAACAGAAGCGCTTCGCAAGGAGCAGAAGTTGAGACAACAAATACAACAACAACAGCAATCGACCCAGCTGGTACCTGCAGTCCCTGTGGTACCGGAGGTGGCTGAACAGGTAGCACCATTGGTCAGGGAACCAGGAGCACCTACATATGCCGATTTCATCAAGTTCAGGCTGCCAGTATTCACCGGTATAGACTAGCAAGTGGAAGTCACCGAGTTTTTGGGGGACTCTCACGAGTTGTGTAAATAGCTAGGATGTTCCTCAGAGGTGGTGGCACGCATGGTCGGCCTGCAGCTAAGGGGACCTGCCAAATATTGGCTGCAAACCTGGAGGGGCGGTAGGCCAGCACACGCACCACCTCCCACCTAGGAAGAATTTAAGGCAGCTGTTGAGGAGCAGTATTTGTCGATGAGTGCCCGCGATAAGTGGGCATGAGATTTTGAGCTGCTGTGCCAGTCTGGAGATATGATAGTAGCTGAGTATGAGATGGAGTTTACCCGGCTCTCTAGGTACCACCAAACTCTAGTGGCTACCGAGATCGCCAAGGTGAAGTGATTCATGGAGGGTTTGAGACCTCAGATAGGCAGGCTTATCCATTACATCGAGGACTCCACATTTGCACAGGTAGTGGATGAGGCCCTCTGCAAGGAAGCACTGGTGCCGTTCAAGAGGAAAGATGGGCTGCCCAAGAAAAAGTTTCAATATCAAGGGTCAGGAGATCGTACGTGGAATTCAAAGTGAACTATGACCACTGCAGATCACCGGCAGAGCCGTGGGCACAACAGTAGCCGGGGTCGCGGAGGCTCAGGGTCAGGGGCGGTGAGACAGGCAGAGTTAGGGGGTGCTATGCAGAAGTCGGACATGCCGTGGTGTGGTCGTTGTAACGGAAACACTAGGGATCTTGCTATGGCCGCACAGATGCGTGTTTCAGATGTGGGCAGGTGGGGCACTTTAGGAAGGATTGCCCGGACAGAGGTGGCCAGAGAGCTGAGCTGTCAAAGGGAAAAGCGCCGATGTCAGTGGGGTTAGTGGCACAGAAAGGTTATATGCAGAGCAGAGGACCACAGGCTAGTCACTCTGAGAAATCATCTGCTCGAGTTTATTCCATGAACCGCGATGGGGCAAAAAAATCTAGAGCAGTAGTGATAGGTACTATATTAGTATGTTCATCTGCTCCATATGTTCTGTTTGATCCGGGTGCTACGCACTCGTTTGTATCAGCCAAATTTGTTGCTGAGTTACCTATGGCACATTCTTTACTCGACAGGCCATTTCTAGTATCAACACCTAATGGCGAGGCAGTGGAGGTGACGACATTCCTAAATGATTGTATAGAGTTATGCTCGGTTTTGGTGTGTTCCTCTAAGGCAATGGCGCACATAGTTGGGCTACAACTTAGGGGCCCAGCGAAAGAGTGGCACAAGGCTTGGAGGGCACGTAGGGGGACTAATGCACCAACCCCTACATGTGGAGAATTTTGGACTGCTATCGTCGAAAAGTACCTACCCAGGATTGTTCGCAAAAGGCGGGCTAGGGAGTTCAAGCAACTTCGTCAGACGGGCACCATGACGGTGTCAGAGTATGAGATCGAGTTCACGTGGTTGTCCCGTTACCACCCATTCGTGGTGGTGACTGAGACGGACCAGGTGAGGTAGATCATGGAGGGTCTGATGGTACATATTGGCATACTGATACACTACATTGAGGACACTACCGTTGTCCAAATGGTCCACCAGGCGCTGCGGAAGGAAGCCATGGCTTTTATCGACTGGCAGGATGGACCAGCCCAGAAGACGTTCAGGTAGAGCGTCAGGAGGATAAGCACACTTAGTGTGAGGGTGCCAACATTGGGATGACACACCCGCAGAGCCAGGGATAGGGAAATTTTAGAGGCCGTACATGGATAGGACCACCGGCAGCTACTCAGAGTACCACAATACCAGGAGGCCAGAGAGGCGAGGTGCCAGAGTGTGGGCAGTGCTAGAGGAGGCACAAAGGATTTTTCTATGGTCTGAGTACCTAGTTTGGGTGTTGCCAGCGAGGTCAAATCTGGAGGGACTGCCCTACAGACAGTCAAGCAGAAGTACCACCCAAAGGGAGAGCTCCTATATCGATAGCTTAGTGGCGCAGCGGACTCAGACTCAGGGGACGAGGCAACAACGCACGACGGGTTTAGGGAGGCCACCTGCTCACGTCTTTGCATTGACTCCTGAGAGCGTCGAGGCATCCAATGCAGTGGTGACAGGTATCATTTCAGTTAGTACATTACCTGCTTATGCACTGTTTGATCCAGGTGCTACACATTCATTCCTATCTGAGTTGTTGGCTTCGAGATTGGGAAAGGACAAAAGTTGGTTAGTTGAACCATTAACAGTGTCTACACCAACAAGCAGTCTTGTTGTTTCTAGGACGGTCTTCAGGGACTGCGACATTTCCATAGGTGGGCACGATCTCAAAGCAGAGCTGATGCTATTACCAACCTTAGAGTTGGATGTGATTTTGGGCATGGACTGGCTATCAGCCCATTATGCGTCAGTTAATTGGAGGACAAAGGTGGTCACATTTTGCAAGCCAGGAATACCATAATTTACCTTTCAGGGCGATGGGAGAGGGGACTCTATTAGGGTGATCTCTGCTCTCTAGGCCCGTAAACTGATGGTGGGTGGCTGTCAGTCCTTCTTGGCTTTTGTTTCTGCAGATGTTACTGGCGAGGGCTCGGCCAGCAGCATAGAGAGTACACTAGTTGTCATGGACTTGCCAGACGTGTTTTCCAAGGAGTTACCAGGACTACCACCGATGCGAGAGACCGAGTTCTGTATCGAGTTGTAGTTGGAGGTGAAGCCTATATCAATTCCCTCATACCGAATGGCACCCACTGAGCTGAGGGAGTTTAAAGTACAGTTGTAGGAGCTACTAGACATTGGGTTCATTCGCCCAAGTGTCTCACCCTGGGGGGCGCCGATGTTGTTTGTGAAAAAGAAAGATGGATCAGTGCAATGTGCATTGATTACTAGTAGCTCAATAAGGTGACGATCAAGAATCGATACTTGCTTCCCAGGATTGACGACTTATTCGATTAGTTGCAGGGGGCTCAGTGGTTCTCAAAGATTGATCGAGGTCAGGGTATCACCAGTTGAGGATCAAGGATTAGAATATTCAGAAGATTGCTTTCAGGATGCGGTATGGACTCTATAAGTTCCTGGTCATGTCCTTTGGGCTTACTAACGCCCTGGCAGCCTTCATGGAGCTGATGAACCGGGTGTTCAAGGACTTCCTAGACAGATTTGTCATAGACATTCTGGTATATTCCAGGAGGGAGGCGGAGCACAGGGAGCATTTGAGGGTAGTTCTAGAGACCCTTAGGCAGCACCAGCTCTTTGCAAAATTATCAAAGTGTGAGTTCTGGTTGACCAGTGTGGGATTCCTGGGGCATATTATTTCTCGGGATGGTGTAAAAGTTGACCCTGCAAAGATTGAGGTAGTTAAGAACTGGGAGAGGCCAACCAACGTGATTGAGATCTGCAGCTTCTTAGGGTTGGTCGGTTACTACAAAAAGTTCATGGAATTTTTTTCCAAGATTGCTGCTCTACTCACGCGCCTAACCCAGAAGAAAGTAAAGTTTATCTGGGATGGCAAATGTGAGGAGAGCTTTCAGAAGCTCAAGGACCGCTTGACTACCGCTCCTGTACTGGCACTATCGTTGAGATTAGAAGGATTTGCAGTTTATTGTGATGCTTCTGGGGTCGAATTGGGGTGTGTTCTGATGCAGCACAGCATTGTGATCGCATACGCATCAAGGCAATTGAAAACACATAAGAAGAACTACCTGACTCATGATTTGGAGTTGGCGGCCATAGTTTTTGCCTTGAAGCTGTGGCGTCACTACTTATATGGGGAGGCATGTGACATATTCGCAGATCACAAGAGCCTCCAATATTTGCTTCCGTAGAAGGATCTGAACTTGAGATAGTAGAGATGGCTTGAGTTATTGAAAGATTATGACTGCACTAGTCAGTATCACCCGGGGAGGGCAAATGTAGTAGCACATTCTTTGAGCAGAAAGTCGATGGGTAGCTTAGCCCACTTGGCCGTGAGTAGGAGATCCCTGGCCAGAGAGCTAGTGGTGAGCCTGGGTCTAGGGGACTTGTTATATGTGGCTGATTCAGGTGGATTGATGGCACACATGCGTGTACAGTCCACTTTGGTTAATATGCTATGAACAGCTCAGGGTGAGGATGCTTTCTATTCCTGACGAAGGATCTGGCCATGAGAGATGATGTAGCGGGTTTCAGGGTGGACTCCGAGGGGATTCTCAGATACACATATATGATGGTGGTACAAGATATGACAAGATACACTGCTCCACTTATACTATGCATCCGGGGGCCACCAAGATGTACCGAGATCTGAGGCAGCACTACTGGTGGAAAGAGATGAAACGGGAGGTGGCAGAGTTCGTATCTAAATGTTTGGTCTGCCAGCAATAAAGACTGAACACTTGAGACCTGCAAGGTTGTTGTAAAATTTTGAGGTGCCGGAATGGAAATGGGAGAAAATTACCATAGACTTTGTTACCGGGTTACCGAGGTCAGAAAAAGAAAATGACTCTATTTGGGTAGTGGTGGATTGCTTGACCAAATCGGCACACTTTATTTTGGTGAGGACAACTTTCTCTACTGAGCAGTATGCGCGGTCGTTTCTTGACCGTATTGTGGCTTACCATGGGATTCCAGTGATGATCATATCCGACCAAGGCACACAGTTCACCGTTGAGTTCTGGCAATCATTTCAGGAGGCTTTGGGTACGCAGGTGCGGTTCAATATCACTTTTCATCCTCAGACGGATGGACAGTCAGAAAGGACCATCCAGACACTTGAGGACATGCATGATGGACTTGGAGGGTAGTTGGGAGAGGCATTTACCTTTGGTAGAGTTTGCCTATAATAACAGCTACCATAGTAGTATTGTCATGACCCCATTTGAGACTTTGTACAGGCACAGGTGCAGGTCGCCAGTAGGTTGGTTTGAGGCTGGTAAGTCCTAGATGCTGGGGCCAGACTTGGTTCATAACGCCGTTAAGAAAGTGAAGCTGATCAAAGAACGACTTGTAGCAGCTCAAAGTCATCAGAAGATGTATGATGATGGTAAGGCTCGCGATGTGGAATTTCAGGAAGGGGATTCGGTTTTCCTAAAGGTGTCCCCTATGAAGGGGGTTGTGTGTTTTGGAAGAAAGGGAAAGTTGAGCCCCAGATTCATCGGGCCCTTCCCTATCTTGCGGCGTAGAGGAGTGGTTGCATATGAGTTAGCTCTACCGCCTAGCATGGACCGGGTGCATCCTATCTTCCATCTATCCATGCTTAAGCAGTATGTTCGGGCCGAGTCCCTTATCCTAGATGTTGTTGCAGTGGAGGTTGATCCGGCCATTTCCTATGAGGAGCGGCCTGTAGAGGTCCTAGACAAGCAGGTGAGGAAGTTCAGGTCCAAAGAGGTCCCCTTGGTGAAAGTTCGTTGGGAGCACCATTCAGGGCAGGAGGGCACTTGGGAGGTCGAGCAGGATATGAGAGAGAAGTACCCGTACCTTTTTGATGCCGAGGTGAGCTTCTTTTCTTCATCTCAAAATATGAGGATGAATTTTCATTAAGGGGGGAGGAAATTGTACTGCCCAAAATCCTAATAATAATATTTTATCCTTAGCAGGGGACCGTGCGCTCGAGTTAGCCCGGATTGGCGTAGAGCTTCGGGATTGTACCTGAGTAAGCAATTTATGTAGAAAAAATTAGCAAAATTTTATTTACTATGCTTCTGTGATTTAGCATGCTAGGGTGATAGAGGGCCTCGAGTCGAATCTAACGGTCCAATAGGAACTCGAATTGGAGTTAGAACGAGTTAGATATGAGTTTTAGAAGTCAAGTCGTTTAAGTGAGGGTATTTTGGTAATTTGGGCCAACCAGGGCCCATAAAAAGCATTGAGGGGCACACGGCTACAGGTTTAGCCGCACGCCACCCAAGAGAGAGAGAGGGAGAGAGAAGGGGCGACACCAAGGAGGAGGAGGAGGAGCTGTTGGAGCCAGAATCCCGCGAGTTCTTCGGCGTCGATTGAAGGAGGATCCCTAGCGTCTTCTTCCTTTTCGTTTCTCCAAAGAGGTGAGTGGATTAAGCCCTTATTCTCCCATTTTCTTCCTCATTTTCTTTGATTTTTGATGGGTTTCTCTCGTATCGGATTTGATATTCGAATTGAGGATTTTCTTGTTGTCATTGTGAATTTGTCGGATAAATTTTTAGAGCTTGGCCGCCCCCCTTCTTCATTGAGTCGCCCCTTCTTTGATTTCTTGATGAAATCTTTGGCTTTTCTTGATGGTAGTTTGGGATCTTGATGCTTAGCTTGGCGTCTTGATAGAAGAAGGAAGAGTAGGGAGAATAGGGTTTGCCCCCCCTCTTAGGTTGTTCCTTAAGAACCCTAAGGGCGGCCGGCCATGCTAGGGTTGTTTTAGAGGGCCTAGATGAAATTTCACACCTAGGGAATACACAATTAGAAATTCATGAATTAGATTTATTTTATATAGGTGTTGCAAAAATTGTAGAGACCTACAATTAGGAAAATAAAGGCCTAGGGACACCTAGAGACATTGGAAGAGGTTGACCCTAAGAGAACCAAAGGGGGCCGAACCCTCCTTGCCATTGGGGCACTCGGGTGAGGGACGGGGGTAGGCCGGCCCTTGGGTACACGGTTAGGAGTCACAAAGGCGGGTTAAAATCGCATAGGCTCGCTAAGGAGTATTGCCTCGTTCTAGGAATATTTATGCTCATTATTCTCATCACCTAGATGCTTATGTTGGATATTGCAATGTTATGCGTGTTGATTATGTTTAGCCGGTTGGCATATTCCTAGTATGTGAATGTGAAGTATTTCCTTATTTATGGCTACTTTATTACGTTGAAAGAATATGAGATGTGTGCTTATTTATTACATGCATATGAGTGTGATGTATGGCATGGGGATGAGGAGGCCGAGGTATGTGCTCGACATATCTCTGACATTTCTGTTGTGTTATGCACTTTCCTTATATCTGTGTTTTGCTATATGCGTGTGGGATGTGTTTGTTGCATTTTCCCGGAAGCCTCTCCGGTGAGGGGAGGGTATTCCCCAAAGAGAAAGTGATGGCATTATTTCGGAAGTCCGGCTGGTGAGGGGAGATCTGTCACACCCCAAATCCGGTATGACCGACTAGGGTACACCATGTAGCCCGAAGCCTAACCCCTAAACAACTTTAAATAAACAAGTAATGAACCTAAACATTGTATAACATTTAAAACTTAAAGGAAAACATCAAATCCTAAAAGAAAACCAACCACTAATTTTATAAATGTTAAATGTTCAATTTATTTTCAAAACTTCAAAGTTTCAACAAGGACACCCCAAACTAAGGAAAATGCGGAAGCGAAATAACCGAGTCTACATGACCGAACAAAAATAAATACGATTGGACTCGGTATCCTCCTCGATCACAACATGTCACGAGACCCGCTGCCCTACCGCCACCAGCTGCGCTACTGCACCCGTGGTACCTCTATGATCTAACTTAGGTGCTGCAAAATAACAGAAATATGGGTAAGCCCAACTAGGACTTAGTGAGTAGATCAGTCCTCAATCATCTAATTCATCATCATGTAAAAACCAAAACAACATAAACATGCATTTGAACATAGAAAGAACTTGAGTATGAATATCATAAGTCCACGACCACTATGAGCATGATAAACAACCACCAACAAGCATATAAATATAACACATGAATAAATACAACCACATGAATAAAGTAATGCCAATGCAATGCTTCAATCACATGAATGCACCTCCTCCGAACCCATCGGTCCCATAGCCACGTAGGGTAGGTAGATGGGTGGCCACCGAACTACCACCCAACTCAGTGCCATCTCTTTGGGGCATGCTCTCCCCTCACTGGTCGGGTCTCCGGACTGTCTCTTTGGGGTATGATCTCCCCTCACTAGTCGGACTTCCGGAATAAGGCCAACGCTGTCTTTTTGGGGCATACCCTCCCCTCACCAGTGAGGCTTTCGGGAAATGTAACAAGCACATCACAACATCACACACGCAAGTATATGAACATAAAATAAGATGTGCTGTCAACAGGTAAAATACGGTATGTCTAGGGCATACCTCAACCTCCACCTCCTCCTGCCATACAATCACAACCACACAGATATATATATATGGAAATAATGCTCACAAATTAAGATCTCACATCATTCATAACAACCATGAAATAGGAATACGGCATGTCCAACATCGTAAGAAAAGGAAGCAGATATATCATGAAAAACAATGCAAAAGGAACTTCAACAGTAAAATTAATGGAATGGAATAACAAGTTAATATTTCAACATAGGGTAACGTTGATATAGGATGAGATTCACTTTATCAACTATTAGAACAACAAATCAACTCAGATTGGAATCATAAAAATAAGTAAAACAAGATTTTTCAACTCGGCACGCAAAATGAGTCATCGACCACCCACTGCTTTCAAAATCTGGAGGTCTGACGGCGAAACAGACCTCGCCAATAAATCCAGAATGCTGATTAGGTAAAAATTCATATATAGTATGACTATTTTTACTAACTTTAATGCCTACAAAATAATTATTTAGGATAATAAAGAAATACCTTAGATTTTCATTTAATGCATCACTGTTACGAATGAATATAACAATGCTACAACTCAAAGAACAAATCACTGTTACGAAAGATGCAATCTCAACCCTTCATCTAAAAATGATGCAATCTCAGCCCTTCATCTAAACATGATAAAATCTCAGCCCTCCATCTTAAAACACCTCATCACCCTCACTTAACCTAGGGTTCCCAGCTGCCTCCTTCCCCAGCTACCGCCGCCTGTGCCTGAATCGAGTGGCGACGCCAGGTCGGCGCCGTCACCCTAGGAGCTCGGCGGCGACAGCGGCCTGCAGGCGGCAGCCTGAGCCGGCTTCTTGCCTTGCATTGGAGGCATGGCACCTCGTCGGGCGCCACTGCCTGACGCAGCCAGTGCTAACCAGGACACTGCTGTGTTCTGGCGGAGTTGTCTAGGGCACTGCCGACCGGGACTATACCCGACGATAGCGAGTTCGAGCGCGATGAAGATGACACAAAACGACGACGAAACGACACGATTCAACAATGAAATAACATATCCGATCGTGTACGATGATCGTGTCCTCGCCAGTGGCTCGGGCTACGAGCAGTTCTCCGAAAAAATCGACAGAAAACAAAAGATCCGGAAATAATATTTTTAAATCCGAATTTAATAGAAGAATGAACACATTAAATCTCTGGAAACCACAAAATAATTTTAGATATACAAATCGACAGAATATCTAAGCGAAATCTCATCCTAAAATCCATATCATGAATGAAAGAATTGGGGAGAAAGGGCCAAATCCACTCACGTCTTTGGAGAAGACAAAATGGAAGAAGATGTGTTGGATCTTCCTTCGATCGACGCCGATGAACTCGCGGAATTTTAGCTCCAACGGTTCCTCCTCCTTCTCGGCGGCACCCTCTGTCCTCTCTCCCTTGCCTTAGGTGGCGTGCGGCTAAACAGCCCACATGCTCTAATTTGTAGACCCCGATTGGGTCCAAATGACCAAAACACCCATACTTAAGTTATTCGACTCAAACAGTTCATATCTAATCCGTTCTAACTCCGATTCTAGTTTGATTGAATAGCTAAATTCGTCTTGAGACCCTTTTTGTCATCCCAGCATGCTAAATCATAGAGAAATGGAAAATAAAATTTCTCTAATTTTTTTCTATATTAAATGTTTACTTGGGTCTAATCCCGAAGCTTTCCATCAATCCGCACTAACTCGGGCCTACGGTTCCCCGCTCAAGAATAAAATATTATTATAAAAGTTTTTGGGTATTACAAGATCATACGCCAAAGAGACAGTCCGGAGACCTAGTGAGGGGAACGTATGCCCCAAAGAGATGGTTCAAAAGAGCTAGTGTCAGTGAGGGGATTGCATGCCCCAAAGAGATGACACTGAGCTAGGTGGTAGTTCGGAGGCCACACCGTCTACCTACCCTACGTGGCTATGAGAGACCGACGGGTCCGATGATCATTCATGCGGTTGTGCTATTACATTATGTGATTATTTATCTATTGGTGGATGTTTATTCATGTGCAGGGTAGTGTATAAGCTTATGATAATATCTTGTCGTTTACTGCTTATATTTTATGCCTACTTTTATTTGATTACACATGATGTTGATATGGTGAAATGAGGACTGATCTACTCACTAAGTCCTAGTTGGATTTACCCCTCATCTTTGTTGTTTTTCAGCACCTGAGCGAGATCAGAGAGGTATCGGGGTGCAGTAGCGCGGCTGGGGGCGGCAAGGTAGCGGGTCTCGTGACATGTCGTGGTCTAGGGGGGTTCTGAGTCGAGTCATGTTACCTTTCGTGTCGTTTGAGTCATGTAGACTCGGTTTATTATGTTTCCGCACTTTGGTTCTTTTGAGGTGTCTTTGTTTAGTAATTAAAGTTTTAAAATCGATTTGAACATTTAGCTATTTATTGAGGTGGTGGTTGGGGTTTTTGAAAATAAATGTCTTTTATAAATCTTTGAAATGCTATTAAATGTTCAGGTCTGGTTTGCTTGTATATGTGGTTTGATTTGGGTTAGGCTTCGGGGTACGTGGCGTACCCTGGCCGGTCATACCGGGTTTGAGCTGTGACAAGGCCTCAGCGCATCCACATAAACTACTCGCATGTGGTTCCAACTTACCCTCCTCGGCTTGCTCGGCCTGAACCCTTGAGTGCAGTTGTCGACTACCACACCACTACCTCAGGCCTCAGCGCCTCCACATAAACTCCTCATGCGTGGTTCCGCCTTACGCTCCTCAACGAGCTCAGCCTATACCCCTGAGTGTTGTTCTCGGCTACCACGCCGCTACCTCAGGTCTTAGCGCCTCCACATAAACTCCTCGCGGGCGGTTCCGCTTTATGCTCCTCAGCGAGCTCGGTCCGAACCCTCGAGAACAATCTTTGGCTACCACGCCATTAGTGCCTTTATACGATCCCTCGGTAGCGGTTCTACCTTACGCTCCTCGGCGAGCTTGGCCCAAATCCCCATGTGCAGTCCTCGGTCCACCCTAGGGTCGTTACCTCCGGTCTCAAAGCCCTTATTTGATTATTATGTGCAATCTCGATGTATGCCCCTTGGCAAGCTCGGCCTAAGATTCCCAAGTACAAACCACTAAACTACCACACCATCACTAATGCGAGATTCTATATTAACAGAGCTCGGGTCAAACCAAATCCCTAAGGATCCTACCACAAACCAGATTTCAGATGAACCAGATCTCAGAAGGTTCAACTATGAACCAGATTCCAAACATTTCAGCTTGACCCAAAATGCCAAAAGGTTTAACCAGGTGGCTCAGCCAGATGGTTTCACTCTGTGCTAGATCCCACAGGATCGGATAGGGACATTCCCTCCATGAAGAATCAAGCAAAAGAAATTTATGTACACAAAAACATAATAGGATCATGAAGGAGCAATAATTGTTACAAATTTAACAAAATGAGCCCACACAAGGGCAATTGTCAATAAAAAAGGGTGAGGGCAAACAACCAACCAACCCCCCCCCCCCCCCCCCCCCAAATCTAAAGGAACTACTGAGAAGAAGTTGAAGTTGCACCCACCTTGGTGTGCTCATCAGGAGCATCCCTCTCCGGAACAAGGAATCCTCGTGGAGAGAATGAGCATTGGCTCGGAGTTGCAGCCGAAGGGTCCCCTATGAGCAGCCAAGAAATATCCCCCTCAACCTCAGGGTTCACCAGGACACCATCCCTGACTTCCATTAGAAGGTCCATCCCCGAAAGGTCAACATTTGGAGCTAGGAACTTAGCCTGCTCTAAAGCCCTCTTAAAACCCTCCATATACATGGCAATAGCATTATCTCGAAGGCATCTTACCTCTTACTCGAGGGTTTCCCTAGCCAAGTTACACCTCATGGCCTCAGCCCGAGCTTCCTCAGTCGTAGCTTTCAGATGAGACTTTTCCGTCATTGCCACAAAAAGGTCCAAATAAACCATTTCCAGCGATGCCCTAGCCTTACCTTCCAACTATGCTATCCGGGCGGTGGACTCAGAAATAGCTATGCCCAAACGAGCGACCTCTTCGACCTTTGCCGGGAGGTCGCCAACTCTTGAGACTACACTTCGCACTCCCTTTGCTAGGCCTCTTTCAGCTTACCCAACAAAAGCTGGACATCTTCCCAAGGATTGACCCCCTCGGGAAGGACAAACTGATTGCTGGAGCAAAAGCGAAACACCGAGATTGGCTAATGAACCCCTACTAATGTGCTCGCCATCACCCCTGTCTCTGGGGGAAGGGACTCATTCCCCTGTGGACGAACACTCACTTCAACAAGCAGATTCTCCCTTCAATGTCTAGCCCTCTTCCGATGTCCCGCTGGCGAGCCAAGGAGGATCGAAGAATCAGAAGAGGCTGATGAGCCGACCGCCTTTATTGGCCTAAGGTTTTCTACCTTGGTTTTAATCTCGATTTTGATGATAACAAACATGAAACTAATATTTCATTGAGAAATCTTTCAGGTTCCAAGTCGATTAGCGCACGTCGTCCCCGACCGAAAAAATTGGAGAAATCGAAGAAATCGGCAAGGACGCTCGTTGACGCTCGAGATTCTTCGGGAAGATGAAGTTTAGGTCTAGGGTGTCTAGCATGTGTTGTAAATCCTCATGATGATGCATAAGAACCTAAAAACCAAACCCGAACCCCAAAACATAAAAAAACCGGCAAATTAGAAAATGACCCTGGAATTCACTAAGCATAGGGAGCTCCTTGGAGGTCTATATGACCTAGACATTTTCTTGACAAAAAAAATGCCAATAATTGTTCCTTGGGTAAAAACTAGATAACGAGGTATTTTAAAGGAATTTTTGGAAGCCTTAGCATAGTCATATTTGACCCGGGAGATTAGAAAATTTTCGTTTTTCGGAAAGTTGTACTAGACCCCAAAAACTAGATTTTGATTCTTAAGGATTTTGATTTTTTAGATATTTTTATTGAATACAAATGGGGGGTTTATGTTTTAAAGTTAATTAACTTGAAGTTAGTAAATGTTATATAAGTAGACTTAGTGAAGACGGAACCCACAAACGAGCCAAACCAAGTAGTCTGCCCAATTTTGGTCGACTGAATGCTGCCAAAAACTGGCAGTAGGCAAGTCGGTTGACCGAACGGTCGACCAAAGTGTGCCAGAAAGTGGCAAATATGCCTTCGGTCACTCGGTCGGTTGACCGACGATCGACCGGACCTGCGACCGGATAGCGGAAACAACTAGTTTCCTAGCCGTTGAGTTGGGTGTTTCATGCCAACTCTTCATGGCTTATAAATACCAAGACATGGGAGTATTTCCTCTATAATCTATGATTCTATTGAGCCATTCTTGATCATTATCAAAGCATTTCTTGAGCCATCCCTTTGATAACCCTAGTTTCCATGATACATCCTTGATCTTATCTTCAAGCTTTGAACGATTCAACATTGAGGCATCAAGAGGAACTAGGACTCGTGTTTGGAGCTAAGTATTTATTGTATTATTTAGTTGCTCCATTATTTGTATATTTTTGTGATTTATTTCAGTGTATTTGAGCTTGTAAAGACCTAGGTTGTTAGGTCTTGAAATTGGGTGGTTGCCTTTGTGTTTGAGGCTTAATTCCACCGGTGTAAACATAGTTTACTAGGATTAGTTGAGTTGTCCCTTACGGTTGAGGTGGAAGAGTGCTCTTGGTAAGAAGGCGGAGACCGGGTGTGGAAGTGCCTTAGGTTGAGAGCGAGACTCTTCGGGTCAAAGTCCTCGTTGTAAGAGAAACAAGATTATTCTAGTAAAGTTTAGCTTGGAAATCCTAAGCGGGGTGCTTAGGTAGTGGAGTAGACATTGGGGCCGAACCACTATAAATAATTGTGTTAGCATTATTTTCTTTGTGTATCACATTATTTATCTTCATTACTTGGTTCCGCATTTAGTCGTTGAATTGTGAATTGCCTAAGTAATTTAAGAAAAAATTTAAATTGAATTTAGGCTAAATGATTTAGTTAATATACTATTCACTGACCCCACCTCTAGTGTGACAATTTCACCAACAGCCTCCACCCTCGCTCCTGCAACCCGTGGCCTTCGAGACTGCGAAGCCCTCATAGGCCTCAGTAACTCATCTACCAACGGTTTCTTCCCCCTATCTCCCGCAGACCTGTAATATCCTAGATATTAATGTCTCTTTTATATGCTTGTTTATGATTGTCAGCATAGTGGGCTAGTTTGAAGTCGAGCCGAGTCGACTCATGGTCCGGTGCGAGCTTGTGAGCTCGGGTAAGTAGGAATTTGAATTAAGTAGTTTCTTTTCTTGGTTCGGTAAATTTATTTAATTGTTATGTTGCATGTGCATGATTATTAAATTATGTCTCATATGGGTGTGCATGTGTTGGGTGCTTATGTGGAGCATGAGGTTAGAATGAGTTTAATTAAGTTTAGTCGGGTTAGCGGGTTCAGATTCGGCTCGAGGCAGATGCGGGTTTGCTAATAGGGTTAGTGGAATTAGGTTTGAGGAGGAGAGTATAAAACCCCCTCCCCTTTGGCTCGCTGCTCCCCATTGGAGCCGCACAAGTCTTGAGAGAGGAGAGGAGCAGCCGAGCAGGAGCCAAGCCGCCCCTCCCCATCTTCCTCTCTTGGAGCCGCCAAGCAAGCCAACTGCCGAGCCAAGCCCTTCCTCTTCTTCTTCCTTTCTCTCACTGTCTTCCTCTCCCTTGGAAGCCAAGCCGTTGACTTGAGGAAAAGCCGCCGCCCCTCCTTTTCCTCTCCTTGGAGCCGTCGGCTTGAGGAGGAGCCGCTGCCCCCTCTACCCCCTTGATAGAGCCGAGCCGCCACCTCTTGGAGCCAGATTCGGAGGCCATCGATTGGGATTTCTCCTCTAATATTCTTTCCTATTTTTGGTGAGTGGATCTACGCTCCTATTTCTGTGGTTTCTCGTGTTTGGGCTTTCTTTGAGCCATTCTTGAATTCGGGTTATTGTGAACCATTTTTTCGTCAATCTCTCAAAGTCTCATCGTTCTTTTTGATTGCCGTGTTTGAGGAGCCCCCCCCCCTATGGGGCTCGGCAGTCCTAGGATGACCCTAGGGTTGCTCGGCCAAGGTGGAGGTTGGAGTGGCCTCTAGGTGTTTGATAAAATGCCTAAGAGAGGATTGTTGTGAAATCTTGAGATCCATGCCATGATTTGCTTGTCAATTTATGTATTCACATGTTAATGTATGCTTTATAAATAATCTGTGATTATGAATAGAAATTATGTTTTACAAAAGATGTGGTTTTGATCTTGATGTCAAGCATGTTCTTGTGAGGGTTTCTTGATCATAAAGCTTGGTTCTTGCTTAAAGAAGATGTGGATGCATGTTAGCTGTTGATTAGCAAATTATGAGGTATGAAGTTGTTATGTATGATGAACTTGTTGATATAAATATGTAATTTAGTATTTATATTCTGTAAATTTCAGATTTATTTCCATGTTACGCTGAAAACTCAAACTTGCTGGAAATGTATGCTATTTTGTTGAATCTGTGCTGATTTTAATTTCTCTGTTGAGATGAGAATAGCTCACTGAACATAGTCGTGTAACCTATCATTTCGACCAGAAAATATAGTCTGGATCGTTAGGGCATAATTTGGGAGTCAGATTCGACTCGGGTGCACCAGTTTGGGGCTAAACAGTAAACTGAGAATAAAACTCTAAAAACAAACTCTAATTTTGGTGATGATAAATTTTAATTGCATAATTAAAATGCAAGGGGTAGCATAATATATTATGAACCAACAAATAAATATTATGCATGAAATAAAACCTGACGGGTTATGACATTACGAGTCTAGCAGTTGGGTTTGGGCATTGGGTGTTGTGTAATTTTCCCAATAGAGACATCCCTAAAATACCGTAGGAGACACTTGACTTAGGTCATGTTGTGCCATATCTTATTGAATGGCGAAGAGGCTCAGTTTGGTGCTAGATTGCGAGCTAGGCCCAGAAGATTGGATGGCTAATTCCCAACCTGTGGAGTAAGTTCGGATGGGCAAATCCCGATTGTTCCAGCATATCTTCTGGAACAAGTTCGGACGGAAAAATCCCGATTGTTCCCAAGATTCTATATTTAAAGGATTAAGTTCGGATAAGCGAATCTTGATTATTCCTACGTTATCTTTTGGAACAAGTTCGGATGGGCAATTCCCGATTGTTCCTGTGTGGCCTCACGGAATAAGTTTGGATGGGCAAATTCCGATTATTCCCAAATTGCTTTTAAGGAATAAGTTTGGATGGCCAAATCCTAATTATTCATGTGACATCTTAAAGGGGCAAGTTCGGATGGGCCAATTCCGATCGCATCCGAGTTTCTTTATATTAGGATAAGTTTGGATGGGCCAATCCCGATTATCCTAGTATGTGTTGTTGCCTTAGGGCATGGTAGGCTTAGACCTGTTATACTTCACTGCTAGATTGATGGTTGCCTTCGGGCATGTGGTGGCCAGATAGCCTGATTGCTGGTCACACCTCGTGACCTTATTCCAATTTGAGAAAGGTGTTTTATTTATGCTTTATCTCTGTGATTAGTTTTTCGTGGGGGTAGGTAGATTCGTTCACTGAGTTCTTTTGAACTCACCCATTGTCATTTATTTTTGTTTTGCAGAGCCTGACCAGTGAGGTGGGTTGGAGCACTTGGTGCGACTGGAGGGCAGAGGAGCTACATTGATCTCATAGCAGTCCTAGTTACGGGTCGTAGTCGAGTTTTTGGTAGTTAGTCATGCACTTGTGTTTTAGTATTACGGAGTTGTAGTACCTTGGGGACATTCATGTCTTTATGTCAGATTTCATTTATAAATGAACAGTTGAACTTGATTTATTATTTCCGCACTTTATTATTTTACTAAACTTACTTATAATAAATTCTGATTTGGTTTTTCATTTGAAATAAAACTCGTTATTTATTTCCGCTATGTTTTGTTGTTGAGTTGGCATGTGCATGGGTTAGGCTGCGGGGTATAGGCACATATACCTTGGCCGATCACGTGACCTTGAGTTGGGGTGTGACAATGTGGTATCAGAGCATGTGGTTCGGTCTGACTATGTCCTAGAGTGGTTACCGTATAGGGTGTTGATAGCATGTTAGTATACGGTAGGGTTATATTATGAGATCAATGGGCTAAGTCTGCACCGTAGTGTGACTTGTGGTTAAGTTTGCAAAATGTTAGGGTAAAATAAATTGTCAAATTATGATATTTTTTCTAGTGATTCCAGATTGGTGGAGCCCTTTGAAGCCGCAAGGAGAGGTAGTGATAGCAACTCCACTGAGCGTCGAGACCGAGGCCGAGGCTGGGGCCGAGGTTGTGGGAGACCACGGCAGGCCCGAGAGGATGTGGGACAAGATCCCATGGTTGTGCAGTTGTAGGTCCGAGTGGCTGAGCTGACAGAGGCACTCCGTAGGGAGCAGGAACTGAGGCAGCAGCCACAGCAGGTGCCGGCAATACCCGCAGCACCTAAGGTGGTCCAGCCAGTGGCACTGGTGGTCAGAGCCCCAAGAGCACCTTCATATGCAAATTTTTTTGCATTCAGGCCACTGAAGTATACAGGGACAGATCAGCGAGTGGAGGTCACTAGCTTCCTAGGAGATTGCTATGAGCTAGGCAGGGAGCTTGGTTGTTCATCTGAGACGACCGTTCGACTGACCGGGTTGCAGCTGAGAGTATCAGACAAGGATTGGCTTCACACCTGGAGGGACCGCAGAGCAGCAAATGCACCATCCCCTACTTGGGAGGTGTTTAGAGCTGCTATGATGGAGAAGTACCTGCCATTGAGCGTCCAAGATAGGCAGACGAAGGAATTAGAGCTACTGCATCAGACCGGCAATATGTCAGTGATGGACTATGAGATGGAGTTCACTTGGCTCTCGAATTACCATCCCACTTTGATAGCCACAGAGACCGCTAGGGTCAAGAGGTTTGTCGAGGGGCTCAGGCCGCAGATCACCAGACTTATCCATTACATAGAGGACACTTCTTTTGCTCGGGTTATAGATGAGGCGCTCCGGAAGGAGGCACTGGTACCGACAGATAGGCATGATGGACCCTAGAAGAAAATGTTTCGGCCCCAGCATTCAGGTGGTCGGCCAGCTCACTCTGAGGGTACACTAAGGATAATGAAACCACAGTAGGGCGGAGGTCATAACAGTTCGAGAGACCACAGGGGTTCAGGACCAGGGGCGTCATCTGGAGGTTCGCAGCGGAGGCCTGGGCCACAATCGTGTAATCGATGTCATAGGAAGCACTGGGGAGCTTGCTGGGGATGTTCAGAGGTATGTTTTAGCTGTGGGCAGACTGGGCATTACAAAAAGGATTGTCCTGGCAAGGCAGTCAGCAGCCTGATCATATCAGAGGAAAGACACTGATGTCAGTGGGTTAGACTTAGGGAAGAGGCCAGCGAGCTGGTGGTTCAGAGAGGCCCGCTGCATGGGTGTTTGCTATGAACCAAGAGGGAGCTGAAGCATCCAGGGTAGTAGTGTCAGGTAACCTTGTTGTTGGTTCTGCTATTGCTTATGTATTGTTTGATCCGGGTGCTACGCACTCTTTTGTATCTGCATTATTTGCTGCTAAGTTGTTAGGGAAACCCTCTATTCTTGATTTGCCTCTTGTGGTGTCTACGCCTATGGGCGTTTCTGTGCTGGCAGAGTCAGTCTTTCGGGGCTGCGAGGTGGTCATTTGTGGGCACATGTTAACGGTCGAATTGACACTCCTGTCGATGCTGGAACTTGATGTGATTTTGGGCATGGACTGCTTGACGGATCATTTTGCCTTAGTGGATTGCAGGGCTAAGATTGTGACCTTCAGTAAGCTCTGATTGCCCCAGTTTTCCTTCTAGGGTGAGGGAAGGGGAGACTCGTTTGTAGCCATCTTGGCTCTCAAGGCCCGAATACTACTTCTGGGCGGATGCCGGTCCTTCTTGACCTCTGTGTCTTTGGCAGAGGGAGGCGGATGTGCGACTAGGGACATCGAGGGGACGCTCGTGGTATGTAGGTTCTCTGATGTGTTTCGGAGGAGTTGCCAGGGTTGCCTCCAGAGAGGGAGATTGAGTTCTGTATTGATTTGCAGCCTAGTGTGAAGCCGATCTCCATTCTACCATATCAGATGGCACCAGCTGAGTTGAGGGAATTGAAGTCCCAGTTGCAGGAGCAGCTTGAGTTGGGCTTCATTCGCCCAAGTATTTCTCCTTGGGGTGCTCCAGTACTCTTTGTGAAAAGGAAGGACGGGTCCATGCGGATGTGCATTGATTACCGACAGCTCAACAAGGTAACGATGAAGAATCGGTACTCGCTGCCCAAGATTGATGATTTGTTTGATCAAATTCAGGGAGCTCAGTGGTTTTCTAAGATTGACCTGCGGTCGGGGTACCATCAGTTGAGAATCTAGGATAGTGACGTCCCTAAGACTGCTTTCAGGTCGAGGTATGGGCACTTTGAGTTCCTGGTGATGTCCTTCGGGCTGACTAATGCATATGCAGCATTTATGGACCTGATGAATTGAGTGTTCAGGGAATACTTGGATAAATTTGTTGGTGACATCTTGATTTATTTCAGGAGCAGGGAGGAGCATGTTGAGCACCTCAGGGTGGTTCTGGAGACTCTCAGGGAGCACCGCTTATATGCCAAATTCTCCAACTGCGAGTTCTGGCTGGAGAGTGTGGGGTTCCTTGGCCATGTGGTGTCCAGGGAAGGGGTAAAGGTGGACCCCGCGAAGATAGAAGCAGTTCAAAATTGGAAGAGGCTGACTAATGTCACAGAGATTCGTTGCTTTCTGGGGTTGGCAAGTTATTCCAAAAAAATTATGGAGAATTTCTCCAGGATTGCAACGCCATTGATCAGCCTGACTCAGAAGAAGGTCAAGTTCGAATGGGATAGTAAGTGCGAGGAGAGCTTTCTGAAGCTTAAGGACCGCTTGACATCAGCACCAATTTTGGCAGTACCCTCGGGCTCGGGAGGGTTTGTGGTTTATTGTGATGCCTCTCGGATCGACTTGGGTTGTGTGTTTGTAATATCCTAGATATATATATATATATATATATTTTGTTGCGTGTGTTTACCAGCCTAGCGGACTAGTTCGTGATCGAGCTGAGTCGACTTATGGTCCGGAGCGAGCTTGCGAGCTCAGGTAAGTAGAATATAATTTTTTTTTTGAATTTATGAAATTAGGCTTGAGTGGTTGACATTATTTAAATTAATATTGTGTGTGCATAGTTATTAATTATGTTCATGTGGGTGCATTTAATGCTCATGATTTATTTTGCATTAAATCAAGTCTAATTAAATTAATTAAGTCTATTGGGTTAGCAGGTTGGATTTGGCTTAAGGTGGATGCGGGTTTGGATTTAGGTTAGATGGGTTAGGGTTGAGGAGGAAGTATAAAACCCCCTCCCCTTGGTTGTTGCTATAATTTTTGGAGCCACCCAAATTTGTGAGAGAGGAGAGCCAGCCACCAGCAGCCAAGCCAGCCAGCAGTCGGCCCTCCCCTTTTCCCCCTTGGAGCCGCCGCCTATGAGCCAAGCCACCGAGCTGCTTGCCTCCTTTCCTCCCCTCTCCCTTTGGAGCTGAGCCAGGAGGAGCCACCCGAGCCGCCCTCTTCTTCCCCTCTCTCCGTCTCTCCAAGCCGGCGGCTTGGAGAGAGCCGCCACCTTGTTTTCTATTATTTGGGGTTAAGCCACCGGATTTCGAAGCCGAAATCGGAGGCCGTCGATTGGATTCTCGTCTCCAATCCCTTCCTTAATTAGTTGAGTAGTTTTATCTCTCCTATACGAGTTTTCTTTGAATTTTCTTGAAGCCGCCTTGAAGATTCTTGATCTTGATGATGTTTTTTTTGTGTTCTTGAGATTTTCTTGGTTTCCATGCCATGCTTAGATTTTAAATTTTGATCTCATAACATGGGGCATATGTTTAATGGAAGATCTGTGATTTTATAATTTAATCTTGTGAATCTTGGATGCAACCTCATTTTGGAGTTCTCGATGTTCTTGACGCTATAGATTAATTAATCTCTTTGATTCTTGATTTAGGGATTTTTGATATATATGCTAGTTTTTGTTTAGTGAAAATTATGAGATTGTATGCATGATTGGCATGATAATATGAATCTGTGATGTTGGAAATTTAGGGATTTAATTCTGTAAAATTCGGATTTTATTCCATGAGGTGCTGGAAATTTCAGCTTTCTGAAATTTATATGCTGTTTGTTGAATCTGGGCTGATTTTTTTTTAATGTTATTATGTGCTTAGATCTCTGAACATAGTCGTGTAACCTATCGTTTCGACCCGAAAATATAGTTTGGAAACATGGAACACACTTTGGAGACTAGATTCGGGGAATACACAACAGTTCTGGGACAAACAGTACCCTAAAACAAAATCCTAAAACAAAATCCTAAAACAAAATCCTAATTGAGATGAACTAAATTTTAATTCTATACTTAAAATTGGGTTAAGGGTGAGCGTAATCTATTATGAATCAACTTGTAAGGTATGCATGAAATAAAACCACACGGGTTCATGATAATACGGGTCTAAGGGGTAGAGGTCGGGTTTGGGGCGTCGAGACGATTCATGATGAGGATACCTCTAGGTTACCGTAGGAGGATCTTGACTTCGGTCTTGATGCGCCATATCCTTGGGAATGGCAGAGCGGCTCAATTAGGAGCCGTGTTACGGGCTACGCCAGAGTGGTTGGATGCCAAATTCCCAACCTGCAGGATAAGTTCGGCGGGCCCTTCCCGATTATCCTAGTTGGTGATGTTGCCTGCGGGCATGGTAGGGCTTCGACCCAATGCACCTTTTTGTTGGTGATGTTGCCTGCGGACATGGTAGGGTTTTGGCCCGATGCACCTTTTTGTTGGTGATGTTGCCTTCGGGCATGGTAGGGCTTCAGCCTAATGCACCTCGTTGGAGAGTTAGATGCCGTGGGCATGGGTGGCCTATTGGCCTAGTAGCTAGTCACACCTTTGTGACATTGCCTTTTTAGAGATAGAATTTATTTATGTTATCTCTGTGTTTATTTGTGAGGGTGGGTAAAACCGCTCGCTGAGTTCTTTGAGCTCACTCGTTGTCGTGTGATTTCTATTTTGCAAAACCTGACCGGTGAGGTGGGTTGGATGCACTTGGCGTCACTGGAGGGTAGAGGAGCCGCTGGATCTCATAGTAGTCCTAGTTAGGGTCGTAGTCGAGTCTTTTGGTAGTCGTCATGCACTTGTATTAGTTTGATTTGGAGTTGTAGCCCTGAGGGCATTTATGTCATTTATTTCAGGTTTTATTTGACTGAACTTTTGAACTGTTGGATTTAATCGCATTTTCGTATTTTTCTTTATTTCTGAGCTATTAAACTAAACTTGGTGTTGTTTCTCTTTTCCTTTAAAATAAAACTTGTTGTTTTCTTTATGCTACATTATTTGTTTTGCCATGTGCATGGTTAGGCTTTGGGGTATAGGCATGTATACCCTAGCCGGTCATGTGACCCTGAGTTGGGGCGTGACAGTGTTGATGCAGAATGATAGGGTGATAGCTTATGCCTCCAGGCAGTTGAAGGTCCATGTGATAGTATTGAACTAGCAGTAGTAGTGTTCGCATTGAAGCTGTGGTGTCACTACCTTTATGGGGAGGCTTGTGAGATATACACTAATCATAAGAGCCTCAAGTATTTTCTCACCCAGAAGAAGTTGAATCTCAGACAGAGAAGACGGCTTGAGCTCTTGAAAGACTATGATTACACGATCTTGTACCATTCGGGGAAGGCTAATGTGGTGGCTGGCGCTTTGAGTAGGAAGTCTATGGGCATTCTACAACATTTGGTAGTCAGGAGGAGGCTGTTGGCTCAGGATTTGTCCATGTGCTTGGATGGTGGGGCAGTTTTGTCAGTATGTGTTTGGGGGGCGCTGGTGGATCACCTGAAGGTGCAGTCCACGTTGGTTGACATGCTGCGGGCAGCGTAGGAGGAGGATGCTTTCTGTGCACTCTCTAAGGATCTGGCCAGGAGAGGCGATGCCGATAATGGTTTTGGTATTGACTCGAAGGGTGTTATGAGGTTCAAGAATAGGATAGTGGTGTCAGATATGGCTGAGGTTTGGAGGCAGGTGCTAGAGATGGCTCATCGATCCACATACACTATGCATCCGGGAGCCACAAAGATGTACCGAGATCTAAGGCAGAATTATTAGTGGAAAGGCATGAAAAGAGAGGTGGCTGAGTTCGTGTCTGAGTTCCTGGTATGTCAGTAGGTTAAAGCTGAGCATTTCATGTCAGCAGGGTTGCTCCAGAACCTAGAAGTACCAAAGTAAAAATGGGAGAAGATAACCATAGATTTTGTGACATGGTTTCCAAGGTCTAGGAAGGGCAATGATTCTATCTGGTTAGTGGTGGATCGCCTAACCAAGACGTCACATTTTATACCAATCAGTACGACCTTTTCAGCCGAGCAGTATGCGAGGTTGTTCTTGGATCGGATCGTCGCATATCATGGTGTTCCTGTTATGGTCATCTCAGATAGGGATACTCAGTTAACAGCTCGATTCTGGCAGTCGTTCCAGGAGGCGTTGGGCACTCAGGTTCGGTTCAGCACCGTATTTCACCCTCAGACAGATGGTCAGTCGGAGCGGACCATTCAGGCATTGGAGGATATGTTGAGAGCATGTGTCCGAGATTTGGAGGGCAATTGGGAGAGGCACTTATATACTCCTGATTGAGTTTGCCTACAATAACAGTTACTAAAGCAGCATCAGGATGGCCCCTTTTGAGGCATTGTATGGGCGGAGATGCAGGTCGCTTGTAGGCTGGTTTGAGGCAAGGGATTCCCTTATGATGAGACCCGACCTAGTTGAAGAGGCAATAGAAAAGGTGAAGCTAATCAGGGAGAGGTTGTTGGTAGCTCAGAGTCGCCAGAAGATGTATGTTGATGGGAAGGCCAGGGAGGTAGAGTTTGTTGAGGGGGACATGGTGTTCCTCAAGGTATCCCATTTGAAAGGGGTGCTGAGGTTTGGTAAGAAAGGAAAGCTAAGCCCTAGGTTCATTGGGCCATTTTCTATTCTCGGGCATAGAGGAGCTGTGGCATATGAGTTGGCCTTACCTCCAAGTATGGACCGGGTGCATCCAGTGTTCCATGTATCTATGCTGAAGAAGTATGTTCAGGATTGTTGGTGAAATGGCCACATTAGAGGGGGGGGTGAATAGTATGTTTACTAATCTTTTTGCCTAAATCCAATTTTAATAATTTCTTTGGTTACTTAGGCAAATTACAAGTTGAGTAGCAAGCGGAAGCAAAGTAAATGCAATAATGAAATAAACACAAGTAGAATCAATGTAAACACAATTATTAATTGTGGTTCGGCCCTAATGCCTACTCCACTACCTAAGCACCCAGCTTAGGATTTCCAAACTAGTTTTACTAGATTATCTTGTTTCCTTTACAAAGAGGACATTTTCATCGGAGAGTCTCCGCTCTCACACCGAAGGCACTTCCACACCCGGAAGTCTCTGCCTTCCTACCGAGAGCTCTCTCCCACCTCAAACCTAAGGACAACAAGAACTAATCCTAGCAAACTATATTTACACCGGTAGATTTAAACCTTAAACACCAAGGTTACCATCCAATTTTAAGACCTACACTCTAGGTCTTACTCTAACTCAAATACAAAGAAATAAACAAGAAAATACAACACTAAATGGAGCGATAAATCAAATAATAAGATACTTAGCTCCACCACAAACTCCCTAGTCATCTTGATGCCTCAAGGTGATGAATCAATCAAGCTTTGAAGGCTAAATCAAGGAATGAGAGATCAAACTAGGGTTTCTCCAAGTAATGTCTCAATGAAAGCTTGGAAATGATCAAGGATGGCTCAATGAAGTATAGGAGTGATCAAAAGTGGTGAGGAAGGCTCTCATGGCCTTATATTTATAGGCCATGAAGAGAAGAGAAACACCTCTCTTCCAACAGGAGAATTTTTGCCCGTTACCGACCGCCGGTCGCTTGTCCGGTCGATCGTCGATCGATCGACGACCGAGCGATCGCCAAGTGACCGAAGGCAAGCTGCAGCTTTTGGGCAACATCCGGTCTGTCGGTCGATCGACCGAAATGCCTTCTGCGTTGGTTGGTCGACCAATCAGTCGACCGAACCTGGGCAGGGCAGATTTCTTTGCTTGTTTGCTCATTTTATAGTTTCGTCCTCGCTAAGTCTACTTATATAACATTTCTTAACTTTAAAACATAAATGTTATATAAGGATTACCCTCCATTTGGATTCAATAAAAATATCTAAAAAATCATAATCCTTAAGAATCAAAATCTAGTTTTTGGGGTCTAGTACAAATTTTTGGAAAATGGAAATTTTCTAATCTCCCGGGTCAAATATGGGTATGCTAAAGGCTTCCATAAATTCCTTTAAACTACATCGTTATCTAGTTTTTACCCAAGGAACAATTACCGCCATTTTTTGTGTCAAGAAAATGTCTAGGACATATAGCCCTCCAAGGAGCTCCCTAGGCTTAGTGAATTTCAGGGCAATTTCTGGGTTTTCATGTTTTGGGGTTCGAGTTTGGTTTTTGGGTTCTTTGCATCATAATGAGGATTTACAACACATGCTAGACACCCTTGACATAAACTCTAACTTCCCGAAGAATCCCGAGCGTCGACGAGCGTCCTTGCCGATTTCTTTGATTTTTCCGATCGGGGACGTTGTGCACTAACCGACTTGGAACCTTAAAGATTTCTCAATGAAACATTAGTTCCTTGTTTGTTATCATCAAAATTGAGATTAAGACCAAGGTTGAAAACCGTAAGCCAACAGGGATGAGTCCCATGTGATTGAGCGTACCGCAGTATAGGTGGATTCAGCAGTCTCATATGAGGAGCGACCAGTTGAGGTGCTAGACCGTCAGATCAGGAAATTAAGGTCCAAGGAGATTTCCTTGGTGAAGGTCAGGTGGGAGCTCCATTCCGGGCAGGAGGCCACCTGGGAGGTGGAGCATGATATGAGGGAGCGATATCCTTCGTTGTTTGATGATTTAGTGAGTCCTTAAATTTCTTATTCCAAAATTTGAGGACGATTTTTTTTAAGGAGGGAGGATTGTAATATCCTAGATATTAATGTCTCTTTTCTATGCTTGTTTATGATTGTCAACCTAGCGGGCTAGTTCGAAGTCGAGCCGAATCAACTCATGGTCCAGTGCGAGCTTGCGATAAGTAGGAATTTGAATTATGTTGTTTCTTTTCTTGGTTCAGTAAATTTATTTAATTGTTATGTTGCTTGTGCATGATTATTAAATTATGTCTCATATGGGTGTGCAAGTGTTGGGTGCATATGCGGAGCATGGGGTTAGAATGAGTTTAATTAAGTTTAGTCGGGTTAGTGGGTTCGGATTCGGCTCGAGGCGGATGCGGGTTTGCTAATAGGGCTAGTGGAATTAGGTTTGAGGAGGGGAGTATAAAACCCCCTCCCCTTTGGCTTGCGGCTCCCTATTGGAGTCGCACAAGTCTTGAGAGAGAAGAGGAGCCACCGAGCAGGAGCCAAGCCGCCCCTCCCCATCTCCCTCTCTTGGAGCCGCCAAGCAAACCAGCTGCCGAGCCAAGCCCTTCCTCTTCTTCTTCCTTTCTCTCGCTCTCTTCCTCTCCCTTGGAAGCCAAGCCGTTGGCTTGAGGAGGAGCTGCCGCCCCTCCTTTTCCTCTCCTTGGAGCCGTCCGTTTGAGGAGGAGCCGCCGCATGGTGGAGCCGAGCTGCCACCTCTTGGAGCCGAATTCGGAGGACGTCGATCGGGATTTCTCCTCTAATCTTCCTTCCTATTTTTGGTGAGTGGATCTACCCTCCTTTTTCCATGGTTTCTCGTGTTTGGTCTTTCTTTGATCCTTTCTTGAATTCGGGTTCTTGTGAACCATTTTTCCGTCGATCTCTCGAAGTCCCGTTGTTCTTTTTGATTGTCGTGTTTGAGGAGGCCCGAACTGTTGGCTTAAGGTTTTCAACCTTGGTCTTAATCTCGGTTTTGATGATAACAAACATGGGACCAATATCTCATTGGGAAATCTTCCAGGTTCCATTTCGATTAGCGTTCGATGTCCTCGATCGAAAATATCAGAAGAAATCGGAAAATCAAAAGGACATTTCTCGTCGTGCTCGGGTTCATCGTGGAATATCTCAAAGTTTGACGTATGCACCAAAGTCGTATTGGACGAGTCCAAAGATCACATGGAAAGCTCTCCAAGTTGATGCTTGTTGAAAGTCGAAACCCGAAAACAAAGCGCGCAAGAAGAAGGCTGAAAAAAATCAGGTTTAGCCTAGGTTCGATCGACCAGTCGGTTGATCGAATGTAGTTATAAAAATGGCCGTAGCCTTGTCGGTCGACCGAATGTTGCGAAAAAATGGCACTAAACATTCGGTCGACCCGTCGGTCGACCGAAGATAGAGAAGAAATCGCATAAGGCTACTTCGGTTAACCGACAGAGGCCAAAGAGTGGCAGAAGGCGCGTCGGTCGACCAGACAACAAATCAATGATTGCGCCCCTTGGCTTCACTGCATCGGTCGATCGATCGGTTGACCGGACTACGGATCACGAGGCTCGTGACTCATTCAGTAGACCCATCGGTCGACCGGACAACGCGATTTAAGCGCTGTGGGCGGGAGGTCGATCGGTTGGTCAACCGGCCAATCGACCGAGCGACTGTAACAGATAGTTTTCTACCCGTTGAGCTATCGTTTCTTTGAGAGGTTATAAATATACCTCATCTAACTCCTTTTATTCTTCTTCACTCACTCTTACAGATTTAATTGAATATTCTAGAAGTGTTTTGAGCCTTCAAAAATAATTAATTGTTGCGCCTGTTCTTCCATCAACATCCGTCTCAAGCGCCCAGTTCTGTTCCTCAACTCTGCTGCGATTCAAGTTCAACTACTGGTCGAGTTGAAGGCTTGAAGGCTTGGGAAAAAGAGCATTGGTCCTTCTTTTAATTTTTAGCCTTTTTTCTTTGTATTTGAAGATTTATTTCAAACCTATTTTATCTGTAATAGCTTGCTAGGTGTGCTAGAGAAACACTTAAGGTTAGGCTTTGTAGATTTATGTTTCGCCTAGGTGAATAGGTTTGAGGAGTTCTCAAAGAGGTGAGAATTGTGTCCTCGGTTGTATTCAAAGGGAAACACAAGTTCTATAAAGTAGTTGATTAGAAATCGTTGGTGTGGAGCCAAGGTAGTGGAGTAGGCAGTTGGCCGAACTACTATAAATTTGTGTGTTAACATTGTAATCTTTTGTTTGTGCTTAATTGGTTTATCTTGCTTCCTCATTTAATCATAAAATTGCAATTTGCCTAAACAATATAAGAAACGATTAAAATCATAATTAAGCAAATAGATTTAGATAACACACTATTCACCCCGCCTCTAGTGTGTCATTTCGTACAACAATTGGTATCAGAGCGGGTCGTGGATTGAGATTTCACCATCTCGTCTACATCTTGCCTCGATCCAAAAAATGGCACTAGAGAGTATATAGTATTTGCACCACCTAGGTTTGATGAGAAAAATTTTGGTGTTTGGAAAAGTAGGATGTATACTTTTCTCAAAACACAAAGTTTAGATCTTTTGTGCATGCTAATGAACGAATATGTTGAGCCCACTATTGACATTAATGATTGGACTCAAGATCAAATTAGATTGTTTGAATTGAATGCTAAAATAACTCACTTTCTATATTGCTCATTCTCAAATGATATACTTGAAAATGTTATGCATTGTTCATCCGCATTCGATATTTGGGCTTGTTTAAACATGCTTTACGATTATGCAAAAACTGATGAGCTTATTACTTTCAATGAAGGAGGTGATGAAAATTGTTATACCTCTAGTCCTAATGAAGTTTTTGATGCCCAAAGCTCATCTAGTCAAAGGAACACAAAAAATCGGGAAAGAAGACATGAGTAGATAGCAAAATTTGGTACTTATCATTTTCATGGTTTCAAGCATACTTTGAATGAAATCGTACTAAGTTGAAAGTTTGATTATATGACATTAGTTTCACTTCAAACTTGATATACATGATTTAAATGACCATATCTTGATATTTTAAAATTTTGAATGAAATCTAAAAATGTCATGAAAAAGATATGAGTACATTCATACTTGAGTGCATACTTGATTTAGGTTTGGATTCTATCTATCACTCTTTATTATCATGTATGATTTAAGTTTCATATTAAATATTTGTTTTTCATCCCTTTGGTTGAGATTGTCATGTTTCATGAAAAATAACTTTAGAGTCTCAACTTCATGAAAAAATATTTGTTTTTCATCCCTTTGACTAGATTAACCTTTTTTGCCCTTTTTGATTGATGTCAAAAGGGGGAGAAAATTATAGGTAAAGGGGGAGAAAATTATAGGCAAAGGGGTGGAAAATATAGGAAGACCATGCATATAGATAGTGAGAGTTTATTTTCATAAATATGCATGTTGATAGGGGGAGAAATCCCTTAGTTGATATCCTCTATGCTTTAATGAATATATTTTCTTAAGGATGTTTGTCATCATCAAAAAGGGGGAGATTGTTGGCTTAAGGTTTTCAACCTTGGTCTTAATCTCGGTTTTGATGATAACAAAAATAAAACTAATATCTCATTGAGAAATCTTTTAGGTTCCATTTCGGTTAGAGTTCGATGTCCTCGATCGAAAATATCATAAGAAATCAAAAAATCGGAAGGACATTGATCGTCGCGCTCGGGTTCGTCGTGGAATATCTCAAAGTTCGACGTATGCACCAAAGACGTATTGGACGAGTCCAAAGATCACATGGAAAGCTCTCCAAGCTGAAAAAAATCAAGTTCAGCCTAGGTTCGATCGATCGATCGGTCGACCGAATGTAGTTAGAAAAATGGCAGTAGCCTTGTCGGTCGACCGAATGTTGCGAAAAAATGGCAGTAGCCATTCGGTTGACCCGTCGGTCGACCGAAGATAGAGGAGAAATCACGTAAGGCTACTTCGGTCGACCCGTCGGTCAACCGACAGAGGCCAAAAAGCGGCAGAAGGCACGTCGGTCGATCGATCGATCGGTCGACCGGATAACAAATCAAAGATTGTGCACCTTGGCTTCACTGCATCGATCGATCGGTCGGTTGACCGGACTGCGGATCGTGAGGCTCGCGACTCATACAGTCGACCCATCAGTGGACCGGACAACGCGATTTAAGTGCAGTGGGCTGGCGGTCGATCGGTCAGTCGACCGACCAATCGACCGAGCGACTATAACGGATAGTTTTCTACCCGTTGAGCTGTCGTTTCTTTGAGAGGTTATAAATATACCTCATCTAACTCCTTTAATTCTTCTTTACTCACTCTTACAGATTTAATTGAGTATTCAAGAAGTGTTTTGAGCCTTCAAAAAGAATTAATTGTTGCGCCTGTTCTTCCATCAACATCCGTCTCAAGCACCCACTTCTGTTCCTCAACTCTGCTGTGATTCAAGTTCATCTACAGGTAGAGTTGAAGGCTTGAAGGCTTGGGAAAAAGTGCATTGGTCCTTCTTCCAATTTTTAGCCTTTTTTCTTTGTATTTGAAGATTTATTTCAAACCTATTTTATCTGTAATAGCTTCCTAGGTGTTGTAGAGAAACACTTAAGGGTTAGGCTTTGTAGATTTGTGTTTCGCCTAGGTGAATAGGTTTGAGGAGGTCTCAAAGAGGTGAGAATTGTGTCCTCAGTTGTATTCAAAGAGAAACACAAGTTCTATAAAGTAGTTGATTAGAAATCCTTGGTGTGGAGCCAAGGTAGTGGAGTAGGCAGTTGGCCGAACCACTATAAATTTGTGTGTTAGCATTGTAACCTTTTGATTGTGCTTAATTGGTTTATCTTGCTTCCGCATTTAATCTTAAAATTGCAATTTGCCTAAACAATATAAGAAACGATTTAAACCGGAATTAGGCATATAGATTTAGATAACACACTATTCACCCCCCCTCTAGTGTGGCATTTCGTACAACACGACTCCCCCCCTATGGGGCTCGGCAGCCCTAGGATGACCCTAGGGATGCTCGGCCAAGGTTGAGGGTGGGGTGCCCTCTAGGTGTTTGATAAAATGCCTAAGACAGGAATCTTGTGAAATCTTGAGATTCATGCCATGATTTTCTTGTCAATTTATGTATTCACATGTTAATGTATGCTTTATAAATAATCTGTGATTATGAATAGAAATTATGTTTTACAAAAGATGAGGTTTTGATCTTGATGTCAAACATGTTCTTTTGAGGGTTTCTTGATCATAAAGCTTAGTTCTTGCTTAAAGAAGATGTTGATGCATGTTAGATCTTGATTAGCAAATTATGAAGTTGTTATGTATGATGAACATGTTGATATAAATCTGTGATGAGGGAAATTTAGGATCTATATTCTATAAATTTAGGATTTATTTTCATGTTATGCTGAAAACTCAAACTTGCTGGAATTGTATGTTGTTTTGTTGAATCTGTGCTGATTTTGATTTCTTTGTTGATATGAGAATAACTCACTGAACATAGTCGTGTTACCTATCGTTTCAATTAGAAAATATAGTCTGGATCCATAGGGCACACTTTGGGAGTCAGATTCGGCTCGGGTGCACCAATTTGGGGCTAAACAGTAAACTGAGAATAAAACCCTAAAACAAAACTCTAAAACAAAACTCTAATTTTGGTGATGATAAATTTTAATTGCATAATTAAAATGCAAGGGGCAGCTTAATCTGTTATGAACTAAAAAATAAATGTTAAGCATGAAATAAAACCTCACGGGTTATGACATTACAAGTCTAGGAGTTGGGATCGGGCATTGAGTGTTGTGTAGTTTTCCCAATAGAGCCATCCCTAAGACATCGTAGGAGACACTTGACTTAGGTCATGTTGTGCCATATCTTATTGAATGACAGAGAGGCTCGGTTAGGTGCCAAATTCTGGGCTAGGCCCGGAAGGTTGGATGGCTAATTCCCAACCTGTGGAACAAGTTCTGATGGGCAAATCTTGATTGTTCCTGCATATCTTGTGGAACAAGTTCAGACGGACTATAAGACTCGGAAAAAGTTTCCTAATATAAAAATCTATTTTGGGGCAGTGCGTCGGACCCAGGGGTAGTCGAGTCGAGCCTCAGGATCGCCTCGAGTGAAAAGGTATGACTCGACTAATGAATCATGAAGTCTATTTGGATAATTAACTTTCCTTTTATAAAATGATACCTTAAATTAAGTTAACTCGAGTCATATTATGGTTTGAGTCGGAACCCAAGTTAAGTTCGGGTTTAGTCGACGTTTGAGTGCGAGTTAAGTGAGTCAAGAGGCCTCATTTGGAAAGCTAGATGAGGGATTAAAACCCTCATCTTGCAGCCGTGTGGCTCATCCATTGAGCCGCACAAGGCTGCCTAAGGGGAGAGAGGAAGAGGAGCAAGGTGAAGCTTGGGGCTTGGATCGATCTGGGATTCACGTCGTCGCCGGAAAAATTTCAAGTCGTCATCACCCGATCCTTGTTTCTCCGCAACCTAGGTGAGTGGTTAAATTTTGAAGCTTGGGGGAGGCGGGTGGCCGAACCCTAGATGAGATAGATTGAGTTTTCACGATCTTTTCGACAAATCTTGATTTCTATGATGTGCGTTCACTATTTTATGAAATTTCTTGTCGGAACTCGTTGTTTCTTCGTCGATTTGCAAGTTTTTAGGGATGCCGAGTCATGGGGAAAGTGGAAAGGTCATGCCAAAATTTTATGATTATAGGCAGCTGAACAAGGTGACTGTTAAGAACTGCTACCCACTGCCAAGGATAGACGTTCTATTTGACCAGCTGCATGGGGCTCAATGGTTCTCAAAGATAGATCTGAGGTCCGGATACCATCAGTTGAGAATCCGGGACTGCAATGTGCCAAAGACGGCCTTTAGGACTCGCTATGGTCACTATGAATTCCTAGTGATGTCCTTTGGCCTAACCAATGCACCTGCTGCCTTCATGGACCTAATGATTAGGGTATTTAAGGAGTACCTGGACAGCTTTGTGATTGTCTTCATGGATAACTTTTTGGTTTACTCTAAGAGTGAGGAAGAGCACTCTAAGCACCTGAGAATGGTCCTAGAAACCCTCAGAGAGCACCGCTTGTTTGCCAAATTTTCCAAATGTGAATTTTGGTTGGAAAGTGTAGGGTTCTTGGGCCATGTAGTGTCCAAGGAAGGAATAAGGGTAGATCCCACCAAGATTGAAGTGGTTCAGAACTGGAAGCGGTCAACTAGTGTGACCGAGGTCCGTAGTTTTCTTGGGTTGGCCGGCTATTACCGAAAGTTTGTGGAGAATTTCTCCAGAATTATAGCCCCTCTATCTCGGTTGACCCAGAAGAAGGTCAGATTCATTTGGGATGACAAATGTGATGCGAGCTTTCAAAAGCTCAAGGCATGTTTGACATCTGCACCCGTGTTGGTTGTACCTTCCGGCTCAGGAGGGTTTGTGGTTTTCTGTGATGCCTCTCAGGTTGGTCTGGGTTGCGTCTTGATGCAGTATGGCAGCGTGATTGCTTATGTGTCTCGCCAGTTGAAAGTTCATGAGAAGAACTATCCGACGCATGACCTAGAATTAGCGGCAGTGGTCTTTGCACTGAAGCTTTGGATGCACTACTTGTACGGGGAGACTTGCAAAATCTACACAGATCACAAGAGTCTCCAGTACTTGCTTACCCAAAAGGAGTTGAACCTCAGGCAGAGGAGATGGCTGGAGCTCCTAAAGGACTATGATTGCACCATGTTATGTGTCCATAGGTTTAAGTTTGAAAAATCATGAGTAAATGATAAGATTGACACTTAGCAAGTTTCATGATAACTAGCTTAGTTATGAATGAAACCATGCTAGGTTGATATCTTGACTTAAGGACATAATTTTTATCTCAAACTTGACATACACTCAAAACAAAGTCAAGATACTTTGATTATTGGTCATACTCTGATTTCAGAAACACAAAGTATCACTTACTTGAAATATTTATTTTTCTGATACTTTGATTTTTCGTCAAAAAACTTCAAATGAAAACTCATGTATACCATTTTGATTCCATTTCTAATATCATTCTCACCGTTGCTTGAGTAAAATCATTTCTATGAATGATTTTGATAACTTGAATGATAGTTAGAAATATCGATTTTTTATTAAAGTCAATATATGATGAAAAATGAAGTTAGATAATTCATTTTGAGCTCAAACTTGACACACACATCTTAAATGATCATTCAGCGATGTCTGAAAAGTTTGAAACAAAATTGACAACTTTTGAAAACATAGCTGAAATTTATGAAAATGCCATCAGGAATTTTATGAATTTATAGAAAACCAATTTTTGACTGATTCTTGACCTATAGATTCCTTGAAAAATCTAGTTTGTCTAGTTAAAGTTTCAAAAAAAAATCATCAATAATATGATTTTATATGGATTTAAAAGTTTGATTCTTGTAAACTTGAAGTATACCTTGACCTAAGTCAACAAAGTGACTTATAAATTTCATTTTAAGCCCAAACTTGACTCATATACTTCACTCATGTTAGAAGTCTAGATGCCTAAGTTAGAGAAAACATCAGTAGATAGCGAAATTTGATACTTAGTATTTTTATATTTTCATGCCTATTTTGAATGAAATCGTGCTAAGTTCATATTTGGATCAAATGACATTCTTTTCATTTCAAACTTGATAAACATGTTTTAAATGATTATATCTTGATATTTGGAAAGTTTGAACGAAAACAATTTTTTTGAAAAATAGCTAATATTTACGAAAATGCCACTAATGTATCTCTCTTCTCAAAATAACTCATCTTTTTCGGATACTTTGAATTTTCGTTGAAATTTTCAAATGAGACTTCAAGTATGACATCATAACTCTATTTTTGGTATCGTTCTCACTATCACCTGAAAAAATCATGTCTAAAATGGCTTTTGATATTTTGACCGATACTTGAAAATATTGATACTTGAGTTTACACATGATTCTCGAATTTGGATTTAGGTTATCACTAATTGCTATTATGTATGATTTAGTCTCATATTACATATTTGTTTTTCATCCCTTTGGTTGAGATTTTCATATTTCATTAAAAATAGTTTTAGAGTCTTAACTTTGACTTTAGGTTGACTTTTCTTGCCCTTTTTGATTGATGTCAAAAGGGGGCGAAAAATATATGTAACAAAGGAAGAAAATATAGGAAAACCATGCATATAGATAGGGGGAGTTTACTTTCGTAGATATGCATATTGATAGAGGGAGAAATCTCATGTTTGATATCCTCTATGTTTAATTGTAGAGATTTTCTTAAGGATGTTTGTCATCATCAAAGGGGCGATTGTTGGCCTAAGGTTTTCTACCTTGGTCTTAATCTCGGTTTTGATGATAACAAACATGGAATGAATGTTTCATTGAGAAATATTTTTAGATTCCATATCGGTTAACACTCGATGTCCTCAATCAGAAATATTGTAGAAATCAAAAAATCAGAAGGACATTGGTCGACGCATTCGGGTTCATTGCGGAAATTTCTAGAAGTTCGACGTGTGCAGCAAAGACGTCTGGGACGAGTCTAGAGAACATATGAAAAGCTCTCCAAGTTGACACACACTGAAGGCCGAAATCCGAAAATGAAGTGCGCAAGAAAAATACACAAGAAAATTGCCCTGCCCAGATTCGGTTGACCGACAAAAGAGGAAATCGAGCAGAAGGCAACTTGATCGACCGATCGGTCGATTGAATGCTGCCAAAAACTGGTAGTAAGCAAGTCGGTCGACCGAATGGTCGACTGAAGTATGCAGAAAGTGAAGTTGGCCTAAGGTTTTCTTCCTTTGTCTTAATCTCGGTTTTGATGATAACAAACATGGAACTAATGTTTCATGGAGAATTGTTTTCAGGTTCCATATTAGTTAGCGCTCGACGTCCCTGATCGAAAAAATTAGATAAATCGGAGAAATCGGCGGTGGGAGGGTGCTCTCGGTAAGAAGGCGAGATACTTCCGGGTGTGCAAGTGCCTTCGGTTTGAGAGCGGAGACTTTTTGATACAATGTTTTTCATTGTAAGAAAACTAATTAATCTAGTTAAACTAGTTTGGAAGTCCTAAGCGAGGTGTTTAGGTAGTGGAGTAGGCATTGGGGCCGAACCACTATAAATCATTATGTTAGAATTGTTTACTTTGTGTATCGTATTGCTTATCTTTATCACCCGCTTCCGCATTTAGTCATTAAATAGTGAATTGCCTAAGTAAATCAAGTAAATGATTAAAATCAGATTTAGACTAATTGATTAGTTAACACACTATTCACCCCCCTCTAGTGTGGCCATTTCACCAACATTTGGTATCAGAGCGGGTCGTAGATTGAGATTTCACCATCTCCTCTACATCGTCTCTAGATCTGAAAAATGACACTAGAGAGTTTAGCGTCTTCAACCCCTAGGTTCGATGCCTCGAACTTTGGTCTTTGAAAATATAGGATGTACACATATTTAAAGACTTAAGGTTTTGGTATCCTTAACATGTTAAGACTAGAATTCATTGAACCTACGGTTGACATGCATGCTTGGAGTGAATTAGATAAGAAAATATTTAAGTATAATGGAGATGCCATGAATTGTATTCTTTGCACATTACCAAATCACATCCTAGATAAAGTCATGCATTTCTCTTCGGCTTATGATTTATGGGTCACTTTAAATATTTTATATGATCATGCCAAAACCGAAGAGATTGGCACTTTTGATGAAGGTGGTGCTGACAATGGTCACACACCTACTACTAATCTTGGTTTTGATGCCCATGGTGCTTCTAGTCAAAGGAGCAACTCTAAGAGCCGAAAACGGAAGGTGATTTGTCATGCTTGCAAGGAAAAGGGGCATGTGAAGAAAAATTGCCCTACCATGATGAACAAAGCAAGGAAGAGGTCAAGTGCTTCCATCTCCACATCTTACTCATTTGAAGCACCCTCTAGCCATGACTATGAAGCCACATCCAAAGCTTGCCTCATGGTTGCAAATAATGAGGTACTTTTTCTTCATCTAGTCATAATAATGATGATGATAGTACTAGTTGAGGAATGTCAAAAAATGTATGGCTTGCTTATGAAAAAGAACAAGGAAAATAGAAATCTAAAGAAGGAAAACTCTAAGCTTAGTTCACATGTGCATAACTTAGAATTAGAAAATGAAAAATTAAAGACTAGGCCTTTTGATTCATGCCATGATAATCTAGAACTTGAGCTTAAAGCTTTGAAACTTGAAAATGATGATTTGGAATCTAATATGAAATTTGAGGTAATGATTTCAAATGTGAGAATGAGACTTTGAAAAATAAAAATTGTATGATGAAATCTCAAATGCAAGCCTTAAACAAATCCATTAATATCTTGAAAAATGAGGTTGTTTTCTTGAGTAGGAAAGCAAATAATTTATCCAATGTTTCATCTTTTAGAAATCCTAGAAAGAAAAATGTTTCTTCTAAGAATGCTCATGCATATTATCCTCCTCATGTTAAGCATTCTATCTCTAGACCTCACGATCATAGGAAGATGAATGTTTCTCTCAAGAATGCTCATGCTCATCTTAGTTCACATGTCAAGCATTCTAATGATAAATTTCATGTCCATAGCAAAAATAAAAATAAATTCCATGGACATTGTTTTTGTTGTGGTGTTTATGGGCATGCCATCTATGATTGTGCCTTTAAAATGAACCCAAGTGTTGTAAAGACACTTTGGGTACCTAAGGCCATTAACCCCCTAAGACCAAAAGGCATTTGGGTACCAAAAGTATCATGTTCTCTTATAGGGGGAGCTACCACACAAGGTTAAAGAGAACTGGACTATTAAAGTTGACCTTGGATCCAAACGAGAAATCTCCAAGAGGTTGCAACTTCAAGCTATCATGATGCCATAGGTATGGAAATTGACATCAAAGACTTCGGTATCATCTCCCATACCTACTTGCTTAAATTAGGGTTGAAGTTTTGATATATGCTTAACATTAGTAGATTTTCTGCTCTTGATATGAGTTTCAAAAATATTTTTGATTTTTGATTTCCGATCAATTCGGAGACCTATGTAGCCTATAATGAGCTCATGCGACCTTGCTGTTCCAAATCATATGCTCATTGTGGCCTTTCGGTTTTCAACCAATAGGAAGGGTTGGAGATCAATTTTTCATTAATATTACATTTGTGATCTCTTAAAATTCGTTTCGGATTCATGATAACATATTTTGAAATATATTTCAAACTATTTAGCAAAGTGGATTTTGAAAATGATACTTGATTTTTCTCTTTGCTATTTGGTTTGGGTTGCTTGCTAGTAGCTTTAGTTTCATTAAATCAACTAATGAAGTATACTTGCAAGTTGAGAATGTTAATGGAAGGCTATACTATCATGAAGACAATTGAAAAGTAAAAAGACAAGTTTGGCAAAATTCCAAGAATGAGGTATGAGTTCGGTTTTGCAAAAATCTTAGTATAATAGTTAAAATATACTTGTGGTATAATGACGTCTCTATACTCATGATTGTTTTTGCATGATAAAGATATGAAATTTCATGAGTAGGTAAAATTTTGATAACTTAGGCAATTTCATGATATCTTGGTTGAATGAAACTTGCTCTAGGTTGAATTTCATATTAGAGACCTCATTTTGAGTTGGTGTCGGTAAACATATTTAGATACACATATGACATGATTCTAGGCATTTAAACTTGAAAATTCATATGTAGATGAACAAAGTGATAACTAGATCACTTTAGGGGACTTAAATTTGGAAAAAGTTTGACCCAAGTCAACAAATCGACTTCGACACTTCATCTTAAGTCCAAACTTCATAAACATGTTTAGGAATAGGTATGACATATTTCCAAGCACTTAGAATGAAAAATTCATATAGATATGGATCAAATGACTTAGAGGTCATTTCATGATAACCTCTTTTGAACCAAGTTGATCCAAGTCAACAAATTGACTTAGAGGTCTCATTTTCAATCCATATTTGAGAAACATATTTATAGTTACTCATGTTATGTGTCCATAGGTTTAAGTTTGAAAAATCATGAGTAAATGATAAGATTGACACTTAGCAAGTTTCATGATAACTAGCTTAGTTTTGAATGAAACCATGCTAGGTTGATATTTTGACTTAAGGACATAATTTTCATACCAAACTTGACATACACTTTTTACATGACTATTATGTCGTGTCATAAAAGTTTGAATGAAAATAGAGTACGTTTTGAAAAATAACTAACAATTATGAAAATGCCATTGAAATTTTAACATTTTCAGTTATTTCTAGGAAAATGTAGAAAAATCTTTTTTAACTGATTCTTAAAATTGAATGTTCATTGAAAAATCTAAGTTCTCCAGTAAAAATTTCAAAAAGTTTCATAGAGAATATGATTTATAGTGGAATTTTGAAGTTGGATTTCAGAAATGTAATTTTTTCGATACTTTGATTTTTTGTTGAAAACTTCAAATGAAATTTTGTGCATACTATTTTGATTTCATTTCTAATATCGTTCTCACTATTCTTTGAGTGGAATCATTTCTAAAAATAATTTTGATACCTTGAACGATATCTTGGAAATGAGTTTTTGGTTGGAATCGAGACAAGTTTAAAAATGAACTTAGAGAATTCATTTTGAGCTCAAACTTGACACTGACAATTTTTTAAAAAAAATACCTGAAATTTATGAAAATACCCTTGGACTTTCAGGAATTTTAGGAATTTCTAGAAAACTAATTTTTTACCAATTCTTCAGCATATAGATTCCTTGCAAAATCTAGTTTCTCAAGTTAAAGTTTCAAAAATTTTCATCAAGGACATGATTTAATAAGGATTTAAGACTTTGATTTTTGTATACTTAAGTATCCCTTTGACCTAAGTCAACAAAGTGACTTAGAAATTTCACTTTCAGCCCAAACTTGACTCATATACTTAGATTCACTCATGTTAGATATCTAGGTATCTAAACTTGAGAAAACATGTGTAGATAGCAAAATTTGATACTTAACCATTTTCATGTTTTCATGCCTATTCCGAATGAAATCGTGTTAGGTTCAAATTTTGATCAAATGACATTATTTTCACTTCAAACTATACATGCTTTACATGATCATAACTTGGTATTTTGAAAGTTTGAATGAAATATGAAAATGTCATGAAAGATTCACTTATTTACAAAAATGCCAATAAAGTATCACTCTTCTCAAATTACTCATTTTTTTGGACACTTTGGATTTTCGTTGAAATTTTCAAATAAGACTTCAAATATGATATCATAACTCTATTTTTGGTATCGTTCTCACTATTACCCAAGAAAAATCATTTCTAAAATGGTTTTTGATATTTTGACCGATACTTGAAAATATCGATACTTGAGTTTATACATGATTTTCGGATTTGGATTTTAGTTATCACTCCTTGCTATCATGTATGATTTAGTCTCATATTAAATATTTGTTTTCCATCCCTTTGGTGAGATTTTCATGTTTCATGTAAAATAGTTTTAGAGTCTCAACTTTGACTATAGGTTGATTTTTCTTGCCCTTTTTGAGTGATATCAAAAGGGGGAGAAAAATACAAGTAAAGGGGAAGAAAATATAGGCAAACTATGCATATAGATAGGGGGGGTTCTATTATATAGATATGCATGTTGTTTGGGGGAGAAAGACGGGATAGTTCCGGGTTTGGAAGTGCCTTCGGTTTGAGAGCGGAGACTTTTCGGTGTAAAGTCCTCATTGTAAGGAAACTAATTAATCTAGTTAAACTAGTTTGGAAATCCTAAGCGGGGTGCTTAGGTAGTGGAGTAGGCATTGGGGTCGAACCACTATAAATCATTGTGTTAGCATTGATATTTTGTTTGTGTTAATTGCTTTATCATTAATCGTTTCCGCAAATATTTAGTCGTTCAATTGTGAATTGCCTAAGTAGTTTTAGAATTTAGGCGACAAATTTAGTTAACACACTATTCACCCCCCCTCTAGTGTGGCCATTTCACCAACAACTGGTTTTCCCCAAAATCCCTAGGGCCGGCCGAGTGAAGGTTTTCCCCAAATTGAAGGGGGTTGGCCGAGCGGGGTAAACCAAGGCTCGAATTTGGAATCTATTATACTTTAGCTTATTGAGATCATAGATTAGAGAACATGGATTTGATGTTGTGCTAATCATAATTCTTTCTATCGACATTGTAGATTGTTTCTTACTTTGAGATTTGTTAGAGGGTTCTTTATATATATTTTTGTTGTTGGAACTTATTTTTATATGATGTACCTTATTCGTTAATTGCTTAATATAATTGAAAAAATGCTGAAATTATTGTTTATTATTGTTGTGTTTAACTATGCGCATGCTGAAATAGGTCAATTGATGCTATATTTTTCATGTATGAGTTATAGATGAACACTAGAGGCTACAATTAGTGATACAAGCACATGTAAGTGTATGACATCGTACATTTGAATGATGGGAGTGTGACATCAGTTAGGCCTCATACTTTTTCCATTATAGAAGTTGTAAAATTAGAAACACTAGTGATGTTAAACTATATTTCATGATGAGAATGGATTATTGTAGTAGAGATTGCCATACTACAGTCCTCACTAGGACGATAAAAAAATTGAGAAACATAAATTGATGGAGCCCGGTAGGGCTGGGTGTGGGCGTAAGACCGAGACAATATTTAATTACTATAGGATATGTGAGTGTATTGTGTATTGTGCTTGTGATGGCTAGGCTAAGAAGCATCCCTAGCTGGTCGGCTATTGCCTGATTCAGCAAGTGAACGAGGGGTCTTGAGATTGCACGGGTGAGCTATGCTGGTATTAGACCCGAGTGGCAGGGGTCTTGAGATTGCATCAGTGGGCCACCCTGATGTTAGACCCGATTGGATGGGGTGGGATGAGGTATTCCCAACCCGATTGGGCACCGGAAACTAGATGGACATCCTAGTTGAAGGGCCTGGGTTTTGTTTTGTTGTATGCAAATGTGAACTTGATTTAAACATTCCTTATATGGAAGGATGTGTTTCATGGGCCGGCTAGGGCCGAGAAGACTTATGATATGTGGTTGGCCGGCTTGGACCAAGTAGTGTTTTAAATCCCAAAGATTATAACTAGTTGAATTTATTCATATTGTTATATACATATTTATGCATGGGATTTAAGTGGAGGTTCGATAGAACCACTCACTGAGTTCCTCATGGACTCATGGTTTATTTATTTTATTTTGTAGAGCCTGACTAGTGAGGTACGGCTAGATGGCATGGCGCGGCTGGAGGGTCATACGACGTCGATGATCTCGTAGCGGGCCGAGTTATAGAGTCGTAGTCGTGTAGTGTTTTAATTAATGCATCAGTGTTGAGTTCTTCTATGAACAATTGGAGTCTGTATTTACTTGAACATCTTTTATTTCATTTATGGATTCATGACATTTTAAATTCGGTTGTTGTTATTTATATGTATATATAGCTGCATGGATTGCATTGCATGAGTTAGGCTTTAGGGTACCTCCACGTATCCTGGCCGGTCACGTGTCCCTAAGTTGGGGAGTGACAAAGTAGTATCAGAGCATGTGGTTAGGTCTTGATTACAACTTAGAGTCTGGGTACCATATGAGGCATATCTAGCATGTCGACATACGGTGTGGTTGTGTTATGAGATCAGACGCAGTTGTTGGCACAAATGGCTCAGTTGACTGAAGCTCTCCGCTGGGAGCAAGGGTCGAGGCAGCAGCAACGCGTAGCCGCATCCGGTACCGGTTACACCGGAGGTGGCCGAGCCAATTATGCCGGCAGATAGAGCACCTAGGGCAGCCACGTACACAGACTTCATCAAATTAAGGCTGTCGAATTTCACTGGAACAGATCATCAGGTGGAGGTCACCAGTTTCCTTGGCGACTGCTACAAGCCATTTGCAACGCTCGGGTGCTCGTCTGAGACGACTGCTCATATGGTCAGATTATAGCCGAGAGGACCGGCCAAGGAGTGGCTTCATAGCTGGAGGGATCGTAGGGGGGCAGGTGCGCCACCCCCTACTTGGGATGAGTTCAAGGTCGCCATTGTGGAGCGGTACATGCCGAGGAGTTTCCGCGATAGGCGGGCGAAGGAGTTTGAGTTATCGCGTCAGACTAGTGGTATGACAGTGCTAGACTATGAGATGGAGTTTACTTGACTTTCGAAGTACCGCTGTGATAACCAAAATTTAATTACATTTATTTTGGTTTTATAGCAGGAAAGCATGGACTTAAGTTAAGCAGGTTAGCGGAGTTTTCGGGTCTAATTTGGGTAAGCTTTTGATGTAGAAAAAAATTTGAGAAATTTTACAAATATTATTTCTGAAATTAATGATGTCATAATGAAAGTGGACCCCGAGACGAGTCCAACAATTCGATCGGAATCTGAATCGGACTTAAAATGGATTTTTAGCGGGTCTAGCAAGCCGAGTGGTAAAAGAGGGGTAAAAATGTAAATTGAGGTTTAAAATAAACCCTAATGTATTTAAGAGGGCTGTGCGTCTGGGGGAAGCCGCACGGCACTCTACCTGGGCAAAGAGGCAGCAGCGACGCGTGAGGGGAAAAGGGTGGCCGGAGTGGCCGAGTTCGTCGGGGGCAAGTATTGGGGAACTTCCATTGCATCATTCCCTTTTCTTTTCCTGCAAAAAAGGTGAGTAATTTGACACTTCTTCCCCTTGTTCAATAATCCAACAGCCGCCTCCTTCCCTTGATGGTATTTTTGTTGCTTCTTGAAATTTCGAATGGATTTGGATTAAATTGGTGTTTCTCCTCGTTGTTTTGATCTACGCTTGAAATCATGGGAAGAGGAGGTGCGGCTGCACACCCCCAGCCAAGTTCTTGGCATGCGCCACCCCTCCTTGAAGCTTGATTCTTTTTCATTGGTTCTTGATGTATCCACTGTCATTTAGTCTCAGATTTGCATCAAATTAAGTTGAATTCTTGTGCAAAGCATGCTATCTCTCTTGGATTAATGCCCTACTTGTGCGGATGAGGGAAAGGGGCTGCTGGCGCCCTTTTCTTCCTTGAGGATTTTCCTCTTGAATAAAGGCAGAATCTCTCCTATGTTTAGTGCAGTTTTTATTCTCTATCCTCATGATAAACCTTGTATGAGATTGCCTTTTTCTTGGTTTTTAATTGCCTTTCAAGCTCGGCAAGATGGGGCTGCTGCCGGCCTCTTAGACATGTCCTTAAAGGTTAATCTAGGTAGAACTGAGATTTATGAGGGGACTAAGGAATTGGGCTGCTCATTGGTAGGTTTAGGGGCATGTTTCTCTAAGTATACATAAGCTACCTTAGACAAGGAAATCTAGGACATGTGTAGACATACAAACCTACTGTGCATGTAGAGAATGGTTTCCCTTAAATCCTGCACTTGCTGCCCTACTTAGAATTTTCTTAAATCAGGTGTAAATAAGCTGCCCCGTTAGGGAACATGACACTTTTTGGGCATTTCTTACTACATTATGGTTCATTAGCACTCGACAAGGTCTACAAGACGTAGGGACGTGAAAATAATAATAATAATTCTTAACTTGACATCCTATGGACACCAAACTATAGGGGGAGAAAACTTAGTAGGGGCTGGGTTCTTGAGGAAGTTTCTAAGGCCATACGGCCGGCCTTTTGAAGAGAGGAATGGGTGACGAGCAAGTGATATTGTAATACTCGGGGTTTCCTAATATTAAAAAAATTCGTGGTGCAGCCCATCGAGTCGGGAGCTAGCTGGGCCGGGTCGCGAGATCGTTGCGAATTGCAGGTATAATTTATTTAAATTATGACCTATTGTTGGAAAGTAGGTGGATGACTATGTTGGTTGACTCAAGTTGGGTTGAGATTGGGTTCGTGGATCGAGTCGGGAATCGATCTGGGTTAGGTGGAGTCGTATGAGAAGGCTTAAGTGAAGAGATGAGGGGAATAAAACCCCTCATCCAAGCAGTCGTGCGGCTCAAAAGGGGAGAGCCGTACGCAGCCCAAGAGGAAGGGGATCGAGGGAGATCGTGATCGACGCCGGGCTCGCATCGACGCCGGGGAAATTGAAGTTCGTCTTCATCGATCCCATCTTTTGATCCAATCGAGGTGAGTGGTTAGTTTGGTTGAGGGGAGGCGGGTGGCCGAACCTAGAAATCCTTGAAATCGAGTTTCTTACGCGAGTTTTCTTGTCGATCGATGTGGTTTTCCCGTGTTTGAACTCTAAATGATTAGTGTATCTGTGATCTCATGTTTTAGATCGTATTTTTTGTGTTTTGTGGGTTGGCCGAGTAGAGGAAAATGGGGAAAGGTCATGCCGAAATTTTCTCCAATTTCCTCGATCGTCTTTTAACTCATTGTTCGTCTTATTTTCGTCAAAAGTTAGATCTCTAGATTGAAGCTTAGGTTTGGTTGTCGCAAGCATGCCCATCTTCCCTAAGGGCTCGGCCGAGCAGGGTGTTACCTCTGCTCAAGTCGGCCGAGCAAGGGTAAGGGGAAAAATTCAAGCTTGATCGAATTATTTATGCGAGGTTTCATGCTAGGTTGTCTTGATTCATACTTACATGTGTGGTGTGTGATTTTAATAATGTTATGAGATTGCCACTCATCATAGAATTTGTTAGTAGCTGTAGATCTAGATCCTCATGTTTAAATAAATGTTTCATTAATTCTCAGATATTATGCTCAATCGTTACTATGTCTATTGCATGTTCCTTATCGTTTTGCTTTTGAATCTATCCTCTTTAATTCGGCACTCGTAGGATATTTATTCTTGGCATGTTCTAATAACTTCAGAAAGAAAGGTTTCGGTACCTAATTGTGACATCTAACTGAGAGGCAAAGCACACTTGCTAGGTTCTACACCTAGGGATAGTTAGCGGACATCAGCATCCTAATAGTGTGACCCGCGGGGAAGGGTCGGATATAGGCAATGCTCGGGAAGCAAAACTTAGGGTAATATGCACAACCTGGCTTCGGTTGTGGTTGAGATAGTCTACTGAGGAGTGTCATTAGCTGAACGACTATCACACGACTCAGCGGTTTATAGGGTCTTGAGAATATGCCCATAAGGGTATATTTATGGTGGCCGACTGGCTTGGATTATGTAAAGGGGAGAACCGAACCTTCCACATTTTTTTTATTAGGCCATTAGTGGCCGAGCTGTATTGGAATTGGTAAGGGCCTGAGAGGCTGGTTCACCCATTCTTATGATTAGGCAAATTGGTTAACTATATTGGTGTGATCATAGTATGATTTCTTATCAGTATCATACCCTTGTATATGTTATCTTGCCGAGTATTTAAGTGGAGGTTTGAAAGAATCATTCACTGAGTTCCTCACGTACTAACGATTTATTTATTGTTGTTTTGCATAGCCCGACCAGTGAGGTACGTCTTGGTGGCATGGTGCGATTGGAGGGCAGACGTGGGTGCAGATCTCGTAGCTGGCAGCTCTATTGTCGTAGTCGTGTCTGAGTAGAGTCATGTAGATTCACTAAGTTGATTTTGTAAACATTGAGATGTCTTCTTTGAAAACCTTGGATGTTTCTTTAAAAACTTTTTATATTTTCAAACTGGATTTGGTTAAACTATGTTTTAGTAACTAATAAAGTTTGGTGCGGTTACTTTGATTATGATTTCCATGTCAGTCTATTACATTTTATAAGTTGATGGTCAGTGCATAGGGTAGGCTTCGGGGTACTGATATGTACCCTGACCGATCACGCGACCTTGAGTCGGGGCGTAACAACCACCCTACCTAGGTGGCGACTGAGACCTCCAGGGTTAAGAGACTTGTCGAGGGGCTGAAAGTGCAGATCAGTAGGCTCATCCATTACACTGAGGATACTACTTTTGCTCAAGTGGTGGATGAGGCACTCCGGAAGGAGGCACTGGTATCATTCAAGAAACATGATGGGCCTCCAAAGAAGAAGTTCCGACCTTAGGGATCTGGAGGTCGGCCCTTGCATTCTGAGGGGACCGTTGCGGCAATAGATCATCAGCCGAGTAGAGGGCACAATAGTTCTAGGGGCCGTGGTGGCACAGGTTAGGGGTCATCTCGGCAGACAAGGTCAGGGAGTGCACCACAGAAGACTGAGATGCCGCAGCAAGGTCGTTGTGGCAGGAGGCACTAGGGAGCTTGCTATGGCCGCACAGATGTATGCTTCTGATGTGGGCAGGTTGGGCACTTCAAGAAAGACTATCCAAACAGAGGTGGCCACATACCTGAGCAATCTAGGGGGAAAGTACCGATGTTAGTTGGTTTTGTGGCTCAGAAGGGTCAGGCGCAAGGTAGAGGACAACAAACCAGCCATTCTGAGAGGCCTTCCATGCGGGTGTATGCTGTGAACTGCGATGGCGTTGAGGCGTCAAGGGCAGTTGTGATAGGTACTCTTATTATAGATTCATCTGTTGCTTTGTGTTATTTGATCCGGGTGCCACGCACTCTTTCGTATCTGCTATTTTTGCTTCTAAACTGCTAGGGAAACCCTCCTTGCTTGAGGTGCCTTATGTGGTATCGACGCCTATGGGCGATGCCATTCTGGCTGAGATAGTCTATAGGGACTGCGAGGTGTTCATCTGTGGACACGTGTTGAGGGTAGAGTTGACACTTTTGCCGATGCTAGAGCTCGATGTGATACTAGGATTGGATTGGTTGGCGGATCATTTCACATCGGTAGATTGCAGGGCTAAGACTGTGACCTTTAGTAAGCCCAAATTGCCATAGTTTACCTTCTAGGGAGACGGAAGGGGGGACCCTATTGGGGTTATATTAGCTCTGAAGGCTCGTAAGTTACTCCTAGGTGGATGTTAGTTCTTCTTGGCCTTTGTGTCTGTAGCAGAGGAGGACAAGGGTATGGCTAGGGATGTTGGGGGGACACCAATTGTTTGTGAGTTCCCAGATGTGTTTCCCGAGGAGTTATCGGGTTTGCCGCCAAAAAGAGAGATCGAATTTTGCATCGACTTACAGCCAAGACCGCTTTCCGGACGGGATAGTTTCTTTCTTGGCGTTGAGGGGGGTGTGCCTCTCGAAACGAGCGCTTGGACTAGGAGGTGTCCTCGGCCCCTTGCCAATTACTCATTCGTGCTGACTGCGGTCTTCAGTTCTTCTATCTTCCTTTTTGGACTTTTTGTCATCGATCGTGGCTTTGTGATTTTTCCAATCGATCTTCCTTGCTTCTCTTTGCTTTTCCATTTTTATAAAATTGCCATTTTTTCCTGGAGCCGTGTCTTTAGGCTCGATTAAGGCGATTCGGTAGGTGAAAGGCCCGGGTTTTAGCCCGTGCAAGATGCAAAAAAGCTCAATCGCTGGATCAAGATAGGAGATGTCGACCACTATGGCCTGAAACTTGTTTATGTATTCTCTTAGGGGCTCATATTCCCCATGCCTGATATAGTGTAGGGCTGCTCCTGTCTTATGATATACTCGTGATGTGCTGAATCAACAGAGGAAGACACAGGAAAGCTCATCGAAAGAGCCAATTGATCCCGACGGGAGGAAGGCGAACCATAACATTGTGGCTTTCCCCAAGAAGGTCGGGAAGGCTCTACAAACCATCGAGTCGGTTGCTCCATGATAGAGCATCGTGGTGCGAAACACCGTTAGGTGTAGCGTGGGTCACCCGCACCGTCGTAGAGTGCTACGGTAGTGGGTAGCTCAGTTCTTGGTGGGAGACAAGTTGCCATGATATGCTTGGCGAAGGGGCCTGCGTCAAGGTGGGAAGTGGCCTCAATCCCTTGAGTCTTTAGATATTCATCCGTTTTTGGTCAAGGGGTGCTGGAGACCCTATCTCGAAAGACAGAGACTCGTCTTCTCCTTTTTGAGTGGTTGGTCTCTCCATGCTCTGAGCGACAATGTTTGCGTTCGGCTGGGGGCTACCCCTTACGCCGCGCCGGTGCCTTGCCGTTGGCGTTGGTCGATCGTCACCGTCGGGTCATTGCCGTTGGCGTGTGGCGACGGTCGCTTGGCTCCGGGTTCCAACCATTGTGGGGGAAGTAAGCTTTACTCGGCCCCATGGTGGGCGCTAGATGTTCCTGCCTGAGAGTCGGGGCACTCCGATCTAGTTTGGTGTCTCTCCTTATCTAGTTCAATGCTGGTGGGGGGGGCTGCAAAAGACACTCCGACGCCCAAGTTAGGAAGACTCCAAGGTGAGGTTTATGGAATTGGAACTTAGGGTTACCTAGGTGCATCGTGTCTATATATATCGCAGGTGGAGGTGATCATACTGCCCGATAATCTCGCTAGGATTGTTATCCATAATGGGTCAAGGCCAATCCCTGAGATGGTGGGTTTAAGATGGTATGTTCCTCGTTGATGAGGAAGGACGTGGGAGTCCATGTATGTCCGGGTGGATTCCCCGGATAGAGCCGTCTGGCTTGGCTTGAGTCTGGCTCAAGGGTGTAATTTGAGCGGAGCCCCCTGGGCAGGGCCGCGTGGTTCGGTTCGAGGTGAATGACGGGGCGCTGCTGGGTCGACCGGGCCCAATAGTTCTAGTCTAGTCCAGTAATGAAGTAGGAGAGTTCACCTCTAGCTATTACCCTGAATAGGTCACATACATCGGTATGTACAAGCTCCAAGTCATCTTTGGTCCTTTCCATTTGTCCCAAAAATGTTGATCTAGTCATCTTGCCTTGTAAACATGTCTCACAAGTCGGAATAGGTTCATAACCCATTGGGACTAACAGCCCCATTTTCTCCAACTTGTTTATCCTATCATTTGCAATATGACCTAATCTAAGGTACCAAAGTTGTTTAAGGCTAGGGGTTGAATTAGTCATGGCATTAATTTCCATTGTCTTTGGAAGTGTTTCGTTTTTAGCTCTAAGATAATAGAGGCCATCATATAAATAACAATGCCTATAATACTATTTCTAAAATAAATATTGCAAACATCATCTTTGAAGTCAAACTTATAATTATTCCTAGTCAAACTAGAAATAGAGATAATGTTTCGATAAGCATTTGGTAAAACTTAAGCATGATCTAAAAGCAAAACATGATTAACTAAAACCAATGAAGTCGATCCCACAGCTTTGGCCACAAGACTTGCTCCATTGTCGATCTTCAAAATGACTTCATTCCTTCCAAGGACCCTACTACTTTCCAGTTCCTACACAAAGGTACAAATATGAGAACTTGCACCTGTATCAAGAACCCAAGCAATAGTAGAGCTATACGGACTATCGAATTCAGCAAAATAGGAAATAGACTTACCTTTCGAAGGCTTGTTGTTCCCTTTATCTGCCTTTAATGACTCCAAGTATTGATGGCAATTCCTTTTACAATGTCCATCCTTGCCACAATGGAAACACTTTCCTTTGCTTGTAGTATCCTTCTTCTTGCCTTTTTTTCTTGGACACTCCACTTGATGATTTAGAGACAATAGCCTTCTTGTTCTTCTTTTTCTTCTTGGTCTTATTAGAAATAGAAGCTACAAGAACAGTTTCCTTCCCTTTGTTAGGCATGACCTTTTGGGTCGTGACAAACATATTGTGCATATCAGCAAGCGTATACTCAATCTTTTTTATGTGAAAATTCACTATGAACTGGGATAATGAACTAGGCAGAGACTGAAGGATCAAATCCAAATGGAGACCAAAATCCATGTAGAACTCAAGATTCTCAAGCTGTTCAATTAGTCTGATCATCTTATGCACATGAGTTCCTACATCAGCCCCTTCAAGCATGTTGGATTAGAACAATTCCTTAGATATCTCTTATCTAACAGTTCTGATTTGCTCACCATACAACTCTTTGAGATGCAGCAAAATTCCTCCACTAGTGTATATGTTTCCATGCAGCTTTTGCAACTCATTGTGACATCGTGCTTGTAGGTCGTCGGCTTGCCACTTTTCATAAGCGGCCTTTTCCTCATTTGTGGCCGCTTCTACCAAGGGTTCCATATGAGTGTCCAGATCATATCCAATACGTTCAGCATTGCGAACAATTTTAAGGTTGCGGACCCAGTCCATATAATGATTATGGGCTTTAAATCAAAATAATCTCCCACTAATTTTATGATTCCTATACTTCCAAAATAGGAAATGATAATCTAAGTCTAGAAGGATTCCTAGTAGGTGACTGAATTCTTACATGTCACTAACCCTCCTAAGGTACATCCATTCTTGGAGAATTAATGCTCTATAAGTGAACAACTCTTGTTTAGTACATCTCATGTACGACTCAATCAACTTCGCTCCTAGTGTTCTGGACCTTAGGTACATCTGTTCTTGGCCCGTCCACTTAGTTAAGTCAAACCCTCTAAACCTTAGATAGTAGTTACCTCAGGTACATCCATTCTTGGTAACAAAACATCTAAAATATCGCTTGTTTTAAACATTAACTTATATAGTCTCTTAACCTTGTTTGTGCCCCTATGTAACCATAGCCAACAACGTAATGTGTTAAGACTCTTAGTTAATGCTTTAGTGGAGAGCCATGACATAATTTCCTAAACTACACTATTTAAGACATAATATTTTAAGTTGGAAGATTTTCGAGGGGCAACCTAATTACTATTAAGTTTCACTTTGCACATGCATACGTTTTCGATAAATCATACATCACATTGCATAATTAAAATAGAAACATAAAAGGCATGATCATGGACTTTCTAAGGGGAACTCAATCCTAGCCATAAGGACTACGTCCATGCTAGGGGTAATTTACAACATTCAATAGTATTCAAGCTCTCACTAGACTCCTCTTCATGGACCTCCACCTTGAGTTTAAGGTCCACCACAACTTCTGCATCTCCTTTTGATTTTACAAAATTATCCTTGGCATATCAAGGTGAGATTACAAGCTAATGGGCTCTCCAAGGCCCCTAAAATTAAAAAATATAAATAAATTACAGCCCATATGAAATTAATAAAATTACAACACTTTAGCCAAAAATACAACCAATCACATTGCAAAATTATTACAATCAAGCAATCCAATCACAAGGTTTGAAAAAATTGAAAATGAAACAAATTTAATCAAGGAAACAATAGCAAAATGAAAAAATTAAATTTCGTGCCTAATTATGTAAGTCTTACATAATAATAATAAAATATCTCATATTTGAAAATATTCTAATTTTGGTTCCTACCAATATATCAAATATTTAGTTACCAAAATTATAGGGTCTCTTAATATCTCATATTAAAACCTTTTCCTTTTTAAAATGACCAAATATCTCATATTTAGTTTCCTAATTTCACAAATCTCTACAATATCTCATATTGAATAACCTTTCTATTAATGAAATTATTTAAATATCAAATATTCAAATTCCATAAAATCGTATTTCATGGATATGATTTTGGTAAGAAAGATTTCTGAAATTAAATTGGCCACTGCAATCGCCATCACAGATCGCCCAAGTCGATCCACTCATGGCATCATGTGCATGGTGATGGCGCACCATAGTGACATCCGACACCATTTAGGACTTGTGCAATTTTGTTTCGATCATCCGTTCTTTGAACTCTTCGAAAATAGAATATTTCTTATCCAAAACAGAGCACTAATTCGTATCTAACTGAAACAAAGGTGGCTCTGATACCACAGTTGGAAAATGCATGAGATTGTGCAGCGGAAAAGTATGAACAACAAAAAAATTTATTGAACAATAATATGCAAACAAGATCAAACGCACATCAGATCCCATCCAATGTGCGATGTATAACTTTGTTTCGGATCTAGACAACACAAAACTTATTTACTACAAGACATGTCCAAAAATTATACCTCTTGTAGTGCTACCCCGATGTTGAAGAAAGCAGTATCTCACGTTCTTTGATGCACGATCACGTAGCTGTCCAAGCGCTTGGCCACTAGCTTGTCCACACAAGCACGTTCTTTGCCTTGATGCACCTCCTCGCTATCCAATTACGTCCTCATGTTTCCACAAGCTTGGACAATAGGCGTACTATCGCAAGGTTCAAAAGGTGGTTTCGGTTGGGCTATTTGTAGAGAGAAGAGCTGCTGCCCTCTTCTCCAAGAGGGGTGGCAACCACACAAAGGAAGGGGCGGCTCTATATTGCTCTTTAGGGTTTCTTGCTTCTCCCTTAGAAGGGCCAATTGCCCCCTTCTTTATTTGAAGGGGGCGGTTGTCCTCTTTCCAAGTGGGGTGGGTCGGCTACTAAGGAAGGATGTCAAGAATATCCTTCTTTGTATTCCCTTCTTAGCAAATAACTCTCACCTATAATTTAGGAATCACATCCCTATATACCCAGTAAGCCCTTGACTTAAACTTCCACATATAGATCTTCTACATATGGTAGTTCTCCAAATAAAGAAGTTCCTTTCTATATCCCACATAAATGTTTCTCATTAGGATCCACCTAATCGATTGATTCATCTTAAGGATGTGCTAGCAACCTCGCAAGCAGAATCAGTTAATTGATTTCTAATTAACTACCTTAATTAGAATTTATTCATTCTCAGCTAGAACGCGCTCTATTGTGTGTGACTAACTAGGTTCATCACTAATTGGCAATGAAATTATGATATATATCAACACTTTGACATCACCGGAAACTCTTTTCCACACCTAGAGTAAAATTCCCAAATTACCCTTGGTTCTCATAAGTCATGGGTAATGTCTAGCACAACATGCCATAACAACCCAAGTAGTGACGAATGCTTCAATTAGAACATTCTGATGAGCCAAATGATCATACTTACCATGCACTCATATCCTTTCATTATAAGGTCCTGATCTAGCCATGGTCACGGCTAGTGTCAAACCCTATAGCTTAGACCGTATGGATCCCTCTCGGTTTCTATTCTTTGATCATAAGGACTTAAACTAGAAACTCCTTTCTATTTGAGTCTGCAATACATTGGCCAATATTTTTTGATCAAAAACAACCTCATATCCATAGGACCTTATCCCAGTTTACCCAAGTAAAATGAATCCTATCTTGACTGCTCACCTATCTCCATACATAGCTAACTAGAGCCACATAAAGCCGGATGCACATGCAAGCATGAGCATATAAGCAGAAGAAAACTCTAGTCACCTATGCACAAGATAACTGTGTCATCTCAAGTCAAAGGATCATATGCACTAATATGATCTAGATAATGTTTCAATGGCATTGGTAAAATACCATGTGAACATTATCTATGCATCACGTTTGACCCACTTATCTCATAAGTATCCACATATCTGTTTTACCATATGTTGGTGTTTGGCTTATATTGTGTTGGCTATATTTGGCAAAAGGATTATCGGCCAGTTCTTAGTTGTATGACAGTTGCAACTACTATGAAGTTTATACTGAAGCTCTTAGTTGTATGCCAGTTGCTGCTACTATATTTGGCAAAAGGATGATCAGTCAGTTCTCAGTTGTATGTCAGTTATAACTATTGTGGAGTTTATGCTGAAGATCTCAGTTTATACTTACAGGTTGCATTATGTTATCTAACTACTACTTGCTCTGTGGTTGCTTAAGCAAAAGTATTCTAGGTTATTCTTAGTTAAATGGGCAGTCACAACTATGAGGAGTTCTACTTATATTGAAGGCAGTTACAACTGTGTGAGAACAGTTTTAACTGCTCCTGCAGTCTATGGTTTTCTGGACAAGGATGTTGCTTAAATGATGACCTTTGGTTTCCAGTATTAATGATGATTCTATTTTATATCTCAGATATTTTTAAATCATCTTTAATTACTTATTTATTGCCTATGGATGAAATGAAGTAGTATTCATTGATGGGCTGACGGTTATCTTAAAACCTTTATAACCGAAGTCAATTATGGAAGAAATGAAGTGGTCTTCATTAATGGGCTGGTGGTTTTTCTTAAAGCTTTTATGGCAGTAGTTTTTTTTTTAACCTTTTATGGTCGAAGTATTATGATGTGTTATAACTGTCTTTTGAGGTTGAAACTGATAAAGCTAAGATCCTTTGTTACGTGGCATTTATGGAAGTTGATTGACCTTCTCTATTTTTGAAGAAAGTGAAAATATGGATATGCAAGTCTCCTATGTCAACACCGACAGTTTTAGCTGCTCATTGGTTAGTCTCAACTACTCTTGCTGTAGTGAAGTTTATGATGCTATAATATTTATCCCGTTGAATGTTGCTTGAATATTGCTGAGATTATTGATAATATATATATATATATATAATATCATGATTATATAGATTATATATATGTATTTATGGTGGAGTTAATCTTGATTGATCACTTATGGTGACTTTTGGAGTTGATCATTTATGGTGACTTTTGGACTTGGTCTTTTATGATGCTTAATGGAGTTTTGGCCATCATGAAGTTACTACTTTATAGCCTTGGTCGTTCACTTTGGTGGAGTTATAGTCGTCATGAAGTTTTATGGCCTTGGTCATTCATTAGTGAAGTTAATGATCATTAATGGATTTAATGGGCATCATGGAATTAGGAGTTTCTCTTGTGGAGTAATGGCTATGTCTTTTGGGTTGCCTACTCTACTTATAAAAGGTGTGAGAGAATGTTTGAGAGAATGGATCCACTCCAATGCGGATCCTCTCCTATTGATCTACTTCTATGGTTCCACTTCTATCAACTCCTATATGCTTAAACTATATTGCCAGTTATTTAAGGAGTTGAGATTGCTGAGTGCAGACTGCTGCAAGACTGCTGAGTACAGACAACAACTATCTATCTTTCTTATCTTCTATGTGAAGTTAGGTTTTGGCCTGATAACTCGCTACAACACAAGGTTGTGTGGAGGATGGAACTCTGTGGCTGGGATGTCATAGAGAGACAAGTCGGTATGTACTTGTAATAGTAAGTAGGTTTTTGTCATTTCCAATTCACTATAGTACTGGTAGTCGGATTTCGGGTGTGAAATCCAGATGACTTATATTGTACTTATAGAGAGTAGATTGGGCATCTGTCAAGTGAGTGCCCTGCAGATTAGGTGATAGATTTTGTCACTTAACTGCGTAAACAAATCTTTTGTGTTTGCGTGTGATTTGTGTTTTGATTCTTACTTTGCTTCTACTAGCAGTTGCAACTTTCTATTCAACTGCCCTTAACCGAAGTTCCCATAGAGGCATATACTGTCACCATCCAATGTCATGTAGCATGAGACTCACTACTCCATCCTCATTAGTATCTCATACTAATGATGGAAACATATAGAGGTGACGATCTTTCGAAATAGGAATGCCCAGTTATTTTTCCTACGATTGTGAACTGATTTAGCAACTTGTATTAGAATACTCTGTCACTCATATTCTCAACTATTGAGAATGAAGTATTCAAACAAGTATGTTCTATACTTATTCTATTAAACATACACACCTTATGTTTATAAGAATAGCAAACTGCCATTTAAAATAATTGTTCAAAACATACATTGGTACTATGGCATATAAAAACTAACAGAAGTGCCTTCGGTGTGAGAGCGGAGTCTCTCCAGTGAAAAGGTCCTCATTGTAGGAAAATAAATTAATCTAGTAAAACTAGTTTGGAAATCCTAAGCGAGGGTGCTGAGGTAGTGGAATAGGCATTGGGGCCAAACCACTATAAATCAAAGTGTTAGCATTGCTTTGTTGTGTATTGAATTACTTGTTGTTTATCTTGCTTCCACTTGTTATTAATTATGCTTACCCTAAAGATTTCAAGAATCCGTTAAAATTAAATTAAGTTAAAGTTTTAGTAAATACACTACCCCCCCCCCCTAGCACTAGGGTATATAAAAACTAACAGAAGTGCCTTTGGTGTGAGAGCGGAGTCTCTCCGATGAAAATGTCCTCATTGTAAGAAAATAAATTGATCTAGTAAAGCTAGTTTGGAAATTCTAAGCGGGGGTGCTTAGGTGGTGGAGTAGACATTGGGGCTGAACCATTATAAATCAAAGTGTTAGCATTGCTTTATTGTGTTTTGAATTACTTGTTGTTTATCTTGCTTCCGCTGGTTATTAATTATGCTTACCCTAAAGATTGCAGTAATCCATTAAAATTGAATTAAGCTAAAGTTTTAGTAAACATACTATTCACTCCCCCTCCCCCCCTCCCACCCACCCCCCGGTTTAGTGTAAGCTATTCGACTTACAATGTCTCCCACTAATTTCCGTGGTTCCCAAATGACCTTCCAGTTGGGAAGGGAAGCGAGAAGCCTTCATTGGTAGACTTCCTTAGGGAAGGATGGAACTCTGCTTCTCCTACTTGGGTCTCGAATGTAACACAACAAACCCTAATAGGTCCATGGGTAGGTAACTCTTTACCGATCACATCTCTATATGAATTTCATCAAGTTATACCTCTAGGATAACTACGGCCTTGTGTGTGCAAAACAAATAACACAATCCTAGTTGAGTTGAAGCCATCGTTCTTATACCCTTGCGAGAAAGCAACCACCCTTGAGTGTAGCTCAACAAGGTAAATCATGTTCAAGTCGGTAGTAGAAACTTAGGGGGTTCGGCCACCCCCTTATTTATAATTATCTCCATGGGTCAGCTACCATAGCCGACCCTGTATTTGAATTACCTCTTCAGGCTATCCAATCTAAGCATGTTTTTTGTTATATCAGGCTTAAAGATCTTCCCTTGGCCTAAGGTTTTCAACCTTGGTCTTCATCTCATTTTTTGATGATAACAAACATAGAACTAATATTTTCATGGAAAAAGTTTTTCGGCTTCCAAATCGGTTCATGCACGATATATGCGACTGAAAATATCAGAGAAATTGGCAAGGATGCTCGTTGACGCTTCGGATTCATCGGAAGATAGAGTTTAGGTTTAGGGAGACTATTATATTTGTATAATCCTCTCATAATGCAAAAAGACCCCAAAACCCAAAAATTGATGTCCGAACCGCCGAGTCGAGTGTCGATCAAAAAATAAGTTATCATTGCTAATAACTGATTATTGGAATTTCCAGTAGCTAATTCGGCTATTGGAATTTCCAGTAGCTAATTCGATTGACTCTCGGGCGATCGTGAACCGATCGAGGGTCACCCGACGGTCGATCTGTAAGACCCGAAAAAAAAATTTCTAATATAAAAATCTATTTTGGTGCAGCGCGCCGGACCCGGGGTTAGTCGAGTCGAGCCTCGGAATCACCTCGAGTAGAAGGTATGACCCGACTAATGATGTATGAAGATAAATTGGTTAAACGACTCTTTCCTTTTATGCATTTATACCTTAATTGAGTTAAGATCGACTCGTGTTACGGATAGAGTCGGAACCCAAGTCGAACTCGGATTGAGTCGAGTCAGTGCTAAGTTGTAAGGGCAATTAAGGCATGTTAGATGAGGGAATAAAATCCCTCATCATAGTTGTCGTGCGGCTCATCTAGGAGCCGCACAAAGCAGCGCATAGGGAGAGGGGGGGGAGAAGGAGCAAGGAGGAGAGATCTTGGTAGATCCGGAAATCGCGTTGTCGCCCGAAGATTTGAGATCGCCAACGTCCGATCCTTCATCTTCCTCAAGCAAAGGTGAGTGGTTGAATTCGGTGGATTGGGGGAGGCGAGTAGCTGAACCCCTAGGATTGCTAAGTTTTGATTTCTCACGAGTTTTCGACGATTCTTGATATCGGGGGTTGTTTTATCGCTGCTTTACATCGATTATTGTCGGATCGTCATGGTTTCTCATCGAATTCCTTGAATAATAGGGGCTGTTGAACAAAGGGAAAAGGGAGAAAGGTCATGCCAAAATTTTCCTCAATTCCCTTGATGAAAGTAGAGCCCTCGGATGATCTTAATTTCATGAAAAGTGTGTTCATAGTTGTTGTTTGCAAGTGTTGATGGAACTCATCTTCCCTAAGGCTTATAGGTTCGGCCGAGCAACATCAAAGCTCCATGATCAAGGCTCGGCCGAGTATAGGGGTAGGGGTAAATTGATCAACGTGAAATTAAGATATAGCGAAGACAATGAATTAGGGTTGGGGTTAATCGTTCTCTTCCATTCCCACCCTAAGAGGCATGGCAGAGCAAGGTTTACCTTGCTCAAGGCTCGGTCGAGCATAGGGGGAGGGAGAGGATGAGCTTTAGATGGTAAACTCCATAGTTAGAGTACTCAAAACAATAGAGACATGATGACACTTGGGAAAGACTCTAACTATAAAAGGCTATTTTGTTGATGCATGTGATTATAGGAATGATAGTATTGTGACCATTCTTAGGCCATCCCTCCTTAAATTTTTGAATTGATGTGACATTTTACCATGCTTAATAGTATATTCCTTGTAGATTTCATTTGATATCTTACCATGTTAGATAAGTTGTTCCATGTTGAATTTATTTCTAAATGCAGTATATGGATTTGTATCATTGAATCTTGTAGTTATACATAGTAGTTGTTGTGAATTAAATTTACATTTTTTTTATATATGTTGTATGGTATTGTTAATGGGTGAAATTCCAAGTCCGATACACGTAATTCTTCACCCAAGATAGCGTATGACGCTAGATAACATGAAGGACATTGCAAGGTTCATATGAGATATGGAAACTTAACTAGGGAATGACACAACTTCTAAACTTTTGTGTATTCATTTTTGGAAACCAAGAATTATTAGGTGTACACATTTTTGGAAGGGTAACATTGAATTGTTGACCCTACAGGCTGGGTTAGGGCCGGATGCGGGCAATTGCCCAAGGTGTATATTAGGAAATCCTAAGACATTTTGATTGTGTGATGTGCTTGCGATGGTTTGCCGAGAAGCATGGGCGGTCAAAAATGATCAATGCTTGGCTCGGCCAATGATTGGGTCTTAAGTGCACCAGTGGACCCGCTAGGTGTCAGACCCCAATTGGGTGGGACTAGCTATTCCTACCCCAGACGGTGTCTGGAGACTAGTGGACCATCCTAGTCGATGGCCCGGGATTTCTTGACTTCATGTTGACATGGTGTGGCCCGAGCGGCCAGTGTGATTCTACCTTGTATGATAGGGCCGGGTATAGCCGGAATTCCTAGACCATAAGTAGGCCCTAAGGGCCGAATGCCAAGTGGCTTAATTAGGCCGTTATGGTGGGTTTTGCTAATATATGGTCTATACAGAATGACCCATGGGGTCGGTAGTCCTATCAAAAGTAACTTACCTCCCTAACTATATATTATGCTGTCTTATATGTTTATGCATGCCTATTTGAGGATTATGTGGAGGTTCGGAAGAACCACTCACTGAGTCCCAAGTGGACTCACTGTTTGTTTCTTTTTGTTTTGCAGAGCATTATCAGTGAGTTGAGGCTTGTCGTCATGGTGCAGCTGGAGGGCAGGCGGTGGTGCCAATCTCGTAGCGGCGTCCTTTAGTCATTGTTTTGTTGTCATTTTCCTACACTGACAGTTGTTGTTTTAAAAGCTTGTAATAAACTTTGAACTTGAGATGTTCCATTTTGTGTCGATGTTAGCTTTTCTTCTTTGGTTTTGAAAAATATATTTGTGAACTTTGAGAATTTCAAAAAAATTTGCATTGTGGTTTCGTTTATTCGATGTGTTCTGGTTTTCTCGATGGTTAGTGTAGATAGTAGGCTATAGGGTAGTATGTAGACCCTGCCCGATCACACGACCCTCAGTTGGAGTGTGACATAATCGAATAGTCCAACGGATCTATTTAGATCCATTGAATGGCTCTTTTTGAGCCCCTACCCTTGGGATCTCTATATAAGCTTCCAAGAGAGCATTCCTCAACCCTCTATCACTTCATTGAGCCATTCTAAGATTATTTCCAAGCTTTTATTGAGCCATTTTATCTAAACCCTAGCTTGAAGCCAAAAACCCATGATTGAGCCTTATCTTCATTGTTTCATCGTCAAAGGCATCAAGATTAGCTAGGTGATCTTGTGTTGGAGCTCAGTATAAGTTGTTTTGTTTATTTGCTCCATTACTTATGTATTTTTATGGTTTATTGTCTTGTATTTGGTTTTGTTGAGTGTGGTGGTAGCCTTGGTTGTAAGGCATAAGTCCACCCATGTAATCTAGGATTAGAGTATCCTTTGGTGATAGTGAGATGGGAGAGTTTTCTCGGTAGGAAGACGGAGACTTTTGGGTGTGGAAGTGCCTTCGATCTGAAGGCAGAGACTTCCAGGTGTAGAAGTGCATTCAGTGTGAGAGCAGAGATTTTTTGGGAAAAATTCCTCATTATAAGGAACTCTTTATCTAGTGAATTACGAGTGAAATCCTAGTGGGGTGTTTGGGTAGTGGAGTAGGCATTGGGGGCGAACCACTATAAATTAATATGTTAGCATTATTTTTATTTGTGCTGGCTTATTTGTCATATTTATTTACTTTCGCATTTAGTCTTTAAATTGAGCATTAATCTAAGTAATCAAAAAAACGATTAAAATTGAATTAGGTTAAGTTTTTTGCGAACACACTATTCACCATGAGCTATTAAAAGAATCTTTAGGTATGACTATGTGTTTAAACTTGAAAAACCATGAGTAATGGGCAAAATTTTATACATAGCAAATTTTATGAAAACTTATCTATTTTGAATGAAATCATGCTAATTTGAAATATTGACCAAATGACATTATTTTCATCTCAAACTTGATGCACATTCTTTTCATGACCTTATCTTGGTAATTGGAAAGTTTGAATGAAATCTGAAAGTTTTATAAAAAATAACTGATATTTACGAAAATGCCATTAAGAATTTTAGCATGTTCAGTTATTTTTAGAAAAATGTAGAAAAATTCTATTTAACTGATTCTTGAAACAACATCTTCATTGAAAAAATCTAGTTTCTCCAATAAAAATATCAAAAAATTTCAAAAAGATTTGTGATTTATCGTAGATTTTCGAAGTTAATTTTCAAAAATCCAAAGTATCGTTTCTGTTAAGATTTGTTATTTAACTGATTTGGATACTTTACTTTTTGTCCAAAATCTTCGAATGAGACCACAAGTATGATGTTAGAATCATGTTTTTGGTGTCGCTCTTATGTTGACTCATGAAAAATTATTTCTAAAATGATATTTGATATATAGACCGATACTTGAAAATATTCATACTTGAGTGTATATATGATTTCCAAACTTGGATATTGTTTATTATATTTTGCTAACTTGTATGTTTTAGTCTCATATTAGACATTTGGTTTTCATCTCTTTGGTTGAGATCGTCATGCTTCATGAAAAATATTTTTAAAGTGTCAACTATGACTATAAATTGACTTTTCTTGCGATGTCCAAAGGGGGAGAAAAATATAGATAAAGGAAAGAAAATATAGTAAAACCATGCATATAGATAGGGTAGTTCTATTATGTAGATATGCATGATAATAGGGGGAGAAATCCCATGATTGACTTTCTTTATACTTAATTGTAAATATTTTTTTAAGGATGTTTGTCATCATCAAAAAGGGGGAGATTGTTGGCCTATGGTTTTCAACTTTGGTCTTTATCTCAATTTTAATGATAACAAACATGGAACAAATATTTTCATGGAGAAAGATTTTTAGGTTCCAAGTCGGTTAGCGCACAATGTCCGCGATAAGAAATATCGGAGAAATCGGCAAGGACGCTCGTTAACGCTCTGGATTCATTGGAAGATAGAGTTTAGGTTTAGGGAGTCTAGTATATTTGTATAATCCTCTCATGATGCAAAAAGACCCCCAAACCCAAAAACTGATGTCTAAATAGGGGTTCAAGTGTCAATCAAAAAATCAATTATCATTGTTGATAACTGATTATCGGTCGATCCTCGGGCGACCGAGGATCGGTCGTGGATCGACCGAATGGCTACTAGAATTTCCAGTAGCTAATTCAGTTGACTCTCGGGCGATCGTGGGCCAACTGAGGGTCGCCTAGCGGTCGACCGAATAGTCGAATGGATCTATTGAGATCCGTGGAACGGCTCTTTTTGAGCCCCTACCCTTGGGATCTCTATATAAGCTCACAAGAGAGCCTTCCTTGACCCTCTAACACTTCATTGGGTCATTCTAAGATTATTTCCAAGCTTTTTTTGAGTCATTTCATCTAAACCCTAGCTTGAAGCCAAAAACCCTTGATTGAGCCATTACTTGTGTATTTTTGTCGTTTATTATCTTGTATTTGGTTTTGTTGAGTGTGGTGGTAATCTTCGTTGTAACACATAAGTCCACCCTTGTAATCTATGATTAGAGTGTCCTTAGGTGATAGTGAGGTGGGAGAGTTCTCTCGGTAGGAAGACATAGACTTTCCGGTGTGGAAGTTCCTTCGGTGTGAGGGCAGAGACTTGCGGGTGTGGAAGTGCCATCGGTGTGAGAGCGGAGACTTTCCGGAAAAAATTCCTCATTGTAAGGAACTCTTTATCTAGTGAATTACGAGTGAAATCCTAAGCGGTGTGCTTGTGTAGTGGGGTAGTTATTGGGGCCGAACAATTATAAATTCATGTGTTAGCATTGTTTTTGTTTGTGCTTGCTTATTTTCCATATTCGCTTGGTTCTGCATTTAGTCTTTGATTTGAGCATTAACCTAAGTAATCAAGAAAATGATTAAAACCAAATTAGGTTAAGTTTTTAGTGAACACACTATTCACCCCCTCTAGTGTAAGCCATTTGACTTACACCCTTTGTCAGCACGGTTTCTACCAGGCTTCTTGGGGAGGACCTCAGAATCCTTCTGACTTAATACCTTCCCCTTATGATCTAAACAATTGAGAACTTTGCTAACAAGAGAGTCAAAACTCTTGTTATTGGTTGTCATGATCGGATGAGCAACCTAAATAGGGACATCAATCAAACCAGTTCCTTGGGAAGAAAGAGGAGTATCATTATTAGATGGCAAGCTATTCTCTACAAGCTTGTTCCTAATTTGAAGCTCCTAAAGATTAGTTGTAATGTTTTCCTCAACAAGGTTCATGATATCCCCCCTCCTTATCATTAATCTCCTCGGCATCTAGACAACCCATACCCCCAACGGGTCCTTAGTAGACCTCGGTCTCCTACCTTTCATACTTACTCTAATCTAGGGACCATACACTATCATTGTTAGCATCAATACTAATACTATCACATGTAGCTTTCACGGACATACCATTATTGACAGAGACATGATTATTCATTTCAACCTTAGTAGTAATATCAGATTTAGCAAAAAGGTTACCTTCCTTAGTGACCTTACTTTTCAGACAAGACAAGTGTTGATGACCAAGGCACCCGCATTTAAAACAAAAAGTAGGAAGTCTTTCGTAACGAGTGCAGTGAAAAACACCCACCCAGGTTTGCTAATCTGTATGCCTTGCTTAATAGTCTTAGAAAAATCAATCTCGATGCAAATCCGAACAAATTTATCCCTTTTCTAGTAAAATGATTTTTCATCAATTTTGAAGGTTTGTCAATAAGGCTAGCAAACTTGAAAAGGTACCTATTGTTTCGGTATTCTGTCGGAAGGTCAGGAAGCTGAATTAAAACTGGGGCAGAAGTTAATTCCTCAGTAAGGGCTCGAAAATTAGGATACCATGGTATGAGGATTAACAATTCTCCCAAGAAGGCCTAAGGACCCTGCGAAGGACTTTAAGATCATTCATCTCATCGAAAAATAAAATAACCATTTTCAAGATCAATTACATTCATGATCTCAAACAGTTTCCAAGCATTAAAAGCCCAATCTTGTAAATGAAAATGCATAGGAGATTTATGCAAGAAACAACTTATCAATGGTTTGCGACATTCAGAAAGCTCAAAAATCATTAAATTCCACATAGTCAACCGTAAATGACTTAATCTTTGAAAGAATCTCAAAAGAAGAGAACTAGTTATACTATTATTCCTTTCTTTAAACAACCTTGCCAAGAAATCGAATCAGGTGAAAGATTTGCAATAGATATCCTAGATCTATTTACTATGGAAACAAAAGAGGGGTTACCTTCATGCGATTGACACAGAAGAGGGGTTAAGAGAACACTGGAACCTACACTAGGGTTTTTACCATCTAGCATCGTCGAATGGTCCGAATCTTGGATCCTAAAAGGATTCTGCACAATAGGGAACTCGAAGCCAACCTCTCAAACGCCATGGGAGGGCACAGTGTCACCATCGTCGTCCATCGGGCCAAGACAAGCAAAAGAAATGTAGACACCACCAAGAAATCCTAAAAGAGATATGTATAGCATACACTCGGGACAAAAGATGAAAGGACCCTTCATCAAAGAGCATACAATCGGGACAAAAGACGTAAGGACCCTTCACCGACACATTTGCTGCTGATAGTGGAAGACATGAGGTAATGTGAGAGAGGAAAAATTACGCCGCACGCCTCGGAAAGACGCTAGGGAGAGAAAGGCCTACATCTCAATCGTCGTGATTATTATGAAAAGTTGGTTAATGTCACGCTCCAACTCAGGTACGCGTGATCGGCTAGGATACGAGTTAGTACCTCGAAGCCAACCCTATGCACTGACTAACAACTCACAAAAACATAAGCGGAACACATCAAGTAATGACCAAAACAAACGATAACAACTTTATAAAAAGTTCAAAACCAGTTTGATCACACCAAGTTCTAAAACACCACAAGTTTCAAGTAAACATCTGAAAGTTTTTTTCCAAATAAAATATTTCAAAGTTTTTACTGAATTATCCCAATGCATACATCAGACTCTAACAAACACGACTAGTTATTGCCAGCTATGAGATCTGCACCCACGCCTGCTCTGCTGTGCGCCATGCCACCAAGTCGTACCTCACTGGTCGGGTTCTGCAAAAACAACAATAAAGGAAAACCGTGAGTTCACGAGGAACTTAGTGAGCGGTTCTTTCGAACCTCGACTTAAAACCTCGGCAATCACATATATAAGGAAGTTATCAAATCACATTCCATAAATAATCAGTGTGCCAGAATGGATGAATGGATGAACTGGCCTCTCGGGCCCATATCCATGATGCAAGCTCGGCCAATAATGGCCTAAAGTATATATGGAAGATTCAGTCCTTCCTCTACTCAAACCAGCCCCTATGAGCTCCTCATTTAGAAACTTTTATACTTCGGATCCGTCAACTAGGATGACCACTAGTTTCAGTGATTCATCGGGTTAGGGATAGCTAGTCCCGACCCACTCAGGTCTACCGTCAGCGTGGCCCACTGACGAAATCTCAAGACCCTCCGGTACTTAGGTCTAACACCTAGCAGGCCCGCTGGTGCAATCTCAAGACCCTATAAACCGCTGAGTCGTGTGTTTGCCATCCGGCTAGTGACATTTCTCAATAGACCATCAACCACAACCCAAAACCAGGTTGCGCAAGTATGCTGTGTTTTGCTTTTCGGGCATTGCCCATATCCAACCCCTTACCCTAGGGTCTCATTGTTTCCTTAAATGTAGCACCTAGTAAATGTATCTTGTATCTAAGTTAAATGATACCACTAGTCATCTAAACCATTCTTGCTAGAATGAGCGAACTCGCCGACTATGAAGGCACTCGGCCTACCGTTGTCACATCACCTACCAAATTAGTCATGGATAGAAACATCACGAAGAAACCGAATTAAAGAGTAATTAATGCAGTGATTAAACCAATATGGAACATACACTAAGCATAGCAACAATTAAACATGATATAAGCAATTAAATGAAACCGTTCTTGACTACATATACCATATGAGTATTGGCAAGAATATTTCCAAAATGATAATGTAGATCTATCATCAATAATTCATAGCACGAATATGAATTAACATTGAAATCATTTGCCCCCCCCCCCCCTCTCCTTTTACCCTTGATTGGCCAAAGCTTGAGCAAGGTGACCCTTGCTTGGCCGAACCATTTAGGTGAGAAGGGGCTTGAAATTATGCATTCTACTAAGTAGAACAGTAAACATAAAATTCAAATTTAATCTAACATTAAGCATGAAAGTGCGAGTTAAGGTAATATAACAAGGGATCCAACCATTCAATACAAACAGCCCAACTTTTCCCCCTTTACTATTGCTCGGCCACTCGAGCAGGGAGATGACCATGCTCGGCTGAACCCCCTTGGGGTGGTGGACTTGGTTGCGGCATCCACTCGAGTATCAATCCAAAACCAAAAACAAAATGAATACAAGTCGAATACGCGAGTTGCGAGACGAGCGAGGAAATTGGGAAAAAATTTGGCATGACCTTTCCCTTTTTTCCTCGACTCGGCCAGCCCTTAAAAATGAGAAATCGACACGTTTACAGACACGAAATCATAGTATGAACAACGATTTAAAGATCTAACATGGAGAAACAACTCGATCGGCAAAACTCGTGAAGAAAAAACCCGATTTCAAAACCTATGGGGCTGGCTACCGGCCTCCCCTCAAAATCTACTCTAACCACTCACCTTGATCGGATCACGAGAAGCCTTGAAGAAAACGAGATTCTGATCTCCTCGAGCGTCATCACGAACTCGGCGCCGACAAGATCTCCTCCTCCTTCTCTCCCTTTCTCCCTCTTGTCGGGCTGCGTGCGGCTCTCTCTTTGAGCCGCGCGGATGGCTTGGGTGAGGGGTTTTACTCCCCTCATCCAATGACCTATTTACCCCTCATGCGACTTAACTTCTACTCGATTCGAATATGAGTCCGATTCGGACTCTGATCCTATCCGTACTCATGAGTCGAACTCGACTTTAATAAGACATCATAAGCAAGAAAGGAAATAACCATTGAGATAATTTAAACTTCATATTTCCATGGGTCGAGTTATACCTTCTACTCGAGGCGATTTCTGCGGCTCGACCCGGCTAACCCCAGATCCGATGCGTTGCACCAAAATAGATTTTTATATTAAGAAATTTTTCGGGTCTTACAGTTAAGGCCCCACATATGAGGCAACATAACTTATATTTTTGCCACTTTTTTAATTAATAATAAAAATTTGAGTTTGCCCGTGTGGAACCCGGATCTATTACTCGAAAGAAAATTATCCTCACCATTGGATCACAAACATTTTGTTAGTTGTACCGAATAGCTACTCACCTAAAACCATTTTGAATATTCAAAGTGTAAATTACATCTTTAATTTTAAGTGTTCAACATGGCCTCGATTAATTAGGGAGAGACTGATCAAGGTTAATTTAATATATATACAATGAAATAGTAATTGATTAAGTCAAGACCAATGAGATATTAACATACAAAATAATGTACAGTGAAAGCAACTTAAGGAACTAATTTAAGATTTTAAGCAAAGAAAATCTTATTTTGGAAATTACTGTATGGCCATGTTTGCTTCATAAGATAACAGAGGATAAGATATAGAGTCGATTAATATCCATTGTTTGTTTAGTGAATAGACTAGAAGAAAATAGGAATAGAATAGTATAAAATTAATATTATATCCTATATATATATATAGCCCGGATTTAAAAAATTCATATACAATCATCACTCATTTAATATCCAATCCAAACCTATCATATTCAATGAATCAAACACACCCTATAAGATTAAGGGCGTTGAAAACCAACAGCCGATCAATATGAAATTTGATGAGAATATTTATTTTACAATATATGAAACTCCACCATACTATGAATTACTTTTATGATAATTTATGAGTCCTTAATAAGGCAATGAAAAACTTCAAATACGAATGTTACATATTGAAAGATGCAGTTACTAAAACATTTTTGACAGTTTTATGATCATTCCATAGTATGTAGAAGGATGAAAGGTAGATTAAACTCTCCCTTAGAAAACCTCAACCTTAATCAAAGTAACAACACAAAAGATAAAGTCCATTATACATATTGAAGTCATGGCACTAAGATGCTTTCATATCAATCTCACTATTCTCCTCTTCATAGCTACCTTATTTTTTCTTGCAAATGCTGAAGATATTACTTCTGCCTTATCCCCAGATACCTCATATAACACATTATGTAAGTATAGTTTAATTCTTTAATTGTCTCAATTCTTATTTATATAATCTATATATTCAAATGTGCATGGACACAACACTTTTGCCACAGTGGTTGATGCCATGTATGGTCCAATGAAACAAATCATATTGAAAAAAAGATATTTCTTTGCATAACTATGGAATAATTTTCACATATTTTATAATAATATTTTTAGCATGGATTTGCATGGATTTGTTTGTATATTAGTTCAATTATATTTAGATCCATTTTTTCATATCTAGGTAAAGCACTAACTATTTGAGGCAAACTATTTTTGCAGCTATTGTTGGACATACCAAAGGTGAAAAAGAAGCTTTAAATCATAATGCTTATAAATTTTTGTTTCTTCCGCAGCTATAGTTAACTGTCCATGTTGGTTTTTCACACTACAAAGTTATTTATATTAACTAAAAATATATAATATATTTAATTTGATGAAAAGTGTGATCTTATCTCTTTATATATATATATATATATATATATATATATATATATATATATATATGTATATGGGGTGTGTGTAAATTTAAAGTTATATAAATGATTAGTAATAAATTATTTGTTAGTTAGCAATATTGAGTTTGAAACAAAGTAAATATATGTTGTTTCTTAAGATAAATACTATAATAATTAATGGTAAGAAGAAGGAGCTATTTTTTAGAATGAAAAATTATGTATTGTAGTATAATTAAGAAGAGTTCGACACTTTTTTATTTGTCAAACAAATAAAAGGAAGTAACAAATTACCATTGATATGTTCGGATGACAATGATTCGATTAATCATATTTTTTATGGACATATAATTGATATTGAAACCTTTACAAAAAGTGCTATCCAATACCAAAATTAAAACCAGTTGGTTTTTAATATTGTTATCTGAAACCAAAACTGTTTAAGCATTGGATATCCGACGATTAATTGAACTGACTTAAACGGATAAGATAGATGTAGTTATTAACTATTACTAAAAAATAAGAATATAAAACATTTGAAATTATATATGTATATGATATAATAAATCTATACATGTTTTAGTGTTTGGTTATCCATGAACCGATAATCGAAATCAGATAACCGGTAATCGAAATCAGACCGAATTTAACTAATTTTTTGAATTCATTAACTAAAATCAAAAGTGAACCACTAAATCACTGTCCAAAATTGAATTTTGTGGTTTGGTTAATCAATTAATCACATTTAACCGATTCCAATTGTCATCCCTAAGGAATATATATAATGAAAAAAAAAGAAAGAGGTGGGAAAAGAAATGAATAAATAATTTTTTATTTGAAAAATAGTTTGGACAAAGAAAAGAAGACAAATAAGTAGAATTTTAAGAATTGAAATTAGTCTTTGATTGCCCTCTCAATCTTTCTCTCCTCCCATTTTAACTAGATTATTGTGTACATATGTTTTTTTTGCAATAAGCAAGTAGAATTTGTATCATTATTTATGTACATGGAAGGTTTAGTAGCAATCAACTTAGGGAAAAAAGTTTCGTACCTCACCTTCGGCATTGCCATCAAGAACCCGAGACCAAAAATCTAGAAGTGAAGGTATCACATGGAAGTAAAAAATCACATCCCACAACCTGAAGAAGCACTACAATGACTAATGGTGTTCTTACGGTGGCTCGGGCCGTTGCATATATGATATATCTGCAACGGCTTACTTACGACCGCTCGGGCCGTTTCTACCAAGTGGATGGTGCGAACATGGCGCACGATATGTTATAACTTATCAACAACGGCTTTACAAGGGTCGCTCAACTATTGCTAATGATATTATCACATTAGCAACGGCTTAATTACGGGTTCTCTACCCATTGCTCTTTAGTCGATGGCGCGCTCGCGGTGCGAAAACGAAATACTTATTAGCAAAGGCTTTGCAACAGACAGGTGAGCTGTTGTTGATGATATGTATTTTTCTGCAACGGTGTTGTAGTCAGATCGGACATTGAAATCTGAAGTCAACTATTAAGACAGGACTGTCTTATCTATTTGATTTGCTGACAGTTGCAATATTGACTTGTTTGTCTTATCTTCTTTCTGAACTGCCTATCTTACCTTCCTTGTCTTAGCTGTGCAGATATTCTTTCTGCTTTCAGTCACATTCCCTTTCTTCCGGGAATGCTTGTTTAGCTCGCTTATCTTCTGTCTCAAAGCCAAACTTGACTTGCATGTGTTTCGCATATGACTATTTTGAGTGATTGCTGCTATCTGGCTTGAGTTAGACAAGCAGAGAAGGATCTTATGCCACGACCAAATACAGCATCACATTTGACACCTGTGGAAGGTACAGCCCAACTATGAGGTACATCAGCAGGTGTTACAATCATACGTAGATGAGTTTTGTCTAGTACAACCACTCTATTGTCAACTTCTAATAAACATGATTGACCCAATTCTGGATCATCTTCTGGAATCGTATAACTGTCAAAAGTGAGTGACTGTTCATTGGCAAAATACGGGGATGACTTATGGCTAAGGGTGAAAGGCCAACCAACCATCGGATATAGTTGGTTTTCCACGAAATCTATTTCAGTAGAGCGTATGATGTCGATGGCCCGAGGTAGAGCACTCAATGGGCTACGGTGGCCCCCATTTCGCCTTACCAACCCCAGGGAAACTCCAAATACAGGCCGTCATCGTTTGTACAGACAGACTTCTTGGGTGCTAAGATCCAAAGTCGAGAGGGAAACAGCCCAGATCATACGCTAAGGTCCCTAAGCAATCACTTAGTGGAAAAGGAAGTGATCGAGCGATGACAACCAGGAGGTGGGCTTGGAAGCAGCCATCCTTTGAAGAAAGCGTAATAGCTCAAAGAGGTGAGTCGAGGCGAGGGTAGCCTCCCGCTTCGCTTGACCGATTCCTCGGAGTCGGAGGAAGATCGAGCCTGAACAAGAAGGAGCAGCTCTCGATGTGAGATCAACAGCAAAAAACGCTACTGGGGAGTAGGCAATGATCTTCTTAAGATGACAGATTGTTTGGTCTGGATACATGAAGCCAAGGGAGATTGTTCAACTTCATCTGCGTGGAGGTTCCTTCATGAAGCGGGAAACCCAGATTTCCCTTATCATCGGCTATGGCACTCCCTCATTCCAAATCTTCTATCGAACATAGAGCTCAACATTGTTCATTTAGATTGAATCCTGCTTTTACCGGTCCCTAATCTGCCTCTTCGAGGCTGGTGCTTCTTGATCTTACTCCACATTTTGACTGCAAGCAGCAAATCACTGCTCTCAGCCCACTCTACACTATAAAAAGAGGTCTGATGCTCATACAAACCACCATGGGATACATGCAGTGTAAGTCCCTGGGTCATTTCTAGTATCAGTCCCTGTCTCTGTCCCTGTTCTTGTTTCTTAAGGTAAAGTCACTTCGTCCCAGTCTTCCCCCGTACCTGAAAAGCAACACCAAGGCAAGTACCGGAAAAGCAAGGCACAGAAAAGAAAGCAGAGAAAGACCGGACATTAAAAAAACCTCAACAACAACAAAAAAATAACACGACTCGGATGAGCCGATGATGTGCCCAAAGTATACCAGCTCAGATCCCTCAGCCAGTCTCCTGAGGAAAACTCATCAAATACCCAACAAAATAGTTGTGGGCACCCGTGAAGTCATTTTTTCTAGAGCTTGCATAATAGATCTTCACTACTTTCCCTAACATATCAAGTATTAGGGTCTTTTGGGTACTCTTTAGGTTTGGCGGTAGGGATATTCCACCAACTAACTTCACCTGAGGAATGAATGCTAGAATAGCGGACTTAGCCTATAGTGCTAAACCGAATGACACTGTACAACAATTTGGAAAAGGGATGTAGCGCAGCTTGGTAGCGCGTCAAAAATGGGAAACAGGGGAGGTGCAAAGATCCGGTCTTTGACAACCGTCGCTAGGACAACAAACAAAACCTATATGAATGTGTGTTTACTGGCATATCTATGAATCTTTTCTACCAGATGAAGCAGCAGGCATCGGTCCATAGAACCTATAAAAAAGAGATGGTTGTGGCATGAAGTACTCTTGTGCACCTACGTCACTCGGCTCGCGCGCAACCCCGCCCCCTTATGTTATGAAAGAATTTACCCAATTGCTGGGCTGGTTATTCAGAGCCAGCAATTGGCTGTCGGATTTCGTCCCGTCCGTAGCGCTTCGGAAGTCACTCTGGCATGGCTGAATGTGGAGCAGTCCGCGACGGAAGCCTTTGATCAGTAGATTATTTAGAGGAGCTAAGACACCGACAATGGCACCTCACAGAATGCCCCACCAGATCTAGAAGAGCTGAGGAGGCAATTGAGGGAGTTGCTGGATGCCGAATTTATTCAGTCATCAAATGCCCCATATGGTGTACCAGTACTATTTCAAAAGAAGCACGATGAGAGTCTTCGACTTTGATCGACCCTCAACGGAAACAGACTTCCACTAAAGGGCGCCAAGCACTTGAGGAATGCTGCCTCTCTCGCGAAAGGAGAACACGCCTTCCTTCCCGACACTTAGGAGCTCACGTACAGCCTGCTCGTAATGGTGAAATTCTTGCTGAAAGCACAGCGGAGTGCTGGCACTCAATCAAGTAGTAGCGCTAGCACATCACTCGGCTCCTCGGTCAGTGGCCATTTCTCCTGAGGCGCATGTCTCAGCAACACAAAATGAGGGTTTCGCTCGTTATAGGACTTGACCAAACATCTCACGACACGAGCTGACGACAACCATGCAGCACCTGTATGAAAGTCAGTATCATCCCGTTAAGGACAGGTTTTGTTGTTCATATGTCAAGGGCTGGAAAGGTTTTGCAATAAGTGAGCCATTGCTGATGAGTTTATTTAACTTGCGATCACGTCGAGGATCCCTGACGCTGAAGCGCCCGCTGACGTCGCTCGCGGACACTACCGTTGCACCCTTCGCATCAAAGCTTCTAGGTATTATTTTGTTCCTCCTCTTCTCCTCTAGTAACTAGTGCTGGCTGAAACCCTAAAACTTAGGGTTTTGGACGATCGCCGGACGTATGTCCAGTGCCCGATAATAGACACTAGATGCTGGCGCCAGAGTCCACTGGATTTCGACGTCGGAACAGTAGATATATGGTTTTATTAAACACTAATCAAAATTTATTAGGGTTTAATTAAACCCTAATATATATATATATTAATCTGTCGTTAGTTTTTAGTTTTTAATTTTTAATTTTTATTAGTTTAATTATTAATTAGTAATTAGATTATTGTTAATTAATATGTTAATTGTTAGGTTAATTGTTATTAGTTTATTAGTTAATTGTTATTGTTATTAGTAATTTGATTGGGTTATTTATATTAATGTTAAATAGATTAGTAATTGTTTAATGTTAATGTTAATTAGATTTAGATTAACTTTAATATATTTTTAATGTTAATTAGATTTAGATTTAATTTTAGGTTATATATGTTAATTAATTTTAGTTTAGATTAATTAGATTAATTTTAATGTTAATCTTTAGATTTAGATTAATTAGAATCGTCCACTTTGGACTCGCGTTGGAATCGTCCACATTGGACTCGCACCGAAATTGTCCACTTTGGACTCGAATCGACATCCAAAAATTTAGAAAATAATCATCCATCTGACGAGTTGATACGTTTCACGTACGCATCGACGAGTCGGATACGATTTAGCAAAACCTTATATCCATTCGGGGGGTGTATGTTCATGTAAAAGAAGTAGATAATCATTTATACGGCGTACAACCCTTTTAATTGTCCATGATTAGACAATTTAAGAACATAGTTATTTGTATTGCACTTAGTTTTTTCTTTTAAATGTTAACTCATTAATTCTTAAAATTTGGCTATTGTATCTCTCTTGTTCACCAATACGCGCCCAAATGATATGCGTATTCGGAGAACTGTAGGGAGATGCTGTCGAAATTTAGAATGAAGTTAGTGATTAAAAGAAATACTTAGTGCAATATGAATAACATGAATCCCGAATGGAATAGGACCATCTCACCTAAAGACATTGACAGAATAGGACCATCTCTCTTAAGGTAGATGTCATGCCCCAAAAACCTAGGGTCGCATAACCGGCCGGAGTACACGTATGGACACCGGAACCTACCCAAATATGATCAGAATGCAGAAAGGTAACACAACCATGCATTTACCAGAATATAAAATGAAGGAAATCCCAAACAAGTCTTGAATATCTATATAAATATGAATAAGTCCTACATCCAACAAAAAGAATCAAAAGTAAATGTAACACACTACTCTAAGACACCACTACGACTGTGTCACGAGATCCACATCCTGAGCTCGCCACCTCGATTGCGCCTTGTGTGCCATAATACCTCTACTACTCTAGAGTTGAGAACAGAAACATAAATAGCGAGGGTGAGTTTAAAGAGAACTTAGTCAGTGGCTCGTCCTTGAACTCTCTCTAAGTTATCATATAGTTCATATAGTAATTCCTTTATTTAAAAATAATATAACATCAGATGCATTTTCTCATAAGAAAATAAATCAGATGATCATAAATGAATAATCAATTTACACCCATTCATATAATATCTTAATTGAGGTTATCCCCTCACAGTGACTTGCGTACCTGTGCTAACTCATCCCCATACAGGTCTAAGCATGATAAATACAATGTTACAGATCGGTTGCCAGCTTAAGTTTAGCGATCCTCACCCATGAGCCCACGAGTTGAAACCCAGATAAATCCAATGGTCGGATGTGACCCTTCCACCAATGCCAGTTCGGGTCTACCGTCAGAGTAGCTCACTGACGCCTTTCCAGACCTGTAAACCACTAGCTGACTAGGCTGGCCGTGGATCCAGTCTCATGAACAATCACATACACATTCACATTCATGTCATACAGTATCATGTAGGAAAATAGCATGAACAGAATTTACCAATTTCTATAAGATTGAAGTTCAGATCACCGTACTGCGGTATGCGCATGCGCATGCTTGGACTAGCCCTAGCCCTAGCCCAGGCTCCGGTCCCTGGCGGCAAAATCCACTTTTCTCACCCATATTTTCAATATAACACAAATGACAAAATGTATAGGACATACAGCCACAATTAGGAATCCATATTACGCTAACATTTTATCATTCAAGCACTACTTGTCAATCATGACAATGAAACATGGATATATTTAAATCTGAATTTAAATAACAACAAACTGATTTAAAATAATAATCCCTAAGATTTTCATGCTCAACGAGTATTAAAGTGCTACACGTGATCTTCAAGAAACCCGGGTTCCCATAACCTTAGGAATCAGCCTAAACATTCATGATAAGTCTCTACCCTTAATCCATATTTTTCCTAAATTCTAAAAATTATTTACCTACTATTTTTATCATATAATAACATACCAAACTCACATGTCGAAGTAGGTAAACCAAGCCCCTAACGTTTCCCTACAAGTCCGATTTCAATGGAATCGGCCCTAAAAGTGTAGGGTCGGACTTTGGTGATTCACATGCGTATCCGGCCCTCCCTAAACATTAGGAACCAAATTCAGAAGGTGTTATCATCACTAACACTATGTTTGGATAAAATTGAGTAAAGGATTTGGAGGAGTTTGGAGGGGGAGGGGTTTGAAGGGGTTTGGAGGAGTTTGGAGGGGGAGGGGTTTGGAGGGGTTTTAAAAACCTTGTTTGGTTAGACTTCATAAGGGGTTTGGGTTTGGAGGGGTTTTATAATAAATTGATTTTTGCAATTGGACCATTATGCCCTCATTTATAATAATAATAATAATAATTTAAATAAATACACTCATATCACAATAATAAAGCACTAAACTAAATATAACCTTTTACCATTGTCATTTCTGAAAATGAATAATGTCATACAATGCATTAAGAAATAAAAATATATGCATATCGCACAAGATTAAAATACTTAACATCTAAGCATATCACAATACAAAAATTATTCACTACAAGACATCTATCATAATTTCAAAAATATATTGTTCACTACAATCCAAAAATATCATAGAACATGAGAGCACACTTCAATTAATAAAATATATTCAATGTATTATCAAATAATGAAGAGATAAAATTATGCATCCTATAAAAAAATTAATGATAACATCAAACAATACTTTAGTCCTATTTATGAAGAATGATAATTTTTTAATTGAGAAGACAATTGATTATGAAAAGTGAAATCCAACAAAAAAAATTAGCAAAAAGATAAATGAAAAAAAGTACAGTTTAATCCAAAAAGAAAATCAGCAAAAGCTATTATTTATGAAAAGTGAACTGAGAATCTCTGGTTGAAGGACGATTCACTGGATTATCCAATGAATAATCCAGTGGATCATCAAATAATAGTAACTATCTGCTATTGTACGAAAGATTAATAATATATTTATTATTTCTCAGTCATCATATTTGAAAAAGGACTGCGATTTCTGAGTTTTTAGAGGACAATGCACTCTATTATCCGATGGATAATAGAGTGTCTCGTCACTTGTCAGAGAATAAAGTTACAGTGATGATAAACATACCTGTCGCCTGAGTAGGGAAGAGGAAGAACACGCAGCACTCGGTGAAAAAAATCCAAAAAGCGGCGTGTATGGTTTTTTATTTTTGTTTGAGGGGTAAATAAGTAATTTATCATCATTATTACTCAAAACCCTCCAAAACCCCCCAAAATTGGAGGGTTTCGAAATGGGTGTTTGGAGGGGTTTGAAACACCTCCAAATCCCTCCAAAACCTTCCTTCCCCCTCCAAAAAAATTATCCAAACAAGGGGTTTTAAACCCCTCCAAAACCCTCCCCCTCCAAATCCCTCCTAAACCTCCCAAATCCCTCAATCCAAACACAGTGTAAGTTAATTAGGAATCTACAATGTCTCTGACGCTTCTAAATTTTCTCAAGTGTCTCTACCCGACCGACCCTAGAACCCTAGGGTAACCCTAGTGTGGGCAGCCACTCTAGGCTAGGTTCTTTAATTCATGCAATATAACAAGACAGAAATTTTTAAGTACTCTAACAACATGACAAAGATACTTAAGTATGAATCATAAGGGTTTCATTACCCTAGACAAAGCAGCCCTACCCTAAGATTATAGGGTAGCTTTATGAGGCCAACCCCCCTTGACCCCTCTTTCTAGAGTAAACAATTAGAATCGAGAACTAAGAGATGAAACTAATTTATCAAGCATAGCATAGGATAAAAAAATACAAACCCAATCTTCCCTTATCCCTACTCAATCAGCCCTAAAACCCTAGGGCCACCAATAGGGGCTGCTGCACCCTACAATTCACATAAGAACCCAAAATCCACAACAATAGATATCCTCCGATAGAATTCATCCGTAAAAATGAATAATAAATCATGAAATTCTAAAAATCTTCAAGAAGAGAGGGTGGCTAAGGAAGAACCAAAAACCCTACAGTTAAGGGCAAGGAACCACTCACTGGAAGAAGAAATCAGAAAAGAAGACGACCCTCCGTGTTCTTGCGTCGACGAATTCCGGCAACAATGAACTCTGGGTCTCCTCCGATCGCCCACCTCTCTCCCTTGCGCCTAGGGATGCGTGCAAACTACTCTAAGACACCACTACGACTGTCACGAGATCCACGTCTAGAGCTCGCCACCCTCGTTGTGCCTTGTGTGCCACAGTACCTCTACTGCTCTGGAGCTTTAAACAAAAACATAAAGGGCGAGTGTGAGTTCAAAGACAACTCACTAAGTGGCTCGTCCCCGAGCCCTCTCTAAGTTATCATACAATTCATATAGCAATTCATTTATTTAAAAAGAATATAACATCAGATGCATTTTCTCAAAAAAACATAAGTCATATAACCATATAATATCTTAACTAAGATAATCCCCTCACAGTGACTCGCGTACCTGCACTAACAAATCCCTGTACAGGTGTAAGCATGATAAATACAGGGTTAGCGATCGGTTGCTAGCTCAAGTCTAGTGATCATCACTCATGAGCCCCGAGTTGAAACCCAGGTAAATCTAGTGGTCAGGTATGACCCTTCCACCAATGCCACTACAGGTTTGCCTGTTGGGATGAGATTCAAAAAACACAATGGAAATAACAATTTAAAAATTCAAACCATCCTGAAACAATGATCTACTTCAGCAATCTTTAAGGAATTCAATCTACGAGTAGAAGGAGAAGATATACATTATACCGCAGTTGGTATGGCTGCTCCTATCCCCGTTTCAAGATGCACACGCGCACGTCCTCCAACGAAAGTCCACATCAAGCACCTCGCAACAAAGGGACAGTGAACACCGGGACTCGTAGTGGCTCAACGGAGAAGCTATCTCAACCCTGAATCGCACCAAGGCGAAGCCGACCCTTCCACCAAGAACCGAGCACCAAATAGGGAGGAAGATGGGATGAGAAAACCACGGAATGAGAAGGTAGATAAAGAAATACCTCACTGTCCTTCTTGGACTCCTCCAAGAAGATGAAGTAGGCGACACATCCAAGTAGAAGGCACCTATGATTCGACTTCACAAAAGCCTGGGTTAGGAGAAAGAAGATGGCCGACCGCCAAGGGGGAGGAGGAGGGATTCTTTGGGACTTTTCCACTCAAGAACTCTCTCAAGAATCAAGTTCTTAATCCTCTCCAAGATGTAAAACTAATTTTCTCATCACACTTGAAGGAGGTTCGGCCACCAATTTATAGGGGGCATGGGCGGCTACAAGAGTAGACCCGGCCCCCTTTAAAAACTCTCATCGGAATTCAAAATTCTAAATTTTGCCACCAATAAATAATTTATATTTAATGGCTTCATAATTAATTCGAAATTAATTAAATCCAATTAAAAATAAACTTTAATTTATCTCCATAAATTAATAGCCTATTAACAAGAATGACAATTATCTAAATAAACCAATCCTCTAAACAATAGGAAAGAGGTTTATCTAAATAATTTGAATTCATTTTAATTAATAGAATAATGTTTTATTTTCATAAATCATATATCTATTAATCTTATTATTTATCTCCATAAATCAAATTCCTATTAATTAGGATTTATCCAAATAAATTAATTCCTAACTAATTGGTTAGGTTCATGGTTAGAAACTAATTTTCGCACCATGTATATTTGATTCTAAATCAAATTATATTAAATTCATAATTAAATGCAATCCCCGTCAAGTGGTTAATTAAATATTTAATTCATAATTAAATTTAATCAACCACATAAAATATTATTATGTGTCAATCCCTACAATTTAGGGATGCCCTACAAATTAGGGTTACTGAGGAACTCATTCCTCGCGCATTCATTCCTATAGGAAATACCTTTCCTATTACGCCCGTAAACGAGATCCGTGATCGAGTTGCAGCATGTCCATGCTAGTAGACATATAGTGTCACATTCAGACTCTACCTCAAAAAGTCCGCTATGAGGTTAGCCTATTGTGTGTGACCCATTGAGCCCCACACTAAGCCAGCAGTGAGTTGTGCATAACGGAGAGTCGGATCCGATAGAACGACTTCTAATCGAATCTTACGAGCCTCCACTAAACGAATTTATTGTAGTTGTGAGGGACTCCACTCATAAGTCAAGATTGATGTCTAGCAACGTGTCAAGACTACTCGGATAGTGTGAGGTTCAATCTATAGGGATCGAACGCCCTTTGGTGATTAGTTACCATGCAACTAAATCCCTCGGTTATAATGTCCCGAAGTCGACTAGGGTACGGAAGAAGTGTCAAACCCTAATACCAATTCATATGTATTCCATCCGCCAAGATGTCATCCCAATAATGAAACATCTGAAACATCTTTCTAACTCTCAAGTCTACTTTGGCCAGAAATTTCTGAGTTGACACTTGCAGGGACACATCAGACATTATCTCCTCTCACTAGAAGTAACCAATTACATGTTGGTTTCTCACCTACCTCCATGAATGCTTCTCCATCCCTAGTATTACCCGACACATGACGTTGAGGGCCACATAGTGATAAAACCAAAGACTGTCACTCACAAGGTAACCATGACAACCTCAAGTCCAAGGACTGCTTGCACCTACTATCAACCGAGGAACATCCTATTGACGCTCATGTAAGGATTCCATTTTGTGTTCCTTGTGCAGGTGAATTTATTCCCTAATGAGCACCTGCACTTGTACATTAATGATGGCTCATAGGTAACTGTGAGATCAGCTACCCCTTATTGTATAGGGCATGTACCAAGTGCACTAGTCTATCCGAAATCATCGATCCCCTAATTGATGATCCAATGACTAGGAACATTTAGAACATGGGCATATGGATTCCAAGTCTCACTGGCATGATCTCATCATGGCCTCGAAATCATTTGCCCGGGTTCATTGGGGTTCATTACAATCTTTATGAATAAAGATACAGCATATGATGAAAAATTTGCCTCATTAAGTTGATTACCCTTGAATAGTCTCTAAACACATCGACATGTGATTGGCTCAAGGGCACTATTCCTTTCAATCTCCCAATTACACTTTAGCCAATCATCCTAGTATATGTATACCAAATTTCAGTGGTGATCGAATATGCTACTATGGTAACTAGTTTAATCTACATTAATGTCTCTCAGTCATCACCTCTTTCCAACAACGACGTGATATCGTCTTTTAACAAAATCAATGATCTTCACGGGATCTTAGTTCCTTAACTTTGAGCAACAGTCCTAGTATTGTCATACAATACCAGTGCTAAACAGGCAACCTCAGGAATAACTCCCACTGAATGATAAACTCCTTTATCCGATGTTGTCCTAAGCACAAAGCCTTAGTCACCTTACCGATTACAGTACCTTGTTAGGAACACTATCCTGTTTACCGCACCACCATTAAAGGTATCCTCATACCATCATATGCTTTCATTGTCATATATAACGCCTCTCATCCTTCTCAAGTGCCTAAGAGAGTTCTCCATTTGCTCTTCAATATTATTCTCTAGGGTTTTGCCCAAAATCTGCTAGATACCTCTAAGGTATAAGCAATATCAAGCCAAGTTTAAAGCATCGCATGATGGATCCCATTGCCGAAGCATAATGGATCTCACTCATCTTTTGTCTCTCCTTAGGTGCCTTAGCAGACATCATCTTAGAAAGACTGATGCAATGACTCTTAGGCAAGTAACCTCTTTTACCGCCTTCGATGCTAAAACTCTTTTAGCACTGTATCAACATACATGGGCTGGGATAAACCAGACATCCTTTCAAACTTATCCACATAGATCCTAATGTCAAGCATACAGGAGGCCTTTCCCAGATGTACCATAGAGAATCAGTGTGGGAAATAAATGGAGCATAAGAATGCTTTTCCCACAAGTATGTCATACAATATGACTACACTTCCACTAAACACCATGTCTACACAAGGTTCATCCACATTTTTAATAAAATCAAAATCCTTTTTGACTATCTCATCAGAAGGATGTTTCCACTCTTCGATGCTAGCTGTAGTCCATAAATGGACCTCTGCAGCTCGCATACCTTACTCAGTCCAACCGAGGATACGAACTCCTCTAGCTATGTCATATAGACTTCTTCATAATGGAAGAACGTAGTCTAGGCACCCACTAGCTAGATCTCGTATTCATAGTACGCACTAATGGCTAGCAATATCCCGATGGACTTAAGCACGGGAACTAGTGAGAATGTCTTATTGCAGACAAGCTATTGTTTGGGTTAGATCTCATTCATAGCCAGTCTGGTCTTATAGGTCCACACATTGCCAGCTGCTCAGATCTTTCCTAAAGATCCACCTACACCCTATAGGAGTTATCCTTTTTGAGTCGGTCAACCAAAGTCCATACTTGGTTTGAGTCCAGTTTGGATTTGTATAATGCCACCGCATATAGTGTTAACACATTTGACCATTAACAGATCGCGGATTGCCTGAATCTAGGTCATACCCTATGGCTAGATATCATCACTCAGGCATACTATGCAATCTCCTAGAAGAGTGATGGAAAGTAATAATTACATGGATTGGTTTAACCTGTGAACTTTCCACTAGTTGTTGCAATTTTATTTATGGTTGCTGAACTTTACCAAGTTCAACATATCTTCCACTCTCACTTTCCTCGACAAACTCTTTTTCTCAGAAAGTGGTGACAAAACTCCTTTTGTTCAGTTGGGAGAACTTGGTACCCAAAACATCCTTTTAGGATATCTCTCAAAATTTCGCTCTTGGTCAAGTCTGTCATACCCAGGCAACCCCAAATCATGAAAGGTCTCGGACTCGATTTCTTGTCATTCCATAACTTATATGGTGTCTCAGAGACAGACAAAATTATGGCCGCTACAATAGCTTATCTCCTGAAAAGAGATTGGAAACTAAGTATGGAACCATAAGGTATGATTCCTCCTTTCAGACACACCATACTCCTTAAACGATTCAAAAGTATTGGGTTTGTGCCAAAACAAGTGGACCTACCCGTGCCTAATCATATTGTAGGAGTAGCACCAATGGCCTACACTAGAAGGAGTGAATAGTATGTTAACTAAATCTTTTGGCCTAATTCCGATTTTAATCTTTTCTTAAACTACTTAGGCAATTCAGAAATCGAGTAGCAAGCGGAAGCAAGATAAACAATAAGAAATTCAATACGCAAAGGAAACAATGCTACACTTTGATTTATAGTGGTTCGGCCCCAATGCCTACTCCACTACCTAAGCACCCCACTTAGGATTTCCAAAGTTGACTTTACTAGATTATGAGTGTTTCCTTACAATGAGGAATTTACACCGAAGAGTCTCCGCTCTCAACCTAAGGCACTTTCACACCCGAAAGTCTCAACCTTCTTAATGAGAGCACTCTTCCACCTCAAACCCAAAGGTAGAACAATCACTAATCCTAGTAAATCAATCTAGTCGGTGGACTTATGCCTCGAACACAAAGGCAACCACCCAATCTATCAAACCTAGCAACCTAGGTTTATACAAGTTCAAATACAATGAAATAAACACCAAAATACAACAACTAATGGAGCAATAAACAAACCAAAGTATACTTAGCTCCGAAAGAAACTCCCTAGTCTTCTTGATGCCTCAAGGTGATGAATCGATGAAGTTTGAGGGCTCAATCAAGGAAGTGAGGATCAAAACTAGGGTTGCAAAGAGGTGGCTCAAGAAAAGCTTTAAGATTGATCAAAGATAGCTCAATCAAGGTCAAAATCATAGAGGAAGGCTCTCATGGCTTCCCATTTATAAGCCATGAAGAGAAGAGGCAACACGCCTCTTCTCAACAGGCAAAAATCTGCCCGATACCGTCCGCCGGTCGCTGGTCCGGTCGAAGGTCGATCGATCAACCAAGAGACGGCTCGAGGGACCATAGCACTCTGTGAATTCTGAGCTTGGTTCAGTCTACCGCCCCTGCGACCGAACTTGGGAAATCAGCTTTTTTACTAATTTCTTATCGTGCTATTCGTTCGCGGATTTCGGGTTTGGTTTTTGGGTTCTTTGCATTATAAAAGATGATTACATATACATTCTAGACACTCTAAGCCTAAACTCTAACTTTCTAAAGAATCCGAGCGCGTTGACCAACGTCCTTCTGATTTTCCGATTTCTCCGATATTTCCGATCGCGGACGTCGAGTGAAATCGACTTGGAACCTGAAAGTATTTCTCAATGAAACATTAGTTCCTTGTTTGTTATCATCAAAACCGAGATTAAGACCAAGGTAGAAAACCTTAGCCCAACAATCTCCCCCTTTTTGATAATGACAATCATCCTTAAGAAAATATATCATTTAAGCATAAAGGATATCAAACATGAGATTTCTCCCCCTATCAACATGCATATCTATGAAGATAAACTCCCTCTATCTATATGCATGGTTTTCCTATATTTTCTTCTCTTTTACTTATAGGACGAGAAAATTCAACTATGGTCAAAGTTGGGACTTAAAAACTAGTTTTCATGAAAACGACGTCAACTAACCCAAGGGACGAAAATAACATATCGAATGGGAAACTAAGGCATACATGATATCATGAAAAGATAGTCAAAATCCAAAACTAGGAATCATGTACTAACTCAAGTATCGATATTTTCAAGTATCGGTCAAAATATCAAAAATCATGTTAGAAATGATTTTTCACGAGTCAAAATAAGAACGACACCAAAAATGAATTAAAATTATCATACTCGAAGTCTCGTTCGAAGATTGGACCAAAAATTAAAGTATCGGAAAAATGAACATTTGGGAAGAACGTTACTTTAGGGCCTGTTTGGTTAGCGAAACCAAGTCTGTTTTCATGGTTTCAGTTTCACTGAAACCAAAACTACTTACGAAAACGTGTTTGGTTTTGTGTTTTCGTGAAATTGAATCGAAACCAGAATGAAAACGAAACTAATTTTCTTAATAAAAATGAAAACAACAGAATGTTGTTTTCTGTGGTTTTGAGACTGTCGGTTTCGTTATCAAAATGCCGTGACAACTTTGTAATTATAAATATTTTTTTATAAAATTAATTAATTTAAAAATAAATCAAACTATATCGAATTTTTAAAAATAAAAATAAAAATCATCATTTTTAACTCAAACTTTTATCTTAAATTTATAAAATAATTAAACCAATTTATATCTAATTGACTCAAACCCAAATTTTAAATAACTCAATTTTCTTAAAGTTGGTCTATTTATAATTTAATCAAACCTAATTTTAGATCATTGGACTTGTTTTTTTTTTGAAATTTTATAATAACTATTAATTAATTTTTATATCTAATTGAACAAAAAAATCTTAAATTACCAATAAATTTATTAATTAAATTATTTAAATATTTTGTAACCATATTAATAAATATTTAATTTTGTAAACTAACTAAACATTTAATTACTACTAAAAATGTTCAAGAAAAATTAATATTATTTTTTATAATCAAATAAATATTTACTGGTTTCAACTAACTAAAACTGATGTTGTTTTTATTAACCAAACGCGTTTTCAGAAAACTGAAAACTAGAAACCAAAACCAAGTTTTCGAAACCAAGTTTTCAGTTTCACTGAAACCAAACCAGAAAATAATTTTCGCTAACCAAACAACACCTTAAAGTTTTGAAATCTAATTTCAAAAATCCATATCAAATCATATTCTTACTGAAATTTTTTGAAATTTTTACTGGAGAAACTAGATTTTTCAGAGAACATGCAGTTTCAAGAATCATCCAAAAATCAATTTTCAGTATTTTTCTAAAAATAGTTGAAATCTAGTGGCATTTACATAAATATTAGCTATTTTTCAAAAGTTTTCAGTTTTCATTCAAACTTTCCAGATATCAAGATATAATCATTTAAAGCATGTTTATCAAATTTGAAATGAAAATAATGTCATTTGGTCAAAATTTTACCTTAGCATGATTTCATTCAAAAAGCAAGCATGTTAACATGAAATTGCTAAGTATCAAGTTTTAACCTTTACTCATGATTTTTCAAATTTAAACACATGGATACCTAACATGAGTAAATCTAAACATATTTGTAAAGTTTGGACCTAAGATGAAGTTTCTAAGTCAATTTATTGTCTTAGGTCAACTCTACTCAACTTAAGGTCTCTTAAAGTGAACTTGTTATTAATTTATCCATTTTCACATAATTTTTCAATTTTAATCACATGGAAGTAAATCATGAGTGAACTCAAACATGTTCAACAAGTTTCAACTTAAAACAAAGTTTATAAGATGGATTTCTACCTAGAGTACATTTCATTCAATCTAGATGACATGAAATTGCCTAAGTATCAAAATTTTATCTACTCATGAGATTTCAATCAATTTTCATGCAAAGTCATTCCTGAGCATAGAGAAATCATTTAATCAAGAAAATTGAGGTGTTAAGCAAGAATTTTGCGAAAATGAAACTCATACCTCATTTCTTGAGAAATTCCATAATTTTCATTTTCTTTCCCAATTTTCTTTAGACTTCCATTAAAAATAAGTTTATCTTGCAAGGAAGCATCATTAATATCATAATGAACTTATGGCTATAAGCAAGATAACTAGACTAGATAGCAAATAGGAAAAATTCACATATTATTTTCAAATACCTACTTTGCTAAGTAGTAAAGATTTAATTTAAAGAAGTAAACATGATATCAAATGAATCAAGAGATCTCAAAATATGAATATTTTGAGGGGTAAGATCTCTAAACATGTTTAACTAGTTTGGACTTAAAAAGAAGGTCTTTAATAATGAATATGAACCTAGAGCAAGTTTCATTAAATAAAATTTACCTAACTACTAAAATTCTACCTATTCATGAGAATTCAAGGGTTTAACATGCATTGTAATTCTATCCTGATGGACTTGAGTGTTGGAACTGGTGAGAATATCTTATTGCAGACAACCTATTGTCTGGGTTAGATCCCATTTACAGCTAGTCTTGGTTTTATAGGTCCATACCTTGCCAGCTGCTCAGATCTTTCCTAAAGATCCATCTGCACCCTATAGGAGTTATCCTTTTTGAGCCGGTCAACCAAAGTCCATACTTGGTTTGAGTCCAGTTTGGATTTGTATAATGCCACCGCATATAGTGTTAACACATTTGACCATTAACAGATCACAGATTGCTTGAATCTAGGTCATACCTTATGGCTAGATATCATCACTCAGGCAGTCTACGCAGTCTCCTAGAAGAGTGATGGAAAGTAATAATTACATGGATTGGTTTAAACTGTGAACTTTCCACTAGTTGTTGCGATTCTATTTGTGGTCGCTGAACTTCACCAAGTTCAACATATCTTCCACTCCCACTTTCCGCGACAAACTCCTTTTCTCAAAAAGTGGTGACAAAACTCCCTTTGTTCAGTTGCGAGAACTTGGTACCCAAAACATCCTTTTAGGATATACCTCAAACTTTCGCACTTGGTCAAATCTGTCATACCCAGGCAACCCCAAATCATGAGAGGTCTTAGACTCGATTTCTTGCCATTCCATAACTTATATGGTGTCTCAAAGACAGACAAAATTATGGCCGCTACAATAGCTTATCCCCTGAAAAGATATTGGAAGCTAAGTATGGATCACATCATATCCAATAAGGTGTGATTCCTCCTTTCAGACACACCATTGTGTCAGGAGGGGTCCATACAAAGACAATCTTATTGTCTTCGAGATAATTCAGAATCCTAGTGGATAAGTATTCTTTGCCTCGATCCAATTGAAGGCCTATAATACTTTTTCCAATATGTTTCTTTAACATCACCTTCATACTCCTTAAATGATTCAAAGGTATCGGATTGGTGCCAAAACAGGTGGACATACCCGTGCCTAATCATATCGTAGGAGTATCCTTTTTTGGCATGAGTTGTTATCGGCCTACATACACCAATGTTGGCCAACTCTAATCAACGCGGTGAGCCTTTCACCAGGTCTGGTGAATAGAGACTCGGTCAGAATCTCCTTGAGACACACTTCTCAAGTTCTGATTGCGATTCATAATTGCCTAAAGTCATAAAAGCAAGAAGTAGGTGAGGTTAATTTTATCTCTTTGTGCATTTTTAAAATATTTATCATTAACATTCAAAACCATTAAACCAATTGAGACGTGTCCAAACGCATAGAACTCATCAGAATGGTTCATGCGGCAACTATTTCCTTTTAAATAACTTTTCACAACCTTATTCAGACAACAAAGGGTAAATGACGTTATTTTATTAACACCGGAGCAAATCAATTATATAATTCAATGGTCTTTAGCGAATAGCCGACTTATACAATAGATTACTACGGCTAACACTGCAACTCTTGTGCCTATCGCCTTCCCGGAGGTCGTAGTTGCCTTTTGTCGAGTCTTCTACTTTTCTTCTTCTCTTGTAACATCTTGCATATGATAATTGATATCAAATACTCGGTATCAAAAACTATAAAGTAGAGTTTAATGACAAAGTATTTTCTATAGCGTACACACTTGAAGTGGCAGTTTCAAAAACCATCTTCAGTTTTAACTCTGCAAAATACTCCTTGCAGTTGCGCTTCCAGTGGCCATCTTTACCACAATGGTAGCAGGTGCCATTGGGAACAAATTTCCCTTTCTTCTTGATATTTCTCATGGGTTTCACAGTTTTGTTTTTCACTTTGTTTTTAACAGAGTATAACTTTTCCTCAGAGGCATCCCCCACTAACAAGACTACATCTCCCACTAACAAAACTGTGTCTGTATCCATCATAAGGTGGGACTCAACAGTTTTCAGCATATTAAGGAGCTCGAGAAGCGAGACATTCTGCTTGTTTATGTGGAAGTTATCAACGAACTATGAAAACAAATTCGGGAGGGATTGAAGTACTAAGTCCTAACTTGGTTCCCTGTCCATGGAGAACCCTAACCTCTTTAACTCCTCAATCAAATTGATTAGTTCAAGGACACGGGTCTCAACAAGAGTGTTATCCTCTATTTTGGCACGGAAGAGTTGTTTAGATAGCTTGTACCTAGCTATCCTCATATGCTCACCATACAACAACTTGAGGTGATCGAGGATAGCTTCGGTATCCAAATGTTCATGCTGCTTTTACAACTCATTGGACATGGATGCCAGCATTATGCATTGACCAGTGGTGTTATCTTCACTCCAAATTTCTTGCATCTTCTCATAAGTCGTCCTCTCTTCCTCAGTGTAATCCCATTCCCCAAGGGGTGGCATCGGTCCTGGAGAATCAAGAATGTCAGATAGATTCTCATAAATGAGGATGATCCTCAAATTTTGCATCCGAATGACGTAATTTGGTCTAGTTAATTTATTTTCATTGATGAAGCAATCTAGACAGTAAAGGTGACATGATATGCTACAAAGAAATTAAAGACATGAATGAGCAGATATTCTACATTCATGTTTATTGAGGTCTTTTAATTAATCATGTCTCCCACTAATTTTCGCGGTTCCATAATATCCTCCGATTTGGAAGTGGGAATCCCTTGTTGGTAGACTTCCTTAGGGGAAAATGGAATCCCACTACTCCTACTCGGGTCTCGCATGTTATACGACAAACCCTAATATGTCCATGGGTAGATAACTCTTTACTGATCACATCATTATGTGACTTCCATTAGCCTCTAGGGAAACCAAGGCCTTGTGTGTGAACAACAAACCAAGGAGCCCAAGTTGAGTTGAACCCATCGTTCATATGCCCTAGTGAGAAAACAACCACCCTTGAGTGTAGCTCAACAAGGTAAGTCAAGTTCAAGCCGGTATTAGGGACACAAAAGGGATATGTGCCATATGAGGTGCAACATGTCTATGAGCACAAACGGCCTTGTGTGTGCACAACAAACCCGTTGTCCCTCATAATGATGGAAGGCATGACCGATATTCTTAATACCTTAGCCATTGTGACTCAATATTATTGGAGGGTTTCTTTATGCAATTATAACTAAGCAATCAACAATTCAAGCAAGAGCTACAAATAAAAGCATAAAGGAAATAAGGATGATTATGGATGTTCTAAGGGTTCCACCTAAGCCATCGGGCCAACCAAGGCCATTATCCTAGGGTTTTTAGGGAGTTCTATCTCGCTAAGGCGCTGATCAAAACGAACTTGTAGGTTGCCGATTCCATTAGTGTCTTCCCGAGGCTCAAGCCGTCATCACCATAGCGTCAAATAGCTCCTTTTCGTGCGTGCACCAAACAGGGCAACAAGCGTGCTTGTCGCGAATCTGCCCCTAAACTTCTAATTTTATAAAACTAAAAAAGAAGACCCCAAACAAGCCTTGGGGAAAGGTTTAAGGAGAGGGAGAAGTTAATTACAATTAAAATTCTCAAGAGGAAGGTAGGGGTACACATGCTCTATTTAAAAATTATAATGCTGAAATTTCATAAATTTACAAGCAATCATCACAATCATGTTTTACACAAAATCACATGCACATTGGGCTCATCTAGAATCATCCTTTCATGCATCTTAACAATTAAGAAAAGGAAAAGAAAATACAAAATCCGAAATTGCACAAATCTGATCATGTTTCCATCCAAAACAGTTCAAACAACACATGCTGAATTTTTCGGTTCTCAGGACTGTTCAACCATGCACTATAACAACTTATGCTTTATATATCATTTAACGATAGTGTTCTATTTGAATACTATGTTAAATGATGACTAAAATTAAAATTGCAATATAAAATGGGGTTAAATTCCTAGGTTCCTTCCATTCTCTCTCCACCTCCTTCTCCCGCTCACTCTTTTGCTGAAAATTTTCTTCTCCGCCTCCCCTTCCTGCCGACCAAAACCCACCCTTCCCCTTTTTTTAACCGACCACGAAACTACGCCCCGCTCTCCACCTCCGACCTCCTCTTTCCCTTTCGCCGCCCCGTTCCCGATCCATCCCCTCCATCTTCCTTATCTTCCAGCCTCCGCCATCGTGACCTACAAGAAGAAGAAGACGCCGATGTCTGGGCAAAGCTTTCACCATATAAGCACAGGAAAATGATCAAGTACAGACACTACCACCGCTTCTCAAATCGAGCTGAGAAAAAGACTAGAGGATGCCTCTCTTTACCCAGATGGTGATGCACGATGCGCGCCTCCTCAGCCGCTACCCTCCTCACTCCCTCCACCTTCTCTACCGACAAGCAAACCGCCTCGCTTCGTTTCGCCATCAATTTTGATTTGATGTTCTTCGTCTAAAAATCTCATTGCTCCCTCTCGTTCTCCCTCCCTCTTCTATCTTGGTGTTCCTTCCCCTTTACTGCTCTGTGGTGGGATCGGTTGGAGGGAGAGATGGCTTCTGTAGGCATGAATCGGGCCTCTAACGAGAGATCGGGCGACTGTGGCAGCGAGAGGAGGGTGTCGGCAGCTGAGCTGCAAGGAGTTATGGACCTGATTAGGTCTGGAGTGGAGGAGGATAAGGTTCAGACGGCGATGGATATCCGTCGCCTAACGAAGACATCGTCCAGGAATCGGCGTCATCTCTCCACGCTGTTGAGCCTCTTGTGGCGATGCTTCGCTCGGAGAGTTACGAAGCCGCCATCCTCGCCCTCAATCTTGTCGTTAAGGACCAAAGGTGTTGTCTTTGATCTTTCTTGGGAGAAAATTCGCTTCTTTTGATGTCATAACTTTTGTTCTTGCATCTGTTCATATCCCTAATAGTTCTTCTTGGTAATTTTAGTGCTTGTGAAGAGAGTTTTTTTTTGTCTTTTTTGTCCTTTTTATGTGTTGTTTGATTTCAAAAACCTGCTAATTAGATTGATTTTTGCAATCTTATTTTCGTTCGGTAAGTTCTTTTTCCAGACATTTTCTCCTTGTATGTACCTGCAGAATATATCTCCACCTATGCTCCTAGCATTTCTGCGAGAGCATCGATCTGAGTGGGCAGAAGCAATATTGATGCATATCTCTACCTATTGTCACGTCCCAAAACTGGGTCACGTGACCGGCCAGAGTGCGGTTGAACACCCTGAAGCCTAAATCAAACACCTAGATATTTACATGAACGAAAATAAGAAGATAACGTACCATAGTATAAAAATAACATCTAATGACAACTTAATATCACAACTATGCAGTATTGGATAACATGCTCACTTAAGTGTAGGAATTAGAAGAACTACTATTACAATCACTCTACTATTTTTAACATACTCAATTCTAACAAGACTCGACTACACTAACTAGCCCATGAGATCACTACCGGGGTCCGCCATCATCAGCTGCGCCGTACCTCAGAATCACGCTCTGCGAAACAGACACATAAATAAAAGTGAGTATAAAACTCAGTGATTGGTATTCCAATCCATACCAATACAATTCGATAATAATGACATATGGTATGACAAGTGAATATGGATGTTAATTAAATTACACTGCTCTAGGAAGACTACCCAGACTCAATGTCCAACTAACTCTTCCCTCGGGTTCGCTGGTCTAGGAAGGCCCTCTAGAACCAGAACTCAACTAAACGCCTGCTTGAGTTCACTGGTCTAAGAAGACCCTCTAGAACCCGCACCCACTTTATCTTTGCTCGGGTTCATTGGTCTAGGTAGGCCCTCTAGAACCAGCACCCGTTGTATCTCTGCTCGAGTTCACTGGTCTAGGAAGGCCCTCTAGAAGCAGCACTCGCTTTATCTCTGCTTAGGTTCACTGATCTAGGTAGGCCCTCTAGAACCAGCACCCGCTGTATCTCTGCTCGAGTTCACTGGTCTAGGAAGGCCCTCTAGAACCAGCAACCGCTTGGTCGGGAAGGCCCTCCAACCCATGATCACCCGTACGCTATGCGTACCACTCAGCCTGCATACGGCCCGATTAACATGTGCTACGGAAATTCCAATCTACTGAAATCGTCCATTTCCTAACCACACGTTACTGTTCAAGTCCCCTAAGTACTTTCTATGTTCCCAAAATATATCTTACACGAAGATCAGTAGATTACATCAGTACCTTCTGCATTAAACTGGTTACCCAAACTGCCAAAATAAATCAGCATATCATCATGTATAATTTCAGCACAACAATGTATATAATTTCAGCATATCATCATGTATAATTTCAGCATTTCATCATATATAATTTCAGCATCAATTATATATATCATTTCAGCTTCATTCATATGAGATTTCTAATATCTAATCATAGGAAAATTTTCATCCAATCATGTCAAGTGAAATTTCAACATGAATAACTTGTAAATTTCAGCAAGTATATAACCCACAAACATGAAAGTTTTAGCATTTCTAAAGGTACCTCTAGTAGATAACGGAAGAAAATGATTGCTAATAGTTAATCATATTTCTTAGAGAACCTACATAATTCATGCTCTTATATTAACCCTCCCATTAATCATGATCTTCTTTCAACAAATTCCTAGAATCAAGACAAAGAGAAATAAATAACCCTCCCAGAGAGAGACATAAAACCCTCACTCCGGAATATACGATTAGCAATTCAATATATTAAAGTTGTGCATCCTTAGTCGAAGTCAAATATCATCACAAGCAATGGACTCTTGATTTGGAAGAATATCCTCATCGGTGAATAATAAGCATGAAAAAGTGAATCACACAAACCCTAGTTCTCTTGCATCCAACTCTATGTTAGGTTTGCACCATATTAAAGAATATATACACAAGTCAAAGTCAAATGGATTCTCATCCATAATTTTCAAACGACACCATGACAACTTGTCCTTAGCAATGAAGCAGGCGGATCGAGGAGATTCCCCATGATGGCCTTCCCGCCGTCACCGCACCCTCTCCACAATCACATGCAATAGAAAATTTAAATTGCGGATCAAGGATTTCATATCATAGAAATTTTAGAATCCAATTCCTCAAGGACAATAGGCGGCTACAGAAAGTAGAGAAAAAATCTAAGACATGATGCGCAAGAACCACTCACAAGAAAGGAAAAATCTAGCCTTGAGAAATTCGGCGTCCGATCTCCGATCTCTCCGAATCCGGCGTCCGATCTCCCCTTCTCTCCAAGCCGCTCGCCTCTCCCTCTTGCGTCTCGGGTTCCGTGCGGCTCTAGCAGCCGTACGGCGCCCCCCTTTATATTTGTTTGTTTTTTTTTTTGAAATTACCATTCCGCCCTCAGTTCAAGCGGTTCACTAATTTTTTTTTATCTCCCCCGATTCGAGTCCAAATCCGGATCCGATGGAACTGCTGGATTCCACTCGGAGTCCTCTTTAAATCCGGGACACATAGAATATTATGCACTTAAAATTCAAAATTAAGAAAATTTTCACAGTATCCGGGTCTCACCTCAAGATAAGCGTCAATGTGCACAAGCCCGCACGCACCATCTCGCGTCACGCGCAACCCGCTGAAATCAGTACATATAATATTTTAGCAGGTATTACAGCTATATCAAGACCACTTCATGGACTTTAGCCACATCTTGCTCTGGATGCCTGGCGGCCAGGTTGTACTACCTCTAGCTCATACACTTGGGCATGAAGAGGTAAGCTATCCATCTTAGTTTGTTAATTTATTATTTAGATGGATGATGTTCACTTATGCAAGCATCTCACTATTTGCTTTATTATGTTTAAAGTTAATCTCTCATTCCTTTTTCTTCCAATTCTTGTAGGTCATTAAGTTGGAAGGTATTGGTCATAACTAGGAAACACTTACATCTCGAGACCTCTACCTATTGCAAGTAGGTCTCCAGTTCTCTCTAATCTCTTCAAAACATGTTTATTGCAAGAGAATAAATGCTAATCATTTGATCTGGTCTTATACTGAGGGAAACATAACCATAAATGGTCCTGTAAAAGCTACAGTTTCTATTGCCAACTACTACATAAAGTGGAAAATATGTAAAGGATGATGAAAATTAAAATATGTTGATATAAGCTAGATTAGCTACTGCTTGTCAATGGAGTCCATTGGTCGCAAGTTGCAAATACATTTTAGATAATCAACTTTGTTATCTGCATTCCTTGGTTTGTTATCCATAATCTGTTGAAAAGTTTTATGATTGTTGTCGACAATTTTTTTCAGTTTATCTCTAATGCTCACTGCATTCATTGGTTGCATGTTTGGAAATATGGTTAACTATATGATGTTTTGTTTTGCAGGATCTTTATTCTCCAGAACAGGCAGGTTACAGATTTTGATACTCGATTAAGGATCATACTTGAAATGAAAATGCGCATAAGGTAGAGTTATTCTTACACACCTATTGGTCATCTCTAAATGTGGACACCTATTGGTCATCTCTAAGGTAGAGTTTTCTTGATGGGTGAAGAGGTAGCAGATTGAATGTAATTGTTGAAAGTTTTGGTATATGTATTTATCTTGTTCTAATAAATATTCAACAATTCTGCAGGTTGGGGAATACCAGGGTGCCTATAAGGTTAGAGTTCAATTTGCATTTAAGGGTCTTCTCGGTACCTTTTGAATTGCCTATGTTTGTAGATATCCAAGGGTCTTCACGAGAAGTATGGTCCTGATAGAGTAGTTCTTGATACCCCAATCACAGAGGTTCACTTAGCACCCTTTTTCCCCTTGCTTTTTTTTCTCCATTTACAAATTAGATTGTTGTTTCACAAATATCTTTCATGTAGAGTGTATCTTTCTATTAGCAAAATTTTTGTTCTTACATTAGAAACTGCTCTGGGCTACCCTGCTCCATTTCACATATTCTGTCTTCTAATTGTTCATTAAGGCTATACAATTGTATAAATTAATTGCTATATGCAGGAGTATGATGTCGAGGATACTATATTGCCCCTCCAGCCATCTCTAAACTATACTGCTCCAGCCTTGGTTCCAAACAAGGCAACCACATATGGGTCTTCTTGTGACATGTTTAGTTTTGGTTGTCTTGCCTACCATTTGATTGCGCAGAAACCTCTTTTGTTTACAGGTAAACTAAAGTTTAATAGGTACATGAATTGTTTATTATTTAGTCCATCACTTAATTGTTTATTATTGCAGTACACCGATAGTCTGACATATTTAAGAAGTGAAACTTTCTCGGTTATCCCAACGGAATTGATTATGGACTTGCGAAGGATGTTATCCATGGAGTAGACCTCTCTACCAAGCACATTCGAATTTACTAGTAGAAAATTTTAAGTATCCATGAGAAGATTGTAGCTAATTGGAACAAAAATTAAGAAATATCCTACTATTGCAAACTGATAAAGTATGCTGCTATAATTCATAATATGAAGCCAAAGTATGTTGACATAATTCATCTTTTATTCTGCAGCAAGGGAGATTTTCTCAAGCTGAAATATCTATGAAGAAACTCTATGGCAAAGAAAAAGTTGTTGAAGTTATGCATGGCTTAGGAGCAGGGTGGTCAAGGTTCAATTGGAACTTGATGCTAGTTGGAAGATTTCAATTGGTGAAGGGTTAGATATCTGAAAGCTATGTTGGAAGATTTCATGACTATAACAAGCTAACTACTTTTGTTTTAGAAGACAATACTTAATCTACTTTCTTTTTATTATTAGAAGACAATATTGATTTATGTTTAAGTTCATTAGTTGATATTTTACTAAGTTTGGATTAATATTATGTTTTAGTAGTTTGGATTTATATAATGTACTCTTGATTTTATATAAAAATATGTTCTAAATATTGATTCTTATATTGTTAATAAATTAGGAAAATAAAAAAAAATATTTCAGTAACAGCAACAAGCTGAGATTAAACTTACTTTTGTATGATAATTTTAAAATGCTCTCTTTAGTGATAGATAACAGTTTGAAAAAGCTATATAAATATATATGATAACTAAATATTATTGCTATTATAAAAAGAAGTAATAGTAAGTTCTGAATGCTATAAAGATGTAATATTCTAAATATTTAAATTTATTATTTTTCCTTTTATGTGTCTGTCAGCCTAGCAGACTAGTTCGTGGTCGAGCCGAGTCGACTCATGGTTCGGAGCGAGCTTGCGATCTCGGGTAAGTAGAATATGAATTTATGAATTTTAGGCTTGGGTAGTTGAAATTATTTAATTCGATGTTGTGTGTGCATAATTGTTAATTATGTTCATGTGGGTGTATTTAATTAATTGCTTGTGATTTATTAAAATAAGTTTAATTAAATTAATTAAGTCTATCGGGTTAGTGGATTTAGTTTTGGCTTAAGGTGGATGTGTGTTTTGGATTATGATGTTTAAGGGATTAGGGTTGAGGAGGGAGTATAAAACCCCCTCCCCATAGCTTGTGGCTCCTATTTTTGGAGCCACCCAAATAATTGAGAAAGGGAGCCAGCCGCCAAGCCAAGCCAAGCCGCCAGCCCCCTTTCCCTTTACCCCTTGGAGTCGTCGCCACCCAAAGCCGAGCCGAGCCGCCTGCATTCTCTTCCTCTCCTCCTTCCTTTCCTTTGGAGCCGAGCCGAGAGGAGCCAGCCGAAGCCAGCTCCTCTCCTTCCCCTCTCTCCAAGCCGGCGGCTTGGAGTGAGCCGCCGTCCCCTTGTCCCCTTTTCTTGAGTCGAGCCGCCACCCTTTTGAAGCCAGATTCAAGGGCCATCGTTCGAGATCTCTTCTTTAATCTTTCTTCCAATTAAGGTGAGTGGTTTACCCCCCTCTCTTCGGGTTTTGTTCGAAATCTTGAAGCCGTTCTTGGCGGCTCGGTATTTTTGTTCGTTCTTGGATTTTTCTTCGAGTTCTTGCCATGTTTTCTTGAAATTATGTTTGAGGAGACCCTAATCTCCCCTTTATGGGGCTCGGCAGCCCTAGGGTAAACCTAGGGGTGCTCGGCCAAGGGGAAAACCGGGGTCGCCCTCAAGGTGTTCGATGAAAAGCCCGAACAAGTTTCTTGTTTCCCTTGATACACAAGTCTTGATCTATTATCCTAATTTGGGATTCTTGATTGTGGATTTCTTGCTTAGAATTAAATATATGATTTTTGGGTAGAAATCATGCGGTAGGATTAAGATATTGATGTTGATGCTTTAGGGGTTCTTGAGAAGGGGGTTCTTGATCTTAATAATTGATTCTTGATCTAAGTGTTGTGAGTTCTTGTTAATCTTGATTAAAAGCATGATTTATGTGAATTAATTCTTGGGATTAGTATTCTGTCCTAATGATGATTTAGGGGTTAATTTTTGTTAATTTTCGAATTTAATTCTATAGTATGCTGAAAATTTCATGTTGCTGGAATTGCATGCTGAGATGATGAATCTGTGCTGATTTTGGTTTGTTTGCTGTTGTGTTTGTATTTATGTGAATATAGTCGTGTAACCTATTGTTTCGACCAGAAAATATAGTTTGGAAACATAGGACACACTTTGGAGACTAGATTCGGATTAGATACATCAGTACAGGGCAGAACAGTAAGCTAAAACAAAACCCTAAAATAAAACCATAATCTTAGTGATTTAAATTTTAATTACATAATTAAAATTGGGTTAAGGGTCATCATAATCTTTTATGAACCAATACATAAGTTTTCCATGAAATAAAACCACACTGGTTCATGACATTACGGGTCTAGGAGTTGGGATCGGGTTTTGTTTAGCCAAGAAAATGACTCAACCCCCGAAAAACCAAAACCAGGCAGCATGACGTTTAGGGAGCGAACGGTTGGTAAATGTGACCAAAATGTGAAATAAAAATTCCAAATTTTTTCTAAAGGTGGCTATAATATCACTGTTGGGATGGGATTCGAAAAATGCAGCGAAAATAACAATTTAAAAATTCAAACCATCCCGAAACAATGATCTACTTTAGCAATATTTAAAGAATTTGATCTACTAGTAGAAGGAGAAGATATATCTTATACCGCGGTTGGTATGACTGCTACTATCCCCATTCCAAGACGCACATGCGCACGTCCTCCAACGAAAGTCCACACCAAGTGCCTCGCAATAAAGGGGTAGCGAACACCGGGACTCGTAGTGGCTCAACGGAGAGACTATCTCAACTCTAAATCGCACCAAGGCGAAGCCGGCCCTTCCACCAAGAACCGAGCCCCAAAAAGGGAGGAGGGGATGATAAAACCATGGAATGAGAAGGTAGATAAAGGAATACGTCGCTGTCCTTCTTGGACTCCTCCAAGAAGATGATGTAGGTGGCACACCCAAGTAGAAGACAGCTTCGATTTGACTTCACAAAAGCCCACGGAAGGAGGAAGAAGACGGTCGGCCGCCAAGGGGGAGGAGGGATTCTTTGGAACTTTTTCACTCAAGAACCCTCTGAAGAATCAAGTTCTTAATCATCTCCAAGATGTAAAACTAATTTTCTCATTACCCTTGATGGTGGTTTGGCCACCAATTTATAGGGGGCATGGGTAGCTACAAGAGTATATCTGACCCCCTTTAAATACTCTCCCCGTAATTCAAAATTCCGGGGTTTGCCTCCAAAAAATAATTTATATTTAAAGACTTTATAATTAATTCAAAATTAATTAAATCCAATTAAAAAAACTTTAATTTATCTTCATAAATTAATATCCTATTAACAAGAATGATAATTATTTAAATAAACCAATTCCCTAAACAATAGGAACAATGTTTATCTAAATAATTTGAATTCCTATTAATTAACATAATTATGATTTATCATCATAAATCATATATCTATTAATCTTATGATTTATCTCCATAAATCAAATTCCTATAATAAGTGTTAGTGAAATGACCACACTAGAGGGGGGGGTCAATAGTATGTTAACTAAATCTTTTTGCCTAAATTCGATTTTAAACATTTTCGTAAACTACTTAGGCAATTCACAATTTAATGACTAAATGCGAAAGCAAATAATGATAAATCAATTAACATAAACAATATATCAATGCTAACATAATAATTTATAGTGGTTCGGCCCCAAAGCCTACTCCACTACCTAAGCATCGCGCTTAGGATTTCACACCAAAATCTACTAAATTACTAATAGCTTACAATCGAGGATCGGAAAGACATTGCACTCACCTCAAAGGTACTTCCACACTCGGAAGTATACCGCCTTCCTACCGAGTGAGCTTTTCCACCTCCATTCCTATGACCTGCACCTAACTTAGTTTACACAAGTGGTTTTATACATTCTTTACTAAGGATACCACTCAATCAGAAGATCATACACTAGGTCTTCATACAAGCTTAAGTAAATCAATGTAAAACAAATCAAAAACAAATCTATCACAAGAAGAGAGTAAAGAGAATTTATCACAATGAGAACACCTCTTCTTCTTGAGCCTAGCAACCTTGATGACCTCTAATGAATAACACTTGAGATTGAGGGATAAAGAGCTATGTTAAATGGATTTGATTGAGAACGAGCTTATGAGAAGCCAAGGAGGATCACGTACACTTTGAGGCTTAGAAGCATCAACAACAAGCTAGGAATGAGTTTGGGATGGGTATTTATAACCCCTCATCTCACAAACCGAGATTAAGGCTAAGGTTGAAAACCTAAAGTCAACAAGCCCCGCAATCCACTGACGCAAAGTGATCCGCCGGCCAATCCATGCTGAGTATAACATCAAGTTCAAGCATCGGCAGGAATGTCAATTCTACCTTCAACACATGCCCATAAATGAGCACTTCATAGCCTCGGAAGGTTGTCTCAACTAATATTGCATTGCCCGTAGGCATCGGCACAACATATGGCACATCAAGCAAGGAAGGTGCCTCAGGTGACTTAGCAGCAAAACTAGCAGATACAAAGGAATGCGTAGCACCCAGATCAAGTAACAGATAAGCTGCAGATGAACCAACGATAAACGTACCTGTTACTACCGCCTTAAATGCCTCAGCGTCGTCATGGTTCATGGCATAACCCTGGCGGAAGGCCTATGAGAGTGACTGGTTTGTTGTCCTTTGCCTTGTGTCTGACCCTTCTGAGCTACAGAACCACCTGACATCGGCGCTTTCCCTCTGGACTGCTCAAACTCATTTGTCCGTTGGTCACAGACACTCATTAGTATGTACCGGTCCACGATAGTAGCCTTGAACTCTGCCCAGATAGGGGGTGGCGCACTTGGCCCCCCATGATCTCTCCAAGTATGCAGCCACTCCTTGGCCGACCCTTTGAGCTGTAGCCCGGCCACACGAGCAGCCGCCTCCGAGGAACACCCGAGCTCCTCATACAACTCGTAGCAGTCGCTAAGGAAGCTGGTGACCTCCACTTGTGGATTTGTCCTAGTGAACTCTGGCGACCTTGGTTTCACAGTATAGGTAGCCACTCTAGGAACCCTCTCTGGTGGCTGGACTAGTTCGGCCACTTCCGGTACCACCAATGCCACCAATATTGGCGACGACTGATGTTGTCTCAACTCTTGCTCCCTACGAAGCACCTCAGTCAACTTTGCTACATGAGCCTGTAGCCGTGCCCTATGGGGTCCTATCCAGTCCCCTCTGACTGACCTCTCCCATGGCCCCTGCCCCGACCACGGCCTTGTCGCCGGCCTAGGCCTCGGCCCTGGCGTTTTGTGGAATTTCTATCGTTGCCGCTCGACGCAGCATTGTGAGCCTCCATTACAATAGCATTTAAGAAAAAGATTGCCAATAATATCGAAAAATTTATTCGAACTGTTATTCTAATTTACTGACTGCCTGACGCGATGAGGTGCAAGCGTGGCCGCCTGATCTCGTAGCATAACTATATCGTATGTCGACATGCTAGCTATTCTCATAGGGTAACCAGACCCTAGTAGTAGTCAAGACCTAACCACATGCTCTGATACCAATTTTGTCATGCCCCAACTCAGGATCGCGTGACCGGCCAGGGTATGTGTTAGTACCCCGAAGCCTACCACATGCACTACACATTAATACACAAGAAAACACTGTACATCACAACAACATGATTAAAAGAATAGCGGCGGGAAACTTTATTTAAAATGAAAACAACTTTAAAATGTTTCAATTTCGAAGGAAACAACTTGAGTTTCAAAGTCTAAAACAGTTACAAGTTTTTCGAAAACAAAACAACTCAGTGCATGTCCAACAACCCTAATCAACACGACTACAACTACACAATTGTTTGGTACGAGATCTGCGCCAACACCTGCCCTCCAGTCGCAACATGCCACAAAGCCGTACCTCACTGGTCAGGCTTTGCAGAACAACAACAAACAAAACCATGAGTTCACGAGGAACTCAGTGAGAGGTTCTTCCGAACCTCCACTTAAATCCGAGGCAAGGTAACATATATAATGATATAATACAAATAAGGAATTTAGGCCAATCACACCATGATAACCAAACAGTTTGCCATGTCATATAAGTAAGTAAATCGGCCTCTTCGGCCCTTAACAAACTCAGTATTACTCGACCACTATAGGCCTAAACCTATGTTGGAGGTTCGGCCAAGCCAGACTTTTCCTCTCTACAGAACCAGGCCAGATCGGTCTCCACAATCACACCAATGATGCATATATTATTTAAAACAATCAAATCACCGGGTCTGTCGACTAGGATGGTCAACCAGTCTCAGGAACCCTCCGGGTTAGGGATAGCTAGTCCCACCCAACTCGGGTCTACCGTCAGTGCGGCCCACTAACAAAATCTCAAGACCCTCCGCCACTCGGGTCTAACACCTAGCGGGCCCGCTGGTGCAATCTCAAGACCCTAATCCCCATTGAGTCGAGTAGTAGCCGTCGGCTATTAATACTCCTCATTAGACCATCTCAATCACAATACACAATCAGGGTTTCTCTAAATATTTCCATTTAGCCTTCCAGGCATCGCCATATCTGACCCCTCCCTCGGGGTTCCATTAACCGAGCACTAATGCCCGTCAACTAGAGAGGCCTCGCCTCTTAAATTTACGTCCACAAGCTAAACAACTTCATCGAGTTTTCCTCTAAAACAATCCATATCATAGATAACATACCTTCATCTTTATTTAGCTCAAAATAGAAATAAGGGTAAATTACACTAACCTCCCCTGAGGTTTAGTAAATTTACACCGACACCCCTTCTATTTGTCCAGATAACACTTACCACCCCTAGGGTTCACGGGGTTAAATAAAATCTGTTAATAACTTGATTTTTCTCTTTTACCCCCGCAAATTTCAAAATTTCCATCCTATCCCATATAATATATATTTTTTTCCCTATCTCCCTCGATACCTAGTCGTGCCCTTTTCCTCGTCTCCCGATCTCCACCTGCGCCGATCTCCATGTCTCGACCGTGTGCTCCGACCTTCGGTACTCCTGGCCGCCGCGCCGATCTCCCTCCCTGGTGTCACCTGATCGTCTCGCTCGTCGCGTGGATCTCCCTCCCCCGATATGTAGCCGTGCCCTTTTCCTCATCTCTCGATCTCCACCTGCGTCGATCTCCCTGTCTCGGTCGCGTGCTTCGACCTTCGGTACTCTTGGCCATCGCGCCGATCTCCCTCCTAGTGCCACCAGATTGTCTCGCTTGCCGCGCCAATCTCCCTCCCCCGATACCTAGCCGTGCCCTTTTTCTCGTCTCGTGATCTCCACTTGCGCCGATAACCCGCCGCCGCTGATCTCCCTCCCTGGCGCCACCAAATCGTCTCGCTCGCTCACCAAGACCAGGTGATTCATTTGCACATACTCAACGCATGATGTAATATGTGTTGCTGAGGATTGATTTGACGCACACAGGTGTTCGTTGTGGGGTGCGATCATAAGATTTCTTCACAGGTGTTTGCAAATTTCACAGGTGTTTAATTTGCAAGTAAGATTTCTTCATTTATTTTCTCCTTTTAATTTGCAACTAAGCCTGCTCTTTTAAAGCATCTCTTTGATTTGAACTTCAAATTCAAAAGAAGAATCACTGGAATTACTTGATTATCTTTTTCCCTTTCTTTTTTATTTGTTTTGACTTTACTTGATTGTCTTTTTCCCTTGTTTAAAACATTATTTTTTTTATTCGGTTCTTCCACAGTAATCGGTAGAAGTATCTCAATTTTTGTTGTAAGCATATACAAACTAATGTTTTAGGATTACACTTGAATAAATATCTATTTTGATTAGTTTCTTCTGACTTTTGTAAGGGTTTGGGCAAGTCAGACACAACTTGGATTTATTGACATTGACATTCAACATAGTGAGAGGGATGACAAGTCAAACACTAATACTGTACCTGCTAGGGATAATGTAGCTGGTGAGGAGGAGGGTATACATAGTGAGGGGGATGTTGTCGTTAGTGAATTGGATGATGAATGGTACCAAAATGTTGAAGATGATGAAAATGAGGGTGATAGTGAATCTAACCTTGATTATGTTGATGAAGAAGAGAGGAATGATGGAAGTGAGAGTGATCAATTAGATGAAAGCTATGATCAAATTGTGAATGTCAATTCTAATGATGAAATTTACATTGATAGAGTAATGAGAGGGAAAACATTTGAAAGAGCAGCTAGGTTACCTGTTCTAGATGTTAATGGTAGGGTTCAACTAGAAAAGGGGTTACCTTTTCTAGATGTTAATGAATTCAGGGAAGCTCTTCAGGACTATACAATACAGGAAGGGTTTGAAATTCAGAGGATTAAGAATGAGAAGGCTAGAGTTACAGCTAGGTGTGCTATTAATGGTTGTACTTGGCGTATTCATGCTTCCCCTACATCGGATGGTGTCACGTACAAGATAAAGACATACAATCCAGATCATAATTGCATAAGAACTACTAGGAACTATAATGCAAATTCTACTTGGATTGCAAAAAGGTTGCAATCTAAGTTAGTTGCTGATCCTGAAATGAGTTATTGTATTATGAAGGCTGAGCTGCAAGAAAAATATAGCTTAGAGCCGGCTAATAATATGCAATTATATCGCACAAGAAGAAGGGTGAAAGAGGAAAACCAAGGGAACCATGCAAAATCCTATGACAAGCTACCAGCTTGGGCTAAGCTTGCAAGGGTCAGAAATCCTGGAAGTGTGGTTAAGATGGAGGTAGATGCTAGGATGTCTGCAAATCCTCTGTTCAAGATGTTTTTTGTTTGCTTTGATGCTATGAAAAAAGGTTTTGTGAGAGGTTGTAGACCATGGTTTGGAATTGATGGTTGTCACCTCAAGGGTACGTATGGAGGAGTTTTACTTTCTACTGTAGCAATTGATGGTAACAAAGGAATGTTCCCAATTGCTTTCGCTGTGGTTGAAGTAGAGTGTATGGACAGTTGGAAAATTTTTCTTCGCTTGTTATATGAGTCATTGGCTTCGGTTTGAGAATGGAAAGATCATCCATTGACCATAAACTATATTTTTAGTTAGATTCACCTTGTTTTAGGGTCTTTAACTCATGATTTCTTTTGTATGTCTTCTTATGTATCAGGGCTTAGGGAGTGCTGTATCTGAGTTTTTTCCATATGCCAAACATAGGTACTCCACATCAGAACCTATATTACTTATAGCTTATTGTGTTTTTTTCTTCATTTCTTTAAGTTTAAATTATAGAATTGTAACTTATTTTCTTGACTATGATAGGTATTGCTGCCATCATTTGCTAAATAACTTCAAATTGAAATTTAAATCACTTATGAAAACCACAAAGTATTGGACTGCTGCCAAGACATATATAATAATTTTGTGTTTGAGAAAAACATGGTGCAACTAAGAACCATTGATAGTGAGATTGCAGATTGGTTACTTTCTCCAGGAAGACCTAATGAAATGTGGGCTAGACACACGATAGATTCTGGATGTAAATCTGACCATATTACAAATAATGTGACATAATCCTTCAATCATTGGGTTGGAGATGATAGGAAAAAACCTATAATGGCCATGGTTGAGTCGTTGACTTGTAGGATTATGGTGAGATTACTAAGAAGATTTGAGAAGGGGAGTATATTTGAATTCGTGACAACCGCTAGGATTAGGAAAATTATTGATATGACAATGCAAGATGCAAAGCTTTGTAAGGTGATAGATGCTGGAGATGATGAATTTTAGGTTAGAGATGGATTCACCACTTTTGTGGTGAATCTTAAGACTAAATCATGTAGTTGTAACTATTGGAGTTTATGTGGTTTGCCATTCACTCAAGATATAATGTGGAGAGGTTTTGTGACTATTACTATTCCAATGAAATGTATTGCAAAACATATCAAGAAATGATTCATCCTATGCCTGAGCTGGATGAGAGAGATCGAGATGGATATCCTACAGTTGATCCACCAGAGCTTAAGAGGCTGCCAGGGAGGCCTAGGACTGCTCGAAGGAGAGCAGCAAATGAGGGTAGAGCTGGACAGCAAGACGCAAGAAGATCCTGCACTGTGAGGTGTGGTATTTGCAAAGAGTTTGGACATAATAGAAAGGGTTGTCAAAGAGGAAAAATTGCTAATGAGAAAGTATGTGCGATTTCATGCTAATGAGAAAGTACAATTTTTTGGTGAGCTTTTGTATTGAATGTGTTTACTGTTTCTTTTTAGGAAAAAGAAGCCCTTGCTTTTGCTGTTGCTAAGGAGAAAGTATGTGCGATTTCATGCTAATGAGAATGTACAATTTTTTGGTGAGCTTTTGTATTGAATGTGTTTACTGTTTCTTTTTAGAAAAAAGAAGCCCTTGCATTTGGTGCTGATCAAGCACAAAGTGGTGCTAACACTGAAGGTATAACTCAAGCATCAATTGGGACATCAACTCAGGTATTTGCAATTTAATTTTTAATTTTTTAAAAGTAATAGTTGAAGAAGACATATCAACTCCTTATTGAAGTATAATTTCATATGCATCAGAGCCATACTAATTAGTGCTCTCCTTTATTTGAGATCAACTACATATCTTTCTTACATATTTTTTTGACATAGATCCTTCTCTGAATTGCATGGTAACCATCACATGATTTTAAGGTATTGATATTGTTCTTGGTAACTTGCTGGTACTCTGTTAGTACACTGAATTGTACCGAATTGTAGCATTAAATATATATATATCATTGTAAACTTCAAACCCATAGTTTAAAATGATTAATTCATTGAAATGATTCTAGCGGACTTAAAGTTTTGTCTATGTTACTTTTGTTTAGATCTTTAATTGTTGATTCTTCTATTGAATTGCATAATCAGGGTGATGGTAATGTTGAAAGAGAACATTTGGATGATACTAATGCAAATGAAATTTCAACTCAAGCTTCAAATAGTACTTCAAGGAAAGGTGTTGTGCACATGCCAACCACAACTCAACCAAGCCAAGTCGGATCAAATAGTACTTCAAGGAAAGGTGTTGTGCACATGCCAACCACAACTCAACCAAGCCAAACACTCCAGCGTGAACCACATGCTAAGGGAAAGAAAATTTAGCAAAGAAGGGCAACACAACATGGCCATGTTTTGGATTTATAGTTCTTTTTACTGCATAATTATTTTGGATAATTTTTTGGTGAAGTTGTGCATATATTTTTTTGTCAATGCACAATTTCTATAAGGTGGAATATAAGCTTTTTTTTTTGGGATAATTTTTGGTGATGTTGTGCACATGTATTTTTGGAATGCACAGTTGCATATAGGTGGAATATAAGCTTTTTTTTTAGGAAATATTAGTGTAAAGGAAGTAATGGTACATTATGATGTAAATCCTAATTTTTTTAGGAACAATTACGTGCTCAATGTATTTAGATACTTATTTGAAAACATGAGATTAGTGTGAATGAATTTTAAATCAATGTCATCATTTTTGAGTGTCTGATTGAATTTTGAAGTTATGTAAATTAATTTTGAAATTTTGAAGTCAAAAGATGACTTTAAGAAATTAATGGTTAATCTATGTGTTTTTGATATCTATTAGTGTGTTTGATTTATTGGTTGTAATTATAATATATTAAAAAGGTAAATTACACTGACCTCTCTTGAGGTTTAGTAAAATTATACTAACTTCCTCCGAGGGTATTTTTGTCATTTAAAAAGAATAAAAACAGTAAATATTTCAAAAATATTATTTCACTAACGGTTTCTGTTAGTATGGGGGTATGTGTAATGTTTTACAAAACTCACGGAGTTACAAGACAAAATTACAAATAGAGGGGAGGTCATTATAATTTCACTAAACCTCGGGGGAGGTTAGTGTAATTTACTCTAAAAATAATAACAGGAAAAATTAATAAATTATAGTATATAATTTATGAAATAATTCTACAATTAAATCACCATACTTATCTACCCAATTTCAGCAATTAACATTAATTTCCAGCATTTAAGCATGTAATTTCTGCACCTATCAATTTAATTACAGCACCTGGTACATAATTCCAGCAATAAGAATATAAATTCAGCACTTAATAAATTAGTTACAGCATAGTAAATAAATTTTCAGCATGTATATAATAACTTGTAGAGCCTAATTACAGCTACCTCATCACAAAAAATACATGTTCATGTAATTTAATTCAATCTAATCTTATCTTCCATCATGATAACCCACTTGCAACTTAAAAAGAAAACATAAAAGAGATACCACAAGGCTCTAACAATTTGATAATGATCGATTAACTATAAGCACCACAAAATAGCCCCAAAGCTTGGAATCTCCATGATACAAGAAGTAAAGAAAAATTTTCGAGAACCAAGCCTTCCCTAATCACCATGGCCGGCCCTTCTCATAGGGTTCTAACACATACTTTCTATCAAAGGTGATCCACCCAAGATATTTCATCAAAGATCTTGAAGCCATAACTCAAGAAATCATCAATTTCAATCAAATACAAATTAAAGTAGTTTCGGCATGACCTCCCCTTAAAACCCCTCATTCGGACGACCCCAAACCCGATAAAAACACCGTCATGAATTCGCAAAAATCTCATCATCGAGAAAGGAGAAAAAGTTTAGGATAAAGAGACAAAAAAATCGATCAAGAACGATCAAGAAAACAATTCCCCCTTCATGGGGGTATTCGGCCAAACATACACCCAAGAAACGAAGATTTGCACCACTCACCTCGATTAGAAGAAAAAGAAGAATGAGATGACGACGTTCCCGATCTTCGGGATGACACCAAACTCCGGCGCCACCCTCCCCTTGATCGCCTCTCCCTCTCCTGCTCTCGCCCTTCTCGGGTTTCGTGCGTCTCTCCTTGAGCCATACGGCAACCAATGGGTGAGGGTTTTATCCCCCATTTTTTTTGACAATTTTGCCCTCAAGACTTAAGTTCTTTTATTCAACTCAACCTGAGCCCGAATTGAGCCCCGACTCGACTCGCGAACCCGGTTTCAACTTGGCTTGAGTCGATCCAACTTATAAATCATAGAGAAAACATTAATCATGAGCCCAACAATTTAAATTATACCTTCTACTCGCGACGATCTCGCAGCTCGACCCAACTAGTTCCCGATCCGGTGCGTTGTACCAATTAAATTTTTTTTTGTTAGGAAATCTCGGGTATTATAGTTCGGTCGACCGAATAGCATACTGCCTATTTTTGGCTTCTACAGTTCGACGAGTCGATCATTCGAATTTGGGCAGGGCTAATTTTTTTATGTATTTTTCTTGCGCACTTCGTTTTCGGGTTTCGACCTTCAGCGTGCGTCAACTTGGAGAGCTTTCCATATGTTCTCTAGACTCGTCCAAGACGTTTTTGGTGCACACGTCGAACTTCTAGAAATTTCCGCTGCGGACCCGAATGCGTCGACCAATGTCCTTTCGATTTCTTCGATTTCTCTAATTTTTTGGACCGGGGACATCGAGCGCTAACTGACTAGGAATCTAAAAGTATTTGTTAATGAAACAAGTAGTTTCATGTTTGTTATCTTTAAAATCGAGATTAAGATCTAGGTTCAAAACCATAGGCCAACAATCTCTCCCTTTTTGATGATGACAAACATTCTTAAGAAAATATATTCATTAAAGCATAGAGGATATCAACTAAGGGATTTCTCCCCCTATCAACATGCATATTTATGAAAATAAACTCCCCCTATCTATATGCATGGTTTTCCTATATTTTGAGCATGCATATCTATGGAAATAAACTCTCCCTATCTATATGTATGGTTTTCCTATATTTTCTTCCCTTTTTACCTATATTTTTCTCCCCCTTTTGATATCAGTAAAAAAGGACAAGAAAAGTCAATCAAAAGTCAAAGTTGGACTTCAAAAGTTTATTTTTCATGAACATCAAAGAGATGAAAATAAGACATCGAATAAGAGACTAAGTCATACATGATAGAATTAGCTAATAAATAAATTCCAAGTCTAGAAATCATGTATAAGCTTAAGTATAGATATTTTCATGTATCGATCAAATAGACAAAAATCATTTTAGAAATGATTTTTCTCATCAAATGAGTAGAACGATACCATAAGTAGACTTGTAATATCATACTTCAAGTCTCGATCGAAGATTTCGACGAAAATCCAAAGTATCAAAAAATTAGCACTTGAGAAGAACGATACTTTAAAATTTCAAAATTCAGTTTCAAAAATCCAAATCAAATCACATTCATACTCAATATTTTCCAAGGACGATTCAAATTAAAGTATCAACAAAAAAAATATTTTTCTGCATTTTTCTAAAATTCACTAATTTCTAGTGGCATTTTCGTAAATAATTGGTAATGTTCAAAATGTTTCCAAATTTTATTCAAACTTTCCAGATACCAAGATATGGTCATCTAAAGCATGTGTATCAAGTTTGAAGTGAAAATAATTTTGTTTCATCAAAATTTTAACTTAGCACGGTTTCATTCGAAGTAGGCATGAAAATATAAAAATGCTAAGTACCAAATTTTGCTATCTACTTATGTTTTCACTAACTTAGGCATCTAACATGAGTGTCTAAGTATGTGAGTGAAGTTTGGGCTTAAAATGAAATTTCTAAGTCACTTTGTTGACTTAGGATAAATGGATTCTTAAGTATACATAAATCAAACTCTTAAATCCCTATCAAATCATGTCATCGATGAAATTTTTTGAAACTTTAACTGGAGAAACTATATCTTTCAAGGAATCTACAGGTTCAAGAATCAGTCAAAAATTAGTTTTCTATAAATTCATAAAATTCCTATAAGTCCAGGGATATTTTCTTAAATTTCAAGTATTTTTTTCAAAAGGTATCAATTTTGCTTCAAACTTTTCAGACATCTCTGAATGATCATTTAAGATGTGTGTGTTAAGTATGAGCTTAAAATGAATTCTCTAAGTTCATTTTTCATCCTATCTTGATTTCAATGAAAAACTGATATTTCTAGCTATAATTCAAGTTATCAAAATCATTCCTAAAAATAATTTTACTCAAACAATAATGTGAATGATATTAAACATTGAATCAAAGTGGTATATGTGAATTTTCATTTGAAGTTTTTGACAAAAAATCAAAGTATCCGAAAAAATGGATATTTCAAGTAAGTGATACTTTGTGTTTCCGTAGTCCAACTTAAAAATTCTATTATAAATCAGATTCTTGGTGAAAATTTTTGAAATTTTTAGACAACAAACTAGATTTTTCAATGAAAGTTCAGTTTGAAGAATCATTGCAAAAATCAGTTTTCTACATTTTTCTAAAATTGACTGAAAATGCTAAAATTTCAATGACATTTTCGTAATTTTTAGTCATTTTTCAAAATATACTCAGTTTTCATTCAAACTTTTATGACACCACATAATGGTCATGTAAATAGTGTATGTTAAGTTTGGAATGAAAATTATGTCATTGAGTCAAGATATCACCTAGCATGGTTTCATTCAAAACTAAGCTAGTTATTATGAAACTTGCTAAGTGTTAATCTTATAATTTACTCATGATTTTCTAAATTTAAACCTATGGACACCTAACATGAGTAAATTTAAACATGTTCCTCAAATATGGATTGAAAATGAGACTTCTAAGTTAATTTGTTGACTTGGGTCAACTTGGTTCAAAAAAGGTTATCATGAAATGACCACTATGTCATTTTATTCATATCCATATGAATTTTTCATTCTAAATGCATGGAAATATGTCATACTTATTCCTAAACATGTTTATGAAGTTTGGACTTAAAATGAAGTGTCCAAGTCAATTTGTTGATTTGGGTCAAACTTTTCCAAGTTTACGTCTCTTAAAGTGATCCAGTTATCACCTTGGTCATCTACACAAGAATTTTCAAGTATAAATACCTAGACTCATGTGATATGTGTATCTAAATATGTTTGCCAACCAATAACTCAAAATGAGGTCTCTAATATGAATTTCAACCTAGAACAAGTTTAATTCAATGAAGATATTATGAAATTGCCTAAGTTATCAGAATTTTACCTACTCATGAAATTTCATATATTTATCATGCAAAACCAATCATGAGTATAGATACGTCATTATAGTACAAGTATTCGACTATTATACTAAGATTTTTGCAAAACCGAACTCATACTTCATTCTTGGAATTTTACAAACTTTTCTTTTTTACTTTTCAATTTTCTTCACGATAGCATAGCCTTCCATTAACATTCTCAACTTGCAAGTAGACTTCATTAGTAGATTTATTGAAAATAAAGCTACTAGCAAGCAACACAAACTGAATAACAAAGAGAAGAATCAAGTATCATTTTCAAAATCTACTTTGCTAAATAGTTTGAAATCCATTTCAAAATATATTATCAAGAATCCAAAACGAATCAAGAGATCTCAAAATATGAAATATTTTGAAAATTAAGATCTTCAACCCTTCCTATTTGGTTGAAAACCGAAAGGCCACATTTAGTCTACTATTTAGAACCACAAGGTCACTTAGGCCCGTTATATGCCACCAAGGTCTCCGGAGAGATTGGAAATCAAAATCAAAAACCATTTTGAAATCATAACGAGAGTGGATAAAACTCAACCAAATTATGCATAGTATCATAAATTTCAACTAAAATGGATCAAAGTTAGATAGAAGATGATACCAAAATATTTGATGCCAATTTTACCTAAGGCATCTAGGTGAAATCTTGAAGATGTAACCATATAAGGATCCTTCATTCAACTCTTTGGTCAACTTCAACACATCATCAATCTTTCACCCTTGTGTGGTAGCGCCCCCTATAAAAGAACAAGAAATCTTTTGTACCCAAATGACTTTAGGTCCTTGGGGGTTAGATGGCCTAGGAATCCAAAGTGTCCTAGCTACACTTGGATTTTTGTTGAATGCACAATCATAAATAGTATGACCAAAACTATCACAACAAAAGCATTGTCCATTAAACTTCTTTTCATTTTTTCTATGGACATGAGATTTATCATTAGAACGCTTGACATGTGAACTATGATGAGCATGAGCATTCTTAAAGGAAACATTTTTATTTTGAGGTTTCCTAAATGAGATATTTTGATTTTTAGAATGAAAAGAAGAAGTATTAACTTTCCTACTCAAAATCAGCATCTCATTTTTCAAATCATTCATGGATTTATGCAATGCATGCAATTGAGATTTCAACATATCATTTTCATTTAGCAAAGTCTCATTTTTAGTTCTCAAATTTTTAGCCTCAAGTTTCAATTCATTTATAGTGGTTCGGCCCCAATGCCCACTCCACTACCCAAGTACCCCACTTAGGATTTCCAAACTAGATTTACTAGATTATATCTTTTCCCTTACAAAGAGGACTTTACATCGGAAAATCTCCGCTCTCAAACCGAAGGCACTTCCACATCCGAAAGTATCACGTTTTACTACCGAGAGCACACTCTCACCTCAACCTAAGGGACAACTCAACTAATCCCAGTAAACTAAAATTACAATGGTGGATTTAAGCCTTAACACCAAGGCAACCACCAACTCAATCAAACCTAGCAACCTAGGTTTACACACTTGATATACAATGAAAATAAACAACAAAATACAATAAAAAGTGGAGCAATAAATCAAACAACAAGTACTTAGCTCCAAAATAAACTCCCTAGTCCTCTTGATGCCTTGAGAAGATGAATCTTGAAGGTTCAAAGGCAAGATCTAGCTTGTATCATGGAAACTAGGGTTCTTAGCATAGATGACTCAATGAAATATTTGGAAATGATCAAGGATGGCCCATTGAAGGAAATTATCAAGGGAGGAAGGCTTTCATGGTCTTGTATTTACAGACCATGAAGAGTTGGCCTCAAACAACCAACTCAACGGCTAGAAAAGTTGTCATTTTTGCCGACCGGTCATTTGCCAATCGATCATCTTATATAAATGGGTTTCGTCTTCGCTAAGTCATCTTATATAATATTTCTTAGCTTTAAAACATAAATGTTATATAAGGATTACTCCCCATTTGGATTCAATAAAAATATCTAAAGAATCAAAATCTAACTTTTGGGGTCTAGTACAAATTTTCAAAAAACGGAAATTTTATAATCTTTCGGGTCAAATATGGGTAGGCCAAAGACTTTCAAAAAATCCTTAAAAATATCTCGTTATCTAGTTTTTACCTAAGGAACAATTACCGGAACTTTTGGTGCCAAGAAAATGTCTAGGTCAAATAGCCCTTCAAGGAGCTCCCTAGGCTTAGTGAATTACAAGGCCGTTTTCTGATTTTTTGGTCTTTCATGTTTTGGGGTCCTGGTTTGGTTTTTGGGTTCCTTTGCATCATCATGAGGATTTACCATACAATCTAGACACCCTAAACCTAAAATCTATCTTCCCGATGAAACCCGAACATTGACGAGCGTTCTTGCCGATTTCTTCGATTTCTCCAATTTTTCCGATCGGGGACGTCGTGCGCTAACCGATATGGAATCTGGAAATTATTTCTCAATGAAACCATTAGTTCCATGTTTGTTATCGTTAAAATCGAGATTAAGACCAAGGTTGGAAACCTTAGGCCAACACGACGGGTTGGCTGAGCATGTGGATTGTAGAATTGAGCATGTCTATATTTTATAGTTGGTGGCATATTTCTTGCAGGTTGCTACATGATGACCTGGAGGATTGCTCTGCTAAAAATAAATGCTCCTAAATTATGCTTATTTTTCTTATTCTTAATTATGTGTTATTTGATTATGCATGATGATGATGTTTTGGTGAAATTGAGGACTGATCTACTCACTAAGTCCTAGTTAGACTTACCTCTCATTTCTATTGTTTTGCAGCACCTGAGTTAGATCAGAGAGGTACCGAAGTACAGTAGCGCAGCTGGTGGTGGTAGGGCAGCGGTTCTCATGACATGTTGTGGTCGAGGGGGATAGCCAAGTCATTTTCTCTTTCTTGAGTTGTTGAGTCATGTCGACTCGGTTTATTATGTTTCCGCACTTTTATTACTTTGAGGTGTCTTTGTTTAATAATTAAACTTTTGAAATCGATTTGAACATTTAGCTATTTATTGAGTTGGTGGTTTGGGGTTTTCTTTGAAAATAAATGTCTTTTATAGATTCTTGAAAGGTTATTAAATGTTCAGGTTTAATTTGGTTTGTTGTGTATGTGGTTTGGTTTGGGTTAAGCTTCGAGGTATGTGGTGTACCCTGGCCGGTCCCCTTTAGTGTGGTCATGAGGGACTCCACTCACAAGTCAAGATTGTCATCTAGCAATGTGTCATGACTACCCAGATATATAGTGTGAGGTTCAATCTATAGGGATTGGATGCCCTTTGGTGATTATTTACCGTGCAACTAAATCCCTTGGTTATAATGTCCTGGAGTCGGCTAGGGTACGGAAGAATTGTCAAACCCTAATACCGATTCATTTGTATTCCACCCGCCAAGATGTCATCTCAATAATGAAACATCAAAAACATCTTCCCGACATTCATGTCTACTCTGGCCAGAGATTCCTGAGTTGACACTTGTTAGGACACATACGACATTATCTCCTCTCACTAGGAGTAATCGATTCCATGTTGGTTGCTCAGCTACCACCATGAATGCTTTCTCATTCCCAGTATTACCCGACACATGATGTTGAGGGCCACGTAGGGATAGAACCAAAGCAATGGGTCATCACAAGGTAGCCATGACAACCTTAGGTCCAAGGATTGCTTGCACCTACTATCACCCAAGAAACATCCTATACTCATGTAAGGATTCCATTTTGTGTTGGTCTGTTCAGTGAACTCATTGCCTAATGAGCACATGCACTTGTACATTAATGATAACTCATAGGTAACTGTGAGATCAATTACCCCCTATCGTATAGGGCATGTACCGAGTGCACTAGTCTATCCGGAGTCACCGATCCCCTAATTGGTGATCCTACGACTAGGAGCATTTAGAACATGGCCATCTAGATTCCAAGTCTCACTAGCATAATCTCATCATGTCCTCGGAATCATTTGCCCGGGTTCATGGGGTTCATCCCAATCTTTATGAATAAAAATGCAACATATGATCAAAAGTTGCCTCATTAAGTTGATTACCCTTGAATAGTCCCTAAACACATCGACATGTGATTGGCTCAAGGGCACTATACCTTTCACTACTGTCAACGTGGCTCACTAATGCATTTCTCGGCCTGTAAACTACCAGCTGACGAAGCTGGTCGTGCATCCAGTCTCATGAACAATCACATCCATATTCACATCCATGTCATACAGTATCAAGTAGGAAAATAGCATGAACAAAATTTACAAATTTCTATAAGATTAAACTTCAGACCGCCAAACTGTGGTATGCACATGTGCATGCCTGAATGAGCCCTACCCCGAGCTCTAGTCCCTGGCAGCGAAATACACTTTCCTCACCCCCATTTTCAATATAATACAAATGACAAAATGTACATGACATACAACCACAATTAGGAATCCATATTCCGCTACTTTTTATCATTCAAGCACTACTTGTCAATCATAACAATGAAACCTGGATATATTTAAATATGAATTTAAATAACAACAAATACCATTATAAATCAGTAATATTTCATATTAAAACAAACTGATTTAAAATAATAATCCCTACGATTTTCATGCTCTACAAGTATTAAAGTACTACACGTGATCTTCAAGAAACTCGGATTTCCATAACCTTAGGAATCGACCTAAACAATCAGGATAAGTCTCTACCCTTAATCCATATTTTTCCTACATGATAAAAATTATTTACCTGCTGTTTTTATCAAAATTAGAAAATTTTCGTGTATTATAGTAGAGAACTCGTAAAACCAGCTTAACTATAATAGTAAGCACAAAGAACTATATCCCACAGTTCTAGTCATGCCAAACTTAATTATTGTCTCAAAAAAAAGAACAAAATGCTCGTCGATTGATGTTCAGTTGATGACTGGTCAATCGATCATTCAATAGAACATCGGCCAAAGTTATGCCGAACAATTTAACGAATTTTGTAGGTCCCTCTATGAGGTTCATCTCTATCTTTCTTAGCAGGAACATGTTAGTGGCTTCTCATCATGCATTCTTCCATTTTGCTCTTTCCAAATAACATAGTATGTACATAACCAAATAAATAAGACATGAGACTCCGTACGATGTTGTGGTAGAAAATTTTTCGTATGTTTGCAAAATTAAACCAAACTTATAATAAAAAGGAGAAGTTAGTACTATGTTATGGTTCAATCACAAAGAATCATTAAGAGATCGCTAAAACAAGATTGATAAGTTTCTACATCGACCTCTATGCAACTCAATAGTTTCATTGTTATAAATGACCTTTTACAATTGTTGTTCAAATAAATTACAATGACCAACTATAAAAAATGGTTTTTGGACCGGAGTAACTCTTTGGGCCCGATCAGATCAAGGCCTAGAAACACCAATACACAAGAATCAAACTCAGATCGAGCCAATCGCAACTTAGCTCGGGAGCTCCACTCGGCCAAACAAGGATATTGACATCATTCATTAATTACTAGGAATTCGGCAGTAATGAGCTCGACATCTCCGATAAACTTTGACACATTCCGGGCATATCCATGCAAAATTCAGGGAGACATAATCACCCTAGACATCCCTGACATTCCCATAAAATAGACACGACACATATCAGGTAGACTCTCGATTCCAATTCCATACCCATCATCTAGTACTCCTTCTTAATTACTTAGCGTTAAAGTGACTTTGCAAGTCCCCCTGTCCAGAGCCGCGTCAGACCAGGAGACACGAAGGCTCGCATCACCTTGACTTCAGGTAGAAACATTTGACGACCATCGTGCGACCGAGTAAATCTTACCTGCCTCATCTTGGAAGGCACCCGGAGTTAGGCGAACACTACCGCACACAAGTAGCATCCTAGTAACAGTGTTCCCCCGCTACTAGGAGACACTAACATGACGAGGAGTGATGCTCTGGTCCCCACCGACTAAACACTAAAAGAGCTACAACGCTTGATCGATGACCTCCTAGCACAGAACCAAAGGTTACAACCTAGGTCGACGCGCTGACGCAATTGACGGAGTAGCACTCGGCCGAGTACGAGCATCACCAGTTGGAACTTGGTGAAGATATTCATCTTGAAAGAACCGGAAGGTCGACCTCAGCCTTCCGGAATGAGGTCTCCCACACACACCACTAGAGAGAAGAAGAAGAAGAAGAAGGAATAAGGGCCACAGAAGTCGTTCCTCCCCCAGCATCGACACTAGACCTTACGCCGAGCACATCATGGTAGTTCGTTTCCCAGACAACTTCAAACTATGGACCACTCTCCAACCTTATGATGGCACGAGTGATCCGATCACCCACCTCACGATATTCATGTCAATAGTACTCCTCAATGATGCAACATACTTCATATTGTGCAAGCTTTCCCACCTTCTTGGATAACGGCGCACGGCTATGGTTCTCCACCCTTCCGTATGGGTCAGTACACACCTTCTAGTACACACCTTCCAAGAGCTCTCCAGAGCCTTCACCAACCAGTTATTCTAATATTGGATCTACTCCAAGACCAAGGACTCTCTGGCGGCATGAGCCGCTAAGGGAGTACTTGGAAAGATTTTGTGCCATGGCTATGGAGATCCCCAACCTTGTCCCTCTCGTCGAGCTATATTCCGTCAAGCACGGTCGGAAACTCGGACAATTTGCATATCAGATCACCCAGTTAAAACCAAGGAGTTTAGCCGAGTCTTGAGAATGAGCAGTATGCTATATGGAGATGGAAGAACTCTGAGATGCCAGAAAGTCCGATAGGTAAACCAGTAAAGATAGTGCCGAAGCTAAGAAGGCTAAAAAGCCCGATAAAAAGGGCAAAGACAAAGATTGTCTTGAACGAGAAAACAACAAAAGAGGGAAGTCACCACCTCGATCGGACATCTGATATGAGGAATAAACTCCATTGAATACGGAGAGGGAGATCATTGTCTGAGAAATTTACGACCTGCAGCTTCTCAAACATCCCATCAACGCCGAGAAGCAGAAGGTATCACCCAATGTCGACAAAAGCAAGAGGTGCACATTACACGACACCTACGGGCTTACCATCGAGGAGTATGTGGTGCTAAAAGATCATATCACAAACTTTGTACGAGAAGGATGGCTCAACCGTTATATCGATCGCAGAAGAAGCTGTAGCCAGAATCAGAACGACCATAACTACCAACGTTGAAGTAAGAGCAGAACACCCCCGATCCACATAGGATGCCAAGGAGACAACAAAAGATCTAATCAGTTGACCAATGATATTATTTGCAGGGTCATCGACCATATAGTCGACTGATTCATGGGAGGAGACGAGACAACCTCGGCTAGGAAAAGGTCCCTCCGAGCCGTCATGGTAGTTGACGACACAAACTCGCCCATAGAGGTCCATCGTCAGAGCCCCTGTAATATCATTCTATGAATTTGACTTTCAAGGAATTGATAAAAATCTGCACGACCCTATTGTCAAATCTATTATTGCTGGAAATTTTATTGTCAGAAAAGTTCTGGTGGATCAAGAAAGCTCGGGCGACATCCTATTCTACTCAATAGTTAGAAAGATGCAATAGACCGAAGCTTTGATCCACCCCTACAACGGGGACCTTGTTGGGTTCTCAGGAGAATGAATCAAAGTCCGAGGCTACGTGTGACTGACAACGACGTTCGGCTTCCCGCCGAAGACTAAATCAACGGATGTGCAGTATTTGGTCATCAATTGTCACGACCCCTATCATATGATTTTGGTGCGACCTTCACCGAACAACTTGGGACCTATTGTACCTGACCTAGTGCTCGAATTCCCCATCTTTGAGATAGAAGTGGGAGTGGTCCATACCGAATAGAAGGAGGCCTGTCCGTGCTACAATAAGTGCTTAAAGCAAAAACCAGACAAACCAAAAGAGGCAACGATGACCGAGATGAAGCCGGGTACTTCATCCCAGTTGGCGAACTCGGTCTTTCATAGAAAACAACATCTGAATATATCTAAATTGGGCCCCAAAAGAGATGTCCAAGAGTGGCCTCAACTCACCGATGATCGAGAACCTGTACAAGTTGGGGCCTCCCCGAGCATGTGACCTTCATTGGAGCTTGCCTACATGTTGAGCTCAAAAGTCAACTCGACATTCTACTTATAGACAACACCGACCTATTTGCATGGACACCAGGTGACATGCCAGGATTAAACCCCTGAGTCATCTTTCACAAGATCGCCATTTACCCCTCGGGTCAAACTTGTGGCGGAAAAGAAAAGAAAGCTCAGAGCTGAGTGTCAACAAGCACCTCTCAAAGAGTCTGGGAAGTTGCTCAAAGCAAATTTCATCAGAGAAATCAGATTCACCACATGGCTCGCAAACATCATGATGGTCAAGAAAAATTCAAGAAAATGATGGATCCACGCAGACTTCACCAACCTAAATGATTCCTACCTGCTCTCGAGCATAGACAAACTTGTCGACGACTCCTCTTAATATCAGCACCTGGGCTTCATGGATGCATACTCAGGCTACAACCAAATCCGGATGCACCCCGAAGATGAAGAAAAAATGGTTTTCATCACAAAACTTGCCAACTTCTGCTACAAGGTGATGCCCATGGGCTCAAGAACGTGGGTGTTACATACCATCGCTTGATGAATAAAGTTTGGGTAAATTACACTGACCTCCCCTGAGGTTTAGTGAAATTACACTAATCCCCCCTCTATTTGTCCAGGTTACAATCACCTCCCCTAAGTAATGTTTGAGTAATTTTTTTAGGGGAGGTTTGTGTAATATTTTACAAAACTCAGGGGAGGTTTGTGTAATCTTATTTCGTAATAGGGGAGGTTTGTGTAATTTTTTACAAAACTCAGGGAGGTTACAAGATAAAATTACAAATAGAGGGGAGGTCAGTGTAATTTACCCATAAAGTTTTTGAACAACAAATCGACTGGAATCTAGAGGTATATGTGGACGACATGGTCGCCAAAACACTAGCTGCAGGAAACCACTATGGCGATCTCGTACAAATCTTTAGCCAGCTCAAACGCTACAACATGAGGCGGAATCCAGAAAAGTGTGCTTTCAGAGTCCACAACGACAAGTTCCTCGGATTCATGCTCACCAACTGAGTTATCGAAGCAAACTCGAAAAAGTGTCAGGCGATCCAAGAAATATGCAGAATGGTTGCGATGTCAAGGTTCCTTTCCAAATCGGCAAATAAGGTTCCTCCCCCTTTCAAGATTCTAAGGAAGAAGCAAGATTTCCAGTGGGACGAGAAATGCGAACATGCATTCAGGGAACTTAAGAGCTTCGTCACTAGTCCTCCAGTTTAATTTGGACAAACCTTAATAGGGGGAAAACACTTTTCCTCTACCTCACAGTCACAAAAAATGCCCTCAGCTCAGTAGTAGTCGGAGAGCAGAGCAAAGATAAAAAATCAATGTATTTCGTTAGCAAAGTCCTATAGGGACTAGAGGTGAGGTACTAGTCTACTAGAGGCTAGAGAAGCTCGCCTACGCCCTGGTTATCTCGGCTAGAAGACCAAGGCCGTATTTCTAGAGCCACCACATCGTGGAACGCACAGAACAATCAATCATATAGGTCCTATCCAAGATCGAGCTCGTCAGATGGATGATTGCATGGTTAGTAGAGCTCTCTGAATTTAGCATATAATACCAGCGAGGGGCCCCATCAAGGCTTAGATGCTGACATACTTCGTCGTCAAGCTCACATATCGGGAAGGCGACGCTAACCAAGTTGAAACATGGACGTTGTTCATGGATGACGCCTGAAACGAGAAAGGAAGCGAAGCAGACATCATCCTCGAGAGTGATCAGGGAGTCGCCTTGGAGCAATCCCTCCAATTACAATTCAAAGCAAGCAATAACCAGGTGGAATATGAAGCCCAGATTGTCGGACTAAGTTCGCCCGTGACATGGGAGTCCAGAAAGTGTTTGTCAAAAGCTGCTCACAACTTGTTGTAGGACAAGTCAATGATAATTTCCAAGCAAGGAACCCCTCCCTAGAAAGGTATATGTCCCAAGTACATTCCTTAATAACTAACTTTAATGATTGTGTGATCCACCACCTACCTTCAGAAGAAAACACGAGCCGACCTGTTATCTAACCTCGGCAACACCAAGAAACCTCAAAACAATAGGTTGGACATTCAATAAGTTATTGGTCAATCGAGAATCCAACTGATCAGCACCTCGATCGAGGTCCAAGCAATCAAGCAGACAACCGACTAGAGGACCCCCTACATAGTCTACCTAGGCAAGGAAAGGTGCCGAAGCACATCTCATCTACAGAAGTTTCGAAGGATGGCAAGTTATTACATCCTCCTCGATGACCAACCCTACAGAAGATGATACTCTTAGCCATTGCTTAAGTGCGTCGGCCAACCCCAAAAAGACACTGTAATACCAAAAGTGCATGAAGGCATTTGTGGTAACCACATCAGGGGAAGATCCTTAGCAACTAAGATCCTTCGGGCTAGATACTTCTGGTCAACCTTGAAGATAGATTGCGGCCTATACATTAAAAGGTGCGACAAGTGCCAGAGATTCTCAGAAGTCTCACCGAAACATCCCGAGTCATTACATAGCTCAGAAACCAACTAGCCGTTCCAGAAGTGGGGAATTGACCTCCTCAGTTCTTTCCTTCGGGCCCTCAAATACTTGGTAGCAGCCATCGACTACTTCACCAAGTGGATAGAGGTCGAACCTATAGCCTCAATTGCAATCGAAAAGATCAAGAAGTTCATGTGGAAGAAGATCATATGCTGATATGGCATACCATGCGAACTCATCAGCCACAATGACACATAATTCACAAATAAATAGAGAGAATTATGCTCGGACCTCAACATTCAACAGCTCTTCTATTATGTAGAACACCCACAGACAAATGGCTTAGCTGAGACGGCCAACAAAGTCATCTTGACGGGACTCAAAAAGAAACTAGACAAAGTCAAGGGGCAATCGATCGAGGAGCTGCCCGAAGTGCTATGGGGTTACCCTGCCCAGTCATCCATTGATGTAATTCCCTATAGACTCATCTATGGAGCAGAGATCATGATCCCCATCGATATCGCACAGCCCAGCCTCCGCAGAGCAAACTTTGATGAGCAAAGCAACTAAGAAACCTGATAGGCCGAGCTGTACCTCGTCGATGAAGAACAAGAGCTCGCCAGGGTCATGGAAGAAACCATGAAAATCAGAGTAGCTCAGAAATATGACAAACATGTCAGATCGAGGAATTTCAAAGAGGGAGATTTGGTACTGAGGAAGATCAAACTCAAGAGAAAATTAATTATTGTTCAAATATCCACATTAGAAGGGGGGTTAATAGTGTGTAAGCAAAATCTCGGTTCAATTAGCTATTTTCAATTTCAATCCCTTTAACAACCAATTTAAAGTTCTCTTAAAATGGATGCTTGACTAGTATGTAAGAGCAATTAAAAAGCAAGTAAACAACCAATGGAAACACAATATGTATAGTAGTTCGGCCAACCCGCCTACTCCACTACCTTGGCTTCACACCAAGGATTTCTAACACAAATGCTTTATACATATAGTGTTTCCCTAGGAATACAATGAGGACTTAAATCTCAACCCTTTGAGAAGGCCTCAACACCTATTCTTCTAGGAAAACACAAATCTACAATGCTACCTAAGGTGTTTAACTAGCACACCCAACAAGCTAACTTGAGAATCACAATTAAACAACTAGAGAAAACAAGTTTAAAGGAGCAAGAATGTAAATCAAACTTGAGAGCTCCTTTCTTTGCATTCCAACATTTCAGCTCCTCAAGATGGATGGTTGAAATCGATGCAGGAGTTGAATCATGAAGAGCACCTTGAGAGGAATGAGAATCGTGAGAGCTAGGGCTTTGAAATCACAACTTGAAGGCTTGAAGGCTTGAATGGTTGACTCAATAAAATAGTAGAGAGGGTTGGGTGAAGAGTAACGGCTCCTATTTATAAGCCAAGAATGAACCCTCTGTTGGTGAAATGGCCACACTAGAGGGGGGTGAATAGTATGTTTGCTAATCTTAAACTTAATTCCGGTTTCAATCGTTTTCTCGATTGCTTGTGTTAATGCACAATTCAACTACTAAATGAATGCGGAAGCGAATAAACAAGTCAAGTAAACAATACGCAAAGCAAGCAATGCAAACAAAGAGATTTATAGTGGTTCGGCCCCAATGCCTACTCCACTACCTAAGCACCCCACTTAGGATTTCCAAACTAAACTTTACTAGATTAATTGTTTCCTTTACAATGATGACGCTAGAGAGTCTCCGCTCTCACACTGAAGCCGCTTCCACACCCGGATGTCTCCGCCTTCCTACCGAGAGCACTCTCTGACCTCAAACCTAAAGGACAACAATACTAATCCTAGTAAACTAAGTTTACAACGGTGGATTTAAACCTCAAACACTAAGGCTACCACCCAATTTCAAGATTGCACTCTAGGTCTAACACAAACTCAAATACAATGAAATAAATAATAAAATACAACAATAAATGCAACAATAAATCAAATAACAAATACTTAGCTCCAAAAGAAACTCCCTAGTCCCGTTGATGCCTCAAGATGATGAATCGATGAAGCTTGAAGGCTATGTCAAGGAGATGAGAGATCAAAAAAGGGTTTCACCAAAGAGTGGCTCAATGAGGCTTAATGATCATCAAAATATGGCTCAAGGAATGTTGGAAGAAGAGTGGAAAGCTTGCTAAGACTTCTATTTATAAGCCATGAGGGAAGGGAGCCAAAATAGCTCACCCGACGGGCTAATTTTTGCCCGTTGGCGACGCCCAGTCAATGGTTCGGTCGACCGAACCATCGACTGGCCCATCGATCGGAGCCCTCAGTGCCTTTTGGGCTCATTTTGATCAACCGGCCAATCGACTAGCCATAGAGTATCGGTACTCTACGAATTGTACCTGTACTCTACATTGAGTTTCAATCGGTTTCTTTCTTCGGTTTGGGTTTCGGATTACGGGTTTGGTTCTTGGGTTTCTTTTCATCATCACGAGGATTTACAATTTATGTAGACACCCTAAACCTAGACCTTATCTTCCCTATGAATCCGAGCGCTTCGACCAACGTCCTTCTGATTTTTTGATTTCTTCGATATTTCTGATCGCGGACATCGAGCGCTAACCGACTTGGAACCTAAAAGTATTTCATAATGAAAACATTAGTTCCATGTTTTTTATCATCAAAACTGAGATTAAGACCAAGGTTAAAAACCTTAGACCAACACCCTCAGCTAAACAGCCGCTGGAATAGTTATATTTTTGTCTGTTGATGGGCATTGGTCGATCACCCAGTCGATGGGTCAGTCGACTCCTCGAGCGACCGATATTCAACCGAGAGGCTTTTGTCAATTTTGAACCTCTGCCAGGTGGTCATCGGTCGATAGTCGGTCGACCGACCTATCGACCGGCCAACGACCGATATGCTATTTTCTACCCAATTTTCTTATTTTTTTATTCGATGTCTAGGTTTCATCTTTCGATTTTGACTTGTTAGGATGATACCCTAGGGGCATATTACATTCATTTCTAATTCTAAACCTAGGGAGATACGCGATAGGGAGATACGCGATAGCTGGCGGAGCCATCTTTTGTCGATTCTTTGCATTTTTTCGGACGAAGTTCGTAGGGATATCGTTCTATCAACCGGAACTCAAAAATCAACAAATGAGTTAGTTTCATGTTTGTTATCATCAAAATAGAGAATGAGGCCTCGATGGAACCCTTGGGCCAACACTAATCGGGGAAGGGAAACTCGACCAGAACTAGGAAGGCCCATACAAAATCATCAAAGACATAGGAAAGGAAGCTAAAACTAAGTTCAATTAGCTCTTTTCAATTTTAACTCTTTTAACAACCAATTTAATGTTCTCTTGAAATGGATGCTTGACAAGTATTTAAGAGCAATTAAATAGCAGGTGAAACAAGCAATGCAAACACAATTCGTACAGTGGTTTGGCCAACCCGCCTACTCCACTACCTTGACTTATCACCAAGGATTTCTAACCCAAATGCTTTATAGATAGAGTGTTCCCTAAGAATACAATGAGGACTCACTTCTCAACCCTTTGAGAAAGCCTCAACACCTATTCTAGCAAAACACAAATCTACAAAGCAACCTAAGGAGTTTACCTAGCACACCCTACAAGCTAACTTGAGAATCACAATTTAACAACTAGAGGAAACAAGTTTAAAGGAGCAAAAATGTAAATCAAGCTTGTGTGCTCCTTTCTTTGCCTTCGAAGACTTCAACTCCTCAATATGGATGGTAGAAATCGATGAGGGAGTTGTATCGCGAAGAACGCCTTCGGAGGAATGAGAATCGTTGACGTTAGGGCTTTGAAATCTCAATTAGAAGGTTTTAATGCTCGAAAGATAAACTCAATAGAATAGTTGAGTTATTTAGGTGAGGAGTTATGACACCTATTTTTCTATTGAGTTATTTAGGTGAGGAGTTATGACACCTATTTATAAGCCTTCAAACACCACTCACCCAACAGCCGTTGTAACGAGTCTTTTATTTTTCCCGTTGACGCCCACTGGTCAATCACCAGATCGATGGGATGTCGACCACCTAAGCGACCGACCATCGATCACGAGGCCCTGCCGCTTTTGGGCCTTTGCCAGTCGGACGGTGGTCAATAGTTGGTCAACCGACCATCGACCAGCAATCGACCGATATGCTGAATTCTGGATAATTTTCTGATTTTTTTGCTTGATGTCCATTTTCGGGTTTCGTCTTCGGATTTTGACTTAGGACATATTACAAACAGGTTTGGTTGACGTCCTAGGGGCATATTACATTCATTTCTAATTCTAAACGTAGGGAGTACGCAAAAGTCGTCGGAGCCATTTTTGTTGATTGTTTACATTTTTTTGGACAAAGTTCGTAGGCGTATTGTTCTATCAACCTGCACTCAAAACTCAACAAATGAGTTAGTTTCATGTTCGATATCATCAAAATAGAGAATGAGGCATAGGGAGGACCCTTGGGCCAACACCTCCCCCTTTTTGTTGATGACAAACAAAACATGTAAAATAGGCAATTTTGAGACTTAATAAATGCTCATTTGTGAGTTCATGATAACAACTAATAAAAAACTAACTTAAGCTCCCCATATCAACATGCATATCTAACTTATAACTCCCCCTATCTATATGTATCATAAAACAAATCTGACCAAGTCTTTTCTCCCTCTTTTGACATAAATAAAAAAGGGCAAGATAGCAAATTACTATTAATGAGTCTCATCATGAAAACCGCAAAATCCATAAAACCAAGTATCATCTACCACTATAGTCCTTCCTATCAATGTGAGCCTATGGAAGGCAAACACCGATAAGTTGCAAAGCCCCATTACAAGACATTACATAAGTGTGATGATACCATAAAAAAACTAAATTTTCAAAGAGACATGCAATTTTTGAAAATTTAAACACGTGGAAGAGTACAAATTCCTAATTGCATACTTAAATTGGTATAGCTTTCTTCATTCAAAGGTTTAGTGAATATATTCGCAAGTTGTTTGTCGGTAGGCACAAATTCTACAGAAATATTTCCCTTTGCTACATTGTCTCTAAGAAAGTGATGTCTTAAGTCTATGTGCTTAGTCCTAGAGTGCAATACTGGATTTTTTGTTAAATTAATTGCACTAGTGTTATCACAATGAATAGGTATGCATGAATAGCTAAGTCCATAATCCATGAGGGTTTGTTTCATCCGAAGGATTTGTGAACAACAACTAGCCGCAGCGATGTGCTCACTTCGGTAATTGAGAGTGCAATCGAGTTTTGTTTATTGAAAACCAAAAAATAAGGCTCATCCCTAGGAATTGACAACACCCACTAGTGTTTATTCTATCTACTCTACAACCGGCAAAATCGGCATTGGAAAAAACAATTAATTCAAAAGATGCATCATTTGGATACCATAAACCTAACTCAACCGTACCCTTTAGATACCTCAATATGCGTTTGACTGCACTTAGATGAGACATCTTGGGGCATGATTGAAACCTAGCACATTGACAAATGCTAAACATGATATCCTGTCTACTTGCGGTTAAGTAAAGGAGACAACCAATCATACCTCGGTATCGTTTCTCATCTACCTTTACACCTTCTTCATCTTTATCAAGCTTGATGGATGTGCTCATTGGAGTTGAAGCAATATTGGCTTCATTCATCCCGAATCTTTTGATGAGCTCCTTGGTATACTTTGCTTCATTGATGAAGATGCCTTTGTTGGTTTGCTTGATTTGAAGTCCAAGCATGAAAGACAGTTCTTCCATCATGCTCATCTCAAACTCCTATTGCATGCTCTTAGCAAACCACTCACATACAAGTTCATTAGTAGCACCGAAAATAATATCATCCACATATATTTGCACAAGTAGGATATCATTCTTATCATGTTTAATAAAAAGAGAAACATCGGCTTTTCCAACACTGTACTAAAACCTTGTTCAATTAAAAGTTGGAAAGCCTTTCAAACCAAGCCCTAGGGGCTTGTTTTAAACCATACAAAGCTTTCTTTAATTTGTAAACATGATTAGGAAATTCAAAGTTTTCGAAACCGGAGGGTTGTTCTACATATACTTCTTTCATGATAAAACCTTTCAAAAAGGCATTTTTAACATCCATTTTAAAAAGTTTAAAGTGTTTAAAACTTGCATAAGCTAAGAGCATGCGAATTGCTTCTAATCAAGCTACGGGAGCATAAGTTTCATTATTGTCTATACATTCTTCTTGATTATACCCTTGGGCCACTAACCCAGCTTTGTTTCTAATAACTAAGCCATCTTCATCTAACTTATTTCTATAGACTCACTTAGTCCCAATAGCAGTTTGTTCACTAGGCCTAGGTACTAAATTCCAAACTTCATTCCTTACAAATTGATTTAGTTCCTATTGCATGGCAATAACCCAAAATTCATCATCTATGGCTTCCTTAATTTTTTTAGGCTCTACTTGAGAAATGAAAGCAACATATTGACAAATATTCTTTAGTTTAGAACGTGTTACCACTCCCGTTGAAGGTTCTTCAATGACTTGATCAATTGGATGATCCCTTCTCAACCGGAAAGCTTTCGGGAGAGGAGGTAGAGCTTCTTCTTCTTCAACTTGAGGTAGGGATGGGAATAAAAAACACAGCGGAAATAGTAATTTAAAAAATTCAAACCATCCCAAAAATAGTGATCTACTTTAGCAATATTAAGGAATTCAACATCGGAGAAGAAGGAGAAGATATACCTCAAACCGCGGATAGTATGGCTGCTCATATCCCCGTCTTGAGACGCACATGTGCACGTCCTCCAATGATAGTCCACACCAAGCATCCCACAACAATAGGGGCAGAGAACAGCGGAGCTCGTTGTGGCTCAACGGAGAAGCTTTCTCAATCCCGAAATCCACTAAGGCAAGGCCGGCCCTTCCACCAAGAATCGGGCACCAAAGAGGGAAGGAGAGAGAATGAGAAAATACCGGAACGAAAGAGAAGAGGTGAAGATACCTCGCTGTCCTCTTGGACTCCTCCAAGAAGATGAAGATTGCGGCACACCCAAGAAGAGAAGACAGGAGGATCAAGAAGGGGGCGGCACCAAGGAGAAGAACTTAGGGTTCTTGGAAATCTTCCACACAAGAAGCCCTATCAAGATTGACAATCTTTTCCTTTCTCTCTATTTTTATCACTATGGTTCAGCCACCCTTCAACCCTTTTAAAGGGGGCGGCCACAAGAGAGAATAAGGGGGCCGGTCACTTGAGTTCAATTTTGAACTCACCCCGGATTTCAAAAATCCGGGGTTTGCCTCCTCTTTAATTTTCATATTTAATGCTTTTATAATTTATTTATAATAAATCAAAAACAAATTAAATAGAATATTAATTTATCTACATAAATTAAATGCCTATTAATTAATATATATGGAAAACCAATCACCTAAAGAATAGGGATGAGATAAATCAAACTCCTATTTATTAATAGAACCATTATTTATCCAAATAAATCAATTATCTATTAATATATATGATTTATCTAAATAAATCATTTCCCTATTAATTATGATTTATTTAAATAAATCAATTCCTAATTAATAGGTGCAGGCGCATAGGAAAAATAAAATTTTTCTCTCCATACAATTATGTTTAATTCTTAATTACACATAATCCCTGTCTAATGGTTTATTAATTACATAATTCATAATTAAGTTTAATCAACCCAAAAAACAATATCGCGTGCCACACCCTACGACTTTAGGTTTACCATACTAAATAGGGCTACCCTACAAATTAGGGTTACCGAGGAACTCCTTCCGCGCGCATTCGTTCCTATAGGAAATACCTTTCCTATTATGTCCGCAAATAAGATCCGTGATCGAGTTGCAGCATGTCCATCCTATTAGACATATAGTGCCACATTCAGACTCTATTTCATAAAATCTATTACAAGGTTAGCTAGTTGTGTGTGACCCATTGGGTCCCACACTAAGCCAGTAGTGAGTTGTGTATAATGGAGAGTCGGATCCGATAGAACGACTTCTATTCGAATTTTACGAGCCTCCACTAATCCCATTTAGTGTGGTCGTGAGGGACTCCACTAACAAGTCAAGATTGACGTCTAGCAACGTGTCATGCCTACCCAGATAGTGTGAGGTTCAGTCTATAGGGATCGAACGCCCTTCGGTGATTAGTTACCATGCAACTAAATTCCTCGGTTACAATGTCCTAAAGTCGGCTAGGGTATGGAAGAAGTGTCAAATCCTAATATTGATTCATATATATTCCACCCACCAAGATGTTGTCTGAATAATGAAACATCAGATCTGACTGTTGGTGTTTGGCTTATGTTGTGTTGGCTATATTTGGCAAAAGTGATTTTGGTAAATTCTCAGTTTTAACTGTGTTAAGACAATTTCAACTGTTCCTTTTGTCAATGGCTTTCTGGATATGATGACAGTCTCAACTGTGAAGGGACAGTTTCAACTGCTTACAGTTTGAGGTTTTTCTTGATATATTTATAGTGAATGAGATGGTTACTGGACTTCTGGTTTAAATGATGATTCTTGATATTTCTAATTATTTATGACTTATAGAGAGTTTCCTACTCTTTATTTCTAGGTGTTACTATTCTCTTTTAATGATCATATGATGCCTAGCGTAAAAGACAGTGATTGATGTTAGCATTAAGAAGCTCTATATTTGGGAAAAGGATTATCGGCCAGTTCTTAGTTGTATGACAGTTGCAACTTCCATGAAGTTTATACTGAAGTTCTCAATTGTATGTCAGTTGCAACTATTGTGGAGTTTATGTTGAAGATCTCAGTTTATACTTATAGGTTACATTATGTTGTCTAACTGTTACTTGCTTTGTGGTTGCTTAAGCAAAAGTATTATAGGTTATTCTCAGTTAAATGGACAGTCATAACTATGAGGAGTTCTACTTATGTTGAAGGTAGTTACAACTATGTCAGGACAGTTTTAACTGCTCCTGCAGTCTATGGTTTTCTAGATGGGAATGTTGCACAAATGATGACCTTTGGTTTCTAGTATTAATGATGATTCTATTTTATATCTCAGATATTTTTAATCATCTTTAATTATTTGTTTATTGCCTATGGAAGAAATGAATTAGTGGGCTGGCGATTATCTTGAAGCCTTTATGACCAAAGTCAATTATGGAAGAAATGAAGTGGTCTTCATTAATGGGCTGGCAGTTTCTAAAAGCTTCTATGGAGGCAGTTTTTCATGAAGCTTTTATGGCCAAAGTATTAAGTGTATGGCTGTCTTTTGAGTTTAAAACTGCTGAAGTTAAGATCCTTTATTAAGTGACATTTATGGAAGTTGGTTGGCGTTCTCTATTTATGAGGAAAGAGAAGATATGAATATGCAAATTTCGCTGTTTTATTTGCTCGTTGGCCAGTCTCAACTGCTCTTGTTGCAGTGAAGTTTATACTACTGCGATATTTATCTCGCTGCAATGTTGCTTGAATGTTGCTGAGACTATTGATAATATACATATATATAATATATCCTAAAGATAAATATTATATATATGTATTCATGATCGAGTTAATATTGATTGATCACTTATGGTGACATTTGGACTTCAACATTTTTGGTGACATTTGGACTTGGCTTTTATGATGCTTAGTGGAGTCTTGGCCATCATGGAACTACTACTTTATGGCCTTGGTCGTTCACCTTGAAGGAGTTACAGTCATCATGAAGCTTTATAGTGGAGTTAATCTTGATTGATCATTAATGGTGACCTTTGGTCTTGATCATTTATGGTGACATTTGGACTTGATCTTTTATGATGTTTAATGGAGTTTTGGCCATCTTGGAGCTACTATTTGATGACCTTGGTCATTCACTTTGGTGGAGTTATAGTCATCATGATGCTTTATAGTCTTGGCCATTCATTGGTGCAGTTAATGGTCATCATGGAATTAGGAGTTTCTCTTCTGGAGTTATGGCTATGTCTTTTGGGTTGCCTACTCTACTTATAAAAGGTGTGAGAGAATGTTTGAGAAGATTTGACCATCTATGATGGATCCACTCCTATCCACTCCACTGCGGTTCCTGTCCTATTGATCTACTCTTATGGATTCACTTCTATCAACTCCTATGTGTGTAAACTGTGTTGCCTGTCTTATAGTAGTTGAGACTGCTGAGTGTAGAAAGGCAACAATCTATATTTCTTATCTTCAGGAGAAAATTGATTACGAGCAGATAACTTGCTACAACACAAGACTATGTGGAGGAGAAAACTCTATGGCTGGGATATCACAGAGAGGCAAGTTGGTATGTACTTGTAATAACAAATAGATTTTTATTATTTCCAATTCACTATAGTACTGTAGTCGGATTTCGGGTGTGAAATCCAGAGGACTTATTTTGTACTTATAGAGAGTGGATTGGACTTCTGTCCGGTGAGTGCCCCACATATTAGGTGACTTGTTTGTCACTGAACTGCGTAAATAATTCTCTTGTGTTTGCGTATGTTCTTTCATTTTTGTTCTTTCTTTGCTTCTAGTAGCAGTTGCAACTTCCTTTCAACAGCCCTTAATTGAAGTTCCCTAAGACACCTATATTGTCACTGACTTTCATGTCTACTCTAGCCAGAGATTCCTGAGTCGACACTTGTAGGGATAGATAGGGCATTATCTCCTATCACTAGGAGTAACCGATTCCATGTTGGTGTTGAAGAAATGGCAACACTAGAGGGGGACGGGGGGGGGGGGGGGTGAATAATGAGTTTACTATATTATTCACCTAATTTCCAATTTAATCATTTTCTTAAATCGTTAGGCAATTTGCAATTCGATGATTGATTGCAGAAGCGATAAACAATTAATCAATTAAAAACGAACAATCAATCAATGCAAACACAGAGATTTTATAGTGGTTCGGCCCCAATGCCTACTCCACTACCTAAGCACCCCCGCTTAGGATTTCCAAACTAGTTTTACTAAATTATTTTTCGTTTCCTTTACACCCGAGGACTTTTCACCGAAGAGACGCACTCTTGACCTAAGGCACTTCCACACCCGGAAGTCACCCCCTTCTTATCGAGAGTCCTCTTCCACCTCAACCCTAAGGGACAACTAAACTAATCCTAGTAAATACTAAGTTTACACAAGTGGATTTACTCCTTCTACACCAAGGATACCACTTCACATAGAAGACCAAACACCCGGTGTTCTACAGACGCACAAATTAAATACAATTTAAATAACAGTTAAAATACAATTGAAAAGAGCTAAAGACTGAAACCAATAGAGAAAGCCCTTTTGCAATCCTTTAATCCTTCAACTTGTCAAGAGGTAGAGCTTGGATCAATCACCCGAGTTGTTGCAGCTAGCGCTTGAGAAGGTGTTCGCGGAAATAGCAGAGCGCGCTTGATCAATCATTGGAAGGCTCAAATCTTCCTTTTAATGACTCAATCAATTCTGTAAAAGTCAAGGAAGAAGATTAAATGAAGTATATGAGGGTGTATTTATACCCTCGTGAAGAAACGACTGTTCAACAGATAGAAAACTATATGTTACAGGCCGTCGGTTGATTGATCGGTCGATCGACTGGTCGACCGGTCATTCGACCATTTCATTTTTCTCTCTGGTCGGTCGACCGACGGGTCGACCGCCCAGACGCAAGATCGCGCGATTTCTTCTTCGGTCGACCGACGCGATTGTGTCTTTGGCTTATATGTAGGTTGGTCGACCGCTCGGTCGATTGCCAACCTTACTACCTATTTCAGGCCTCTGTCGGTCGACCGAAGTAGCCATTGCCTATTTTAGGCAGTGTTCGGTCGATCGACCGGTCGACCGACGAGGCTACTACCTGATACCTTACCCTATTCGATCGACCGCCAGTCGATCGAATTTAGGCTGAGATTTGTTTTCTTCAGTCGATTTACATCCGCGCTTCATTTCCAGGTTCCGGCTTTCAACGACCATCAAGTTGGAGAGCTTTCATGTGATATTTGAGCCCGTCCAATGCATCTTTGGTGCACTCGTCGTTCTTCAGGAAACTTTCGCGACGAACCCGAGCGCGACGATCATTGTCCTTCCGATTTCCGATTTCTTCTGATATTTTCGATCAAGGACATTGAACACTGATTGATATGGAACCTGAAATATATTCTCAATGAAATCATTAGTCCCATGTTTGTTATCATCAAAACCATCAAAACTGAGATTAAGGCTAAGGTTCAAAACCTAAAGCCAACAATCTCCCCCTTTTTGATGATGACAAACATCCTTAAGGAAATATATTCATTAAAGCATTAAGGATATCATCTAAGGGATTTCTCCCCCTATCAACATGCATATTTATAGAATAGAACTCCCCCTATCTATATGCATGGATATGCTATATTTTCCTCCCCATTAACTATACTTTTCTCCCTATTTACCTATACACTTCTCCACCTTTTGACTACACATTTCTCCTCCTTTTGACATCAATCAAAAAGGGCAAGAAAGGTCATTCTAATTAAAGGGATAGAGTTAAAAGATTTTTTATGAAGTTGAGACTCTTAAAGAGTATTTTTCATGCAACATGAAAATCTCAACTCAAGGGATGGAAAACAAGTATTTAATATGATACCAACTTAAATCATACATGATATCAAGGAGTGATAGATACAATTCAAGCCTAAATCATGTATGCACTCAAGTCTGATACCAATGTTGTAGTTTATCTTTTTCATGACATTTTTATATTTCATTCAAACTTTCAAAGTAAACAAGATATAGTCATTTTAAATCATGTATATCAAGTTTGAAGTGAAACTAATGTCATTTGATCTAAATATGAACTTAGCATATTTTCATTTGAAATAAGCAGGAAAACATGAAAATGCTAAATCTCAATGTTTTGCTATCTACTCATATTTTCTCAAGCTTAGGCATCAAGACATTAAACATGAGATAATGTAAGTCTATGAATCAAGTTTGGGCTTAAGATGAAATTTCTAATTCACTTTGTTTACTTAGGTCAACCTATACTTTAAGATTAAAAAAATCAAACTATTAAGTTTATACAAAGTCATATTTTCGATGAAAAGCTTTGGTATCAATTTTTGGATAAATTTTTTTGATACCAAATATTGAATGGTCATTTGAAATACATGAATAAAGTTTGAACTCAAAAGAATTTTCAAATACCATTTTTCATCCTATATTGATTTTAATATACACATGGATATTTCTATCTATCATCCAAAATATCAAAATCATTTCTAGGAATGATTTTACTCAAGAATTTGTGTGAATGATATTAGAAATGGAATCCAAATGGTATACATGAGTTTTCATTGAAATTTTGAAGAAAAATCAAAGTATCAGAAAGATTAGCGTTTCAAGAATGATGATACTTTGTGTTTTGAAATCCAATTCTTAATGAAACTTTTTGAAATTTTTACTGTTAAAACTAGATTTTCCAGTGAATGTGTAGTTTCAAGAATCATCTAAAAAGAATTTTTCTATATTTTCCTAGAAATAACTGAAATTGGTGATACCAATTGTTGAACAAATGACAATTCCATAATTTTTCAGTTATTTTCAAAGAATGCTTAGTTTTCATTCAAACTTTTATGACACCACATAATGGTCTTGTAAAGAGTGTATGTCAAGTTTGAGATGAAAATTATATCCTTAAGTCAAGAAATCAACCTAGCATGGTTTCATTCAAAACTAAACTAGTTTTTATGAAACTTGCTAAGTTTCAATCTTAACATTTACTCATGATTTTTCAAATTTAAACCTATGGATACCTAACATGAGTAAATCTAAACATGTTCCACAAATATGGATTGAAAATGAGACCTTTAAGTCAACTTGTTGACTTGGGTCAACATAGTTCAAAGATAGGTAAACATGAATTAACATCTATGTCATTTTATCTATATCCATATGAATTTTTCACTCTAAATGCATGAAAACATGTCATACCTATTTCTAAACATGTTTATGAAGTTTGGACTTAAAATCAAGTGTCCAAGTCAATTTGTTGATTAGGGTCAAACCTTTTTAAGTTTAAGTCTCCTAAAGTGATATAGATGTCACATTGTTCATCTAGACATGATTTTTTAATTTTATATACCTAGACTCATGTGATATGTGTATCTAAATATGTTCATTTCATTTTTAGCTTAAAATGAGGTCTCTAACAAGAAATTTTAAACTAGTCCAATTTCATTCAATATTAATATCATGAAATTGCCTAGTTATCATGAAATTGCCTACTCATAAAAATTCAAACATTTATCATGCAAAATCAATCATGAGTATATAGAGACATCATTAAAGCATTAATATTCAATCATCATACTAAGATTTTTGTAATGTTAAATTCATACCTTATTTTTATAAATTTAATTTCATTTCAAGTTTAACTTAACATGAAGTCTCTAAAAAAGAATTTTAACCTAGTTCAAGTTTCATTCAATCAAGATATCATGAAATTGAGCTAAGTAAACAAATTTTTTCTTACTCATGAAGATTCAAATATTTATCATGCATAATCAATCATGAGCATAGAGAAATCATTTAAGCATGAGTATTCAATTATTTTACAAAGATTTTTGCAAAATTAAATTCATACCTTATTTCTGGAAAATTTGCACAACTTTTCATTTCCTTTTTCATTTTCTTTTTCATTTTCTTTTAGATAGCATAGCCTTTCAAATATTTAACTTGCAAGTAGACTTCATTAGTATCATAATGAAATAATATGTCAACTTAGCAAGCTAACTTACTCCATAGCAAGGTTCAATGCAATGTTCCATTTAAAAGTGTTAATCTATGCTAGATAGTTAAGATTCATTTTTGAAAGGTTGTCATGATATCTAAATGAATCTAAGAGATCCTAAGATATGAAACATTTGAGGAATAAGATCTCTACTTATGTTTAACTAGTTTGGACTTAATGATAAGGTCTCTAGTATCAACCTAGAGCAAGTTTCATTCAATGAAATTTGCCTAAGTACAAAGAATCTTGCTACTCATGAAAATTTAAAGATTTAACATGCAATTCTAATCATGAGTATAGAGACATAGTTTAGGCTTACACATTTATGTATAACACTAAGATTTTGAATTTATCAAAGTTATACCTTATTCATGATAATTTGCCAAACTAATCTTTTTCTTCCTAATTAGCCTTCCTAAAATATTTATAACTTGCAAGTATACTTCTTAAGTAGACAATGAAACCAATTCTACATGCAAGCTTATTAAACTAAATAGTGAAGAGAAAAACCAAGTATCATTTATCAACTTCAACTTCACTAAATAGCATGGATTCATTTTCAAAGAAATTATTCATGATAACAAAATGAATCAAGAGATCTCAAAATATAAAATTTTGAAACATAAGATCTCCAATCCTTCCTATTGGTTGAAAACCGAAAGCCACAAAAAGCCTACGATTTAGAACCGCAAGGTCGCTTAGGCCCATTACAGGCCACCTGGGTCTCCGAAGAGACCGAAGATCAAAAAATCAAAAAATCATTTTCATACAATAAATCGATAGCATGGAGATTAACTATCATTAAGCATAGTATCATGATCTTCAACTAGAGTAAACAATGCAAATTAGAAGATGATACCAGAATAATTTTGATGCCAACTTTACTTAAGGCATCAAGGTAGCTTCAAGTTGCAACCAAGGGATGATTTATCATTCAAGTCCGTGGTCAACTTCAACACATCAATTCTCTTTACCCTTGTGTGGTGGCTCCCCCTACATGAGAAGATGAGACTTTTGGTACCCAAATGGCTTTGGGTCCTAGAGGGTTAGTGGGCTTAGGTACCCAAAGTATCTTCACAACACTTGGGTTCATTTTGAATGCGCAATCATATATAGCATGCCCAAATACACCACAACAAAAGCAATGTCCATTAAATTTCTTTTTGTTTTTGTTATGGACATGAGGTTTATTTTTAGAATGCTTGTTATTTGAACTAGGATGAGCATGAGCATTCTTAGAAGATACATTCTTCTTTTGAGCATGAGGTTTAGTTGTAGAATACTTGATATGAGAAGCATGATGTGCATAAGCATTCTTGAAAGAAACATTTGCATTTCTAGAATTCTTAAAGGAAGAATTACTAGATAGATTACTAACTTTCTTATTTAGAAAAACAACCTTATTTTTTAAATCATTCATTGATTTATGAATAGCATGCAATTGAGTTTTCAACATGCTATTTTCATTCTTTAATTTTTCATTTTTATGTTTCAACTCATTAACTTCTAGAGTTAATGTATCATGGCAAGGATCAATCATGCTAGTTTTTAATTTTTCATTTTCACTCTTCAACTCATGCACATGATTGACAAGCTTTAAGTTTTCTTTCTTAAATTTTTTGTTCTCTTTATTCTTTTTTACAAGCAAGGCATACATTTTTTGATATTCCTCAACTAGTTCCTCATATGACATGTCAAATGAACTAGAGGATCTATCACTATCATTATCAATGAAATTTTTATCATGACAAGAGGTGGAGGGATTTACCTCATTTTTGAATCCCATGAGGCACAATTGAGAAGTAGCTCTATTGTCATGATGAGAGGATGCTTCGAGGGACTCGGAGGATGATGTAGAAGCATTTGACCTCTTCCTTGCTTTGTTTTTCAATAATGGGCAATTCTTCTTGATATGCCCCTTCTCCTTGCACAAATGGCAAATCACCTTTCTTTTCCGATTTCTTGTGCTATTATGACTAGAGACGCTATGAGCTTCAAAAACAATGTTAGTATTGGGTGGATGACAATTGTCATCACTACCTTCATCAAATGTATTAAGCTCTTCGGTTTTTGCATAATTATAGAGCATATTTAAGGTAGCCCAAATATCGAAAGCGGATGAACAATGCATAACCTTTTCAAGTATTTCATTTGAAAATGAGCAATATAGGAGATGCGTTGTTTTAGCATTCAATTCAAATAATCTAATTTGTTCTTGAGTCCAATCATTTATGTCAATGGTGGGCTCAACATACTCATTCTTTAGCACACACAATAAATCTAAACTTTGTGTTTTAAGAAAGGTATACATCCTACTCTTCGAAACACCAAAGTTTTCTTCATCAAACCTAGGTAGTGCACATGCTATACTCTCTAGTGCCATTTTTTCCGGATCGAGGCTAGATGTAGAGGAGACGGTGAAATCTCAATCTACGACCCGCTCTGATACCAATTGTGGGCGAAATGGTAACACTAGAGGGGGGGTGAATAGTGTGTTTACTATATTATTCGCCTAATTTCCAATTTAATCATTTTCCTAAATCTTTAGGCAATTTGCAATTCGATGATTGATTGCAGAAGCGATAAATAATTAATCAATTTAAAATGAACAATCAATCAATGCAAACATAGAGATTTTATAGTGGTTCAGCCCCAAGGCCTACTCCACTTCCTAAGCACCCTGTTAGGATTTCCAAACTAGTTTTACTAAATTAGTTTTCGTTTCCCTTACACCCGATGACTTTTCACCGAAGAGACGCACTCTCGACCTAAGGCACTTCCATACTCGGAAGTCACCACCTTCTTATCGAGAGTCCTCTTCCACCTCAACCCTAAGGGACAACTAAACTAATCGGAGTAAACACTAAGTTTACACAAGTGGCTTTACTCCTTCTACACCAAGGATACCACTTCACACAGAAGACCAAACACCCGGTCTTCTACAGATGCACAAATTAAACATAGTTTAAATAACAGTTAAAATACAATTGAAAAGAGCTAAATAATGAAACTAATAGAGCAAGCTCTTTTGCAATCCGTCAATCCTTCAACTCGTCAAGGGGTAGAGCTTGAGTCAATCACCCGAGTTGACGCAGCAGCTGGCGCGTGAGAAGGTGTTCGCGGAAATAGTAGAGCACGCTTGATCAATCGTTGGAAGGCTCAAATCTTCCTTTTAATGGCTCAATCAATTCTGCAAAAATCAAGGAAGAAGATTAAATGAAGTATATGAGGGTGTATTTATACCCTCGTGAAGAAACGACTGTTCAACAGATAGAAAACTATCCATTACAGGCCGCCGGTCGATTGGTCGATCGACTGAATGGTCGACCGATCATTTCATTTTTCTTTCTGGTCAGTCAACCGACGGGTCGACCACCCGGACGCAAGATCACGTGATTTCTTCTTCGGTCGACTAGTCGGTCGACCGACGCGATTGTGTCTTTGGCTTAAATGCAGGTCGGTCAACCATACTGCCTATTTCAGCCCTCTGTCGATCGGCCGACCGATCAACCGAAGTAGCCACTGCCTTTTTTAGGCAGTGTTCGATCGATCGACCAGTCGACTGACAAGGCTACTGCCTGATACCTTACCTTGTTCGGTCGACCGCCCAGTTGATCGAATTTAGGCTGAGATTTGTTTCTTCACTCGATTTTCTTCTGCGCTTCGTTTCCGGGTTTCGTCTTTCAACGATCGTCAACTTAGAGAGCTTTCATACGATATTTGAGCCCGTCCAAAGCATCTTTGGTGCACTTGTCGTTCTTCGAGAAACTTCCGCGATGAACCCGAACGCGACGATCAATGTCCTTTCGATTTTTGATTTCTTCCGATATTTTCGATCGAGGACATTGAACGCTAATTGATATAGAACCTATTCTCAATGAAATCATTAGTCCCATGTTTATTATCATCAAAACCATCAAAACCGAGATTAAGGCTAAGGTTGAAAACCTAAAACCAACAGTTGGTTGCTCATCTACCTCCATGAATGCTTCTCGATGCCCAGTAATACCTAGCACATGACACTGAGGGCCACGTAGGGATAGAACCAAAGCAATGGGTCGTCACTCACAAGGTCACCATGACAACCTTAGGTCCAAGTACTGCTTGCAACAACTATTACCCGAGGAACATTCTATTAACACTCATGTAAGGATTCCATTTTGTGTTCCTCGTGCAGATCCGTTCAGTGAACTCATTCCCTAATGAGCACTTGCACTTGTACATTAAGGACAGCTCATAGGTAACTGTGAGATTAGTTACCTCTTATCGTATAGGGCATGTACCAAGTGCACTAGTCTATTCAAAATCACCGATCCCCTAATTGGTGATCCTACGACTAGGAACATTTAGAACATGGGCATCTGGATTCCAAGTCTCACTAGCATGATCTCGTCATGGCCTCGGAATCATTTGCCAGGGTTCATGGGATTCATCACAATCTTTATGAGTAAAGATGCAACATATGATGAAAACGATGCCTTATTAAGTTGATTACCCTTGAATAGTCCCTAAACACATCGATATGTGATTGGCTCAAGGGCACTATTCCTTTCATAATGAGGATGAAGGTTCTTCATCATGTGGTTCCTCATTGAGTTCATCTTCAACCTGTTGGTGAAATTGCCACACTAAAAGGGGGGGGGGTTGAATAGTGTGCATCTACTTTTATATTTAATTGAATTCTTTTTTATTTTAATCAACTCAACTACCCGATTCAAGTTACTTGATTCTTAGTGCAACTAGATGCATTCACAATTATATTAAGCACAAGGAGAAAAAGTTTAGGATCGAGAGATCCAAAAATCGATCAAGAACGATCAAGAAAACATTTCCCCATTGATGGGGTATTCGGCCAAACATACAACCCAAGAAACAAAGATCTGCACCACTCACCTCGATTAGAAGAAAAAGAAGAATGAGATGATGACGTTCCCGATCTCTGACGACGACACCAAACTCCGGCGCCACCCTCCCCTTGATCGTCTCTCCCTCTCCTGCTCTTGCCCTTAGCGGGTTTCGTGCGGCTCTCCTTGAGCCATACGACAGCCACTGGGTGAGGGTTTTATCCCCGCCTTTTTTTTGACAATTTTGCCTTCAACACTTAGGTACTTTCATTCGACTCAACCTGAGCCCAAATTGTGACCTGACTCGACTCTTGAACCCGGTTTCAACTCGGCTTGAGTCGATCCAACTTATAAATCATAGAGAAAACATTAATAATGAGTCCAACAATTTAAATTATACCTTCTACTCGCGACGATCTCGCGACTCAACCCAAAAAGTTCATGATCCGGTGCGTTGTACCAATTAAACATTTTTTTATATTAGGAAATCTCGGGTATTACAGAGTAGATCATAATTAACACGAATAGTTCTCCAAGCATCTAATCCTCGGGATTGCAAGAAAATACTAATCCTAGTTTTCCAATAGGGAGATTTGTTTCCATCAAAAAGAGGTGGTGCATGAGTTGAAAACCCTTGACCTAGTGTGATACTAGAATCCATAAGTGTAGGTTAGATGGTTAAATCTATTCCTACAACCTTGCTCTGATACTAATTGTTGGTGAAATTGCCACACTAGAAGGGGGGGGGGGGTTGAATAGTGTGTATCTACTTTTATCATTAATTGAATTCTTTTCGATTTTAATCAACTCAACTACCCGATTCAGGTTAATTGATTCTTAGTGCAACTAGATGCAATCACAATTATATTAAGCACAAGTGAAAATCAAATTGAGCAATCAAGATATCAATTGAAACATGAAATATATAGTGGTTCGGCCAACACTACCTTGGCTCCTCACCAAGGATTTCTACCTTAACACTTTATAGATTGATAGTTTTTCGAAGAATACAATGAGGACTTATCCCTCAACCCTAGAGGCAAGCCTCAACACCTATTCTCCAGCAAAAACAATAATCTACAAGACACCAAGGTGTTTACACGCACACTTTGCAAGCTAGCCTAAAAATCGATACAAAGAAAGATGAAAAGAATATAAATGGAGCTTAAATGTAAAAAAATACTTGATGTAGCTCCAACGCATCTCCTCCGAGCACTTCAAGGCTTTGAGTGTGGATTTCTCGGTGAAGACAAAGCTTGATGAATTGAGGAGGGATTGAGAGTGTGGAAACGGAGATTAGGACTTTAAATCAACTCCTTTAGGCTTGTAATTTCTAAGGATATGCTCAATGAAGTTCTCAACCGCTGGGGAGGAGGCCATATTAATGCTACTCTGATAGCTACTGTTGTAGGCAAACTTAGTCAGCAGTAGATGCTTCTCCTAGCTGCCAGCTAGGTCCAAGGATCCTCTAAAATCTGGATTGTCCTTTCTTACTGCCCGCCAGTTTGCGAATGGACACGGTGCTGAACCACACCTAAGTACCCAAGGCCTCCTGGAAGGACTGCAAAAATCGGGCTATAAACTGGGTACCCCAGTCCGGTGTGATCATAACAGGGATACCATGGTATGCCACAATTCGGTCTAGGAACCTCAAGACACCCTTAGAGTGACTCTATAGCCATAATCCGTGTCCCCTCTTCTAACCAGATCCTTAGTCAGGGAACAAAAGGCGTCCTCTTCTTGTGCGGTACACAATATGTCCACCATGGGTGGAATGTACCCGCAGGTGTGCCACTAGGGTACTAGGATATGATATTGTGAGAACCATCCCACCGTCTAAGCACAGGGCCAATTCTCTAGCCAGCGGCCTCCTCCTGACTGCCAAGTGGGCCAAGCTGCCCATTGATTTTCTGGTCAAGGCATTTGCCACCCCATTGGCCTTCCCGGGATGATACATAATAGTGCAATCATAGTCCTTCAAAAGCTCAAACCACCTTCTCTACCTTAGATTCAGCTCTTTATGAGTAAGCAAGTACCAGAGGCTCTTGTGATTAGTGTAAATCTCACATGCCTCCCCGTACAAATAGTGGCGCCAAAGCTAAAGTGCAAAACCACTACTGCCAGTTCTAGTCATGTGTCGGGTAGTTCTTCTCATGAACCTTAACTGGTGGGATGCATAGGCTATTATGCTGCAAAACTACATCAGAACACAGCCCAGGACAACCCGGGAGACATCACAGTAGACCACGAATCCTTCCGAGCCTGAAGGTACGACCAACACTGTTGCCGACGTCAAGCATTCCTTGAGGAAGCTTTTCTCACACTTGTCATCCCAAATAAATTTGACCTTTTTCGGGTCAACCGAGTCAAAGGAGCCACAATCCTGGAGAAATTTTCCACAAATTTCCTATAATACTCGGCCAACCCCAGGAAATAGCGGATCTCAGTCACGCTGGTCGGCCTCCTCCAATTCTGCACAACCTCCGCCTTTACGGGATCCACCCTTATCCCTTCATTGGACACCACATGGTCCAGCAACCCTATGTTCATCGAGGATCTCCAAGACCATCCTCAAATGCTCGGAGTGCTCCTCCCTCCTAGAGTAGACCAGGATGTCGTCAATGAAGACGATGATGAACCTATCTAGGTACTCCTTGAACACCCGGTTCATCAGATCCATGAAAGCCGCAGGTGCATTGGTTAGACCAAAGGACATCACTAGGATCTCGAAGTGGCCATAGCGAGTCCTAAAGAAAGTCTTAGGCACATCGCAGTCCCGGATTCTCAACTGATGGTATCCAGACCTCAAATCAATTTTTGGAAACCATTACGCCCCCTGCAGTTGATCGAACAGGTCATCTATCCTTGGCAGTGGGTAACGATTCTTGATCGTCGCCTTGTTAAGCTGCCTATTGTCGATCCACATGCGCATGGATCCATCCTTCTTCTTCACGAAGAGCACTGGAGCACCCCACGGTGATACACTCGGCCAGATGAAGCCCAAGTCTAGCAACTCTTGCAACTACGTTTTTAAATCCCTGAGTTCGGCCGGCGCCATCCTGTGGAGATCGGCTTCACCCCGGGCTACAAATCAATGCGAAATTCTATTTCCCTTCTTGGCGGCAGACCGGGTAGCTCTCCGGGAAAGATGTCAGGGAGCTCGCGAACCACCGATGTTTCTTCGACGTTCCTTGCCGGGTTTCTATTCTCCTCGGCCACTGATACGAAGGGCAAGAAGGACTGACAATCGCCCATTAGTAGCTTACGAGCCTTCAGGGCTGAAATGACTCCTATAGGCTCACCCCTTAAATCTCCTTGGAATATGAACTGTGGCAATCCGGGCTTACTGAAAATAATAGTCTTAGCCCTACAATCCACTGACGCAAAGTGATCCACCAGCCAATCCATGCCGAGTATGACATCTAATTCAAGCATTGGTAGAAGTGTCAACTCTGCCCTTAATGCGTGATCGCATATGAGCACCTCGCAATCATGGAAAATTGTTCTGGCTATTATTGTATCGCCCGTAGGCGTAGACACGACATATGACACATCAAGCAAGAAGGTGCTATAGGTAGCTTAGCAGCAATCTTAGCAGTTACAAACGAGTGTGTGGCACCCAAACCAAGCAATACATAAGCTGCGGATAAACTAACTAAATTTGTACCTATCACCAGTGCCTTGGATGCCTCTGCTCCATCATGGTTCATGGCGTAAACTCGGGCAGACGATCTCTCAGAGTGGCTAGCCTGCGGCCCCCTACTCTGCATCAGACCCTTCTAGGCTATTGACCCAACTGACATCGGTGCTTTTCCTTTCGACTACTCAATTCTCTGTCCACCTCTGTCTGGACAATCTTTCCTAAAATGTCTAACCTGCCCACATCTGAAGCATGCATCAGTGCGGCCATTGGAAGTCCCCTAGTGCTTTCTGTTGCAGCGACCACACTATGGCATTTATGACTTCGGAGTGGCATCCCCGGACTCTGCCTGTCACGCTGCCCCTAACCCTAGGCCTCCCCGACCCGGCTACTACTGTATCCCCAGCTCGGCTGGTGGTCTACAGCGGCAACAGTCCCATCAGAGTGCTAAGGCCAACCCCCTGCCCCCTGAGGTCGGAACTTCTTCTTTGCGGGTCCGTCAATTTTCTCGAACGGCACCAATGCTTCCTTCCTGAGTGCCTCACCCACTACCCAAGCAAATGTGGTGTCCTCGGTATAATGGATGAGCCTGCTAATCTGGGGTCTCAACCCCCCGATGAACCTCTAGACCCTGGCGGTCTCAGTAGCCACTAGGGTGGCATGGTGAACCACTTGACCTCGGCGGTCTCAAATAGCCTGTTGAACTCCATGTCATAGTCTGACACGGTCATATCACCCATCTGACGTAGCATCTCAAACTCCCTTGCCCGCTTATCGCAGACACTCAGTGGTAAGTACTGCTCCACTACGGCCGCCCTGAACTCCTCCCACGTAGGAGGTGGTGCATCCATTGTCCTGCAGTCTCTCCACGTGTGTAGCCTACCAAGCGAGCCTTTGACTTGAATGAGCACCCAAGCTCCACACACAGCTTGTAGCAGTCACCCAAAAAATCGGTGACCTCTACCTGCCTATCAATTCCGATGAACACCGGCGGCCTCAGCTTAACAAAGTCTACATAGGTGGGTGCCCTTGGAACTCTAACCACTGGCGCTACTAGCTCTGCCACTTTTTGCACTACGGGTACCACGTCACCGATTGCGGCTGTTGTTGTTGCTGCCTCAGCTCTTGCTCCCTACGGAGCGCCTCTATCAACTGAGCCACCTGAGTCTGTAGCTGAGCGACTAAGGAGTCCTGCACCCCCTCCTCTGACAGTTCCCTTCCCCACCCCCGGTCCCGACCTCGACCTCATCCCTGCCCTCGACCTCGGCCCTAGCATTCAGTGGAATTACTACCGCTGCCGCTCAAGGCAGCATTGTGAGGCTCCATCTCAATAGCATAAAGGTTTTTTTTTTTCATTAATACCAACAACTTATAAATGAATTTTAAAGTACTAACCGCATGGTACTTTGAGGTGCAGTCGTGGCCACCCAATCTCGTAGCATAACTATACCGTATGTCAACATGCTAGCATATGCCTCATACGGTACTCAATTCCTAGTCGTAGTCAAGACCTAACCAGAAGCTCTTATACCAACTTTGTCATGCCCCAACTCAGGATCACGTGACCGGCCAGGGTATGTGTCGGTACCCCGAAGCCTACCACATGCACTACACAATAATACACAAGAAAACACTATACACCAAAGCAACGTGATTAAAAGAACAGCGACACAAATCTTTATTTAAAATCAAAACAGCTATAACAGGTTTCATTTCAAAGGAAACAACTTGAGTTTCAAAGTCTAAAACAGTTACAAGTTTTTTGAAAACAAAACTACTTAGTGCATGTCCAATAACCCTAATTGACATGACTACAACTACACAATTGCCTGCTAAGAAATCTGCGCCAACGCCTACCCTCCAGCCGCACCATGCCACCATGCCGTACCTCACTGGTCGGGCTCTACAAAACAAAAACAAACAAAACCGTGAGTTCACGAGGAACTCAGTGAGCGGTTCTTCTGAACCTCCACTTAAATCCTAGGCAAGGTAACATATATAATTATATGACACAAATAAGGAATTTAGGCTAATCATACCATGATAACCGAATAGTTTGCCATGTCATATAAGTAAGTAAACTTGCCTCTTTGGTCCTTAACTAGTTCAGTATTACTCGGCCACTATAGGCCTAAACCTATGTAGGAGGTTGGGCCAGGCCAGACTTCCCCTCTCTACAAAACTAGGCCAGACCGGCCTCCACAATCACACCAATGATGCATATATTATTTAAAACAATCAAATCACCGAGTCCGTCGACTAGGATGGTCAACCAGTCTCAGGAACCCTCCGGGTTAGGAATAGGTAGTCCCACCCAACTCAGGTCTACCGTCAGCGTGGTCCACTAACGAAATCTCAAGACCCTCCGCCACTCGGGTCTAACACCTAGCGGGCCCGCTGGTGCAATCTCAAGACCCTAATCACCGCTGAGTCGAGTAGTAGTCGTTCGGCTAATAATACTCCTCAGTAGACCATCTCAATCACAATACACAATCAGAGTTTCTCTAAATATTTGTATTTAGCCTTACGGGCATCGCCCATATCCGACCCCTCCCTCGGGGTTCCATTAACCGAGCACTAATGCCTGTCAAGTAGAGAGACCTCCCTTCTTAAATTTACGTCCACAAGCTAAACAACTTCATCTAATTTTCCTCTAAAATAATCCATATCATAGACAACATACCTTCATCTTTATTTATCTCAAAATAGATATAATAATTGCAAAAATTAATAAATTACAGAAGGTAAGTAATAAAATAATTCTGCAATTAAATCATCATACTTATCTACCCAATATCAGCAATTAACATTAATTTCCTGCATTTAAGCATGTAATTTCTGCACCTAACAATTTAATTACAGCACCTGGGTACTTAATTCCAGCAATAAGAATATAAATTCTGCACTTAATAAATTAATTACAGCATAATAAATAAATTCTCAGGATGTATATAATAACTTGTAGAGCCTAATTACAGCAACCTCATCACATAAAATACATGCTCAGGTAGTTTAATTCAATCTAATCTTATCCTCCATCATGGCAACACACTTGCAACGTAAAAAGAAAACATAAAAGAGATACCACAAGGCTCTAACAATTAGACAATGATCGATTAACTATAAGCACCGCAAAATAGCTTCAAAGCTTGGAATCTCCATGATACAAGAACTAAAGAAAATTTTCAAGAACCAAGCCTTCCTTAATCACCATGGCCGGCCCTTCTCATAGGGTTCTAACACATACTTTCTATCAAAGGTGATCCACCCAAGATATTTCATCAAAGATCTTGAAGCCATAACTCAAGAAATCATCAATTTCAATCAAATACGAATTTAAGAAATTTCGGCATGACCTCCCCTTAAAACCCCTCATTTGGCCGACCCCATACCCGACAAAAACACCATCATAAATTCGCAAAAACCTCATCATCGAGAAAGGAGAAAAAGTTTAGGATCAAGAGACACAAAAATCGATCAAGAAAACATTTCCCCCTTCATGGGGAATTCGGCCAAATATTCAACCCAATAAACGAAGATCTGCACCACTCACCCCGATTAGAAGAAAAAGAAGAATGAAACGATGACGTTCCCGATCACCGACAACGACGCCAAACTCCAGCACTGCCCTCCCCTTGATCGTCTCTCCCTCTCCTGCTCTCACCCTTCTCAGTTCCATGCGTCTCTCCTTGAGCCATACGACAGCCAATGGGTGAGTATTTTATCCCCCCCCCCTTTTTTTTGGACTTCAACATTTATAGTGACTTTTGGACTTGGTGTTTTATGATGCTTAGTGGAGTTTTGGCCATCATGGAACTACTACTTTATGGCCTTGGTCGTTCACCTTGAAGGAGTTACAGTCATCATGAAGCTTTATAGTGGAGTTAATCTTGATTGATCATTAATGGTGACCTTTGGTCTTGATAATTAATGGTGACTTTTGGACTTGATCTTTTATGATGCTTGATGGAGTTTTGGCCATCATGGAGCTACTATTTTATGACCTTGGTCGTTCACTTTGGTGGAGTTATAGTCATCATGATGCTTTATAGTCTTGGCCATTCATTGGTGCAGTTACTGGTCATCATGGAATTAAGAGTTTCTCTTCTGGAGTTATGGCTATGTCTTTTGGGTTACCTACTCTACTTATAAAATGTGTGAGAGAAAGTTTGAGAAGATTTAACCATCTCTGATGGATCCACTCCTATCCACTCCATTGTGGTTCATATCCTATTGATCTACTCATATGGATTCACTTGTACCAACTCCTATGTGCGTAAACTATGTTGCCAGTCTTGTAGGAGTTGAGACTGTTGAGTGCAGAAAGGCAAGAATCTATATTTCTTATCTTCAGGAGAAAATTGATTTCAAGCAGATAACTCACTACAACACAAGATTGTGTGGAGGACAAAACTCTATGGCTGGGATATCACAGAGAGGCAAGTTGGTATGTACTTGTAATAGCAAATAAGTTTTTGTTATTTCCAATTCACTATAGTACTGTAGTCGGATTTCAGGTGTGACATCCAGAGGATTTATTTTGTACTTATAGAGATTGGATTGAGCATCTGTCCGGTTAGTGCCCCGCATATTAGGTGACTTGTTTGTCACTGAACTGCGTAAACAATTCTGTGTTTGCGTATGTTCTTTTATTTTGGTTCTTTCTTTGCTTCTAGTAGCAGTTGCAACTTCCTTTCAACTGCCCTTAACTAAAGTTCCCTAGGACACCTATATTGTCACTGACTTTAATGTCTACTCTAGCCAGAGATTCCTGAGTCGACACTTGTAGGGATAGATAGGGCATTATCTCATATCACTAGGAGTAACCGATTCCATGTTGGTTGCTCATCTACCTCCATGAATGCTTCCCGATGCCCAGTAATACCTAGCACATGACACTGAGGGCCACGTAGGGATAGAACCAAAGCAATGGGTCGTAACTCACAAGGTCACCATGACAACCTCAGGTCCAAGTACTGCTTGCGACAACTATTACCCGAGGAACATTCTATTGACACTCATGTAAGGATTCGATTTTGTGATCCTCGTGCAGATCCGTTCAGTGAACTCATTCCCTAATGAGCACCTACACTTGTACATTAAGGACAGCTCATAGGTAACTATGAGATTAGCTACCCCTTATCGTATAGGGCATGTACCAAGTGCACTAGTCTATTCGGAATCATCGATCCCCTAATTGGTGATCCTACGACTAGGAACAGTTAGAACATGGGCATCTGGATTCCAAGTCTCACTAGCAAGATCTCGTCATGACCTTGGAATCATTTGCCAGGGTTCATGGGATTCATCACAATCTTTATGAGTAAAGATGCAACATATGATGAAAAAGTTACCTCATTAAGTTGATTACCCTTGAATAGTCCGTAAACACATCGATATGTGATTGGCTCAAGGGCACTATTCCTTTCATAATGAGGATGAAGGTTCTTCATCATGTGGTTCCTCATTGAGTTCATCTTCAACCTGTTGGTGAAATTGCCATACTAGAAGGTGGGGTGGGGGGGGGGGGTTGAATAGTGTGCATCTACTTTTATCATTAATTGAATTCTTTTCGATTTTAATCAACTCAACTACCCGATTCAAGTTACTTGATTCTTAGTGCAACTAGATGCAATCACAATTATATTAAGCACAAGGAGAAAAAGTTTAGGATCAAGAGACACAAAAATCTGCACCACTCACCTCGATTAGAAGAAAAAGAAGAACAAGACGATGACATTCCCGATCTCCGACGACGACACCAAACTCCGGCGCCGCCCTCCCCTTGATCGTCTCTCCCTCTCCTGCTCTCACCCTTCTCGGGTTCTGTGCGGCTCTCCTTGAGCCATACGGCAGCAAATGGGTGAGGGTTTTATCCCGCCCCCTTTTTTTTTGACAATTTCGCCCTCAACACTTAAGTTCTTTAATTCGACTCAACCTGAGCCCGAATTGAGACCCGAGTCGACTCGCGAACCCGGTTTCAACTCGGCTTGAGTCAATCCAACTTATAAATCATAGAGAAAACATTAATCATGAGTCCAACAATTTAAATTATACCTTCTAGTCGTGACGATCTCGCGACTCAACCCAAAAAGTTCCCAATCCGGTGCGTTGTACCAATTAAATTTTTTTTATATTAGGAAATCTTGGGTATTACAGGGTAGCTCATAATTGACATGAATAGTTCTCCAAGCATCTAATCCTAGGGATTGCAAGAAAATAGTCAACCTAGTTTTCCAATAGGGATAATTGTTTCCATCAAAAAGAGGTGGTGCATGAGTTGAAAACCTTTGACCTAGTGTGATACTAGAATCCATAAGTGTAGGTTAGATGGTTAAATCTATTCCTACAACCTTTCTCTGATACCAATTGTTGGTGAAATTGCCACACTAGAAGGGCGGGGGGGGGGGGGGGGGGGGGTTGAATAGTGTGTATCTACTTTTATCACTAATTGAATTCTTTTCGATTTTAATCAACTAAAGTACCCGATTCAAGTTACTTGATTCTTAGTGCAACTAGATGCAATCACAATTATATTAAGCACAAGTGAAAATCAAATTGAGCAATCAAGATATCAATGCAAACAAGAAATATATAGTGGTTCGGCCAACACCGCCTACTCCACAACCTTGGCTCCTCACCAAGGGTTTCTAACCTTAACACTTTATAGATTGATAGTTTTTCTAAGAATACAATGATGACTTATCCCTCAACCCTAGAGGTGAGCCTCAACACCTATTCTCTAGCAAAAACAATAATAATTAAAAGACACCAAGGTGTTTACACGCACACCTTGCATGCTAGCCTAAAAATCGATAAAAAGAAAGATGAAAACAATATAAATGGAGCTTAAATGTAAAAAAAATACTTGATGTAGCTCCAACGCGTCTCCTCCGAGCACTTCAAGGCTTCGAGTATGGATTTCTCGGTGAAGACAAAGCTTGATGAAGTGAGGAAGGATTGAGAGTGTGGAAACGGAGATTAGGACTTTAAATCAACTCCTTTAGGCTTGTAATCTCTAAGGATATGCTCAATGAAGTTCTCAACCGCTGGAGAGGAGGTTTATGAGTGCTATTTATAACCCCTCACTTGGCTAGGGCATCCAATGGGCGTTTTTCTGCCCGTTTGTGATGCATGGTCGTTTGCCGATCGATCGTTGGTCGACCGACCGATCAACTGAAGTCGTTCTGCCGCTTTCGGGCCACATTCTGTCGATCGTCTGGTAGACCGAATTGGCTACTGCCAATTCTTTGCTTCGTACGATCGACCAACCGGTCGACCGAATTGGCTACTGCCATTTTTTGGCTTCATTCGGTCGACTGAATGGTGGATTGAACTTGGGCTAAGGCTTATTTTGATTCTTCTGCTTGCGCGCTTCATTTTCGGGTTCCGTTACCAAGTTTGGACTTGGATAACATTACAATTTGGCTTGGGACATAATCCTAGAGTCATATTACATGAAATCTATTCCCAACTCTAGATTTTCTACTTGATCGACAACGGAGCCATTTTTGCCGATTTTTGGACTTTCTTCGAGGGAAGTTCGCTCGCGTACCGTAACTTCAACCTTGGATCAAACACTTGATAAATTTATTAGAATAAGTTTATTATCATCAAAATCAAGATGGTGACCAAGGTTAAAAACCTTAGGCCAACACAACCTCTTTATCATGAAAATTCAATTCCTTAAGTTCCTCACCTACATTCACAATCCTAAAATTTCTTGAAGAATCATTAGTTTCATCAAATGTAACATCCATGGATTCTTCAACAATCATAGTTCTGTGATTATAAAGTCTATAAGCCTTAGAACTATTAGAGTATCCAAGAAAATTTCCTTCATCCGATTTTGAATCAAGTTTTCCTAGATGCTTCTTAGTGTTAAAAATGAAACACTTGCAACCAAAAACTTTAAAATATCCCACACTTGGGATTCTATCATTCCAAAGCTCAAAAGCGGTTTTCTTAATTTTTGATCTTAATAAATTAAACTCGATTTAAAACATAACATGAGGTGTTTATGGCTTCGGCCCAAAAATACTTAGGCAAATTGTTTTCACAAAGCATAGTCCTAGCCATTTCCTGTAAGGTTCTATTTTTCCTCTCAACCACCCCATTTTGTTGAGAAATTCTAGGAGAAGAAAATGTATGTTCAATACCAAGTTCATCACAAGATTGCGAAAAATTTTCATTTTTAAATTTACGTTCATTAATTATCACTTCTAATTTTCGAATCGGAATTCCTTTTTCATTCACAACTCTCCTAGCAATCTTTTTAAAGAAATCAAATGTTTCATTTTTCTTAGCTAGGAAGAAAACCCATGTAAATCTAGAATAATCTTCAATAAAAACTTAGCAATAAAGTTTACCACCTAGTCTAGCAACATCACAAGGACAAAAAAGATCCATATGCACAAGTTCAAGTGTCCTAGATGTGGTAACTTGATTTACATTATGAAAGGATGACTTAACTTGTTTAACATAATGACATGCATCACAAAGTCTATCCTTTTCAAATTTTATCTTGGGTATTCTTTTAACTAATTCCTTTTTAGTTATTTCTTGGATAAGGCTCATGCTAGCATGTCCTAGCCTTCTATGCCATAACCAAGAGCCATTTTCCATAGCTACTAAGCATCTAACATGAGGATTAGACAATACATTTAAGACTAAAGTGAAAATATTTTCATGCCTATTCCGAATGAAAACAATGTCATTTGATGGGGCATTTCTAATTATACATTTAGATACTTCAAATATGACTAAATACCCATTATCTCACAATTGAGATATACTTACCAAATTATGTTTCAACCTATCAACTAATAAAACATTCTTAATGCATGGGTAATGAAGTATACCTATATCACCAATGCCAACAATCTTACCTTTGACATTGTCTCCAAATGTCACATGCTCACCTTCCTTGCTTGATAGGGTTGCAAATAAATTGATATCCCCTGTCATGTGCTTTGAGCAACCGCTATTCAAGATCCAAGTACTTTTATTTTCTTGAGGATGGTCCTCCCTCTACACAAGGCGAAGAGGCAACTTTTGGTACCCAAATCTTCTTGGGTCCTTGAGTGTTAGTCATCTTAGGAACCCAAGTGAATCTACCATGGGGGTTCCTTTTAAGAGCACAATCTCTTGCCATGTGCCCATATATCCCACAAGAAAAGCAACTTCCATTAAATTTTCTAGATTTATGAGTATGAGCCTGGAAGTGAGCATGATCATGAGCATGTGAAATTTTCCTAACATGAGTAACCTTAGGCATGACATTTTGTTAGATTATCATTTTATCATTTAGCATGCATAATTCATTCCTTAAGCTAAGCATGCTGTCATTTAAATGTTCTACTTGACAACTGAAAAACTTGTTTTCATTCTCATTTTCTAAATCCTTTTTAATTTTTTCAAAGGTGTGCTTCTCATCCTTAAGACTTTCTACTTCTTTTCTTACGGCATTGCATGAAAGTAATAAGCTATCATTTTCTACCTCTAAGGATCTATTGTCCTTTTCAATTTCCTTTATTTTTTTCCTAATAGCATTAAATTCATCATGCATTTTTTCAAATTCTATTTCTAGTTCTTCTTGCGTGAATGAAAGTTCACCAAAAGTAAATTTTACCTCATTGTCATTTGCCACGAGGCAAAGGTTTGCCTTCTCGCTCTTGGTGTCCTCCTCACTTGATGAGGATTCACTTTCATCCCATGAAGCCATCATTGATGTCTTCTTCTTCTTGTATTTACCCTTCTTGTAACGAGTAGAGGTTGAGGCCATCTTGAGTAGTGGGCAATCCTCATGCCCCGTCTTGTTGCCATCTTGAGTAGTGGGCAATCCTTCCTTAGATGCCCCGTCTTGTTGCAATTGTAGCATGTGTAGCCTCCCTTGCCTCTCCTCATGCCACCCCTCATGAAGCTCATGAACCTTCTTGCCATCATCGCCATCTCTTCTATCTCATCAAATCCTTCTTTGGATGATGAGGGTTCTTCAACTCGGTGTGATGCTTTTAAAGCAATGCTCTTGCTTTGGGGGGCATCTTCCTCCTTGTGAGATCCAATGAGTTCAGTGATGTTCAATGTTGCCTATTCCTTGGTTTCCATGACGGCAATCACGTTTGTCTCCCAAGCCTTGGGAAGAGATCGGAGAAGCTTCCTTACCTTCTCCTCTTCTTTAATATCTTTACCAAGATTGCATAAACCGTTAGTAATGTTTTGAAAGCGTCCATACATTTCATCAATAGTTTCATGTGATTGCATTCTAAACATTTCATAATCATGCATGACGAGGTTTATCTTGAACTCCTTAACTTGAAAAGTACCTTCATTTGTAGTCTCTAGGACATTGCAAAGTTCAACGGCCGACTTACAAGTTGAAATCATATTAAACTCATTAATAGATAGACCACAATATAAAGCATTTATGTCCTTGGCATTTGCATTAAAGAGTTTTACCTCATTTTGGTTCCACTCATCCATATTCTTAGTAGGTTGCTTATACTCTACTTGAATCATTCTCCATACATCCATGCCTAGTGATTGAAGGAAGCTATTCATTCTAATCTTCCAATAGGCACAGTTGTTTCCATCGAAAAGTGGAGTATGAGTAGAGGACCCTTGAGCTAGTTGGATTTCGGTAGACATTCCAAGTTGTAGGGTAGATGGCTAAATCTAAGCCTATGATCTTGCTCTGATACCAAATGTTGTTCAAATATCCACACAAGAAGGGGCGGTTGAAGAGTGTGTTAGCTAAAACTAAGTTCAATTAGTTCCTTTTCAATTTTAACTCTTTTAACAACCAATTTAATGTTCTATTGAAATGGATGCTTGACAAGTATGTAAGAGCAATTAAACAGAAGGTGAAACAAGCAATGCAAACACAATTCATATAGTGGTTCGGCCAACCCGCCTACTCCACTATCTCGGCTCCTCACCAAGGATTTCTAACCCAAATGCTTTATAGATAGAGTGTTTTCCTAAGAATACAATGAGGACTCACTTCTCAACCCTTTGAGAAAACCTCAAAACCTATTCTTCTAGCAAAACACAAATCTACAAAGCATCCTAAGGTGTTTAGCTAGCACACCCTACAAGCTAACTTAAGAATCACAATTTAACAACTAGAGAAAACAAGTTTAAAGGAGAAAAAATGTAGATCAAACTTGTGTGCTCCTTTCTTTGCCTTCCAATACTTCAACTCCTCAATATGGATGGTAGAAATCGATGCGGGCGTTGAATCGCGAAAAATGCCTTGAGAGGAATGAGAATCGTTGACATTAGGGCTTTGAAATCTCAACTAGAAGGCTTTAATGCTTGAAACATAAACTCAATAGAATAGTTGGGGGATTTATGTAAGGAGTTATGAACCCCATTTATAAGCCTTTAAAAACCCCTCAGCCAACAGCCGTCGTAATGGGTCTTTTTTTGCTCGTTGATGCCCGCCAATTGATCGCCCGGTCGATGGGCGGTCGACTGCCCAAGCGACTGGCCATCGACTGCGAGGCCCCTGTCGGTCGGTCGATGGTTGATAGTTGGTCAACCGACCATCAATCGACCAACCACCGGCCATCGACTGATATGTTGAATTTTGCCCAGTTTTTTGATTTTTCTACTCGATGCCCGTTTTCGGGTTTCGTCTTCGGATTTTCACTTAGGACATATTACAAACAGGTTTGGTTGATATCCTAGGGGCATATTACATTCATTTCTAATTCTATACCTAGGGAGATACGCGATAGTCGCCGGAGCTATTTTTATCGATTCTTTGCATATTACATTCATATCAACGTGAACTCAAAACTCAACAAATGAGTTAGTTTCTTGAGAATGAGGCCTAGGGGAAACCCTTGGGCCAACAACCCAAGCACGATCCCTGCCCTCAACACCGCCTCCGACCTCAATGCTGCCATCGGCCTGATTGCCGCCACCTCTGGGCTCACCGCCCTATAACATCAGTGTCTGTATTTTTTGATTTTAGGTCGGGACTTTTGTGCCTAAGCGAGTCAGAGATATCGCGATCTGGCTATGACTGACGTACGTGTGTTTTATTAAGTTAATGGATTTAATTTTAAGCTTATATGAATGAGTCAGATTTTAGGAGTCATTCGGTGCAATTTGAGTGAGTTTTGGACTCGTTTAGCCTTGTAACTTAAGTGACGAGTAGAACAGTCATTTGTCGACTTAAGTGATTATTGATTTTTTGAATGGGGCTTGAGAGGGCCGAATTTTGGAGTCTCTCTCTTGTGCGCACATACCTAGGAAAGGAGGTGGTGGCAGGCGGCAACTTGGGTGGTGGCCAGCGGCGATTCAGTGGTGTTCCAACGCGAGTTCATCGGGGTTCATCAAGATATTCTCTTATCCAAAAGGTAGAGTCTTTTTACAAGGTGAGTGGCCCTATACGTTGAGGGCACTACAACAAAAATGAAAAAATCCGGCAGATATTTACCGGCGCCTATTACTGGTGCCATCTCAAAACTGGTGCCAGAAGGGTACCTATTTATTCATCCTTCATTACCGACCCCTAAACCGACCCTTTTTGGCGCGTCTAAATTCATATATCGGCCCCAAAAAGGGTCAGTTTCTCAATTAAAATGGGTCGGTATTTGAGTGTTTTGTTGTAGTGGGGTTTGCCCACTTTTGGGGCTCGCCTTGTATGGATGTCTTGATGGTGGATTCTTGCATAGTTTTCTTGGTTTTCTTGATCGATTCCATGGTTTCTTGGCAAGAGATTTGATTCCCATGCTATGTTTTGGTTTAGGGCAGCCCTAGGGATCCTAGGGGCCGCTTCTTAGAGCCCTAATTGAGGGTCCTTAGGGGTTGTTTGATGGTCAATTGCCTTAGTGGATGATCTTCCTCAAGATGAGGTTTTATACTATGTTTTTGATTGAGTTTGGCAGGAAAAAACTCCCTTTGTTTTCATTGTGGAAGGCGACCCTGAAAATGGAGAGTAGACCCTAGTTGTTGGTCACTAAGTTAAGGGGATTTAATGAGATGATTGGGGATGGCTGAGACTTACTTTTGATAGCCCGAAGTCCCTTGACCAGTGTAGCATGGCACATGTTGGAGTGTGGCATGATCATGCTCACCAATTGTTTGGTGAAATGCCACACCCACATATGTATGGCCTAATTTCCAAATTATGTTACTAGACCTGCATATTGGTAGGTGATATGTGTGTGAGAGGTGTGTATGGTTGTTTTGGCCAACTTTAAGGGGTGGAGACCCTACTGTTAGGGACATTCGGGGTTGTCAAGTCCGGTATGTGTCATGATGGTCCCAAACATGCATTGTAAATATTGCATCATGAGCATCCATGTAAATATGCATTGTAAAACGCGCCCGCGCACCATCCATCGCTCTTGCTCACGCCTAAGCAAATGGCCTCGTTTGCCTAGGCATGGCATGGACGGTGGGGAATTTCGTCATGCTCCTCGTGCTTTTGGGAACCTTGGGGGTGGCACTTGAGGGTTAGGCTCTACAAGTACAGTACCCAGGTAAAGCTTGGGCACACTCTAGTCTTTCATTCTAGCTTTCGTTCAAGCATTTTCTAGCATTTTCATGCAATCGGCCATTTGGCCCAACAACGTTTTTGCGTCCAAGCACTCAAAGGCTTCGACCCACACGGGAAGCAAGGGTCCGCACCTTTTCGACATTGACCAATCATATTGGCTTAAGGCTGATCCTTTGCAAGGGAAGCAAGGGTCCGCACTGATTCTTCCGTACTAAACAATTGATCTGTGACAGCTGGTATCAGAGCGAGGCAAGCTCACAAAGCTTTGGTGCAAGCAATCGACGCAAACCGTCAACAGACTCGTGCATTCGTCGTTGAAGACAAATGACATTGGGGCACTTGGCAATCTCGCAGGAGATATTTTCATGACCAATCATGGGTCGCAAGATAATTTGCAAAATGAGTTGCATCGTCGATGCGATGACGACTGTTCCAGAGGAAGCATTGGTGGAAGAGCCAATGCGAACACAACCAGTCGGGCATACCAGAACGACTATCCAATGACTTGGAGAATTGGAGAGAATTTGTGATGCTCACGTAGCCGGCATGGCCCTAGTCGGCAAGATAGTCGACGCTCAAGAAATCTTGGAGTCAAGACTAGAGAGACTCCATGATGACACTCGAGATGTAGTCAAACATCTGCAAGATGAGATTGCGGAGCTAAAGGCTATAGTCAAATTTCTTATCTGAGAGATACACTCGGGTGGTGGCAGTTCACGGCAGAACGAAGCGCCACAACACCACCTCAAAGCACCCGAACCAATGCCTTATGATGGGGGTCGGGATGCCAAAGCGATGGAAAACTTCCTCTTCGACTTGGAGTAGTACTTCAAGGTCATGAGGACAGTTGATGATGACATGAAAGTGTCTGTTGCAACTATGTATCTGTCAGAAGATGCAAAACTTTGGTGGCATACCAAGTATGATGAAATTCAGAAGGGGCAAGCCAAGACTGACACTTGGGATGAACTCAAGCATGAACTGAAAGCACAATTCTTCCCCGAGAATGTGGAGTTTATTGCCCGATGGAAGTTACGACAACTTCATCAAGAAAAATTCAGTTTGGTAGTATGTGAAGAAGTTCTCGACTATCATGTTGGACATTTCAGACATGGCCGAGATTGATCAATTGTTTACCTTCCTGGCAGGATTGCAGCCGTGGGCACAACAACAACTCTCCAAGAGCAACATTCAAAGTTTGTCGGAAGCAAAGATCGTAGCAGAACAACTCACCGACTATAGCCCATAGGAGAATACGACTAAGGTGGCACCTTACAAGCCGAGATTTTGGGGACCCAACAACTCCAATGGCTACAGCTCAGAGGTGAACATGACTAAAGCGACACCCTTCAAACCGAGATATTGGGGGCGCGACAATTCTCAAGGCAAAGGATTTATAGGCGATACAAGGTGGAGGAATCATACCCACAGACCATACATCCCGAGAGAACATCCTCAAAGGGGGTCCCCATCGAGAGGGAACCATTTGACAGTTTTGCCTACTTGTGCATTGTGTAAAGGGCCTCACTCAACCCAAGGATGTCCAGAAAGACAAGCCTTGATCACCCCAATAGCAGAAACCGTAGTGGAGACAATGTCCAACATCTCAGTGAAGAAAGATAAGGGCAAAGGAAAAGCAGTTGCCTCAGCGAGCCACAGTGGGGGGTCATCGAGCGACCACTCTAGCGAAGACGAGTTCAATGGGAGAACTAACATGGGAGCAGTATGACTACTCAATGCTCTCGGGACTCAAGTGGGGGAGCGAAAATTCACGACAAAGCGTCCAGAAGCGACGAATGAGATAATGTTCATCGACATCAAGCTGAATGGCAGAACCACCCGAGTGATGGTAAACTTGGTAGAAACTCATAATTTAATTGCCAGAGTGAAGGCAAAGCGAATTGGACTCAAACTAGGAAGAAGTTTGAGTAATGTCAAAGTAGTGAATTACGAAACATGAAAGATCGACGGCATCGCAAGAGACGTTCCATTGAAAGTTGGAGGATGGAAAGGGCAGATCAACCTGATGGTCATGTCCCTGAATGACTATCAAGTCATTCTAGGGATAGAGTTCCTCAAATTGGAAAAGGTGGTACCCATGCCCTTCCTCGACACGATATGCTTGATGGGGGAGGATAACTCTAGCATCGTCCCAACAGTGCATTCAGCACCAAGAAGCTAGAACAAACTTCTTTCCGCCATACAAGTGAAGGAAGGTGTTGTCCGATTGATGCAAATTATTGGGAACAGTTAATAGATGGTATGTACAACCTCGATACAAAATTTCAGCGAACTCTGAGCTGGGGTTGAAGGGTTTATAAATTTTCCAAAAGGGCATGATGAATTTGCCATTTCTGCACCTAGCAGTTTTGTGTTTAGTTGGTGAGTTTGACGCGACAGACGGAAGGGCGAGTCGTCATCATACGCCAACGAAACTTTGGGAAAAGCTTGTCGGATATGCGGACAAACATACGGATCAAAGTTGAGGTAATTGGGCTAACAATTGACAGGTTTATAAATTTAGTAAGATGGCTAGTTAAAACTGTGAAAATCTACTTGTAATTGTAGAAATCTGGATTGACATATTAGCCACGTTATTTTGTGGCCGATTCGTTGTCCGAATGGCTTGAAACTTATGGGATGGTTAGTATGTTATATGGACATATTAAATGTGTAATTCCTATAGCCAATATACCGTGATTTGATGGTGTGGCAGTAGCGCCAAAAGTGCATTTGAATATGTTTGAGTAACTTATCTAATTTGCATGGATTGTTAGTGGCTGTTGTGGCCAGATGAAATGTTGAGGTACGACAAGACTTTACCTATGTCGCTACTTATCTAATGTGTTGTTTGTATATGTTATTCTTTATGCACATTACTGTGCTGTTTGGCTTGGTTGGAGGGATATTCCCAACCATTCATGACACTGGCTATTGTCGGCTAGAGGGGCTATGATACGGTGGCTAGCGATGACTAGAGGGGCTATCCGGTAGCGGCTAACGACGACTAGATGAGCTACGAGGTTGATGTGATAGTGGCTAGCGTCGACTAGAGGGGTATATGATAGCGTCTAGCAACAACTAGAGGGGCCTTGGGGATAATGTGATAACGGCTAGCGTCGACTAGAGGGGCTACGCAGTAGCAGCTAGCAATGGTTAGAGGGGCTATGTGGATGATGGGATAGCGGCTAGTGTATGGACCCACGCAGTTCGGGTTGTAATTAGAGGGGCTGCAGCATAGCGGCTAGTATAAATTCCTAGTCGATGCGGACATCTAGAAGAGGGACTACCTATACTTTGCCTGTGTATATGATTATGAATACACGTTTCTATATCGTGTGATTGATCGATGAGCTTCTGCTTATTTATACCATGGATATTGATTTACTTTTTCCGTATTGTTGTTATTATTATATTGCTAATTTTTTTGAGAGGGCTCGATCGCCACTCACAGAGTTGTAAACTCACACCCTCCTGCCTATATGTGCAGGTTTAGGTTGAGGTACGTGGTACCTATGGTGTGGTTGGCGACGCAATCTCAGCGAGAAGATCCCTCAATCGCAGTCTAGTATGTCATGAGTCATGTTTAGTCCTTTGAACGATTGATGCATCTTGTGGTTTATTTTGAGAACATTTTATGCATTTGAACCGAGTTGACAATATATGTGTCTCTAAGGGAATTCCTGTAAAGGGCAGTTGAATAGTAAGTTGCAACTGCTATTGCAACAACTACTAATAGCAAAGTAAGAACCAAAATAAAAGAACACATGCAAACACAAGATGTTTGTTTACGCAGTTTAGTGACAAACCTATCACCAAATATACAGGGCAGTCACCAGACAAATGCCTAATCCACTCTCTATAAGTATGAAATAAGTCATTTGGATTTCACACCCGAAATTCGACTACAGTACTGCAGTAATTTGAAAATAACAAAAAACACTATTTGCTATTACAAGCAAAAACCTACTTGCCTCTCTATGATATCCCAAGCATAGAGTTTCGTCCTCCACACAACCTTGTGTTGTAGTGAGCTATCCACCGAAACCAATCTTCTCCTGAATATAAGAAATGTCTGCACTCAACAGTCTTAACTCCTCTCAATAATTACCAACAGTGTTCGCACATCGAGAGCAAGTACTTGATCAGATCTTTCCATCGGTATTTATATGAGACATCCAAAAGACCTGAATCAATGTTGTTCACAACTATCTATTTAATGAACCCATCAGTTTAGCAACCAACAGTCATCAGTTCAAAAACAAATAGACAACGCATAACTCCTAAGACCATAAAGATCAAAGAGTAACGCCCCGAAATAATTTAAGGCAGATATTCAGCCAAATAAAGAATTAATGATGACTAAAAGATCTTAGAGACAATCAAAGAGAATCATCATTAATAAAGCAGACCAATAGTCATTATCCCTGTAGGAGACAAAAAGTCATCTTTCTGCACTGCCCCTTTGACAAGAATACTATACGTTGCTAGAGCAGTTGAGACTGTCTTCACATAGTTGAGACTGTCTTCAACATATGTAGAGTTCCTCAGAGTTATGGCTGAGATCATTACTTTTGCCAAATACAACCAACATACAAAGGCCAACACTAACATTCTCCTCCTTTGGCTTATTTGGCAAAAACCCAACCTGTCATAGCTAATTTTTTTTAAAAAAGACAGATAGCAATAGCAAGAGAGAAGATTTGGAGACAAACACACCGACTATCAAGATTTACCAAACAAGCGAAAAAAATGCGGCCATCACAGAGTCACAACCAACACATGAGTCACTGTCATCACAGACAAAACCACCATAGTCACAAATAAGGAAAATACAACCAGACAACCAGTCTTCAAACCCGACTCAGTTAAACAACATTTATCAGATACCCCATTTATTCAGACACCCCCATTATTCTCCCCCTTTTTGGCCTAATAAGCCAAAGGAGAGAAAGCTGTCACTCAGTGCAGTCAGGACTGGATGAACTTGAGACCCTTCCAATATATAGAGATGCAAAACTAGCTGTAAAATATTTAAGAATATTTTTCTCAGTATAGATTACTATTAGCTGAAGGGTTCCTCCTTCGTGCTTTATTCTCCTCATGATTATTTTGATGATAACAAACCTATTTAACAGGTGGTTGAAGTATGAAAATTGCAGGATCGATGAAATATACGTCAAGCCTTACGTCTCTCGATCAATCTCCAAAATAGATCAATGCGTGCATCAAAAATGTTTTGAATAGCATGGAGAATCCTTTAAAGTTAAAGCAAGTTGAAGAACGAAGCCAAAAAACCAAGAGCGAAATGAGAAAGCCAAGATAAAATTTTTCAGCTCTCGTTCGATCGACCGAATGGTGTTAAGTAGTGGCAGCAGCCAATTCGGTCGACCGATCGGTCAACCGAGTGATGCGCAAAAGAGGTAGTAGCAATTCGGTCAACCTGTCAATCGTCCAAAATTGATGAAGAATTCGCAGTATAAGGCAAAACATAGGTCAAATGCTTCCACTCACTCTCGTACTTCAAGTGAAGCATCGTCACACCATGATCACGAAGTTAACATCATGAACGTTGATGAGGAGGTATGCTCTTCTTCTAGTCATGATAATCATAATCATAGATCTAATTCATCTAGTTCCTCGGATCCGCTTTATGATGAATTATTAGACGAATACAAGATCATGTATGCCTTGATGGTTAAAAAGGATAAAGAAAACAAAAAATTAAAGAAGGAAAACTTGACTCTTAGCTCTCATTTACATGATGCTAAACTAGAAATTGAGAAGCTAAAAATTAGTGTCTCTAATCCATGCCGTGATGTTTTAAGTATCGACACTAACAATTTGAAAAACAAAAATGACTTGTTAAAGAATGAAAATAACTTGTTGAAAACTCAATTGCATGCTTTACATAACTCCATGATTGATTTGAAAAACGAAGTTCTAAACCTAAACAAGAAAGTGAATGAAATGAAAAATATTTCCTCGTTTAAGAATTTTAGTAGAAATAATTTTTCGAAAAAGAATGTTTATGCCAATGTTAAATCTCATGTTAGACATTCTACTTTTAGACCTTATGATCATAAGAAGAAGAATGATGTCTCTAAGAATCCTCATACTCATCATGTTTCACATGTCAAGCATTCTAGTACACGTAACATTTAGAACAGGGGCATCTAGATTCCACGTGTCACTAGCATGATCTCATCATGGCCTTAGAATTAGATGCCCGAGTTCATGGGGTTCATCACAATCTAATATATACAAAATATAAATCATATGTCCATAGCAAAAATAAAAAGTTTCATGGACAATGTTTTTGTTGTGGTACATATGGCCATGCAATCTATGATTGTGCTTTTAAAAGGAATCCAAGTATTGCTAAGACACTTTGGATACCTATGCCAACTAACCCCCAAGGACCCAAAGGCATTTGGGTACCAAAGGTTTCTTGCTCTCTTGTAGGGGGAGCTACCACACAATGATAAAAGGAAGTGACGTGTTGATGTTGACCATGGTCTTCAATGAAAAATCCATTTTTGGTTGCAACTTCAAGCCATCATGATGCCATAGGTATGAAAATTGGCATCTAGGTATGTTTGGTATCATCTCCTTACTTTGGTTTGTTCTATTCAAGTTGGAGTTATGATACATGTTTAATTTGAGTTGTCTTTCCCGCTCTTATTAAGAGTCCTTTGGAAAATGTTTTTGATTTTTTGATTTTCGGTCTCTTCGGAGACCTATGTAGCCTGTAATGGGCTCATGCGACCTTGCGGTTCTAAATCATAGGCTCATTGTGGCCTTTCGGTTTTCAACCAATAGGAAGGGTTGGAGATCATGTTTTCATATTTATTATCTTTGTGATCTTTTAAAATTCGTTTTGGTATGACGATTTTATTTGAAACGAATTTTTTAACTATCTAGCTTAGGTTGAAATTCTCAAATGAAGATTTTTTTTCACCTTGCTATTTAGTATGATAACTTGCTAGTAGATATGGTTTGATTACTATTAATGAAGTATACTTGCAAGTTATTGTAAATGGAAGGCTACTATGAAGAAAATGAAAAAGGAAATGAAAAGTTTGGAAAATTCTCAAGAATGAGGTATGAGTTTAATTTTGCAAAAATATTTGTATAATAATTGATTATTCATGTATAATGATGTCTCTATACTCATGATTGTCTTTGCATGATAAATATATGAAAGTTCATGAGTAGGTAAAACTTTGATAACTTAGGCAATTTCAAAATATCATGATTGGATGAAATTTGCTCTAGGTTAAAATTCTCATTAGAGACCTAATTTTTTTTATGGTTGGGAAACATGTTTAAAATACACATATCACATGAGTCTAGACATCTAAACTTGAAAATTCATGTCTAGATAACCAATGCGATAACTAGATTACTTTATGAAACTCAAAATTGAAAATGCTTGACCTAAGTCAACAATTTGACTTAGAGATCTCTGTTTAAGTTCAAATTTTCACAAACATGTTGAGATACACTCATGTTAAATGTCCAAGTGCCTAAGCTAAAGAAAACATGAGTAGATAGCTAAATTTGATACATAGCACTTTTATGGCTTCAAGGATACTTTGAATGAAACCGTGCTAAGTTCATATCTCGATTAAACAACATTAGTTTAACTCCAAACTTGACAAACAAGTTTTAAATGATTATATCTTGATATCTAGAAAGTTTGAACAAAATCTAAAATCAGTGGATAAATGACTTATATTTACAAAAATGCCACTGAGATTTTATAGAATTTCTAGAAAATTGTAGAGATATCCTTTTTGAGTGATTCTTGATTTTTTGGAATCCTCATAAAGTCTAATTCATGTAAATTTTTTTTATAAAATTTAAATGCTCACACCCTCTCAAAAATAATTTTTTTTAACGGATAAAACCCCAGGGCAGATCGAGCGATCAATCGGCCTGCGACCGCCCGATCGACTAGCGGGAGGAAATCAATCTAGATCGCCCATTTCTTCGGCCAGATTCAATCCTGGCCGTTCAAACCTAATGTTTAAGCCCGAAACTAGGGCTTCCTTGCCCATTCGATCGGCTGCCCCAACCTAAGACCTCTCCTCTCAGCTTCTAGGGTTTCTACCTCCTCTCCAAGACTCTTCTCCAAGGTAAAAAGCTTTTCTTTATCCATCATTCATGAGGTTATTCTCAAAAACGTGATTTCTTCATCTCTTACTCTCTCAATGTGTTTTGATTCATACAAAAAAATGTGATTCATGCTTACTTTACTTGGATGATAATTTCTCTTTGGCATGTTTACTCCAAAAACGAGTTTGTTTCTTAACAAAAATCAACATCTCATGTCTTCTTCAAATGATTCAACATTTACTTTTTTAAAAAATTTTGTTGTGGTAAAAAATTGTTAGTCAAGAACTCTCTTGTTTTCTTTCATGAGTTTTTTCTCAACTTTAACTTTGGCCTTCTTAAAAGAATTTTGGTTTGGTCAAAAAGAAAAATGTTTCTTATTCTCTTCGAGCCAAAACAATTCTTTTTGTATGATCTTTTCATTTATGGATCATTTTGTTTAATCTTTTGTTAATTTTTTTTGTTTATTCTTTATCTTGAAATTAATGAGAAAATCTTTTTGTTCTTGCATGAATCTATGCCGATCTTTAAATGTTTTTTTTGCCTTCTTTTATTTGCGTTAAAAGCATGCATCTCTCATCTAAAACTAATCATCTACATCATCCTCAAAATTATCTTGCAGAATGGCACCCAATACAAAATTCCCAACCTTACCCGATAACCTATTGACCTCTTTAGGCAAGAAACAAGCTGCTAAGTTTGTAGATAGAGCCATCCTGCAGACACGTCCAGTCAATCTAGGTGATTTAGAACAATTCGATATTAGAGGCAAACTTGTTAGCATGGGATGGGTAGAGTTTCTAGAAAAGCAAGTACCTGTATGCCCCATCCTGATAAAAGCCTTCTTCTCCAACCTGGTGATAGAAAAGGCAAGGTATGGTGATGACTTAATTCTTCGGTCTGAAATCGTAGGAAAATCCATAGTAATCACCAAATCCCACATTAAAGATGAATTTGGGTTTCCTATAGTAGGAAGATCAATTTATAAGATGTCCACACACCGTTTTCATAAGGATTTTTCTTCTCATGAAGTTGTGTCAACTATTTGTCCTGAGGGTTATCAGGGAATGATCCCTACCCAAAGCATCAAACTGTCAACCACTGCCAGGATCATGCATCTCATCATTTAGTATAATATCCTTCCTAGAGCAGGTCATTATGATGAGGTCACCACTATGAGTTCTAGAGTACTATTCTTTGCCATGTCTCGCATTCCTATAGATGTCCCTGATCTTATCCTTAGGTACATAGCTGAAGTTCATGCCTAAAAAAAACAAGCCTTACCATATGCCTTAGTGATCTCTCACTTCATATATGAAGCAGGGGTAAATAGGTCTAGATTTGAAATAGAGCCCATTCCCATAGCCATAGATTCATCCTCCCTCAGCCGAATGAAGATCCTTGAAAATCAACGCGGCAAAAGAACGCGAGGAGAACCTCTGGAACTGCCTGAGCATGACACTGAGATGGAGGAAGACGAATGTAATACCCCACTTTAGTCCCACATCGAGAGTATATTGGATGTGGTGTTGGCTTATAAGGCTTGATGGGTGTGCTACTATCAACTTTAGCTTAAGCATTTTAATTAGGCCAATAGATTGGCTTATGAAGTTGGTGGGTCAGCTATCCCATCAAGCAGGTTGTAACAACGAAGCTGGTGGAGGTTCATCATCTGGCACTTCCCTTACGCGTCTAAGTGATTTGGAGGATTGCTTTGCTCAGTTTCACATCGATCAGATGGAATGGAACAAAAGCACATTAGAATGCATGGATGAGTACGACCGTCAGATTGGCAACTACGGGCATTAGATGGACGAGTATGGTCAACGTGTTGACCAGTACGGACATCAAATAAATGAGTATGGTCGTCGAGTTGATGAAATGTATGGGAGAGTGGATGAGATGTGGCAATATTATCAATCACATCTACCACCTCCTCCACCACCCGAGGACGACTAGTCCTCTTTGATGTATTGATGTTATTCATCTAATGAACATGGATTTCACACTCAACTTTATATGTATTTGGTTGACTATGTTAAGTGATGATTAGTATTGTAAGTGTTATTTTTTCTTTATATGTATGCTTGCTATGTTTGACATTTTTTTGTTTGATGAATGACTAAAGGGGGAGAATTAGAAAATATATGCATATCGATAGGGGGAGCACAAACTGAATACTTCATTTCAAGTACCATGCATATAGATAGGGGGAGCTATAATTGAATACACCACTTCATTTCCTTGATGCTCCCATGTATCCATTTAACAAGTCATGCTTCATAATAATTATCGGATACATTACTTCATCCTGATATTTATCGTCAATGGTTTGTCATCATCAAAAAGGGGGAGATTGTTAGCTGAAGGGTTCCTCCTTCGTTCTTTATTCTCCTCATGATTATTTTGATGTTAACAAACCTACTTAACAAGTGCTTGAAGTATGAAAATTGTAGGATTGATCAAAGATACGTCAAGCCTTAAGTCTCTCGATCAATCTCCAAAACAGATCAATGCGTGCATCAAAAATGTTTTGGATAGCATGGAGAATCCTTTAAAGTTAAAGCAAGCTGAAGAATGACGCCAGAAAACCAAGCGCGAAATGAGAAAGCCAAGATAAAATTTTCCAGCTCTGGTTCAGTCAACCGAATGGTGTTAAGTAGTGGCAGCAACCAATTTGATCGACCGGTCGGTTGACCGAATGATGCGCAAAAGAGGCAGTAGCCATTCGATCAACCGATCGGTCGACCAAAATTGGTGAAGAATTCGTAGAAGGGCTGCGTCGATCGACTGGTCGGTCGATCGATCGAAGCCAAAATGTGGCAGAATGCTCATCGGTCGATCGATCGGTCGACCGGATGGCAAATCGTGAGTTGCGCGATTTTGACATCACTTATTCGATCGACCGGATTCGGGATTGCCAATCTCGCGATAGTCGGTCGACCCGTCGGTCAACCGAATTGCGCGTAATACTCACAGAGAGCTGGGCGGTCGATCGGTCGGTCGATCGAAGATTGACCGGACCATCAATCGGGAGTCTGTAACGGTAAAATTTATGCCCGTTGATGCCTTGTTTCAGCTGAGGATTATAAATACCTCTTCTAACCTCTTTTGTCGCTCCCTCTCAGATTTTTGGATGCAAGAAAACCTTCATAGAGTGATTCCATAACATCCTTCAAGCTTCATTGCGTCAACATTCTTCAGCCTAACGCTTGATCCCTTGCTGTCAAAAGAGCTCTCCTTCAAAGGGTTCAATAAGTCAGTTAGGGGTGGAAAGAAGAGGTGTTTAAGTGTGATAAGCTGTCATTCCTCTTCTTGTTATAATTTTTGTTTTAATTTGTTCTTCATCTCATTGTATTTGAATTGTAGGAAGACCTAGTGTTAGGTCTTGGATTTAAGTGGTGTGTAAAGCCACTTGTGTAAACATAGTTTACTCGGTTAGTTCTAGTTGTCCCTTAGGGTTGAGGTGGAAGAGTGCTCTCAATAAGAAGGTGGAGACTTCCGGGTGTGGAAGTGCCTTGGGTTGAGCGTGGATCAAGTCAAAATCCTCTGTGTAAGGGAAACTAATTAATCTAGTAAAACTTAGTTTGGAAATCCTAAGCGGGGTGCTTAGGTAGTGGAGTATGCATTGGGGCCGAACCACTATAAATCTCAGTGTTAGCATTGTTAAATTTTGTTTGTGCTTGATTGGCTTATTTTTAATTCTGCATCATTATCGAGAAATTGTGATTGGCCTAAATAATTCAAGAAATGTCTAAATCCAAAATAGGCAAATAGAATTAGACAACATACTATTCACCCCCTCTAGTGTGCCATTTTATACAACAATTACCTGCAGGTGGAGCTGAGCCAAGGACACTTGTGTTTCAAACAGATCATCACGAATAGCTGTTTTGGTTATGGATGCAGGAGCTGAATAGAGGTACACGGCTTTGGATGCAAGAGCTAGAGTTATGTCTGCAGCAGTCGTAACAATGACTATTTCAAGTTTTGCATCCGTAGTTTTAACTACTTCCGATACAGTTTCAACTATGACTGTCTTAGTCTTAAGAACTGGAGAAAATAAAACAGCTCCAGTCTTTCCTGGAATTGAGTCAAACTCTTCATCAGCAACAACAAAGAAATAGTACCAAATGTTTATTGATTTTAAAAGAATCACCATAAAAAGAAACATTGACTTCATCTTTTACCCTCCCCCTTAGAAGATTCCTCCCCCTCAGGACCAAGAATTTTAGATAGGGATTTGAGGGTTATAGAGTCATACCTCTACCATTTCTTCTTAGAGCACTGTCAGAAGCTCTTTTCTTTGATTTCTTTCTCAAATGTTGACTTTGAGAGGTAGAAGGTGAAGATATCTTATTAGGAGACGTAATTGGAACATGTGTTTTTATTTTCTTAGAAGGACTTAAAAACACCATTTCCTTTGCCAAAGAAGCATTCATCTCTTTCTTGAGACTCATCTTGCTAGTGTTACAGCCCATTATTGAAACTTCAGATTAAATAGATGCGAGGTAGACAAGAGGATGATTGAAAATAAAATATAACGATTATTTTTCAGACATTGAACCGAAATGCAACGCTTAAGAGAACATAACTGAAGATATACATCTCATATGTTCAGATCCTCTTAAATTGGAGCCTCTCGCTGAAACAAATCAATGAGCACTAAGAGAGGAATTGAAGGGACATAACGCCTGTCGAAAACCATAATGAGGGAGAAAAAAAACTTTCAATGGACGACGCAAGTTAAAAAATAATTGAAAGATTCTTCAATTATTCAACTGCTCAAACTTTTCTCCACTTAATGCCTTTGTGAAGATGTCTGCAACCTGTTTATCTATAAAAATGTACTCTAGTTGCAATTCCTTTCTTTCAACCAGCTCCCTAATGTAATGAAAACGAACATCAATGTGTTTAGTGCGAGAATGCACAACAAAAATTTTTGAGATATTTTTAGCATTGGTATTATCATAGTATTGTATCATTTCTTCCTATTTTAAACCATAATCCAGCAACATATTTCTCATCCAAATAAGTTGTGTGCCGCAACTGCCTGCTACTAGGTATTTTATCATAGATCAGTGATTTCTATGACGAGTTATTTTATCATGTTCGAGTCCATTGATTTACAGTCGCAGTTTCTTTTTTGCACTGCTTTCATGATACACGTGCTTCCTTTCTTACAATGATATAATTTTATTTTATGTTTACTTGTGCTGAGCATTCATGATTTAGGAGCACTATTTATGAGCATCTCTATGTGATTGAGATGTATGGCAGGAGGAGGTGGAGGATGAGTTATGCACTTTACATACCCTTTATTTCTTGTTAATAACACATCTTGTTTATACTTATATACTTGCGTGTGTGGTGTTGTGATGTGCTTGTTGCATTTCCGGGAAGCCTCGCTGGTAGGGGAGGGTATGCCCCAAAGAGACAGTGTTGGCCTTATTCTGGAAGTCCGGCTGGTGAGGAGAGACCATACCCCAAAGAGACAGTCCGGAGCCCCGAGCAGGTGAGGGGAACGTATGCCCCAACAAGCTAGCTCGGAAGAGCCAGTGCCGGTGAGGGAAGGGCATGCCCCAAAGAGACACTGAGCTGGGTGGTAGTTCGGTGGCCACCCGTCTACCTACCCTATGTGGCTATGTGGGACCGACGTGTCCGGGGGGCATGCATATGATTGAGGTGTTGCATTGCATGCATTTGATTGAGGTGTTGCATTCATCCTATTTTATTATTGTGTATATGTTTATTGTTATCGATAGATGCTTATATTTATCGTTGTGGATATGAGTACGGTAGTGGATGTGTTACTGATGCTTGTTCTGTCATTTTTAAAGATATTTAATACTTGTTGACGGATATTGACTTCGTGCATAGAGTTGGATGTATTATTGCTGGTTTCTTCTAACGTTGCGATTACGCTATTTATATCGGCTATTTGTGTTTTTATCCATGATGATTGAGTTGGTGAATTGAGGACTGATCTGCTCACTAAGTCCTAGTTGGAGTTACCCCTCATTACTATTGTTTTGCAGCACTTGAGTTAGATCAGAGAGGAACTGAGGTGCAGTAGTGCGGCTGGTGGCGGTAGGGTAGTGGGTCTTGTGACATGTCGTGATCGACGAGGATACCTGAGTCATTTTAGTGTCTCTTGAGTTATTGATTCATGTTGACTCGGGTTGTGGTTTCCCCATTTTATTTTTATTAGGGGAGTCTTGTTTATTTATTTGAACTCCTTTTTTAAAAAACTTGTTAAGTGTGTTCATATTGAGTTTTGGTTTGGTTTGGTTTGTGATGTCATGTCTATTCTTAAAAAAAAAAAAATCTCCCACTGTTCAGGTTATTGTTGTTGTGTTTGAGTTGGGTTAGTCTTCGGGGTACGTGGCGTATCCGGGCCGGTCATACTGGGTTTGGGGTGTGACAAAGATAGAGCTTTGTTTTTTTACTTAACTAGGCCACCAAATTTGTTCCAATATAGAAGCAACCACCTGATGTACTTTTTCTATCATCAATATTGCCAACCTAGTCTGTGTTGGCCCAAGGGTTCCCCTTAGGCTTTGATATCTATTTTGATGATAACAAACATGAAACTAATGTATTTGTGAAGCTTTGAATCCATGTTGATGTTACGATACACACGCGAAGTTCGTTCGGAGAAAAATAAGAAAATATCGGCAAAATTGGCTTCACAAATGAACAAGTAGAAAAACTAGAGTTAGGATTAGATTTTATGTAATATATCACTAGGAATTCATCCCAAGCCAATTTGTAATGTTATCAAAGTCAAAACTTGGTAACGGAACCCGAAAATAAAGCAAGCAAGAAGATGGCTGAAAAATCAGTCTCAGCCCAAGTTTGGTCGACCAGTCGGTCGACCGAACGAGGCCAAAAATTGTCAGTAAACAATTCGGTCGACCAGTCGGTTGATCGAACAAGGCCAAAAATTGGTAGTGGCCAATTCAGTCGACCGTACAAGGCAAAAAATTGCCAGTAGCCAATTCGGTCGACCAATCGGTCGATCGATTGTGGCTAGAAAGAGGAAGAAGCCCTGTGGTCGTTGGGTGGTCGATCAGTCAGTCGACCGACGATCGACCGGCAAGTGATCGGACAATGTCCAACGGGCGAAAAAATGCCCGTTGGAGTGAACTGCCGAGTGAGGGGTTATAAATACCCGTCACCAACCTCTCTTAAAGCTTCTTAATGATCATTAGTGCATTCCTAAGAGAGATTTAAGCCTTCAAAGATCGATTTGTGCTCGCTTGCTTCACCGATAGCTTCATCTTCATCAAGCGATCTTCTCGTCTCAACTCCGGCAACGATTCGAGCTCCCCATCTTGAAGAGTTGGGGACTTAGAAGGCTTTGGTAGGAGCTCACACTTGTGGTTTCATTTTTAGCTCATTTTTGTTGTTTTTCATCGTTTTTTAATTGTAATTCTCATTGTTAGCTTGCTAGGTGTGCTAGTGTAAACACTTAGGGTTTGCTTTGTATAATTGGGTTTTGACTAGGTGAATAGGTTTGGGGTATTCTCGAAGGATTGAGAAGGAAGGCCTCGGTTGTATTCAAAGGGAAACACATAGTCTATAAAGTGTTGGTTAGAAACCCTTGGTGTGGAGCCAAGGTAGTGGAGTAGGCGGTTGGCCGAACCATTCTAATTGCTGGTGTTTGCATTCTGTTACTCAATGATATACCTTGCTATTTATATTTGTCAAGCATCATAATTTAGTTGCACAATTAATTTGGTTGTGTTAGAAATCGAATAAAAGTTAAAATTCACCCAATACTATTCAACCCCCCCCCCCCCCCCCCCGCCCACCTTCTAGGTTGGGTATTTGATCAACATTTGGTATCAGAGAAAGGTCGTAGGATTATAGTAAACCATCTACCCTACAATCTAGAATATCTAGTGAAATCCAACTAGCTCAAGGGTCCTCTACTCATACTCCATCATTGTTCGATGGAAACAACTATGCCTATTGGAAGATACGCTTGAATGGCTTCCTTCTGGCCTATCAATTAATGAGTTTAATAGGATTTCCACTTGTAAGTAGGCATATGAACTTTGGAAAGTCTTAGAGACTACACATGAAGGGATTTCACAAGTTAAGGAATCTAAGATAAATCTACTCATGCATGATTATGAAATGTTCAAAATGTTATCACATGAATCTATTGATGCCATGTATGCTCGCTTTCAAAATATTACAAATGGATTAGCTAACCTTGGTAGAGACATAAGGGAAGAGGAGAAGGTAAGGAAGCTCCTTCTTTCCCTTCCAAAAGCTTGGGAGCCCAAGGTCATTGCAATTATGGAAGCAAAGGATATGAGCACCTTAAAGATCACTGAGCTCATTGGATCTCTCATGACACATGAGACCCGTATGAAGCAATACGAGGAAGATGCCACCAAAAGCAAGAATAATGCCTTAAAAGCATCACACCGGGTTGATGAACCTTCATCATCCGAGGAGGAGACAGATGACTTTGAAGAGATGGCAATGTTGGCAAGGAGATTTATGAGCTTCATGAGAGGCGACATGATAAAGGGAAAAGGAAGCTACACAAGTTTCAATTGCAACAAAACCGGGCACCTAAGGAAGGATTGCCCACTTCTCAAGATGGCTTCTACCTCCAACCCCCACAAGAAAGACGAATACAAGAAGAAGAAGATGGCGATGAGGGCCTCTTGGGATGAGAGTGAATCCTCTTCAAGTGAAGAGGAGACCAAAAGTGAGAAGGCAAACCTTTGCCTTGTGGCAAGCGACAATGAGGTAAAATTTACTTTTAGTGAAGTTTCATTTACTCAAGAAGAATTAAAATTGGAATATGATCAAATGCATGATGAATTCAATGCCATTAGAAAGAAATTCAAAGAGCTTAAATAGGACAACAAGTCTTTGGAAATTGAAAATGATAACATGCTACTTTCATGCAATGCATTAAGGAAAGAAGTAGATACCCATAAGGAAGAGAAGCATGCCTTAGATGATGCTAAGAAAAACTTAGAAAATGAAAATAAAAAATTAGAAAATGAAAACAAGTTCTTAAGTGATCAAGTAGAGCACTAGAATGATAGCATGCTAAACTTAAAAAAGGAACTTTGCATGCTAAATAAAAAAATGACAACCTTACAAAATGCCATGCCTAACGTTGTACATGCTAGAAAGTCATCAACCAATCATGCTCATGCACACTTCCATGCTCACACACATAGCCCAAGAAAGTTTAATGGAAGTTGCTTTTCATGTGGTATTTTTGGCCATATGGCTAGAGATTGTGCTCTTAGGAGGAACCCCCATGCTAGATTCACTTGGGTTCCTAAGATAACTAATACTCAAGGACCCAAGAAGATTTGGGTACCTAAAATTGTCTCTTCTCCTTTTGTAGATGGAGAACCATCCTCAAGCAAGTAGGAGCACATGGATCTTGGATAGCGGTTGCTCAAAACACATGACCGGTGATATAAATCTCTTTGCAACCCCATCGAGTAAGTATGGTGGACATGTGACATTTGGAGACTATGTCAAAGGTAAGATTGTTGGCATTGGTGATATAGGTATACTCCCCTACCCATGTATTAAAAATATTTTTCTAGTTGATGGGTTGAAGCATAACTTGATTAGCATATCTCAATTATGTGATAATGGGTATGTAGTCATTTTCGAAGCATCTAAATGCATCATTAGAAGTGCACCATCTAATGATATTGTGTTTATTGGAAATAGGCAAGAAAATGTTTACACACTAGTTATAAATGTTTTGCCTAATCCTCATGTTAGATGCTTAGTTGCCATGGAAAATAATTGTTGGTTGTGGGATAGAAGGCTAGGATATGCTAGCATGAGCCTCATGCAGAAAATATCTAAAACGAACTTAGTTCAAGAAAAACCTAAGATAAAATTTGAAAAAGATAAACTTTGTGATAAATGTCAACATGGAAAACAAGTTAAGTCTTCATTTCATAGCATCAATCAAGTTAGTACATCTAGAACACTTGAACTTGTACACACGGATCTTTTTGGTCCTTGTGTTGTGGCTAGTCTAGGTGGAAAATTATATTGCTATATTTTGGTTGATGATTTCTCAAGATTTACATGGGTTTTCTTCCTAGCTAAGAAAAATGAAACTTTTGATTTCTTTAAAAAATTTGCTAGGAGAGTTATAAATGAAAAAGGAAATTCAATTTTGAAAATTAGAAGTGATAATGGAGAAGAATTTTAAAATGAAAAGTTTTCGAATTTTGTGATGAATTGGGTATTGAGAATACCTTTTCTTCTCTTAGAACCCCTCAACAAAATGTGGTGGTTGAGAGGAAGAATAGAACCTTACAAGAGATGGCTAGTACCATGCTTCGTGAAAATAATTTGCCTAAGTATTTTTGGGCCGAAGCCATAAATACTTCTTGTTATGTACTTAATCGTGTTTTATTAAGACCTACAATCAAGAAAACACCTTTTGAGCTTTGGAATGATAGAATCCCAAGTGTGGGATATTTTCATGTTTTTGGATGTAAATGTTTTATTTTAAACACTAAGGAGCATCTAGGAAAATTTAATTCTAAATCCGATGAAGGTCTTTTTCTAGGTTACTCTAATAGTTATGAGGCCTATAGAGATTATAATCGTAGAACTATGATTATTGAAGAATCTATGCATGTTACTTTTGATAAAACTAATGATTCTTCTAGAAATGTTAAGATTGTGAATGTAGGTGAGGAACTTGAGGAATAAACATTTCATGACAAGGAGGTTGAAGATGAAAACAATGAGGAAACTCACCATGAAGAACCTTCATCCTCAACTCTACCTCAAGATGAAGAAGAAGAAGAGGAATCTCTACCACCTCTCCCCAAAGGGTGCCGATTGATAAGAGATCGTCCAATGGATCAATTTATTGGAGAACCATCAACGGGAGTGGTAACACGCTCTAAACTTAAGAATATTTGTCAATATGTAGCATTCATATCTCGAGTAGAGCCAAAAAACATTAAGGAAGCAATAGAAGGTGAATTTTGGGTAATTGCTATGAAAGAGGAACTTAATCAATTTGTTAGGAATGAAGTTTGGGACTTAGTATCTAGACCTAGCGGACAAACCGTAATTGGGACTAAATGGGTATTTAGAAACAAGTTAGATGAAGGAGGTTTAGTCATTAGAAACAAAGCTAGGTTAGTGGCCCAAGCGTATAATCATGAAGAAGGAATAGATTATAATGAAACCTATGCTCCTGTAGCTAGACTAGAGGCAATTCACATGCTTTTGGCTTATGCAAGATTTAATGGTTTTAAACTTTTTCAAATGGATGTTAAAAGTGCTTTTTAAAATGGTTTTATCGATGAAGAAGTTTATGTTGAACAAACCCCCGGATTTGAAAATTTTGAGTTTCCAAATCATGTTTTTAAACTTAAAACGGCCTTGTATGGTTTAAAATAAGCCCCTAGGGCTTGGCATGAAAGGCTTTCCACATTTTTTATTGATCAAGGCTTTAGCATTGGAAAAGCCGATGTTTCTCTTTTTATAAAAAATAATGAAAATGATATTTTACTCGTGCAAATTTATGTTGATGATATAATAATTGGTGCTACTAATGAAATGCTTTGTGAGTGGTTTGCAAAGTGCTTGCAAGAGGAGTTTGAGATGAGCATGATGGGAGAACTTTCCTTCATGCTTGGTCTCCAAATCAAGCAAACCAACAAAGGGATCAATCTTTGTGTACTTGGCTTCATAAATCAAGACAAGTACACAAAGGAGCTCATCAAAAGGTTTGGGATGAATGAAGCCAAGATAGCTTCTACACCAATGAGCACATCCATTAAGCTTGATAAAGATGAAGATGGTGTAAAGGTAGGTAAAAAACGATATCGAGGAATGATCGGTAGCCTTCTTTATTTAACCGCAAGTAGACCCGATATCATGTTTAGTGTTTGTGCATGTACTTGGTTTCAATCTCGTCCTAAAATGTCTCACTTTAGTGCGGTCAAACGCATATTGAGATATTTGAAAGGCACAGTTCAATTTGGATTATGGTATTCGTGTAATGCATCTTTCGATTTAATTGGTATTTCGGATGCCGACTTTGCTGGGTTTAAAGTAGATAGAAAAAGCACTAGTGGATGTTGTCAATTCCTAGGGATGAGTCTTGTTTCTTGGTTTTCAAAGAGACAAAACTCGATTGCACTTTTAACTACCGAAGAGGAATACATCGTTGTGGCTAGTTGTTGTGCACAAGTCCTTTGGATGAAACAAACCCTTTTAGATTATGGACTTAAATATTCATGTATACCCATACATTGTAATAATACTAGGGCAATTAATTTAACAAAAAATCCAATTTTACACTCTAGGACCAAGCACATTGATCTAAGGCACCATTTTCTTAGGGATAATGTAGCTAAGGGAAATATATCTGTGAAATTTGTATCCACCGATAAGCAACTTGCAAATATATTCACAATACCCTTAAATGTTAAAGTTTTACAAATTTAAGAATGCAATTAGGGATTTGTGCTTTTCCAAGTCTTTAAACTTTCAAGCTTTACATGACTTTTGAAAAATTACATTTCATGTAGTATAATGGGGCTTTGTGACTAATCAATGTTTGTCTTCTATAGGCTTATATTGATAGGAAGGACTATAGTGATAGATGATACTCGGTTTTATAGTTTTCTCAGTTTTATTGTTGAAACTCATTAATAGTACCTTAGTTCTTGCCCTTTTTGATTGATGTCAAAAGGGGGAGGAAAAGTAAGATCACATGTGTTTTATGATGCATATAGATAGTGGGAGTTATAAGCATGATATGCATATTGATAGGGGGAGCATATATCATGTTGCAAAATAGGTTGTGTATGCCTTAACTCAAACTTACAAATGGTACTTAGAGTTTAATAGAATTTCATGTTTTGTTTGTCATCATCAAAAAGGGGGAGATTATTGGCCCAATGGTTTCCCCTAGGCTTCGATCTCTATTTTGATGATAACAAACATGAAACTAATGTATTTGTGAAGCTTTTAGTCCAGGTTGATGTTACGATACACGTGCGAAGTTCGTTCGGAGAAAAACAAGAATCGACAAAAATGGCTTCAAAAACGAGCAAGTAGAAAATCTAGAGTTAAGATTATATTTTATGTAATATATCTCTAGGAATTCATCCCAAGCCAATTTGTAATGTTATCCAAGTCAATACTTGGTAACGGAACTAAAAAATGAAGCGCGCAAGAAGATGGTTGAAACAATAGTCTCAGCCCAGGTTCAGTACGTCAACCGAATGAAACAAAAAATTGGCAGTGGCCAATTCAGTCGACCAGACAAGGCAGAAAATTGGTTGTAGCCATTTCGGTCGACTAGTCGATCGACCGAATGTGGCCAGAAAGAGGCCGTAGCCAATTTGGTCAACCAATCGATAGATTGAATGTCGTTAGAAAGAGGCAATAGCCCTATAGTTGCTGGGCAGTCGATCAGTCGGTCGATTGACGATCGACCGGCAAGCGACCGAATGGCGTCCAATGGGCAGAAAAATGCCCATTGGAGTGAACTGCCGAGTGAGGGGTTACAAATACCCCTCACCAACCTCTCTTAAAGCTTCGTAATGATCATTAGTGCATTCCTAAGAGAGATTTAAGCCTTCAATGATTGATTTGCGCTCGCTTGCTTCACCGATTGATTCATCTTCCTCAGGCAATCTTCTCGTCTCAACTCTGGCAACGATTCGAGCTCACCATCATGAAGAGTTGGGGACTTAGAAGGCTTTGGAAGGAGCTCACACTTGTGGTTTCATTTTTAGCTCTTTTTGTTGTTTTTCATCGTTCTTTAATTGTAATTCTCATTGTTAGCTTGCTTGGTGTGCTAGTGTAAACACTTAGGGTTTGCTTTACAGAATTGTGTTTTTCTTAGGTGAATAGGCTCGAGGCATTCTCCAAGGGTTGAGAAGGAAGGCCTCGGTTGTATTCAAAGGAAAACACATAGTCTATAAAGTATTGGTTAGAAATCCTTGGTGTGGAGCCAAGATAGTGGAGTAGGCAGTTGGTTGAACCACTCTAATTGCTTGTGTTTGAATTGTGTTACTCATTGATATACCTTGCTATTTATATTTGTCAATCATCGTAATTTAATTGCACGATTAATTTGGTTGTGTTAGAAATCGAACTCGAAAAAGATCGAATAGAAGTTAAATTTCACCCAACACTATTCAACCCCCCCTTCTAGGTTGGGTATTTGATCGATAGTCTGCAACAGTATATCCTACTAGACAGGGGTTAGAATCTATCGAATACCAAAGGCCAAAATCTAGTGTACCTTTAACATATTTGAGAATTCATTTGACTGCTTGTAGTTGAGACTCCTTTGGATTAGTTTGATATCTGGCACACAATTCAACATTGAAACAAAAGTTAGGTCTGCTAGGAGTCAAATACAATAAACTGTCAATCATACTTCAGTATAGACTAGGGTTAACCATTTTTCCTTCATTATTTTTACTCAGTTTTTCATGAGTAGAGATAGGAGTTCTAACTGCCTTGGAACTGTCTAGACCAAACTTGTGAATAAGATTTCTTGCATACTTTGAGAGATAAATATGCCATTTTTTTATTGCTTTACCTGAAGATTGAGAAAATAACTTATTTCTCCTACCATGCTCATTTCAAACTTAGATTTCATGTCATTCACAAATTATTTAACATAAAATTTAGAGGTTGAACAAAAAGCTATATCATCAACATAAATTTGAACAATTACCAATTGAGACCCCTTTCTTTTGATGAACAAGGTCTGATATGCTCTTCCTCTTTTGTAGCCTTTCAAGAGCAGGAACTGGATGAGTCTCTCATACCAAGATCTAGGAGCCTGTTTGAGACCATATAAAGCTTTCTTCAATTTGTACACATGGTCTGGATGAACATAGTCTTCAAAGCCATTAGGTTGTTCAACATAGAATTCTTCATTGAGAATTCCATTGAGGAAGGCAGTCTTAACATCCATCTGAAATAGTTTAAATTTCATACAATATGATAAGGCTAGAAGTAACATGTTGGATTCTAATCTTGCAACTGGTGCGAAGGTTTCATCATAGCCTAGACCTTCAATTTGACTGTAGCCTTGAGCACCAAGACGGGCTTTATTTCTTACAATGTTTCTAGCTTCATTAGTCTTGTTCTTAAACACACATTTAGTTCCAATAACATTGATGTTATTAGGTTTTGAGACAAGTTCCCAAACATCATTTCGGACAAATTGTTGTAGCTCTAATCATATCCTGGTGATTTTTTGGGATTGATTTCTGGTCTTAACTCCATCATGTACATCTCCAATCACATTTTGTAGAGTATGATTCTTGAGAGATCATGCAGAATTTTTAGCTCTGGAGTCTTCCTCTTTATCTTCCACTTTAGTATCAATCTCATGGTTATTGAATTAGTAGTTTCAACTGACTCTTCATTGCCCTTGGAAGAATTATGGGCAGTCTTATCAGCAGTTGAGACTGCCTTCTCATCAATCAGTAGGGTTAGGTATATTTGAGTCATCAACCTTCACGTTTTGCGATTCCATTACAGTTTAAGTTCATTTGTTGTAGACTCGGTATGCCTTGCTATTTTTGGAATAGCCAATAAATATGGCTTCATCACTTTTGCTTTGCATTTTTCCAAGATATTCCCTATCATTTAGAACATAACACCTGTTGCTAAAAACATGAAAATATGTAAGGTTAGATTTTCTACCTTTCCGTAATTCATAAGAAGTTTTAGTAGATTTTGGTCTGAGATAGACTCGATTTATGATGCAGCAAGCAGTGTTGATGGCTTCAGCCCAAAATCTTTCAAAAATCTATTTAGAATTAAGCATAACTCGAGCCATCTCTTGAATCATACGGTTTTTCCTTTCAACTACACCATTTTGTTGAGGAGTCTTTGGAGCAGAAAATTCATGCAGAATATCATTTTCATCACAAAATTCAGAGAAAGAAATGTTCTCAAATTCTCTTCCATGATCACTCCTTATTCTGATCACCTTTAGAATAGAAAGTTCTTGCTCATTCTGAAGCCTCAAACATAGAGATTTAAAAGTGTTAAAAGCATTGGACTTTTTTTTCAGGAATTCTGTCTAAGTAAAACGTGAGAAATCATCTACATAGACAAGGACATATTTTTTACCATCAACACTTTCAACCTGCATGGGACCTACCATATCCAAGTGAAGAAGTTCAAAAGGTTTAGAGGTAGCTACCAGTTGTAACCACTGATGAGACTGCCTAGTCTTTTTTCCCTCTTGACAAGCACGGTAGACAACTTCAAGTTCTCCTGAAAGTGTAGGAATACCCTTGACAGCTTCAACATTTATAAGCTTATTTAGATCTCTATAATTCACATGACCTAACCGTCCATGCCACAGATTAATGTCAGAAGAGACAGCTGAATGACAAGTAGAAGAACTTCGCAACTATTGTGATAATATATATAGGTCTCTTCGGGAACTTCTAAAAGGCAGTTGCTTAGGAAGTTGCAACTGCTCTAATACTAGCCTATTGTAGTAAAGTAAGAAATAAAAATAAGGCAATGCAAACACAAGAGATTTGTTTACGCAATTCAATGACAAACCAGTCACTTAATCTACAGGGCACTCACCTGACAGATGCCCAATTTCACACCCAAAATCCGACTAGTAGTACTACAAGGAATCGAAAATAACAAAAACGTATTTGCTATTACAAGTAAAAACCAACTTGCTTCTCTATGACATCACAGCTACAAAGTTCCGTCCTCCACACAGCCTCGTGTTGTAGTGAGTTATCCGCCCGATATCCATTCTTCTCCTCGAAGATAAAAGTTTGTTGCCTCTTCTACAGTTGGCAGTCTGCACTCAGCAGTTTCAACTCTTCTATATGTGGGAACATCGTTTCTGCGCAATGGAGTTATCGACAATAGATCTCTTCTCCAGTATATATAGGTGTCATTGGAAGATTACTGGAAGATCTAAATAAATGCTAACTTCAATCATATCTAATCACCGCCATCTTCAATAGAAACCGTCAGCATAACTTAGGCGTTTTTACAATAGATCATTTAGGAATAAGTGAAGAAAAACTCTTCGAAACTAAATTGATCAGGGCAAAAATAATGATGATTTAAATGTCCATAATCGGTTAACAAAAATATCATTTAAAGCAGAAGTCCATCAGTCATCAAGATCGTCTCAGATAGTCAGAATTCCTTTAAAACTATAAGCAGTTAAGACTGCGTCTTCACAGTTGAAACCTTCAAAATCCTCAAAATATATTATGGTTACAGCATCTCATCAACCGGAATGAATTGTAACATAAGATCCAACATAAACAGCTCATCAATACGAGCAGTTGCTCAAAGTCTTTTTACCTAAGAAATAATCCAACAAAAAATGTTTTTGTCAAATATAGCCAACATTCATAAAAATAATACTAACAATGTCCCATTTTGGCTTATTTGGCAAAAACCCAACCTGTCATAAATAATGCTGTAAAGAGAGCATAATAACAGGAGAGAAGTGTCACAAATAACCATACATTATGTCAAGATTAAATAGTTTTAAAACTTGAGCCATCACAGAGTTTAAACTTATTCATCATAGACAATGAACCATTACCATCATAGAGTTCATATTTAGGCATCACAGAGCAGTTATAGAACAATACCAACAACTACCATCAAACCGACAGACAGACAACAGGTTCAAACTTTACCTCAGACCAGACCTTAAAATGAACCATTACCATGACCAAACTTTAATAAGACCAGACTCCATTTATTCAAACACCACACACATATCTCCCCCTTTTTGGGCGAATAAGAGAAAGGAGAGAAAAGTAGTTACTTTGTGCAGTCCGGATCAGATGAACCAGTATCTTCTTCGATAGGCTAAGTTGTACTGCCATCAGTGAAATATTCGAAATAACTTCTGCTCAAGAGTTAATACCTGCAGATGAAGCTTAGCTAATGACATTTGCAATTTATACAAATCATCACAAATTCTCTTGTATCAGTGGTTAAAACTGCATCAAGTCTCATTGCAATCCACTCATCCCTAGAACGTGGTTGTACTGGAAATAAGTCAAAGTGCTTGTCAGTTATAAGAACATATCCAGAAGAAAATTGTTTGCTTTTTTATCCTAGAAATTTTAATTTTATTTTCCTTTTATGGTTGTGTTTGCTAGCCTAGCGGACTAGTTCGAGGGTCCGGTGCGAGCTTGCGAGCTCGGGTAAATAGGATATGAATTATGTGAATTTTGCTTGCATAAATATATTTATTTAATTATATGTTATGTTGCATGATTGTTTAATTGTGAGCATGTATTGGTTGATTATGTGGAGAGTAGGATTAATTAAGTAGAGTTAAGTTAGTGGGTTCGGGTTCGGCTTTAGGTGGATGCGGCTTGGATAAAGGGTTTAGAGAGGTTAGGGTTGAGGAGGGTGTATAAAACCCTGTTCCCTCTCCCCTTGGAGCCACTGCCCCAAAGCCCTCTTCCCTTCTCTATCCTCTCCTCTTCCTCCCCTTTGGAGTCGAGCCGAGAGGAACCAGTCGAAGCCAACCGAAGCCAGCCCCTCTCTCTTCCCTCTCTCCTCAAGTCGACGGCTTGAGGTGAGCCGCCGCCTGTCCTTCCTCTTCTTTGGGTTGAGCCACCGAGTTTCTTGAAGCCGATTCGAGGGTCGTTGTCTGGGTTTCTCTTCTAATCATCTTTCCAAATTTAGGTTAGTGGTTTTACCCTCCTTTCGGGTTTCTTCGAGTTCTTGAAGCCAATCTTGAAGGCTATTGAAATCTTGATTTGTTTTCCGATGATTCCTTGAATTCTCGACTTTCTTTTTGTGTTCCATGTATGAGGAGACCCTAAACCCTTCCCTATGGGGTTCGGTAGCCCTAGGACTCCCCTAGCGGTGCTCGACCCTATGGGGTGCTCGGCCAAGGTGTACAATGGAATGCCTAAGTAAGGGATCTTGATTATCTTGTGGTTTATATCTCCAATTGATGTTTGGAATGAGTTCTTATATGTTCAAGCATGCTTAGTATTAAATCTGTGATTTTAGATAAAAATCATATTTAAGAAAAATTTGAATCTTGAGGTTGATGCCATGAGGGTTCTTGAAAAAGGGGTTCTTGATCTTAATGCTTGTTCTTGATATTGTAAATTCCTGTTAATCTTGATTAATAAGCATGAAATCTGTGAAATAAATATTGATATTGGTATTCTGTCCTAATGATAATTAAGGATTTGATTTTTGTTAATTTTCGGATTTAATTTAATGATATGCTGAAAATTGAATGTTGCTGGAATTTTGTGCTGAGATGATGAATCTTTGCTGTTTTTAGATTATTTACTAGGGTATGTATATCTCTGAATATAGTCGTGTAACCTATCGTTTCAACTAGAAAACATAGTTTGGAAACATAGGACACACTTTAGAGAATTGATTCGGGTTAGATACATCAGTTTCGGGCAGAACAGTAAGCTAAAACAAAACTCTAAAATAAAATCCTAATTGTGGTGAACTAAATTTTAATTGTATAATTAAAATTGGGAAAGGGGTCAGCATAATCTGTTCTGAACCAACATGAGAAGTTTATACATGAAATAAAACCACACGAGTTTATTACATTACGAGTCTAGGAGTTGGGGTCGGGTTTGGAGTGTTGAGACGCTTTCCAATAGGATCACCCCTAAGACACCGTAGGAGAGTCATGAGTTAGGTCATGGTGCACCAGATCCTTGTGAATGGCGGAGAGGCTCGTAGAGGTGTCGGATTGCTGGCTAAGCCCGGGAGATTGGATTGCTAATTTCCAACCTGCATAACAAGTTCGGATGGTTGTAAGACCCAAAAAATTTCCTAATATAAAAATCTATTTTGGTGTTGCCCACCGGATCGAAGGTTAGCTGGGTCGAGCCGCGGAAATCGGGGTTTTCTTCGCGAGTTCTTGTCGATCGTTGTGATTCCTTTTGAAAGAACTTTAATCACTGTTATACCATGATCTCGTGTATTTTATCGTGTCAATTTTCTCAGTTTTGAGGGCTGACCAAGTTGAGGAAAAAGGCGAAAGGTCATGCCGAAATTTTCCCCAATTTCCTCGCTCGTTTTGAAACTCGTGCATCATTTTATGATCGCTATGTTTTAGGTTTTGGATTGATACTCGTAATGCTGCCATAACCAAATCCACCACCGCTAGGGGGTTCGGCTGAGTAGGTTACTACCCTGCTCTAGTTGGTCGATCAGTGAAAAGGGGGGGATGTGGGGCTGCCTATATTGAATTGTTGGATTGATCCCTTGTTTACTGTTCAACCTGTTGAAATGCATAATTTTTAGCCCCTTCCCACATAGATGGTTCGGCTGAGCAAGGGTTACCTTGCCTAAGCTTCGGCCGATCAAGGGTAAGGGGGAAGAAACGAATGATTTTGTGTAGTTGTTCATATCCCTTCGATTAATGTTAATTTATATTCATGTTATGAATTGTTGGTGATAGATCTATATTATCATTTTGGAAATGTTCTTGCTAATGCTCATATGGTATACGTAGTCAAGAAAGGTTTCATTTAATTGCTCATATCATGTTTAATCGTTGTTATGCTTAGAGTATGTTCCATATTGGTTTAACCACTACATTATTTACTCTTTAATTCGGTTTCTTCATGATGTTGCTATCCATAATTACTTTGGTAAGTGATGTGGAATGGTAGGTCGAGTGCCTACCTAGTCAGCGAGTTCTCTCATTCTAGGACGAATGGTTTAGATGACTTGGGGTATCATTTAACTTAGATACAGGACACATACACTAGGTGCTTCATTTAAGGAAACAATGAGACCCTAGGGTAAGGGGTTGGATATGGGAAATGCCCGGAAAGCAAAACACAACATACTTGCACAACCTGGTTTGGGTGGTGGTTGATGGTCTACTGAGAAGTGTCACTAGCCGGATGGCAAGCACACGACTCAGCGGTTTATAGGGTCTTGAGATTGCACCAGTGGGCCCGCTAGATGTTAGACCCGAGTGGTGGAGGGTCTTGAGATTTCGTCAGTAGGCCACGCTGACGGTAGACCCGAGTGGGTTGGGACTAGCTATCCCTAACCAAGAGGATCACTGAAACTAGTGGTCATCCTAGTTGACGGATCTGAAGTATAAAAGTCTCTAAATGAGGAGCCCGTAGGGGATTGTTTGAGTAGGCCGACCGGCCGAGTCAAGTAGAGGAAGGACTGTACCTTCCATATATAGCTTAGGCTATTATTGGCTGAGCTTACATCATGGATATGGGCCCGAGAGGCCGGTTCTTCCACTCATCCATTTTGGCTCACTGATTAATATGGAATGTGATTTGACAACTTCCTTATATATGTGATTGCCGAGGTTTTAAGTGGAGGTTCGAAAGAATTGCTCACTGAGTTCCTCGTGAACTCACGGTTTTCCTTTCTTGTTGTTTTGCAGAGCCCGACCAAATTTGGTACGGCTTGGTGGCATGGCACGCAGTAAAGCAGGCGTGGGTGCAGATCTCATAGCTGGCAGTAACTAGTCGTAGTCGTGTATGTTAGAGTTTGATGTATGCACTGGGTTTATTTCTGTAAAAACTTTGAAATGTTTATTTGGAAAAACTTTCAGATGTTCATTTGGAACTTATGGTGTTTTAGAACTTCGTGCCAGCTAACTGGTTCTGAACTTTTAATAAAAGTTGTTATCATTTGTTTTGGTCATTACTTGATGTGTTTTGTTTATGTTTTTGTGAGTTGTTAGTCAGTGCATAGGGTAGGCTTCGGGGTACTGACTTGTACCCTGGCCAGTCACGCGTACCCTGAGTTGGGGCATGACAGGGCCTTTCCCGATTGTTCTGGTTTGGCCTCGTGGGATAAATTCGGAGGGCCTACCCGATTATCCCCAAGGTGGTTTATTTAGGAATAAGTTCGAATGGCGTACCCTGGTTTATTTAGGAATAAGTTCGATGGTTTATTGTTCTTGTTATGCTATTGTTTATCTCTATGCTCTTTTTATGGTGGGGGTCGGTAGAACCGCTCATTGAGTTCTTTGAACTCACACATTGTCGTTGTTTTGTTTTGCAGAGCCTGACCGATGAGGTGGGCTGGAGCACTTGGGGTAGCTGGTGGGCAAAGGAGCCACACGATCTCATAGCAGTCCTAGTTAGGGGTAGTAGTCGAGTCTGTAGTAGGTTGTCATGCACTTTTTTTTGGTATTTGGAGTTTGTAATATCCTAGATATTTAAATTATTATTATTATTTTCTGTTACGTGTGTTTGCTAGCCTAGCGGACTAGTTCGTGGTCGAGCCAAGTCGACTCATGGTCTGGAGCGAGCTTGCGAGCTCGGGTAGTTATGAAATTAGGTTTGAGTGATTGGAATGATTTTTAATTATTGTGTTGTTTGGATAATTATGAATTATGCCTTTGTGGGTGCATTTAATTAGATTCTTTTGATTTAATTGTGTGTTTAATCAAGCCTAAATTAATTTAATTAAGTTTATCGGGTTAGCAGGTTGGTCTTGGCTTAAGTGGATGCGGGTTGGGTTTAAGTTAGAAGGGATAGGGTTGAGGAGGAATTATAAAAATGCCTCCCCTAGGTTGTGGCTCCAATTTTTGGAGCCAGACAATTGTAAGAGGAGGAACCAGCCGACAGCCCAAGCCACTCATCCGTTTTGGCTCACTGATTATTATGGAATGTGATTGACAACTTCCTTATATATGTGATTGCCGAGGTTTTAAGTGGAGGTTCGAAAGAATCGCTCACTGAGTTCCTCATTAACTCATGGTTTTCCTTTCTTGTTGTTTTGCAGAGCCCGACCAATGAGGTATGGCTTGGTGGCATGGCACGCAGCAGAGCAGGCGTGGGTGCAGATCTCATAGCTGGTGGTAACTAGTCGTAGTCGTGTCTGTTAGAGTCTGATGTATGCACTGGGTTTATTTTTGTAAAAACTTTGAAATGCTTATTTGGAAAAACTTTCAGAAGTTTATTTGGAACTTATGGTGTTTTAGAACTTGGTGTGATCAAACTAGTTTTGAACTTTTAAAAAAAGTTGTTATCGTTTGTTTTGGTCATTAATTGATGTGTTCTGTTTATGTTTTTGTGAGTTGTTAGTCAGTGCATAGGGTAGGCTTCGGGGTACTGACTTGTACCCTGGCCGGTCACGCGTACCCTGAGTTGGGGCGTGACAGGGCCTTTCCCGATTGTTCTGGTTTGGCCTCGTGGGATAAGTTCGGAGGGCCTACCCGATTATCCCCGAGGTGGTTTATTAAGGAATAAGTTTGGAGGGCCTACCCGATTATTGCTGAGATATCTTAGGGGAGTAAGTTCGGAGGGCCTACTCGATTACTCTTATGATATCTTAAAGGGGCAAGTTCGGATGGGCGAATCCCGATTATCCCTGCGCGTCTCGTCGCGCAAGTTCGGAGGGCCTTTCCCGATTGCTCCTGAGTTTCTGTATAATAAGATAAGTTCGGAGGGCCTTCCCGATTATCCTAGTATGTGTTGTTGCTTTAGGGCATGTAAGGCTTAGGCCTGTTGATCTTCACCATATGGGTGTTGGCTGCCTTAGGGCAGGTAGTGGCCATATGGCCTCATAGCTAGTCATACTTTCGTGACCTTATTCCTGTAGAGTTGGATGTTATGCTATTGTTTATCTCTATGCTCTTTTTATTGTGGGGGTCGGTAGAACCGCTCATTGAGTTCTTTGAACTCACACATTGTCGTTGTTTTGTTTTGCAGAGCCTGACCGGTGAGGTGGGCTAGAGCACTTGGGGCAGCTGGAGGGCAGAGTTGCCACACGATCTCATAGCAGTCCTAGTTAGGGGTCGTTGTCGAGTATGTAGTAGGTTGTCATGTACTTTTCTTTTGGTATTTGGAGTTTGTAATATCCTAGATATTTAAATTATTATTATTATTTTCTGTTACATGTGTTTGCCAGCCTAGCGGACTAGTTCGTGGGCGAGCCAAGTCGACTCATGGTCTGGAGCGAGCTTGCGAGCTCGGGTAGTTATAAAATTAGGTTTGAGTGATTGGAATTATTTTTAATTATTGTGCTGTTTGGATAATTATGAATTATGCCTATGTGGGTGCATTTAATTAGATGCTTATGATTTCATTGTATGTTTAATCAAGTCTAAATTAATTTAATTAAGTTTATCGGGTTAGCGGGTTGGTCTTGGCTTAAGTGGATGCGGGTTGAGTTTAAGTTAGAAGGGATAGGGTTGAGGAGGAATTATAAAACCCCCTCCCCTAGGTTGTGGCTCCAATTTTTGGAGCCACACAATTGTAAGAGGAGGAGCTAGCCGACAACCCAAGCCACCAGCCGCCCCCCTCATCATCTTCCCTTGGAGCCACCGCCATCTGGAGCTGAGCCTCCCTTCCTTTGGGTCGAGCCGTCGGGGTTTGGAGCCGGAATTGGAGGCCATCGATTAGAAATCCTTCTAGAATCATTTTCCCTTTTCATGTGAGTGGTTTTATCCCTCCTATTCGGGTTTTTTTCGAATTTTCTTGAAGCCGCCTTGAAGATTCTTTATCTTGATGATGTTATTTTGTGTTCTTGAGATTTTCTTGGTTTCCAAGCAATGCTTAGACCTGAAATTTTGATCTCATGACACGAGGCATATATTTAATGAAAGATATGTGATTTTTAGTCTTGTGAATCTTGATTTAATCTTATGAGTCTTGGATGCAATCTCATCTTGTAGTTTTGGATGTTCTTGATACTATAGAATAATTAATTTCCTTGATTCTTGATTAAGGAATTCTTGTTATATATGCTAGTTTTATTTAGTAAAAATTATGAGATTGTATGCATGATTGGCATGATGACTTGAATCTGTGAGATTAGAAATTTGGGAATTTAATTCTGCAAAATTCGAATTTTATTCCATGATATGCTGAAAATTTCAGCTTTCTGAAATTTATATTGTTTGTTGAATCTGAGCTGATGTTTGATTTCTCTATTATTATGTGCTTAGATCTCTGAACATAGTCATGTAACCTATCGTTTCGACCAGAAAATATAGTTTGGAAACATAAAACACACTTTGTAGAGTAGATTCTGGGTATACACATAACTTCTGGGAAGAACAAAACCCTAAAATAAAAATCTAAAATAAAACCCTAGTTGAGATGATCTAAATTTTAATTCTATAATTAAAATTGGGTCTAAGGGTGAGCATAATCTGTTATGAACCAACTTACAAGGTATTCATGAAATAAAACCACATGGATTTATGACGTTACGGGTCTAAGGGGTAGGGGTTGGGTTTGGAGTGTTGAGACGCTTCATAATGAGGACACCCCTAGGGCACCGTAAGAGAATCTTAACTAAGGTCTTGTTGTGTCATATCCTTGGAAATGGCGGAGCGGCTCAATTAGGAGCCGGGTTATGGGCTACGCCCGGGTGGTTGGACGCCAAATTCCCAACCAGCGAGGAGAGCTTTCAGAAGCTCAAAGACCGCTTGACATCGACGCCAGTTCTAGCAGTACCCTTGGGTTCAGGATATTTTGTTGTTTATTGTGATGCCTCCCGAGTCAGCTTGGGTTGTGTGCTGATGCAGAATGGCAGAGAAGATGGCTTGAGCTATTGAAGGACTATGACGGCATGATCATGTATCATCCAGGGAAGGCTAATGTGGTAGCTGATGCTCTGAGCAGGAAGTCTATTGGCAGTCTGGCGCATTTGGCAGTTAGGAGGAGGCCATTGGCTCAGGAGTTGGCCTTATGCTTGGATGGAGGAGCAGTCTTGGCAGTGTCATAATCAGGTGTGCTAGTGGCCCACTTGATAGTGCAGTCGACGTTGGTTGACATGTTGCGGGCAGCGCAGGAGGAGGATGCCTTTTGTGCACTCACTAAGGATTTGGCCAGGAGAGGAGATGCAGATAATGGGTTCAATCTGGACTCGAAGGGCGTCCTCACGTTTAAGAACCGAATTATGGTACCAGATATGGCTGAGGTTCGCAGGCAGGTGCTGGAGATGGCTCATCGATCCACCTACACTATGCATCCGGGTGCCACGAAGATGTACCGAGATCTCAGGCAGAACTATTGGTGGAAAGGCATGAAAAGATAAGTGGCTGAGTTTGTGTCTAAGTGCTTAGTGTGTCAGCAGGTGAAGGCTGAACATTTGAAGTCAGCAGGGTTGCTCCAGAACTTAGGGGTACTAGAGTGGAAATGGGAGAGGATAACCATCGATTTCGTGACTGGGTTGCCAAAGTTCGGAAAAGGCAATGACTCTATATGGGTAATGGTGGATCGCCTAACCAAGTCATCGCACTTCATACCAGTCAGGATGACCTTTTCAGTCGAATAGTATGTGAGGTTGTTTTTGGATCGGATCGTTGCTTATCATGGAGTTCCAGTTATGATTATCTCAGATCAAGGCACTCAGTTCACGGATCAATTTTGGCAGTCCTTCCAGGAGGCATTGGGCACTCAAGTTCAGTTCAGTACCGCATTTCACCCTCAGACGGATGGTCAGTCAGAGCGGACTATTTAGACGCTGGGGGATATGTTGAGGGCATGTGTCTTAGACCTGGAGGGTAGTTGGGAGAGACACCTACCTTTGATTGAGTTTGCTTATAATAACAGCTACCATAGTAGCATTGGGATGGCCCCTTGAGGCGTTGTACGAGCGGAGATGCAGGTTGCCTGTAGGCTGGTTTGAGGTAGGGGATTCCCTTATGATGGGACCTGATCTGGTGGAGGTGGCTGTGGAAAAATTGAAGCAAATCAGATAGAGACTGTTGGCAGCTAAGAGTCGCCAAAAGATGTATGTGGATGGAAAGGCCAAGGAAGTAGAGTTTGCTGAGGGGGATATGGTGTTCCTCAAGGTGTCCCCTATGAAAGGGGTAGTGATGTTTGGTAAGAAAGGAAAGCTAAGCCCTAGGTTCATTAAGTCATTTCCTATTTTCAGGCGTAAGGGAGCCGTGGGCCTACGAGTTGGTCCTACCTCCCAGTATGGACCAAGTACATCCAGTATTCCATGTGTCTATGCTGAAGAGGTATATTCGGGAAGAGTCCCATGTGATCGAGCCTAGTGCAGTAGGGGTGGATTCAGCAGTCTCATATGATGGTGAGTTATCCTTCATTATTTGATGATGCAGTGAGTTCTTATTCTTTTTTGAAATTCGAGTACGAATTTTCTTTAAGGAGGGAGGATTGTAATATCCTAGATATTTAAATTATTATTATTTTTTTCTGTTGCGTGTGTTTGCCAGCCCAGCGGACTAGTTCGTAGTCGAGCTGAGTCGACTCATGGTTCGGAGCGAGCTTGTGAGCTCGGGTAAGTAGAACATAAATTTATAAATTTATGAAATTAGGTTTGAGTGATTGGAATTATTTTTAATTATTGTGGTGTTTGGATAATTATGAAATGAATTAAGCCGCCTTGAAGATTTTTGATCTTGATGATGTTATTTTGTGTTCTTGAGATTTTCTTGGTTTCCATGTCATGCCTAGACCTGAAATTTTGATCTCATAACATGAGGCATATATTTAATGGAAGATCTGTGATTTTTAGTCTTGTGAATCTTGATTTAATCTTATGAATCTTGGATGCAATCTCATCTTGTAGTTTTGGATGTTCTTGATACTATAGAATAATTAATTTCCTTGATTCTTGATTATGGAATTCTTGTTATATATGCTAGTTTTTATTTAGTAAAAATTATGAGATTGTATGCATGATTGGCATGATGACTTGAATCAGTGATGTTAGAAATTTGTGAATTTAATTCTGCAAAATTCGTATTTTATTCATTGATGTACTGGAAATTTCATCTTTCTGAAATTTATATCTTGTTTGTTGAATCTGATCAAACTAATTAATATGATCTAAATTTTAATTCTATAATTAAAATTGGGTCTAAGGGTGAGCATAATCTGTTATGAATAAACTTACAAGGTATTCATGAAATAAAACCACACGGGTTTATGACGTTACGGGTCTAAGGGGTTGGGGTCGGGTTTGGAGTGTTGAGACGCTTCATAATGAGGACACCCCTAGGGCACCGTAGGAGAATCTTGACTTAGGTCTTGTTGTGCCATATCCTTGGAAATGGCGGAGCGGCTCAATTAGGATCCGGGTTACGGGCTACTCTCGGGTGGTTGGACGCCAAATTCCCAACCTGCAGGATAAGTTCGGAGGGCTTTCCCTGATTATCCTAGTATGTGCGATTGCATCTAGGCATGGTAGGGATTCGACCCGATGCACCTCTTGATGGTGATGTTGCCTTTGGGCATGGTAGGGATTCGAGCCAATGCACCTCTTGATGGTGATGTTGCCTTTGGGCATGGTACGAATTCGACCCAATGCACCTCTTGATGGTGATGTTGCCTTTGGGAATGGTAGGGATTCGACCCGATGCACCTCTTGATGGTGATGTTGCCTTTGGGCATGGTAGGGACTCGACCCGATGCACCTCTTGATGGTGATGTTGCCTTTGGGCATGGTAGGGATTCGACCCGATGCACCTCTTGACGGTGATGTTGCCTCTAGGCATGGTAGGGCATCGACCCGATGCACCTCTTGACGGTGATGTTACCTCTAGGCATGGTAGGGAATCGACCCAATGCACCTCTTTGATGGTGATGTTGCCTTTGGGCATGGTAGGGCTTCGACCCGATGCACCTCTTTGATGGTGATGAGGTGGGACAGGACAATTAAGCACAAATCAAGACCAATGCAAACACAAGTGATATATAGTGGTTCGGCCCCAATGCCTACTCCACTACCTAAGCACCCCGCTTAGGATTTCCAAACTAATTTTATTAGATTAATTTGAGTCTCCCTTACAACGAGAATTTTGACTCGAAGAGTCGCACTCTCGACCTAAGGCACTTCCACACCCGAAAGTCGCTGCCTTCTTATCGCGAGCACTCTTCCACCTCTACCCTAAGGGACAACTTAACTAATCCAAATAAAACTTAGTTTACACAAGTGGCTTTACTCCTTCACAACAAGGAAACCACTTTCCACACAGAAGACCCACCTGGTCTTCTACAGACACAAATACAGGAGTTGAAAGATAGAATAAACAAAAGCTTATTACAAGAAGAGGAATTAAATTCTTATTACTATTGGACGCCTCTTCTTAACGTGCCTAATCAGCTTGATCAACCCTTTGAAGTATAACACTTTTGGCAGCAAGGGATCAAGACTTAGCAGACTAACACTTGGCGCTTTGAAGATTTGGAAGATGAAATTTGATCACTCTTTTGAACCTTTTATCATCAAAGATCTAATAGATAAAAGTAGAGTAAAAAGATTATTCTCGACCGTTGCAAATGCTCGATCGATGGTCCGGTCGAAGCATCGGTCGATCGACCATTCGACCGTTGGCTCACTGTAATCTTTTTCGTCTAATCGATCGACGAAAAAATGACTACTTCATACCCGGTCGACCAGCCGGTCGACCAAAGCCAGCTTCTATAAGCATTCGATCGACTGATGGGTCGACCGATTGTCGCGTGATTTGGCGCGGTTGACCATTTTTGATGCACACGTTGACCTATTTTGAGGATTGATCAAGATACGATAGACTTGACGAATCTTTCATCGATCCTACAATTTTCATGCTTAAACACTTGTTAAATGGGTTTGTTATCATCAAAATAATTATGAGGAAATATAGCATGAAGGAAGAGCCCTTCAACTAACAATCTCCCCTTTTTTGATGATGACAAACCAATGACGATTAATATTAAGATACAAGGAAGCATTAAGGAAATAAAGCAATATTAATCAATTTAAGCTCCCCCTATCTATATGCATGTATCTTCTAAATTCTCTTTTATTATTTTGTGTGATACTTTGTCATGAATGTATTTAATTTTACTACTTCCCTTATCAATATATTTACTCCCCCTATCGATAAGCATATATATCCATGTACTCTCTCCCTTTTGTCATCCATCAAAAAAAATATAGCAAGAATAGCAAACATGAACATTACTAATCAACACAAGGTTTACTAAACACATGTTCATAAAGATGAAAGTGTCAATACATCACATAGTTAATCAAAGACATGTTCATAGGATGAAAAATACCAATACATCCAATACATCAATCATCACTAATGTCAATATATCAATACATCAAGGAGGATTATTCATCCTCAGGTGGTGGATGAGGTGGTAGATGCGACTGATAAGACTGCCACATCTCATCCACTCTCCCATACATTTCATCAACTCGACGATCGTACTCATCTATTTGCTGACCATACTGGTCAATACGTTGACCATACTGGTCAACACGTTGACCATACTGGTCAACACGTTGACCATACTCATCGATGCGATGGCCATGTTCACCGATCATGGTCCCAAACTCGTCCATCTGACAGTCGATCGCTTGCATGTGAGCTGATGATGTTCTATTCCATTCTATCTGATTAATCTGAAACTGAGCAAAGCGATGATCCATATCGCTTTGACTCGCACGAGAGGGGCCGGATGATGATCCTCCAGCAGCTTCACCTTCCTCCATCTCTATCTCATCCTCAGCCTATTCCATAGGATCTCCACGGGTTCTTTTGCCGCGCTAATGTTCAAGAATCTTCATGCGGCTAAGGGAGGAAGAATCAATGGGTTTAGGAATAGGCTCTATCTCAAACCTCATCATTGAGGCAAGTGACCTCATCGTAGTGTCCTGCTCTAGGAAGAATATTATGTGCAATGATGAGGTGCACAATCCTAGCAATGGGTGAAAGCTTGATGCTTTGGGTAGGGATCACTCCCTCATAATCTTTAGGGCATATAGCAGATACAATTTCATGAGGAGGATGCTCCTCATGAAAATGGTGGGTGGACATCTTATAAATTCGTGCTCCTAATAGAGGGAACCCAAAAGCATCTCTAATAAGGGATTTGGTTATGACTATGGATTTTCCTAAAATTTCAGATCGTAGAACTAAGTCATCACCAAGTCTTGCCTTTTCTATTACTAGGTTAGAGAAGAAGGCTTTCACTAGGATGGGATATACCGGTACCTATTTTCCTAAGAACTCTACCCATCCCATGCTAGCAAGTTTGCCTCGGATATCAAATCGTTCTAAGTCATCTACAATAACAGGCCGAGTTTGCAGGATGGCTCTTTCTACAAACTTTGAGGCTTGTTTCTTTTCTAATTGGGTCAGAAGATTATCAGGTAAGGATGGGAGTTTGGTTTTAGGTGCCATGCTGCAAGACAATTTTGAAAATGATATAGATAATTATTTTTAAATGAAAGATGCATGCTCTTAGCTCAAGTGAAAGAAAGTTAAAAATGTTTTGAAGATTGACATGAATCCATGAAAAAAAAAAATTCTCATTAAATCTCAAGATGAATGAAAACAAAATAAATAAAATAAAAGATGATTAGACAAGACGATCCACAAATAAAGAGATCAAAATAAAATGTTTTGACTAGAGAAAAATAGAAAGCATTTTTGTTTTTGACCAAAATAAGATTCTTTTAAGAAGACATGAGTTTAAATTTGAGAAAACACTCATGAAAGCAAACAAGAAAATTCTTGACTAATGATTTTTGATCAAAATAAAATTCTATCAAAGAACAAATGATGAATCATTTGAAGAAGGCATGAAATATTTGATTTTTGTTGAAAGAAGACTTGTTTTTGGAGAGAACATGCTAAACAAAAGTTATCATTCATGTAAAATAAGCATGAATCATATTTTTGTGTATGAAACAAGGTACATTGAGAGTAAAAGATGAGAAAAATCATGTTTTTGACTATAATTTCATGAGTGATGGACAAGGAAAGATTTTTACCTTGAAAGGGAGTCTTGGAGAGGAGGTAGAACCCTAGAAGAAGAAAAGAGAGGACTTAGGATGGGGCAGCCGGTCGAATGGGCAAGGAAGCCCTAGTTTCAGGCTTAAATAAATGGATTGAGCAGCTAGGATTTGATCTGGGTGAGAAATCGGGCGATCTGGATGATTATTCGCCCATCGGTCGATCGGGCGGTCGAATGCCTATCGACCGCTCGATCTGCCTTGGTTTTTACCCCTTAACAAAAATTATTTTTCGAGAGGGTGTGATCATCCAAATTTTGTGAAATTTTTTTTACACAAAATAGACCCTATGAGGGTTACAAAAAATCAAGAATCACTCAAAAAAGATATTCCTAGAATTTTCTAAAATTCTACAAGATCAGTGGCATTTTTGTAAATATGAGTTGTTTATCCACCGATTTCAGATTTTGCTCAAATTTCCTAAATATCAAGATATGATCATTTAACACTTGTTTATCAAGTTTGGAGTGAAATTAATATCGTTTAGTCAAGTTATGAGCTTAGCACGATTTTAATCAAAATATGCTTGAAACCATGAAAGTGCTAAGAATCAAACTTGGCTATCTACTCAAGTTTTCTCTAACTTAGACACTTGGACATCTAACATGAGTGAATTCAAACATGTTTGTGAAAATTTAAACCCAAAAGGAGATTTCTATGTCAAATTGTTGACTTAGGTCAATTATTTCCAATTTGAGTCTCATGAACTAATCTAGTGATCACATTGTTCATTTAGTTATGAGTCTTCATGTGATACCATGTGTAACAACCTAGACTCATGTGATATATGTATTCAAGACATGTTTGCCAACTATAGAAAATGAGTCCTCTAATGAAGATTCTAGCCTAGAGAAAATTTCATCCAATCAATATATGAAATTGCCTATGTTATCAAATATTAACTTACTCATGAATTTTCATATATTTATCAAGCAAAAGCAATCATGAGCATAGAGACTTCATTAATCATGAATAATCAATTATTATACAAATATTTTTGCAAAATTTGAACTCATACCTCACCCTTGAGAATTTTACAAATTTTTCATTTCCTTTTCAATTTGGCTCTACTAACTTTCCATCAGATTTTTGATAACTTGCAAGCAATATTCATTAGTAACATAATGGAAATGTAACTACTAACAAGTTATCGTACTAGATAGCAAAGAGAAAATCAAATATCAACTTCGAAATTTACTTTGTTAAATAGTTTGAAATCTGTTTCAAAATATGTTAACATTAATCCATAAATGAATATTTAAGAGATCATAAATATAATATTAATGAAAACATGATCTCCAACCCTTCCTATTGGTTGAAAACCGAAAGGCCACAATGAGCCTACGATTTAAAACTGCAAGGTCGCATGAGCCCATTACAGGCTACATAGGTCTCCGAAGAGACCGAAAAATCAAAATAAAAAATCATTTTAATAAGACTTATCAAGAATGAAACATCTACTAACATTAAGCATGTATCAAAACTCCAACTATGATTTAAGCAAGTGATTATAGGAGATGATACCAAAGATACCTAGATGCCAATTTTCATACCTATGGCATCTTCATGACTTGAAGTTGCAACAAATGATGAATTCTTCATTGATGTCCATGGTCAACTTCAATTCTCCATCTTCCTTTACCCTTGTGCGGTTGCTCCCCCTCCAAAAGAGCATGGGACTTTTGGTACCCAAATGGCCTTGAGTCCTTGAGTGTTAGAGGGCTTAGCTACCCAAAGTGTTTTAACTCCACTTGGGTTCATCTTGAATGCACAATCATATATAGCATGCCCATACACACCGCAACAAAAACAATGTCCATTAAATTTCTTCCTTTCATTATGGACATGAGGTTTAATGTTGAAAAGTTTGACATGAGAGAATTGATGGACATGAGCATTCTTAAGTGAAGCATTCTTCTTCTTAACTTGAGGTTTAACTGTAGAATGCCTAACATGAGAATGATGATAAACATTGGCATTCTTTAAATAAGCATTTTTTGTTCTATTATTCTTAGGAGATGAGGCATTCTTAAATTCATTTACTTTCTTACTCAAGGAAATGACTTGACTTTTCAAATCATTCATAGATTTTTGAATTGCATGCAATTGGGTTTTCAACATGCTATTTTCATTTTTATGCTTCAAGGCATGAAGCTCGGATTCTAAGTTATCACGGCATGGATCAAGTGAGCTAGATTTTAATTTTTCATTCTCTAATTCTAGAGTGTGCACAAGTGAACTGAGTCTAGAATTCTCATTCTTAATCCTTTTATTTTCTTTATCCTTTTTCAAGAGCAAGGCATACATGATTTTATACTCATCCATTAAATCATCAAAATCATGAGAACTAGATGAGTTAATACTATCATTATTATTAACATGACTAGAAGAGGAGGAGAGTACCTCATCATTATCATTCATGGGGCAAGTCTTTGAGGTAGCTTCATAGTCATTGCAAGAGGACGTTTCGTTTGAATTGGATGATGATGTGGAAACATTCGACCTCTTCTTTGCCTTGTTCTTCATGCTAGGGCAATTCTTTTTCACGTGCCCTTTCTCATTGCATAGGTGGCATACCACCTTCCTCTTCCGGCTTTTTGTACTTCTTTGGCTAGAAACACTAAAAGCTTCAAGAACTTCATTAGATATAGGAGCATGACAATTGTCATTGTCTCCTTCATTTAGGGTAATGAGTTCTTCAGTTTTAGCATAATCATAAAGCATATTCAAGGTATTCCAAAGATCATATGCAGAAGTACAATGCATGATTTTTTCAAGTACATTATTTCCCAAATAACAAAATATGCAATTTGTAGCTTTTGCATTTAACTCAAACATATTAATTTGATCTTGGGTCCATGAATCCATATTTTCACTAGGTTCAATGTATTTTATCTTTACCATGCTAAACATACCAATACCTTGAGTCTTCATAAAAGTATACATTCTACTCTTCCAAATACCAAAGTTAGACTCATTAAACCTAGGAGGTGAAGACGCTCTACAATCTAGTGCCATTGTAGGATCGAGAAACGGTGTAGAAGAGATGCTGAAATCTCAAGCTACGAACTAGCTCTGATACCAATTGAAGGTGAAATGGTGACACTAGAGGGGGGGTGAATAGTGTGTTTACTAATTTGATTAGCCAAAATTCCAATTTAATTATTTTCTTGATTAATTAGGCGAATTTCAATTATGTGATTTAAATGCATAAGCAATAATAAACAATTAAGCACAAATCAAGATCAATGCAAACACAAGTGATATATAGTGGTTCGGCCCCAATGCCTACTCCACTACCTAAGCACCCCGCTTAGGATTTCCAAACTAATTTTACTAGTTTAATTTGAGTCTCCCTTACAACGAGGATTTTGACTCGAAGAGTTGCACTCTCGACCTAAGGCACTTCCACACCTGGAAGTCTCCGCCTTCTTATCACGAGCACTCTTCCACCTCTACCCTAAGGGACAACTTAACTAATCCAAATAAAACTTAGTTTACACAGGTGGCTTTACTCCTTCACAACAAGGAAACCACTTTCCACAAAGAAGACCCACCTAGTCTTCTACAGACGCAAATACAGGAGTTGAAAGATAGAATAAACAAAAGCTTATTACAAGAAGAGGAATTAAATTCTTATCACTATTGGACGCCTCTTCTTCACGCGCCTAATCAGCTTGATCAACCCTTTGAAGTATAACACTTTTGGCAGCAAGGGATCAAGACTTAGCAAACGAACACTTGGCGCTTTGAAGATTTGGAAGATGCAATTTGATCACTCTTTTGAACCTTTTATCATCAAATATCTAATAGAGAAAAGTAGAGTAAAAAATTAGAAGGGAGATATATAGGTCTGGCTGAAACAGGGTGTCAATGGGATTATTTTTGACTGTTACAGATGCCCGGTCAATGGTCCGGTTGAAGCATCGGTCGACTGGCCACTCGACCGCTGGATCACTGTAATGTTTTTCCTCTGATCGGTCGACCGATGGGTCGACCGCTCGACGAAAAAATGACTACTTCATACCCGGTCAACCAGTCGGTCGACCGAAGCCAACTTCTATAAGCATTCGGTCGACCGACAGGTCGACTGATTGTCGCGCGATTTGGCGCGATCGACCAATCAGTCGACCGACTCTATAAAGCCACTCGTGCTAAGTCATCCAGTCGACCAGTCGGTCGACCGATGAACTTTCTGCCAATTTTTGGCATCGTTCTTCAACGTGCTTTATGATAGAAGGATTGTCCATGCTTCCTAACACATTTTTGATGCACACGTTGACCTATTTTGAGGATTAATCAAGATACGATAGACTTGACAAATCTTTCATCGATCCTACAATTTTCATGCTTAGACACTTGTTAAATGGGTTTGTTATCATCAAAATAATTATGAGGAAGTATAGCATGATGGAAGTGCCCTTCAGCTAACACTAAGGACTGGCTTCACACTTGGAGGGACCGCAGAGTAGCAGATGCACCACCCCCTACCTGGGAGGAGTTTAGAGCTACTATGGTGGAGAAGTACCTGCCGATGAGCGTCCGAGATAGGCGGGCCAAAGAGTTCGAGTTACTATGTCAAACGGGCAGTACGGTGGTGACAGATTATGAGATGGAGTTCACTCGGCTCTCGAAGTACCATCCCACCTTGATAGCCACAGAGATCGCTAGGGTCAAGAGGTTTGTTGAGGGGTTGAGGCCGCAGATCACCAAAATGATCCATTACATGGAGGAGATTTCATTTGCCTGGGTCGTTGATGAGGCACTCCGAAAGGAGGTGCTGGTATCAACCGATAGGCATGATGATCCCCAGAAGAAAAAGTTTTGGCCCCAGCCTTCGGGGGGTCGGCCAGCTCACTCAGACGGGACTTTTAGGTCAATAGATCCACCGCAGGGTGGAGGTCATAATAGTTCTAGATGCCACATGGGTTCAGGACCAGGGGCGTCATCTAGAGGTTCTCTGCTAAGATCTGGACCACAGCAGTGTAATTAATGTCACAGGAGGCACTGGGGGGCTTGCTGGGGATGTTAGAAGGTATCTTTCAGCTGTGGGCAGTGAGGACATTTCAGAAAGGATTGTCCAAGCAAGGGCAGTCAGTAGTCTGATCATACGAGAGGAAAGGCACCGATGTTAGTGGGTTTTGTGGCTTAGAGGGGACATACTCAGGGAGGAAGCCAGCGAGCTGGTGGTTCAGAAAGGCCCGCTGCACGGGTATTTGCTATGAACCAAGAGGGCGCTGAGACATCCAAGGAAGTGGTGCAGGTAATATTGTTGTTGGGTCTGCCATTGCATATGTCTTATTTGATCCAGGTGCTACGCACTTTTTGTATCTGCTTTATTTGCTGCTAAGTTGTCATAGGTACCTTCTATGCTTAAGTTACCTCTTGTGGTGTCTACGCCTACGAGCATTTCTGTGATGGCAGAGATAGTCTTTCAGGGCTACGAGGTTGTCATTTGTGGGCATGTGTTGATAGCCGACTTGATACTCCTGCCGATGTTGGAGCTCGACGTAATTTTTGGCATGGACTGGTTGGCGGACCATTTCACCTCAGTGGATTGTAGGGCTAAGACCGTGACCTTCAGTAAGCCTAGATTGCCCCAATTTACCTTCCAAGGTGAGGGAAGGGGAGAGTCGTTGATGGCAATTTCAGCTCTTAGGGCTCGGGAGCTACTTTTGGGCGGTTGCCAGTCCTTCTTGGCCTTTGTATCTGTGGTAGACGAAGGCAGAGGTCCGACTAGGGACATCGGGGGGACGCTCGTGGTGTGCGGGTCTCTGATGTGTTTCCGGAGGAGTTGCCAGGGTTGCCTCTAGAGAGAGAGATTGAGTTCTGCATTCCACCGTACCGAATGGCACCAGCTGAGTTGAGGGAGCTGAAATCCTAGTTGCAGGAGCTGCTTGAGTGCTCCAGTGCTCTTTGTGAAAGAGAAAGATGAGTCCATGCGAATGTGCATTAATTACCGACAACTTAACAAGGTAAGAGTGAAGAACCGGTACCCGCTGCCCAGTATTGATGACTTGTTTGATCAGCTTCAGGGAGCTCAGTGATTTTCTATGATTGACCTGCGATCAGGGTATCATCAGTTGAGGATCCGAGATAGTGATGTTCCTAAAACTGCTTTCAGGTCAAGTTATAGGCACTTTGAGTTCCTGGTGATATCCTTCGGACTAACTAATGCACCTGCAGCATTTATGGATTTGATGAACCGAGTGTTCAGGGAATTCTTGGATAAGTTTGTAATTGTGTTCATTGATGATATCTTAATTTATTCTAGGAGCAGGGAGGAGCATGCTGAGCACTTGCAAAATGGTTCTAGAGACTCTTCGGGAGCACCGCTTGTATGCTAAGTTCTCCAAGTACGAGTTCTTGTTGGAAAGTATTGGGTTCCTTGGCCATGTGGTGTCCAAGGAAGGAATAAAAATGAACACTGCAAAGAGAGAAGCAGTTCAAAACTGGAAGAGGCTGACTAATGTCACTGAGATCCACAATTTCTTGGGGTTGGCAAGGTATTACAGAAAGTTTATAGAGAATTTCTCTAGGATTGCAGCGTCATTGACCCGCCTGACCCATAAGAAGATCAAGTTCGAATGGGACAGTAAGTGCAAGGAGAGCTTTCTGAAGCTCAAGGATCGCTTGACGTCGGCACCAGTTCTAGTAGTACCTTCGAGCTTGGGAGGGTTTGTTGTTTATTTTGATGCCTCCCGGGTCAGCTTGGGTTGTGTGTTGATGCAGAATGGCAAGGCGATAGCTTATGCCTCTAGGCAATTGAAGGTTCACAAGAAGAATTACCCAACCTATGATCTTGAGCTTGCAGCGATGGTGTTCGCATTAAAGATATACAATGATCATAAGACCCTCCAGTATTTGCTCACCCAAAAGGAGTTGAACCTGAGGCAGAGAAGATGGCTTGAACTTTTGAAGGACTATGACTGCATGATCATGTACCATCAAGGGAAGGCTAATGTGGTAGTTGATACTTTGAGCAAAAACTCATTGGGTAGTCTGGCACATTTGGCAGTTAGGAGGAGGCCGTTGGCTCAAGATTTGGCCCTATGTTTGGATGGCGGGGCGGTCTTACCAATATAAGATTATGGTGCGCTGGTGGCTCACTTGAGGGTGTAGTCCATGTTGGTTGACATGCTGCGAGCAGTGCAGGTGGAGGATACTTTCTCTGCACTCACTAAGGGTCTGGCCAGGAGGGGAGATGCAGATAATGGGTTCAGTGTTGACTCGAAGGGCGTTTTGAGATTTAAGAACAAGATAGTGGTGCAGATAATGGGCTCATCGTTCTACATACACTATGCATCCGGGAGCCACGAAGATGTACTGTGACCTAAGGCAAAATTATTTGTGGAAGGGCATGAAAAGAGAAGTGGCCAAGTTTGTGTCTAAGTGCCTGGTGTGTCAGCAAGTGAAGGCTGAGCAATTGAAGCCGGCAGGGTTGCTCTAGAACCTAGAAGTACCAGAGTGGAAATGAGAGAAGATAACCATGGATTTTGTGACAGGATTGCCAAAGTCCGGGAAAGGTAATGATTCTATCTGGGTAGTGGTGGATCGCCTAACCAAGACTTCGCATTTTATAGCGGTCAGGACGATCTTTTTAGCTGAGCAGTATGCGAGGTTGTTCTTGGATCGGATTGTCGCATATTATGGTGTTCCTGTGATGATCATCTCAGATCGGGGTACTTAGTTCACAGCTCATTTTTTGCAATCATTCCAGGAGGCATTGTGCACTCAGGTTCGGTTCAGTACTGCATTTCACCCTCAGACAGATGGTCAGTCAGAGCGGACGATTCAAACACTGGAGGATATGTTGAGAGCATGTGTCCTGGATTTAGAGGGTAATTGGGAGAGGCACTTGCATCTGATTGAGTTTGCCTATAATAACAATTATCACAGCAGTATTGGGATGGCCCCAATTGAGGCATTGTATGGGTAGAGATGTAGGTCACCTGTATGCTGGTTTGAGGCAGGGGATTCCCTCATGATGGGATCTGATCTGGTGGAGGAGGCGGTAGAAAAGGTAAAGCTAATCAGAGAGAGATTGTTAGTAGCTCAATGTCGCCAGAAGATGTATGCGGATGGAAAGGCCAGGGACGTAGAGTGTTCTGAAGGGGACATGGTGTTCCTCAAGGTGTCCCCTATGAAAGGGGTGGTGAGATTTGGTAAGAAAGAAAATCTAAGCCCTAGGTTCATTGGGCAATTTCCTATTCTCCTAGTATGGACAGGGTACATCTAGTGTTCCATGTCTCTATGCTGAAGAAGTACATTCGGGATTAGTCCATGTGATCGACCCTACCGTAGTGGAGGTGGATTTAGTAGTCTCTTATGAGGAGTAGCCAGTTGAGGTGCTAGACCGGCAGATCCGAAAGTTGAGGTCCAAGGAGAAACCCCCTCGTTAAGGTCAAATGGGAGCACCATTCCGACCAAGAGGCCTCCTGGGAGGTGGAGCAGGATATGAGGGATCAACGTTATCCTTCATTGTTTGATGATTTGGTGAGTCCTTAATCTTCGTTTCTGAAATTCGAGGATGAATTTTCTTTAAGGAGAGAGGATTGTAACATCCTAGAAATTTTAATTTTATTTTCCTTTCATCGTTGTGTTTGCTAGCCTAGCGAACTAGTTCGAGGTTGAGCCAAGTCGACTCATGGTCTGGTGCGAGCTTGCGAGCTCGGGTAAGTAGGATATGAATTATGTGAATTTTTCTTGCATAAATAGATTTATTTAATTATATGTTATGTTGCATGATTGTTTAATTATGAGCATGTATTGGTTGATTATGTGGAGAGTAGTATTAATTAAGTTGAATTAAGTTAGCAGGTTCGGGTTCGGCTTTAGGTTGATGCGGGTTGGATAAAGGGTTTAGAGGGGTTAGGGTTGATGAGGGAGTATAAAACCCCCTTCCATCTCCCCTTGGAGCCGCCGCCACCAAGAGCCGAGCCGCCGCCACAAAGCCCTCTTCCATTCTCTCTCCTCTCCTCTTCCTCCCCTTTGGAGCCGAGCCGAGAGGAGCCAGCCGAAGCCAGTCCCTCTCTCTTTGTTTTCCATGTTTGAGGAGACCCTAAACCCTTACCTATGGGGTTCGGCAGCCCTAGGACGGCACTAGGGGTACTCGGCCAAGGGTGGAACAAGAGTGCCCTCAAGGTGTTCGATGGAATGCCTAAGTGAGGGATCTTGATTATCTTGTGGTTTATATCTCCAATTGATGTTTGGAATGAGTTCTTATATTTCATGTTTGGAATGAGTTCTTATGAGTTCAACAAGCATGCTTAATATTAAATCTGTGATTTTAGATAAAAATCATGTGTAAGAAAAATTTGAATCTTGAGGTTGATGCCATGAGGGTTCTTCAAAGAGGGGTTGTTGATCTTAATGCTTGTTCTTGATATTGTAAATTCCTGTTAATCTTGATTAATAAGCATGAAATCTGTGAATAAATCTTGAATTAGTATTCTATCCTAATGATAATTAAGGATTTGATTTCTATTGATTTCCGGATATAATTTCATGATATACTGAAAATTGAATGTTGCTGGAATTTTTTGCCAAGATGATGAATCTGTGCTATTTTTAGATTGCTTGCTGTGGTGTGTGTATTACTCTGAATGTAGTTTTATAACCTATCGTTTTGACCAGAAAACATATCTTGGAAACATAGGACACACTTTGGAGACTTGATTCAAGTTAGATACATCAATTTTGGGCAGAACAGTATGCTAAAACAAAACCCTAATTGTGGTGAACTAAATTTTAATTGTATAATTAAAATTGGGAAATGGGTCAGCATAATCTGTTATGAACCAATATGAGAAGTTTATGCATGAAATAAAACCACACGGGTTTATGACATTACGGGTCTAGGAGTTGGGGTCGGGTTTGGAGTGTTGAGACACTTTCCAATAGGATCACCCCTAAGACACCGTAGGGGAGTCATGACTTAGGTCATGGTGCGCCAGATCCTTGTGAATGATGAAGAGGCTCGTAGAGGAGCCGAATTGCGAGCTAAGCCTGGGAGGTTGGATGGCTAATTCTCAACCTGCAGAACAAGTTCGGAGGGCATTTCCCGATTGTTCTGGTTTGGCCTAGTGGGATAAGTTCGGAGGGCCTACCCGATTATTCTCGAGGTGGTTGGTTAAGGAATAAGTTCTGAGGGTCTACCCAATTATTCCTGGGATATCTTATCGGAGTAAGTTCAGAGGGCCTACCCGATTACTATTATGATATCTTGAAGGGGAAAGTTCGGATGGGCGAATCCCGATTGTCCCTACGCATCTCGTCGAGCAATTTTGGAGGGCCTTCCCGATTATCCTACTATGTGTTGTTGCCTTAGGGCATGGTAGGCTTAGGCCTGTTGATCTTCACCATATGGGTGTTGGCTGCCTTCGGGCAGGTAGTGGCCAAATGACCTGATAGCTAGTCATACTTTTGTAACCTTATTCCTGTAGAGTTGAATGTTATGCTATTATTTATATCTATGTTGTTTTTGTTGTGGGGGTCGGTAGAACCGCTCATCGAGTTCTTTGAACTCACCCGTTGTCGTTGTTTTGTTTTGCAGAGTCTTATCGGTGAGGTGGGCTGGTGCACTTGGCGCAGCTGGAGGGTAGAGGAGCCACACGATCTCATTGTAGTCCTAGTTAGGGGTCGTAGTCGAGTCTGTAGTAGGTTGTCATGCACTTTTGTTTTCGTATTTCGAGTTATAGTCCCTTAGGGATATTCATGTTTTATTTATTAAAAGAACTGTTGCTCTTCGATTTATTTTCGCACTTGAGATATTTATTTAAAGCCTTGTTGTTTAAAAATGAAAATTTGTATTGGTTCTTTTTATTTTTAAAAAGCTGTTGTTTATTCCGCTATTTTATGATGTTGGCATGTGAATGAGTTAGGCTGCGGGGTATAGGCACATATACCCTGTCCGGTCACATGACCCTATATTTGGGGCGTGACAATCTCTCCCCTCAGAAGATATCTCTTCTTCATAACTAGGAAAAATAAAAAGTGATGTGAGGGTTACCTCTACCAGAGCCTTATGTAGCTTTTCCTTTGGATCTCTTTCTCTGCTTTTGACCATGATGGGTGGACGGAGATGATCTTCTATTAGCAGATGGTGCCGGATTTTGTTTGTCGACAGTTTCAACAGGATTTTAGAACACCATCACTTTTGCTAAGGAAGCTTCCATCTATTTCTCGGAGCTCATAGTTTCACCCTTTTTACTGCTCTGTAATGGAACATCGACTTAAATAGATTGTAGAATGAAGGAAGATTGAGACTGTCGATTAAGTTCTCAAGAAATTGAACAAAGTTGCAACGGAAAAAGGTCATAAATGATGACATATCTGTTCACATTTGTATTAAAGTACAACCTCGGCCAAAAAAACTCAATGGTGAAGTTACGGTTACACGAGAAACACCGGCTGAAAAATTAATTATGTGAGAGAATAAATTTTTGAAAACCAATTTATCCATCAAGAACACACTGTCCGAGGAAGATTTAGAGATTCTTCAAATATATCGTTTAAAAGAAGAATATGTGACATGACACATGTTCGCTGGCAGAAAAAGGTTTGACTGTGTTGTACTAAAGGCCTTTGAGAAGAAAGTTGCATCCTTATCCAATCTTATCTTTCATCATTTAGAATCCCCGCTTTGTTTTTTGAAGAATTGAGGTCGTTACCCACTTATTCTTAGTTGCAGTGGATACTAATTGCAAATACTTTCTTTCAACTGGAACCTTGATCTTATATCAATGAGTTTAGCACGTGAATGCACAATAGAATTCTCGAAGTTTTGATAGTACTCATTGTTTCAGAAAAAGATATATTTTCTTCTTGATTGAGACCATAATCAAGTAACATATTCGTCATGCAAATTAACACTACAAGTTAGAGACAACCAAATTTGTCTCTAAAAGTTAAATATTTGCCTCTATAACATTTAAAAGCAAATAAAATCGTTAGTCTCTAGAGCTCCCGTCCCTAAAAGTATTAGGGACCTATAATGCATTTGTCTCTACAAATATTTATAGAGGCATATATATTTGCCTCTAATATATAAATACTATTAGAGGCACATAATATATTTGCCTCCAAAAATATTAATAGAGAAATATATATTTGTCTTTAATACATATAAATATCATTAGGGGCATATAAAAATATTATTGAGGAATATAATAAAAGTAAATTTTATTGATTCTAAATTAAAAATTGAACTAATTTTTTTGCATTATATTTAATTAATAGATAATTTAAATATTTAATTGCCTATAAAAATTAAGCAGAGGCAATGAATTTTGCACTAAAAATTGATTAGGATTAGAGACAATATATTTTTGATTAAAAATATTATATTTTAATAAAAAATATAATTACAATTTAAACAACCACATTTCTAATATGTAAGAGTTTGTACTCAAACATAAACTTTGTAAAGATAAAAGTAAACATTGTATCCCAAAGTTAGACATGTGTGTTCTAAAACTAATATTGATAGATATCTTAAATCTCAAGCATGTAAAGTTCTTTGGAAATATAAAGATGCATCGCCTGTTCAATCAAATATCATTTGAAACACGTTCAACCTAGAAAATAAATAAAGAAAACAATAATTAAAAGTTTGATACATTAATATTTTATATAAATTATATACAAATATTCAAACACATACCAAATAATAAGGTGTCACGCCCTAACTGAGGGGAGTGTGATCGGCCAGGGCCTACAACCTACCCTGTAGCCTACTGTCTACACTGACATATAAGAAATCAGAACATATCGATAAAAAGAAACCACAACGAAATCTTTATCTAAAGTTTTCAAAGTTCACAATATATGTTTTCAAACCAAAGAAGAAAACCAACATCGTAACAAATAGAACATCTCAAATATCAGGTTTTACAAACTTTTCCAAAACACAATGTCAGTGCAGAAAATGAAACAACTACTATAAGACACTGGACTATGACCCAAGGACGCCGCTACGAGATACGACACCACCACCTACCCTCCAGCTGCGCCATGCCGATATGCCAAAATCACTGCTCGTGCTCTGCAAAAAAAATAAAGAAACAAACTGTGAGTCCACTTGGGACTCAGTGAGCGATTCTTGCGAACCTCCACATAATCCTCAGTTACTCATGCATAACATATAAGACAACATAATGTATATTCAGGGAGGTAAGCTACTTTTAATGTGACTACTAACCCCATGGGTCATTCTATATACATAGTATATGTGAAAACCTGCCATCTTGGCCTATCAAGCGTCCGGCATCCGGCCCTTGGGCCTACTTATGGTATAAAAATCTCGGCTACAGCTGGCCCTACCATACAAGGTGGAATCACACTGGCCGTTCGGCCACATCATATCAAGATGTAAACAACAAATCCTGGGCCATCGACTAGGATGGTCTACTAGTCTCCGGACACTGTCTGGGGTAGGGATAGCTAATCCCACCCAACTGGGGTTTGACACCTAGCGGGCCCGCTGGTGCATCTTAAGACCCAATCACTGGCCGAGCTAAGCATTGGTCATTCCTGACCTCCACGCTTCTCGGCGGACCATCTCAAGCACATCACACAATCAAGTGTCCTAGGGTTTCCTTATATACACTTCGGGCCATTGTCTGTATCCGGCCCTAAGCCGGTCCGTAGGGTCAGCAAATTAATGCTGCCCTTTCAAATTGTGCACACCTAATGGTTCTAGGTTTCCAAAAATGTTTACTAGTAGTCCTAGAAGTTATGTCATCTCCTAGCTAAGTTTCCATATATGCTGAGCATCTCACAACGTCCTACACGTTGCCTAGCGTTATACGCTACCTTGGGTGAGGAATTCTATGAACCGATCTCATAATTTCACCCACGAATATTTCAGGACAGCATGTGTACATCACTTACCAAATTAATTTCAGATAGTAACATCATGAAGAACCGAAATAAAAAAGTAAGTAATGTAGAGGTTAAACCCATATGGAACGTACACTAAGCATAGCAACAATTAAACATGATATGAGCAATTAATTGAAACCTTTCTTATCTACATAAGCATTAGCAAGAACATTTCCAATTTGATAATATAAATCTATCCCAACATTTCACAACATGAATATGGATTAACATTAATGTGAATATAAAAAAATATTCAACGGAGGGATATGAACAACTACATAAAATTGTTCGCTTCCTCCCCCTTTTCCTTGATCGGCCGAAGCTTGAGCAAGGTCACCCTTGCTCGGCCGATCAATCCATGTGGGAAGGGGCTGGAATCTATGCATTTTAACCAATGGAACAGTAAACATAAACTTCAAATTGAATCTAACATTTAAACATGACGGTGCGGGTTAAGACGATAAAATACGATATCCAACAATCCAATACAAATAGTCCTACTACTTTCCCCCTTCTACTGCTCGGCCAACTCGAGCAGGATGATAACCATGCTCGGCCGAACATCTAGGGGTGGTGGACATGGCTGCGAAGTCCACACGATTGTCAATCCAAAAGCAAAAACAAGCGAATACAAGTTGATGCGCAAGTTGCGAGACAAGCGAGGAAATTGGGGAAAATTTCGGCATGACCTTTCCCCTTTTCCTCAACTCGGCCAGCCCCTTAAAACAAGAAATCGACACGTATAAAACCTCAAAATCATAGCATATACAATGATCTAAGAATCTAACATGGAGAAACAACTCGATCGGCAAAACTTGCGAAGAGGAATCCCGATTTCAAAATCTATGGGGTCGGCCACCCGCCTCCCCTCAACATCTATCCAACCACTCACCTTGATTGAGGACGATGAAAGATCGGATGACGTCAACTTCGAATCTTCCGGCGACGGCGCGAAATCCTGGATCGACCAAATCCCTTTTCCCCTTGCTTCTTCTCCCCCTCTCTTAGGCGCTACCTTGTGCAACTCAAAGATGAGTCGCACGGCACTAGGATTAGGGATTTTAATCCCTCATCTAGCCTTCCATATAGGCTCTTGACTCACTTGACTCCTACTCAAGACTCGACTAAACCCGAACTCGACTTGGGTTCCGAGTCAACCCACAACATCAGTCGATTTAAACTTGATTTAAGGTATGATTGCGTAAAAGGAAAGTCAATCACCCAATTAAATTTCATACACCAATGGTCGAGTCATATCTCTTCACTCGAGGCGATCCTGAGGCTCGACTCAACTATCCCCGGGTCCGGCTCGTTGCACCAAAATAGATTTTTATATTAGGAAATTTTTTCGGGTCTTACATAAGGCCATGCAATACTTCATCCAATAGCTTGTCGAATGGTCTTGATATATCCAAACGACCATAGTAACGATTCATCCTTAATCAATGCTTTCTTCAATATGTACTTCAAACCATTCATCGCCCAACTCTTGTAGATTGATTTGTACTCTTCAAAATACCTTTAGCTACTAGAGAAGCACCTTTGTTGTGAGATAATTTGAGTCTTTGGCATGCTCCGTTAGCAATAACTTGGAGAATACCAGCCACTAGAAAGGCTAACCATAAAGCAATAACTTCATCAACAAGTCCTCATCCTTTCGCATGAAGACTGAGAAGTCAACATATGCTAGAAGCAATAGCAAAAAAAATCATATTCTAATTTTCGAACACCATAGCATGAAAAATGAATTGACCCTGATTTTGCAAATTCACAACATATTAAAGTTCATTATCTTATTAACTTCTTAGTTCCATGAAAACCCATTATAAAGTGAAAAAATAGTAGCAACTAGGCTCCCTAATGGACTTAAACTCCCTTTTGCCATAATGTATGTAGTCAAAAGGAAAGCAAGTACCAAAACTTGTCTCCCTAAAGTTTGACATAATGTATTTAGTCAAGTTATGTTTATAGCAAAAGCAACATCCCTTGAACAAGTAGCAAGTTTTCACTAAAGACGGTAGCAGGTAGATGCAACAGTACTACCAAGTGGTGTTGTCCTACAAAACTAGTTATAAATCAAGCAATAGATACTAGCAACTACATTGAAACAAGAAGTATTAAGATCTCTGTTCTCCAAAGTCAGTTCCACCAACAATGTTCATTGAAAGTAATAGCACAACTATATACATAGCAAATAACTACATGGAAAAATGAATATTGCAAATCCAACCACTCCACCCTTCTTTTCAAAGACAATTCGTTTGATGTTAAGGCAAACAGATGCATAAAACTTCAAGGCAATATTATCACCAATGGTAACTTCTGAGGTCCACCAAATCCCCCAAATGTGCTCAGCTTTGATCTAACCTACAAATGTGGCGGTACATACAAATTTATCAAAAGAAATAACTCAAACACAACATTTTAGCTGCTTAATTAAAATAAAAGGTTACTTGGATGCTTAATTATATCAACATTTTAGTTGCTTAAAGAGTTTAAATATTTCGCTTGTATTAAAATATTTGCACTATGAGGAATTCACTTTGGCATCTATTCCATCACTTAGCTACATCATTAGCATAAAGCATATATTTTTTTCCTAAAATTATCACTACTTTCCCCCTTGATAGCTGTACCAAAAACATGTTTTACACCTTATTCCAATGGCGAGCAAATTTCATTGCTTCCTATTTGAATTCCATTTATAAAGATATTGGATATATAATCCTGAAATCCTGATGTACACATCTGAGTCAATGTCTTCCAGATTACTTCTATACACACCTAGTTTGGTAGGTCTTAATCTCCCTAGCATATACTAACTACTAGGTCATACTGAAAGATTTAAGGTGTATCAAAAAGTTGAGATAATTGTCAACTATTGACTAGTAACACGGAAGATGCAGTTTATACAAGATTGGTTAAAGTAAATGAACATATCATTAATTATCTAACACTAATAAAGTGAAGTGTAGGTTATGACTGAAGAGTAGCGATTTTTTTATACTAATAATTGTTGATACTAAAGGAGAAAAAGAGAGATTAATTATTGTGAAGCGATCAAAGAAGATGTAATGGTAGCAAAAAGATTGGCAAAAACTTAATATGTTCTCATTTCCAACCTGATTTTTTAGTACTACTCTATCAAAAGACTCATAGAAGCCTGAAGCTCCAAAGATTGGGTCAAATTAAGATATGTCAATATCCAGAATTAATATATATATATATATATTATTTTAAAGTGGATCTAATTAATAAATATATATCTATAACAAGGCCTTCTATATCTGAAAAGCTTTGAGCAATTAAGATTTCAGAACTGAGAAAGCAAATGAAGCTAAGTAATATAATCAATAAAAAGGCCCGTTGATCCAACCTCATCATTCAGCTGCAATGAAAATGCATTACTATGGTTCATCTTGTAAACATGACTTTCTTATTTCTAGCAATAATAAGGTGCAATGAAAAATTAGATTCCAAGAAAAAAGAAAAATATAGGATTGGCAACTTAGAATACTATAATATTGCAACCATTGAGAGGCAAGTAAAGGAAAATTTTCCTGGTACTAAAATAAAAGCTTTATTGCAATAACAAGCAAATTAGATGAGAGAAAAGGATTACCTCCTTACCTCCTAACATAGCACTAACTAATTTTGAGAGTAGTTGAAGCTAACTATTGACGAACTAACAAATGACAAAAATATTATCAATTGAATTTGAAAATTACCTTATCAGTACCTGAAGAATGGGATGTGCTAGAGAGGGAGCCCAAAATTTGTGTGGAAATGGGAAAAATATAACATGTGAAAGTTTATTTACGTAAATGGAATCAATTCTGATCTCATGTGGAGCTCTACATATTACCTAAATGGAGTTTAAATATTAAAAATCCAAATATATAATGGTATTTAATTAAGGGATCTAACAAGATTGTACCTCCTTATTTGCAACTGCAGCTTGGAGCTCCTTCAGCAAGCCATCCGATTCCTGGCCACACCATTGCAAAGTCAGCAGCATTTTCGCATTAAGAATCCTATCCGCCCAATAAGAATGTAAATGAAAATACAATATCTCATTTAATGGCTTAAAGTCTTAATGAAATATCATTTATCAACAATTTAAGAAAATCAAATTAAATATATTACCCAAATGGAATCAATTCTGAAACTTACCTTGCATAGAATGCTCTTCTGATCCCATGTGGAGCTCTACAACCTTGGTACCATATTAATTTCTCAATGAAGTATGAATACGGGAAAGGTAGCAGTTCTCCCCTCCAAGAAAAAAGATATCTTTCCAAATGATAATTTGAACCACATCAAATTACATAATTACTCTAAAAAATATTGGGTTTTATATGTTTTTGTGGATCGATTGTGATACTAAACTATAAGACTTCTACTAAAGCTAAGGAAAAAGAAATGTGTCCAAGGACTCTCAGTTATCATAACTTATCTGGGAGATAGAAAGCATGAAAGTGCAGCTATATAAAAAGCATGATAGATTTCCTGCCAGAGATCTGATGTTCAAGTGCAGATGTTAGACTATGCCTAGCAACAAGATTAGATGTAGTTGGGGAAGAAACACTCTTCAGATAAGCACCAAGCTCCTTGATATTTGCAGCATGTTCTTCAGGTGAGACAGAGTCCTTACTTGTTATGCTGTCAAAAAGCAATTCTGCTTCCTCCAAGCTTCCACATTTGACATACATGTCGAGCAAAGCATTGTCCAGTATTAGACTTTGCCTAATGTCATTCTGCTCGATATAAGAGTGAATTTGCTTGGCAAGCTCCAAATCACCCTTGTTCCCGTATATTGAAGCAACATTGACCATGGTCACATCGTTGGGCCTCACGTTCTCGTCCTCCATCCCCTCGAACAATTGCAATGCCTCATCCCAGCGAGCACCCTGAGCTAAAGCAGTGATGACGAAATTCCAAGAGACGACGTCTCGCTCCGAAATCATCTCGAACACCCTCAGTGACAGATCTAATTAACCACAAGCCGCGTAGAAGTGGATAAGCGAGTTAGATGAAGATATCCGAGCGAAATAGAGGGGATTTAGCGATCATTCCATGAAGAGCAGTGGCATCATGAGGGGATCTATTTTGTGAAAATAATGAGGGAAATTTAACATTAATTTGGAATATGAGAAGGTTCAGCCGGGTTAATTAACTATGTTTTTTTTTTATAAAAAAAATAATATAATTAAGTTTTAATGGTTATTAGATTTATAGGCAAAAGATTAATAGTAAAATTAGCATTAAACACAAAAAAAATGAATGCCTATAAATCTTATATTTAGAGACAAATAACTAAATATTTCTAAATAATTGCCCATAATTAAAGCTTTTGTTGTAGTGTAACTGTGTACTGCAACTGCCTGCTGGTACTGCAACTGCCTTCTGGTAAATATTCTGCCTTTGCTGAAGAAAGAGAAATAAAATTTTATTTCTTACTTAACCAGACCACAAAATTTGTTCCAACATAAACACAACCACCTGATGTACTATTTTTGTTATCAATATTTCCAGCCAAATCTGCATCTAAAAATCTAGCTAAACAAGGATTACAATTAATAAAATACGAAAGACCAAAATCCAAAGTACCTTTAATATATTTGAGAATTCTCTTAACTGCTTGAAGGTGAGACTCCTTTGGATTTGCTTGATATCTGGCATACAATTCAACATTAAAGCATAAGTCAGGTCTGCTAGTTGTCAAATATAATAAGCTGATAATCATGCTTTTGTAGAGGGTGGGATCAACACTCTTTCCTTCATCATCCATGCATAATTTCTCATGGGTAGAGATAGGAGTTCTAACTTCCTTAGAACTATCTAGTCCAAACTTGTGAACTAGATTCTTAGCATATTTACTTTATGAAATGAATATTCCTTTTTCAGATTGCTTGACCTGTAAACTGAGAAAATAGCTCATCTCTCCAACTATGCTCATTTCAAATTCAGACTTCATGTCATCCACAAATTGTTTAGCAAGGAATTTAGAAGTTGAACCAAAAATAATATCATCAACATAAATCTGAAAAATTACCAGTTGAGACTCCCTTTTCATGATGAATAGAGTTGGATCAGCTTTTCTTCTTTTATAACCTTTCATGAGCAGAAATTGAGTTAGTCTTTCATACCAAGCTCTAGGTGCCTGCTTGAGACCATATAAAACTTTCTTCGGCTTATACACACGGTCTGGATGAGTAGAATCTTCAAACCCTTTTGGTTGTTCAACAAAGACTTCCTCATTTAAAATCCCATTCAAGAAAGTTGTCTTAACATCTATTTGATTAAGTTTGAATTTCAAACAGTAAGATAAGGCAAGAAGTAACCTAATAGATTCCAATCTTACAACAGGTGCAAATGTTTCACCATAATCCAGACCTTCAACTTAATTGTAGCCTTGAGCAACCAGTCTATCCTCGTTCCTTGTGATATTTCCTGCTTCATAAGTTTTGTTTTTGAAAACTCACTTGGTTCCAATTATATTGACACTTTCAGGTCTTGGAACCAATTCCCAAACACCATTTCTAACAAATTGTTGCATCTCTTATTGCATAGCCATGATCCAGAATTCATCTTTTAGAGATTCTTTGATGTTCTTGGGTTCAACAATTGAGGTATACCAAGAGAATCTTGATCATTCTTCTTGGACTAATTTCTAATCTTGACTCCTTCATGAACATCACCAATAACATTCTTCAAAGGATGATTCTTGAGAATTCTTGCGGACTTCTCAAAAGAACTTTCCTTTTCTTGATCAGTATCAGTCTTTTCATTAGTAGTTAGACTCTGGTAGGATTGTGAGTCATCAACTTTTACATTTGGTGACTCTATAATTGTTTGAGTTCGCTTGTTGTAGACTCTGTAGGCTTTGATATTTGTAGAATATCAAATGAATATTGCTTCATCACTTTTGCTTTGTATTTTTCCGAGGTATTCCCTATCATTTAGTACATAACACCTGCTACCAAAGACATGAAAATATGTAAGGTTAAGCTTTCTTCCCTTTCATAATTCATATGGAGTTTTTATAGTCTTTGGTCTGAGATATGCTCTATTTATAATGTAGCAAGCAATATTGATAGCTTCAACCCAAAATCTTACAGAGATCTTATTTGAATTTAGCATGGCCCGAGCCATCTCTTGGATAGTACAATTTTTTCCTTTCAAGAATACTATTCTGTTGAGGAGTCTTTGGAGCGGAGAATTAATGAAGAATACCATATCATCACAGAATTTAGAAAAAGATATGTTTTCAAACTCTCTTTCATGATCACTTCTTATTCTAATTACTTTAAGAATATGAAGTTCTTGTTCATTCTGGAATCTTATACATAAGGATTTGAAGTTGCTGAAGGCATTTGACTTTTCTCTTAAAAACTCTATCCAGGTGAATCATGAGTAATCATCTACACAAACAAGGACATATTTTTTACCTCGAATGCTTTCAACTCGCATGCGACCAACCAAATCCATGTGAAAGAGTTCTAGAGGTTTTGAAGTTGCCACCAGTTGCGATTGCTTATGAGATTGCCTTGTCTGGTTTTCTTCTTCGCAAGAGCCACAAACCAATTCAGGTTCTCTAGTGAGTTCAAGAATTCCTCTCATAGCTCCAACATTAACAAGCTTCTTTAGGTCATTGTAATTTACATGACCTAACTTTCTATGCCACAAGTTAATATCGGAGGAAACAACAGAAAGACACAGAAATGAGAAAACAATCTTATAACAGTTATCTCTAGATCAACTTTCTTCAAGAATACAATAACCATTTTTATCAAAGACCTTGCAACTATTTTTGTTGAACTTGACATCTAGATTCTGGTCACAGAATTGACTGATACTCACAATATTTGCTTTTAGACCATCCACTAGCAGAACATCTTTTAACTTGAGAATTCCTGGAACATTTAGAATTCCAACTCCTAAGACATTTTCATGTCTTCCATCTCCAAAGGTTACAGTTGCACCACTACTAGAATATTAGCTATCAGCCACGGGGATCACCAACGGCCGCTTGGGCCGTCAGAACCATTCACGGCTTTCCGACGGCCGCAAGGGCCATGGTTAATGTAACCTAATCAGGCGCGGCTCGTATACGGCCGCCCAATGTCTTCACTAATAGGTGATGGTATACACAGGGTGCGAAATGAAATAACATAGTAGCGGGGGCTGAAGGGCCGTCAGTGATATAACTAAGTAATTAGCCATAGCCAAAAGTGGTCGTTACTTATTAATTGATGGTGCGAATGCGGCACGAAAATAAAAAACACGTCACAGACAACTGAGAGAGGGCTACGCGACCGTCGCTGATACTATTATTAGTTGTCCACGATTTAACGACAGTCGAGGGGCCATCAGTGAAAAACCTTCTTATTTGCGTTCGCACCCGACCCTTCCTCTTTCCCCCGCTATCTTCTCTCTCTGCCCCTGTCAACCGATTTGCCATCGCCGATCGTCACCGATCATCACCGTCTCACCGTCGAGACGGCCCCCTCGCCCTCACCGCCTGCTCCCTCGCCCTCGCCGCGCCGCCGCCCCCTCTCCCCCTCACCCGCGCTGCCACTGGCCGGCCTGCTCCCTCGTCATCGCCGCCGATCCCTCTCCCCTCTCCGCCGCCACCAAGTGAGTTGGATCCACGCTCCCCTCCCCGGACTCACGGCTGTTGGTGTGAGGGTTCCCCCCTTAGGCTTCGATCTTCATTTTGATAATAACAAACAAGTATTTAATATACATGTGAAGTTTTGAGTTCAAGTTGAGGTTGCAATAAGCATGCAAACTTCGGCGGACTTCGCTCGGAGATACGAAAGAAAAGATCATCAAGAAAGGCTCAGATACAGGTTAAGTAGATACCTTGTAATATATCCCTAGGATCTCATCCCATGCTTATTTGTAAAGTTATCCAAATTCAAACTTGGTAACTAAACCCATGAAAAAGCATGTAACAAAGAAAATGTAGAAATCAGCCTCAGCCTAAGTTCAGTCGACTGGTCGATCGACCCAACAAGGTAGAAAAATGGCAATAGCTATTTTGGTCGACCAGTCGGTCGACCGAACTATGCCAAAAATTGATAGTGGCTACTTCGGTCGACCGGTCGGTTGACCGAACGAGGGCAAAAACTAGCAGTGTCTACTTCGATCGACCAATCGATCGATCGGATAGCAGAGGACCTAAAACACGACACATTCGATCAACCCTCCGTTCGATTGAACAGAGCGGTAGCAGGACAGAATACCAGCGGTCGATCGGTTGATCGACCGATAATCGACCGGCAAGCGATCGGTTAGCGTCCATCGGACGAAAAAATTCTCGTTGAGGAGCCGTTCTGTTGAGGGGTTATAAATACCCCTCACCTAACTTCTTTAATTCTTCTTAACAACTAAGATAAGCTTCCAAAAGAGTGATTTGTGCCTTCTAGAGCTTGATTGGCTTGCACTCGCTTCTCCGATCAACGATTTCTCAAGCGCTCATCTTCTCTCAACTCCGGCTTCGATTTGAACTCAACATCTTGGGGAGTTGGAGGCATTGAAGGCTTGGAAAAGCGCACTTTGTCTTGGTTTATTCTTTAGCTCTTTTCATTGTAGCATGCAAGAAGTCAGGATGATACAGTAATGACTCATCCATCTGACAGTGAAGCATGAAAACATTTGGATAGATGTTATCCTTCATTTGCTATGGATACTAGAAATATCAGGTTAGGATTGTGCACGGATGGTTTTAATCTGTTTGGTAATTAGGCAACTCCGTATTCAGTGTGGCCAGTGTTGTTAACAGTTTATAATTTGCCGCCCTCAATATGTATTAAAGATGAATTTATCTATCTTTCGGTGATTATTCCGGGTCCTAGGGGTCCTCGCAAAGAAATTGATGTGTTTCTCCGACCCCTAATTGATGAACTAAAAACATTGTGGGTTGAGGGAGTTGTCACTTATGATTATCATCGGAAGCAAAACTTCACTTTACGAGTTGCTATATTATAGACAATCAATGATTTTCCGGCCTACGGCATGTTGTCAGATAGGAGCACGCATGGGCCTACCACATTGGATGGAACACTCAAAATCCTTCAGTCTTGAGAATGGTCGTAAAATTTCCTTCTTTGATTGTCATCGCCGGTTCCTACCGTCTAACCATCAGTATCGAAGGAATTATGACAAATTTACCAAGGGTAGAGTCAAAAGAGATGAGCCACCACCGATGTTGTCTGGTGAACAGATGTTAGCACGTGTTCAATTGCTTCCAGAGATTACTTTTGATCGAAATGTAAGAATTTCAGGCTTTGGTCAAACACATAATTGGGTGAAAAAGAATATCTTTTGGGAATTGCCGTATTGGAGTTCATTACTGATTCGACATAATTTGGACGTCATGCACATTGAAAAAAATATGTTTGATAATATTTTTAACACTGTGATGGATATTTCCGGCAAAACTAAAGATAATGTGAAGATCCGACATGATGTGAAAATACTTTGTAAGTGGCCTGAGTTAGAGATGCAAGAGGTCAACAGACGACTTCATAAGCCAAAGGCGTCATATGTGTTAAATAAACAACAGATGAAAGATGTGTATCAATGGATCAAAGAACTCATATTACCCGATGGATATGCCTCAAACTTATCTCGATGTGTCAACGTCGATGAATGCAAAATATCGGGGGTGAAGAGTAACGATTGTTGTGTATTCATGCAGAGATTACTTCCGGTAGCATTTCGAGATAATCTACATGATAAGATTTGGGATCTGTTGATAGAATTAAGTATATTTTTCAGAAACATTTATGCAAATGTAGTTCGAGTCGAAGATATATCAGCACTTGAAAATAATATTGTTGAAATCATATGCAAGCTGGAGTAGTTTTTCCCTCCTGTAATTTTTGACTCGATGGAGCATCTACCGATACACTTGGCATACGAGACATGAGTTGGTGGCCCCGTTCAATACCGGTGGATGTACTTATTTGAAAGATACATGAATCGTCTGAAGAAAAAAGTAAAGAACACCGCGGTAGTTGAAGGTTCCATATTAGAAGCATATATAATTCAAGAAATTTCAACATTCTGCTCATTTTATTTTGAATCAACCATCAAGACAAGACTTAATCATCTTCCACGAAACAATGACGGGGGAGCTCGGCCATGAGAGGGGGGAGCTCGACCATCAGATTCTTAAATATCTTTTGTTTAAATATCTTTTGTTACCCTAGTTGTTCTTTGGGTTCTCGTTCATCTCGATTCTTAAATGATGAAAAGTACCATTTGGCCAACTTGTATGTTTTACTAAACTGTCCAGAGTATTTAACATTGAGATAGTGACAAAATACTCAATTTACAACGATCAGGAATTAGAAAGATTACAGAATCGTGAGTTCCCTAATTGGTTTCAAGCTTTCAGCACAAAACACAGAGGCTGAATAGATAACCAAATCTTTGAGTTCGCTAGCGGACCGGCACGACTTGTATAGTGTTATAACGGTTATTTTGTTAATGGATATAAATTTCACACACTTGAATATTCATCTACAAAAAAGACTATGAATGCCGGGGTGTGCGTCAAAGGGACAACGTATGTTGAAAGTGATTTGGACTTTTACGGACTTTTGGAAGAAGTCATAGAATTGTAATTTTTTGAATGTAAATAACTTATCCTTTTTAAATGTCATTGGTTCGATACAAGCGATAGGAGCATGAGAGTTCATCCAAAGTATAAACAGCTGGTCAAGGTCATTTATATTGGCATCTCAAGCTGAACAAGTATATTATATGTAGTATTCATCTTGAAAGAAAGATAGGGTAGATTGACGTGTAGTTTGTAGGACTAAAGCAAGAGGAAAAATAGACCATGTAGTTGGAGAGAATGAGCCAGCAGATGACTTATATCAATAAGAGTATCCTTCCGAAGTGGAACGAGTTAGTCCAATACTTGAGGATGATGACACAGAGTTAGTTCAATTGGAAATAGAATACGTTGATGATGACGATAATGAAGTTGAGGAAGGATAGAATGATGATGAGGGAGAAGAAGAATTTCAAGATTTAAATACAAAAGAACAAGAAGAAGAGTATTACACGGATGATGATAATGACGATGACAAATAATTGTAAATGTGAAGTATATATTCAATTATTAAATATATCTATTAATCTATTATATATAATCTAATTATATTAATTTTTTACAACTACGATTCGAGATATTAGTTCCCCAGGAGGCATTCCTCGTAGGACTACCCCCCAATGATTACCACCCGACCCACTTGTACCCACTCACCCTTCACCTTCCACCACCATCCCCCCACTTCCGGCCACCATCCACTCACCTTCGGCCACCATCCGCTCACCTCCGGCTACCATCCCTTCGCCACCCTCCGCATATCTAGGATCATCGTCTTCCAGACGTAGGCCACGAGGGCCTATAAGAATTATCCCTCCGCCGCCCGAGGGAGAACTCCGTAGAGCAGTTATTGTGCGCGAAAGACGGTAAGTATATGCATTAATTATTTCCTATAATTTATTTATAATACAAAATATCATAATATGAATTTATATTTGGTGCAGATTTGAGCAGGAGGACGTCCCCCGCACGATAGCGGGGACGATCTGGAAGTTTATGCACGGGGCGTGGTCTACATGATCTCACGTGTCCTGTGAGCCTATGGATTTATTGTGGTGAGAGTTCTCAGTAAGTATATTTATTAAATTAATGTTAATGTTAAATATTGATCGGTAATAATATTTTTTTTTGCAGGCTCATTATACATGGCCGGAGGACCAGACCACTTTTGTTGAGGCTGCATGGGAGCGTTTTGCCCGCGCTCGCTACAATGGGCTTCAGCAGGCTCGTCAGACCGTGATGAGATGGCTGGGGGGCACATAGATAGGGTAGACTCGGGGACACGCCCCCGAGTGGATTCCTGGCCCTATGTGGGACCAGCTTGTTGAGCGATGGACCATGCTTAAGTGGCAGGAGGTCTCCCGAACTGCGTCGAGAAACCGTATGTTCGGGGGGGGGGGGGGGGGGGCACGGGTGCGCGCCACACTGGTGGCTCCGTGTCTTTTGCGGTTCATGAGCGTCGTATGGTATGTATAAATTTAATTATTTTTAATTAAATTATATATTGTGTATAATGATACTAATGTATTTGTTTTCTACACACGTGGCGGAGGATGGCACCGTCCAACGCCCGTCGATGATGGAGGTGTTTGAGCGCACTCACTGTCGTCGACGAGGAGTGGGGGACTACGTTGATAGCAGAGCCTCGATCATAATGGTAAGTATTTATGTCCATTTTATTTACACAATTTTTATTTATAGTTTATATATATATATATATAATATAAATATGTGTAGGAAACATACACGAGGACTGTGATCGAGTGTGGAGGCACACCAGAGGAGTTCGACGCAGGAGCTTGGGTGGAGGCCGCAGGTGGCTGGGAGCACAGGCGTGTTTATGGCTTTGTAGACAGTGGCCATGCACGCGCCGTGCTCGAGCCATTTGGGTCACCGACTAGAGCTGGATAACGGCCTTTGAGTTGAAGCTCACCCAGCAGAGACAGGCGATGGAGGAGCAAAGGTTGGTGATGGAGGAGTAGAGACGGACGAATAAAAAGTTAAGACAAATGATGCAGAACATCCATGCACTCCTCACTCAGATTGCATCTTAATTTGGCCTTCTACCGATGATGTCGCAGCTGTCATCCTCCTCGACCCAATCGAAGCTCCTGACCTAGCCACTATTGACTCCACCGCAGCCGTGAGATTTTGGTTTATTATATTTTATTTATATTTTGATACTTGTTTGTATACTGATAGTTGTTTATATACTTATGGTTATATATATATGATATTTTGATAACTGTTTGCCTCCAGTTTGAGGCTTAGATTGATGATAATTTTGCAAAACTTGTAAGTTTGGTTTCAAATGCACGTGTATGATGTTTTCTGGTTGTAATATGTGATTGAAAATAGATTATAATCTATAAATATCATTGTATACAGGAATTTACAAGAAAAATATTTTTTTAGTTACATGATATACCTTCAGCCACGGCTTACCCACGGTCGACCGTCACTAAGCTGTGGCTGAAAGCTTATCGTAAATGGCTAATGGCCTGGGTCGTGGCCATGGCTGATAGTATCACCGATGGCCCGAGGCCGTGGCTGATATGTTTGTATTAGTGACAGCCTCCTACAACCGTCACTGATGTGTTTAAATCAGCGACAATGCATGTGGTTGTCACTAATGATTACTGTCATATTTGAGACGCGCACATTAGTGACGGCGTTTTGCCACGACTAGTCCTGCCTGTGATAGTTGTCACCGATGGTCCATCCACGGCCTGAGTCGTCGGTGATGACAACAATTCTAGTAGTGCACCTTCATGTTCTTGAATATTTTTTAGGTTTTCTGAATTCCCTATCATATGCTGAGAAAAAACATTGTCGAAATAGCATGATCCAAGAGAAGAAAATAGTCTTTGACATAAAAGTATATTTACAGTTAAGTTCAGCTTTTCCCAAACTTGTTTGAACTTATGTTTAGAAGAGTCTTCATGCTCTTTTCTCTTTAGCTTGTGGGCAAGCTTACAACAATTTTCAATTATATGTCCTCTACACTTGCAGTAGAAGCATATGGGCACTTTTCTTCTCTTCCAAGTAGTGAATCGTTGATGTTCTGAGAAGTCTTTAAAAAAATTCTTCATGGGTAGTTGAGACTGGAGTTTTGACGTTCCCGAACTTATGTATCCAAGTCCAGCATGGTTAGACTTGGATTTTCCTGCACTCAAAATTTCATTTAGAGTACTAGTGGAATTCATCATTCTGGCTTCTTTCTTTACCTTTTCAAGTTCAGAAATCGACTTTGATTCTTTGTCAGATTTCTCAGCAATCTGACTCTTGTAGGTTTCGACTTCCTCCTCGAGTTTCTTTTTTTGTCCAATCAAAAATTTATTTTGATTTCTGAGGGTCTTGTTGAAAGTTGCCACTTCAACACATTTTTCAAACATATATCTCTTGATAGGCTTCTTCACGACTGTCAACACATTGAATTTTGTTATCCGCATCCTTAGTGTCGGGAATACAAATAGCTTGAATAGTGTCGACTATGCAGGCAGCAAAAGCTCTATAGTTGTCATGCTAAGATTCTTCTGCTTCATCATCGCTCCAGGTAGTTATGAAAGACTTCTTGAGACTTCTCTGTAGATTAGGGCATTCAGATCTAATATGTCCATATCCTTCGCATTCAAAGCACTGAATACCTTTAAACTTCTACTTAATATCAGATCTATCAACAGAAGATTGACTTCTTCTATTTTCCCCAAAAGATGAACTTGTTCTGGATCAAGTAGAACTGGATGGTTGAAACTACTGTCTGAACTGCACATTCTGATTTTGCTTGTTCTTGCCTCTTAGAAATCTTCTGAAATTCTTTGTCATAAGAGCATATGCTGCAAAATCTCTTCTTGCGAACAATCTTCAGACTTGTTCTTTTCTTCAGTAGCATTGAAAGCAAAATTTCTCATTTTCTCTTTCTGAGAGTACTTTCCAGACAATTCCAATTCATCAATTTCTAGTTTCCCTACCAAGGTGTCAAAAGTAATAGAAGAGGGATCATGAACTTCTCCTATAGCAGCAGCCTTCATATCAAATTTTGTAGCCATGGATCTTAAAACTTTTCATTCCACATTTTCTTTAGAGAATGGTTCTCCAAGGTTGGAAGCATTGTTCATCAAGTCTTTGATACACCCAAGAAAGTCTTGGATGCTTTCATCTTCGCCCATTTTCAGATTCTTAAATCTGGTATTGAGAATTTCAACTTTTGACTTATGAAGAGTACGTCAAGGATCCTTCATGATTTAAACTGAGAGGGATCCACACCCCTAAAAATGGCATTAAGTGCTTTGTAATCATAGTTGGTAGCAACAACTTCTGCTTCCGTATATAGGTTCTTTGGCTTATTCTCAGTTCCAAGTGAATGAGGAGTATAGCAATCTTCTATAGTATCCCAACAACGATCATCTATGGACTTGATGAAAGCTCTTATCCAAGCCTTCCAATAGGCATAGTTTGTTCAAATAAGAAGTGGAGGAACATTGACAAAATTTCCCATTGGCATTCCTTCCATCTAGAGCCCCTGAAAGACAAGGGACACACGAAGGATCTTATGCAAGTAAAGATTAGCACAACCGCTCTAATACCAAATGACAATATATATAGGTCTCTTCGGGAACTTCTATAAAGGACAGTTGCTTAGGAAGTTGCAACTGCTCTAATACTAGCCTATTGTAGCAAAGTAAGAATTAAAACAAAAAGGCAATGCAATCATAGGAGATTTGTTTACGCAGTTCAGTGACAAACCAGTCACCTAATCTATGGGGTACTCACCGGATATGCTCAATTCACTCTCTATAAGTACAATATAAGTCCTCTAGATTTCACACCCAAAATCCGACTACCAGTGCTACAGTGAATAGAAAATAACAAAAATCTATTTTCTATTACAAGTAAAAACCAACTTGCCTCTCTAGTATTTATAGGTGTCACTAGAAGATTACTGGAATATCTAAATAAATGCTAACTTCAATCATATTTAATCACCGCCGTCTTCAATAGAAACCGTCAGCATAACTTAGGCATTTTTATAATAGATCATTTATGTAAATAAGAAATGCCTAAGGAATAAGTGAAGAGAAACTCTTCGAAACTAAACTGATTAGGGTGAAAATAATGATGATTTAAATGTCCAAAATCAGTTAACAAAAACATATTTTAAACTAGAATTCCATCAGTCACCAAGATCGTCTCAAACAGTCCATTAGAATTCCTTTAAGACTATAAGTAGTTAAGACTACATCTTCACAGTTGAAACCTTCAACATTCTCATAATATATTCCGATTACAACAGCTCATCAACCAAAATGAATTGTAACATAAGATCTAGCATAAACAACTCATCAATACGAGCAGTTGCTCAAAGTCTTTTTACTTGAGAAATAATCTGACAAATTTTTTTTTTGCCAAATATAGCCAACATTCACAAAAACAATACTAACATGTTGTCTCTAGATCTATTTTGTAGCATTTGTCTCTAGATCTATTTCCTTCAAGGATACCATCACAATTCTTATTAAGAACTTTGCAACTATTTTTGGTAAATTGAACATTTAAATTGTGATCACACAATTGGCTTATACTCACAAGATTAGCCTTGAGATATTTGACAAGCAAGATATATTCCAGATTTGATTCCTAGAATATTTAAAATTCCAACTCGTATGACATTTCCTTGTCCTCCATCTCCAAAATTGACAGTTGCACCTCCATGTTCCTGAATATCTCTTAGATTGTCAGGACTTCCTGTCATGTGCTAAGAAAAACCACTATCGAAATACCAAGATCCAATAGAAGAAACAGTCTTTGATATAAAAGCAACATGGCAGTTAAAATTAGTCTTTCTAACCCAAATTTGCTTAACCTTTTTCCTTGGGTAATTTATGTGATTATTTCTTCTCAATTTATTGAAAAAATTTAAAGCAATTTGCAATAATGTGTCCTCTGCTCCTGGAATAGTAGCATTTGGGCATCTTATCTTTCTTTCTTGAAGTAGGCTTTTGATGATTTGAAGAGCCTCTATGAAAGTTCCTCAGTTGAGTAGGCAGTTGAGATCGGGGTTTCAATTGGCATGAGCTAGTGTATCCTAGTCCATTGTGTTTAGAAGGACTTTTTCCTGCACTCAAGATTTTGTTACGAGTACCTATAGAATTCATCATTCTAACTTCCTTCTTTGCCTTTTCAAGTTCGGAAATTAACTTAGATTCTTTATCTTCTTGTTGAACAATTTGTCTCTGAAGGGTTTTAACTTTCTCCGAAAGGGTCTTCATTTCTTCTATAAAAAGCTTGTTCTGATCCCCGAGAGACTTGTTAAGTTTTGCCACTTCAACCCATTTGTCAAACATCTCCCGATATGCTTCCTCAAGACTATCTACATATTGAACTTTGCATTGATCACTATCTGCATCAGAGACGTTGGCAATCTTAACTATGTCATCTAAGTAGGAACCCTCATGCTAGATTCACTTGGGTTCCTAAGATGACTAACACTCAAGGACCCAAGAAGTTTTGGGTACCTAAAATTATCTCTTCTCCTTTAGTAGATGGAGAAGCATCCTCAAGCAAGTACAAGCACATGGATATTGGATAGTGGTTGCTCAAAACACATGACGGGTGATATCAATCTTTTCGCAACCCTATCAAGAAAGGATGGTGGACATGTGACATTTGGAGACAATGCCAAAGGTAAGATTGTTGGCGTTGGTGATATAGGTATACTCCCCTGCCCATGCATTAAAAATGTCGTACTAGTTGATGAGTTAAAGCATAATTTGATTAGCATATCTCAATTATGTGACAATGGATATGTAATCATTTTTGAAGCATCTAAATGCATCATTAGAAGTGCACCATCTAATGATATTAGGTTCATTGGAAATAGGCAAGAAAATGTTTACACATTAGTTCTAAATGTTTTGCCTAATCCCCATGTTAGATGCTTGGTTGCTAGAGAAAATGATTCTTGGTTGTAGCATACAAGGCTAGGACATGCTAGCATGAGCCTCATCCAAGAAATTTCTAAAAAGGACTTAGTAAAAGGAATACCTAAGATAAAATTTGAAAAGGATAAACTTTGTGATGCATGTCAACATGGTAAACAAGTTAAGTCTTCATTTCATAGCATTAATCAAGTGACTACATCTAGAACACTTGAACTTGTGCACATGCATCTCTTTCGTCTAGGTGGAAAATTATATTGCTATATTTTGGTTGATGATTTTTCGAAATTTACATGGGTTTCTTCTTAGCTAAGAAAAATGAAACTTTTGACTTTTTCAAAAAATTTGCTAGGAAAGTTACAAATGAGAAGGAAAATTCAAGTTTGAAAATTAGAAGCGATAATGGAGGAGAATTTAAAAATAAAAAGTTTTCTGAATTTTGTGATGAATTGGGTATTGAGCATACCTTTTCTTCCCATAGAACCCCTCAACAAAATGGGGTGGTTGAGAGGAAGAATAGAACCTTACAAGAGACGGCTAGGACCAAAGCTTTGTGAAAATAATTTGCCCAAGTACTTCTGGGCCGAAGCCATAAATACGTCTTGTTATGTGCTTAATCGTGTTTCATTAGGACCTCTAATCAAGGAAACACCTTTTGAGCTTTGTAATGATAAAATCCCAAGTGTGGGATATTTTCTTGTTTTTGGATGTAAATGTTTTATCTTAAACACTAAGGAGCATCTAGGAAAATTTGATTCTAAATCCGATGAAGGTATTTTCCTAGGGTACTCAAATAGTTCTAAGGCATATAGAGTTTATAATCGTATAACTATGATTGTTGAAGAATCTATGCATGTTACATTTGATAAAACTAATGATTCTTCTAGAAATGTAAGGATTGTGAATGTAGGTGAGAAACTTGAGGAACTCACATTTCATGATAAAGAGGTTGAGGAAGAAAACAATAAGGAAACTCAACATGAATAACTCTCATCCCCCATTCTACCCCAAGATGAAGAAGAAGAAGAAGAGGAAGCTCTACCACCTCTCCCCAAAGGGTACCGGTTGATTAAAGATCATCCAATGGACCAAGTCATTGGAGAACCATCAACGGGAGTGGTAACGCGCTCTAAAATTAAGAACATTTGTCAATATGTAGCATTCATATCTCAAGTAGAGACAAAAATTACTATGGAAGCAATAGAAGATGAATTTTGGGTAATACCAATGCAAGAAGAACTTAATCAATTTGTCAGGAATGATGTATGGGACTTAGTACCAAGACCTAGCGGACAAACCGTGATTGGGACTAAAGGGGTATTTAGAAACAAGTTAGATGAAGGAGGTTTAGTTATTAGAAACAAAGCTAGGTTAGTGGCCCAAGGGTACAATTAAGAAGAAGGAATTGATTATAATGAAACTTAAGCTCCCGTAGCTAGATTAGAAGCAATTCGCATGCTTTTAGCTTATGCTAGTTTTAATGGCTTTAAACTTTTTCAAATGGATGTTAAAAGTGCTTTTTTAAATGGTTTTATCGATAAAAAAGTTTATGTTGAACAACCCCCCAGATTTGAAAGTTTTGAGTTTTCAAATCATGTTTCTAAACTTAAAAAGGCTTTGTATGGTTTAAAACAAGCCCCTAGGGCATGGTATGAAAGGCTTTCCACATTTTTGATTGATCAAGGCTTTAGAATTGGAAAAGCCGATGTTTTTCTTTTTATAAAAAATAATGAAAATGATATTTTACTCGTACAAAATTATGTTGATGATATAATATTTGGTGCTACTAATGAATTAATTTGTGAGTGGTTTGCAAAATGCATGCAAGAAGAGTTTCAGATGAGCATGATGGGAGAACTTTCCTTCATGTTTGGTCTCCAAATCAAGCATACTAACAAAGGAATCTTCATAAATCAAGCTAAATACACTAAGAAGCTCATCAAAAGGTTTGGAATGAATGAAGCCAAGATATCTTCTACACCAATGAACACATCCATCAAGCTTGACAAAGATGAAGATGGTGTCAAAGCAGATGAAAAAAGATATTGAGGTATGATTGGTAGTCTTCTCTATTTAACTGCAAGTAGACCCGATATCATGTTTAGTGTTTGTGCATGTGCTGGGCTTCAATCTTGTCCTAGAATGTCTCACTTGCGTGCGGTCAAACGCATATTGAGATATTTTGTAAGACCCGGAAAAGTTTCCTAATATTAAAATCTATTTTGGTGCAGCACGTCGAACTCGGGGGTAGTCGAGTCGAGCCTCAGGATCGCCTCGAGTGAAAAGGTATGACTCGGCTAATGGATCATGAAGTCTATTTGGGTAATTAAATTTCCTTTTATGAAATCATACCTTAAATTAAGTTAACTCGAGTCATGTTATGGGTTGAGTTGGAACCCAAGTCAAGTTTGGGTTTAGGTCGAGTTTCGGGTATGACTTAAGTGATCCTTGAGGCCATCTTTGGAAAGATGGTTGAGGGGATAAAATCCCCCATATGGCAGCTGTGCGACTCACTCATTGAGTCGCACAAGGCCGCAAGGGAGAAGAGGAGAAGGAGCAAGGAGGAGGATTGGGGGCTTGGATCGATCTGAAACTCGCGTCGTCTCTGGAAAATCTCAAGTCATCGTCACCCGATCCTTGTTTCTTGGCGATATAGGTGAGTGGTTAATGCTTAAAAGGTTTGGGGGAGGCGGGTGGCTGAACCCTAGATGATAGGTTGAGTTCTCGTGATTTTTCCGACGATCCATGATTTCAACGACATGTGTTCACTGTTTTATGAAGTTTCTTGTCGGATCTCACTATTTTAATCGTCGATTTGCATGTTCTTGGGGTTGTCGAGTCATGGGAAAAGGGGAAAGGTCATGCCAAAATTTTCCCCGATTCCCTTGACGGCAAGAAGGCCCTTAGATGACCTTATATCACTGTTTTGATGTAGTTCCTTTTAACATCTCACGTGTTATGAAGTGTGCCCTCTCTAAAGTCCATTGAAGTGGCCGAATGAACCCTGCAACTCATGAAGAGGGTTCGGCCAATTGTGAGGGGATGATTAAGTAGTTCATTGGTATTTAAATTGTATGCGAAATTGAAGAGGTAAAGGTATAGCTAGAGTCTCCTCCCTCTTCAGGCGGGTGGCTGAACCCTAGATGATAGGTTGAGTTCTCGCGATTTTTCCGACGATCCATGATTTCAACGACGTGTGTTCACTGTTTTATGAAGTTTCTTGTCGGATCTCACTGTTTTAATCGTCGATTTGCATGTTCTTGGGGTTGTCGAGTCATGGGAAAAGGGGAAAGGTCATGCCAAAATTTTTCCCGATTCCCTTGACGGCAAGAAGGCTCTTAGATGACCTTATATCACTGTTTTGATGTAGTTCCTTTTAACATCTCGCGTGTTATGAAGTGTGCCCTCTCTAAAGTCCATTGAAGTGGCCGAATGAACCCTGCAACTCATGAAGAGGGTTCGGCCAATTGTGAGGGGATGATTAAGTAGTTCATTGGTATTTAAATTGTATGCGAAATTGAAGAGGTAAAGGTATAGCTAGAGTCTCCTCCCTCTTTTCCTACCCCAAGGACCTTGGCCGAGCAAGGTCCTCCTTGCTCATGGTTCGGCCAAGGTTAGGGAGAGGAGGAGAGAGGAGGAGAGACTTGCTTTAGATGGAAATTTCATGATTTTAAGGATCACACATTAAGATATGACAATACTTAGGAAGAACACCAAACTTAGCAAGTAGCTTAATTGATTTTGAATTGTAGATATCCTAGTTTTGTAATTACACTTAGCATTAGATCCTTAAACTTTGGATGTTGACATTGTTACCATGTTTTGTATTTCATACATGTTATTTAAATTCATTACCTACCTTGCCATGCTTGATAGCTACTCCTTATTGTGCTAATATTCCTAAGGTAGTATAAGAATTGTTATGTATAAACATTATGGTCATATATGATGAATGTTACAATATTTGAACATTTTTCTTTGGATTATACATGCTGCCCTAAATGTTCTCGGATGGTATTCCAAGGTCGATTCATGGAAATTCTCACCTAAGACAGTGTAGGAGGATAGGCAGCATGTAAGGCGTCACTAGATGATCATAGCACATTTATGGAAACTTACTTATGAGACGATAGCACTTCTATGTCTGCTTGTATACTTTTGGAAACTTAGAGCTCATACGTGCATATATATTGAAAGGGTGGCATAAACTGTTGACCCGATAGCCGGACATAGGCCAGATACGGGCAAAGGGCCGATTGTGTGTATATATGGAAACCCTATTATATTGATTGTGTAATGTGCTTGAGATGGTCCGCCGAGGGGTGAGGAGGTCGGAGATGACCAATGCCCATCTCGGCCAGTTGGGTGTAGAGGTGCGCTAGTGGGCCCGCTAGGTGCTAGACCTTGGTTTGGGTGGGACTAGCTATCCTTACCCCAGACTGTGTCCGAAGACTAGTGGACCATCCTAGTCGACGGCCCGGGATTGTTTGCTTGCATCTTGAGATGATGTGGGCGGTGGCCAGTATGATACTACCTGATATGGTAGGGACGGCGGTAACCGGGATATGATTCGATGAGAAGGGTCGAGGGCCGGATGCAGAAGGCTTGATAAGCCGAGGTAGCATGTTATCATGTACAGTTGATGTTGATGGATCCGTTGAGGGTCTGTAGTCATATTAGGAATAAATTTTACCTCCTTGTACTTTCTTTTATTGCCTTATATGATATATATGCATGATCGAGGTTTATGTGGAGGTTCATTTGATCCACTCACTGAGTCCCAAGTGGACTCACAGTTTATTTCTATTTATGTAGAGCATGAGCAATAGCTTGGTGTCGACATGGTGCAGCTGGAGGGTGGAGGCGGTGCCATATCTCGTAGCGGCGTCCATGAGTCTTAGACGAGTGCCTAGTTATGTTGGTTTTGTTTCTGCACTGACGGTTGTAATTGAAAAGAATTGTAAAACTTGATATTTGACTATTTGGTTTTGATGTTGATGTTTCTATTTGTTTTGAAAAACTTATATATTGTGACTTGCAAACTTTTATAAAGTATGTTGAGTTTTCTTTCAATCGATATGTCTTGGTTTTCTTGATGTTAGTGTAGATAGTGGGCTACAGGGCAGGATGTAGGCCCTGGCCGGTCACACTACCCTCAGTTGGGGTGTGACATATTTGAAGGGCACGATTGACTTAGGATTATGGTATCCATGTAATGCATCTTTCGATTTAATTGGTTTTTCAGATGTCGATTTTGCCGGGTGTAAAGTAGATCGAAAAAGCACTAGTTGGTGTTGTCAATTCCTAGGGATGAGTCTTGTTTCTTAGTTTTCAAAGAAACAAAACTCGGTTGCACTCTCAACTACCGAAGCCGAATACATCGCTGCGGGTAGTTGTTGTGCACAAGTCATTTGGATGAAACAAACCCTTTTAGATTATGGACTTAGTTATTCACGTATACCTATACATTGTGATAACACTAGTGGAATCAATCTAACAAAAAAATCAAGTTTTACGCTCTAGGACCAAGCACATTGATCTAAGGCACCATTTTCTTAGGGATAATGTAGCCAAGGAAAATATATTCGTGGAAGTCATATCCACCGACAAACAACTTGCGGATATATTCACAAAACCCTTAGGTGAAGAAAGCTTTACAAACTTACGAATGCAATTAGAATTTGTGCATTTCCTAGTGGTTAAAAATATTCGAAATATACATGTCTTTTGAAAAATTGCATTTCATATGGTATCATCACACTTATGTATTGCCTTGTAATGGGGCTTTGCGACTTATTGATGTTTGGCTTCTATAGGCTTACATTGATAGGAAGGACTATAGTGGTAGATGATGCTCGATTTTATGGTTTTCTTGGTTTTAATGATGGAACTCATTTATTGTGCCTTAGTTCTTGCCCTTTTTGATAGATGTCAGAAGGGGGAGAAAAAGTAAGGTCACATTTGTTTTATGATGCATATAGATAGGGGGAGTCACAAGCATAATATGCATATTGATAGGGGGAGTATATGTTAAGTTGTGAACTAAGTTGTGTATGCCTTAACTCAAACTCACAAATGATACTTAGAGTCTTTTTTTATATAAAATTTCATGTTGTGTTTGTTATCATTAAAAGAAAAAGTAAGGTCACATTTGTTTTATGATGCATATAGATAGGGGGCGTCACAAGCATAATATGCATATTGATAGGGGAGTATATGTTAAGTTGTGAACTAAGTTGTGTATGCCTTAACTCAAACTCACAAATGATACTTAGAAATCCTTGATGTGGAGCCAAGGTAGTGGAGTAGGCGGTTGGCCGAACCACTATAATTTCTTGAGTTTGCATTGCCTTGTGTAATTGCTTATAATTGTGTTTCATACTCGCTAACGAACATCGTGTAGTTGCACTTACTTTCGCTTGAAGTTGGAATTGACTTAAAATAAATTAAAGTACATTGTTAAAAGTCACCCAACACTATTCAACCCCCCTTCTAGTGTGGGTATTCACTCAACAGTTTCATTATTGAGATGACATCTTGGCGGGTGGAATACATATGAATCGGTATTAGGATTTGACACTTCTTCGGTAACCTAGCCAACTTCGTGACATTGTAACCGAGAGATTTAGTTGCACGGTAACTAATCACCGAAGGACATTCGATCCTTGAAGATTGAACCTCACACTATCCGGGTAGTCATGATATGTTGCTAGACGTCAATCTTGGCATGTGAGTGGAGGATCTCACGACCACACTAAAGGGGTTTAGTGGAGGCTCGTCGAAGAAAAATCGTTCTATCGGATCTGACTCTTCGTTATGCACAACTCATTGTTGGCTAAGTGTGGAGCCCAATGGGTCACACACAACATGCTAACCTCGTAACGAGCTTTATGAGATAGAGTCCGAATGCGGCACTGTATGTCTACTAGCATGAACATGCTGCAACTCGATCATGGATCTTGTTTACGGACATAATTGGAAAAGGTGTTTCCTATATGAATGAATACGCAAGGAGGGAGTTCCTCGGTGACTCTAATTTGTAGGGTAGCCCTGTTTGGTAGGATAACCCTAAAGTCGTAGGGTATGGCATGCGATATTATTTTTGGGGTTGATTAAACTTAATTATGAAAAGCTGGCCGCCCAGGGTGGCTAAACCATGATGATGAAAATAGAGAGAAAGGAATAGATCAAGAGAGGAAAGGTTGTGAATCTGGAGAAGGGTTCTTATGTGGAAGAGTGCCAAGAACCCTAGGTTCTTCTCCTTGGTGGCCGGCCTCCTCCTTCTTGATCCTCCCGGCTTCTCTTCTTGGGTTTGTCGTAATCTTCATCTTCTTGGAGGATTCCAAGAGGACAGCGAGGTATCTTCACATCTTCTCTTTCGTTCTGGTGTTTTCTCATCCTCTCTCCTCTTTTTGGTCCCAGTTCTTGGTGGAAGGGTCGGCCTTGCCTTGGTAGATTTAGGGATTGAGAAATCTTCTTTGTCGAGCCACAATGAGCCCCCTGTTCGCTGCCCCTATTGTTTGCGAGGTGTTTGGTGTGGACTATCATTGGAGGACGTGCACGTGTCCGTCTCAAGACGGGGATAGAATCAACCATTCCAACCGCGGTTTGAGGTATATCTTCTCCTCCTTCTCCGATGTTGAATTCCTTAATATTGCAAAAGTAGATCATTATTTTCGGGATGGTTTAAATTTTTTAAATTTCTATTTCCACTGTGTTTTTGAATCCCATCCCAACAGTGGTAACAGAGCCACCTTTAGCAAATTTTTGGAATTTTTATTTCGTGTTTTGGTCACATTTACGAACTGTTTGCTCCCTAAACATCATGTTGCCCGGTTTTGATTTTCAAGGATTTTTGAGTCATTCTCTTGGCTCCACGGTTCATGCAATGAATCGAGGTGGAAGCCTATTGTCCATATTGATTTTGGACATAATTGAAACTGAAAAATCTCGTGGGTTCATGGTTGAACAGCCGCAAGAACCGAAAAATTCAGCATGTGTTGTTTGAACCGTTTTGGGTGGAAACATGATCGAATTTGCGCGATTTCGGATTCTATTTTTTCCTTTCTTTTTCATATATGATGTGATGTATGAAAGGATGATTTTGTCTGAGCCCTATGTGCATGTGACTGTGTGTAAAACGTAGTTGTGATGATTGCTTGTAAATTTATGAAATTTTAGCATTGTAATTTTAAAATAGGGCCTATGTACCCCTGCCTTCCTCTTGAGAATTTTGATTTTAATCCTCTTCTCCCTCTCCTTAAACCTTTCCCCAAGGGTTGTTTGGGGTCTTCTTCTTTTAGTTTTGTAAAATTAGAAGTTTAGGGGCAGATTCTCAACGAGCACGCTTGCTGCCCTATTTTGGTGCGCGCACGGAGAGGAGGTGTTCCGCGCCATATTGATGACGGCTTGAACCCCGGGAAGGCACTGATGGAACCGGCAACCTACCAGGTGGTTTTGGGCAGCGCCTTGGCGAGACGGAGCACCCTAAAAACCCTAGGATGATATTGCTTTTTCTTCAATAGTTGATAGCTTAGATAATTATAATTGCATGAAGAACCCTCCAATAATATTGAGTCCGAATGGTTAAGATATTAAGAATATCGGTCATGCCTTCCATCGTTATGAGGGACAAGTGTGTCTATTGTCACAACTAGTTTGCTGTGCACACACAAGGCCTTTTGTGCTAATAGAAACGTTGCACCTCATATGGAAAATATCCCTTTTATGTCTCTGCTACTAGCTTAAACATGACTTACCTTGTTGATATACACTCAAGGGTGATTGTTTTCTCGCTAGGGCATACGAACGATGGGTCCGACTTAACTAGGGCTCCTTCCTTTGTTGTGCACACACAAGGCCTTGGTTTCCCTATAGGCAAAAACTTATAGGAGTCACATAGTGATGTGATTGGTAAAGAGTTGCCTACCCATTGACCTATTAGGGTTTGTCATGTTACATGCGAGACCCGAGTAGGAGAAGTGGGGTTCCATTTTTCCTCTAAGGAAGTCTACTGTTCGATGCATAATGTTGGCATCCATGTTCGATGAGTTGCAAAAGCAGCATGAACATTTGGATACTGAAGCTATCCTCGATCAGCAGGACGTCTCGCTTCCCGAGATCCTTAATATGCTGAAAATTGCTGAGTCCTACCTTATGGAGGATAAGGACATAGTCTTGTTAGTGGGAGATGCCAATGAGGAAAAGTTATACTCTGTTAAGAACAAAGTGAAAAATAGAACTGTGAAACCCATGATAAATATCAAGAAGAAAGGGAAAGTTGTTCCCAATGGACTGCTACCATTGTGGTAAAGATGGCTACTGGAAGCGCAACTGCAAGGAGTATTTTGCAGAGTTAAAACTGAAGATGAAAACCACCGTTTCATGTGCGTATGTTATAGAAAATACGTTGTTATTAAACTCTATTTTATAGTATTTGATACTGGGTATTTGATATCAATCATCATCTGCAAGATGTTGCAGGAGAAGAAGAAAAGTAGAAGACTTGACAAACGGAAACTATGACCTTCGGGAAGGCGGCAAGGGTTGCAACCTTAGCCATAGGAACCTATTGTATAAGTCTGCTATTCGGCGAAGACCATTGAATTGTATAATTGATTTGCTCCAGTGTTAATAAAAGAATGTCATTTTTCCTTTGTTGTCTGAACAAGGTTGTGAAAAGTTCTTTAAAAGGCAATAGTTGCCGCATGAACCATTCTGATGAGTTGTGTGCTACTGGACAAATCTCAATTGGTTTAATGGTTTTGAATGTTAATGGTAAATATTTTAAAAATGCACAAACAAATCCAAGTGTGGCTAGGACACTTTGGATTCCTAGGCCTAGTAACCCCCAAGTACCCAAAGCCATTTGGGTACCAAAAATTTCATGCTCTATTGTAGGGGGGAGCTACCACACAAGGGTGAGATGAAGTTGGTTGATTGAAGTTGCTTGGGGATTCAAATATTGTACCATTTCAAAGTTGCAACTTCAAGCCATAATGATGCCTTGGGTAATGAAATTATTGGCATCAAACACTTTGGTATCATCTCCTATACCTACTTGTTTAAATTAAGTTGGAGTTATGATGCATGTTTAATTTGAGTTGTTTTCCCCGCTCTTGTTAAGAGTCCTTTGGAAAATGTTTTTGATTTTTAATTTCCGGTCTCTTCGGAGACCTCTGTAGCCTATAAAGGGCTAATGCAACCTTGCGGTTCTAAATCGTAGGCTCATTGTGGCCTTTCGGTTTTCAACCAATAGGAAGGGTTGGAGATCATGTTTTCATTAAAATTACATTTGTGATCTCTTAAAATTCATTTTTGTTATCACTTGATTTCATTGAAAATGAATTTCAAACTATTTAGCAAAGTGAACTTTGATAATGATACATGATGCTTCTCTTTGCTTTTTGGTTTGGTTAGCTTGCTAAGTAGCTATATTTTCCCTAAAATATTAGTGTAGCTTACTTGCAATTTATGAGTATTTTAGGAAGGCTAATAATTAGGAAGAAAAGGTTAAGTTTGGAAAATTACCATGAATAAGATATAACTTTGATTATTTCAAAATGTTAGCGTTATACCTCAATGTTCAAGATTAAATTATGTCTCTATACTCATGAATAGAATTGCATGTTAAACCCTTGAATTCTCATGAATAGGTAGAATTTTAGTACTTAGGCAAATTTCATTGAATGAAACTTGCTCTAGGTTGATATTTATTATTAGAGACATTCTTTTTAAGTCCAAACTAGTTAAACATGTTTAGAGATCTTACGCTTCAAAATTTTCATATTTTGAGATCTCTTGATTCATTTGATATCATGTTTACTTCTTTAAAGTGAATCTTTACTACTTAGCAAAGTAGGTATTTGAAAATAATACGTGAATTTTTCCTATTTGCTATCTAGTCTAGTTGTCTTGCTTATAGCCATAAGTTCCTTATGATATTAATGATGCTTCCTTGCAAGATAGACTTATTTTTAATGGAAGGCTAAAGAAAATTGGGAAAGAAAATGAAATTTATGGAATTTCTCAAGAAATGAGGTATGAGTTTCATTTTCGGAAAATTCTTGCATAACACCTCAATTTTCTTGATTAAATGATTTCTCTATGCTCAAGAATGACTTTGCATGATAATTGATTGGAATCTCATGAATAGATAAAATTTTTATACTTAGGCAATTTCCTATCATCTAGATTGAATGAAATTTGATCTAGGTAGAAATCCATCTTAGAGACTTCATTTTAAGTTGAAACTTGTTGAACATGTTTGAGTTCACTCATGATTTACTTTGAATCTTCGAATGAGACTTCAAGTATGATAGTTTTAATTCATTTTTGGTATCGTTCTCATTTTGACTCGTGAAAAATCATTTCTAACATGATTTTTAATATTTTGACCGATACTTGAAAATATCGATACTTGAGTTAGTACATGATTCTTAGTTTTGAATTTTGACTATCTTTTCATGATATCGTGTATTTCTTAGTCTCTCATTCGATATGTCATTTTCGTCCCTTGGGTTGGTTGACTTCGTTTTCATGAAAACTAGTTTTTAAGTCCCAACTTTGACCATAGTTGAATTTTCTCGTCCTTTTTGATTGATGTCAAAAGGGGAAGAAAATATAGGTAAAAGGGAATCAAATATAGGAAAACCATGCATATAGATATGGGGAGTTTATCTTCATAGATATGCATGTTGATAGGGGGAGAAATCCCATGTTTGATATCCTTTATGCTTAAATGATATATTTTCTTATGGATGATTGTCATCATCAAAAGGGGGAGATTTTTGGCCTAAGGTTTTCTACCTTGGTCTTAATCTCAATTTTGATGATAACAAACATGGAACTAATGTTTCATTGAGAAATACTTTCAGGTTCCAAGTCGGTTTCACTCGACGTCCGCGATCGGAAATATCAGAGAAATCATAAAATCGGAAGGACGTTGGTCGACGCGCTCGGATTCTTTGGGAAGTTAGAGTTTAGGCTTGGAGTGTCTAGAACGTATATATAATCATCTTTTATGATGAAAAAAACCCAAAAACCAAACTCGAAATCCGTGAACGAAAAACGCGATAAGAAATCAGTAAAAAAGTTGATTACCCAGGTTCGGTCGCAGGGGCGGTCGGCCGAACTGAGCTCGAAATGCACAGAGTGCTCTGGTCACTCGAGAGGTCTCTTGGTTGGTCGACCAACCTTTGATCGGACGAGCGACCGGTGGATGGTATCAGGCAGATTTTTGCTCGTTGAGAAGAGGCGTGTTGCCTCTTCTCTTCATGGCTTATAAATAGGTAGCCATGAGAGCCTTCCTCCATGATCTTGACCTTGATTGAGCCATCTTTGATCAATCTTAATGCTTTTCTTGAGCCACCTCTTTACAACCCTAGTTTTGATCCTCACTTCCTTGATTGAGCCCTCAAACTTTATCGATTCATCACCTTGAGGCATCAAGAGGACTAGGGAGTTTCTTTCGAAGCTAAGTATACTTTGGTTTGTTTATTGCTCCATTAGTTGTTGTATTTTGGTGTTTATTTCATTGTACTTGAACTTGTGTAAACCTAGGTTGCTAGGTTTTATAGATTGGGTGGTTGCCTTTGTGTTTGAGGCATAAGTCCACCGGGTAGATTGATTTACTAGGATTAGTGATTGTTGTACCTTAGGGTTTGAGGTGGAAGACTGCTCTCGTTAAGAAGGCTGAGACTTTCGGGTGTGGAAGTGCCTTAGGTTGAGAGCGGAGACTCTTCGGTGTAAATTCCTATAAGGAAACACTCATAATCTAGTAAAGTCAACTTTGGAAATCCTAAGTGGGGTGCTTAAGTAGTGGAGTAGGCATTGGGGCTGAACCACTATAAATCAAAGTGTTAGCTTTGTTTCCTTTGCATATTGAATTTCTTATTGTTTATCTTGCTTCCTCTTGCTACTCAATTTGTGAATTGCCTAACTAGTTTAAGAAAAGATTAAAACCGGAATTAGGCCAAAAGATTTAGTTAACATACTATTCACCCCCTCTAGTGTAGGCCATTGGTGCTACTCCTACGATATGATTAGGCACAAGTAGGTCCACCTATTTTGGCACAAACCCAATACTTTTGAATCATTTAAGGAGTATGAAGGTGAAGTTAAATGAACATATTGGATCGAGGCAGAGAATACTTATCCAGTAGGTTTGTGAATTATCTCGAAGACAATAAGATTGTATCTGTATGGACCCCTCCTGACACAATGGTGTGTCTGAAATGAGGAATCACACCTTATTGGATATGATATGATCCATACTTAGCTTCGAATCTCTTTTCTGGGGATAAGCTATTGTAGCGGCCATAATTTTTGTTTGTCTCTGATACACCATGTAAGATATGGAATGATACGAAACCGAGTCTAAGAGCTCTCGTGATTTGGGGTTGCCTAACATATGACAAACTTGACCATATGCAAATTTTTTAGGCATGCCCTAAAATAGTTTTGGGTATCAAGTTCTCCAATTGAACAAAAGGAGTTTTGTGACCACTTTCGGAGAAAAAGAGTTTGTCGAGGAAAGTGGGAGTGGAAGATATGTTGAACTTGGTGAAGTTCAGCCACCACGAATAAAATCGCAACAACTAGTTGAAAGTTCACAGGTTAAACCAATCCATGTAATTATGACTTCCCATCACTCTTCTAGGAGACTGTGTAGACTGCCTGGGTGATGATATCTAGCCATAGGGTATGACCTAGATTTAGGCAATCCACGATCTACTAATAGTTAAATGTGTTGACACCATGTGGTGGCATTAGGCGAATCCTAACTGGATTCAAACCAAGCATCGACTTTGGTTGACCGGCTCAAAAGGAAAACTCCTATAGGGTGCAAATGGATCTTTAGGAAAGATCTAAGCAGCTGGCAAGGTGTGGACCTATATGACAAAGACTGGCTGTGAATTGGATCTAACCCAGATAATAGGTTGTCTGCAATAAGACATTCTCACCAGTTGCAACGCTCAAGTCCATCAGGATAGTGCTAGCCATTAGTGCGTACTATGAATATGAATTATGGCTAGTGGGTGTCTAGACTATGTTCTTCTGTTATGAAGAAGTCTATATGACATAGCCAGAGGAGTTCGTATCCTCGATTGGACCAAGTAAGGTATGCAAGTTGCAGTGGTCCATTTATGGACTACAACTAGTATCGAAGAGTTGAAACATCCATTTTGATGAGACAGTCAAAAGGGTTTTTGACTTTATCAAAAATGTGGATGAACCTTCTGTAGACATGGTGTTTAGTGGGAGTGTAGTCATATTGTATAGCAAACTTGTGGGAAAAGCATTCTCATGCTCCAGTTATTTCCCATACTGATTCTCTATAGTAAATTTGGGAAAGGCCTCCTGTATGCTTGACATTAGGATCTATGTGGATAGTCTAAAAGAATACCTGGTTTACCCTAGCTCATGTATGTTGATATAGTGCTAAAAGAGTTTTAGCATCGAAGGCAGTAAAAGAGGTTACTTGCTTATGAGTCATTGCATCAGTCTTTCTAAGATGATGTCTGCTAAGACACTTGAGGAGAGACAAAATATGATTGAGATCTATTATGCTTCGGCAGTGGGATCCATCATACGAAGCTTTGCACTTGGCTTGATATTGCTTATACCTTAGAGGTATCTAGCAGATTTCAAGCAAAACCATGGAGAATAACATTGAAAAGCAATGGAGAACTCTCTCAAGTACTTAAGAAGGATGAGAGACATTCTATACGACAGTGAAACAATATGATGTTATGACGATACCGCTAATGGTGGTGCAGTAAGCTAGAAAGTGTTCCTAGCTAGGTACTATGACCGGTAAGGTGACTAAGGCCTTGTGCGTTGCTACTTACTTAGCCACTTAGGACAGCATCAGATAAAGGAGTTTATCATTTTGTGGGAGTTGTTCCTGAGGTTGCCAGTTAAGCACCAATATTGTATGACAATACTAGGACTGTTGCTCAAAGTTAAGGAACTAAGATCCGACGAAGATTATTGATTTTCTTAAAAGGTGGTATCACCTCGTCGTTGGAAAGAGATGATGACTGAAAGACATTGATGTAGATTAAACTTATTACCACAGCAGCAGATTCAATCGCCACTGAAATTTGGTATATAGATACTAGGATGATGTGTTTAGGGACTATTCAAGGGTAATCAACTTAATGAGACAACTTTTTCATCATATGCTACATCTTTATTCAAAAAGATTCCGATGAACCCCATGAACTCGGGCAAATGATTTCGAGTCCATGATGAGATAATGCCAGTGAGACTTGGAAGCCAGATGCCCATGTTCTAACTATTCTTAGACGTAGGATCACCAATTAGCGGATCGGTGATTCCGGATGAACTAGTGCACTTGGTACATGCCCTATACGATAGGGGGAAGTTGATCTCACAATTACCTATGAGCTATCATTAATGTACAAGTGCATATGCTCATTAGGGAATGAGTTCATTGAACAGACCTACACGAGCAACAGAAAATGGAATCCTTACATGAGTGTCAATAGGATGTTCCTCGAGTTATAGTAGGTGCAAGCAGTCCTTGGACCTGAGGTTGTCATGGTTACCATGTGAGTGACGACCCATTGCTTTGGTTCTATCCCTACGTGGCCCTCGGCGTCATGTGTTGGGTGTTACTCGGGACGGGGAAGCATTCATGGAGGTAGGTAAGCAAACAACATGGAATCAGTTACTCCTAGTGAGAGGAGATAATGTCCTATGTGTCCCTGCAAGTGTCGACTCGGGAACCTCTGGCCAAAGTAGACATGAAAGTCAGGAAGATGTTTCTGACGTTTCATTATTGAGATGACATCTTGGTGAGTGGAATATATATTAATCGGTATTAGGGTTTGACACTTCTTCCATACCCTAGCCGACTTTAAGATATTGTACCCAAGGGATTCAGTTTCACGGTAACTAATCACCGAAGGGCGTTTGCTCCCTTTAGATTGAACCTCACACTATCCGAGTAGTCATGACACGTTGCTAGACATCAATCTTGACTTGTGAGTGGAATCTCTCATGACCACACTAAAGGGGTTTAGTGGAGGCTCGTAAGATTCGAATAGAAATTGTTCTATCGAATTCGACTCTCCGTTATGCATAACTCACTACTGACTAAGTGTGGGGCCCAATAGGTCTCACACAATAGGCTAACCTCGTAATGGGCTTTATGAGATAGAGTCTGAATGTGGCACTATATGTCTACTAGCATGGACATGCTGCAACTTGATCACGGATTTCGTTTACGGACATAATAGGAAAAGGTGTTTCCCATAGGAATGAATACGCAATGTAGGAGTTCCTCGGTAACCCTAATTTGTAGGGTAACCCTAAAGTCATAGGGTCTGGCATGCGATATTAATTTTAGGGTTAATTAAACTTAATTATGAATTAGGTAATTAGTTAACTATTAGATGGGGATTATGTTTAATTAAGAATTAAACATAATTACATTGAGGGAAATTTTGATTTTTCCCATGCGCCTATACCCATTAATTAGGAATTAATTTATTTAGATAAATCATAATTAATAGGGAATTGTTTTATTTAGATAAATCATATATATTAATAGATAATTTATTTATTTGGATAAATCATGGTTCTATTAAACCCGACCCTACTCGACCCGATTATATTTGGTTGGGTCGGATTGATTTTTTCCCTAAACCCGACCCTACCCGACCCGAGAACACCCCTATATGTTGTCTGGATTGATACATGATTGGTAGTGGCCGAATCATGTGTGATTCGGGAAAAGTTGTAGTAAGCCTTGTTGTTATCTGAGATAAATGTGAATCTAAATGAAATAGGATGTGCTTTGCATGTTTCTTGCTCGATTTGTGTGATTTGGCCCCTTGGGATTCGGTCATGATTGGGGATTTGGACCGGTTGTGGCTCCTTTGGTTTTGGGATGAATTTAGGATAGTGTAGCCTTGTTTACTTTAATTTTGATCGTTGATTTTGACCTCTCATTTGATGACTTAATATTATAAATTTAGTGGACGAATCTAGGGGAGTGAACTCCCATATTTGGCGTGCGGTTTCGGAAAAAAAATATCGGGGAAAGGTGAGGGCCGGTGTGCCTATTTCGCTTGAGTGTGATTTATGTTTTCACGTGTGATTTAGACTTCGTATGTTGCATTGTGTAATGGCCTTCTCCTATTAAATGAATCGTTGAGATTTTTTATATGAATTTTTGCAGTTTTGTGGTCGAGTATAATGAGGAGTTTTTGGGTCAGTTATGCCCCTTGTTTCTTATGAAAATGTTGTGTTCCTATTGATGTAATTTCCGTAACATGACGTTTGATTTTCCTTACTCGGCTGACATGAATATCTAAAAAAAATCAGGTTTGGTTTTGGGGTCATCTTGGCCGGTCTAGTGATGGATTTTACTTCGTTTAATCCTAGTATTTGGAGAAGCTTTCTAGGCCGGCTGAGCCGCTTTATATTAAGTGGATTTCTTGTTTGTTCGGACGCTATTGTTGAGCGTTTGCGTTGTCATCTTGACTTCTTTCTCTTCTTGTTTAGGGCTGTACCCACCTTTGGGTAGCCCTTGGTGTAGATGAGCATGACACTGGAATTTCTAGTCTTTTTGAGATGTTGTGGGTGGTTTTGAATTGAGCCTTGCTTTGTTTTCATACTTTTTGGATTATTTTTTTGGCCAGATTTTCATGAGGGGTTTTACTGTGTTTGATCCTCATGAATGGGGAAGATTTCAGGGCTGATTGTGCTCACACACTTCATGGATGACTTCAGCGCTTCGTCGATCATGTTTCTGAACATTTTGGATCGATTTACAATGTAATTTTTCTTTTAAGTGTTTAGCCATGGTTGGCCTTGTTTGGCATAGATTTTGGGGTGTCGAAAACACCTCCTTTTCTTGGGAAGATTTTAGAATTTGTTAAATATGACTCAAGTGTATGTTGCGGTTGTTTAGCCTCTTATAATGGATTGAATTGTTGAAATTTGTGATAGGAATTTATTATGTTGTGAGCATTTTTTCGAGAAGGGGTATGACAATTGAATTCTAGTGTTTGGTCTTGTTTTTTATCCCTTGTTTGGTGTGAGAGTTGAGGGTCGGATGTGGACGGGTTTGCGCCATTTAACTTCTAAAAATTTTTTAGTTGGGGTGCTTGGGGCTTGGTGCGGATTGGGTATGCCGCCCAGTGTTTTCACTTGTATATGCTAAAATCTCATCCGCTTGCCGATAGAATTCCATGTTTTGATTGTGGTTATGCATGTGGCCACACAGTTGTTAAAGCCTTTGTTTCGATTGTGTTATCGTCATATCCACATAGGGACTTGGGTTGACTTGTGAGTTCTTATGGTTGGGAAGGGCTGAGTTTGGATGTGGAGGTCATGTGATCTATATGCGTTGTTGTTAAATTGCTGGTGTGGCCGAATGTTGCCAGGGCACGACAAGTTGGTTATGATGATAGACTTATACTTTCTTGTGCATGTGGTGCTATTTGACGGCTTGAGCATCCGGGTATGATGGGTCTGAGAGGGGGCAAGATCGAGTGTGCTCAGATTAGCACACGAGGTATTTCAGTGGATATCTTTTTTTATGCACGTGCCATGTCACGCCCCAAAATCCTAGGGTCGCATGATCGGCTGGAGTACACGTCCGTACCCCGAAGCCTACCCAGACATGACCATGATGCGGAAATAAAGATATACAACCATGCAAATATCAAAATAAAAATGACAAAATACTATGACAAATCCTGAACACTCTGAAAAGAAGGTCTCTACTACATCATGTCTGAAAAAGAAACAAAATCAATAATTGTCCTAGACACTACCGCGACTCCGTGTCACAAGATCTACGTCCTGAGCTGGCCACCCCAGTCTCGCCTCATGTGCCACAGTACTTCTACTGCTCTGGAGCTGAAACAAAAATAATAAAGAGAGCAAATGTGAGTTCAAAGGAACTCAGTGAGTGGCTCATCCTTGAGCCCTCTCTAAGCCATCATTTAATTACATTCATATCAGTATAATCCATAATTAAAAGATACAAAAAGTAAACCAATGCACTGCTCCAATTTTCCTGTATATGCATGTACCTGTCCAACTCAGCCCCATCCCGGGTTTCAATCCTCTATCGGAGGAACTCATGTGTCCTTGATTCACAACTCAAGGAATTCATTTGCAAATATCCATAACATATAAAGAGCATCATAAATTTCAATACCGGATACCACAAGTCAAACTTGTCATTATATCCATAGAAGCAATTATAATTATCCGAACTGAAATTTAATTATTCATAAATTCTACAAAAATTAGAAATAATCCTACATTTAACAATCTGATTTATTAGGAATTTATCTTAAATTTTCATGCTCAAACACATAGGATGAGGTATGCATAACCCTCAAGAAACCCGGATTCCCGTAGCCTTAGGAATCGGCCTAAATATCCATGTTAAATCTCTACTCTTAAACTACTATTTCCCTACCATTTATATGTCAAATACCTACTGTTTAATCATGAATTTAGCATAACAAAACCTCATGTCAAGTAGGTAAGTCAAGACTTTACCGCTTTTCCAATAACTTGTGTTTTACGGTATTGGCCCTAAAGTGTAGGGTAGAACTTAAGGGTTTTGCATACATGTACGACCCTACAATTATTTCATAAACTACTTTGTGAGGGTAATGTCATTACAAAGTGTACTAAGGGCCTACGATGTCAAAGATGTCTCTAAATTACACAAATGCCCCTACCCGGTCTACCCTAACACCTTAGGGTAACCCTAGTGTGGCCGGCCCTAATAGTTCCTGTTTCGTGCAATAAAATACAAGAAAATTCATGAACGTCATAAGGAGTATATCTAGGATTTTTAAGAGATATTTCTATGAATTTTATGGCCCTAAACCATTAGGCCCTACCCTAGGTTTAAGGTAGCCCTACACGGCCGCCCCCTAGTCCTTCCTACTAGGGTGTTTAATTTACACAACATAGAGGGAATGAAATGACTTAATTCCAAATCAAGGATTCAAGGACAAACCCCTCTTTCATGGTTCGGCCGCCCTTAAACCTCTAGGGTCACCAATAGGGGCTGCCGAATCTAAAAATTCTCATAAGGGAACAAGGACTGCAAAAATACAACACAACCCGATATCTAGCATCCGAGAAATCACGACAATTCAAGAAAAATTTTGGAAAATTTCTCAACTACAAAGGGCGGCTGGTAAAAGATGGAATCTACTGTTAAGGGAAAGGAACCACTCACCAGATGGAGAAAGAAATCGGAAAGGAAGACGGCCCTTTGTGTTCCCGCGTCGATGAAATTTGGAAGCGCCGAGATCCGAGTCCTCTCCCTCGCCTTCTCCCTCCTTCGAGCACTCAAGGGGATGTACGACGGCTGCTATGTGTCATGCATCCCTGATGGGTGAAGTATATATATTGGTTCCCCATTTATCAAATGACCATAATGCCCCTCAATTTAAGTCAAGTCTAAAATAAGTCATAACTTAACCAATTAAAGTCTGATTCGAGTTTTGTTCGGACCTCCGGGCTCGTCTCGAATCCTACTATCCACCAAAAGACCAAACCATTATAAATACAATAATTACCCAGTGCATAAAGGCCAAACTTTAGTTCACGCCCTCTTGGAATTCACCCGGCCTTCTCCGACGCGCGTCCAAGTTTTTCCGCTAAAGTCAATAAAATAAATTAAAAAATTTCGCAGGCATTACATGCCATTTTATTACACATTCTTATTAATGATACGATGTATTGTGATTATTGTTGTGATGGCCAACAATGGACGGCGAGCTATACTAACGCTCGCTCCAAGGAGTTGTGTCTGATTGGTGATGGGAGTTGCCCCGAAGAGACGGCTCCAAACGAGATCTAAGGATGCCCAACTAGTGACAGAGGTAGTCCCAAAGAGACAGCGTTGGGCGACCCGACTGTTCATGGCTGCTCCATGTTGTATCACCCTCGGAAGGCGAACGTTGTGATAGACGCCTTGAGCAGGAAGTCTTTGGGGGAGTTTGGCAAATTTGACTGCCAATATGAGACCCTTAGCAAGATAACTCACTTGTCATTTCGGTAGTGCCCGTTTTGTCAGCGCTTGACTAGGGATGTATGGGGGCACACCTACGAGTTCAATCCACATTGGTTGACATACCAGATATGTAATACCCAAAAATCTTAATAATAATATTTTATTATTGAGTGGGGGATCGTGGGCCCTAGTTAGCGCGGATTGGCGGGAAGTTTCAGGATTAGACCCGAGTAAGCATTTAATGTAGAAAAATTAAGAGAAATTTTATTTGTCTTATCTATGTGATTTAGCATGCTAGGGTGATAGAGGGTCTCGAGGCAAATTTGGCAGTGCAATCGGATCTCTAATTTGGTGGCGGTGGGTCAGGCCGGCGACGGTGCTGTCGGCCGAGCTGTCGCCTGCCCAGGTGGGCGCCACCGAGCACGGCCTGCGACTGGGCTAGGCGGCTGCCCGCCCCTTAGGCAGCCAGCCTAGCCGCCTCTTTTGGGGCAGCCGCCGAGCGCCAGGCGGCGGCGAGCCTCCATCGAACGGTCGAAGACCCAGCGAGGTCCCCATCTGGCCAAACCCCGTCGATGAGCGGCGGTGGTGGTTGGGGAAGGGGCGGCAGCGGCCGTGGGTGAGAGGAGGAGAAGATGAAGAGATTAGGTGAGGAGATGAAACAAAGGGTTGAGATTAATTTGGGTGATATGAAGGGCAGGATTGAAGTGGTTGAGATGAAGGGCAAGGATTTGATCTTGTGTAGATGGAGAGCTGTGATTGCATCTGGTTAGATGGAGGGCTGTGATTGCATCTGATTAGATGTAAGGTTATGATTTCATCATGTAGATGGAGGCTGGAGGTTGCATTAGGTTAGATCGAGAGCTGTGATTGCATCTGGTTAAATGGAGGGCTGTGATTGCATCTGGTTAGATGTAAGGTTGTGATTGCATCATGTAGACGGAGAGCTGTGATTGCATCTGATTAGATGTAAAGTTATGATTTCATCATGTAGATGAAGGGTGGTGTTTGCATCTGGTTAGATGTAAGGCTGAGATTGCATCATGTTAAATAGAGGGTTGTGATTGCGTCATATTAGATGGAAGGATGTGATGTGATCATGTTTAGATGAAGGGCTGAGATTTCATTACTGGTTTATTGATTGTAACACCATTATATTTATTTATAGCAGTGATTTATTAAATAAATTAAGGCATTTCTTTCATTATCCTAAATAATTATTTGGAGACCTTAAAGTTAGCCAAATTATTCATGTTATATATGAATTTTCACCTAATCAACGTTCTGGGTTCAATGGTGAGGTCTATTGCACCATCAGACCTTCGGATTTTGAAAAAAGTAGGCAGACGTCACCTCATTTTGCGTGCCAAGCTGAAAAATCATATTTTATATATTTTTATGATTCGATCTGAGATGATTCATGGATATAGTAGTTAATGAGGTGAATTTTATCCTAGATCAGTGATTGCTAAGACGAGTTATTTTATCATTTTCCAGTTCATTGATTTATAGTTAGAGTTTCTTTTGTGCACTACTTTCATGATACACATGCATCCTTTCTTACAAGTGCCATAATTTTATTTTATGATTGTTTATTTGTGCTAAGCATTCATGATATATGAATTCTATTTCTACATATATATTTGTATGTGATTGTGATGTATAGCAGGAGGAGGTGGAGGATGAGGTATGCACTTGACATACCCTACCCTTTATACTTATATACTTGCGTGTGTGGTGTTGTGATGTGCTTGTTGCATTTTCCGGAAGCCTCGCTGGTGAGGGGAGGGTATGCCTCAAAGAGACAGTGTTGGTCTTATTCCGGAAGTTCGACTGGTGATAGGAGATCATACCCCAAAGAGACAGTCCGGAGACCCGAGCAGATGAGGGGAATGTATGCCCCAACAGGCCAGCTCGGAAGAGCCAGTGCCGGGGAGGGGAGGGCATGCCCCAAAGAGACGGCACTGAGCTGGGTGGTAGTTCGGCAACCACCCGTCTACCTACCCTATGTGACTATGTGGGACCGACGGGTCCGGAGAGCATGCATATGATTGGGGTGTTGCATTGCATGCATATGATTGAAGTGTTGCATTCATCCTATTTTATTGTTGTGGATATGTTTAAAACTATTGATGGATGCTTATACTTATTGTTGTGGATATGAGTAGGGTAGCGGATGTGTTATTGATGCTTGTTCGTCATTAAAGAGATTTAGTACTTATTGACGGATGTTGTTTTCATGCATAAAGATATGGATATATTATTGTTGATTTATTCTGACGTTGCTGTTACGTTATTTATATCGACTATTTCTGTTTTTATGCATGATGATTTATTTGATGAATTGAGGACTGATCTGCTCACTAAGTCCTAGTTGGACTTACCCCTCATTACTATTGTTTTGCAGCACCTGAGTTAGTTCAGAGAGGAACCGTGGTGCAGTAGCGCGGCTGGTGGCGGCAGGGCAGCGGGTCTCGTGACAAGTCATGATCGAGGAGGATACCTGAGTCATTTTGGTGTCTCTTTGAGTTGTTGAGTCATGTTGACTCGGGTTGTGGTTTCCGCACTTTATTTTATTTGGGGAGTCTTATTTATTTATTTGAACTCCTTTTTAATAACTTGTTCAGTGTGTTCATATTGAGTTTTGGTTTGGTTTGGTTCGTGATGTCATGTCTATTCTTTCAAAAAAAAAAAAAAAATCTTTCACTGTTCAAGTTATTGTTGTTTTGTTTGAGTTGGGTTAGACTTCGGGGTACGTGGCGTATCCTGGTCGGTCATACCGGGTTTGGGGTGTGACAGGATAGCACATGGTGAAGATGCCCTTGTGTTATGTCTAAGCATTTAGGAGAGAGAGGAGGTGTAGATGATGGGTTCCGAGTGGGAAAAGAGGGGTCATGAGGTTCAGAGACATGATTGTGGTGCCATATATGGCAGAGATTTGAAGGCAGATGCTTGATATGGCACATAGCTCCACCCATACTATGCACCTAGGAGCCACCAAAATGTATCATAATTTGAGGCGACGTACATTACTAGTGGAAAGGGTTAGGAAGAGAGGTGGCTGAGTTTGTATCTAATTAAGTGCTTGGTCCATCAGCAGGTTAAGGATGAGCATTTAAGTACAACAAGATTACCTCAAGGTATGGAGATGCCTGAGTGAAAATGGAAAGGAAGCTGAATACCAAATACATTAGACCGTTCCCCATTCTTGGGCGGAGAGGAACAATGGCTTATTCGTTGGCCTTGCCTGCCAGTATGGACAGAGTTCACTTAGTATTTCACGTATTGATGTTTAAGGGATATGTTAGAGACAAGTCCCATGTGTTAGAGCCCACCTCAGTGGAGGTCGATACAGTCGTATCTTTTGTGTAGAGACATGTTGAGAGTTTGGATCAATGGTTGAGGATATTGAGGTCCAATGATGATCCTATGGTGAAGACACGGTGAGAGTACTGTTGTTGAAATGGCCTACACTAGAGGGGGGGGGGGGAGTGAATAGTGTGTTATCTAAACTTTTTGCCTAAATTCGATTTATTAGTTTTACTCGTTATAGCTTGGGCAATACACTAATTTGAATAGCAAATGAAAGCGATAAATAAGTCAATAAAACACAACCAAGAAAGCAATGCTAACACAAGTAGATTTATAATGGTTCGGCCCTAATGCCTACTCCACTACCTAAGCACCCCGCTTAGGATTTCCAAACTAGCTTAAATAGATTAATTAGTTTTCTTACAATGAAGATGTTTATAGTAGAGAGTCTCCGCTCTCAAACCGAAAGCACTTCCACTCCCGAAAGTATCCTGCCTTCCTACCGAGAGCACTCTCCCACCTTAACCCTAAGCACAACTCAACTAATGCTAGCAAACTACGTTTGTTGAATTAAGCCTTAACGCCAAGGCAACCACCAACCATTCAAGACCTAACAACCTAGGTCTTCACACATGAAAATACAATGAAATAAACAACAAAATGAACAAATAATTAATACAACAAATACTTAGCTCCAAACAATGACTCCTAGCTCTTCTTGATTCCTTGATGATGAATCGATTAGAGTCCAAAGGCAAGATCAAGAATGTATGGATCAAGGCTAGGGTTTTTGCAAAGAGTTGCTCAATGAGGCTTGTGATTGATCAAAAGATGTCTCAAGAGTAGTAGGAGTGATCAACAACAATCAAGGAAGGCTCTCATGTCTTGTATTTATAAGCCATGAAGAGAGGCCAAGCAAATAGTCGACCCGATGGGCGAATTCCTGCCCGTTGGCGCCGCCCGGTGGATGGTCGGTTGATGGCCGATTGACCGGCCGAGCTACCGGCCACCGATCAATCCCACTGCCATTATGGCGGTCTCGTCAGTTGGTGTCTGGCTGATGGCCGGTCGATCGACCGTCAATCGCCCATCGGCCGGCACCGAGGAAATGATGTAGTTTGCTGATTTTTCTCGCAATGTTCATTTCTAGGTTTCGGGTTTCGAAGTTTTTGGGATCTTATGCATCAAATAGAGGATTTTCAACACATTCTAGACACCCTAAAAGTAAACTCTATTTTCCCGACGAAAACCTTACGCCAATAATCTCTCCCTTTTTGATGATGACAAACATCCTTAAGAAAATATATCATTTAAGCATAAAAGGATATCAATCATGGGATTTCTCCCCTTATCAACATGCATATCTATATAATAGAACTCTCCCTATTTATATGCATGGTTTTCCTATAGTTTCTACACAATTACCTATATTTTTCTCCCCCTTTTGACATCAATAAAAAAGGGCAAGAAAGTCAGTCAAAAGTCAAAGTTGAAACTCTAAAAGATTTCTCAAAAACCACAAAAGTCTCAACTCAAGGGATGAAAACCAAACATCGAATAAGAGACTAAGAATCATATCGTGTGATGATAAATGAAATCCAAAACCAAGAATCATGTAGTAACTTAAATATCGATATTTTCAAGTATTGGTCAAAGAGTCAAAAATCACTTTAGAAATGATTTTTCTCATCAAATGAGTAGAATGATACCACTAGTGAACTCAAAATATCATATGCCAAGTCTCATTTGAAAATCTAATGAAAATTCAAAGTATCGGAAAAATGAGCAATTTGAGAAGAGTGATACTTTAGTGGCATTTTCGTAAATAAGTGAATCTTTCATGACATTTCTAGATTTCATTCAAGCTTTTAAAATATCAAGATATAGTCATGTAAAGCATGTATATCAAGTTTGAAATGAGACTAATGTCATTTGATCAAAATTTCAACTTAGCACGAGTTCGTTCGAAATAGGCATGAAAACATGAAAATGGCTAAGTATCAAACTTTGCTATCTACTCATGTTTTCTCTAACTTAGGCATATAGACATCTAACATGAGTTAATCTAACTATGTCAGACAAATTTGGGCTGAAAATGAAGTTTCTAAGTCATTTTGTTATTCAAAAATCAAATTCTTAAATCTGTATTAAATCATATTCATAACGTAAATTTTTGAAACTTTTACAGGAGAAACTAGATTATTCAAGGAATCTACAGGTTCAAGAATCAGTCAAAAATTAATTTTCATGAAATTTCTAAAATTCCTGAAAGTCCAGTGGTATTTTCGTAAATATCAGGTATTTTTTCAAAAGTTATCAATTTTGATTCAAACATTCTAGACATAGCTGAATAATCATTCAAGATTCATGTGTCAAGTTTGAACTCAAAATGAATTCTCAAAGTTCATTTTTCAACCTATCTCGATTTCAACCAAAAATTCATTTTTCAAGTTATCGCTCAAGTTATCAAAATCATTTTCAGAGATGATTTTACTCAAACAATAGTCAGAACAATATTAGAAATGAAATCAAAATTGTATACACAAAGTTTCATTAGAAGTTTTTGATGAAAAATCAAAAATATCGAAAAGATTGATATTTTAGGAGGATGATGCTTTGCATTTTTGAAATCCAACTTCAAAATTCCACTATGAATCATATTCTTAATTAAAATTTCTAAATTTTTTATTGAAGATACTAGATTTTTCAATGAATATGCAGTTTCAAGAATCAGTTAAGAAGGATTTTTCCACATTTTTCAACAATCCCTAAAATTTCAATGGCATTTACGTAATTTTTAGTTATTTCTCAAAATGTGATCAATTTTTATTCAAACTTTAATTCCACCACATAATGATCATGTAAAGGGTGTATGTCAAGTTTGGGATGAAAATAATGTCCTTAAGTCAAGATATCAACCTAGCATGGTTTCATTCAAAACTAACATATGATAACATGAAACTAGCTAAGTGACAACCTTGTCATTTACTCATGATTTTTCAAACTCAAACCTATGGATACCTAACATGAGTAATCTAAACATGTTCCTCAAATATGGAATGAAAATGAGACCTCTAAGTCAATTTGTTAACTTGGGTCAATTTGGTTCAAAATAGGTTATCATGAAATGACCTCTATATCATTTTATCAATATCTATATCAATTTTTCATTCTAAATGCTTGGAAACATGTCATACATATTCCTAAATATATTTATGAAGTTTGGACTTTAAATGAAGTGTCCAAGTCGATTTGTTGACTTGGGTCAAACCTTTTCAAGTTTAAGTCCCCTAAAGTGGATTTGTTATCACTTTGTTAATGCTTTTAAACATGTTCATCAAATTTCAACTTAAGATGAAGTCTCTAATGAAGGATTTTAACATAGAGCAAGTTCATTCAATCAATATACCATGAAATTGCTGAAGTCATCAAAAAATTTCTTACTCATGGAACATTAAAGGTTTACCTTGCAAAATGAATCATGAGCATAGAGAAATCACTTAAGCATAATTATTGAGGTAATCAAGCAAGGTTTTAACAAAACTCAAACTCATACCTCTTTCAAGAGAATTTTGCCAAACTTGTCATTTACTTTCTAGTTTTCTTCATGATAGCATAGCCTTCCATTAATATTCTCAACTTGCAAGTAGACTTAATTAGTAGATTTAATGAAAATAAATCTACTAGCAAGCAACCCAAACCAAATAGCAAAGAGAAGAATCAAGTATCATTTTCAAAGTCCACTTTGCTAAATAGTTTGAAATATGTTTCAAAATAAATTATCATGAATCCGAAACGAATCAAGAGATCTCAAAATATGAAATAATTGAAAATTAAGTTCTCCAATCCTTCCTATTGGCTGAAAACCGAAAGACCACAATGAGCCTACGATTTAAAACCGCAACGTCGCATTAGCCCTTTATAGGCTACTAAGGTCTCTAGACCTTAGAGACCTGAAAATCAAAACAATAAAAATCATTTGATAAGACCATATCAAGAGAGGAAAATCTACTAATATTAAGCATATATCAAAACTCCAACTCTAATTTTAAAAATAGGTATATAAGATGATACCAAAGTATTTGATGTCGTAATTTCATTACCCAACGCATCATGATGACTTGAAGTTGCAATTTTGATTTGGTGAAGCTTCACGTCCTCATGCAACTCCTATCAACCATCATTAACTCATCCGTGTGTGGCTTCTCCCCCTACAAGAGAACCTGAAATCTTTGGTACCCAAATAGCTTTGGGTCCTTGGGGGTTAGAGGGCTTAACTACCCAAAGTGTCTTAACACCACTTAGGTTCATTTTAAATGTGCAATCAGATATAGCATGCCCATATACACCACAACAAAAATAATGACCATGAAACTCTTTGTTTTCATTTTTCTTAACATGAGGTTTAAATGTGGAATGCCTAACATGAGATTTATGGTTAGCGTGAGCATTCTTGAAAGAAACACTTTTCTTTTCAAATTTCCTAGAAGAGTAAACATCCTTAATTTCATTTACTCTTTTACTTAAAACTACAACCTCATTCTTTAAGGTATCAATTGATTGATGCAAAGCACACACTTGAGATTTCAATATGCCACTACTAAAAACTTCGTCATCTGCGACGGCCTATGCGGTCGCAAAGCCGTCACAGATAAGCAATTACGATGATAGAGGCTGTCGTAAATAGTTCATCACGGATAGTCTCGTCGCAGATTCTACGCGACCGCCATGTCACCGTCGCCAAAGATGCATATATTGCGACCGCAAGCTGGCGTAGCAAATGTCATCGCATAGTTTTTGCGACTGCTATTGCGACCGCATTTGACGGTCGCAATGGCTGTCGTATAGTTTTTTGCGACCGCTTCACGCGATCGGATGGTGAGCATTTGCGACGACCTTGACGGTCGCAAAATCATCACAGAAAATAAAATAAAAATTAAATTAAATTCAAAAATATATTAATTCCTGCTTCAATATTCAATAAAAATTCAGACAAAAGACAACAAATTATAGTATATAGATATCAAAATATTATTTACATCATATCAAAACAACAATGTTTACATAATGTTTACATTATATCAAAATAAAATATCAAAAAAGTACATCAATGATCAGGCGCATCAGGCGACGGGGAGAGTGGCTGCGTGGGGAGCACATCAGTCGGCAGCGATGATGATGATGAATCTGATGCTGATGTCGTCGCACCGAATGATGGGGTAGGTGGAGGAGCCGGAGCACCAGGTATGAGAGAAGATATATGTGTCAAGTACTGGGTCATCCGCGTCATATGCTGAGCCATATGCGTCACAGTATCTCTCACAGCGGCCATGTCGGCATTGAGGCATGCCTGAGCAGTCTTGACGGCTGCTAATCGGTCTTGATCCGCGCGTGATGTTGATGGACCAGCAATAGAGGAGTCCTGACCATGTAGTTGCAACAATGCCGGTGCGTGGGTCATTGTGCCAATGCCATATACTTGACCGTGGTCGACGCCTGCCACCTGCATCCATGCGTCAGCATCAAGCTGATGCTGCGCACTATCACCTCCCCGCTATGTCACCAACTCACTATACGTGACCTTTAAATAAAAGTAAATTAATTAATTAAATTAATTATACATAATAGAAACAATATATTTTTTAAAAAAAATATTATCTTACCAGTACCGTCTCCGGCCTCCTACTGATGAATCACCTCGGCGAGGACCACGCTGGTATTTATGTGTCTCCTCGAAGACCCTAAGAGGATTAGCAGGGATGAGCGTCCCCTTCTCATCTAGCGTCCCCTACAATAAAATAAATATAATTAATTTTTCTGTATTAATAAATGAATAATAAAAATAGTTATTAAATTACTAACCAATCGACACTCGTGACTCATAAAAGGGATGGACCCACCGGTATGTCGGGCAACGGATCCTTTGACCAGCGTCATCCGATTCTGGTGCGCCGTCCGGGAGGCACCTTGCCATCCCTCCGACGCTCAGATATCGCATAACTGATCCCATACGTCAACCTCCATCCAAATTGGCCCGTGTCCCTTGAGCGCATCCATAGGTGTATCTCTGTTACCGCCTATACCCGTGCGCGTCTCATCCCGCGCCCGATGGAGGATATCCTTGAAAAGCTTCTTATTGTAAGTTTCCCAAGCATCCTTCACATGAGCCTCAATGGCGGGATCCCAGGTATATCAGGCCTACAAAAAGAAAACATTAATACAAGTTCAACAATAAACAACAATACAAAATGGCTACAAGGCAATGTAAAGAAATTAAAAAACTTTGGAAACCATGCTAACATTACCTAATATAATCCAATTCAACAATATTTTATATGAAGACAAAGAACCATAAACTTGAAGAGTAGGCAGGGCAGCAATTTACAACATGGCTAAAAGGCAATATAAAGCAATCAGAGAACTTTGAAGACCATGCTGGTATTATCCACAAATAATTCAGATAAACAAGCCTTTCATCTTTTTGTTGTGCATTCGAAAAAATAGACAAAAATGCAGACATATTTTAGGTGGAGAAACAAAAAATGTTAGAGAATATCAGGTAGCATTACAACATGCCAAACAACAAGATAAGCAATCAGAGAACTTTAAAGACCAACTAGTTTCATCATCTTGCTTTCTTTCATGTAAAACAAGAAGTACATTGCTTGAATGAAACAATAAAAATTGCAATGAAACTGAAAATATTTTAATGGTAACTAATTTTGATTCTAACCCTTCTCTTAGTTCATAATGGATTCATAAGCAGCAATGAAACTGAAAATAGCACCCCTATACCATGAAATAAAAATGTAGACACAAGTCAATAATGAACACACAAGGAAAAGTGTGATCGTAGTTCCAAGATACTAAACCTCATTAAAATCTTAGAGTTGAGCATATGCTTACCAACTAGGATGCATGACTTAATAAGCAATGAATCTAATTAAGCTAAAAATTACATATTGGTGAATTCATGACTTTTTAGTAATATTTGACTACTAAGTTACAATAAATTCATTCTAATCAATCACCACAATTGTAAAAAAATTCAGGTCATAGACATGCAGCAGAACAATGCCAGGCTCACTTGGACGTGAAGAACAAGATGCAAGAACCTTCGCCTCTTGGGTATACATAATTTCTTTTTTCAATTTTGATTAACTTTATTTATATTATACTTCACTAACTTGGTATATATTATTTATTTATTTATTTTGTTTATATTTCAGGGGGTTGATTACTTGAAGTACGACAACCGCAATAATCTTGGTACTAGTCCAAGAGAAAGGTAGCTCTTTAGTCAATGTCAATAAGAAGAAGATGTTCTTTCCATTTCAATGGTTGTGAAGCACTGATCTACATTTTAGTACTTCACTTATTTTAAATACTAATCATATATTTGGTTCATTGTGATGGAAGCTGCAGAACTCATCGGTACTGACTCATCTAGTTCATCGAGCACAAATAGTTAATTATCTACTGATGAGGACATATTGGACTCAGAGGCTGGAATGAGTTCCAACAAAGAACCCACCATTTGTCTGGCTACGGCAAATGGGTCTTTGGATGAACATCCAAAAGTAGAAGAAACTGAGTATATACCTAAATCTGAAGAGGTCAATCATCAATAGACACCACTAACAATCCAAACAAGATTGTTGAAAAGACATCTGCTTCCTCAAATCACAATGATTCTTCAACAGTAAATTACTAGGACATCTCTTCCTCATATTCTGGATACAACATGGAGTTGTTTCCCGATGATCATAATCAAATATCTCATACAACATGGAGCTAATGACAACCCTTGTCGTAGTGGCAACAATGTATCCGATGGACTTGATGGTACTACCGAAGAGAAAGGCGGGGTGGAAGTGGAAGAAAGGGATAGTTCACCAGAACAGGTTGTAAATCCTAGCGGGTCATCCTTGGAGGGAGTCATGCTTCTTCTAAGACAACCAGTTGATAGTGGTGCTGCTTTGATCTTGGATGATGCTTTTTTGGATGCCAACGTTCTATATGAAAGATCAATATGTCTTCATTGGCATGTTAGGTTTGGGTTATTCAATTGATTAATGTTCATGTCAAATGCAAACTACTAGAAAATGTAGTTTCTCTGCTTAGGTTTATCTTGTGGTACTTCAAATGTAGAGAGAAATAGAAGGCTTGATACTTTTTATTCGACAGAAATAGAAGGCTTGATACTTTTTGTTCGACATAAATAGAAGGCTTAATTAATATAAACAGTTTGGGGAAGGAAAACAAGCATCAGTAAAGTTGGATCATAATGAATAAACTACGTACCTCGAACTCGGACCATAATGAATCTCGATTATGTTGCGACACGTGGGTCCATGAACGCCACGGCTCCTGAAAGAACCTCTTGATAATAGAGGTGATGTTGCAAGCAACAATGTCCTGCTCGAATCTACAACTCAAGTATAACAACATAAGTAGAAATTAATTAATTAATAATTATAAAAAATAAACTTTGATACTTACTTTAGACCGTGCAGCGATATCCGCTGATGCTGGTCGGTCGATGAAGGTGCACGAGGCCTACGACGACCTCGAGCCTCCAGGGCCGATGGTTGTGGTGGTGGTGGCGGCGGCGGCACTATGGCAGGCGTGGAAGATCCCGACATCTTCACTTGTCTCGTAAGATTATGGCACTATATATTAAACCTGAAATAAAAAAATAAAACTATATAGATTATGGCACTCCATCAACAACAGTGCACTCCCACTATATATGTCACAAAGTTTGACTAGCAATCCATGTTGCAGCATTTCATATCATTCCATTATCATTTACTAGATATATTAGAATCAACCTTTAGTATGCATTTCAGAACCTTTTATGTATTGTTAGGTCTGAAGCATTAAGCTGATGCACATAACTTTCACTATGAAAAAGAATTAGAAAGTAGAAATGATTCATATGGAAACTCAATAGTCAATAGATCATCACTTTTTAATCAAGTACTCTTTATTAAAAACAATTAAATTGTGTTCTACTACAATTGATACATGAATAACAAATAAAGAATAGCAAAAAATAATCCAATTACCTAGTGGATGAAAAGATTTAGTGAGTGCTATAAAACTGTGATATTCTTAAAATATTAATGTAAAATTGTTGCATTCTATAGGCGAGGACATTATGCCAACAATGAAGGTCTAAACAATACTTGGCATCATTAAAAGTTTCTCAAATCCAATGATGTGGAACTGTCCAAAATTGGGTGTACATAAAGAAGGCATCATTACATATAGGTTTCAAGATTTTATACACGAAATTAAAAATGTTTTGATAAAACATCAGTAGCTTGGAACTCCATATTATACAGTTTAAGATAGAAGTACATGCACTTTACAGACTAGATAATTTGTTTTTATATTGGAAGATCTTTTAAGACAATGAAAGAATATTAAATACCAATATACTTTAGACCCACCAAATCATGATCAAGGGTAGTAGGGTACTGATTTCCATCAACTGAAACTTGATGATGGTTTTAAATGGAACTTTCAGTGCTTGAACAGTCCCGAGTGCATGGTAGTTCATAAACGTACAGAGTCTAATAAGCTAAGGCTTAAGCTAATGCACATGATAGAAGATAAGCTTGCCCTATTTCAGTTCATGCCCTATTTCAAATTTATACTACTAGAACATTGTCAATTATTCTACAATGAACCTATCTCGAAATACTACTTGAACATTTTCATTCACAAAAGCTATGTTTTTTGCTTTTAAAACTAATTATTGATTTTATGATGAACAAACTAGGCAAACACCAAACGATATCATGCTGAAATGTTGACACTTTCTAGGAAAAAGTGATACACTACGTTCCTACTCCCCCAACAAGGTTGATGAGTATTGGTAGCTTGCCTACTTAGTAGAATAACTACATGCAATTAAAGCAATAGATGTGAGCAGTCAAACTATAGCCATTCTTTTCAAGAAAATTAAATCAGTACAGCTCTTAGCCAAGTGCAACCATCATATGATAAGGGGCACCTATTATATACGATAGTTTGAGAATCCCTACTAATTACTAAAGATAAATTAATTATATAATGACAAAAGGATAAAAAGAATTGTCATGACTACTCAATCGAAGCATATTTAGAAAATGATATGTGAATCTACAATTGAGAAGGTGCAACTTGACATTACAACTAATGATATTAAATGAAAATATTACAGAAACTCTTTTGTCACTAGCAGTGATGTATGCAAGGCAAATCCAAGCAAAAAAGATGAAATCCTTATTACTACTTTTGAAGAAGTATAATTAGAAAATGACATAGAGAATCTATGATGAAAAGGCAACAATTGTCATTAGCACTAATGATTTAAGTATCCCATGAAGAATGATGTATATGTCCTGATTTATAAAATGCAAATGTCTTTGTTTGAGGGAGGGAAATGCCCATTATGACAGTTTAGATACATTTCTAGCTATAGGAGTTGTGATTGCTAGATCATGAGCTTGAGCACCAAAATGGAAACATTTACATTGACACCAGGGTTATTATAGTGTTAGTGTCGGTGGTAGTGGAGTTGATAGCAACAATGTTGGAGGTTATCTCTTGCAACTCAAGTTTGAATATACTTGGAAGGAAGCATGATAACTTAGAGAAGTATCATTTTAATATTTATTTTTCAAAAATAGATCTAAATTAAAGAAACATTCTAGGGATAATACTAATAAGAACAATGCTAGTTAAAAAATAAATTATATGTGCTTAAACTAAGAAAAGTAGATCGCACCGAAAATAGCCATAATCTAACAATGCTAGTTAACTTCGGCCATAATCTTGGCACAAAAAAGAGGGAAATAAATGATGCACAAAAACATGACTTTGTGAAGTTGATGCACAAAAACAAGGAAATAAATGATGAGCTATATTGGAGCACATAAAATATCATTCATGACACTAAGAGACAGCTTACAACCTACATGACTTTGTTTGTAAAGAAAAATAAAAAAGTTAACAAAACCATGCTAATATCTCTTTCCAAGAAGAAATCCCATGACTATTGACACTAGGGCTACACCCCATATGAACTTGAAGGTCATGGCTAGTGAAGGCTCTATGTCAGCATGCACATTTTGACTTTCTTGGGTACCCACAATGTCCTGGTGCATCTTGTTGCTTCTGCTCTTGAGTTAAGAACAACTCAAAATTTGAGATACTCAAATTTTCTCATCCATACTTCTAATATAAGACTAGTAGTAGTAACCAATCAATTAATCGCATAACCTAGCCGTCGGCTAGGTTATGATCGATATCATATAAGAATGACCTAGCCGTCGGCTAGGGTTTCGGATGAGTGAGAGAGAGAGAGAGAGAGAGAGAGAGGGAGAGAAGAGAATACCGGCGGCACAGACTGAACGCGTTCGATGGGTGGCCTACTTGCGGCGGGCGACGAGTAGCAGGCAACGGGCGACGAGCAGCGGGCGGCAGCCAATGAACAACGGGCGGTGGTCGGCGTGCGGCGGCAGAGATTGAGAACGAGTGAGAGATCACGCGGGTTGATCGAGCAGGAGAAGTGAAAAAAAAGGGATTGGGCGGGGAATTTAATAACTTTTTGCGATGGCCTAACGGTCGCAAATGGTCGCCAAACCGTCGCCATGTTGCGAAGGCGGTCCAGGCAGTCGCAGTATCGTCGCTCTTTTGCGATGGCACTCAAGGCGGTCGCAATTCCGTCGCAACCCTGGGCAGTCCGCGAGCCCAATGGATGGCGGTCGTAGAACCGTCGCATCTGCGACCGCATCCGTTGCCGTCGCAAAAAACCATATTTTTTAGTAGTGTGCAATTCTCATTTTTTAAATTCTCATTCTCAAGTTTGAAATCACTTTTCAAATCATTACTTCTAAGCTTCATTTTTTATTTCAAATCATCATTTTCTAGTCTCAAGTTTTTAAGCTCTATTTCCAAATTGTTATGGCATGAAACAAAAGACTTAGACTTTAAGTTCTCATTTTCTAACTCTAAAGCATGCATGTTAGAACTAAGCTTAGAGTTTTCTTTCTTTATTTTTCTATTTTCTTTATTCTTTTTCATAAGCAATGCATACATTTTTCTACATTCTTCAATCAACTCATTATGACATGTTAAATGAGCTTGAGTTGCTAGAATCACGATATTGACAAGAAGAGGTAGAATTTACCTCATCATCAAATCCCATGAGGCAAAGTTGAGAGGTGGCTTCATGGTCATGACAAGAGGATGCTTCTTGCGATTCAGAGGTGGATGTTGATGCATTTGTCATCTTCTTGGCATTCTTCTTTGATGAAGGGCAATTCCTTTTAGTGTCCCCTTTTCCTTGCACAAGTAGCATATAACCTTTATTTTTTGGCTTTTTGATTTGCTTCTATGACTAGAAGAACTAAGATCATCAAAACTGAGGTTAGTACTAGGGGGATGACCATTGTCATCACCACCCTCAACAAATGTATTAAACTCTTCGGTTTTAGCATAATCATATAACATATTTAATGTGGCCCAAATATCAAATGCGGAAGAATAATAAATAACCTTTTCCAGTATATCATTTGAAAATGAGCAATATAGAAGAAGCGTTGTTTTAGCATTCAATTCAAATAATTTAACTTGTTCTTGAGTCCAATCATTAATGTCAATGGTGGGCTCAACATATTCATTCTTTAGCATGCACCATAGATCTAAACTTTGTGTTTTAAGAAATGTATACATCCTACTCTTCCGAACACCAAAATTTACCTCATCAAACCTAGATAGTGCGAACGCTATACTCTCTAGTGCCATTTTAAGAATCGAACTAGAGGTAGAAGAGATGGTGAAATCTCAATCTACTAATCCGCTCTGGTACCAAATGTTGTTGAAATGGCCTACACTAGAGGGGAGGGGGGGGTGAATAGAGTGTTATCTAAACTTTTTGCCTCAATTCGATTTATCGGTTGTAATCGTTTCTTATTGCTTAGGCAATACACTAATTTGAATAGCAAACGGAAGTGATAAATAAGACAATAAAACACAACCAAGAAAGCAATGCCAACACAACTAGATTTACAGTGGTTCGGCCCCAATGCATACTCCACTACCTAAGCACCCCGCTTAGGATTGCCAAACTAGCTTAACTAGATTAATTACATTCCTTACAATGAGGACGTTTACACCGAAGAGTCTCTGCTCTCAAACCGAAAGCACTTCCACTACTGGAAGTATTCCGCCTTCCTACCGAGAGCACTCTCTCCCACCTCAACCCTAATGACAACTCAAGTAATCCTAGCAAACTACATTTACACCGGTGGAATTAAGCCTTAACACCAAGGCAACCACCAATCATTCAAGACCTAACAATCTAGGTCTTCACACATGGAAATACAATGAAATAAACAACAAAATTCACAAACAATGGATAAAATAAATAATACAACAAATATTTAGCTCCAAACAATGACTCTTAGCTCCTCTTGATGCCTTGATGATGAATCGATTAGAGTTCAAAGACAAGATCAAGAATGTATGGATCAAGGCTAGGGTTTTTGCAAAGAGTGGCTCAATGAGGCTTGTGATTGATCAAAATATGTCTCAAGAGTAGTAGGAGTCATGATCAACAACAACCAAGGAAGGCTCACATGGCTTGTATTTATAATCCATGAAGAGACGCCATGTAAACAGCCGACCCAACGGGCGAATTTCTCCCCGTTGGCGCCGCCCAATCAGTGGTCGGCTGATGGCCAGTCGACCAGCCGAGCAACTGGCCACCGACCGAAGCCCATAGCCAATATTGGGGCCTCGCCGATCGGTGTCCGGTTCACCGACCATCAACCGCCCATCGGTCGGCACCCAGGAAATGATGCAGTTTGCTTATTTTTCTCACGGCGTTCATTTCCGATTTCGAAGTTTTAGTGTTCTTATGCATCAAATAGATGATTTTCAACACATCGACAACCCTAAACCTAAACTCTATCTTCCCAACGAAATCCAAATGTCGACGACCGTCCTTGCCGATTTCTCTGATTTCTTCGATTTCTCCAATTTTTTCGATTGGGGATGACACACGCAAACTGATATAGAACCTGAAAATAATTATCCATGAAATCATTAGTTCCATGTTTGTTATCATTAAAACTGAGATTAAAGCCAAGGTTGAAAACCTTGCGCCAACAAGTACCACTTAGGGCAGGAAGCCACTTGGAAGGTTGAGCGCGAGATCCGCGAGAGATACCCATACTTATTTGAGGACTTGGTAAGTTTCCTAGCCTACTTTAAAATTCAAGAACTGATATTCTTTAAGAGGGGAAAATTGTAATACTTATGTTCGTAATTTTTTATTCCAGGTCGAGACTCAGATTTTGCGCCTGAGCGAGTCAAAGGGATCGCGATATGAGGTATGACTCACATATGCATGTTTAATTTAATTAATGGATTTAATTTTAAGCTTATATGACTGAGTTAGATTTTAGGAGTCATTGGGTGCGATTTGAGTGAGTTTTGGACTCGTTTAGCCATGTAATTAAGTGAGAGGCAAAATGGTTATTTGGCGACTTAAGTGATAATTGATTTTTTTAAATGGGGCCAGATAGGGACGAATTTTGGAGTTAAATCTTATGTGCACGGACCTAGGAAAGGAGGTGATCACCGGCGGCAACTTGGGTGGTGGCTGGTGACGATTCGGTGGTGTTCCAGCACGAGTTCGTCGGGGTTCGTCAAGGCCTTCTCTTAAAGGAAACGTAGAGGCTTTTTACAAGGTGAGTGACCCTATACCTTGAGGGTTTGCCCACTTTTGGGCTGCCCTTGTGTGGATGTCTTGATGGTGGATTCTTGCATAGTTTTCTTGGTTTCTTGACACAAGATTTGATTCTCATGGTATGTTTTGGTTTAGGGCAGCCCTAGGGATCCTAGGGCCAGTTCTTAGAGCCCTAATTGAGGGTCCTTAGGGGTTGTTTGATGGTCAAATGCCCTTGTGGATGAACATCCTGAAGATGAGGTTATATATTATGTTTTTGATTGAGTTTGGGAGGAGAAAACTCCCTTTGTTTTCATTGTTGGTCAATAAGTTAAACGGAATTAATGAGGTGATGGGGATTGCCAGGACTTACTTTTGAAGGCCCAAAGTCCCTTGATCAGTGTCGCATGACACATGGTGGAGTGATCTTGGGAACAGTTATTAGATGGTATGTACAACCCCGATACCAAAATTCAGCGATTTCTGAGTTGGGGTTGAAGGGTTTAGAAGTTCTCCCAAAGGGCATGACGAATCTTCCATTTTTGCACTTAAGCAGTTTTGTATTTAGCTGGTGAGTTTGACGCGACAGACGGAGTGAGAGTCGTCATCCTACACTAACGAAACTTTGGGAGAAGTTTGTAGGATATGTGGACAAACATACGAATCAAATCAGAGGTAATTAGGCTAAGAATTGACAGGTTTATGAATTTAGTAAGATGGCTAGTTAAAACTGTGAAAATCTGCTTGTAACTGCAGAAATTTGGATTGACGTATTCGTCACGTTGTTTCAGTTGGCTTTAGGTTTTCAACCTTAGTCTTAATCTCGGTTTTGATGATAACAAACATGGAACTAATATTTCATAGAGAAATCTTTCAGGTTCCATATCGATTAGCGTTCGATGTCCTCGATCGGATAAATAAAAAAATCGGAAGGACATCGATCATTGTGCTCGGGTTCGTTGTGGAATATCTCGAAGTTCGATGTATGCACCAAAGACGTATTGGACGAGCTCAAAGATCACATGGAAAGCTCTCCAAGACAATGCTCGTTGAAAGCCGGAACCCAAAAATGAAGCGCGCAAGAAAAATGGCTGAAAAATCAATTTCAGCCTACGTTCAGTCGACCGGCCGGTCAACCGAATAGGGTTAGAAAATGGCAGTAGCCATTTCGATCGATCGAATAGTGCCAAAAATTGGCAGTGGCTACTTCGGTCGATCGGGCGGTCGACCGATTGAAGCCAAAAATTGGCAGAGGATGCATCGATCAACCAATCGATCGACTGGACAGCGGATTGCCAAAGCTGCAACTTGTGTCGGTCAGATTGCGGAACGTAAGAGTTGCATCTGGAGATCGACCTGTCAGTCGATCGCACAGAGACATTGGGACAGCGGTCGTTCGACCGAGCGGCTATAACTGACGGGTATAAATATTTCATATAACTCATTTAACAACTTCTTCTCCCACTCTTACAGATTTGATTGAGCATTCTAAAGGAAGATTTGAGCCCTCAAAGAATCGATCAACAGCGCTCTATTCGTCCGTGAACATTTTCTCAAGCGCCAAACTTTCTTCCTCAACTCAGGTTTTAATACGTCTACCTCTTGACCAGTTGAAGGCGTCGAAGGCTTGGAAAAGAGCATTTAACCTTGGTTTACCCTTTAGCTCTTTTCATTGTAATTTTAACTGTTATTTGAACTCATTTTTGTTGGATTTGTGTGTGTGATAGAACTAGGATTGTTTAGTCTTATGTGTGGAAGTGGTTACCTTGGTGAAAAGGTGTAAAGCCACTTGTGTAAGCATAACTTACTAGGATTAGTTGAGGTATCCCTTAGGGTTGAGGTGGAAAAGTGCTCTCGGTAAGAAGGCGGAGACTTTCGGGTGTGGAAGTGTCTTAGGTCGAGAGTGCGACTCTTTGAGTCAAAGTTCTCATTGTAAGGGAAACAAGAATTAATCTAGTAAACCTAGTTTGGACATCCTAATCGGGTTGCTTAGGTTGTGGAGTAGGCATTGGGGCCGAACCACTATAAATCACTATGTTTGAATTGATTTATTGATTGTATTAATTGCTTTATTATTTATCGCTTCCGCATCTAATCATCGAATTATAAATTGCCTAATTAGTTTAAGAAAATGATTAAAATCGATTTAGGCAAATTGATTTAGTAAACACACTATTCACCCCCCCTCTAGTGTTGCCATTTCTACAACATTTGGTATCAGAGCGGGTCGTGGATTGATATTTCACCATCTCGTCTACATCTAGTCTCGATCCTGAAATGGCTCTAGAGAGTGTAGCGTCTTTACCACCTAGGTTCGATGAGTCTAATTTTGGTCTTTGGAAAGGAAGAATGTATACATTCTTATAGACTCAAGGAATAGGTGTGTTCAATATGGTTAAGTCAAAATACATAGAACCTAAGAAAGACATGAATGCATGGACCCAAGAACAAATTAGCAAGTTTGAGTTAAATGCTAAAGCTACAAATTGCTTATTTTGTTCTTTGGAAAATAATGTGTTTGAGAAAATCTGGAAATTTATGAATAAAATAACTTTCGAAAAATACTTGAAATTTATGAAAATGCCTCTGGACTTTCAAGAATTTTATGAATTTATAGAAAACTAATTTTTGACTGATTCTTGAGCCTCTAGATTCCTTGTAAAATCTAGTTTGTCTAGTTAAAGTTTCAAAAAAATTTGTCCAACAATTGATATAAAAAATGTTCGTCGAAAACATGATTTTGCATAGATTTAAAAGTTTGATTTTTTGAAAACTTGAAGTATAGTTTAACCTAAGTCAACAAAATGACTTAGAAATTTTATTTTAAGCCCAAACTTGATTCATAGACTTACATTCTCTCATGTTTAACGTCTAGATGCCTAAGCTTGAGAAAACATGAGTGGATAGCAAAATTTAATACTTAGCATTTTCATGTTTTCATGCTTAATTCAAATGAAACCGTGCTAAGTTAAAAGTTTGATTAAATGACAATAGTTTCACTTCAAACTTGATATACATAATTTAAATGACCATATCTTGAAATTTTGAAAGTTTGAATGAAATCTACAAATGTCATGAAAAAGATATGAGTACATACATACTTGAGATCATACATGATTTAATTTTGAATTCAAATATTTAGTTTTGAATATATCATGTATGATTTTGTTTCATATCAAATATTTGTTTTTCATCCCTTTGGTTGAGATTGTCATGGTTCATGAAAAATCTTTAGAGTCTCAACTTCATGAAAAAATATTTGTTTTTCATCCCTTTGACTAGATTAACCTTTCTTGCCCTTTTTGATTGATGTCAAAAGGGGGGGGAAATCATATATAAAGGAGGATAAAATTATAGGTAAAGGGGAGGAAAATATAGGAAGACGTGCATATAGATAGGAGGAGTTTATTTTCATAGATATGCATGCTGATAGGGGGAGAAATCCCTTAGATGATATCCTCTATGCTTTAATGTATATATTTTTTCTTAAGGATGTTTGTCATCATCAAAAAGGGGGAGATTGTTGGCTTTAGGTTTTCAACCTTCGTTTTAATCTCGATTTTAATGATAACAAACATGGAACTAATATTTCATTGAGAAATCTTTCAGGTTCCATATCAATTAGCGTTCGATGTCCTCGATCGGATAAATCGAAGAAATCGGAAAATCAGAAGGACAATGATCGTCACGCTCGGGTTCGTCGTGGAATATCTCGAAGTTCGACGTATGCACCAAAGACGTATTGGACGAGCTCAAAGATCACATGGAAAGCTCTCCAAGATGACGCTCGTTGAAAGCCGGAACCCAGAAATGAAGAACGCAAGAAAAATGGCTGAAAAATCAATTTCAGACTATGTTCGATCGACCGAATAGGGATAAAAAATGACATTTTCCATTTCGGTCGACCGGTTAGTCGATTGAACAGTGCCAAAAATTGGCAATGGCTACTTCGGTCAATCAGGTGGTCGACCGATTGAAGCCAAACTTGGCAGAAGATGCGTCGATCGATCGATCGATCGACCGAACTGCAGATTGCCAAAGCCGCAACCTGCGCTGGTCGACCGGATTGCGAAACACAAGAGTTGTGTTTGGCGATTGACCCGTCGGTCGATCGCACAGAGACATTGGGGCAGCGGTCGTTCGGGCGGTCGATCGGTCGATCGACCGGCCAATCGACCGAGCAGCTGTAATGGATAGTTTTCTACCCGTTGATCTGTCGTTTCTTTGAGAGGGTATAAATATACCTCATATAACTCATTTAACAACTTCTTCTCCCACTCTTACAGATTTGATTGGGCATTCTAAAGGGAGATTTGAGCCTTCAAAGAATCGATCAACAGCGCTCTATTCATCCGTGAACATTTTCTCAAGCGCCCAGCTTTCTTCCTCAACTCGGGTTTTAATACGAGCTCTACCTCTTGATGAGTTGAAGGCTTTGAAGGCTTGGAAAAGAGCATTTAACCTTGGTTTACCGTTTAGCTCTTTTCATTGTAATTTTAACTATTATTTGAATTTGTTTTTGTTGGATTTGTGCGTTGATAGACCTAGGATTGTTTGGTCTTGTGTGTGGAAGTGGTTACCTTGGTGAAAAGGTGTAAAGCCACTTGTGTAAGCATAACTTACTAGGATTAGTTGAGGTATCCCTTAGGGTTGAGGTGGAAGAGTGCTCTCGGTAAGAAGGCGGAGACTTCCGGGTGTCGAAGTGTCTTAGATCGAGAGTGTGAGTCTTTGAGTCGAAGTCCTCATTGTAAGGGAAACAAGAATTAATCTAGTAAACCTAGTTTGGAAATCCTAAGCGGGGTGCTTAGGTAGTGAAGTAGTCATTGGGGCCGAACCACTATAAATCACTATGTTTGAATTGATTTATTGATTGTATTAATTGCTTTATTATTTATCGCTTCCGCATAGTGTGTAACATCGAATTATAAATTGCCTAATTAGTTTAAGAAAACCATTAAAATCGATTTAGGCAAATTGATTTAGTAAACACAATATTCACCCCCCCTCTAGTGTTGCCATTTCTACAATAGTTTCGTGGTCGATTTGTTGTCCAAATTGCTTGAAACTTACAAGATGTTTAGTATGTTATATGGACATATTAAATGTGTAACTTCTGTAGCCAATATATCGATATTTGAGGGTGTGGAAGTAGCGCCAAAAGAGTATTTGACACTATTTGAGAAACTTAGAAATTTTGACTAATTATTGTGAAAACCTATTTTGCCCCTATTAAGGGCTATTTTTCTTGAGACTATGATGCACATTCTTTTTACTATTATCAAATTATAGAAATGTGTGATTTGATTATTTATGTGCATGGATTGTTAGTGGCTGGTGTGGTCGGATGACATCCGGGGGTACGGCAAGACTTCACCTATGTCGCTACTTATCTATTGTGTTATTTGTATCTATTATTCTTTATGCAACATTATTGTGATGACTGGCTTGGTTGGAGGGATATTCCCAACCATTCATGACAACGGCTAGTGTCGACTTGAGGGGCCATGAGACAATGGCTAGCGACGACTAGATGGGATGTGAGTGTGACATGGTAGTGGGTAGCATCAGCTAGAGGTACTACGTGGTAGCAGCTAGCAACGACTAGAGGGGCTACGAGATTGATGTGATAGTGGCTGGCGTCAACTAGAGGGGCTCTATAAAAGTGGCTAGCGATGACTAGAGGAGCTCTATGATAGCGGCTAGAGACGACTAGAGGGGCTCTATGATAGCGGCTAGCGACGACTAGACAGATTTGTGATTGTCTCTATTGATGACATCTTGGTTTCCTCCAGGACCATAGAGGAGCATTCGAAGCATTTGAGGATGGTTCTGGAGACCCTCAGGGAGCATCGACTGTATGTCAAGTTCTCCAAGAGTGAATTCTTCTTGGAGAGCGTAGGGTTCCTCAGCCATGTGGTGTCGAGGGAAGGGGTGAAAGTGGACCCCGCAAAGGTGGAGGTAGTCCAGAACTGGAGGCGGCTAACCAATGTGACAGAGATTCGTAGTTTCTTGGGGTTAGCCAGTTATTGCAGAAAGTTTATGGAAAATTTCTCTAGGATTGTGGCACCATTGACTCGTCTGACTCAAAAGAAAGTCAAGTTTGTTTGGGACGACAAGTGTGAGGAGAGCTTTCAGAAGATCAAGGACTGCTTAACGTCGGCGCTAGTGTTAGCTATACCCGCAGGTTCAGCAAAGTTTGTGGTATACTGTGACGCCTCTCGGATCAATTTGGGTTGCGGCTTGATGTAGTATGATCGGGTGCTAGCTTATGCATCCCGCTAGTTAAAAAATCACGAGAGAAACTATCTGGCGCATGACCTGGAGTTGGAGGCAGTGGTTTTTGCATTGAAGCTATGGTGCCACTACCTATATAGAGCCTGTGAGATATACACTAATCACAAGAGCCTTCAGTACTTGCTCACTTAGAAGGAGTTGATCCTCACATAGAGGAGGTGGCTCGAGCTCCTGAAGGACTATGACTGCACGATCATGTACCATCTTGGGAAGGCAAATGTGGTGGCAGATGCCTTGAGCAAAAAATCCATGGGCAATTTGGCACATTTGGTGGTTAGGAGGAGCCCACTGGCTCGAGATTTGGCCATGTGTTTAGATGGCGGAATAGTCCTGACCGTGTCAAATTCTGGGGCTTTGGTGGCACACTTGCGAGTGCAGTCCACTTTGGTAGACATGTTGCGGACGGTGCAGGATGAGGATGTCTTTTGTTCCTTGACTAAGGATCTAGTCAGGAGAGGTGACACTGATGATGGTTACAGAGTCGACTCTGAGGATGAACTAAGATTCAGGGACATAATAGTGGTGCATGATATGATAGAGGTTCGTAGACAGGTACTAGAGATGGGTCACCGTTCCTTATATACGATGCATCCGGGGGCCACAAACATGTACCGAGATCTGAGGCAACATTACTGGTGGAGAGGGATGAAGAGAGAGGTAGAAAAATTTGTGTCTAAGTGTTTGGTCTGCCAGCAGGTGAAGGCCGAGGACTTGAAGCCTGCAAGGTTGCTTCAGAATTTAGAGGTACCAGACTAGAAGTGGGAAAAAATAATTATGGATTTTGTGACCGGACTACCGAGGTCTAGGAAGGGCAACGACTCTATTTGGGTTCTAGTTGATTGGTTGACTAAGACAGCACACTTCATACCGATCAAGATGACCTTTTTAGCATAGCAATATGCCAGGTTGTTTTTGGATCGGATTGTAGCGTATCGTGGTGTCCCTATTATGATCATCTCTGATCGGGGTACCCAGTTCACAACTCGATTTTGGAAGTCATTTCAGGAGGCCCTGGGTACACAGGTGCGATTTAGCACTACGTTTCATCTATAGACCGATGGTTAGTCGGAGAGGATTATCCAGACATTGGAGGATATGATGAGGGCATGTGTGTTGGACTTAGATGATGGCTGGGAGAAGAATTTACCCCTGATTGAGTTCGGGTACAATAATAGCTATTAGAGTAGTATTGGGATGGCTCCTTTTGAGGCCCTGTATGGACGGAGGTGCAGGTCACCAGTGGGATGGTTTGAGGTGGGGGAATCCCTCATGATGGGTCCTGACTTGGTTGAGAAGGTGATTGAGAAAGTGAAGCTGATCAAGGAATGACTGTTGGTAGCTCAGAGTTGCCAGAAGATGTATGCAGATGGAAAGGCCAGAGAGGTGGAGTTTGCTAAGGGTGACATAGTGTTCCTCAATATTTCCCCTATGAAAAGGGTGGTGCGATTTGGGATAAGGAGGAAATTGAGCCCTAGGTTCATCGGGTCGTTCCCTATTCTCAAACGAAGGGGTGCCATGGTATATGAGTTGGCCTTACCTCCTAGCATTGACAGAGTTCATCTAGTTTTTCATGTGTCTCATGTGATTGAGCCTACCGCAGTAGAGGTTGATACAACAGTCTCGTAGGAGGAGAGACCTATAGAGGTGCTTGACCGGCAGATCAGGAAATTGAAGTCCAAGGAGATCCTTTCGCTTTGCAAAATATTCAAGGATGAATTTTCCTTGAGGAGGGAAGATTGTAATACCCAAAAATTCTGATTTGAATTTTTGTTTGATTCAGCGAGCCAATTCGGAGACGCGCCCAGATGAGTCGCGAGATCGCCATGATTTGAAGGTGTGGCCGAGTATTTAATTAATTGCAAGGTTCTAAATTTGTGCTATTATTAATAAAATTGGATGTTGGGTTCATGCTGGGGTAAAACCGAGTTCACAGGTTCAATTGGGGCTCGACTCAGAGCCGGGTTGAGTCGGGTAGAGGAATTTAAGTGAGGAGGGAAATTTTGCAAAAATAAATAATATAAACCCCCACCCCCAGCCACCGTACGGCTCAAGAGGAGATGCATGCGCATCGAGGTGGCGAGAGGAGGGAGAGGAGGGAGAAAAGGGAGGGTGGCGCCGGAGCTAGGAGTCGTCGCTGGTGTTCGGAGTCATCTTCATCTCATCTTCTTCCCTTTCGATTAGAGGAGAATGGTTGAACCTTAAGTTTAGGGTAAGGCCCTTGGTCGAACCCTTGGATTTATGATAGTGATGGTTTTCTTGATGATTCTTCAACGAATCTTGTGGTTTCTTGATCTTGAATCTCCCTCATGTTGTTGATGTGTTTCCTTGAGGTTTTCGTGGTGTTTTTTTTAATGTTGGGGCCGGCCGAATAGAAGAAAAAGAGGGGAGGTCATGCCAAAATTTTCCCTAAATCCTCGAGTGCTTAGAACATATAGAATTGATTGTATTATGTGTATGAACACCTTAAAGATCAAGAAGAACATAAAACATGGGAAAAATTATTTTCCTAAACCCTTAAGGGTCGGCCGCATGGTGAATTCCGTAATGCTAGGGTTCGGCCGAGTGGAGGAGGAGGAGATTTAGATTAGGAAATATGTTTCCTAGGTAATCAACATGTAGAGTGAGCTTAATGTGTTGATTGAAGAGAAACCATGGTGTGCTTAATTAGGAAGGCTCGGTTGAATGCCCTACATGATGTTAGGGTCAGCCGAGCAAGGTACTCGTGGTTTGGTAGCAACATTTATTTCATTGTATGGTTGATATCTTGAGGTAGGAAGTATAGGTTGAGATACATTAATATTATTTTATTTTGCTGGTAGAATATTTTTCATGCGTAGGAAACACGTTTGTTTGGGTTCCTACATTTTTATGTTGTTGTTGGAATTAAATTTAGCATGCTGAAATTGAATATTTAAATGCAGAATTGAATATTTAATTGCTAGAAATAAATTGATAATTGTTGTGATGATTTTGCTGAGTTGTTCCATATTTATTATGTTGTAATTTAATTATTAAATGTAGTGATTATCCTTATGCATGCTGAATTAGATGTCCGATTGCAATGTTTATCATATACCATTGTAGATAAATGCTAGAGGCAAATGTTTGCCAAGATGAGCATAATATATAGTATGACACCATGTCAGTACATGACGAACCTGTTAGAAAATTTAAAATTTATTTCTAACCATAGAGACAATATGTGTAGGGTGACACATAGAAATAAAATGACAGAGCTCGGAGTAGGGCTGGGTACGTACGCATGCCCGGGTAGTGTTGGTCCAACGGTTGCCCCTAGGCTTCGATCTCTATTTTGATGATAACAAACATGAAACTAATGTATTTGTGAACTTTTGAGTTCAAGTTGAGGTTACGATATGCGCACGAAGTTCATTCAGAAAAATACCAAAAATCGGCAAAAATGGCTCCGTCGTCGATCGAGTTAAAAATCTAGAGTTAGAAATAGATTTCATCTAATATGACTCTAGGAACATATCCGAAGCCAAAATGTAGTGTTATCCAAGTCCAAACTCGGTAACGAAACTCAAAAATAAAGCGCGCAATAAAAAAACAGAAAAAATAGCCTCAGTCGAAGTTCGATTGACCGAATGAAGTTGAAATCTGGCAGTGGGCAATTTGGTTGACTACTCTATTGCCCAAAAGCAGCAGAACACCTTCGGTCACTCAGCGGTCGATTGGTTGCTCGGCAGTCGATCGGTCGGTCGACCAATGAATGATCGGCAAGCGAGCATCCCCAACGGGCAAAAAAATTCTCGTTGGGTGCAGCTGCCGAGTGAGGGGTTATAAATACCCCTCAAAAACCTCTTTTAATTCTTCTTAACCAGTCATTAAAGCTTCCTAAGTGAGATTTGTGCCCTCTAAGCTTGATTTTCTCGCGCTTGCTTCACCGATCGACGATCCCTCTCAAGCGCTCGTCTCGCCTCGACTCCGGCTTTGATTCAATCTCACCATCTTGTGGAGTTGGAGGCATTGAAGGCTTTGGAAGAAGCTCTTTGTTGTGGTCTACTCTTTAGCTCCTTTTGTTGTAATTTTACTTGTAATTAAACTTGATTTTCATTGTAAGCTTGCTAAGTGTGCTAGGTTAAACACCTTAGGATTTTCTTTGTAGAATTGTGTTTTGCCTAGGTGAATAGGTTTGAGGCATTCTCAAAGGGTTGAGATGTGAGTTCTCGATTGTATTCAAAGGGAAACACATTGTCTATAAAGGATTGGTTACAAATCCTTGGTGTGGAGCCAAGGTAGTGGAGTAGGCAATTGGCCGAACCACTATAATCTTTCGACTTTGTATTGCCTTATTTTTATTGCATATAATTGCTTTTCATACTCGCTATCGCATATCATCTAGTCGAACTTAATTTGGGTTGAAGTTGGAATTTATTTGAAAAAATTGAATTGAAGTTAAAATTAACCCAACACTATTCAACCCCCCCCCCCCTTCTAGTGTGGTATTTGAACAATATTTGGTATCAGCGCCTAGGTCGTTGGATTAGATTTAACCATCTACCCTACAATTTAGAAAGTCTAGCGATATCCAACTAGCTCAAGGGTCCTCTACTCATACTCCACCGCTATCCGATGGAAACAACTATGCCTATTGGAAGATACGCATGAATAGCTTCCTACAATCACTAGGCATGGATGTATGGAGAATGATACACGTAGAGTATAAGCAATCCACTAAGGATATGGATGAGTGGAGCTTAGATGAAGTTAAACTCTTTAATGCAAATGCCAAGGCCATCAATGCACTATATTGTGGTCTATCAATTAATGAGTTTAATAGGATTTTCACTTGTAAGTCAGCATATGAACTTTAGAGTGTACTAGAGACTACACATGAAGGGACTTCACAAGTTAAGAAATCCAAGATAAACCTCCTCATGCATGACTATGAAATGTTTAAAATGTTATCACATGAATCAATTGATGCCATGTATGCTAGATTTCAAAATATTACAAATGGCTTAGCTAACCTTGGTAGAGACATAAAGGAAGAGAAGAAGGTAAGGAAGCTCCTCCGTTCCCTTCCAAAAGCTTGGGAGTCAAAGGTCATTGCAATTATCGAAGCCAAGGATTTGGGCACGTTGAAGCTTACCGAGCTCATTGGGTCTCTCATGACACATGAGACCCATATGAAGCAATACAAGGAGGAAGATGCCCCCAAAGGCAAGACCATTGCCAAAGGTAAGATTGTTGGCATTGGTCATATAGGTATACTTCCCTACCCATGTATTAAAAATGTTTTACTAGTTGATGGGTTAAAGCATAACATGATTAGTATATCTCAATTATGTGATAATGGTTATGTAGTCATTTTTGAAGCATCTAAATGCATCATTAGAAGTGCACCATCTAATGATATTGTGTTTATTGGAAATAGGCAAGAAAATGTTTAAACACAAGTTTTAAATATTTTTCCTAATCCTCATGTTAGAAGCTTAGTTGTCATGAAAAATGATTCTTGGTTGTGGCATAGAAGGCTAGGACATGCTAGCATAAGCCTCATCCAAGGAATAATGAAAAGGGGCTTAGTTAAAGGAATGCTTAAGATAAAATTTGTAAAAGACAAATTTTGTGATGCATGTCAACGTGGAAAACAAGTTAAGTCCTCATTTCATAGCATTAATCACGTTAGTACATATCTAGAACACTAGAACTTATGCACATGGATCTCTTTGGTTCTTGTGATGTTGCAAGCCTAGGTGGAAAGTTATATTGCTATGCTTTGGTTGATGATTTCTCGATATTTACATGGGTCAACTTCCTAGCTAAGAAAAATGAAACTTTTGATTTATTTAAAAAATTTGCTAGGAGAGTTATAAATGAAAAATGAATTTTAATTTTAAAAATTAGAAGTAACAATGGAGGAGATTTAAAAAATGTAAAGTTTTCTGAATTTTGTGATGAATTAGGTATTGAGCATACCTTTTCTTCTCCTAGAACCCCTCAACAAAATGGGGTGGTTGAGAGGAAGAATAGAACCTTACAAGAAATGGCTAGGGCCATGCTTTTTGAAAATAATTTGGCTAAATACTTTTGGGCCGAAGCCATAAATACTTCTTGTTATGTGCTTAATCGTATTTTGTTAAGACCTAAAATTAAGTAAACACCTTTTGAGCTTTGGAATGATAGAATCCCAAGTGTGGGATATTTTTGAGTTTTTGGATGCAAATATTTTATCTTAAACACTAAGGAACATCTAGGAAAGTTTGACTCTAAATCCGATGAGGGTATTTTCCTAGATTATTCTAATAGTTCTAAAGTTTATAAAGTTTATAAAGTTTGTAATCGTAGAACTATGATAGTTGAAGTATCTATGCATGTCACTTTTAATGAAACTAATGATTCTAATTATAGAAATGTTAAGATTGTGAATGTAGGTGAGAAACTTGAGGAATTGACATTTCATGACACGAAGGTTGAAGATGAAAACAATGAAGAAACTCATCATGAAGAGCCTTCATTCTCAACTTTACCCCAAGGTAAAGAATAAGAAGAAGAGCTAGGAAGCTCTACCACCTCTCCCAATAGGATACCGGTTGATAAGAGACCATCCAATTGAGCAAGTCATTGGAGAACCATCAATGGGTGTGGTAACGCGTTCTAAACTCAAAAATGTTTGTCAATATGTAGCTTTCGATCATATCTCAGATAGAGCCTAAAAACATTAAGGAAGCCATAGAAGATGAATTTGTTAGGAATGATGTTTGGGATTTAATACCTAGGCCTAGTGGAGAAACCGTAATTGGGACTAAATTGGTGTTTAGAAACAAGTTAGATGAAGGACGTTTAGTTATTAGAAACAAAGCTAGGTTAGTGGCCCAATGGTATAATCAAGAGGAAGGAATAGATTACAATGAAACTTATGCTCCCGTAGCTAGATTAGAAGCAATTCGCATGCTTTTAGCTTATGCAAGTTTTAAAGGCTTTAAGCTTTTTCAAATGGATGTCAAAAGTGCATTTTTGAATTATTTTATTGATGAAAAAGTTTATGTTGAGCAACCCCCTGGTTTTAAAAGTTTTGAGTTTCCAAACCATGTTTCTAAACTTAGAAAGGCTTTGTACGGTTTAAAACAAGCCCCTAGGGCTTGGTATGAAAGGCTTTCCACCTTTTTGATCAAGTTTTAGCATTGGAAAAGTCGATGTCTCTCTCTTTATTAAAAATGATGAAAATGATATTTTGCTTGTGAAAATGATATTTTAGCATTGGAAAAGTCGATGTCTCTCTCTATATTTGGTGCAACTAATGAATTGCTTTGTGAGTGGTTTGCAAAGTGCATGCAAGAGGAGTTTGAGATGAGCATGATGGGAGAACTAGCGGGTGTTGTCAATTCAAAGGGAAACAAATTGTCTATAAAGGATTGGTTACAAATCCTTGGTGTGGAGCCAAGGTAGTGGAGTAGGCGATTGGCCGAACCACTATAATCTTTCGACTTTGCATTGCCTTGTTTTTATTGCATATAATTGCTTTTCATGCTCGCTATCGCATATCATCTAGTCGAACTTAATTTGGGTTGAAGTTTGAATTGATTTAAAAGAAATTGAATTGAAGTTAAACTTAACCCAACACTATTCAACCCCCCCTCCCTCATTCTAGTGTGGGTATTTGAACAACATGTAGTGTTTAATAACTAGAGGAACCTTACGTTCACTGCATGCTGTGTATTGTGTTTATGATGGCTGGGCTGAGGAACGTCTCTAGCTGGCATGGCTATTGCCCGACTCAACGAGTGGTTGCAGGGTCTTGATATTACACCAGTGAGCCACGCTAGTTAGACCAAGTGGCGGGGGTCTTGAGATTGGGTCAATAGGCCACACTAACATTAGACCTGAGTAGATTTGGGTTGGATGAGCCATTCCCAACCCGTTGGGGTATCGAAAACTAGTTAGCCATCCTAGTTGAAGAACCCGGGGACTTAGATTGCTTTGTGCGGAACACACTGGAATGTGCACACTGTGATTATGTGAATTTGCATGACTGAATTAGGCCGGCAAAGGTCGAGTGTTGTCCATGTTAATTAGGCCGGATATGGCCGAGGGTTAATCATGCTATGTGGGCCGATTATGGCTGAGAGATATTTACTGTGCAGGGCCCATAGTGGCGATTGACATGTGTGGTGTTAGGCCTAGTACGGTTGAGTGATTTCATGGTTACAAGTTGGCCGATTAGCAATATCATGTGTTAAATCCCAAAGTATTCATCTCAGTAGCAATATCATGTGTTAAATCCCAAGTTATACATGTATATTTACTTGGGATTTAAGTGGATGTTCGATAGAACCAGTGACTGAGTTCCTCATGGACTTATGGTTTATTTGATTTTGTTTTGTAGAGCCTGACCAGTGAGGTATTGACTAGTTGGACAAGGCGCAACTGGAGGGGCAAACGGCACTGTTGATCTCGTAGCAGGCTATGATAGAGAGTCATAGCCGTGTAGTGATTTCTTTTCATTCATCGAGATATGTTTGTTTAGTGACATTTGGAGTCTATATTCCTTTGAACAACAGTGTATTAATTTCATATCAGTGGACTTGTTTACTTTTCATGTTCGGTCTCGTTGTCATATATTATCTGCGTTGTTTGATTGCATAAGTTAGGCTTCAGGGTATTGTCTCATATCATGTCCGGTCACGTGACCCTGAGTTGGGGCGTGATACACTTCTCCTCAACGGTAGATCAGCAGGTTTTCTTCATGCTTTCTTCCTCAGCTTGTGACCTTGAGCAGGAGGAGGAGGTGACATTTCTTCAGAAGGAGGCACAACAACAGTTGGTTCTGTCTTCTCTCTAGGGTTTGAAGACTGTATCTTCTTGGCCGTCGATGAATAAACTTTCCTCACAAACCCTTTCTTCCTCTTTTCTCCGACCATCTTGTATTTAAGAGGCGAGAGTAGTTAAAAGGACAGGGGAGGGGAGATTTTACTCATCGCCGGTTACCTCGAAGGGAAGAAGAGAAAACTTGCAACGCCGGATTTTAATTAGGGCGTGAAACAAAACTCCAATAAAAAGGGGCACACGTGCGGGCTTCAAAAAGGTAAAGCATTTAAAACTTCAAATCTTCAGCTAAAAAATGAGAGAATCAGCATAAATTAGCCTTTATGAAGCAATAAGTGGTGAGGTGGATATAAATTAGCCTTTATGAAGCAATAAGTGGTGAAGTGGATAAAAAAAATTGAAACCTTTTCATTTCATTCACCCCGATATTTATTAATTTATGAAATAAAGTGTCATCTGACACATAATCTGAGAGCCGATTTTGACTGTTTAAACATTTCTTCTTTCAAGGTCTTTGTGAAAATATCTGCAACTAGTCTTTTTGTTGAAATATATTCCAGTTGCATCTCCCTTCTTTCATCTAACTCCTTGATATTTTCACAATGAAGAATTATTTCTTCTTGTTTGAGATCATAATTCAGTAATGCATTCCTCATCCAAATCATAATTCAGTAATGCATTCCTGCGGTCAAGTGTTCTACTTTTGCTGAAGAGAAAGAAATAGAATTTTGCCTTTTATTCAATCAAGCAATCAGGTTTGAATCAATACAACCTCCTGTGGTACTCTTTCTGTCATCTTTAACATATCTTATAATCCCCTTACCTGTCTAATGATGAGACTCCTTTGAGTTAGCTTGATATCTTCCACACAACCTTTGTATAAATTGATATCAATGTTCTTGTCATCATCATCCTTGTTCAGTCTCTGATCATGATCAGGATGATCAGGATCTTCAAAGCCTTTGGATTGTCCAAAATATATTTCTTCATTTAGAAAACCATTTACGAGAGTAGTCTTGACAACCATCTGTTCCAGATGAAAAGGCCCTAGAAGTCTGAGATAGTACCCAGTTTTAAATGCTGATAAGACAGCCCTAGTTGTTTTCCTTCTTGCCAAGGATTACATACAACTTCTGGATTTTTAGAAAATTTAGAAATTCCTCTGAAAGTTTTAATATTTACAGGTTTCTTTGGACCACAGCAATTTTTATGACCTAACCATCGATGCCATAGATTAATGTCAGAAGAAACAACTGAAGGATATATAGAAGAGTAGGCAATTTTGTAGCAGTTGTCTCTAGGTCTATTCACTTTAAGAATACAGTTCCCAACTTTATCAAAAACTTTTCAACTATTCTTAGTAAAATGGACATTCAAATTTTGATCACACAATTGGCTTATACTCACAAGGTTAGTGTCACGGCCCAACTCATGGTCGCATGACCGGCCAGGGTATACGTGCCTATACCCCGCATCCTAACTCATGCACATGCCAACTCAAATAAATAAACATAGTGGAAATAATGTAATGAGTTTTATTTCAAAAGAAAAAAACCAAACCAGATTTCACATAAGTAAATTTAGCAAAATAGTAAAGTGCAGAAATAATAAATCAAAGTTTTTAATAGTGTATTTTAATCAAACGAAATCTGAATAAAAGACATGAATATCCCCATGGGACTACAACTCCAAAACACCAAATCACAAGTGCATGACAAAACTACTAAAGACTTGACTACGACCCCTAACTAGGACTACTATGATATCAATGTGGCTCATCTGCCCTCCAGCTGCGCCAAGTGCTCTAGCCCACCTCACCGGTCAGGCTCTATAAAATAAAATAAAATGACAACGGGTGAGTTGAAATAACTTAGTAAGCGATTCTACCAACCCCCATGAGAAACCACACACAGATATATAGCATAATGATAAAACATCTAGCTTAACTAGGAAAAGTCACAAGGAAGTGACTAGCTAACTGGACATCTGGCCACCACATGCCCGAAGGCATCCACCACCCTAACGGTGAAGTACAACAGGCCTAAGCAAACCCTTCCCTAAGGCAACAAACATACTAGGATAATCGGGATTGGCCCATCCGAACTTATCCTAATATAAAGAAACTCGAAAGAAATCGAGATTGGCCTGTTCGAACTTGCTCCACGAGATACGAAGGAACAATCAGGATTCGCCAGTCCGAACTTGTCCCTTCAAGATATCATAGGAATAATCGGGATTTGCCCGTCCGAACTTATTCCTTGAAAGAAAATCGAGAACAATCAGAATTTGCTTGTCCGAACTTGTTCCACAAGGAAGTACAGGAACAATCGGGATTTGCCCATCTGAACTTGTTCCAAAAGAGATAATGTAGGAATAATCAAGATTCGCCCATCAAAACTTATTCCATTAAATATAGAATATTGGAACAATCGGGATCTACCCGTCTGAACTTGTTCCACAAGATACGCAGGAACAATCGGGATTTGCCCATCTGAACTTGTTCCATAGGTAGAGAATTTATCATCCAACCTTCCGGGCTAGGCTCGAAATTCAGCTCCCATCCGAGCCTCTCTATCATTCATAAGATATGGCGACGACAAGACCTAACACAGGTGCCACCTACGGTGTCTTAGGGGTGTCCTTATTGAGAAACGTCTCAACACTCCAATGCCCAACCCCAACTCCTAGACCCGTAATGTCATAAACCCAAGAGGTTTTATTTCATGCATAACATTTAATTTGTTGGATCATAACAGATTATGCTTCCACTTGAATTTTAATTATCCAATTAAAATTTCTATTTGCCAAGATTAGGGTTTTATTTTAAGTTTACCGTTGAGCCCAAACTGGTGCACCCGGGTCGAATCTGACTCCCAAAGTGTGTCTTATGGATCCAGACTAGATTTTTTGATCAAAATGATAGGTTATACGACTATGTTCAGTAAACTATACACACCACAACATGGATTTCAAAATCAGCCCTAAATCAACAATTCACCATATTGTTTTCAGCGAAAGAATTTCCAGCACATCAAGGAAATAAATCCGAAATTTACATAAATTAAATCCTTAATCACTCTCAAAACAGAATTATAACATTGAGACAAAATTCACAAGAATGAAATCATGTTTGTTTAGCCAAGATTAGCAAGCACCAAGATAATCTTTAAATAAGAATCCAACTCCATGATCAAGAACACATATCAAGCACACCCATGGCTTCAAGATCAAATCCTATTTATTATAAACATGATTAAATTCCTCAAATCACAGATTTAATTTTTAAAGCATGCATCAACATTACAAGAACCTAAATTGGTAAGCAATTCAAGGTATAGATCTTATGATAAACAAAAACCCTCTCTTAGGCATTTCATCGAACACCTCGAGGGCACCCCTTATTCCACCTTGGCCGAGCACCCCTAGGGTAAACCTAGGGTTGCTGAGCCACAAAGGGGAAGTCCCGGGCCCTCCTCCCACAAACTGAAACAAGACTCGGCAATCAAAACCCATGACTCGACGGAAAACTACAAAAACAATACTATGCCCATATCGGCGCAAGAACACGATAAAACCCAAGAAATGGGGGGTAAAACCACTCACCATGATTAGGAAGAAGAAATAGAGAAAGACTTTCAAGCGGCAGCCTCCGAATCCGGCCTTCAAGCACTCGGCTCCAAGACAAAGAAAGAAGGGGGTGTGGCTCCACCTCAAGTCGGCGGCTCCAAGAAAGGGGGAAAAAGGGCGGCGGCTTGGCTTCTAAGGGAGAGGGAGGATAAGAGGGGAAGGAAGGCGGCTTGGCTCTCGGCTTGGCTCCACTCGGTGGCTCCAAGAGAAGGGAAAGGGGAGAAGGGCGGCTCGGCTTGGGCGGCTCCTCTCTCCTACTCGGCTTGTGCAGCTCCAATAGGGAGCCGCAAGCCATAAAGGGGGGGATTTTATAATCCCCTCCAAAAGCCTCCTATCCACACCCTAATCCGCGCCCACAACAACCCGGATCCGCAACTCGCTAATCCGACTAACTCCATGCTAAATTCAAGCATCAATTATATCCACATCCATATGCAACATAATTTTATAACTTAGGCACATGCAATAGAATAATTAAATAAATTTATTTTCGTAGGAAAAGAAACTGCATAATTCATATTCCTACTTACCCTAGCTCGCAAGCTCGTGTTTGCTTAAGGTTTTCAACCTTGGTCTTAATCTTGGTTTTGATGATAACAAATATGGAACTAATAATTTCATGAAGAGTTATTTTCAGGTTCCATATCGGTTAGCGCACGACGCCCCTGATCAAAAAAAATAGAGAAATCGGCAAGGATGCTCGTCGACACTCGGGATTATTCGAGAAGTTAAAGTTTACGTTTAGGGTGTCTAGATAAATTGTAAATCATCATGATGATGCTAAGAAACCCACAAACCAATCCCGAACCCCAAACATGAAAACCCAGAACCGCCCTGAAATTCACTAAGCCTAGGGAGCTCCTTGGAGGGCTATATAACCTAGACATTTACTTGACATAAAAAATGGCGGTAATTGTTCCTTGGGTCAAAACTAGATAACGAGATATTTTTTAGGAATTCTTGGAAGCCTTTAGCCTAACCTTATTTGACGGGAAAAATTAGGAAATTTCCATTTTCGGAAAATATGTACTAGACCCAAAAACTAGATTTCGATTCTTAAGGATTTTGATTTTTTAGATATTTTTATTGAATCCAAATGAAGGGTAATCCTTTTATAACATTTATGTTTTAAAATTATTAACTTAAAGTTAATAAATGTTATATAAGTAGACTTAGCGAAGACGAAACCCAAACGATTAGAAAAACCCAAGCAAAATAGAAAGCTGCCCAGTCTGTCCAACATTTGGTCGACCGGCCGATCGACCGACAGAGGCAAAAAAATGGCAGTGAGTTTGTCGATCGACCGATCTATCGACCAGATCGTGGATCGCTGAAACCGCGACTCATTTGGTCAACCCGTCAGTCGACCAATAGCGCGTACAAAGCACATAAAGGCCAGCGGTCGTAGGCACTCGATCGATCGGTCGACCAACGATCGACCGGCCAATCGACCGAACGACGAAAATGGCTAGTTTTCCACCCATTGAGCCCCCCGTTTCATTCCATTTCTTCTTGGCTCTATAAATACCCAAGCCTAAGCCTTCCTAAGATACTTTTGATCACTCCAACACTTCATTGAGCCATCCTTGATCAATTCCAAGCTATCTTCCCGTCAATTCTTAGAAAAACCCTAGCTTTGATATATCATCCCTTTGATTGAGCCTTACCTTCATAGTTTCACAATCAAAGGCATCAAGAGGATGCTGGGAATCTTGTTGTGGAGCTAAGTACTTTATTGTTTGATTTATTTCTCCATTTTGTGTTCTATTTTATTATTTATTTCACTGTATTTGAGTGTACAAGAAGACCTAGTGTTAGGTATTGTGTGTAAGTGGTATCCTTGGTGTAGAAGGTGTAAAGCCACTTGTGTAAACTTAGTTTACTAGGATTAGTTGAGTTATCCCTTAGGCTTGAGGTGGGAGAGTGCTCTCGGTAAGAAGGCGGAGACTTCCAGGTGTGGAAGTGTCTTAGATTGAGAGTGAGACTCTTTGAGTCAAAGTCCTCAGTGTAAGGGAATCAATTTAATCTAGTAAACTTAGTTTGGAAATCCTAAGCGGGGTGCGTAGGTAGTGGAGTGGGCATTGGGGCCGAACCACTATAAATCTCTGTGTTAGCATTGTTTTCTTTGTTTGTGCTTAATTGGTTTATTTTTTCTTCCGCATCTAATTGATAAATTGCGATTTGCCTAAATAACTTAACAAATGATTAAAATTGGACAAAGACGACAAATTTAGATAGCACACTATTCACACCCCCTCTTGTGTGCCATTTCACATAATAGGTGGCACCGGACCATGAGTCGACTCGGCTCGAGCTCAAACTAGCCCGCTAGGCTGACAAACACAAATAATAAATGGAAAAATCAGCCACCACATTAGCCTTCCTCGGATGGTGCATAATCGTGCAGTCATAGTCCTACAAGAGTTTAAGCCATCTTCTCTGCCTCAGGTTCAACTCCTTCTGTGTGAGCAAATATTGGAGGCTCTTATGATCGATGTATATTTCGCAAGCCTCGCCATAAAGGTAGTAATGCCACAGCTTCAATGCGAACACCACTGCTGTCAGCTCAAGATCTTGAGTCAAGTGATTCTTCTCATGAACCTTCAACTGCTAGGAGACATAAGCTATCATCCTGCCATTCTGCATCAACACACAACCCAAGTCGACTCGGGAGGCATCACAATAAACCACAAACCCTCCCGAGCCAGAGGGTACTGCCAGAACTGGTGCCGACGTCAAGCTGTCCTTGAGCTTTTGAAAGCTGTCCTCGCACTTATTGTCCTAGTCGAATTTGACCTTCTTCTGGGTCAGGTGGGTCAATGGCGCTGCAACCCTGGAGAAATTCTGCATAATTTTTTTTTGTATTAGCCTGCCAACCCCAGGAAGCTGCGGACCTCTGTGATATTAGTCGGCCTCTTCCAATTCTGAACTGCTTCTATCTTCGAGGGGTCCACCTTTAACCCTTCCCTGGACACCACATGGCCAAGGAACCCTACACTCTCCAGCCAGAACTCGTACTACGAGAATTTGGCATATAAGTGGTGCTCCCTAAGAGTCTCCAGAACCACCCTCAAGTGCTCAGCATGCTCCTCCCAACTGCTGGAATAAATCAAGATGTCATCAATAAATACTATCACAAATTTATCCAAGTATTCCCTGAACACTCGGTTCATCAGGTTCATAAATGCTGCAGGTGAATTAGTCTGCCAGAAGGAAATCACCAGAAACTCAAAGTGCCCATAGCTCGACCTGAAAGCAGTCTTAGGGACGTCACGGTCCCGGATCCTCAATTGATGGTACCCTAATTGTAGGTCAATCTTGGAAAACCATTGAGCCCCCTGAAGTTGATCAAACAAATCATCAATCCTGGGTAGCGAGTATCGATTCTTTACCGTTACCTTGTTAAGCTGCAGGTAATCAATGCACATCTGCATGGTAATAAATGTTTGAATTTTCATGAGTAGGGAAAATCATGATAATTAAGCAATTTCATGATATGGATATTGAATGAAATTGGACTAGTTTGAAATTTCTTATTAGAGACCTCATTTTGAGTAAATACCCAATGAGCATGTTTAGATACACACATGATATGATTCTAGATGTTTAAACTTGAAAATTCATGTGTAGATGAAAAATGTGATAACTAGATCACATTAGGGGACTTAAGCTTGAAAAGTTTGACCCAAGTCAATAAATCAACTTGGACACTTCATTTTAAGTCCAAAATTCATAAACATGTTTAGGAATAGGTATGACATGTTTCCATGCTCTTAGAATGAAAAATTCATATGGATATGGATAAAATGACATAGAGGCCATTTGATGATAACCTCTTTTAAACCAAGTTGACCCAAGTCAACAAATTGACTTAGAGGTCCCATTTTCAATCCATATTTGAGGAATATGTTTAGATTTACTCATGTTAGGTATCCATAGGTTTAAGTTTGAAAAACCATGAGTAAATGATAAGATTGACACTTAGCAAGTTTCAAGATAACTAGCTTAGTTTTGAATGAAACCATGCTAGGTTGATATCTTGACTTAAGGATATGATTTTCATTCCAAACTTGACATACACTCTTTACATGACCATTATGTAGTGTCATAAAATTTTGAATGAAAACTGAACATGTTTTGAAAAATTACTGAAAATTACGGTAATGTCATTGAAATTTTAGCATTTTCAGTTATTTCTAGAAAAATGTAGAAAAATCCTTTTTAGATGATTCTTGAAATTGCACCTTCACTGAAACATCTAGTTTCTTCAGTAAAAATTTTAAAAAAATTCATTTCTAATATCATTCACACCATTGATTGAGTAAAATTATTTCTAAGAATGATTTTGATATCTTGAATGATAGCTAGGAATATCTATTTTTTTCTTAAAATCAATATAGGATGAAAAATGAACTTAGAGAATTCATTTTGAGCTCAAACTTAACACACGCTTCTTAAATGACCATTCAGCGATATCTGAAAAGTGTGAATCAAAATTGACAAATTTTGAAAAAGTACTTGAAATTTACGAAAATGCCCTTGGAATTTCGGGAATTTTAAGAATTTATAGAAAACTTATTTTTGACTCATTCTTGAACCTATAGATTCCTTGAAAAAACTAGTTTGTCCAATTAAAGTTTCAAAAAAATTCGTCAAAAATATGATTTTATATGAATTTAAAAGTTTGATTTTTTTGAAAATTTGAAGTATACTTTGACCCATGTCAAAAATTGACTTAGAGACCTCATTTTAGATTTACTAATGTTATATGCCTAAATGCCTAAGTTAGAAAAAAGATGAGTAGGTAGCAAAATTTGATACTTAGCTATTTTCATGCTTTCATGCTTATTTCAAACGAAATCGTGCTAAGTTGGAATTTTGATCAAATAACATTAGTTTCTCCACAAACTTGATATACATGCTTTAAATGATCATATCTTGGTATTATGAAAGTTTGAATGAAATCTAAAAATGTCATGAAAAAGATATGATATTCACGAAAATATCCATACTTGAGTACATACATGATTCTTAGTTTTGGATTTTATCTATCATTCCTTGATATCATGTATTGATTAGTCTCAAAATTGATATAGTGTTTTCATCCCTTGACTTGGTTGACTTTGGCTTTCCTGAAAAATGTTTTCTAGTCCCAACCATGATTTTAATTGTCTTTTCTAGCCCTTTTTTATTGATATCAAAAGGGAGAGAAAAATATAGGTAAAGGGGAAGAAAATATAGGAAAACCATGCATATAGATAGGGATAGTTCTATTATATAGATATGCATGTTGATAGGGGGAGAAATCCCATGTTTGATATCCTGTATGCTTAATTGTAGATATTTTCTTAAAAATGTTTGTCATCATCAAAAAGGGGGAGATTGTAGGCTTAAGGTTTTCAGCCTTGGTGTTAATCACGGTTTTGATGATAACAAACAAGGAACTAATAATTTCATTAAAAGTTATTTTCAAGTTCCATATCGGTTAGCACACGACGTCCCAATCGGAAAAATCGGCAAGGACGCTCGTCGACGCTCGAGATTATTCGAGAAGTTAGAGGTTAGGTTTAGGGCGTCTAGATAAATTGTAAATCCTCATGATGACGCTAAGAAACCCAAAAACCAATCCCGAAACCCAAACATGAAAACCCATAACCGTCCTAAAATTTACTAAGCCTACGGAGCTCCTTGGAGGGCTATGTAACCTAGACATTTACTTGACATAAAAAATGGCGATAATTGTTCATTGGGTCAAAACTAGATAACGAGGTAATTTTTAGAAATTTTTGGAAGCCTTTAGCCTAACCTTATTTGACTGAAAAAATTAGGAAATTTTCGTTTTCGAAAAAATTGTACTAGACCCCAAAAACTAGATTTTGATTCTTAAGGATTTTGATTTTTTAGATATTTTTATTGAATCCAAATGGGGGTTAATCCTTATACAACATTTATGTTTTAAAGTTATTAACTGTTATATGAGTAGACTTAGCGAAGACGAAATCCAAACGAGTAGAAAAACCCAAGCAAATTAGAAAGCTACCCAGTCTGTCCAGTTTTTGGTCGACCGACAGAGGCAAAAAAATGGCAGTGAGTGTGTCAGTCGACCGATCGGTCGATCGGATCGCGGATTGCTGAAGCCGCGAATCAATCGGTCGACCCGTCGAGCGACCGAACAGCGCATACAAAGCACAGAAAGGCCAGCGATCGATCGGTCGGTCGATCGATGATCGACCGGCCAATCGACCGAATGGCGGAAACAGCTAGTTTTTCGCCCGTTGAGTCACCCTTTTCATTCCATCTCTTCTTGGCTCTATAAATACCCAAGTCTAAGCCTTCCTAAGATATTTTTGATCACTCCAACACTTCATTGAGCCATCCATGATCGGTTCCAAGCTTTCTTTGCATCAATTCTTAGAAAAACCCTAGCTTTGTTATCTCATCCTTTTGATTGAGCAAACCTTCATAGTTTCACCATCAAAAGCATCAAGAGGAAGCTAGGAATCTTGTTGTGGAGCTAAGTACTTTATTGTTTGATTTTTTGCTCCATTTTGTGTTGTATTTTATTATTTATTTCACTGTATTTGAGCGTACAAGAAGACCTAGTGTTAGGTCTTGTGTCTAAGTGGTATCCTTGGTGTAGAAAGTGTAAAACCATTTGTGTAAACTTAGTTTACTAGGATTAGTTGAGTTGTCCCTAGGGTTGAGGTGGAATAGTGCTCTCGGTAAGAAGGCGGAGACTTCCGGGAGTGGAAGTGCCTTAGATTGAGAGTGAGACTCTTCGAGTCAAAGTCCTTTATGTAAGGGAATCAATTTAATATGGTAAAGTTAGTTTGGAAATCCTAAGCGGGGTGCTTAGGTAGTGGAGTAGGCATTGAGGCCGAACCACTATAAATCTCTGTGTTAGCATTATTTTCTTTGTTTGTGCTTAATTGGTTTATTTTTGCTTCTGCATCTAATTGATAAATTGTGATTTGCCTAAATAACTTAACAAACGATTAAAACTGGAATTAGGCGACAAATTTAGATAGCACACTATTCACACCCCCTCTTGTGTGTCATTTCACACAATAGCTCGCACCGGACCATGAGTCGACTCGGCTCGAGCTCAAACTAGCCCGCTAGGCTGACAAACACAAATAATAAATGGAAAAATCAGCCACCACATTAGCCTTCCTCGGATGGTGCATAATCGTGCAGTCATAGTCCTACAAGAGTTTAAGCCATCTTCTCTGCCTCAGGTTCAACTCCTTCTGTGTGAGCAAATATTGGAGGCTCTTATGATCGATGTATATTTCGCAAGCCTCGCCATTAAGGTAGTGACGCCACAGCTTCCATGCGAACACCACTGTTGCCAACTCAAGATCTTGAGTCAGGTAATTCTTCTCATGAACCTTCAACTGCTAGGAGACATAAGCTATCATCCTGCCATTCTGCATAAACACACAACCCAAGTCGACTCGGGAGGCATCACAATAAACCACAAACCCTCCCGAGCCGAGGGTACTGCCAGAACTGGTGCCGACATCAAGCGGTCCTTGAGCTTCTGAAAGCTCTCCTCGCAATTATTGTCCCAGTCGAATTTGACCTTCTTTTGGGTCAGGCGGGTCAATGGCGCTGCAACCCTGGAGAAATTCTCTTCCTTTTTGTATTAGCCTGCCAACCCCAGGAAGCTGCGGACCTCTGTAACATTAGTCAGCCTCTTCCAATTCTGAACTGCTTCTATCTTCGCAGGGTCCACCTTTACCCCTTCCCTGGACACCACATGGCCAAGGAACCCTACACTCTCCAGCCAGAACTCGCACTAGGAGAACTTGGTATATAAGTGGTGCTCCCTGAGAGTCTCCAGAACCACCCTCAAGTGCTCAGCATGCTCCTCCCTGCTGTTGGAATAAATCAAGATGTCATCAATAAATACTATCACAAATTTATCCAAGTATTCCCCAAACACTCAGTTCATCAGGTTCATAAATGTTGCAGGTGCATTAGTCCACCAGAAGGACATCACCAGAATCTCAAAGTGCCCAAAGCTCAACCTGAAAGCTGTCTTAGGGACGTCACTGTCCTAGATCCTCAACTGATGGTACCCTAATCGTAGGTCAATCATGGAAAACCATTGAGCCCCGTGAAGTTGATCAAACAAATCATCAATCCTGGGTAGCGAGTACCGATTCTTCACCGTTACCTTGTTAATCTGCAAGTAATCAATGCACATATGCATGGATCCATCCTTCTTTTTCATAAAGAGCACTGGAGCACCCCCATGGTGAAACACTCGGGCAAATGAAGCCCAACTCAAGCAGCTCCTGCAACTGGGATTTCAACTCTCTCAACTCAGCTAGTGCCATCCGATATGGCAGGATGGAGATCAACTTCACCCCAGGCTGCAAGTCAATATAGAACTTAATCTCCCTCTCTGGAGGCAACCCTGGAAACTCCCCTAGGAACACATCAGAGGACCCGCATACCACGGGCATCCCCTCGACGTCCCTAGCCGCACCCCCGTCTCCCTCTGCCACAGACACGAAGGCCAAGAAGGATTGGCAACCGCCTAAAAGTAGCTTCCGAGCCTTGAGAGCTGAAATTGTCATAAACTGGGGTAATTCGGGCTTACTAAAGGTCACAGTCTTAGCCCTATAGTCCACTAATGTGAAATGGTCCGCCAACCAATCCATGCCCAAAATCACATCAAGTTCCAGCATCGACAAGAGTGTCAATTGGTATCAGAGCAAGTCTTAGCTTGAGATTTCACCATCTCGTCTACATCATCTCTCGATCTTAAAATGACACTAGAGTCGGTAGTGTCTTCACCTCCTAGGTTCGATGAATCGAACTTGGGTCTTTAGAAGTATAGAATGTACACCTACTTAAAGACTAGAGGTTTTTTTGTTTATAACATTATTAAATTAGAATACATTGAACCTAAGATTGACATGCATGATTGGAGTGAACATGACAAGAAAATGTTTCAATCAAATGGAGATGCTATGTATTCTATATTTTGTACCTTACCTAATAGCATCCTTGATAAAGTCATTCATTGTACATCGGCATTTGATTTATGGGCTACATTAAATATGTTATATGATTTTGCTAAAACCGAAGAGCTTAATACACTTGTTGAGGGTGGTGATGACAATGATCATCCCCCTAGTACTAACCTCGGTTTTGATGCTCTTAGTGCTTCTAGTGAAAGAAGCAAATCAAAAAGCCGGAAAAAAAGGTTATATGCTACTTGTGTAAGGAAAAGGGGCACATTAAAAGAAATTGCCCTTCATCAAAGAAAAATGTCAAGAGGAAGACAAGTGAGTCAACTTCCACAATCGAATCACAAGAAGCATCCTTCTGTCATGATCAAGAAGTCATATCTCAATTTTGCCTCATGGGTCTTCGGAATGAGGTAAAATCTTCTACTTCTAGTCATGATAGAAATCTTGATAGTGATAATGATGATAGTAGCTCAAATTCTTTATGTATGACTTATGATGAGCTATTAGAAGAATCTAAAAAGATGTAAGCCTTGCTTATGAATAAGATCAAACAAAATAGAAATCTTAAAAAGGAAAATTTAAGGCTTGATTCACAAGTCCATGAATTAGAGAAAGATAAATTAAATACTAGTTTTGTTAATTCTTGCCATGATAATTTTAAGCTTGAAATTGAAGACTTAAAAAGTGAGAATATTGATTTAAAAAAAGAAAATGAGGATTTGAAATCAAAAATGAAGCTTGGAAGTAATGATTTGAAAAGTAATTTCAAACTTGAGAATGAGAATTTGAAAAATGAGAATTGTATATTGAAACCTCAAGTGTGTGCTTTGCATAAATCTATTGATACCTTAAAAAATGAGGTTATAGTTTTAAATAAAAGAGTAAATGAAATTAAAGATGCTTATTCTTCTAAGAAATTTGAAAAGAAAAGTGTTTCTTTCAAGAATGCTCATGCTAACTATAAATCTCACATCTCAAGAGTAAATGTTAGGCATTCCACACTTAAACCTCATATTAAGAAAAATGAAAATAAAAAATTTCATGGTCATTGCTTTTGTTGTGGCATGTATGGGCATGCAATTTATGATTGTGCTTTTAAAGTGAACCCTAGTGTTGTTAAGATATTTTGGGTACCTAAGTCCACTAACCCCCAAGGACCCAAAGCCATTAGGGTACCAAAAATTTCATGCTCTATTGCTACCACACAAGGATGAGATGAAGTTGATTGATTAAAGTTGCTTGGGGATTCAAAGATTGTACCATTTCAAAGTTGCAACTTCAAGTCATCAAAAATGGTCATTGCTTGGGTAATGAAATTGCTGGCATCAAACACTTTGGTATCATCTCCTATACCCACTTGCTTAAATTATAGTTGGAGTTAGATTTTCCGCTCTTGATAAGTTTCAAAAATGTTTTTTGATTTTTGATTTTCGGTCTCTTCGGAGACCTAAATAGCCTGTAATGGGCTCATGCGACCTTGCGGTTTTAAATCGTAGGCTCATTGTGGCCTTTCGGTTTTCAACCAATAGGAAGGGTTGGAGATCAATGTTTCATTAATATTACATTTGTGATCTCTTAAAATTCGTTTCGGATTCATGATAACATATTTTGAAACGGATTTCAAATTATCTAGCAAAGATGCATTTTAAAAATGATATTTGAATCACTCTTTGCTATTTGGTTTGGTTAGCTTGCTAGTAGCCTTAATTTCATTATCTACTAATGAAGTCTACTTGCAAGTTGAAAATGTTAATGGAAGGCTATGCTATCTAGAAGAACTTGGAAAGAAAATGAAAAGTTTGGGAAAATTTTCAAGAATGAGGTATGAGTTCATTTTTG